>JAWUZG010000168.1:0-1200000 GCA_036785705.1 Acanthornis magna
CGGACTAATAACCAAATCAAATATTCAGGAGCTCCCTGCTCTGCCAGAGGCACTGCAGAGATGGATGGTGGGAACCTGGGGAGCTCTGTCTGCACCCGGAGCTTGCAGGGCTGGGCTCAGCTTTGGGGGTTTGTTCTCCAGTCCTCCAGGGGGAGGAATTTCATGCCGCTGGAGGGAGAGAATCGGCGGGAACTTGTTTCTGGAGGAATAAGGTGGAAATGTAGCCGCACATGATCCCATCCCTGCTCCCTGGATCTTTGTCCACGTTAAATGAGCACATGGTGCAGGAACAGGAAACCTGGGAAGGCCCTGAGCACTGCAGGACATCATCCTAAGGAAGTGATCCCTGTCAGGAAATTAATCCACAAACACAAGAGGTTTATGTCCAAAAAGGAGACAGAGGAGTCCTGTAACTTTATTCATGAATAAAGGGAGAGCTCATGGCATTTCCCATGGGGTCTGTCAAATTGCTAGAGGACGCAGCCTCTTTTTATCCTAATTTCCCGACTGCAGGTTCCTCTCTCTTTCCCCATAGGCTGAGGTACTCAAGAGGTACAGACTTCCCTGAACACCTAATGCAGACCTCCATAATATACACCCTCCTAATGCAGACTTCCTTAGTACACATCCCCCCTTTCTTCTGCCTCTTATGTCTCTGTTCCTGTAGTTTATTACCATGGTCTTGGGTGAGGAAATCAGTGGAATTCCTATGGAAATCCTTCCCATTGTTTCTTCTCTCTCTCAATATCGGTCTTACCCTTGCCAGCCTAAAGACACTCCCTTATTCCTTTCAGTCCCCAATTCCCGAAATGCTCCACGCTGGATGCCAGCACCACAACTTCCTCTGCCAGGATTGGGAGCCTCTCATTCCCTGGGGAGTCCCAGGGACCAACAGCACCTGGAGACTTTTCCCTCTGCCAGGGCCAGGAAGCTGCAGGGACAGCAGGGACAGCAGGGACAGCCTGGCACTGTGTGGCAGAGGTGGCAGCAGCTCCAGGAAGGGATGCACCGGGAGCTGTGTGCTGGGGACCAGTGCCCAGCCAGGCAGCGGCAGGAGCCCTGGGGGTGCCAGGGCTGTCCTTCTGCTGTGTCTCCATGGCATCCCTGGGGGTGCAAGGGCTATCCTCCTGTGTCTCCATGGGATCCGTGGGGGTGTCAGGGCTGTCCTTCTGCTGTGTCTCCCTGGGATCCCTGGGAGCTCCATCACCTCTGCTGTGCGCAGGGCACCTCAGACAGTGCCACAAGCTCTGGGCACAGGTGGGCCCCTGCAGCCCAGGGCTGTGGCCTCTGACAGCCCTGGCAGGGCCACCTCTGCCCGGGGGGGCTGGTGAGGTGGGACAGGAGCCAGGCTGGTGCCCCGTGGGGCTGGCACACTCGGCAGATGCTGTGGGATGGTTGTGGAGCAGAATTCAGGATCTCAGCAGCACCAGGAGATCCTGGCGGTGACCAGAGGGGACAAACCCAGTGAGGGAGCATCAGCTGCACATCAGGGATGGCACAGAGGGAGGGAGTGGGAGGAAAACTGATGCCTTTCCTGCCTCCATCCAGGAAGGAAGAGGGAAAGGGAAAAGCCTTTTCCTGGGAGGATGAGGTTCAGGACAGCTCTTTGCTCTTTTCTTGGCTATGCAGGAAAGACTCAACAGTTTTCCCATGGCAAAAAGCTGCAGGGATGTGCAGGACACGAGAACTCCTCGGGATGTGTGCAGGTGGGGATGTCCCCACAGCATTCCACCCCTCCTGGTCCCCACCTGGGTGCCCAGCCCCAAGATCCCAGAAAACAGTGGGCAGCTCTCAGCATTCCCCACACTCCTGAGCCCCTGTGGAGCCAGTGGGGCTCTGCACTGTCACAGCCATGCGTGGGACACTGTGGGAGGAGGTTTGGGGATCCTTGCGCATGTGGAGATTTCCTAATCCTTTTCCCCTCACTCCCTGGTGCCAGAAGCTCCAAGGGACACTTTTCTCCACACTCAGGTCCTCCTTGCTGGCTCTCAGCCCTGCCAGGCCTTGGGAACTGAAGCAGATCCCACCGAGGAGCGAAGTCAGGATCAGCCTTTTCCTGGACATTGCCTCTCCCACCCACGGCCCTTCCCAGGCGATGGATCCTCTGCAGAGCCCCACAAACCCACCCCACAAACCCTTCCCACATTCCTCCCCTGACCCTGGGAAAAAGGGGATTCTCCATGTGGATTTAGACTGTGCTTTGCAGTGGTCAGTCCATGAGGATCGAGGCTGGAGCAGCTCCGGAGCTTCCCAACATTCCAGCAGCAAGGAAACACCGGAGTCAGGCAGAATTCCAGGCTGTGGAGCCAGGGGAGGAGACATCCCACGGGATGGAGGGGCTGTGGCAGCTCCGTTTCAGTTCCCTGGCACAAGGGGCACTGGGATTCAGTCCAACATATCCCTCACCTGTGGCTCTGCAGGGGGATTGGGTTTGGAAAAGGATTTATTCACAAAGCCACGGCAGCAGGAAAGCAATCCTTGTCCTGAGGGCCCTGCAACGTGGGGATAAAGCAAATTAGAGCCAGGGCTGCGTGTGGAGGTTACAAACAAACACAGCCCGGTTAGGAACTGGGAGGGAGAGAAGGAGGTACAGGGAGAGGGAAAAAGGCAGAGGAAGAGGGAGGGGAGAGCCCTTTCATAATTCATCGTTCCCGAAATAAAAATAAGGCTGGAATCATGTTTTGGGTAGAAGGAGAGCGCGTAGGAAGTGTGTACTTGCCAATCTGCCAAAAAAAGTTGCTTTTTATTTTCTTAAGAAAGCAATTATGTATTTTTGTCAGCCACTTCCTACTTTGAAGCAGCTGAACCTGCTTTGCTCAAACTTTCCCAAACAATTTGCCCTCAGGCTGCTGCCAGAACTGCAGCGTTTACACCCCGAAGATGAAAGAGGGGAGTGCCACGGCTGTGGTTCTGTGTGCGCAGAGCAGAGGCACCTGCACAGTGCTCCTGTCTGCCTTCCCAGCCCAGCCCATTCCCTTCCCTCCTGGGGCTGGGAGCCACCAGCTCCCTGCACGCTCTTCTGCAGAAAAACGGGAATTTGGGAGCCTCGCTTTGCCCTGGCTCAGGTCAGGAGCTGCTCACAGGGAGGGTAAAATGTGACTCCAGAGCAGTGTCTGCTGCTGCTGCTTCTCCTGGAAGCTCCCGGTTTGTGGGATCAGATGGAGACCGAGCCCGGCTGGATTTGGGTCCAACTGTTTGGATTTCTCCAAGTCCAGTGTTGAATTCATCATTCACAGAGCGAAATTCCATCCCCACCTCAGTGCCTGCTGTGATTCTCTTCGGGAATCCCGGCGGCGCTGGGAGCCTTTGGGATCGATGCCCTGGCACTGAACTGGCTGTGCCTGCTGTAGAATTCGTGGGCCCGTAGGGATGCCTCTGCGGTGTACAGACGGTTTGGACAGAGCTCTCGGGAGTCGGTCTGAGAGCATGCAGGTTTATTGCGATAGAGAGTGGGGGAAGGGGGGCCTGCCAGGGAGCTGCAGGGCGCAGCCCCAAGGCAGGTAAGGGAGGTGGGAGAGGTACAGGAATCAGGGAAGTGGGATACAGAAGAGAACGTGGTTCTCAATTACAATAAAATAAATCATGTTCTATGCTGAATATTCTAATTTTCGCTAACCAATCTAGGACAAGATACAAATTCTATAGCATTTACATACAGCCTATGAGCAACCTTGTATTACCATATGGCGTTATAGTTTAAACCCTTAAAACTGCTTTTTTTTACCTTATGTTAAGTTGGTAAAGTCTACTCTGACCCTTGGACCTGCAAGCAGGCAAGGGCTATTGTCTACTCAAGGAAGGCCATTGTTCAATCAGGGAGAGAGATTAGCTGTGGTGGCTATACCATTGTTTTTCAGTTTATTCAGTAACTGAGGTTTGGTATCTCAAAGCTTGTCTTCATTTCAATCTCGCTTGTAATTTCTATATTTTCAGCATCTTTTGCCAGGTAATAATTTCTGTAAGACTTTCCTATTTCTTCCTCCCCAACACCTGCGGTGCCCAGAACGGACAGTCCCGGCAGGATGGGCAGAGTTGGTCTCCTGTGCCCCAACTCTGCTGTGCCGCTGCCCCTCAGTCCTGCCTGAGGTGTATCCTGGCTCAGGGAATCCTGTGAGGGAGAGAGGAGCTTGAGGCTACAGGTTCCTGCATTTCAGGGCTGTGTTTCACCTCCAACAGAAAATAAAATTATGCTTTTTGTGATATTAATTCACAGCTTGAGCTGCAGCGGTTTTTTTTTACACTCTTATTGTGGCCAATGTGACAAAGAAGAGGCTTCCAAGAGGACAGGGATGCTTTTGGTCCCACCTGAGGTACACCACCAGCACCCCAAGGCCACCAGCTCCGGGTGAGCATTCCTGCCACTGCTCCTGCCCCACCCTCTGCAACATCCAGCGCTGCCCAGAAATTCCAAAAAAAAGGGATATGTGCCTTGGGAAACAAGGAGCGCCTGTGGGGGGATGGGATCAGGTGTCCAGCTCAGTGTGAACACGGCAGGAGTGCTGATATTCCCGATATTCGGCAGGAATGCTGATATTCCTGACATTCACCAGGAGTGCTGATATTCCCGACATTCAGCAGGAGTGCTGATATTCCCGATATTCAGCAGGAGTGCTGATATTCCCGATATTCACCAGGCGTGCTGATATTCCCGATATTCGGCAGGAATGCTGATATTCCTGACATTCACCAGGCGTGCTGATATTCCCGATATTCACCGGGAGTGCTGATATTCCCGATATTCGGCAGGAGTGTTGATATTCCCGATATTCGGCAGGAGTGCTGATATTCCGATATTCAGCAGGAATGCTGATATTCCTGACATTCATCAGGAGTGCTGATATTCCCGATATTCGGCAGGAGTGCTGATATTCCCGATATTCGGCAGGAGTGCTGATATTCCCGACATTCCTGTCCAGGAGCAGCAGCCGGGCTCGCAGGTCACCCGATAGTGGCGTTACAAGCAGCACACGAGGAAGATGCACGGCTGGAGCCCCTGAGGGCTGATAGCAGTGACCTGGAGGTGCCCAGAGCGTTCCTGCCTGGGCTGATAATGGCATCTCCCTCCTCCGATCCCACACTCAGCCCTGACCCTGCCTTGGATTGCAAATCTGATAAATATGGCCCTGGCTGGGCTGGTGTGCAGAGAATCCCAGAGAGGGCGGGGCTGGGAGGGACCTTAAAGCTCATCCCATCCCCCCTGCCACGGCAGGGACACCTCCCACTGTCCCAGGCTGCTCCAAGCCCTGTCCAACCTGGCCTTGGACACTGCCAGGGATCCAGGGGCAGCCACAGCTTCTCTGGGCACCTGTGCCAGGCCTGCCCACCCTCACAGGGAACAATTCCTTCCCAAAATCCCATCTGGGGAGGGACAATGGCAGGAGAAGGCAAACAGAGTCAGTTCAGCAGCTGCAGAGTGAGGGGACCACAGAACCACCGAGGGTGGGAGAGACCTTTGAAATCACCCAGCACTGCCCCAGGAACCCCAAACCTACAGACCCAGCACCCAGCACTGCCACAGCAACCCCAAAACCACGGAAACATCACCCAGCACTGCTCCCGCAACCCCAAAACCATAAAATATCACCCAGCACTGCCACAGGGACCCCAAAACCACAAAAGCATCATGCAGCACTGCCCCAGGAACCCCAAACCCACAGGACCAGCACCCAGCACTGCTCCTGCAGCCCCAAAACCATCACCCAGCACTGCCACAGAGACTCCAAAACCACAAAACCATCACCCAGCACTGCCCTGCGACCCCTGCACCCCAAACTCCTCCCCCAGCTCCACCTGCAGCCCCCTCCAGACCCCCTCCCTGGGCAGCCTTGTCCCAGCCTGGCCACCCCAAGAATGACCATTTTCCCCTATATCTCACCCCACTCTCCCCTGTCCGAGGCCATTTCCTCTCGTCCTCCCACTGCAGGAGTGGCAGAAGGCACTGCTCTCACCCCACCCCACCCTCCTGTCCTGGGTCTGGAAATCAAACTGCCAAAGACAAGCCCTGCTATTAATAATTCCACCAATTAAAGCTGCCCTAATGAGATGGGACCAGCAGAAGACGTGGTGCAAACCAGGCCTTTATTTCCCAGCCTAAATTCTCTGTTTTCTTTCCCCTAAAACCCCCTTTTTTTTTTTTTTTTTTTTTTTTTTTTTTTTTTTTTTTTTTTTTTGCGTGTGCTTATTCCTGGAAAAAAGGAAGGAGCCAAAGTGGTGAGGAGAAGGGAATGATCAGGAGGATCCTGGAGAGGGAAAGGCAGCCGGGAATGCACTTCATGTTTGCAGTAATTAAGGAACTGTCGAAATTCCTAAATCCCAATTTTGAAATCGTTTGGTTGACTTGACACGTCCAAGTCCCCAAGCTTTTAATTCAAATATAAAGCTTGATTGGCAAATTAAGAGAAGGCTATGAATGAAATTAATGAAAGATTAAAGCCCAGCAGCTCACGCTGATATAAAAATTACCCCTCCAAAATAGGTTATGCAATAATTAGGATAAGTTGCCACTCTGCTAATATTAATTCTGATCTAACATTTATTCATCGATGAGATTTACTGATTCCCAATGAAGTCCTAAAAATTCCCTACAAGTGCTGGATCTTTGCAGGCTCTGTTAATCACCTTTATTTTCAATTCCCTAATTTTTAAAATTACCAGAAAGCGAATTTTCCTTAATAAATTGTGTCGCTGAGTACTTGAATTTGCAGTTGCACTGAGGGAAATGAAACCTAAGAGCCATTAGGACATGAAATGGGAATTTGATTAACCAAAATTACCTGGACAATGCACTTGGACTCCTCCAACTTGCTCCTTGTTTCCATGTCAGACCCTGCATCCTAGGAAAATTGAGGAAGGGACAATCTGAGGGAGTTTTGACTGCGGAGTTTTGCAGTCAGAATTTGGGAATTGGTGTCTGTGGGTTCACGGGTGCCAGAGGAAGGAGGGAATTCTCATCCAGCTGGGATGTGGTTTGTGTTGGGCAGGATGAGGTGACCTCGGAGAGGGTGGAAAGGAAAACCTTGGCGCTGCTTCTCCCAAATGTGCCCTGCGTGGGATTTGTTGCCAAACTCAACCTTATTCCCGCTTCCCCCACTTTATGTGGATATTATTCCACCCAGCCACCTAAACTGCACATCAGCAATGTTCCCCAGCTGAGAGTATCCCAGGATTTTTAAAATAAATTTTTTCCTCCGTAATTGTGTTCAGCTTTATCATTACCTGGAGTCTGCTCCGCAGCACTTCCGTGAATACGCTGGAATTTTTTATGGACTCTGTGATTTATGGCTCTGCTTCTCTCTCTGTCTTGGTTGTGGCAGATGAGAACTGAATTCCTTTGTTTCTGATCACTTATTCCTGGTTTATAGTGCAATAAAAAATAAAAACAGCCCAGTAAAATACTGTAAATAGAGTGGGAGCAGCTGCATATCCATGGTTTTCCAGGCTGGATCCCTGCATGGACACATGCAACATCCTCAGTTTGGGATGGAAAGAGCCCTCCTGCTGCTGCACTCAGGGAAAAACTCCTGGAGCCTCAGCTCCATCTTCATGGAATGGTTTGGGTTGGGAGGGACCTTAAATCCGATCCAGTGCCACCCCTGCTGTGGGCAGGGACACCTTCCACTGTCCCAGGCTGCTCCAAGCCCTGTCCAGCCTGGCCTTGGACACTGCCAGGGATCCAGGGGCAGCCACAGCTTCTCTGGGCACCTGTGCCAGGGCCTGCCCACCCTCACAGGGAACAATTTCTTCCCAATATCCCATCTGTCCCTGCCCTCTGGCAGTGGGAAGCCATTCCCTGTGTCCTGTCCCTCCATCCCTTGTCCCCAGTCCCTCTCCAGCTCTCCTGGGGCCCTTCAGGCACTGGCAGGGCTCTGAGGTCTCTCTGGAGCCTTCTCCAGGTGAGCACCCCCAGCTCTCCCAGCCTGGCTCCAGAGCAGAGGAGCTCCAGCCCTGGCAGCAGCTCCATGGCCTCCTCTGGAATTGCTCCAGCAGCTCCAGCTCCTTCCTGTGCTGGGACCCCCAGGGCTGAAGTTGGGGTCTCCAAGACCCTCCATGCAGAGCTTGGCTGATCCCGACTGCCTTGGGATCCCTGCTGATCCCAAATCTACTGTGGCTGAGCTCTTCAAAGGCCTGTGCCCAAAAAACCCAGGAATCAACTTGTCCTGGTGCTCGGTGCTCACACAGAAAGCTCCAATGCAAATGGTGCCTTGATATTTCTGTCAGTTATATTCTGCTTTGCTCCTGGAAATAATGAAAACCACATTACCAAGCTAAAAATTAATATAACTGAAGCAGTGACTGTGTAGGGCCTTTAAGAACATGTTGATCTTTTAATTTTAATCCAAGTCAAATTTTGTTTTCAGAGGGAAAAACAATGCACAGGACACCAAGATGATCCTTCACCACTAATATTTCACTGCTATTCTAAGCCAAATAAAAATAACAGAAAAATATTAGGACCTCTCAGGCAGCTGTTTTGCAAGAGTTCTTAGAACAACAGGAAAATGTTGTGCATCTGGTCGTGCATCTCCTGCTCTCAAGGAGAAGATCTCCAGCATGGGATACGTGAGCAACATATCCCAAACCCATCCCTGCCACTCCTCAGCTGCTTCCCAACTCCGAAGCCTGATGTTAAAACCTCTGCTCGGCAGACCCAAGGCTGGCCCAAGCTCAGCCCCAAGGCCACAGAGCTCTGCCCAATCCCATTTTTTGGGGGGACAGCAATGAGCAGGGGAATCCTGAAATCCCTCACAGTGCTCCATCTGCTCAGGCGATCCCTGGCTCCAAGATTTCCATCACCTGCCTCAGGAGCTGCCTGTCTCCATCTTGGGGAAAAGCAGGAACCTGTTGTGTCAGACACACGATCCCAGCAGCTTCCTGCTGCAAATCCCATTCCAGCAGCTGAATTTCCCCTTTCTCAGAATGAATGAGAAATCCTTTAACTCAATGTGTTGAAATTAAAGCTCCCGTCTCTGGCCTGGAATACAAATGGAAATGGGAGCCACGCTTTTCCAGAGAAACGCAGTTTGGAAGGACTGGTTTGGGATTTTTTTCTGTGGATTTAACCTGTATTGGTTTGATTAATAATAAAATAACAGAGAGGGTGAAATTCCTAAAATCAGACATCCCAGTTTAGATCAGACGTGTCCCAAACTCTTGGATGTGCAGAGGACTGAATTCCCAAGATGGAAGAGGCTTGGCTGGGACTTCACAGCCCTCCAGGACTTTTCCAGGACATGAGGAGGCACATTTCACCCTTTCCCTGCTCCTGCCTGTCCTTTCCACTACCCAAGTAAAACCTCACCCACCAAAACCCCACCCACCAAAATCCCGCCCACCATAACCCCGCCCACCATAACCCCACCCAACAACCCCCACCCAACAAAACCCCACCCAACAAAACCCCACCTGACTTCTATTTTTAGCATTGGATCTGCCAGTGGATCTTCTGGATCTTCCCTTGGGAGGATCCCTTTGTCATCTGCTGAGAGGGGAGGGTGGGAGGACGTCAGACCCCTCCACCTGGGGGCGGTGACATCTCCCTGCACCCCTCAGCTCCAGGGAAGTTTTGGGATCGTGGTCCTGAGGAAGGTCCCACCACTTCCATGCTGGGGAGTAACCCTAAGGTGGGACATGTTGGTGATTCCAACCAGCCTGGCGGTGTCTGGGCTGTTCCCTATTCCTCCACTCCTCCAGGCACCACGTGGGATGTGGGAGGGGACACTGGAGGTCTCCCCCTCCCCAAGGACCTACACAATGTCAGAAGCCCCTCACTCCATCCCAGCTCCACAGACTGCTGATGTCCCACCCACTCCTGCTGAATCCAGAGTTCCCAAACTCCCCTGATCCCTCTCCAGAGGTTCCCTCAGAATCCCAGAGCACCTCCCCTGCCTTCTCCCAACATCCTGCCCCAAGCTGCTCTGCTGGGCTCTCATCCCAGACGTGCCCCTGGAGAATCCTCCTGGAGAAGCTTCTGCTCCAGAAGGTGAGGCTGAAGAGAGTCACTGCCACTCAAACGGGACATCCATCATGGAGCTCTCCGGAGTGCACGGGCACAGGGAAGAACCTGTTCCCACTTTGCACCCCGAGCTCAGGTATTAAACACGGATTTGTCGGAATCCTCTTGTTTCAGGTGAGGTGAAGACACCTGGCAAGCGCTTGGTGCTCTCCTCACCTCGAGCAAACAATTCCCAGCCATGGAGCAGTGAGTGGAAGGTGCTGGGAGCAGTTGACGTGAGTCAGTGCCAGGATAAAGACATCCAAACTGCCTCGAGATTCCTGCCAGGACTGGGAGATGAATCATGGCCGTCGTGACCTCTCCATGTGTCTGGCAAGTTGTTCTCTTGTTACCTCGTGAACAATCTGTTTGCCGCGGACCCAAAATAACAATGGTGAGGAATAAAGTGCTTTTTTCTCCTCCACTCTGGGTGAGTCACTGAAGGGAAAGGAGGAGGAGTTCTCTCTATAGACGCGCACGCGGATCGGGAGTTGGGAATTCTGAGCGGGAACGCTCTGGCTTGAGGGTGGCGCGCCAGTGACATCTCCCACGTTCCTGGGGGGACACTCGGCCCAAGGTGGCCCAGCTGCCCCCTCTGCCAGCCCCTGGTGCTGTGCACCTCTTCCTCCCATGTTATCTCCCGCTCCTGCTCCTGTCATCTCATCCCAAAGAAGCGTCTGGCTCGGATCCCGTGGTAAACTCACTGCTGCCAGCCCTGTGCCAAAGCTTTCCCTTCAAATCTCAAACAGAAGCAGGTTGGAGCCTTGACATTTTTCAGCAACTAAGCCAAAGTCGGCAGCAAATGATATTTTTACCTTTTTTCTCCCTGCCCTTTTCTTTCCTCGTGTCTGTTTGCTTCTCTCTTCGTTTGTCTCTCAAAAAAAAAAACCAACAAAAATTCAAAATCCAGTGTCACCAATTCGATAATTGCCCTTTCAATGTGTCCCTGTCCACAGTGACTCAGAGCAAAGGGGCTGGAGGGTCAAAGAGTTGCCCTTGGAGACTCTTTACAGCAAAGGGAGGATGTTCAGTGATAAATTTAACGTCAAAAGCCGTGTTTTTCTCCCTTCTTTTCATAGGAATTTCACAGGCACTCACTGACAGCTCAGCTCTTGCACGGCTGTTTGTTTGCAGTGGATGGATGCCAGCTGTAACTTAGATCCACTTAAATATTTCATGGAAAACCGGGATTGCTTCCCTTCTGTGGCCACCCCACAAGAGCCAGGGGCAGGTGACTTAGGGATGAGATTCCGCTCTCTGACTGCCGGTGCCGGCAGGAGCCCCTTGGGCAGCATGGAGCTCACATTCCCGGGAAGGTTTATACCCTCCTTTTTGTTTTGTTTTTAACTTATTCATGGCAAGAACCAAAAATAACCTGAAGCAACCTGAAAGGTGAATGTGTCTGTTTACAGAAGGGTTAGAGCCTTCCAGGGCCTAAAGGGCTCCAGGATAGCTGGAGAGGGACTGGGGACAAGGGATGAGGGACAGGACAGAGGGAATGGCGTTAAGCCGACCATGAGTAGATTTAGATGGGATATTGGGAAGGAATTCCTCCCTGGCACAGGTGCCCAGAGAAGCTGTGGCTGCCCTGGATCCCTGGCAGTGTCCAAGGCCAGGCTGGACAGGGCTTGGAGCAGCCTGGGACAGTGGGAGGTGTCCCTGTCCATGGCTGGGGTGGAACAGGTTTTGTTTAAGGTTTTTTCCAACCCAACCTATTCCACAATTCCCTGATTTAACAGCAGCAGACACATGAGGAAAGGGGGAGAAATGGAGCACCCGGAGCCAACCAACCACGGGAGCTCCAGAAGTGCCCCTGTGCTGCTGTGTCTGCATTTCAGGGGGTGGATGGCCTTTGGTGGCACCTGGAGCTGCAGCCGCTGTCCCTGGAGGACCCAACCCCACAGCTCAAGGTGCTTAGGGACACAACCCCGCCCAGTCCCATTATTCTGGTGTCCCCTGCAGTGCCAGAACCATCCCTTGGGGAAACACCAAAGCCCCTCTGGATCCCTTGTGCATCCTTTTCCCCTCCAAAGCAGACCTGGATTCTCACCCTGAGTGCTCCTTCCCCATCCCAGCAAGGAGAGGCCCAAATCCTGCCCTTGCACCACTCCTGGGGCTGAGCTGTTCCTCTGCTCCCTGCTCTTCCCACCAGGACACCTCTGGAATAGCACAGGGTGGCTCTGGCAGGGATGTGGTCCAAGGGACACCCACAGCAGGTGCCACCCTCCATGACAGCCCTGGGCCAGCAGAGCTCCTGTCACAACGGGCAGCCCCAGCCAGGCCCGGGAATGCTCCTCATTAATCCCGGGATTTATGCAGCCCATAAAGTCCATCCCAGTGACATATTTAGTATCCCAATTAATACTCAGCGACAGACATTTTAATGGAACTAATTCCAGGCTGGATGCTCCCTTTAGAGGGATATAAATGTCCTTACGTGGTGCTATTGATCCCTGTGGCCGCAGCATTCCGCAGCACTTCCCTCAGCCATCCATCCCTCCCAGATACCCTGGGAAGGTCCACAGGCTTCCAGTCCCTGTGAGATTCTCCCTTGGGGTGCACGGTGGGGAAAGGGGATCCCCAGGAAAAAGAAGCAGTATCCTGCCCTGTGAGCTTAGGGGATGGGATGGGATGGGATGGGATGGGATGGGATGGGATGGGATGGGATGGGATGGGATGGGATGGGATGGGATCCATGGGATGGGATCCATGGGATGGGATCCATGGGATGGGATGGGATGGGATGGGATGGGATGGGATGGGATGGCATGGCATGGCATGGCATGGCATGGCATGGCATGGCATGGCATGGCACGGCATGGCATGGGATGGCATGGCATGGGATGGCATGGCATGGCATGGCATGGCATGGCATGGCATGGCATGGCATGGCATGGCATGGCATGGGATCCATGGGATGGGATCCATGGGATGGGATGGATAGGATGGGTGGCTCCTGTGCAGATCCAGCTCCATCCCAAGGTCTCCAGCCTCTCTCCCGGTTCCAGGCAGAGATAGGAACATCATTCTGTTTGGAAAGCCCCACCTCGCAGGGCCTTCCCCCACGGCTGCAGGGATGGGGCCATGGTGCTGCTTCCAGCTCCGGAGCAGGGTTGCCACGGAAACCGATGCTGTTGAGTTTTTGCTGCTCTCCGAAGCCAGCCCGTGGCATCAGAGCTCCCATCCACAGTGTCCAGGGGAGATTCCTCCAAACCCAACTGATTTCCTGTCCCCACTGCCCCCACACCCCACAGCAGAGCCCCCCAAGCCCTGAGTGTGAGCCCAGCCATGCTGCCCTCGTGCTCTCAGCTTTCCAAGGCTTCCCAGAATTCCACACAGGATACCCGGGTGGGATTTCTCATCCCGCCTCCCTCCTTGCCTTTAATTCTCCCTCACCTTGGCAGCATCCCCTGGGACAGCCTGAAAAGCTGCTCCCTTCCCTGCTCCCCATCCTCAATCCAATATCAGGCACTGGGGCAGCGGAGGAGGCCACGGACATCCCTGTGGAAGGAGGGAGAGGGGCTGGGAATGTGCCGGGAAGGGCAGGTGTGCTGCGGGGGAGGGCAGGGGGAAGGGCCGTGCACTCAGCGAGGTCTCCAGGCAGAGCAGCCCCTGCCTCCCTCCTTCCCTGCATCCAAAGGTTGCCTCTCCATTATTCATCCCCCTTCAGGGGAACTAGCTCATCCTAATAAAAATGTCAGAAGGAATCCACAAATACATCCGTACCCGGCACGAGGAGTTCCACAGAGCTCTCTGCACTCCTGGGCTGCCACTTCGACTCCCCCCGAGCTGGGGCAGACATTCCCTGCCATCCCAGACACGGAGCGGTGCCTGCAGGGAGCTCAGGGAGATGCCTGAGCCCTCAGGCAAGATCCTGGATGTCTGGGACCTGCATCTCTCAGCTCCCTGTTTGCCTTTGCTGCATCCCAAAGGCTTCGCTGCCTTTCTCCATCACTTTTGTTCCTGTCCAAAGCCTGGGATGAGCCTCCCAAACATCCCAAACTCTGCTCTGCAAAGCCGGCAGGGACACACAGCCGTGTCCCCATCAGCAGTGGCAGCACTGGGACATTCCCAATTCACTTCAGGGTTGCCCAGAGATGCTCTGGATGCTCCATCCCTGGAAGTGCCCAAGGCCAGGCTGGACAGGGCTTGGAGCAATCTAGGCTAGTGGAAGGTACAAGGAAGCAGATTACAAAAGGTGAAGCAGAACCCTTTAACACCTTCCAGTGCCTAAAGGGCTCCAGGAGAGCTGGAGAGGGACTGGGGACAAGGGATGAAGGGACAGGACACAGGGAATGGCTTCCCACTGCCAGAGGGCAGGGAGGAATGGGATTTTTGGGAAGGAATTGTTCCCTGTGAGGGTGGGCAGGCCCTGGCACAGGTGCCCAGAGAAGCTGTGGCTGTCCCTGGATCCCTGGCAGTGTCCAAGGCCAGGTTGGACAGGGCTTGGAGCAGCCTGGGACAGTGAAAGGTGTCCCTGCCCCTCCAAGAACCCCCATTCCAGAATCCTTGGGCAGCAGGAAGCCTCAGGTGGCATTTGGGACCGAGCCTGCAGGGAATGTGGGCAAAGGTTCCCTGGGGATCACAGTGCAGCCTCTGCTTCCATCTGAGAGCCACCAGATCCTGTCAAAAATCAGCTCTGGGGAGTGGAGGAGTGCAGGGAACAGCCAGAGCCTGCCTGGTGCTGTTTGGACTGGAGCACAGATCATGGCAAAATCCCAGGGAAAATCATTTGCCAAGCAAACCCTTCATTCCATGTGAGTCTGTCCTGCTGAATCCATTGGCTGTGCCTGGGATGGCCAGGGAAAAGCACTGCATGCTCTGATTTGTCTCTAATGTTGCTCTGGATCTCATCTGTTGCTCCAAACAAATATTCCATCATTTGAGGTTTCTGGGAGAGCTTCAGCTCCATCCTGACCAAACCTGCCAAAAGCACACATTCCCTTTGCTAGGCCAACACTTATTCCCTGAAGAATATTTCCCTGAATTTCCAGGCCCCTCTGAAGTTTAAGGCTTTGTTTTATCACTGCCATCACCAAATTCCAATGTCTCTTTGCCAAAGGGTTCTCCTGGACTAAATTGTCCACAATTTCCCTGCTTTTGCAGTCTGTTTTCCTGCTGGGAAAGTGTGTGCTCTGAGCACTGATTCTGCTGGAAGGACTCTGGGCCAAGGCCTGCTCCCAGCTGATCCTTTGCTCCTGGAATGTCTCTCCTTTCAGCATAAACAGCATAAAGACCTCTGGGGATGGGAATAATGTGGGATTTGCTGGACTGTGTATAATGATCCAGGGTGTGAGTGACAGCCCAGCCACGGGAATGTCCTTTGTCAGATCCTGTCCTGCCTCCAGGAGGATCAATACAGGGACAGATTTGCTT
Organism: Acanthornis magna; assembly: GCA_036785705.1. Taxonomy (NCBI): domain Eukaryota; kingdom Metazoa; phylum Chordata; class Aves; order Passeriformes; family Acanthizidae; genus Acanthornis; species Acanthornis magna. The sequence goes on from JAWUZG010000168.1 coordinate 15,368, forward strand.
TGTCTGTGTGATTTTTGGACACCTCCAGTCAATGGCAATAAGCTGGGGTAATGCTGTGGGTGGCTCTTCCCAGATCCCATGAACAGCAGGAATTTTGGCAATTCCTGTAAGCAAACGAGGCAGAGGTGTCCAGTCCTGCTTGGTCTGGTGCAGCTGCTGGGGGCATGGGGTGCTCACTGAGCCCCTCCCTGCACACTCCCAGAGGGTATTTCTCCCTCCTGGCCATCACAGCCACTCCAAAACCCCCTTTGGAGCAATCCTATTCCCACTAAAATCCACCTGTGTCTTTGCTGCTGGTGACTTGTCGTAAAGCACCTTCCTAATGTGGAACTTTTGAGCTGACTTTTGGTTCAGAGCATCCTGCTCACAGCATTCAGGTCCAGAAATGCCCAGAGCGATGATTTACAGGAGTTCTAATGATTAACAGAAGTTTTAATAAATCCTGATGGATTTATTGTTTATCTTTTGGACTGAGAGATCACGAGGGATTGTTTATTCCAACATCTTGGAGCTCACATAAAATATTTTACTGCGGTGCTTCCAGCTCTGTGTAAAATAGCTGCAACATTTCACCATGGACTGAATCCAGGGAGGTGAAACGAGGAGTTCCACCTTTAATTTTTGGGAATATGAGGTTTTCTGTCCATTCCTCTCAGAATGCCATCCCCACAAGTGATGCTGTGCTCTCCCCATGGGGATGCCACCACTCCCCATTTCCAGAGGGGCTTTGGGAAGCACAATCCCACCCCCAATGAGTGAGAAGAGGCTTTTTTTTTGGAGTGGATCCCTGTGGTATGGTCAGAGGCAGGGAGCACATCCTGAGGGTGTTGAGCGCTGTGTTTATTCCCATGTTTGTAGCTCATATAAAATATTTTATTGCCATCCTTCCAGTTCTGTACAAAATATCTTCAGCACTTCACCATGGACTAAACCAGGGGAGGTGAAACCCTTCATTTTTGGGAATATGAGGTTTTCTGTCCATTCCCCTCAGGGTGCCATTCCCACAGGTGATGCTGTGCTCTCTCCATGGCACTGCCACCACTCCCCATTTCCAGAGGGGCTTTGGGAAGCACAATCCCACTCCCAATGAGTGAGAAGAGGCTTTTTTTGGGAGTGGATCCCTGTGGTATGGTCAGAGGCAGGGAGCACATCCTGAGGGTGTTGAGCGCTGTGTTTATTCCCATGTTTGTAGCTCATATAAAATATTTTATTGCCATCCTTACAATTCTGTACAAAATATCTTCAACACTTCACCATGGACTAAACCAGGGGAGGTGAAACTCTTCATTTTTGGGAATATGGGGTCTCGACATCCCCCTCAGAGTGCCATTCCCACAGGGGATGCTGTGCCTCCCCATGCCACTCCACATTTCCAGGGGGGCTTTGGGAAGCACAGTCCCACTCCCAGTGACTGGGAAATGGCTTTTTTTGGGACTGGTGTGGTCAGAGCCAGGGAGCAGATCCCGAGGATGCCGGGTCAGCTCCGAGTGCTGATCTGCAGCAGGGGCAGAGTCAGCTGTGCCTTTTCCATGGGATTCGTGTCAGCATTTGGCAAAAATAGCAGCAGAGCCGCCCTGGCTGCCCAGCCCGGCGTCTGGAGCTGTGCTGCGAGAGGAGCCAGGGAATTGTGCGGCGGGGCTGAGCCGGGAATTTCGCTTCTATTTTTGCTGCCGAGACTGCGGCTCAAAAAGCAGCGAGGCAATGAACTCCCGGTGGTGTCACCCGGGCAGGGCCGGGACGAGACACAGCCCTCGCAGAAAAGGGAAGCGATGCGCTGATGTGAGCTCGGGCTGAGGCTCCCGAGCCTTTGTTCGCACGGGTGGAGAGACAGCGAGCCTGGGAAAGGGAAAGGGAAGGGAAAGGGAAAGGGAAAGGGAGAAGGAGAAGGAGAAGGAGAAGGAGAAGGAGAAGGAGAAGGAGAAGGAAAAGGAGAAGGAGAAGGAGAAGGAGAAGGAGAAGGAGAAGGAGAAGGAAAAGGAAAAGGAAAAGGAAAAGGAAAAGGAAAAGGAAAAGGAAAAGGAAAAGGAAAGGGAAAAGGGAAAAGGGAAAGGGAAAGGAAAAGGAAAAGGAAAAGGGAAAAGGGAAAAGGGGGAAAAGGAAGAGCTTGGAAAGGCTCTGCAGGCTCCCCGGGGTGTCCCAGGGCTCCAGGGATGGGATCCGTGGCATGTGGGGCTCTGCAGGGCCAGGGCACAGCTTCACTGCACACGGAGCAGGGAATGGCAGCCTGTGGGCAGGGCTGGGGCAGGGCTGGGAGGAAAGGTCATCAACCCCTGGAAAATGTGGGGCCAGAGCCTCCAGGTGGGCCAGAGATGTTTGTTAATTTTGTATCTGTCTCACGAAACTCACAGGCTCCTCTATTCCAAGCAAGCCTGTGATGGTTTGGATCGATTTGGGATGTTTTTTTGACCATCAACTCAGTTTTTGGTGGCCCGGCAAGGAAAGGCACCCATTCCCTCCAGGAGCAGAGCGCACATCCAAGGTACTTCCAGGGTGCCCACGGACACAGCAGGAATCAAACCGGGCCATGTGTTCAAGAAAAATTAACAGCTGAGAAGTAAAAATAGTTTTAAAAACTTAAAATCTTGTTTGCATTCATGGAATCATGGAATGGTTTAGATTGGAAGGGAATTTAAATCACATTTTGTTCCACCTCCTGCAGGGACACCTTCCACCATCCCAGGCTGCTCCAAGCCCTGTCCAGCCTGGCCTTGGACACTGCCAGGGATCCAGGGGCAGCCACAGCTTCTCTGGGCACCTGTGCCAGGGCCTGCCCACCCTCACAGGGAACAATTCCTTCCCAAAATCCCATCCATCCCTGCCCTCTGGCAGTGGGAAGCCATTCCCTGTGTCCTGTCCCTCCATCCCCTGTCCCCAGTCCCTCTCCAGCTCTCCTGGAAGGGGCTCTGAGGTCTCCTTGGAGCCTCTTTCTGCTGCTGCTCTGAACAAAACACCTTTGAGGGACGATCCAAATCCCCAGACACCTCCAGCTTGTCCAGAGGGTGGAGCTGAACCAGTTTTCCCTTTCCCAAGCTGGTGCCTGGCTGGGCTGGGCTGGGCTGGGCTGGGCTGGGCTGGGCTGGGATGGGGTGGGATGGGATGGGATGGGATGGGATGGGATGGGATGGGATGGGATGGGCTGGGCTGGGCTGGGATGGGGTGGGATGGGATGGGATGGGATGGGATGGGATGGGATGGGATGGGATGGGATGGGATGGGATGGGCTGGGCTGGGCTGGGATGGGGTGGGATGGGATGGGATGGGATGGGATGGGCTGGGCTGGGCTGGGATGGGGTGGGATGGGATGGGATGGGCTGGGCTGGGCTGGGATGGGGTGGGATGGGATGGGATGGGATGGGATGGGATGGGATGGGATGGGGTGGGATGGGATGGGATGGGATGGGATGGGATGGGATGGGATGGGATGGGATGGGATGGGATGGGATGGGATGGGATGGGAGGGGATGGGAGGGGATGGGAGGGGATGGGAGGGGATGGGCTGGGCTGGGCTGATCTTCAACAGGGAAGGGAGGAACAAGAGGAGAAGGGAGGATTGAAGCCTTGGCACTGCCCATCCTAAACACGAGCCATCTGACAGATGTTCCTCGATCCCTCGGTGCTTTCCCAACCATCCCAGAGAGCCTGGCAGCTCCCAGTGATGACACGAGGAAGGTCGAGTTCTCCCGGAGTTTATTCATGACTGGGAAGCCTTCTTGAGTGTTAAATAATACCAATTTTGTATGCGTTTGACTATTTCTGCCCTGTGTGAGCCAATCTAAAGCCGATCTCATTTATCAATTAGCATTTATAACGTCCTTATCACCATGGAATCAAAACACTGGAAATGGATTAAAGAATAAGCAGGCTGCCTGGGGGAGGCAGGAACTCCATCTCCTCTGGATTCGGGGTGATCTCATCGGGGGGATAGGGACAGGCACCATTTTTAGATTCTGAACAAAATTCAAGCCAGGAGTCATTGGGGATAATTAGAGTAATTAGTCCACAATTAAGAGGGTTTTTATTCTGGACCTGAATGTTCATGGGGGGAGTTATTCTGGAAGAGCTCTTCTGGAAAACCTCATCCCCTGCTCCCTCTGCTTCTGGTTTATCCCAAATAATTCCCAGAGCCTCCCCTCCTCCCCTCTCAGCCCTGTGGAGTCATTGGTATCCATGGGCAGCGCCCCTGGAGCGGCGCCAGGTGGGTGCTGCTGTTCCCAGCCACTCTGGGGGAATGGATTGCAGCACAAGGAGGGCCCTGCTGGGCCCGGCAGGAGCAGGAGATGTCCCCAGGTGCTCAGAAATGTCACTTGAAGGTGAATTATTTACCCCAAAGCCAGCTGGCCCTGAGCTGCATACCAATCCCAACAGTGGGAAGCGCAAATGGACATTGGGACACCCGGGCCAGGATTAGTGGGGTCTGTCCTAACCCAGGGTGGCTTTGTCCAGAACATTTTGGGGTTGGAGGTCAAGAGCAACATTTGGAAGCGAGCATGTTGTTTTCCCATCTCCACATGGATGTATCCCAATCCAGAATCCCCTCCCTGTGCCCTGGGCTGACCCCACAGCAGGGCAGGGCGGATTGTGCCCCTCTGCCCCTCAGGTGAGACCCCACCTGCAGAGCTGCCCCAGCCCTGGGCCCAGCACAGGAAGGAGCTGGAGCTGCTGGAGAGAGTCCAGAGGAGGCTCCAGGATGAGCAGAGGGATGGAGCAGCTCTGCTGGGAGGGAAGGCTGGGAGAGCTGGGATTGTTCAGCCTGGAGAGGAGAAGCTTTGGGGTGACCTCAGTGTGGCCTTGCAGTGTCTGGAGGAGCTGACAGGAAACATGGAGAGAGACTGGGGACAAGGGATGGAGGGACAGGACACAGGGAATGGCTTCCCACTGCCAGAGAGCAGGGATGGATGGGATATTGGGAAGGAATTGTTCCCTGTGAGGGTGGGCAGGCCCTGGCACAGGTGCCCAGAGAAGCTGTGGCTGCCCCTGGATCCCTGGCAGTGTCCAAGGCCAGGCTGGACAGGGCTTGGAGCAGCCTGGGATGGTGGAAGGTGTCCCTGCCCATGGCAGGGGATGGAATAAGCTGGGCTTTAAATTCCCTTCCAACCCAACCCATTCCATGATTCCATGGTTTACCCCTGCCACCTCTCCAGGGAGTTCCTGGTGTGACCCCCTCAGCAGTGATGTGGCACTGCCACACCCCGGTGGCACAGGATTGTCACTTCTTGGCCTCTGGCCAGGGCTGCAGAGGCAGGAAGGGTCCCAGGGCTCCTGCAGCCGAGGGAGATGCCATGGGCTGAGCCCCAGCCAGGCACCCTCACTGCTGGAAAGGTTTTGGGGAACAATCCAGGTGTTATTCCCTGCAGCAGCCGGGCTGTGGCCAGCAGCAGCAGGCCCCACATGAATGATGTGGCAGCTCTGTCCCGGACAGGGCTGTGCTGGCTGCTCCTACCTCCCTCATGCAACAGCAGGAATTGCAATTTATTTTTGAATTGCTCAGGGTCAAGCAGAGACCAAGAATTGAACAGCTGCCCTGTGCCCTGGACAAGTGACCCTCCCCAGTGGGACACTCCTTTCCTGTGCCACCCGAGTGCCACACAATGTCACCTCCAACTGCCAGCATGAGGAAAAGCATAATGAGCCTCCATCCGAGCCATTATTATGCTGAGGATGCGCTAAAATAAGAATATTCATGAGAAAGCATTTGTTTATCCAAGTAGCCTTGAGCATTCAGCAGTGAAGGGCTGGACTCGCAGTGGCCAGGAGTCAATATTTGTCCAATATTAACAGAGCAGAAACGGTCGTTTTGGACATCCAAACGCTCCTCTTGCTCGGATTCCCGAGAAATCCATGCGGTTCCCTGCTGTGGTGCCAAAAGCCCTCCGAGTTTTGTCAGTGCTGAATGTCACAGCAAGGACAGAGGGCTGGGAGCGCGGGGCCGTGCTGGGGTGTTTGCTCTGAGCATTTTCATGCTAAATTGGCTCAGGCTGCAGGTGCCAGCTGCAAATCACCATGGCCCTGCGATGCTGATCCTGAGGTGGAGCCGCTGGATTCACTCGGCTTTGCCAGCCGTGGATGGGTCCCACGTGCCAGGCCAAGCACTGTGGCCACCCTGGAGTGCTCCTTTACCTCCCTGCCGATCCAGCAGCTCCTCCTCCAGCGGTTTGGGGCACCATCCTCGATGTCTCTGTCCCTTGGGTTTTCTCCGCTGGGTCTCTCGGTTCCCCTTTGCAGGGGTTGCAGCACGATGGCTTTGCCTGGGATGAGGGATGAACATTTTCTGTCATCTCTCTGTCCCCAGAGCCTGCTGTCCCTCAGCCAAGGCCAGCAGCAGAGCCAGGCTGCCCAGGAGCAGTTTTCCTCGCTGGAAAAGCGGCAGCAGGCGGGAGCCAAGGCACACAGCCCCACGGACAGAGCTGTCCTGCAGGGGCAGGGACAAGAGTGAGGCAAACAGCTGGGAAGGCTGGAGCAGCTGCTCTGCATCCCAGCCAGGTGGCAGGAGCAGGGAAGGGCATCGGGAAAGAGCTGAGAGTGCTGCAAAATGCAGAGCTCCTGCTGGGCAGCCTCAGCAGCTGCCAGCGCTGCTGCCTCGGCCCTGGATCCGTGTTTTCCCTGCATCCATCCCTTCCTCCGGGCACCTGCACGGCTCCAGGCTGCTGATCCTCCCCTCCATCCTCAGGGATGGGCCTCTGGATCCTGCCCAGCCACACAGGGCTCCATCCAGTGCCCCCTTCTCCTTCTCCAGCCTCAGGCTTGGAGCCTGGAATCACTCTGTGTGCTCAGGCAGGATTTTGGTCTCAGGGAACTGTGCCTGGAAAGCATCACTGGACAAGGGCAGCAGGAGGGGAGAAAGCCTGAGGAGGCTGTTCTGAGGAGGAAAAGCCCAGAACATCTCTATGGCATCTCTTAGTGCACAATGGCAATTTGTGTTGAGTGAAAGATGAGGCAGAACAGCTCCAGGGCTTCCCTACTCCTCCTTTTTCTCCTCTGTGAGTGCACAACCTTTGCTCCAACCTCAGGACTCTCAGCTCCTCTGGGACACCTTCCCAGCTTTCCACTTCTGCCCCCAGGGAGGCAGGAAAAGGGGTCCTGCCATTTTCCCCTGCAGCAGCTCCTGGCTCAGCACTGCACCCAAGGGTGCTAGGGGGTTCAGGTTCTTCCAGGAGCTCCTTACAGGAGCAGGGAGCACTGATGGAGCCAGGATGCCCTAGGAGCAGCCAGCACCGCAGGCAGGGGGGTGAACACACAGCAGGGGGACAGAGCCACGTCCAGCCAGGGGAGGATGGGATGGGGCTCACATCCCTGGTTTTGGGATCTGCTGGCCATCCAAGAGGCAATTTTGGAGCAAATGATCATTATTTCTATTTCTAATTAGCAGGATGAGCTGCTGGATCAGGCAGAGAAGGTGATCCCCATGTCCAAAACCCGGGCAGCTCCTGCCTGAGAGATGCCCCACAACACAAAGGCCCCAGCAGCACATCCTTCCCTTCATCCTGGATAAAAAGCATCAAATCCAAAGGTTTGTGGAGTTTTACCATGAAAACTGGCCTGGAGTGTCACTGCAGTGGTGGCTTGGCAGGCAGCAAACGCTGGGAAAAGGAAAACCAGCTCAGGAATACGTTCTGCACTTCCACTGTGACCCTACAACCACAGCTGTCCCTGAGTCTGATCCTTGGGAAAAGCAAAACCCCACAGCTCTGAGCAGCCAAGCACAGCCCTGGCAGAGTGCTGGAGGAACTCCCAGAGGCACCAGGACACACTGGGAATGTTTTGGCCTCCCCTTTCTCATTCCTGATGGTTTTCCCACTGTTTCTAAGCCCTCAGTGTGGAGTTCATGCTCAGCCAGCTTCCATTGCTCCCCTCTGTCCTGTCAGTGGCTGGAATATGGGAAGAGGCACCAGGACACACTGGGAATGTTTTGGCCTCCCCTTTCCCATTCCTGATGCTTTTCCCACTGTTTCTAAGCCCTCAGTGTGGAGTTCATGCTCAGCCGTTGCTCCCCTCTGTGCTGTCAGTGGCTGGAATATGGAAGAGGCTCCCAATCCGGGCAGGGTGTGCTGGTTCCTGCTCTCCAGGCTGGCTGCTCCCAGCTCCAGGAGCTCCCTTCCCTCGGCTCCCTCTGTCTCCCAGCCGGGGCTGGAGGCCTCACTCCTGTCTTAGCCGCCACAGTCGTCTTGGCAGGCTGGATCTGTCCCCAGTGCCTGAGGGCTGCTTCCCCCGGGAGCAGCAGCAGGGATTCCCGGTGCCAAGCAGCCTCCAGAAGGCAAAGTGGGATTTGCAACCAAAAAATGGAGCAGCGCTTGGAAAAAAGAAGATTTCATAGAGCAAACAAGGCCTCTGTGCCCCCAAAGGCAAAGCACAGCTCTTTGTTCGTGGCTGCTCTCCTTCCCAGCCACTGCTGGAGCTGGGTGGGGATGGTCCCTCTGGCAGGACAGTGGGATGTGACGGGCCCAGGAGCTGGGTGGGGATTTTCCCATGGCAGGACAGTGGGATGTGATGGGCCCAGGAGCTGGGTGGGGATGGTCCCTCTGGCAGGACAGTGGGATGTGACGGGCCCAGGAGCTGGGTGGGGATGGTCCCTCTGGCAGGACAGTGGGATGCTCCTGATTCCCAGGAGCAGGGAATGAGCCTGCTGGGCCCAGGAGCAGCAGTGAACCTGCTCTGCAAGCAGGGGAGGTGCAGCCAGCACAAACATCCTCAGCAGCCCCAGAAAAACACAGAGAGTGGCATGAGCTGATATTGAAATCATGGAATCATAGCATGGGTTGGAAGTGTAGAAATCTGATCATTTGGGATTGCTGTCTGAGGTGTAGGTATGCGGTTTGGACGGAGACAGAGATCTCAGGATTCTGGTCTTAGAGCATGAGGTTTATTGTGATAAAGAGCGTGGGGGTAAGGACCTGCCAGGAGCTGCAAGACACAGCCCCAGGCAGGTAAGGGAGAGAGAGAGAGGTACAGGGTACAGGATACGGGAAAGGGAATGCGTTAAGGGATGTGAATACAGAATACCGTGGTTCTTGCTTACAATACAATAAATCATGTTCTATGCTGAATATTCTAATTTTCACTAACCAATCTAGGACAAGATACAAATTCTATAGCATTTACATACAGCCTATGAGCATCCTTGTATTACCATACGATGTTACATTTTAAACCCCTAAAAACTGCTTTTTGGACCCCCTGCTTAGGTTGGTAGGGTCTGCTCTGACCCTTGGACTTGCCCTTAAGCAGGGGGTATTGTCTACTCAAGGAAGGCTATTGTTTAATCAAAGAGGGAGATTACCTGCAGTGGCCATACCATTGTTTTTCAGTTATTCAGTAACTGAGGTTTGGTATCTCAAAGCTTGTCTTCATTTCAATCTAGCTTATTGTGTCTATATTCTCAGCATCTTTTGCCAGGTAATAATTTCTATAAGATTTTCCTATTTCTTCCTTCCCAACAGGAAGGACCTTGAAGCTCATCTCATTCCCAGCCCCTGGGAAACCTTCCACTGTCCCAGGTCACTCCACCCTGGCCTCGGACAATTCCAGGGCTGGGGCTGATGCTGGTGATTTCTATCTTTTCTTTTTATACCCTTTTATATATATTTTTATACCCTTTCTCTTCCCTGTTACCCTCTATACACGCTCCTTGTACCCTGCACAAGCACTCCTTGTACTTTATCCCCACATGTTTATAACTCTTGTATTCTGATATTTAGCTTAGTTTGGGGTCTTGCAAAACAAAAAACCAAACATTTTCACTATCTCAGAACTAGGGGCTCCAACCTTGGACGGAGCCTTCTCTTTTGGAACATGTTTTTGTAAACTAGGCTGTAGTCTCATTTAGGGGGGATTAATCAGAATAGGGGAAAATTACTTCATTTATTAAGTTTCTTATTGGGGGATTTTAAGCAGATAAGCTAATTTTGTGAGGTCCATAAACATCCCGTACGTGTTGTGCGGGGCCCTGCTCTGGCTCATTGCTCGTTCCTCCACATGTTTTCCACCTTTGATGAGTTGAGCACCTGAGATCCTATTATACTGAGGTAAATTCCCTTTTCCCTCTGCTGCCGTGTCTGCTTCGTATTTTTACTAACCATTTAAGGCATCAGGGCAGCCTCAGCTTCTCTGGGCCATATTGAAATGAGAGGCTCCACTGTCCCTCTGGAAACAGCCAGGGACAATCCATGGATCCAGCACCCGCAGGCTTGGAGCCAACTCTGCCTTTCCCAGTCTGATGGGAAGCAAAACCTTCTGAGGAGATGCTCAGGCTGCTCCTTTGCCGTGTGTGGATCCACCAGGCTCTCCCTGGGAGCAGCCCGAGGGAAAAACACCCTGAACTCCATGGAAACTGCATTTGCTTTGGAAAGCCTGGATCAGACCTCAGGGCTCAGCCCATTTAATGCTCGAGAAACTCCATCCTTTGCAGGTCAGGAGTTTCCATGCTCGAGTTTTGCTCCGTGCTTCCTTGGAGTCTGCGTGCTGCCTCCTGCTTCTCCAGCCTGGATTTAGTGTTGGAGAAACTCCCTGGCCCCAGCTGAAGGATAATAATTGAATAACATGCAACATTACACTCTTAGGTTTCATTCATTTTCACCCTCACAGCATCTGTAAAATCTAAAATGAGCTCTCATCTCCAGGCTGTCATCCTGCCCAGCAACAACAAATCCCAACAAAAAGGGAGGACATTGCAAATCCAAACCTGTGAATTACCTCAAACCATCTCATTCAGGATTTGATTCACATTTCAGGGCACAGCTCCCACCGTAAATTAATAAGATATAAGCTTGTAATGTTTTCAGTGGCTTGATATGGCAGCATTTTTCATTTCAATTAGGAGGAAGAGCACAATTGGATTCCTCAGCCTTGGCTGGGAAGGAAACACGTTATCCCCTCAGGGTGAGGACCTCAGCAGCATCCAGGAGCCTCCACATCTCTGGAATCTTCTAGGTGAGCCCTCAGCTCACCAGTGGGAGCTGCTGGAAAGGATTTATTAAAATATCCCCAAACAATCCCCAGCAGGGAGAGGGAATCCCACCTGGCACTACAACATTGTTTTTCCTCTCCCAATTTCCTGAATTCCTCCCTGCAGGATCATTCCAGGCCCGAGCAAGGAGCAGGAGCTGCCCTGAGAGGTCTCACTGGGACATCTCCTCTCTGCACTAAGCACCACATTCCTCTCCCAACTTTTGGGTGAGCCTTCTCTGGGATCATTTTTGGCATCCAAGAGTGGCAGTGCAGCACCTTCAGGGGCCCAAATCGAGGTGGAGAAGTTATTTTAGGTTAAAAAGTTGCTTTTCTCAGCCCTTATATGAGGATTTTTCCTGATCCCCTTTGGTTTTCACATCCCTCCATGGCACATGGGGCTGAATCCCAGCTGGATTTGGGGAGCAGCAGGGACAATGACTGCCTCTCCCTGTTTTTTTCCCTTTTATTTGGTGTGTCTGAGGTCCCTGGACCTGTCAGAAAGCCATTTTGGGATAGTGGGAACACAAGGAGGAAGCAGCCGTGGGTGTAAAATGAAGAGCAGGTCAGTTTTGTAATGGTTTGGGCCATAAATGGTGCAGTGAGAAGCTTTTGGAATTTGCAAGGCAGAAAAAACCCCCACAATTATCAAAAATCCCTTCTCCGGTTCAAGGAGCTCAGTGCCTGGCAGATGGAACTCACAAATTTAACATGAACTAAAGCCAAGCTTTAGGTTTAAGATGCTGGGCTAAGCCAGGCTCAAGGCTTAGGCTGTGAAAGTTGGCAGAGGACAAGTCCTGGCCTTGCCCAGAGGTGCTGGGAGAGCAGCAAACAAAAAAAACACAAAACAAAACAAAAAACAAAACCAAACAAACAACAACAAAAACAACAACAAAAAATAAGCAAACAAAAACTAACAAAAATATCACAGAGCACAAAACCAGGGAATTCCTTCTTAAAAAGGAAAGCAAGCACAAAAATCCAACCTGTGGCCTCTAAGTCCTCTGCCACCCCACCCATGAATTTGATTCAATCAGGCAAAGCAACAAACACCGTGGTCTTGGATGTGCCAATCTCAAAATTCCAAAAAAAATTACTTTTTCGTGTGTCCAGAGCTCCTGGATTGGAGTTTCTGGATCCTCACACAGCAGTTTGGGGTCTGCAAGTGTCTCAAGTACTGGGACAAAGAGAGCTACAGGGTCAGAATGGACCACCCTAAACCCTGAGCCTGCTCCTCACGTTTGAGTTATTCCAACTTCCCTGTGTTTTCCATGTTTACCCACAGAGATCCACACAGATTAGGAAGTAAAAATTGGGGCATTTTTCCAGGCAAATTTGATTCAAGCAGGCAAAGCAACAAAGAGTGTGCTCTTGGGTACGCCAATCTCAAAATTTCCTAAAAAAATACGTCTTGACATGCCTAGAGCTCCTGGATTGGAGTTTCTGGATCCTCACACAGCAGTTTGGGGTCTGCAAGTGTCTCAAGAATAGGGACAGGGAGAGTTGCTGGGTTAAAATGGTTCAGGCTAAACCCTGAGCCTGCTCCTCCTCTTTGAGTTATTCCAACCAGGAATCAAGCACCAACCTCCCTCTCTTTTCCATGTTTATCCACAAAGATGCACCCAAAACCAGATCAGGGAGTAAAAATTGGGGTATATTCCAGGCAAATTTGATTCAAGCAGGCAAACCAGCAAAGATCATGGTATTGGATGTGCCAAACTCAAAATTGCCTAAGAAAACTCATCTTGACATGCCCAGAGCTCCTGGATTTGAGGGTCTGAATCCTCACACAGCAGTTTTGGGGTCTGGAAGTGTCTCAAGCACTGGGACAGGGAGATTTACAGGTCAAAATGGACCATCCTAAACCCTGAGCCTGCTCCTCACATTTATTCCAATCAGGAATCAGGCACCAACCTTCCTCTGTTTCCTGTGTTTACCCACACTCACACAAACAGATTAGGGAGTCAAAGTTGGAACATTTTCCAGGCAAATTTGATTTAAGTAGACAAACCAATAAAAAGCGTGGTATTGGACATGCCAATCTCAAAAATCCCTAAAAAAAGACATTTTCACATGCCCAGAGCTCTGGGATTGGAGTTTCTGAATCCTCACACAGCATTTTGGGGTCTGGAAGTGTCTCAAGCACTGGGACAGGGAGATTTACAGGCCAAAATGGACCATCCTAAACCCTGAGCCTGCTCCTCACATTTATTCCAACCAGGAATCAGGCACCGACCTCCCTCTGTTTCCTGTGTTTACTCACACTCACACAAACAGATTAGGGAGTCAAAGTTGGAACATTTTCCAGGCAAATTTGATTCAAGCAGGCAAAGCAACAAGGAGTGTGCTCTTGGGCATGCCAATCTCAAAATTTCCTAAAAAAATACATCTTGACATGCCCAGAGCTCCTGGATTTGAGGGTCTGGATCCTCACACAGCAGCTTGGGGTCTGCAAGTGTCTCAAGCACTGGGACAGGGAGAGCTACAGGTTCAGAATGGACCACCCTAAACCCTGAGCCTGCTCCTCACATTTATTCCAACCAGGAATCAGACACCAACCTCCCTCTGTTTCCCATGTTTACCCACACTCACACAAACAGATCAGGGAGTCAAAATTGGGACATTTTACACTCAAATTTGATTCAGTTGGGCAAAGCAACAAATTCAAACCGGTTCTTGGGCCAGCAATGCCAACCCGTTTGTGCCTGGGCTGGTGACCACGAGCAGCAGGGATGTGGTCACAAAGGGCCTCTCCAAAGGCACTGCTCCAGCATTTCCCCTTTTCCCGAGCCTGAAGAATGCTTTGGCACGTTTTCCAGGAGCAGCTCGGCGGCGCAGCTAAAGCTCCCTCCAAACATCAAAGAGCCCGAACAGTAAAACCCATCAAAATTTTCCTAATCAAAACTCCACGTAATTGTCAAGCAAAGGCAGATAACAGAAGTCGGGCAATCTCTGTGAACCCCCAGCTTCACTCAGACTTAGCAATTAAGCGGCGGCTGCTGCTCCGAGGAGCTGCGAGGCTGGGGGGTAAAAGTCGCAGCTCGCCAGCACCAATTAGCGGCTAATGAACATCAGCGATCCCCCTGGAGAAGGGAGCTGGAGACAAAACCGGCACCAGAATGCCACCCACGCCTGAAGGCACCCCAAACCGCACCTCTGCTGCAGGGGATGCTCCGTGTCCTGCCCCATCCGCAGGGCTGGGGAAGGAGCAGGGCATGGAATTGGAGGCAGCTGGGGAGGGAAGGGTGGGTTTGAAGCGCTGCTTTTCCCAGGTCAGTCGGCAGCACGAGGGAGGCTGGAATAATTTCAGCAGCGCTGCCATTCCATGTGAAATCAGAGCCTGAAAGGAAGTCAGTCAATTTAAACCCGCTCCTGAAGGGGAATAATTAAACACTCCAAAGATGTGGGAGAATTTTAAGCAGTCAGCAAGGATTTAAAGACAACATATCATTCCTAGCTGGAATAATAATAATAAAAAAAGAGGAAATGTAGGCAGGCACGGCAGACTGTGCTGACTGAAGGCAGCTACGGTGAGAGAAGCCTCAGTCAATCAAAGCAGCCTCACCTTGACAGGCTGGGAGACATGGGAGTGATGGAGAAAAGCCTCTGTTCCCGGGGTCTGCCTTAAAAATAGTGGTGCATAACCTGAAAGGTGATGGAAAAGTGTGTGGAATTGGGAAATTCAGGCACAAGTCCAGAAAGGGGGAAGGGGAAAAGGAGAGGGGAAAAGGGGAACGGGGAAAGGAAAAGGGAAAAGGGAAAAAGGGAGAAATGGGAAGGGGGAAAGTAAAGGGGAAAAGGGGAAGGGAGAAATGGGAAGGGGGAAAGGGGAAGAGGGAAAGGAAAGGGGGAAAGGGGAAGGGAGAAATGGGAAGGGGGAAAGGGGAAGAGGGAAAGGAAAGGGGGAAAGGGGAAGGCAGAAATGGGAAGGGGAAAAGAGAAGGGGAAAAGGGGAATGGGAAAAGGGGAGGGAAAAATGGAAGGGGGGAAGGGGAAAGGGAAAAGGAAAAGTTCCCAAGGGTTTTGCTGCCTGGGTGCTGCAGGTGTGTCGGTGGCAGGCCTTGGAGCCACAGGAAATCCCAGGATCTGTGTGGGACCATATCCTGCCAGGACAGTCTGCAGAGGAGGCAGAGTGAGGAAGCAGAGCAAGGAGGTTTCCGAGCCTAGGAAAACACTGGAGACTGCTGAGTGCAGCAGACTACAAAGGGAATTTCAGATCCGTCCCGGCTCCCAGATGTGAAAAGCCACGAGGATGCAAAGCACCACACATCCACATTTCTGGGTTGTTCTGGATCGGGAGAAAAAGAAGTCTGTGAGTACAGGATGGAGGCACCTCTGAAGTGCCCCATCATCCAAGATCTTTATTATCCCAGAATCCCAAACTGGTTGACTGGGGTGGAAAAGACCTTAAAGATTATCCACCCCTGCCATGGCACAATTTCCACTATCCCAGGGTGCTCCAAGGCCCATCCAGCCTGGCCTTGGACATTTCCAAGGACAGAGCAGCCACAGCTTCTCTGGGAAATCCATTCCAGGGCCTCACCACCCTCACAAGGAGGAATTTCATCCCAATATCCCATCTAAAACTTCTCTTTCACTATCCCTTTCCAGAGAACGAATCAGCCTGACCACATCATTAAGCACATCCATGGAGCAGAGGAATGTTTGCAGGGAGAGGAGATGAGCCAGAGGTTCCTTGTGAAAATGAGAGTAAAATACTCAGCACCTCCAGTGTTCCCAAGGATTTCTGTGGCAATATGGATTACAGGAAGGTGCCTCTGTGAGCATTATTCAGTGCAAGAGTTCAGTCTTAAAACCCCTGTAAAGGAGAGATCCAAGATTCCAAAGATATCCAAAGCCTCATCTTAGCACCAGGCACCTGGGAAGAAGAAATCACAGCAAACAAGATTGATGTGCATTGAGGAAATCAAAGCTCTGTGAAAGCTTTTTTGGAGGTAATTAATATATTTTGGCATTTGGGCACATCTGACACAGCAGAGAATGTGCTGGACTCCGAAAGAATCCAAAGGGCTGTGTGGAATGACCGGGAAAGAAACTCACCCTGCCCTGAGCTTCCCACCCTAAACAGGTGTTGACCTAAATAGAAATGAGGCAATGGCTGGAAATATCAAAGGTTTTGTGTTCAGGGAACTTCTGCTCTTTCCAAATCTCTCAAAGCACCACAGAACTGTTAAAACTGGCAAATAAGTGAGAATTCTTGGAAAAGGCATGAAGGAAAGGAATTATGCAAATGTGCAGATGATGGAAACAAAGATCTGGTGGGAGGATGGGAAAAAGGAGCCTGAACTCTTAGGAAAATCCATGTCTTTCCCTTCAGAGGGGTAAAAGCAATCTATTAGTAGATCACACACCCAAAAATAAACACATCAGACAGCTTTTGGTGATGGGGGATGAACATCCAGCAAGAGCTAAAAAAAATATCTCCAGGCATCCCCCATTTCCGAATGCCTTCAGAAAGAGCAGGGAAATGGTAAAAAAAGCAGCATTTTGCAGGCACTCTGAGGACACAGAGCAAGCCCCAGCAGCATTCCCTGATTCTTCAAGAGCTTGGAAGTTCCCTGTCATGTTGCCACATCCTGACCCCGCTGATCGAGAGCTCACATTCAAAGGTAGTCAAATCAAAGGCACTGACAGCCCCCGACGAGGCTGGGACATGACCAGCAGCAATTACAGGAATCACAGGGATCAGGGAGCAAGGCTTCCCAAAAAGCTCAATCAGCTCAGCCCGTGGGGACACAAGGAGTGGACTCAGGAGAGGGATAAGGAATTCCCTTTACTCCTGCATCACCTCCCAGTGCAGGAATTTCTCACGGAAGGGGAGTCAGTGCAGGGCCCTTCATCCCTCGGCAATTCCATCCCATCCCAGCCCTGCTGCTGCTGCTGCTGCTTTGGTGCTCCCTCCCAGCTGCTCCATGGATTTGCAGCAGCCCGGGAAGGTCAGGACATGGAGAAAATCCAGTGTGAGGCTCCTTAAGCACCTGGATCCCTCTGGAGCTCTTGGGAATACACGGCTGAGCTGACACAGACTCACCCCCAGAACCAAACATGCTCAGCAGCCCCAGGAGAGACAGGGAGGGTGGCATGAGCTGATCTCAGAATCATAGGATCATGGTTTGGGTTGGGAGGAATTTAAAGCCCATCCAGCCCCACCCCGGCCATGGGCAGGGACACCTCCCACTGTCCCAGGCTGCTCCAAGCCCTGTCCAGCCTGGCCTTGGACACTGCCAGGGATCCAGGGGCAGCCACAGCTTCTCTGGGCACCTGTGCCAGGGCCTGCCCACCCTCACAGGGTACAATCCCTTCCCAATATCCCATCCATCCCTGCCCTCTGGCAGTGGGAAGCCATTCCCTGTGTCCTGTCACTCCATCCCTTATCCCCAGTCCCTCTCCATGTTTCCTGTAGCTCCTTCAGGCTCTGCAAGGCCACACTGAGGTCACCTTAAACTCCTCTCCAGGCTGAACAATCCCAGCTCTCACAGCCTTCCCTCTCAGCAGAGCTGCTCCATCCCTCTGCTCATCCTGGAGCCTCCTCTGGACTCTCTCCAGCAGCTCCAGCTCCTTCCTGTGCTGGGCCCAGGGCTGGGGCAGCTCTGCAGGTGGGGTCTCACCTGAGGGGCAGAGGGGCACAATCCCCCCTGCCCTGCTGTGGGATCAGCCCAGGGCAGGGGGAATTTGGGCTGGGACATGTTGAGCTCTCCCCCACCAATCCCCCATGGGGCTCCCCAGCCTTTGGGGACTGTCCCCTCCCTTCCAGGGCCACAGCTGGCAGTGGAGTGGATTTATTTCTGCAGGCACTGGGGCTCAACAATTGTAAGTATTTTTGGCAGTGTCCATGGCTGCTATTGCCACGCACTCCGCTCCAATTTTTGTTCCTGTCTCCCACTCCAGCACCATCCAAATGCTGGTGGAAGGGGGTTAATTTCTTAATTTAGGAATCATTAGTGAGAGAAATTGCACTGCGCAGCTGTCTCAGGTCTTTAGGAAAATGCCTCGAGCAGCTGCAGATTTGTGATTCGCCTTGACCAGCTCTGTTCTCATCCATTTGACACCAACAGCAACAGTCATTTGGGGTCAATTAAATGTTTTCTTCTTTGTTTATCACCATAAGTCTTAATAATATATCTGGCAGCACGAGTCCATCTGAAGGGGAGGCCACCACATCCATAATGGATGGGAACTTGCAAATCACAAACAAGTGGATAAACACCAAAAGGCCTCACATTCCCAGCTGAATTCCTCCTCTCCCCAGTGCTTTTCTCACTCACAGAGCCTCGCTGCAGCTTTAGGTGCAAGGTTTGACTTCTCTAATGATTTTAAATACCATTTTTAATTGCTTTTCTGTGCCCCTGAGAAGCCAGCGCTGTCAGCACAAAATGAGGGCTGATTACACAGCAGAACAGAGCTGCTGCTGCCTGTGCTGGCCTGTCCATCCCTGCTCCACCAAGTGCCACGGCAGGAGCGAGCCTGCACTAAAAAGTGTGGAATTCCTCAGGATCTCGTTAGCAGGAGTTAATTCCCATGTTAATGCTGCTGCTGCCGTGCCCTGGAGCCAGCGTGGCTCTGCAGCAGCCCTGCAATCTCTCCCTCAAGCTTTCATTTCATCCCCCCACACTTGGCCTTCGTTCAGCACAGGTTGATCAAGATTTCAACTCCGTCTCCCTCAGCATTCTCATTTGGAAGCCGGGGAGGTTGGGGCTGGATGAAAGCACTATTGGATGGCTGGAAAATTGGCTGGGCCGCAGCCCGGAGCGGGGAATCGATGGCTCCACATGGGCCTGGCAGCCGGGGATCAGCAGCCGGGGATCAGCAGCGCCCCGGGGCTCAATACGGGGCCGAGCCGGGTCAATATCTTCATCGGGAGCACACGGAGCCACCCTCAGCTTTGGGGCACCGCGGGGTCACCGAGGGTGAGGGACACAGCTCCGCTCCTGAGGGGCCTGGAGGACTCTGAGGATGGGGCAGACAGGAACGCCACAAGAAGTGGGGATCGTCCTCAAGCCTGCCTCCACTCCAGGCTGGGAATGACAGGCTGGTGGGGAAAACCAGCACAAAGTCATCCTGAATAATTCAAACCCCTCCCTGCGCTTTAGGGAACAGGACCATGAAACTGCAGGGTGTCCCATCCCCTCAGCAGCTTTGGGGGCACCTTGGGATTACAGAGGGTGAGGGACACAACTCCACTCCCGAGGGAATCTGAGGGTGGGGCCAACAGGAACTGCACAGGAAGTGGGGATCGTCCTCATGCCTGGCACCATTCCAGCCAAACTTGGGACAAACTAGTCCCAAGCACCCTCACCCTGAATAATTCGAACCCCACCCTGCTCTGTGGGGAATTCCCATTCCCAGCGCTGGGGGGGCACACCTCAGGCACCACCAGTTTTGGGCCCCTGAGTTCAAGGGTGACATGGGAAAAGCACAGATGAGACAACAGAGGCCCCCAAGGTGCTTGGGGTCTGTGAATCCTAATCCATAGGGGCCCTAGGCTTTTCTTTTCCACTTCCTTTCATTTCCATAGGGGAGGGCTGGGGGAGACAGGTCAGTTTGGCCACCAGCAGGCTCAGGGCTGCTCCAGGTGTGCCCTGCACCTGCTGAGGGAGCCTGGAGCCCTTCCCAGGGGTCAGAGCAGCGCTGCAGGCACAGGCTGCACCTCGGCAGCTGCTGAGCTCCTTGGAGGAGCAGTGGCAATTCCCTGCAGAGCTTCCCGAGGCTTGGCTGCACAAACCAGGACCTGGCACTCGCTCTGACCAGGGGCTCCTCAGCAGCACCTCCAACCCCTCAGCTCAAGTGGAGGTTCCGGAGGTTTTCCACAGTGGGGGAATTGTTGTGGGGACGGCTGAGAGCAGAGGGCACCCGTGAGGCCCCCCCTGCTCAGCCATCATCCCAGCTTTCAAAATCCAGCCAGTTTCCCCTCCTAGTCCTCACCTAAGTGTCCTCCAGCCGGCCTTTCTGCCAGAAATTGGGATCGTAATGTGCTGTAATCACATAATTCCTGTCAGGAAAAGTAAACAGGGATGGCTGAGTGATTTCCAAACAACACACTAATGGCCAAAGCAGTGGGAAAAATCCTCCTGCTTCACTTCTGCTCAAATTTTTCTTGAGCCACTCTTTTGCTGTTCATATTTATTGTAGGTTTTCGCCTCATTTTTAGGTTTATTTACCCCGAGCTAATGAATAACACGGTGAACATATGCTATAAACCACCATTAAGATGAAATTTGGAGAAAAGAAAATTACTTTAGTGGCAGAGCTGAGAGTATGTGTAACCACTAAATGCCCAGCACTGATATTTGAAGGCTTCTTAGGAGAGGTCTCTTGGGATTTCTTGGTCAAATAAAATGAGATATTTTGTAGGAATTCTTCTTTCAAAGTTAGACTCATTTTTCTAAGTCTGATGCAGATGCTGCTCCGAGAAAAAGAGTCAACTATGGACTTTTTCCATCTTGAAGGCTTTGAATCTCATTTTTCCTGATTATCACAGCTGTTACAGGCAGCAGGGTAAGCAGTGCCAGCAGATGAGACCTCGTACACCGATTTTAGGGGGGGGTTGGACCAGCTTGCAGCAAACTCAAGCATGTAAATGTACAGACGTGGAAAACATTTGGAGAGAATTTCACCCAACACGAGCACAAAAGTTGCTGAAAAGTTGGGTTTTTCAGAGGAGCTGCGAGTGACTCACTGTCAGAAGGAAAGGCACCAAGGAGGCTTTTCCAAAGCACATCTGTCCAATGTTATTCCATTTTTCATTAGGGGCCTGGCTGCTGCCCTGTGCAGGATGCTCATTAAACAGGCTGGTTCAGCATGGAAGGAGCTGCAAACATCTCGAAGGACGGGGTTAGAGCCCAAAATAAGCCTGAAGAGGATTGTTTGTTATTAAAATGACACCATCAGTGGGATAAGGGAAAGAGTACTTGCACTCACTCCTGAGGAAATGCTGGATAATGGGAGCACGAGCAGGAGCTGGAGTTCATTCCAGCAAACGTCTGTTGCCTTCCAACAGACCTTGGGAATCTGGTGGCCAAAAAGGGGAAAAAAACCCTTCAAGAAACAGGCAGGGAAAGCTAATCAGGCTCCTAAGGCTGCCAGCTCCAGCGCCAATGCTCCAATCCAGGCCCAGGCTTTTGCAGGAATACAGAACACCATAGAGCCGAGGCAAGGCAGGAGCAGCTGGAGCAGCAGAGCCACCAACATCAACTCCGGGATCAAAGGTGGAGCTGCCACAAAACCTCAGGAAGCAGCAGGAGGAAGCAGCCAGGCAATGGCAGCACACGTGGCATGGCTGGGAGCTCAATCATCCTGGCAGGAACGGCTTTGGGAGGGCTCTGGGCACAGATCAGGCTCGTGGACATGGAGCATTTCGATCAAAGGGCTGGAGGGAGTCTCCAGACACAATTCCTGTGCCTCTCCTCGAAGTGCAGCACATTTGAGCACACAAAGACCTTTCCTGGGCTAGCCAGAGGCATTTCTTGTTTGGGGCAGTGAGGTGTGAGTTGGCCTCTGAATGAGTTTTAGGAAAAGTTATTCCCTGCTTTTCCTGCTGGGGACAAGCAGCCAAATCCTGGAGGCTCTGAAAGGCCAGGCTGCTTTTGCCTGTTGGACTCAGGATGGATTTTGGTGTGATCTCAATTATTGATTCCTTCCCTCAGCCTAAAATTGCTGCTCATGACTCCGGAGCCACATCAGTCACGGCCCAACAAGTGCCTCTTAAACAGAGCTGCATCTCCTCATTTTAACTGCAAGAGGGGGAAGTCCCAAAAACCAGGATGTGGCTGGGGTTTTCTTGGGATTGCAGGTGGCAAAGTCCAGGAAGTTCAATGTGTTTGACAGCTACAGAGGAGCTACATGGAGAAATATCTTCCTTGGAGTGACCAGTGATTACTCCATGGTTTAAAGGATGCCAGACTTAACTCCTTTGGTTTAAAAGAGATTCCAGACTTAACTCCTTAGGTTTAAAAGATATTCCAGACTTAACTCCTCGGGTTTAAAGGATGCCCGACCTAACTCCTTCAGTTTAAAGGAGATTCCAGACTTTACTCTTTCAGTTTAAAGGAGCTTCCACACCGGTTTTGCTCACTGTCACCCCAAGCCAATGCCCCTTTGCAGTGACTTTTGCCAAGCCACTGGTGAAAAAAGAAGGATAAAGCTGCTCAGTGCAAGGAAAACAGCTGACATCACCTCAAAGGGGATCAGCAGCCTGGGGTTCAGCCTGGGGGAAGTCCAAACTGATCTCCAGGAAGGCAGGGACAGCATCATGAGGTTTTCAGGAGCCTCCACTGCAGCCCCTCCACCTGCTGAGGGGACAGGGCTTGAGGATGTCCCTTCCCAGTCCCCATCCCACAAACAATTCCTGTGTTTGGGAGCTGTTTCCTTCCCTGCCCCAGGCCATCCCTGTGTTCCCAGCCCACCTGCACTGCCTGTCTCGATGTCCCAGTGTTTCCATCCTTCCCTGGACAGCTCCCCTGGTCTGTGCTCCCCAGAGCCTTTCCCAGCCTTGCTGTGGTTCTGTTTACAGCAGCTGCAGTCGAGTCCAAGGAGAGAACAAAGGCTGTGCCCCTTCTGTGTTCCCAGAGCCATCAGAGCTCTCAAACCCAGCCCCATTCCAGCCATCTCTGCAGCCTCCTTCCCTTCATGTCCAGCTCTGAGGGGTGCAGTAGCAGCTGTTCATGTTTCAAAGTTGAGCTCTGCCAGCGTTGTTCCCTTGTCTTTTTCCTCCAGCAATGCCATAAAAAGCTCTGGTTTCATTTTCTCCCTTTCATCCTGGCATTAGCTCTGTAAACACCCTCCTTGCTTCCTTCTCCACTCAGCTCTTTGTCTGGGAACCTCGGCTGTCTGGGACCAACATTTTGTTTTCTCTGGTCGCAGTTGCGGCTTTGTTTGTTCATTAAAGACACTCTGCTCTCTGCTGTGATCCCACAGCACTTTCTTCTTTGCCAGCAGGGTCCTAAACTTAATGACTGGGGAGTTTTTTCTTCAGGCTAAACAGCAGACTCAGGAAAAGCATCCAACTCAAGAGGTGCTTGTACCTGGAGAGGCATCCAGGAGTGCAGGGCTGGCTGTTCAGGCAGCTCTGAATGAGAAATAATTTCTTTTTTTTACTCTCAGTGATGGTTAAATCAGTTTATTCCCAGAGCTGCTGTCCCAGCTGCACTTCTTACACCACTTCTCTGCTTTGCTCAAAACATCTTGTGCTGCTCTTGAGTCATGGAACAGTTTGAGTTGGAAGGGACCTTAAAACTAATCCCATGAGGATGGGACATGGGCAGGGACACCTCCCACTGTCCCAGGCTGCTCCTAGCCCTGTCCAGCCTGGCCTTGGACACTGCCAGGGATCCAGGGACAGCCACAGCTTCTCTGGGTACCTGTGCCAGGGCCTGCCCACGTTCGCAGGGAGCAATTTCTTCCTCATGTCCAACCCAAACTCTGTCAGTTCAAGCCATTCCCCCTTGCCCTAAATTTCTGATGATCCCTGTGCTCAGTGATTCTCAGCCTCTTGGCATCCAAGCTCGAGGGACACCCTCAGGTTATGGCAGAGAAAGGTTGGCAGCAGGATGTTCAGCACAACTCTTCAGCTGAGCTTTCAGGGACCCCAGGTGTCCCCAAGGCCAAGCGAACACCTCCCCTCCCTGCAGCTAAACCCCGCCTTGGCAGCTTCCCTTGCTCCAGAGGGGCACCTGCTGCCCTTCCCTGGGCTCAGTCTGGGGCCATTCCTGTGGGCAGAGGATTGTGCCACCCTCAGTGCCACCCCTGGCTGCTCTGGGCTCTGCGGCATCTCCACCAGCCTGGGGAGCAGCGCCCACTGCACACACAGCCACCATGGGCACCTCCTGTGATCACACCTCAGCTCTGCCACCAAACAGACCAAAACACACCAAAGGCCTCAAAACGCCCTCAGCATTACTGGGGCTTCCCTCAAGCCACCAAAGAGGAGCCCCCGTGTCGCCTGCCCTCAGACAGCGATGGAGAAGGACCCCAGGTGCAGGAGCTGTCATGCCAGAGGGGATCTGTCAGGGAAAGGCAGGCAGGGGCACCAGGCAGTGCCCACTGCCACCTCAGGGCAGCCAGGACAGGCTGGGGAAGCTGTCTCCACCAGCTGTCCCTGCCTGGGAACCTCGGGGTTTTCCCAGGAATGATATGCTGGGTGATGGGAGAGGTCCCATTTTCCCCAGCCAAACTCCCATTGCTGTGCAAGCAGCACCTCCAAGCTCCTGCTCTCCTGAAAGGGAGATCAGCATCTGCTGGGTCATTCCTGAGGCTTGGAGCCAGCATCCCCAGAACAGGAGCAGCCACACCTTCCCTGCTGCTTTAAGGACCTTCAGAGCCTGGGGTTAAACCTGCACCAAGCCTGGGGTTCAAACCTGCACCAAGCCTGGGGTTAAACCTGCACCAAGCCTGGGTTTAAACCTGCACCAAAGCCTGGGGTTAAACCTGCACCAAGCCTGGGTTTAAACCTGCACCAAGCCTGGGTTTAAACCTGCACCAAAGCCTGGGGTTAAACCTGCACCAAGCCTGGGTTTAAACCTGCACCAAGCCTGGGTTTAAACCTGCACCAAGCCTGGGGTTAAACCTGCACCAAGCCTGGGGTTCAAACCTGCACCAAGCCTGGGGTTAAACCTGCACCAAGCCTGGGGTTAAACCTGCACCAAGCCTGGGGTTAAACCTGCACTAAGCCTGGGGTTAAAACCTGCACCAGAGCCTGGGGTTCAAACCTGCACCAAGCCTAGGGTTAAACCTGCACCAGCGCCTGGTTCTCGGAGCAGCCTCAGCTCCAGGAAAGCTCTGCTGCCAGCAGTGCCTCCCCTGCGGATCTCACCTCAGCCCTGGCACCTCAGGAAGGCTCCTGCAGTCCCTACAGAGCACAGACAGTGTTCTCTCCCCCTCAGTGCAGCCTCTGGGGTCATTCCCAGCTGCCTCTGCCTAAGCAGGAGCTGTCCTAGGATTTCAGCTGAAGTTTGGCCACATCAAAATCTGTGTTAAACCCTTCAGAACTCGAGAAATAAGTTGAGTTTAGTGTGGGATGTTGCCACAGCTCCATTTCATCTTCCTGCCCGTGCATGAAAGCCTCAGATGAATGAATTACAGGCAGCTCTGGGAGATGCTCTGCTTATTCCTGCCTGGTCCTCTCCCTTTGAAACCCTCAGAAGCCAGGCAGGCTCTGAGCAGCTCATTAGCATGGCCTTAGTGAGGAAACACTGCCCTGGAAAATGCAACCCAAATTCATCTTGCAGGGATGGAAGAGCAGGAGCTGAAGTGCCCCTGGCATCCCATTTTCCACAGCCAGGTCAGAGATCAGGCTTTGGTGCTCCCTGGTCAGCACAGCCCAGCACAGCAGTGACATTCCAGCTCACAGAGCTACGAGTTCATCCCTTCTGATATCCAGCAGCATTCCCAAAAAAGGTTTCCCAGCCTCCGGAAAGGCCAAAGAGCCTCCTCACCTCTTAATTTGCCCTGTGCTCCATTCCCCAGGCCAATATTTGCACTCCCATGCAGTGCTTCCAGCCCGCTGCCAGACCTCTGCTCCTTGGATCCCATCCCCACATCCCTGCTCACCCTCCACCAAGGCCTGCTCTGGGTTAGCCACCTCAGGAGCACTTCCAATCTATGGGATCTGAGGTCAGGAGCACCTCCCTAGCTCCTCCTGCTGTTCCCACCCCCACAGCTCCAGTTTCACCAGTTACCCCTGCGGACCCCACCCAGTGCCCATCCAGTCCCCTGCAATGCTCCTTTGCTTCCATAAGCACCCCAGACCCATCCTCCAGTGCCTGTTTTGGTGCCTTCCCATTCCCAGCAGTGCTGAAGTGAGACCCCAGCTTGCTGTGCCCTCACTCCCTGTCCCTCCCTGAATCAAGGGACGCTCCCTGTCTACTCCTCACCTCATTTTGCTCCAGCATCCTCCCAGTCCAGGGGGAAAAGTCCCTCTATTCCCAAACACCATATTCCTGGAGCCCTCTGAGCCCACCAGCTGCATCTCCTTCCTCCACAGCCTAAGCCCTCCCAGCTTCAAGGATGGTGGGGCAGGATCTTCAACAAGAAACTCCAGTTTCTCTCCCACCCCTGCAAAGACTTCCAGCCCCATCCTTTTCCTCCCTCACCCCTCATCCCATCCCTGCAGGCTACAAGGAGCCAGACGAGGAGACCCCACTAATCCGTTCTCTTTCCCACCCAAGGAATGTGGGAAATGACAGAAAGAGAGAAATAGGGATTGCATTGGCACCTGGGACAAGTGGGACGCTTTGGGAAAAGGCACACTGAGATGGAGGAGCCATGAGGGGCAGCCACCCCGAGTCATTCCCATGGGATGGTGACGTGGATATTCAGGCAGAAACACTGAGCAGCACAATTTGAGCTGTGGGGTCTCCAGGCCAGCACTGGAGGAGCTTCAGAGAGCTCAGACATCCTGGGAATGCTGCAGGAACAAAGCTGCTCTGTATCCCACCTGCACCAGGCTCGGGCCAGGAGATTTATCCAAGCCAAAAACCACCTGTACAACATTTCCTGAAACAGCACCCTCCCAAAAAAGTGGCTTTTCTAGAGCCCAAACTGCTGCTCATTCGTAGGGCCTGGGCACTTTCAGCCTCCCCTCTCCATCCCAGCTTTCCTCTCCTTCCAGCAGATCTCCAGGATGGCTCAGGGACACGGTGGCTGTGCCCCTGTCACCCAGGGGTGTTTCCCACCCAGCCCCGGGCCCAGCAGGGGTGGTGAAGCAGCAGCCAAGCTCTCCCCTCACTGGCAGAACAAGTGGGAGTCGGTGGCTGCTCTCCTTCTCCCTTCCCCTGGATATGTGCTGCTGGAATTTTAAACAGATTATGTAAGAGGCTCTCATTTAATCCATCTGAACTCTCCTCTTTTCATGGCAGGGAGATCAAAGCAGCTGCCGGGAGATGAGCAGGGAGCAGCAGGGCTCTCCCCGTGCATCTGGTCTGCGGTGGGTGACAAGGAGGGGACACTTGCCAGGCCACCACACTTCGCCAGCTGCTTTTCCAAACCCTCCAGAGCAAAGCCCAAGTGCTGCCGCCACTTTCTGTGGATTCCTCGAGGCCTTCCCTTTGTTCCTCTGCATCCCAGGGCTGCAGGACGTGCCCATGGATGTGGAAGTTCCTCAAAGAGAGGGCAGCTCTCCACGTCTCTCTCTCTCTGCGATTTACAGAGTTTACCTTTTCCATTCTTTCTCCCGAAGCCTGACATTTAAAAATGTGTAATTGTGTTTATCCCTGGCAAGCTGTGAATGGCTCCCCGGGCTGGCCGTGCTTCCTGCGCCGCTGGATAAATTACACTGACAAGCCCTTATTACAAAGGGAAAAATAAGTTAATGGAAAAGCAAAGCAGAAAGAGATGCATAAAAATCCCCGAGTGGCCGAGTCAGCAGAATTGCCCCCACGTGAGAGTCATTGCCAGGCTTTAATTAAACAGAGATCGATCGTGGGGCTGAGGGGGAGCAGGGGGAGGGGGCACGTGCGGGCCAGGAATTGGCACTTTTGGGCTGGATTTATTTTTTTGATAGCCAGGAGTTATTGATATTTCACTGAAGGCTGTCCTGGCAGCGTGGCTCGGGGAGGGAGAGGTGCTCCCAACCTTCCTCCCTTCCTTGCAGCTCTCCAGGCATCCCGGGGAGTCTCTGGCTGGAATCCCTGGCTGGGAATGGCAGAGGCTGGGAATGAGCCTGCCCCGAGGTGTGGGCAGCAAATCTGCGTGGCAGGACTGGGAAATAGGAACGACCTTCCCAAAACAGCCCGGGATGCTGTGGGAAAGGGCACACTGAGGTGGAGGAGCCAGCCTGAGTCGCTCCAGAGGGATGGCGATGTGGATATTGCAGGAGAAATATTGAGCAACGCAGTTTGAGGGGTGGGAGCTGCAGGCCAGCTCTGAAGGAGCTCCAGAGGGCTCAGATGTCCTGGGAATGCTGAGAACTGCAGGGGCAAAGCTGCTCTGGATCCCAAAGATTCTCTGAATCCTGCAACCCATCCCTGCTGATGGCTCTGTGCTGTTCCAGGGGACACAGAGCAGGATTGGAGCTCTGAAGGGACCCTGAAATCCTGCAGGATGCCTGTGGGAGAAGGCTTGGAAATGGGGGGAAGGTGGCTCTGCCTAAACTCCCTAATTCAGATTCTAAGGCAGAGCTGCTGGCTGTGGGAGTGGAAATTGCCTGTTCATGGCAGATTCGGGTCCCTCCCGAAGCCCAGCTCTGTATCCCTGTGTTTTTCCATGACCTCTGGGATGAAATGCCAGCTGCCAGTCAATATCGGAGCAGGCTGCTGGTGGGCATCCAAAGCAGAGCCTAAAAACGCACAAAATGGCCCCGCAGAGGTGGAAACGCTGGGCTGAAAATGCCAACAGGAGCCAGGAATGTTTCCTCCTGAGACTCTGAGGGACACTGAGCCCTCCTCTGCCCCTGCCATTCCCCGTGGGAACAAGGGACTCATGGACAGAGCCAAAATATTTTGGGAGCCATTAAATGAAGATGTGCAAGCTGAGTGTGGGCTCCTCAATCGATTGGAATTCAACCATCTCGGGAGCAGAGCAGGGACGTTCCCAGCTGCTGAAAATTACACACAGCTCCTTTCATTTCCACACATTTTTCCTGCCTAATTGGAGTGAGGCTGGCGCTCGCGAGGAGCCGGACACGAGCGCTCCGTGTCTCATTCCTGAGGGAGGGAGGGAGGGAGGCAGGGGTGGCTCCCTGGGGTTCCAGTTGCACCAGTTTGCCCTTACTGGGGCTAGGGGAGGAACCTGTCATCTCCTGGCAGCCACAGGTGCCATTTGGACACACAGGATAAGAAAATTCCCATTTTTTCTGCTCCCAGCCCTGTGCTCCAGGTGGAGCTGTGCTGGTTTTCCACACCTCCCCCTCGGCAGCTGCATCCAGGTTGGACTCCTGTAAATGTTATCCAAGACTCCATGGAAAGGGAATAAAACACCCAAATAAAACCAGAGGAATAATTCTTATTTTTGTGCTGCTTTCAAATCAGTCCCATGGCCCTGACATCTCCCAGCTAATGACTGAAAATCCCTTTTCCCTGCAGCCTGGACACAATCAATACTCCACAAGCAATTTCCAAGGCTCAGCTCACTTGTTAAAGCCCAAACATTGCCATTCCTGGGGCAGTGGGTGGCACAGAGAGCTCAGCAGGATGCTGCCTCTGCCTGCTGCAACGCTGGAGCCGGGCTGGGAAGCAGGAATCATCTGGAAAAGATGTTTTCCCAGCCTAGGGATGAATCCTGAATCTCAGCACCCACTGGAGAGGCTCCAGGCTTGCTGGGAGGTCCTGGCATTGCCACCTTCCTGCTCCAGGAAGGGCTCACAAGCGATGGAGAGCTCATCCTGATCCCAGGAGTTTCCAAAACATGCTCGCAGCACATGGCCATGGCCAGGGACTGCTCCTGGCAGGTTTGCTCCATCCTGGATGTGGCCAGAGGCTCCAGCATCACCCACCCATCCAGCTGCCATTCCAGTGATGCCTTCAAGTATTTCTAGTTTTTTACTCTTCATGTATCTGTAACTTGCTGCAGTTCTGTGCTTCTTACAAAGTGCTAAAAACATCTGTTCCTTTAGCCAAACAAGGCTCTCTGAACACAGATTCAAGGACATATTCGCTGTCTTAGGGCCCCAAAATATGGAAACAACTGTGAGCTGGGGGAGCAGGCCTGGGGTGGTTAACATCATCACCTAAGGTGAGATTGGAGAATTCAGGGCCAATGTGCTAATGGGACAGAACTTGTAAAAAGTGAAGGGCTCATGACCCAGGGTCCATTTTGGGTGTAGTCCCTGAGGGGAGCTTTTGCTTGCCCGAATGTACCTTGAAGGCCCTGAATACATTTGTCTGCATTTTATACTCCTAATTTGTTTTGGCCTCTGTTTCAGGCATCACCAGCAGGAATTCCAGCCCCTTCCTCACCCCCTGGCCTGAGAGCTGCAGGAAGACCCAGCAGGAGGAGGCACCAAGCTGGAGCAGGAGCCTAAATCTCCCATCAGGGATGGTGGCTGAGCTTTCCCAGCAAGGAACCCCCCCAGGAGCTCCTCAGGCTGCCCAAATTCCTTTCTTTTAAAGTCGCTTTGTTTAATTACTCTGGGATACGTCTGAAAAGACGAGAGCCACGAACCTTTGAAGTGCAGAGCCTTGAGCAGGTGCTGTAATCCCCTTATCCTAATCCCGATGGCCAAGATACCTTGGCTGCCCTTCCTCCCAGTCGCGGTTTGAAATCGGGAACCTTTGTCTGCTTGCCTGGAATGAGATTTGGGATCCCACTGACCTGCACGGTGTTTATGGACACCTTTGGGTGCTTGGGGCTTATTTCTATCTCCCTAAAATCTGGTGGGAGCATCCAGGAAGACAATGGGGTTTTTTCCAGCTGTCCTTGGGCCAGGAGGTGGAGAAATGTAGTTGCACTGTTTTAAAACCTTTCTCTTCTTTCTCATGGAGAATAGAGATAAGTTGCATTCTTGCGCTTTCTAATCTCATTGTTTTGGTACTGGACACTTCAGCGTTGTAACCAATCATTGTGGGGGGTGGAAAAACTATCAACCAATAATTATTAGACTATTAATGGATATATAAAGAAGTTCTTGTAAATAAAGTTTCTCTTTTTGCCATCTTGGTGCTGCCTGCCTGACTTCCCTGCGAGCTTCCGTGAATCTCCACGAATATCAGAAAATCAGAGCAACAGAGAAACACTTGATCCATCCCTGGAAGTAGCAGAGTGGGTCAGGAGCTGCATCCTGGGGCATGTGGAGTTCCCAGGACTCTGTGACTCTGGGAGTGGTCAGGAGAACATTCCAGAAGCAGGGAGGGAGGGAGGGAGGGAGGGAGGGAGGGAGGGAGGGAGGAAGGGAGGGAGGAAGGAAGGAAGGAAGGAAGGAAGGAAGGAAGGAAGGAAGGAAGGAAGGAAGGAAGGAAGGAAGGAAGGAAGGAAGGAAGGAAGGAAGGAAGGAAGGAAGGAAGGAAGGAAGGAAGGAAGGAAGGAAGGAAGGAAGGAAGGAAGGAAGGAAGGAAGGAAGGAAGGAAGGAAGGAAACCTGCCATGGTTTAGTTGATAAGGCGGTGTTGGGTCATAAGTTGGACTTGATGATCTCAAAGCCCTTTTCCAGCCTGGTTAATTCTGGGATTCTGTGTTTGGAAAAAGGCTTGGGAAGTTTGGAGGCCTCGATCTCCTGCCACAGCACAGCTCAGCTCAGCTCAAGGGGAGTGTCATTCCCAGCAATGTTTCTTTCTAAAATGAATTCCACCAGACACACCTGGCACTGCTGCAAGTTCCCTCCAATCTGGCAAGAGCTGCCAAAAGTCAAGGCTGGATCTGAGCTAAGTGCTTCCATCAAATTCCATAATTGCAGGATGGTGAATGAGCTGGGAAATAAAGTCAATTGTGGAGTAACAAATGAGGTATTTACTGCAAGAGAGGTGCTCGAGCTTTCACAGCTCACAAAATGTCTTCTCTCTTGTTTTGTTTTGTTTTTTTTTTTTGCTTTCCTTTCCCCAAATTAAATTTCCTTGAAGTCAATGTATTCCCATGGAAATTCTTTATTCCAACAAAATGCCATTGAAAGGCCATTTTCTGCTGGAAGTGCTCTGTTGGGTTATTAGTGACACGCTTCAATTGCTGCGCTCGCAGCAGCCACGTGCCAGCAAACAGCACCCAGGGCACGTTCCCCTCATCCTCCACAGCCATTTGGGTCCCCACAGGTCCAGGGGCTGCAATCCAGGCTGAAGGAATTCCTCTGGAATGTCTGGATGCATCCTGGGTGCAGAAGACCCTCTCCAGATTCCCGAACCCTCTTGTGCTGCATCCCCCAGAAGCATTCCCATGAGGAGATGCTGTCCTCTCCCAGGCTCTGCCCACCTTGCAGCCCAGGACAGACACAAGGGCTCAATCCGGGCCATCTCTGCTGATTCCTGCTGGAGGAGAGGCTCCAGACCTGCCGAGTTCCTTCTCCAGGCACCGGAATCCCTCATTTGCCTCCCATCTCCTGCTCCTCTGGCAATGGATTTGCATCCTCTGCCTTTGCATGGCAGCCATGAGATTTCCCAGGCTCCGGGGATCCCACAAGGTTGTCACCAGACTGGTTTGTACCCAGACCTGCTGGGTTTGTCCCAAAATTCCTGTGGGATTCACAGCACTAGCACATGCTGGGCTCTGCAGCTTCCAGCTTCAGGCAGTTGCCCCTTGTGGGTTTTAACCCAGCAAACCTGGAAAAACATCCCACCTTCTTTGGGGAGATCACACACCTCCCAAATCCGTGAGAAATCCACCACTGGAAGCCCTGGAATAGTTGTGCAGGGAGAAAAATGCTCCAGTGAGGTCACTGTGTCCTTCTGTCTGTGAGTAGGACAGAGGGCCCTGCTCCCTGGGATAAGGGGAACGGATTTAAGCCAGAAGAGGGAGATTTAGGTGGGATATTGGGAAGGAATTGTTCCCTGTGAGGGTGGGCAGGCCCTGGCACAGGTGCCCAGAGAAGCTGTGGCTGCCCCTGGATCCCTGGCAGTGTCCAAGGCCAGGCTGGACAGGGCTTGGAGCAGCCTGGGACAGTGGGAGGTGTCCCTGCAGGAGGCGGAACAAAATGAGATTGAAATTCCCTGCAGGAATTGGGGCTGAGGGGTTTATTCCCTGCAGGAATTGGGTTTGAGGGGTTTATTCCATGCAGGAATTGGGGCTGGGGGTTTATTCCCTGCAGGAATTGGGTTTGAGGGGTTTATTCCCTGCAGGAATTGGGTTTGAGGGGTTTATTCCCTGCAGGAACTGGGACTGAGGGGTTTATTCCCTGCAGGAATTGGGGCTGAGGGGTTTATTCCCTGCAGGAATTGGGGCTGAGGGGTTTATTCCCTGCAGGAATTGGGGCTGAGGGGTTTTTTCCCTGCAGGAACTGGGACTGAGGAGTTTATTCCCTGCAGGATTTACTCTGGAAGTGCAACCCCTGTTTCCCTGGGAAGTGCTGCCAATGCTGAGCTGTCCCAGCCCTGGGATTCAGCTGCCATCCCAAATCCTGCCGGAACCTGCCCAGGCTCCTCTGCAAGGCCACCAAGACCCAGATGAGCCCTGCAGGATTCATTCCCACCCAGGGATGCATTCAATAATTTGCTCGGACTGGTCCAAGCTCATTTTTCCTCCCCATTTCCCATTTTTCCCTGGATTCCCTGCTGCAGCAGCCTTTTCCTTGGCTCACATTGGAGGGGAAGGCTCTGGAGTTTGTCCTCCCAACAAACTGAGCAACCCAGAGCCAATTAAAAGCAGCTCTTTTCCATGCAGATCCATTCAGCTTCACTTTTATTTCCAGGCTTAGCAGTTCATTAATAACAGAGAAAAATATCTCACCACGAAGGAATCAGCAGCACACAGGGAGGACCCTGGGATGGGGCAGGAAAAGGGAATGATCCAGGCACTTTGGGCACAGAAATGCAGCTTTCCCAGGCAGGCAGCTCAGCAAACTCTTTATTGGAGTCATTTCTCTTCTTGTGGAATATTTGCAGGTTTTTTTGGATCCACACGTGGTTGTTGATGAAGCAGCTCTGTTAAACCATTCCCGTGTGCTCTTATCCCACTGTTCAGCTCAGGAATTGGGAATTCAGCTTCCCAGGACTTACAGCTCCTTTGGTGCATCCCTGGGCACAAAAAGGGGCTCAGGGGGTTTACCTGAGGGCCGGAAAGGAAATGGAGCCAAAGGAAAAGATTCCAGGGGGGAATGAGTGCCTTTTATTTAACACATTACTATTTCAAATATAGGCTCCCGCTTACTTAAGGCAAAGTTCAAGTTAATATTGATATTTGAAGGAAGCAGCACTTTCATATTAATCAGCCACCTATTAAATGTCTGTTAGGAGACAAAGCTCACGGGCTCCGGCTCCAGACACATTTTCAAATGGTTCAGGCTCACTTTGATCCTTCTTAATGACAGAGAGCAATTAGAAAATGGGTTCAGAAACTCTTTTCATGCACAGCTTGCATGAGTGAGGGATTTTTTTTGGTAATGTTGTCAGATAATATCTCCATGACATTTCTGGGAAGCCAAAAATGCTCCTCCTGAGCTCATGCTGCTCTGCACTGTCAGGTTTGCAGCAGCCTGGAGGTGAAATGGTGCCAAAAGTGGGAGGTGTTGCACTGGAGCAAAGCCCCGAGGGCTCTCCCTCGGCCTGGGACACAGGAACTGTCCAGCAGGAGTGGGAAGGAGCTGGGAACGTTGTTCTGCACAGGACCTCGGGCATGGATTGCCATGGCAACCACATCCCAGGGCAGCAGGGATGGTGGAAACCCATCTCACACCAAACCCTGGGATCTGACAGCGTGGACAGGGCGGGAATGGGATCCCACCCTCCTGCCCTGCTCCAGGCTGGACATCTCTGCAGGGTTTTGGGGTGTCTGGGGTGCCACAGCGATGTCCATGGTCAAGGGTGCTCAAGCACGGCTGTTTAGATTAAAAATAAAATAATAAACCTCCT
The DNA here is from genome assembly GCA_036785705.1 of Acanthornis magna. NCBI lineage: Eukaryota > Metazoa > Chordata > Aves > Passeriformes > Acanthizidae > Acanthornis > Acanthornis magna. The sequence continues at coordinate 49,743 of JAWUZG010000168.1, forward strand.
TTTTAGCCTCTCAGTACCTCCAGGACAGCTCTGATGGGCTTTTTTCCACACTTCATCCTTCCTGCCTGTTCCAGCTCCCCTGTCTGGGAGCGGGGAGGTGGCTGCCAGCTCCTGGAGGGATATGGAAAAGCATGGAATTGTCCATCCCGGTGTGCAGAGGTCCCATGGGAGAACCCAAACCTCACAGAGAGCGGCAGCATCCCCCACCTGCCCCTGGGGAAAGCTGCTCCCCTGGGCAGGGGATTCTGGGTCTGGGAGCCAGCTGCAACCCCAGGAGAGCATCATGGCCACAAATCATCTCCACACCGGGATGCAGCTCCCTGTCCTCAGGGCTCCAAAGGGACACCATCAGTGCTTGGGGGACAGCAGAAATTTGGGGGACAGGGCTGCTGTTCAACCGCATCTCGCCAGGCTCTCCAAGCCCTTCTCCTCACTGTGCCACCTCAGTGTCACCTCTGTGTCACAGCCGGGTCCCCCACCACACGGGGCACCTACCGGGGAGGGGCTGTGCTGCTCTTGGCTGCAGCAGAGCTGCAGCTGCACCTCCCACCCCGAAATGCTCAGCTCTGCACAGGGGATCGGCACACAGATCCAGCAAGAGAGGGGTTCAAGAGCCTTTCCCAGCTCTTGGCCCTGCAGTGCTGGATGAAGGGAGGTCGTGGCTTTGGGATTGGGGATGGGGTTGGGAAAACAGCAATCCTGCAGCTCAGGGAGCAGCGGGAGCTGGGAATGGCTCCTGCCGTGCTCAGGGTGAGGCTGAGCAGCTCTCAGTGCCTCGGGCAGCGTCAGAGGGACTCCACAGCCAGAGCTCCACATCCTGCCGTGACAAGGTCTCCCTTGTCCAGCACGGGGTCACGGGCAGCCGGGGACAAGGGGACAGCTGGGAGGCTGAGGGAGAAAGGGAAAAGCTCTGGAGGCAAAGCTCCTTGGAAGCAAGAAGACCTTAGAGCTCCCAGAGCTGGGCACAGCTGGCAGGAGGGGCAGCAAAAACCAGGGCAAAATGCACCTTCCACCTGGAAAATGTTGTAGCGCTTGGCATAAATCATCCTGGAGGAAGGGGATGGGAGCTGAGATGTGCCTCTGCTGCAGAGGAAGGCCCTGGGTGTGACCTCCCCCAGAGATGCCCAAATTCTGAATTTATTCGTGTTCCTGCATGGGTTTCTGCATTTCCACACCTGACTGGGTGGGTTTCTGCCTTCCCAACTGCAGAGATGAGCCTTCCCAGGCAGGGAAACTCATCCCAGGGAATCCTGCACACAGAGCAGATCTGTGGGGATCAGAGATGGGAAAGAGGGGTGGGAAATAGGGAATGGAGGAGTGCAGAGGGTGCAGAGCAGAGCAGCGTGGGCAGCACAGCTGAGGCGAAAGGTCCAGCAGAGGCTGTGGCTGCTCCGGGCAAACCCCAGATGTGCTGCAGCTGGAACCTCCTGCAGGTGCCTCGAGCTCCTGCTGGTCCCAGAAAGCACCTCTGTGCAGAAGGGTGAAAAATCAAAGGAAAAACTCAGGAAAAACTCAGGCACCTGAAAAAAATTCTCACCAGACTGGCTGGGACTGAGTGGGGACCCCACTGAAGCCAATCCATGTCTCCATCCCAGCAGGGGCACAGGAACAGCCTCTCTTGGAGCACCTCTCTGTCCCTCATTTTAGTCACATCCTAAAAACGACCCAAAGCAGGTTGGAAGTACCCCAGGAAGCCACACCATCCGATTTTCCCCTTATCCCCCTCCCACAACTCCAGCTCCACATCTGCTTGGCGAGGGAGGAGCTGGAAAACAGGGAAACAGGAGGAAGTTTTGTAGGGCTGATCACACGGAGCCCTTCTGTGTCTGTTCTCTTGAGCCCTTCCCAATTTTCCCTCTTTGAAAACGGGAGTGTTTCATTCTGCTCCATTCTTGGCATCTTTTTAGTCTCAGGTTTCCTGGACTTGCTGGGAGGCTCATTAGGGAGCAGTTAACGAGCTTTCTCTGCCCGAGGTGGATGGGTGCAGAAATCCCTGACAAATCTCTTGTTTTTCCAAGTACTTCTTGAGGTTTGGGTTTAAATTGGTGTGAACAGAACAGAACAGATAAAGGATTTAAATACAATAAAGTCTCTTTGTTCAGGAAGTGTCAGAGGCACCTCAGTGCCCTTCCGATGGAGATTCCAGAGGTGAAAATGGCCCAGATCCTGCTGAGAAACCCCACAAATCATGTGGAGAATGGACAGCACTCCCCTGCCCTAAAAATCCATTAGGTGCAGCTAAAATTGAGGAATTCAAATCCCAGGAGCCCAAATGCATCCACACCGAGACACCCAAATGAGAAATTTGGTTTGCAAAAATTCCAAGTGAGCCAGGAGCTCCCAATGTTCCTGTGCAGCCTCACAGCACAAAAGCTGCTCCTTTCAGCTGGCCAAATTAGCAGAGTGAAGGCAAAATTATGGTTATTAAACCCCTCTTTTACCTGAAATGCAACCTTTTATTTAGATGACAAAGAGGTCTTTTGATATTATGGGCACTTTCAAGCGTAGCATTTGGAACTGTGACATCAAGAGCACAATCCCAGCGTGAAAAATCAAAATATAGAAGTGACTCTGAGGTCCTCCATGCCCCTCCTGGCCGAATTAATTGAAACCCAGCTCTAATCAATCTGGACCTGACTCAGCTGCCTCTCCCAGGACTCTGTGATAGCACAGCTGGGCTGAGAGCTCCACGCTCAAATTCCATTTCAGGAGGAAGAGATGGGTTGGAAAAATCCAACGTGGCATTTGTCAGAGGGGCCTCTGGCCTCACCTGCTGGAGCAGCACGCGGGGCCCCTGCCAGGTGCAGATTTGCAAGGCCCAGCTTTTGTGTTCCCATCGAAAAAAAGGGGGGCTCTGGGAATGCTTTTGAAGCAATTTTGGTTCACAGCTGCTCTGCTTTGAGGCCTCTCTTTGGGTGGGAAGGACACAGGATTGCAGAGTTAACAAACCCTTCCAGTGCCTTTGGAAAAACAGGGGGATTTGGGGGGCTCCTGTGCAGAGAAAAATGGTGCATCCTCTGTGGAATCTGCAGAATGGAGGGCAGCACCATCAGCAATCCAGACAGGTCCTTTTGTCCATGGGGTTTCCACTCCGAGGGCTGTCCAGGCTGTGTGTCCCTAATCCCACATCCCAAAGAGCTGTGGGTGGGGTTTGCAGCCCTTCAGGCCCAGTGGGACAATGCAGGGAGCCCTCTCCACCTGCAAACCCAAATATTCCCTGCTGATTTCCCGGCTTTGAGTCCCTCTGCTCCTTCCTGGGGTGGGAATTATGGAATGAGGGCTCTGATGAACCTCACCGAGCTGGGGACACGTCCTCACCAAGGGGGGAATTTGTATCTCAGCCTGAAATTCTCCTCTGAGTTTTTAGGAGAGGAGGAACCCAGCCAGGGAGGAATTCTTGTGTCAGCCTCCAAAAGCAGCTTCAGCAGATGCCCAAAGAAAAGGGATTTTCATGGATCCTGCTGCTCCTCATGCCACTCTGAGATGTCCAAGTGACAGGACACAGCCTCCAGCTGTGCCAGGGGAGGCTCAGGTTGGACATCAGGAGGGCTCAGACAGCTCAAGTTCTGTCATTTCCAGTTGTGTGCGTGCAGAAAGCGTGGAAAAGCATGGAAGAGTGTGGGAAAGCATGGGAAAGCATGGGAAATCCCAACGTGGCCACGCTCAGGGGTTCCCCGAGCTGCTCTGGTTTGCTGCAGGGTCGCACTCGGCTCTCGGGCAGTCAGGACCAAACTAGCCCAGGAGTGTCCCTGCAGAGAGCAGTGAGGTCCCAGGGCTGCTGGATGGTCACAGCTCCAACCGTGCCATGGATTTCCCTTTGCAGCTGAAGGAATTTTGCACTTCTTGAGTCACATTTCAGCCCAGGACATCCCTGTGGATTTAAATCCAGCTGCAGGCACACAACTGCCTGTGTGGGACATGGAGCAGGAAGGGCAGGGATGGATTTAGGGCAGGTTTGTGCTGCCTGTGAGGGGACAGGTGATGGCTGGGGGGACAAAGTTTGCACGGGGGAGGCTCAGGTTGGACATCAGCAGGAATTTCTCCATGGAAAGGGTGCTCAGGCCTTGGCAGGGCTGCCCAGGGAGGTTTGGAGTGCCCATCCCTGGAGGTGTCCAAGGAAGGGCTGGAGGTGGCACTCAGTGCTCTGGGCTGGGGACAAGGTGGGGATCAGGCACAGCTTGGACTCCATGGCCTTGGAAGGCTCTTCCAAGCTCAGTGATTCCATGATTTTTGTGTGCACAATGTTATCAGCAGCATGAATCCATCCGTACCCTGGTGCAGCCTCCCAGCTTTGCTGCAGCCCCTTGGGAAGGGCAGCAGGGGCTGCAAATCCATGGAATTAAAAATTACAGCAGAGCCCCGGCCATCAGCAGAGCTCACAGTCACCAGGGCTGTCCCCAGCACTGAAGGAGGCCCTCTCCATGACAGAGGACTCCAGAGAGTGACTTCTCCAGGCTGGCATCCACCATCCCCAGCACAGGGAGGGCAAAGGCTCTGGGAGCTCTGAGTGCCCCTGGGTGGCTCTGGATTAGGGGACAGGCAGGGACAGGCAGGGGTGCAGGGGAACAATGCACAGCCAGGGCATGCTTTGCCCTGCCCTAAAACCCATTAGGTACAGCTAAAATTAAGGAATTCAAATCCTAATTTTAGGAGCCTCCCTGCCCTGGAGATGGGCTGCAGCCATCCCACAGGGAATTAGGAACACTCCAATCTCTCCGAGGGTCATTTCCCTCCCATCTGAGCCCGGGCAGGAGCGAGCTCAGCACCACAAACCCCAAACTAGGAGCTGCACTTTGGGGCAGCGTCCTACAGCAAGAGAAGCATTGAGACAGGTTCTTGGCAGCAACATGGGGTTATCCCAGCACTGATCCTGCAGGAACGGGGGAGAACCCCCTGGAATGCGTTTGATCCCAAAAAACCCCCATCCCAAACATCCCAAAATGGATGCTCTCAGTCAGCAGCAGCAGGGAGGTGAATCCCCCAGGGGACACCAGAGCCCTCATCTCCTCGTGCCCAGAGCTTTGCCTTGCATCACGAGGCTTTGGGGAGCTGCAAGTGCCACTTTTCCCTCTCTGCCACTGCCTGAACATCACAGGAGTGGCAGTGAGACCCCAAGGGGACCCTCCCAGGTGGCAGCACTGGATCCAAGCCCTCCTGGCACAAGGGAAGTGCTGTCCAGGAGGGAAGTGTCCCATGGGAAGTTGGGAGAGTGTTTAAGCTCTTTTTAAAGTGTGTAAGACCTTAAAGCCTCCGTGTCACCCAAGGGCTTAAAGGCCTAAAGGCTGCAGCAAGTCCTGAGGCAGAGCTAAGGCAGCTCAAGCCTCATGGAAGAGCAGCCCTGCAGCATCCCAGGGCTCCTGCTCGGAAGGTGTCCCAAACCCAGGCTCTCAGAGAGTGCCACTTTCTTCCAGACTGCCCCAAAGTCTCCTGTTCCCCTGGCTGGGCTCAGTGTGGGAGGTCTCTCCCTCTTGCAGCAGCTTTGGGACCTCATTAGGGTTTCTGGGGCTGCTTTTGCCCCTTTCCTCGGCTGTGGGTTTGAAGGGGCAGCTCCAGGATGCTGCAGGATAAGGGCACAGTGCTCTCCAGCTGGCACAGCCCCAGCAGCCCGGGCTGGCCAAGGGCAAGAGAGGTGGCACAGGCCTGTGCCCGATGCCAACATCCATCGCTGATCCATGGCTTATCAGAGCCTCCAACCCCTGTGAAGATCCCGGCTGCACATCCCTCCGTAAGCCCCTCCAGCAACTTAAACTGGCTCTAATGTTCAGCCTTCGGAGGATTTTAAACTGCTTAGGCTGCTCAGAAGACCGCCCTAATCTTAAACTGCAGTGCAGCTGCTTGAACAGTTTAAGCTGCTCTCAAAGCTGGCAGGAACACGGGGGGGCTTGAGCTGGGCTTAGCCCTGTCACCCCCAAAGTGACACCGGTGCTGACACAGGAGCTGTTCCAAATAGAATCCAGGGGGAAAAAAGACCTTTTGTTATCCCTTGGCAGCAGCTCCAGGTGTGCTCATCCTCCCCTCAGCTCCCCAGGGACAGGAAGGGCTCCAGCACCATGTCCCCAGGCAGGGAGGGCACGCTGGGAATTGTCACCTGGCTCCTTTTTGGTCATTACAACCGGAGTTTTGCAAGGAAAAGGACTCAGCGGTTGGATTATTAACAGTGCTCCCCTGCACAGCCCAGCAGGAGGGAATGTTGGCTGGCACCTTTGTCTCCCTAAAATGAGGAATTGTTGGGATCTCGGTGAGGACACAGCTCCCTCCATGAGCAGGATGAAGCCACATCCAAACCTTCCATGACTCAATCCCATGGATCGCTCTCCCAACAGGGTAATTTTTTCCCACTCTCCCAGAGAAATCCAATTGCTTGTCAGTTGCTTTTGTTTTTTAACTATACTTTGATTTTTCTCTTTTTTACACCCATGATGCAACCAAGGACTTGTGCATTGGCTTGGGAAAAGGAGGGAATTCTCCCTCCTGGCTGGCAAGCCTGTCCAGGTATAAAAAATGGGTAAATGTCATGCCCAAAATAAAGATTATATCAGGCTCAGCTGCTGTTTTGCCTTGTAGAGGAATTCACTTCATACATTGGTGACAATTTGGGCCTTCCGTGTGAAATGCTCAGATTTCACATCATCCAGATATTAAAAAAACCCAAAAAACCAAATATGACCTTCCCAGCTGTACCAAGCACTGATGGGACACTGTAAAACCCTACCTTGTGCTGTGATTTTTCCCCTCTGGAATATTTCACGTTTCTACACCTGGATGTGGATGTTGATAGCACAGACTGCACAAACTGCAAAAGGATTTGCACTTTTTCCTCCCCATGTGACTCTGACAACTGCAGAGGGCACAGTTGGGAACTATTTTGACAAATTAATCCCTCGGGGGGTTTATCTGGAATGTGCCTTTGTTTTCCTGATGGATGTCACTCCAGGACTCCGCAGTCCTGCTCCTCCTGCTGAGCTGTCACTGACCCCAAGGGTCTCTGTGCTCCTGTGGGATTATCCATTTCCTGATTCATTGGAATATCACCACAGGATCATGGAATGGTCTGGGCTGGAAGGGACCTTAAGGATCATTTAGTTCCAAAGGATTCCATGGGCAGGGACACCTCCCACTCTCCCAGGCTGCTCCAAGCCCTGTCCAGCCTGGCCTTGGACATTGCCAGGGATCCAGGGGCAGCCACAGCTTCTCTGGGAAATCCATTCCAGGGCCTCAGCTCCCTCACAGGCAGGAATTCCTTCCTAATATCCAATCGAAATCACCCCTCTTTCAGCTTAAAGCCATTCCCTATGTCCTGTCCCTCCATCCCCTGTCCCCAGTCCCTCTCCAGCTCTCCTGGAGCCCTTTAGGCACTGGCAGGGGCTCTGAGGTCTCCCTGGAGCCTTCTCTTCTCCAGGTGAGCACCCCCAGCTCTCCCAGCCTGGCTCCAGAGCAGAGGGGCTCCAGCCCTGGAGCAGCTCCGTGGCCTCCTCTGGAATTGCTCTAGCAGCTCCACACTCTCCCTGTGCTGGATGCACCCAGCAGCTCCCTGGGGTGGTGGTGGCACGTCCCATGGTGACACCTGGACACGGGGAGGGGTCAGCAGGTCACCACAGCTGACAGCCACTGTCCCACACAGCAAAGGTTGGGGAAAGCTGCAGGGCTCTGGGAGCGCAGCATCCACGGAATCACAGCAGGCTGGCGGTCCCAGCCTGTCCCTGCTAGCATCTGAAGCTGTTTCCCAGAGCCTTGTTGAGATAGGAAAATCTAAAAATAGGACTCAGGATCTGCAGAGAGGCCTGGAGGTGCTGGAGGAAAGGCCACGAGTGTCCCTGGTGCTGCTGCCAGCTCGGCACAGATCAGATCCCGGCCCTGCTGCCCTCCCGGCGGGATGCAGAGCTCACACTCACCCTGTTTGCACACAGGGAGCTCGTGCCTGGCAGCAATTCAGGAATTTTCTGCCCCTTTGCTCCCCTGCCCTGGCACGGCCTCGACCCTCCGTGCCCATCCTCCGGGAGCTGTCCCTGCCGCGCTGGGAGCAGCTGGGACTCAGGAGCTCACTCCTGCTTTTCTGGCTCGGGAATCGCTATCATTTATTGATAAGCTGCCTTTTGCAAGCCTCGGGGCACTGCTGGAGCCTCCCGGGCTGAGCATGGAGGGAGCAGTGGCTGCAGGAGCACAGAAGACAAAACTGTCTTGGCCAGGAAGCAAAAAGCACCTGCTGGGTGTGAGCTGCAGGGAAGTGCAGCAGAATTCCGGGATCAGCAGCCCGGATGGGTTTGGGAATGGCACACGTGGGTGTGTGGGAAGGACACACGTTCCGAGGGCAGGAGCAGGGCCCTTGGGAAGCTCCCTGGGCTCCTTTCACACATTATCCCAACAGCCTTATCCCAACAGTGTGATTCCAGCCTCATCCACAGCATTCCCAACTCCTGAACACTCCTTCCTACCCATCCTGTGCTTTCCCTCCCTGGTCACTCACACCAGTCCTGCCCAGTCCTATTGTGGCAAAGGAGCTGGGAAGGGGCTGAGCCCCAGGAGCGGCTGAGGGAGCTGGGAAAGGGCTCAGCCTGGAGAAAAGGAGGCTCAGCAGGGACCTTGTGGCTCTGCACAGCTCCTGACAGGAGGGGACAGCCGGGGGGTCAGGCTGTGCTCCCAGGGAACAGGGACAGGAGGAGAGGGAACAGCCTCAGGCTGGGCCAGGGGAGGCTCAGGTTGGACATCAGCAGGAATTTCTCCATGGAAAGGGTGCTCAGGCCTTGGCAGGGCTGCCCAGGGAGGTAGAGGAAACACTGTCCCTGGAGCAGTCAACATGCAGGTGTGGCACTTGGGGACAAGGTTTAATGGTGGCCCTAGCAGTGCTGGCTTATGGTTGGACTGGGTGATCCGAGAGGGCTTTTCCAACCTTAATGATTTTATAGTTCTGTCCCACAATCCCCACACAACTGTCCCCCAGAAGCATCTCCAGCAGCTTTGCCAGCCTTCATTCTACCTCCACCCCCTGCCATGGGCAGGGACACCTCCCACTGTCCCAGGCTGCTCCAAGCCCTGTCCAGCCTGGCCCTGGACACTGCCAGGGATCCAGGGGCAGCCACAGCTTCTCTGGGCACCTGTGCCAGGGCCTGCCCACCCTCCCATGGGGGGAATTCCTTTCCAATATCCCATCTATCCCTGCCCTCAGGCAGTGGGAAGCCATTCCCCCTTGTGTCACTGTCACTTCAGTTCCTGATGCAGAATCCCTCTCCTTCTTCCCTGTAGCCCCTTCAGACCCCAGAAGGAGCTGTGAGGTCTCCACACACCTCTTCTCTTCTCTTCTCTTCTCTTCTCTTCTCTTCTCTTCTCTTCTCTTCTCTTCTCTTCTCTTCTCTTCTCTTCTCTTCTCTTCTCCAGGCTGAACAGCCCCACCTTTCCCAGCACAGTGTCACAGGGGAGGTGTTCCAGAGGGGTTCCAGAGGGGTCCCAGGGGTGTTCCAGGGGGGGTTCCGGGGTGGGGGGTTGTCCAGGGGTGTTCCCAAGTGGTTCCAGGGGGGTTCCAGTCCCCGTAGCAACTTTATGGCCCAGGTGACAAGAAGCTGACAACTCTTTTGAAAGGTTTACCCCAAAGTGCAGATCCTCAGGGCTGATGTTTGAAGGTTTTAAGGTAATTTCTGCCCATGGAAGGCTCCAGGGTGGAGGTGCCAAAGCTCTGGAGATTTCTGAGATGCCTGATGAGGGCACTTGGAGAGATCCTCTTGGAGTGGAGACAAAGATGACAGATCCATGGAGGAACAGGACATGGAGTTACCTGGAGTTAAGTCAGTACCAAAGGCAAGAAGTTCTCCTGAACAGGAGGAAATTCATCCCTGTGAGGGTGGTGAGGCCCTGAAGGAGCCAACGAGAAAGACAAAGGGAGGCAATTTTCAAGGGCCTGGAGTGGCAGGACACAGGGAATGGCTTCCCACTGCCAGAGGGCAGAGATGGATGGGATATTGGGAAGGAATCGTTCCCTGTGAGGGTTGGCAGGCCCTGGCACAGGTGCCCAGAGAAGCTGTGACTGCCCCTGGATCCCTGGCAGTGTCCAAGGCCAGGCTGGACAGGGCTAGTGGAAGGTGTCCCCAGCCATGGAAAGGGCTGGAATGAGATGACCTTTAAGGTCCTTCCAAGCCAGGCCATCCCATAATTCCACGAGGAGCACGAGCTGGCTCTGTCACCCCTGAGACACCTCCCTGCCAGCAGCACGTCCTCGCCTGGGCCCAGCGCCGGCGTTTGAGCAGCACAGAGACAATGTCCTCCCCTAAGTGGGTTAGAGGAGATTGGATTAGCAATTCCTGAGTTAGGAAAAGTCTAAGGATGGCAGATAAAACAAAGTGTGACAGCCTAAGCAGCCCCTGTCAGCGGGGATTGATCACAGCGCTAATAGCCAGCGACAGGCACACATTAATAACACAATAACCCAGCTCGGGATATTGGCACTATCACAACCCTTTAACCTGGCAATAACTCATGGGGAAAATGCTCCCAGTGGCAGAGCCAACATGGTTGGGCTGCCTGCCTCCCCCTCCGCCTGCCAGGCAGCTGGCATTCCGCGGGGTCATCGGCTCTGCCGCGTGGACAGCTGCCAGCTCCCATCCCGAGACCCCCCTGCCCCGTGCCCGGGCAGGGATTCACACCAGGATGCCCCTTAAGGGAGTGGGCACAGCTGTGGTGGTCAGGAAGGGACCAGAAGATGTGCAGGGGTGATCCCAAAGTGGTGGCAGGGAAGAACAGGGAATGGGGAGTATCAGGAGTCAGGGACGGTGGGACTTCAAGCTCAGAGCATTCGGTGAAGATATCCGAGAAAACTGGACAGCAGGTAACTGTGGGGAAATTTTGGGATTTTTTTCAAGCTGGGTAGCTTGGATTTTAGTCCCACAAACCATTCCCAGTTTGCCTGAGAAGCCTCCTGCTTCTCCTCCAAGCTATGGTGGGAGAAGAGACACTGGGGAAATAACAACAAAAAATAAATCAGAGCTGTTTAGAAAATTAAAAACAAAATTAGAGACCGAGTTTTTTGAAAAGCATAACTTAAAATATGGGGGGGAATGCAAAACCTGTGTTAAGGCAGAGAGCAGCCCCTGATTTCCAAAGGCTGTTCCAGAGGCTGCTCGGTGTCACAGAGCAGGGAGAGGGCGGAGAGATGGAGAAATATCCCTGCTGTTTCCCCACCCCCAGGCAGGAGCAGCCTCTGCTCTGGCTCCCTCCCAGCACTTCCATCTCTTGGCTGAGCTTGTTGGAGTAACGCTGAGAGCAACCAAATCCAGGGATTCAAAGGGCAGCAAATCCCAAGTGTGGCTGTGGTAGAGCAGGGCTGCAGCACTGGGATCTGCAGAGGAGCCCTTCCCTTCCCTTCCCTTCCCTTCCCTTCCCTTCCCTTCCCTTCCCTTCCCTTCCCTTCCCTTCCCTTCCCTTCCCAAACCTTCCCAAACCTTCCCAAACCTTCCCAAACCTTCCCAAACCTTCCCTTCCCAAACCTTCCCTTCCCAAACCTTCCCTTCCCTTCCCAAACCTTCCCTTCCCAAACCTTCCCAAACCTTCCCTTCCCCCCACCACCTCTCCAGGGCTGGATCTGCCAAGCCGCCCGAGCCCCAGGCAGGTGGAATTCCTGGAAAATCCTGTTGCTGCCCCAGTTTGGCCCAGTCAGGGATCTGGGATGCCCATGGCTACTCACACCCATGCATTGAGCATCCTCCATGTCAGCCTTTCCAGAGGATCCAAATGTCCTTGGGGTTGGCTCAGACAATCCTGGGAATGTCAGTGTGTGCCAGACATGGAGCAGGAGGTGCTGGGGAAGGAGTGCCACAGTGCAGAGATCGCTGTCCCACCCTGTTCCCAGTGTTCCCTGAATCCTCTTACCCATTCCTGCCAGCAAAAAGGTGGATTAACCCACTCCTGCTGTGCCAAAAAATTCAATTTAAGGGCACAGAACCCCCCCAGCTGTTATAAAACACATTAATTCCAGCATGGATTGCTCTGCTCCAGCTCCCAATCCATGGCTGAGGTGCTGCTCCAACCCTTCTTTGGAGTCAGGACCACTTGTTGTCCAAAACATCAAGTCAGGGAGCATCAAAAGCAAAATTTGGGGGATTGGAGCTGTTATTTAGGAATGCAGGGACATTGCTGTGCCCCAGGAAAATGCAACCCCATCCTCACCACAGCTTCCTTCGGGACAGAGGCAAATCCTTTCCTTCCCATGGGGCTCCTGCCCAGATGGTGTCACCTCCCCCCCTCTCTTGGGGCAGAAGGCAGAACCTATAACAAATTAAAAAAAAAAAAAAAGGTGGAAATGTAATGCAGCTTTGAAGGATCCCCTGACAAATGAGTTGGGGAGCTGAGAGCAGCTGAGAGCAGCTGAGAGCAGCCAGCCTGGCCTGTGATTCCTCTGACAAGAAGAGACCCCGAAAGATTTGCTGCCAAACAGGGCCATTTCCCCAGGTTAGGAGCGAGCCTGGAGAGCCTGGGAGCGAGGACATCCCGCTGATCCCACTGTCCCATCCGCTCTCCCTCCGAAGCTGCCCCAGCCAGGGCTTTGCTGCAGTGCTGCATGCGAGGGTCGCGCATCACCAGTGCAAAAGGGAGGGCTCCGCTTGTTTGGCTTAATTAGAATAATGAAGCTGTGAGTGTAATAGGAGCAGGGTGGGAGTGCTGCGGCTGTAATTGGCAGGGATCGGGAAGCGGAGGCTGGCGGCTGGCAGCCATATGGAAGCGGCAAAGTGAGGGGAGTGAGTGACAGCCCGAACCTGTGGCGCTCTCATTAATTCCAACAGCAGAGCCGTGATGGATGTGTCAGCTCCCGCTGCTCGGAGCCGCAGTCCATGGAGCTGCTGCTGCAGCCACGAGCGTGGAAAAGGAGGAAAGAGCGGGAGAGGAGGAGTAGGAAGAGGTTGCGGGGTGAGATGGATGTGTGCTGTAATCCTTGCAATCCGGGTTCAGGTCAGGCTTTCAGTCCAGAGTCCTCTTTTCCACACAGGATTTGCTCCATGCTGGAGTCAGGAGTGTTTCGCAGCCCCCAGGGCCTGGCTCTGCTGCTGCCCGTGCCCTCGGTGGTTTTTCCAGGCTCCAGCAGAGTGGCAGGGCCAGGTTGTGCCCTTGGCCCCTCTGCCAAGGATCCTCGTCCTGCCGAGGGGCAGCGCAGTGCCACACACCAGTGTCCCCAGTCCCAGGCTGGCCCTGGTGTGCCCAACGTGTGGGATCTACAGAACCACCAGGAGTTCGCTGTTGGAATCCCAAATCTGAGGCAGGAGAGGCTCTCCCTCTCCCACCCTAAGGGGGACAGGAGCAGCCCTTGCAGGATTCACCCCGGGGGTAACCCAGGGCTCAAACCCGTCTTGTTCCATCTCAAAGCTCCACCACAATCCCACGGGAATTACGGCACTGCCAGCGCTCTGTGCTGACCACACTGAGCTGCTGGATCTTCCTGCAGGGCTTCCACCTTTTTGCCAGCTCCAGCCACACCCAAACAGGGCCAGTCCCTGTGGGATTTGAACCAGAGGCAGCTCCCTGGTGGACGAGGGGTGGATAATGGGCACTCCCACATTCCATGAGATCCTTGGAGGAGCAGGGAGCAGCTCAGCTCAGGAAAAGTGTGTGCAGGACACAGCCTGCGGCAGGGAGCAGGGCTGGGAAGAGTTGGGATCACAGTTCTGGTCTGAACACCATCCCCAGGGAAGGGACTGGGAAGTGTTGGCTGGAGCAAACACCCATGGATGGGCAGGGATCGCTATGGACAAACCCTGTGTAATTCCTACTCTGTCTGCCCCAGGAATCTGGGATCTTTTCCATGGGAACAGCCAATGATTGTAGTTCTGCAGGAGCCAGGGTTAATGGTCTAAATGTCCTTCCCTCTCTTGAGGGAAGGGAAAAGCTCTGGGCAGCTCCACCTCAGAGCTGTGCCTGAATGGGTGTCCGGGCACAGCATCCAAGTGGTTTTCCTTCATGGAAAGAGTCCTGGCTGTGGGACAGACTGGGAGAGCCCTGCCTGTGTCACCATGAGCTGCTGCTTCATCCAGCACCGCCTGAATCCAGACCGTTCCTCCGAGGGAAGCAGCTTCCCATGAAGGGGGACGGAGGATGAGCTGCCGGAATGAGAACTCATTGGGTTGAGGCTCTCAACCTTTGGGAAGGAAGGTGCAAAACGAAGGATTGAGTGTGTGCAGAGCCAGACTCCAGCTTTCCCTCTCCAGACATTCCCAGTGGGGAGAAGTCGAGGTGATGCCTCACTCCAGGGCTGCTCCCACACACTGCAAAGCCGAAGGGGGAAAATGGATTGCCTTTTTCTCTGGGCAACTCCACTGAAAGCACGAGGCTGTTCCATTTGAAGAAGCAAGAAAAGCAAGATGGAGAAGGAATGGGTTGGATTGCAGAGCTGCAGGCACAGAGTTCCTCCAGCAGGAAAAGAAGGAACAGTCGGAGTAGCCAGGAGCTTTGGAGCCTGTACAGTCATTTTTCAGTGGTATTCATGCTGGAGACCATCAGGTAAAGGATCCTAGAATAACAAATGTCCTTTGCAGGCTCCATGGTGAGGAGGAGGTTTCTCAGCAACTGTGCCTCCCACGCTGCGGCTGCGGCTCTTCCCGGAGTGGGACAAGGCTTTTGCTCTTCAGGATGATGAGATTGGTGTCACCCTCCAGCCTGGGGGCCGCCTCAGTGTCCCTGTCCTATCTGGGCATGACAAGTGGCAAGGCCACTGCCAAACTGCAGGAAAGGGCTGGAGACAGCACAGAGGAGGTGCCAGGCTGAGCTGGAATTCCATGCAGTGTCTGGGGGAACCACAAGGCCACAGCAAGAGACTCGGCTTCCCGCTGAGTTCAGGTGGAGCAGCTGCTCTCCATCACCATCAGTCTGTTCCTCGATAAATGGGTGTCCAGCAGCTGCTGCCACCTCCAAGCTGGGGACAACCTGAGCTGGGGACAACCCAAGCTGTGCCTGTGCATTTGTATCAGGGCAGCACCAACCCCGCTCCCCCCGGATTGATCCCATGGGATGCACCGTGTCCAGCCCAACCTGAGTGACTCCCGTGGGGTCTGGGGGCTGAGCTGGGCCGTGAGCCCCCCGCTGGCTCTGCTGGGACCCGTGGGAGGCCAGGCTGTCCCTGCGTGTGGCCCCAGCTTGGCCCTGCAGGCAGCACCCAGGCCTGGCTGATCCAGAGCCGGCCACACCTTCAGATCCCTCCGGGAGCTCCAGGCTGGAGGTGCAGGAGGTGCTGCAGCCTCAGACCGAGGGAAAGCATGGCACGAATCCCAGGGCTCAGCAGCTCCAGCAGAAAGCAGCTCTGATCCCGGGCAGCAGCTTTGCTTTGGAAGAGCAGCAAAGAAATTAATTAGAAGGATGTGCCAGCAGTCAAACACAGCAACTCTGTCAGCTTTTCCCACACATTTCCCTTCCTAAAGGTGTTTCCAGGGGCTGAAATGCGGAATTAAGCTGGCTGCAAGGCTGGGATGCTGTTTCCAAGGCTCTGTCTCTGCAGAGCCAACCTGTCTTTGAGCTGCTGGAGCTGAGCAGATGAGCGGAGTGCTGCTGCTTCGGTCTCTGGAGCTTCACAGGTCCTGCATGGGTGGTAGACAGCAGAAGGCAGCATTTGTTGAGTAGTCAGGAGGAGAGAAATGACTACATGACGGCTCTGATTTGTCCTCTGTGGCCATTGCAGCGTTTCCAGCACTCCTGAGCGAGCAGCAGACTGATGTGGAGTGGCAATGTGCAGGAAAAGGCTCCTTGGTGTGGCTGCGATGATCCGAGCTCCCTCTGGGGTCACCCTGGGGCTGGAGAGGATCTGAGCACTCCTGGGCAGGGGGCAAAGAGCCCATCCCTCATTGTGGCCACCAGAATAATGAGACAGAGTGCTGGGAGGGTGTCCCCAGCCACCCAGGTGCTGGCCCAGTGACAAACCCCACGGGCCTGGGGTGTGTCCCACATGGCTGCAGGCTCAGAGTGAGCCCAAGGACGAGAGGACATGGCCCCAAGTGGGCCAGGGCAGGCTCAAGTGGGACATCAGCAGGAATCTCTTCCGGGAAAGAGCACTGGCAGGGCTGCCCAGGGAGGTTTGGAGTGCCCATCCCTGGAGGTGTCCCAGGAAGGGCTGGAGGTGGCACTCAGTGCTCTGGGCTGGGGACAAGGTGGGGACAGGGCACAGGCTGGACTGGATGATCCTGGAGGGTTTTCCACCCTCGGTGACTCTGGGGCTCTCTGAGGCTGATCAGATCCCGTGGCTGAGTTCAGCCCCCTCTGTTTGGGGAGGCAGCAGTGCCTCCGAACCCTCGCTGGAGCTGCCGAGTGCCAGTGCTGAGCAGGGAATGGCCAGGAGAGCTCTCCCCTCTCCTTCTCCATCCTGCTTGGCCATGGAATGGATGGAGAAGCAGCTCCTGGGCACCAGCTGGGAGCTGCCAGCAGTGACAAAGAGCAGCTTCCCGAGGTGCTCCAGATGATTCCCTGTGCCCATCCCTGTGCAGCCATGGGTGAAATCCTGCCCTGCAATCCATCCCCGTGCTCCCAATGGTCCCGTGACACAGGTGGCACTGGGCACAGTGGCAGGGCACACACAGCCTGCAGGCAGGGACAATTCAGCCTTCACAGGGTGGGGATATCAGGAACAGGATTAGCGTGGGTCCCATCCGTGGTGCCAGAAAGCTGCGGATTCATGGGAATTCTTCACAAGAACACTTTCCCCTGCCAAAATGTTGTCACCTGACCAACGTGACCAGGAAAGACCTGCCTTTCCTGAGCAGTACTGGCACAGTGGGATTGCTTTCCATTTCCCACGGTGCTGCTGAACATCCTTCTCCTTCTCCCCACCCTTTCTTGCTTCCCACAATGGTGTCATTTTTCCTGCTTTGAGGGCTTCCATGCCCAGATGTTCAGAGCTGATGGTGCCTTTGCTGCAACATAGCCGAAAATATCCTGAGAAGGGCTGTCTTGGGCTCCAGAGCTGATCAGGGAGCTTGGATCAGGGTGGGCCAGGCTAAGAAATCTCCATCCTAAACCCAAGCAGGGCAACCACCGCCACCTGCGTGAGTCTTTCCAAGCATTTCCCCCTGGCTCAGCATCCCATGGTGCTGTGATCATCTCTTTTGCAAGCACTGAGGGTTTTTTTCACTTTAAAGCTTTCCTCTCCTCAGTCTGGAGCTTTATGAACTTCCCTGACTGTGCTGAATAACTTTGTGCTCCGAGCATCGTCTGCCTGCTCAGCTGGCCCTGCTTGGTGGGTGGATTAATGCCGGCCTGAATTTGGGAATGGGGACACTCACCTCTGCCAGGAGCTGCTGGATGATCCCCCTGGGGCTTCATGATGTTCCTAATTCCAACCTGGGAGTGTTTTGACTGCAAACAAGCCTGGTGATGTGGATCTGCTCCTTAATCACATCAGACTCCTCAGGTTTCCGAGGCGAGCGCTCATAAGTTCAAAATTCCTGTCTGAAACACACGCTGCTGCATCTTTGTGTGGAAAACATTCCTGTTGGCAGGCTCTGCAGGAGTGCTTGGAGAGAACAAATATCAAAGTGTGACAAGCAGGGCTGATTACAAATAGCAGGAACATTTGCAGAGCACTGCAGAGCCGGGCCCACGCAAGAGGCTCCTCCGAAGCACAGCCCCGCGGCTCCCCAGGGATTGTCCAGCTCCTGGCATTGCTATCCGTGAGCTGCAGAGCTGCTCTGTCTCTCCAAAGCCAGGGAAAATCACCTCAGAGGGTGGCAGAAGGGGATGAGGGAGGAACATGCAGCAGCAAATGGAAGCAATGTTAGCGGGGAGGCAGAATTTGGGTCTCAGGGTAGTTTCACAAAGGGATGGAGGTGCAGGAGTGATCCCTGTGCTGCCTTTCAAAGCTGGAAGGAGGAACAGGTAAAACAACCTTTTCTCCTCAGGGCTGCAGAACCTGCTCCAGACTGCAAATCCCACCTCAAAACATCCCAATGTGTTCCTAGGACAAAACAACCCCTCTCCTCGTGGTGTTTCCGGCCACATTTGCGTGCTGGGGTTTGATATCTTTGCTAAGGATGTTGCCTTGGGTGCTCTGTTTGCATCCACCACAGGATATTTGTGATTATCTTGGTCTCCCTCGCATCATTTCCAGGATGGTTTTATGGGAATCATGAGGCAATCCGGAGAATTTCTCCCTGAATGTCAGGGACTGGGTGGTGATGCAGTCACAGCACCCCAGCCTGCTGGCAGGTTGTGTTCTCAGATATCAAATAAATGTTCATGGGCAATTTTCAGGGTCTGGATTGTGCCATCTGTCAGAGCAGCACTGGGAGGTTTTAATTATGGTTTACACTCTGTCTTCAAGCACCTGGATTTGTTTTTTCATCCTGTCAATTATTGATGGGGATGTGCTAAAAAGTGCCTTAATTTCACTTCCTGCTCTTGCCCTGCAGCAGCTGGGCCAGGAACAGAGATGGGAAGGGGTCAGAGGTGTGCAGGAGATGAAGACAATTCTTGCTCAGCCACTTCCTGGTGTGGGGACCAATTCCATGACCATTCCCAGGTTTATCTTTGGGATAATTTTCCTGGGGACTTATTTGGGTGAATGATTTGAGAGGCAAAAGGGATCAGAAGAGCTCCCCAAAGAGGAAAGAAATCTGGATGGGGAATTGTGCCCCTGTGCCCCTCGGGTGAGACCCCACCTGCAGAGCTGCCCCAGCCCTGGGCCCAGCACAGGAAGGAGCTGGAGCTGCTGCAGAGAGTCCAGAGGAGGCTCCAGGATGAGCAGAGGGATGGAGCAGCTCTGCTGGGAGGAAAGGCTGGGAGAGCTGGGATTGTTCAGCCTGGAGAGGAGAAGCTTTGGGGTGAGCTCAGTGTGGTCTTGCAGTGCCTGAAGGAGCTACAGGAAACATGGAGAGACATGACTGACATGGGATGGAGGGACAGGACATGGGGAAATGGGTTAAAACTTAAAGATGGGAAATATAGATGGGATATTGGGAAGGAATTCCTCCCTGGGAGGGTGGGCAGGCCCTGGCACAGGTGCCCAGAGAAGCTGTGGCTGCCCCTGGATCCCTGGCAGTGTCCAAGGCCAGGCTGGACAGGGCTGGAGCAGCCTGGGACAGTGGAAGGTGTCCCTGCCATGGCAGGGGGTGGCACTGGATGGGATTTAAGGTCCCTTCCGATCCAAACCATTCCATGATTCCATGATGTAGAAGGATCTTTAGCCACCTCTGCCATTCTTCCAGTAGGCAGGAATGATCTTCGCTGAGCTGGTGAGCGATGTCCCCAAGCTGTGCTGAGCAGTGATGTCCCCAAGCTGTGCTGAGCAGTGATGTCCCCGAGCTGTGCTGGTGCGGCAGCCACAGAGAGCTCAGGGTGCGGTGGCAGGGCTCACACAGGCCCTGCTGTCCCCACCTTCCAGCAGCTCCTCCAACACCCAAACACAGCTCAGGAACGCAGCATTCCATGCCCAGTGCCCTGCAGGGCTCCGGGAGCGAAGGCGTGGCCTCCAGCGCTCACACAGAAATCCAATCGATCCGATTTTCCGAAGCAGTTTGCTCCAATCCACACGGTGCCCACGGAACAATGAGGGCACAGCCCCAAAAGAGGTGGGCCCAGCAAGCTGCCAGCTCTCGCTGCATCCATGAGCCGGCAGTTTCCAGGAGGAACCACTTGCCAATCCATATGGTGTTGTGTGGATGGGAAATGTCACGGAACATAACGTCCTGATATGTTTAAAAATAAATCGCTGGGATGGCTGAAAAAATAAATGCCTGAAGGGAGGGGACTCGCGGTGGCTTTGCTGGGGATTAATTTTGCCGTTTTATTTGGGAAGAGCTCGATTCCGGCATCAGACTCGGGATTGGTTTGATAAACTGGGGGGGTTGGCTCGGTCTCCGAGGAGTGCTGGGGAACGAGGTCAGTTTCTTAATTAATTTATGCAAATTGCTGCTTCCTTCTCCTCTGTCTGAGCGTTAGTGACACCTGTCTTATCTCCTCGCAGCTAATTGCGGGGAACAAACAGGGAAGCACGAGCAGGACTTGGGACCGGCACCAGCAGGAGGGATGGGACTTCCACAATCAAACCCGAAAGCTGCAAAATTTATCATAGTAATTATTGATATTGATTGTTATTTGCACACTTTGTAAAGCATTGAAAGCACTGGGCTCCCACTCCGTGCATGGAGCAGAAATATCCTCATGGGAGCATCAGGATGAGCTCCTGGCTGGAAAATCCACCCCAAATGCCCTTCCTGAGTTTCCTCCATGTTCCTCCACCTCTCCCTGCTCCTCTGGGTGATCCCCCCCACATCCAGAACTTGCCTTCCAAGGGAGTTGGATCCTTAATGTCCCTTCCAAGCCAAAGCATTCCATGATTCTGTGATCCCAAGGGCAGCTCGGCTGAGCCCCCCGGGCTGGTGGGAGCTGTCCCCGCACACTGGGATTGGACTGGATGGCTTTAAGGGTTCTTCCCAAATTATCCTGGGATTTTTCCACCACAGAACTGGGCTGTAAACGAAGGGATTCATTAATACAGCCCAAGGAGCTGGAAGGTGATCTCCAGGCTCTGGGAATTGCATGTGGAGAGAGGGCAGGGTGCCACGGGATGGGCAGGTGGCACCTGGGTGGGC
Source organism: Acanthornis magna (assembly GCA_036785705.1). Taxonomy (NCBI): domain Eukaryota; kingdom Metazoa; phylum Chordata; class Aves; order Passeriformes; family Acanthizidae; genus Acanthornis; species Acanthornis magna. The sequence goes on from JAWUZG010000168.1 coordinate 70,286, forward strand.
TCCAGCCTGGCAGAGAAATAATAATAATTCAGAAATAGGGAAAAATTCCTGCCCCAGAGGGATGGGAATATGGGAGATGGGCTAGGAAAAGACTGCAGTTACTGCAATGGGAATGGGGCACCCCAAAAGCTTCTCCCATCTCCTATTTATGGGTTATTTGGGGAAGAGAAAATCTTCAAGATTCAAAAAAAATCACCCCTGCATTAATTTTGTTATTAACACTCCAGATAGCTTTATTTTCTTTTGTTTTTAAAGGAATTTCACCTTGTTTTGATGAAAGCACAAGGAAGAAACCAAAGCTGGGACAGCAGAAAAAATCCCAGCAGAGGGAAGGGAGTCGAGGGAATGTTGGTGCAGCTGCATCAAGGCACCAGCTTGGTCTGGATGCCAATTTTGGGGATTACCTGATCATTTCATCCCCCAGACTCGACAAACTGGATCAGCTCAAGCTGGGCCCATGCAGACATCCCAGGAAAATCCTGTTTTCCTGGTGGAAGATGCTCCAGACCCAGTCAGCATATGGCAAATGTTTATTTCCAGGATAATTTATCACCATTTCCTTTGGCTCTTTTGTCTCTCGTGAGAGATAAAAAATTACAGGTTTCATTCAATAAAAAACATTATTTGGGCTGAAAATTGCAGGCTTCTGCATGGGGAAAAAAAATGTACATATTTTAAAGCTCAGTCCTAGGTTGCTTGTTGGCTTTTTTGTGGTGTTTTTTTCTGAAGAAATCCTGTTTTGTTCAAAACTCTAAAGCCTCCAGCATTATTTCCAAGAGGTTCTTCATGTTTTATTCCCTTCTTTTTTCAATTTTTTAGGAGAACTATTTGAAAATTTGGCCAGGGTGAAAAAAGCAGAATCACAGGAGCCCTGTCTGGCATGGAAGTTCCTTTTCCTGGCAAAATCCAGCCCAGATATGATGAAGCAACACCCCCTGGGGAAGCAGCCTCATCCCAGCGGCAGAGCTGCAGGTAGGGCTGGAGGCTGGGCCGTTCCCACTCCTGTGGCACTGCAGGATTCCTGCCTTTCCATGGCTTTTGATGAGTGCTGTAAATAGAGGAGCTTTTCCCTGGGAAAATATCCAGCATTTTTCAGAGTCGTGCTCCTGCCACCCTCAGACAGCCCTGCGGCTCTCTCCTCTCCCACCCTGGGGCTCTCTCCTCTCCCACCCTTCTCCCGCTCCCCCCAAATTCCAGTCTGGCCAGATTTCCCCCCAGCTGCCCTGCCTGGAGCTGGAATTAGGGCTCCAGTTGAGTTTTCCCACCTTCCTTCTCCCACCTGGCAGCCACCGAGCACAGACCCAAGTGTCTGCTGTGGGCTGCAGAGATGTGGGAGGATGGGGATGGGATGGGATGGGATGGGATGGGATCCATGGGATGGGATCCTTGGGATTGGATGGGGATGGGATGGGATGGGATGGGATGGGATGGGATGGGATGGGATGGGATGGGATCCATGGGATGGGATCCATGGGATGGGATGGGGATGGGATGGGATGGGATGGGATGGGATGGGATGGGATGGGATGGGATCCATGGGATGGGATCCATGGGATGGGATGGGGATGGGATGGGATGGGATGGGATGGGATGGGATGGGACGGGACGGGATGGGATGGGATGGGATGGGACGGGACGGGACGGGACGGGAGGGGATGGGATGGGATGGGATGGGATGGGATGGGATGGGATGGGATGGGGTGGGATGGGATGGGATGGGATGGGATGGGATGGGATGGGATGGGATGGGATGGGGTGGGATGGGACGGGATGGGATGGGGATGGGATGGGGATGGGGATGGGGATGAGGATAAGGGACACAGTGTGCAGCTTAGGGAAGTGTCCTTGTCACTTTGGGCTCCGGGATGGGTGCAGAGCCCCCAGTGCCACTGTCCCCACTGGGAGCTGGGGGTCAGGGCTGTCCTGAGGCCAGCAGTGCCCAGTGCTGCACTCAGATGCTCCCACGGGTGGCTGTGGAGCTGCTGGAGATGTCCTGGTGTCCATCTGCTGCTCCAGGGGCCATCAGCCCGTTTGTCTCCTCCATCCACGCATTTCACGTGCCAAAGGCTTTTCCAAAGGCTCTGGCGCTGCCGTGCCAGCAGTGCCAGCCGGGAAACAGGCACCTGCTGGCCCCCAACACCCATGGCCGGACCACACCTCGCAGTTCCTGAGCGGTTCCAGGCGGGATGAGCCCGGAGCAGCCTCTGGCACCGCCCGGGCACCGCGCGGCTGCTCCGCAGCGAAGCCGCTCATCCCGAAATAACTCCCAGCGCCGAGCCGCTGGCGGATCCTCCCTCCCGGGATGCGTGGAGGGGCTCCGCACCTCAAACCCGGCAGGGAATTCGGTGCTCGAGCAAAGTGTGAGACTGTGGGAAGCGTCTGGAGCGGCGGCGGCTCCGCTGTGCCAGCCTGGCAGCAGCTGCCACCGCCCGTATGGCTCTGCCCACATGCACCCCCTCTGCAGTGCTTCCCAAACGTGCAATATCAACATTGCAGGAGCAGAGGATTTCTGCATGTCATTATCCCCGGGTTTATTTGAATCAAAGGCTGGCGGGGGGAGGCAGGGCCCGTCTCCGCCGCGCCGATCCGATCCGGCGCAGTCTCGCAGCTCGGCTCGGAGATGCCGACAGACAGCGGGAGCACAGACACAGCCAGGGCTGTGTTTGCTTTGCCGAGTGCTGCTCAAACATGTTGCCATTGAGATTCCCAAGCCCCACGTTCTAAAATATTCATCGCCACAGCCCAGATTCCCTCCCAAGGAGCAGAAATCCAGGCAGAGACAAGAATCTATCTGGCATCCCCTTGTGGCTTTGCTTCTCCCTGCTGCGCTGGGAGAGCGAGGAACGCCACCGAAGGAGAGCCCAGACCTTCGTGGGCTGTTGCCAGGCCTCGTGGCAGAGATGAGAGTGTCCCCACGGAGTGACCTCCTCGATGTCTGCACCGTGGGGTCTGGTACGAGGAACCAGTGATGAGGAATCCTTAATAAGGGGTCTGTAAGGAATAAGAACTGCAATGAGCAGCAATAGCGTGGGCAGAGTCCCTTAGTGACACTCCAGAGTCTCCTGGGCACCTTTAGAGCTGTCTGAGCTGTGTCCAGGGGCAGGATGGACAGACAGGAGAAGCTCCTCAGCATGGACCGTGGATCTGCTGTTCCCGGGATCAGGAATTCCATCCCCTGCACATTCTGCTCCCCTCTGGGATCTCATCCAGCACCTCTCTTTGCTGCTGCCGCACAGAGATGTCACCGATGGCTTTAAGCAAGAAAAACACACACTCTCTCTCCTGACCTGGTCAAGTTTTACTGTCCCTGAGATTCCCGACGGGAACTCCTGGTGACAAACGCCCCATTGTGGAGTGACTCCATGTGCAGAGCATCGCCCCAAGGCAACAGCAGTGCCCAAACTGCCCTGGTTTGGGGGCAGGGGTCCCGTCTCAAAGCGTCAGGGAATGTTCAGGGACCGATCCAGCGGCAGCCCCGCGAAAAGGCTGAGCTCGGGAGGTGCCCCGGGGCTCCAAACCGCACCTACAAATGGCCAAGTGCAGATGTTCATGGCTCCCAGCGCCCCCAGCCCAAACCGCGGCGTTTGGGGGTCAGATTTCATTAAGGAGGGCCGGATGCTTGGAAGACACTGAGCGTTTGTCTCTGGTTATTGTCCTGGTGATTTACAGAATGGATTAGCGCAGATTAGCCCGGCGTTGGGAGAGGCACCGGCTCGCTTTGCATGCTCCGCAGGCAAAGGATTCCGGCTGGAAATGGGATGATCTAATAACAGGGATAATTGCTGGTTTATGGACTATAAGTACTGCCATGTCAGGGGCTCGGCTGCCGCGACAGTGAGGCCATTGTACAAATACAAATCCCCCCGTCACCCGACAGCTCCCAGGGACAGCGAGTGGCCTCGCGGTGACATCCACGGGGGACACCGAACACCTGCACCGTGAGATACCAGCAGCGAATTAATTGATCCAAGCCCTTAAAGCTGCTTTAAAGCGATCCCCTGGTGCAAATATTGCTGATTTCCCACCCCCCAGAGCGACGCTGGAGGAGGGGAAACTGAGGCAGAGCGTGATTTCCCTTTGCACGGGGGGTAGGGTGGGGTTTCCTTATCACCCCCCGATCTCAGTGCTTTTATCTTTGATTCCCTGAGGGGAAATTCAGGGCTCGACAATTAATTTCTGCCGGGTGTTTTGCACCGCTCAGGAGCCAGCCAAGCCCATACTGTGAATATTACAAAGCTTTTTAGAACAGGAGAGCTTGGCAATTGCGACAGCACTTTTGAATCATTCATAATTTTGCACAGGGGCAACTTCTGTAGGTGTCTCGTTTCCTCTATGTTCATAATGTTTTAGGACTAAAAATAACAAGGAATTGCTGTTCCAAATGTAAGCGAGGAATTAGAATTGCCAAGGAACTCGGGAGTCAAACTGTACTGGAGGACATCAGAGCCTTCCCACAGCCGCAGCTCCAAACCCAGTTAATCCCGGGTTAGGCACGGGGAAAACGTGTGGCTGGAGAGATTGGGGAACAGCTTCCCCTTCCCAAGCAATATGCAGATTAACCCCGGGAAAGCTTTATTTTGGAAAATTAGTTGGAGCTCCTTTGTTCCCACAAACACCAAAATCCTGTGGCCAGCCGAGCACCTGGATTGCATCCTTTGGAATTCTTGGGAGAAAAGTGGGCAGAGCTGCACTCCTGCTCCTGATGGGGCTCTGCTGCCTCGTGCTTCCCGCATGAGGCTGCTCCCACGGCTTGGGCCAAAATCCTGGAGAGATTAAACATCTGATGTGGATCTTGGGTCTGCTCCTGCGGATGGGCTTTGCTGGAGCTGCCCGGGACCATCCCTGGTGGCAGTCACGGAGCTGGGACTGGGGATGGGACCCAGGGCTGCAGGAGGAGCAGGGACACTGCAGGCATGGGGGCACTGAAGCTTTGGGAAAGCAGAGGCAGAGCAGAGAGAGCTAGGAGTGGGGAAAAGCCTGGTGGGGCCACAGGAAAGCCAATCCTGTCCTGGGCTGGCCCCACAGCAGGGCAGGGGGGATTGTGCCCCTGTGCCCCTCAGGTGAGACCCCACCTGCAGAGCTGCCCCAGCCCTGGGCCCAGCACAGGAAGGAGCTGGAGCTGCTGGAGAGAGTCCAGAGGAGGCTCCAGGATGAGCAGAGGGATGGAGCAGCTCTGCTGGGAGGAGAGGCTGGGAGAGCTGGGATTGTTCAGCCTGGAGAGGAGAAGCTCTGGGGTGAGCTCAGTGTGGCCTTGCAGTGCCTGGAGGAGTTACAGGAAAGATGGAGAGGGACTGGGGACAAGGGATGGAGGGACAGGACACAGGGAATGGCTTCCCACTGCCAGAGGGCAGGGACAGATGGGAGATTGGGAAGGAATTCCTCCCTGGGAGGGTGGGGAGGCTCTGGCACAGGTGCCCAGAGAAGCTGTGGCTGCCCCTGGATCCCTGGCAGTGTCCAAGGCCAGGTTGGACAGGGCTTGGAGCAGCCTGGGACAGTGGGAGGTGTCCCTGCCATGGCAGGGGTGGGACTGATGAGCTTTGAGGTTTCTTCCAACCCAAACCAGTCTGGGATTCCATGAACAGAATTGTTCTGGGCTGGGCTGAGCCAGAGGTGCCCTCAGAACCCCTGAAGCTGTCCTGGGTGGCTCAGCAGGAGCAGCTGACCCAGCTGGTGGAGCTGTTGGCCTAAAGCAAAGGCCACGCTCTGACCCCCTTGGTTTTGGGATCACCTCTGATTCCTTTCCTACAGGTCACTGCTGAAATTCTCCTTTCCCAAGCCTTGCCCTGCTCCCCCAAGCCCTCCTCCACGGCAGGGGCTGCTCCCACTCCTTGCCTGACAATTTCCGTGCTGAACTCTCCTCTGAGCCGAAGGGATGAGGAGAATTCACATCTTGGAAGTTTCAGCCTCTTCTTTCGGAATTAATTTTGCAAGCTCCTCCTTGGCCCGAGCTCTCTGCGGGCTCAGGCAGAACAGGGCCAGCGAGAGGGGAAAGTCATGTTGCTGGTTAAATCTCCAAAGCAAAAATAATCCATTTTAATGAAGGTTCACAATCTGCAATGAATGTGAAACAATGTTGTCAGCTAAGCTGTTGCATTATTCACTTTTATTTGTACAAGGTCCTTCCATTAATATTTGACTACAAGAGAATGCAATTAAAAATTTTCTACTTGAATAAACCTCTCACCACGGTGTTGGTTAAAGGATAAAAACCTTTGACGTTGGTGGAGAGGAGAATTCAGCACAGGGGCACATGGGGCACACACCAACTCGCATCTTCCTGCACCCCAGATTTTGTTCCATGCTCCCGTTTTCTGCCGTGCCCTCCCTTCAATCCCCGCCCCACCTCGGCTCCTCTGGGCTCCCCTGCTCCCCTCCCTGCCATTTGGAGGATCCCAACGCAATCATTTCCTTCAGAGCAGAGCCGAGACAAGCAGGGAAGCAATGGGGGCTGTGCAGGCAGGTGGGAAGCACCCCCAATCCACAATTCCTGGAATTTTCAGGCTGAGGCAGAGCCCCATTTTCCCAGGAAGATGCGGGGCTTTGCCTTCGTGTCCAGGGGTGTTTGCTGGCAGGGAGAGATGATTTATTATTTAAATTTTGGCATGCATGGCTGGGCACTGAATTAGTTGTAATCTCCCAGGACGGGAGGAAAAAACCTTCTAGGATCAGGGAAGAGAGTTCAGACACGAGCTCAGCTCGGCACAAAAGGAAAGATGTTGGGGACAAGGGACACGAGGATGATACGCAAAGCATGGAGTCACATATAGAAGGATTAGGCACTAATTCCCTTTCCAGAGCATCCAGGAACAAAGAGCCTTTGGTGAGAATAAAGACACGGAGTTTAGGTGGGCACAGGAGGCTGAAATGTGGCTGTGTTTGTATGGATTGGTGGCAGGGAAGAGGACAATTGGTGATCTTGGAATTGCTGGGCCTCTGGGAGATCCCTCCCTGCTCCCAGGCTGCTCTCCACGAGGAGATGTGCAACGTTAGGGCACACACCATCTCCACCATGGTATGGCGAAGACACTTCATTGCAAAAATCCAGGGTTCTCAAACTTATTTGTTATGAGTTTCCATTCTTGTGAGGCACAACAAATGTGCTCAACCAACCACCACAGGCCACGGCAGGAACAGGCATCAGGTGCCACCAACCATGAGCCCCACGGTGTGAGTTCTTATTGGTTCTAATTATTGTTTTACAATTATGTCTCTTGTTTTTCACGTCTAGTTTAGCTGAGTCACTCCCAGAATGCTTTTCTAGTTAGCCAAAGTAACAGAAGCGAGCAAGGATTTTACAAGGGTAACATTTTGTAAGGCCTTGCTGCTCCACATGAGGGATGGACACTTCATCCGGTGCTGATTCACCTCCTGGAGCCTCCAGCATTCCACGGGAAAAGCACAAGGGAAGTGCACGCTTGCTTTGGGAGCCTGGAGGGCAGAACTGGATGGAATAGAAAGAGAAAGCCTGGGTGGATATGGAGAACAGGAGCCTCTGGCCTCAGGAAATGAAGCCTAGGAGAATTTTGGGGCCAGGGCTTTTGGAGGAGAAATTTGGGGGCCAAGAGGGGCAGCCTTGGGGACAGGGAGATGGCTGAGAATGTAGGAGTGTCCCCAGGAGCAGGGGAATAACCCTGGTGAGGCACTTCTCGAGGAACAGGACCCTCAGGAGAGTTTCCATCACCCCAGGGATCTCCCCACAAGCAGAGGAGGAAACAGAGAGGATTTTGGGGAATGAATGCTCCAGGCCCAGCATCCTGCAGATCCCCTTTGGTTTTTTGGGAGAAGATCTGCCGGGGCACACAGTGGGCAGCCAGAGGTAACCCCATCCCATGGCCAAACCTCCCTGATCCCTGTGGGAATTCCATACCCTCCCCATTAAACCCCACCCAGGAACATTTGCAGATCTACATCTCTTTACTGGTTGGATTTGATGACCTTAAAGTCTTTTCCAGCCTAAACAGTCAGGATCTGCCTCCTTTCAGGACCTGCTGCTGTGCCAGAAAATCCAGAGAAGCTGCCAGCACTGTCCTCCTCTTCCCAGGATGAACATTTTCCCATTCCTGGGACAACCACAGCTCCTCAGGAGATCTGCCCTGAGCCCTCGGGATCATCGCTGAGGCTGGAGCAGCACATCCACACAGGGAACAACAAACCTGCAGCAACTGCTAGGAGGATTTAGGGAATATTCTCTGGATTCTTCTGCTCTTCCCTTCTCCCCTGGAGGGCTCTTCCCTGGCTGTTTGTGGGGCAGGTGGCAGCGATAGCCAGAGCTCTGGAGAAGCTGCTGGCACCATCTCCGGGCTCTCCTGAGGGGCTCTGGCTGCAGCCCCGGAGATTTCACACCCCACAGCTGCCGCTGCAAGGGGGGAGCAGCTCACCCAATCCTCAGGGATCTGCCCATGGAATACCAAGCACCACCTCAAGCAGAGCCTCGGAGTGCACAGAGAGGAATCTCCAGACCTTCAATTCACTACGCTTCAACTCTTCCCAGATAAAATAAGGATTAGGAAGGCCATCCATCTTCGGGAGCGTTGTGGAAAATCAGTCCATTCGTTTGTGTCCCATTAACGTTATCTGGGACAAGGAGATGAATAATTCCATCCCCAGCAGAGGATTTGTACAGCGAGCAGTGCAGAAGACAAGGGCCCATCCCAAACAATCAGGCAGGAGCAGGATGCTGAGGGATGGTCCATGGAATGTGTGCCAGGATTGCAGCCCAGGGCAGCCTGGGGAGTGCAGTGGTGTCCCAATCCCAGCAATGTGATTCCACAGTCATGGAATGGGCTGGGCTGGAAGGGACCGTGACAGTCATCGAGCTCCAGCCCCTGCCATAGCAGGGACACCTTCCACTGTCCCAGGCTGCTCCAAGCCCTGTCCAACCTGGCCTTGGACACTGCCAGGGATCCAGGGGCAGCCACAGCTTCTCTGGGCACCTGTGCCAGGGCCTGCCCACCCTCACAGGGAACAATTCCTTCCCAATATCCCATCTATCCCTGCCCTCTGGCAGTGGGAAGCCATTCCCTGTGTCCTGTCCCTCCATCCCTTGTCCCCAGTCCCTCTCCAGCTCTCCTGGAGCCCTTTAGGCACTGGCAGGGGCTCTGAGCTCTCCCTGGAACCTTCTCCTCTCCAGGCTGAACAATCCCAACTCTCCCAGCCCTTCCTCCCAGCAGAGCTGCTCCATCCCTCTGCTCATCCTGGAGCCTCCTCAGGACTCTCTCCAGCAGCGCCAGCTCCTTCTGCTGTTGGACCCCAGGTCTGGGTGTCACAGCCAAGATCTCCCCATTCCCACCTCACTTTGTCCCCCACAGTGGGGTTGGTGTGACTCCTGACCCAGGCTGTGTCTGAGGCCACTCAAGGGTCAGAGCTGATGGAAATGCAGGAGCTGGGGGCAGCATTCCCCCTCAAACACCCAAACCTCAGCCTGAGCAAGGGTGGATGCTGCAGCAGCCTTTGGCTCTGCTGGACCAAACAGTCCCATCTCAGGCTCCTCATCCCTGCTGGATCCTCCAGCCCCAGCTCCTCATCCCTGCTGGATCCTCCATCTCAGGCTCCTGATCCCTGCTGGATCCTCCATCTCAGGCTCCTCATCCCTGCTGGATCCTCCAGCTCCTTGAGTTCCTCATCCCTGCTGGATCCTCCAGCTCTGGTTCCTCATCCCTGCTGGATCCTCCAGCTCTGGTTCCTCATCCCTGCTGGATCCTCCATCTCAGGCTCCTGATCCCTGCTGGATCCTCCAGCTCCTTGAGGTCCTCGAGCCAGGGACCCTTGGAGCACCAGGTGTGCAATAGGAGCACCTTTCCAACCCCAAGGAGAGCAGGAGAGGGATTTAAAACAGGACGGGTTCATTCAGCAAAGGGAGAAGGATTTCGGATCCTCTCCTGGCTCCTCAGGGACATTGGATTTTGCACAGCTCCCATCAGCAAAACCAAGCACCAACAAATCCGTGGCTTCCAGACTTCTTTGTAGAGGTGAAATGCTTCCATTTCTTCTTCCCTGTTCTGAATGAGTCTGTTAGCCAGGAAGGATTTCCATCAAAATATCCCATTTTCTTTTCTTTTCCCCTCAGCTCTGGAAAGAGCTGGGCTGAATGGAGGATTCAACAGCTCAGCTCAGACACCAAGCCCCAGCCAGGCTGTAAATCCCCTGCAGGGCAGGCAAACCCCTCGGGCTGCCAGCCCCAGCTCCCAGAGCTCGGGTTCCATCAGGATTTCAGTCTCTGGGGTCCAGGATGTACCTGGCTACATGGAGAGGCATCGCGAGCCAAGCTGTGCGAGTGATGTGCCCACAGCTCCTCTGGGCCCCACAAATGAGCAGCCAACTCCACTCCCATGTCTGAGCCTGTTCTGTTCAGAGAGGTTCACTCATTGCTGCCCTGAGCAGATTTTGCATTTGAGGCATTGTACACAAAAAATGGAACATGAAATGGCTTTTCCTGACACTCTCTGGGGTATTTCCAGACAGGACTTTGATGATATAAAGGAATTTGAGGAGTGTGTCCAGAGAAGGGAACGGAGCTGGGAAGGGGCTGAGCCCCAGGAGTGGCTGAGGGAGCTGGGAAAGGGCTCAGCCTGGAGAAAAGGAGGCTCAGTGGGGACCTTGTGGCTCTGCACAGCTCCTGACAGGAGGGGACAGCCGGGGGGGTCAGGCTGTGCTCGCAGTGAACAGGGACAGGAGGAGAGGGAACAGCCTCAGGCTGGGCCAGGGGAGGCTCAGGTTGGACATCAGCAGGAATTTCTCCATGGAAAGGGCGCTCAGGCCTTGGCAGGGCTGCCCAGGGAGGTTTGGAGTGCCCATCCCTGGAGGTGTCCAAGGAAGGGCTGGAGGTGGCACTCAGTGCTCTGGGCTGGGGACAAGGTGGGGATGGGACACAGCTTGGACTCCATGGTCTGGGAGGGCTTTTCCAGCCTCGGTGATCCTGGGATTCTGTGAAATATTTTCCTTCATCCAAACCCCTCTCCTCACTACTGACCCACCCTTTGAGCAGAGATGTGGAGAAACCTCAGGGTCAGAGGCAGAGCCTGGAAAATTCCAAGCAGCTTGAGCAGGCAGGGGCTGAGCAGGAGCTGGCACCTCCTCCTGTCCTCGGTGAGGCCTCTGTGCCACCCCCAGAGCTGCCTGGGAAGGCCTAAAGGTGCTAAAATCCGATGGTTATGGAATGATCCAGGAGTGCTGCACTGCTGCTCAGGAAGATTTATCCTCCATCTGTGCTTGTTTTCATTCCGCTGGCACACCTAATAAATATCCCCCTTTAAAGCAAAGCACCTCCATTTACAAACCTGTTAGCAAAACTCTGGCATTTCCCAAGGATTTTGCCTCCAAACCTCCCCGCCTGGAAGGCCACGTGTTAATCCCCAGAACTCACTGGGATTTCTAAGGCTGGAGGTCCCTCGGGTTTTCTCCTCTGCTAAAAAACAGATAATCCAAGATCTTTCAGATGCCCACGCAGGTGAGAGCCAACAATCCTGGGAATTTGAGAGAGCAATTACAAACTGAAATTCCCATTTTAGACGAGCGCACCGAGGCTCAAAAACCTTTTCTGTGCACGCAGGGAAGGAAAAAAAAATGTAAAAAAATTAAAAATCACCAAATCCCAAAGCCCTGCGAGGCAGTAAGTAAAGTTTGGCAACTTCCAAATGCATTCCCTGTTGTTCCAAGCTGTTCCCTGTGGCTCCCCAGAGGGCTGGTCCATAAAGGATAACAACCTTTGCCTGCTGGGAGCTATTAGCTTAAATGGGAGCGGGCTGCTGCAGCATTTAAGGCTGATTAGAATGGTGTCATTGGATTTGTATGCACTGGGATCCATGCAGATGGATTTCACAAAAATTCCGAGAAATTACATCCAGGAAAGGGAGTTAAAGGGATGTCTCAATGCGTGGCAAGTGCTTGGCTGACTGAAATTGCAAATAGAGGAGCAGGAAAAAAGGAAAAGAAAACCACGAGGAAGTGAAAATGAGGCTTGACGTTGTGATGGGGAATTTAGGAACAGAATTCCGGGCTCTGGAGTCTGCTGGAATGGGCAGATGTATTAGGGATCGAAATGGCCACAGATCTCTTCCTCATTTTCGCATTAAATTCAAATTATTTTCATTAGATGGATGAGCACATGAAATGCTTGCTGTGTTACACATGCAATTGTACAAAATTTGGGAGGTCTGGTTACCCTCCGTGCAGCTGCCACCCGTGGATTAGCACTTCTCCCTTCTCAGCATTCCCAGGCATTCCCAGGCCACACTTCCAGCCAGGAAACCTCATCAGCTCAGACAGCAAACCCCAAATTTCCACATCCTGGGAACATGCAGGGAATTTATCCCAGGATAAAGCCCCCGAGCCAGAAAAGCATCGACCCCTTACAATTCCTTTGTCTCCCTCTGAATTGCAAATCTCAGGAATTTTCCACCCCAATCAATGCAGCTCTCACCTCCCCCTGAGAGGGCAAAGCCCTGCAGCTCCTGCAGCACCTTCTGCTCTGGGGTTTTTGGTTTCTCTCAACAATTTGGTGGCTCCTTTTGGGGACTGGAGGAAAATTTCCATGTTCCAACATAGAGCTGCTGGAACATTCCCAGCGTTCTCCAGATGCAGGGAATGAAGCTGAGCTTCCCCAGCCACCCCAGCGATGTCCCAGGGGTCACCTCAGCCAAGCCCAGAGTGCCCAGCACGGTGCAGTTGGAGCTCTCCAGCAGCTTCTCGGTTTCCAGAGCCACTGATGAGCTTTCACTTCATTAAAATAATCACTGATAAGTCTGCCATTCTTCAGGCAGGCTTAGAGGAGTCAAAGCCATGGCCTTGGCCTGGTGATGAAGGACCAGAAATGTTGGAATGAAGGACAGGGCAAGGAAGAGTCTTTCAAGTGCCTGGGACAACCTGAGGATGGTGTTCATTTTCATCCCATCATGTTCATTTTCATCCATCCTTGGGCAGAGCCCGGGTACAGAGGGACACTGCAAACATCCCTCTAATTCCACCCCCACCACCAGGGCAACATTCCATGATTTTCCAGCCTCATCCAGGCCCACTTTCCCAGCTCCCACAGGTTTAACCCTTCCTTACCTCTCCAAACCCTCCCCGCTCGGATAAACAGCGCCTCAACCCCCAATAATCCTTTTTTAACATTTAACAAAATCTTCCCCTCCTTCTTAAGGCTTAAGGAGAACAAAAAAAAAAAAGCGCTTTCCCTATTTAGCAACATTCTTGTGATGTTTATTGGAACGGGCTGAAAGAGCTGAGGTTTGAAAATTAGGATCTGGCAAGGAAACAGTGTCCTCAGGGGCCAGAGAACAAACCTCTCTGGGAGGAAAGTGATGGGACCAGCCTTTAAAGGCTGGAAAATTGCAAACCAATGTGCTCAGCAGTATTTTCCTTTATGCAGTTCTTTTATTCTTAAGATGAAAATTGCTCGGGACAAAGGCATCGGTCTCATACCTGGGACAGTGTGCTCCTTGCTCTCCTTTTTCCTGTGAAAATCTGTGCTGCTTTGAAGAGCAGGAATGTTCAGCACGAAGCAAATGCCAATGTGACCATTTTTAATGCAAATTCGCTGCCATCTCTCCCTGCTCCTCTAATTCTGCCTGGGAAATGTGTGACAGTGCCTTGGCAGGGCTGTCACTCGGGGAGGAACAGGGGCCTGTGGTGCTTTTGCAGGATGAGAAAGTGCCTTGTTGGGTTTCCAGCCTCTGATCCCACCTGGACACGACAGCAAAAGCCTTTTCCAGCCCTCGCTGGGACTCAGCCACTCGGAGGTTTTAATGAGTGGACAGAGCTGCTGCTGGTGGCAGCACTGTGAGGCTGCTCCTGTGGGCACGGCTGGCCCAGTGTCCCTGGCACAGGTAGGGGCAAGCAAGGGTGACCCCAGTGCCCCTTGTTTGGGTGGGCAGGGGTGTTCCAGTGCCCCTTGTTTGGGAAGGGGTGGGAAAACCTATCCCCAGTGCCCCTTGCTTGGATAGGGGTGGGCAGGGGTGTCCCCAGTGTCTCTTGTTTGGGTAGGCAGGGGTGTCCCCAGTGTCCCTTTCTTGGGCAGGGGTGTCCCCAGTGTCCCTTTCTTGGGCAGGGGTGTCCCCAGTGTCCCTTGCTTTGGGTGGGCAGGGGTGTCCCAGTGTCCCTTGCTTGGGCAGGGGTGTCCCCAGTGTCCCTTGCTTTGGGTGGGCAGGGGTGTCCCAGTGTCCCTTGCTTGGGCAGGGATGTCCCCAGTGTCCCTTGCTTTGGGTGGGCAGGGGTGTCCCAGTGTCCCTTGCTTGGGCAGGGATGTCCCCAGTGTCCCTTGCTTTGGGTGGGCAGGGGTGTCCCAGTGTCCCTTGCTTGGGCAGGGATGTCCCCAGTGTCCCTTGCTTTGGGTGGGCAGGGGTGTCCCAGTGTCCCTTGCTTGGGCAGGGATGTCCCCAGTGTCCCTTGCTTTGGGTGGGCAGGGGTGTCCCAGTGTCCCTTGCTTGGGCAGGGATGTCCCCAGTGTCCCTTGCTTTGGGTGGGCAGGGGTGTCCCAGTGTCCCTTGCTTGGGCAGGGATGTCCCCAGTGTCCCTTGCTTTGGGTGGGCAGGGGTGTCCCAGTGTCCCTTGCTTGGCTCGGGGCAGGCACCGAGTCACGTCCCGCAGCCCCAGCCCCGCCTCCCCATCCCGCACAGGGTCGAGCCCTCTCTGCATTCCCGGGGGTGGGAATTGCTCTCTCTGTCCCGGCTCCGGGGACGCGGCTGTGCCTTTTCCATCCTCTCTTCCCACACTTTCCCCGCCGGGACCCGGCGCAGCCCGAGCGCGGCTCCGCCGGAGCATCACGCCCCCGGTGCGGGGCCGGGGCCGCTCCCGCCCACGGAGGGGGCACGGCAGGCCGGAGGTTCCCACAGCCCACGGCGGGAGCGGAGGAAGCGCAGCCCCCGAGGGCCAGCTCAAGGAGCCACAAGCCGCGACAGCCCCCTGCTGCCACCGCCCCGGCCCCGGCCCCAGCCCCGGCCCCGCCGGCGATGCTGTGCAGCCCCGAGCCGCCCGCGGGGTTAAACACACACACGGCCGAGGGGCGGAGTGTCCCTGCTCCGCCTCCGTCCCATCTGCTCCGCCATCCTGCCGCGAACAGCCCCGCGCCGCTGGAGCGGTGCCCACCCCCGTGTGACCCCGGCACTGCCCGGGCTGGCTCTGCTGATCGCTCCTCCGGCACACAAATCATGGAATCTTGGGGTCATACAGTCCTGGAATGCCTTGGAAGGGGAATTAAAGTTTATCTCATTCTACCTCTGCCATGGGCAGGGACACCATCCATTGTCCCAGGCTGCTCCAAGCTCTGTCCAGCCTGGCCTTGGACACTGCCAGGGATCCAGGGACAGCCACAGCTCCTCTGGGCACCTGTGCCAATGCCACAGCCTGGTCACTGTCCCCGTGCCCATGAACACACCTGACCCCAGTCCTGGCCGGCCCATCACCCCTTCCATCCCACGGCCCATCGGTGACACCACCCCTGCAGGTACTGGGGGAGCCCAGAAGCTCCTGCCCTGGACTTGGGGTTCCAGGCCACTTTCTGCAAGTCCTCCTCCAGGCTTGCACCCTCCTGCTCCTGGGGTGACTCCTGTGCCCCAGAAATGCCCATCCTGGCCGCAGAGGGAACACCAGGTGTGAGGGTTCAGCCAGCGCTGATTCACCATTCCCAAAGCTTTGGGAGTGCTAACGAACCCTTCCTCATTAATTAGCCCCATCTGGGTAGCACATGTGTTATAGCAGGCGTGGAGGAAAGGTCATTTCCACCAGGTGCCCTCACACGTGGTCTTTGCTGTGGCAACGACATTCCCCAAGCAGGGAAGTGAGGGGTGGAGAGTAAAGAGCCTGGGAACAGCACCCACCGGTGCCCCCGAGCAGGAGCGAGCCCTGCCTGTGGGACGAGGTGACCACACCTCAGCCCAGGGCCACCCGAGCTGATTTTCCCACCAGCAGATGAGAGGAGAGCCCCAGTGCCCACTCCCCATGCCCAGGATGCCCAGGGATGGTGGGAAGGCCACGGGAAGCGGCTGGAGGAGCACAGCAGGCGGGGAGCAGCCGAGCTGTAATCCCACACTCTTGGCTCTTTAATGCTGCTCATTGCAGCCCTCAATTCTCCCTCTCCCTGCAAGACAAATGTGCTGAGTGCTCCCCAGCCTTGCCCAGCCCCGTTGCAGGCAGCAGGGAGTTTTGCTGGGGGGCAGGATAAGATTGTGCAGATATAATAACTCCATTCATCACCGGCGAGCGGGGCCGGGCGAGCGGCGCTTTGTAAATGGCTCGGGAAGTTTGGCAGCTCAGATCCCACCAATCTCCCTGACAGGCAATCCCAGCGAGCCCTGGAGCCCTGGAGCAGCACAGCCAGGGGAGCCAGAGGCGCTGGCACTGCGCTGGCACTGTGCTGCCCAATGCAGAGGGGATGGAGGGGAAGGCTCTCCCAGGAAAAACACCCAGAGCAGCAGGAGAACAGGTCTGGGAGGGCTCATTCCCCAGGGATCAGTGATGGTCTGGAGCAAGAGCACCCACAGCTCCCACGGGATTATCCTCAGCCTCCCACAGGCTCTGGGAGCTTTGCACTTAAAACCACAAAACTGAAAAAAAATTTGGGTTGGGAGAGACCTCAAAGCTCATCAGTCCCACCCCTGCCACGGGCAGGGACACCTCCCACTGTCCCAGGCTGCTCCAAGCCCTGTCCAACCTGGCCTTGGACACTGCCAGGGATCCAGGGGCAGCCACAGCTTCTCTGGGCACCTGTGCCAGGGCCTGCCCACCCTCCCAGGGAACAATTCCTTCCCAATATCCCATCTATCCCTGCCCTCTGGCAGTGGGAAGCCATTCCCTGTGTCCTGTCCCTCCCTCCCTTGTCAATTGTCTCTCTCCATCTTCCTTGCAGGCTCCTTTCAGACACTTGGATCCTGTGGAAAACCTATGGAAAACCTATGGAAAACCTATGGAAAACCTACGGAAAACCTGGATATCCAAGGCCGTTGGTGCTTTCCCAGCTCGCTCACACACAAACACAGCACAGATGCTCTCCCAGCCTGGCACTGGTCAGTGCATCCCTCCTGTTTCCTCCTGCCTTAAAGAAATATCTTCCATCAGCCAAAATATTTTTTTAAATGGGTATTTTTAAAAGAAAAGGTGCAGCCAGGTGCTCCAGCTGCATCCCACATTCCTCCTTGTTGCCTCAACACCTGGGAAGTGCAATCCTGCTGCTGACACACGGCTTTGGTTCAGGAGCTCTATTAACCCAAATTCGCTGTGCTGATTCCCTCTGCTGATCCAGGACCTGCTGATTTCCATGGCCACCCTACAACCTCTGCTGCATCCCACCCTGGAAATTCCAGGTCTGCAGAGACCCCACTGATGGACAGGGCTGTTAAACACCCACGGGCTGGGGATATTGTCCATTCCTAACTAAGTTTTTTGGCCTACATCCATTTGTAGGGTTTTGGATTCCTTTTCCCAATTTTTAATTACCAAGTTGGTGCAGGAGGAGCATTGAGCCCCCCTAATTTTGCTGCTATCTGGGTTTTCCATTAGGAGCCTGGCATCTGTGGAAGCCAATCCAAGGGGCTGACTTTGTCTTTCCTGACACAAAGCAGCCTTCCCAGAACTTAATAGAAATTTGAGGGAGGCTCTTGCTGCCAAGGATGCAAAAAAAATTGATTTTGTGTGTTCAAATTCATGCCTTATTTTTTGCAAAATATTTTCCGAGGGTGAAATTTCCCGTGCTTGCTTTCAGCAGAGTTTGCAGGAATGTGTTGAGCTGCTTCTCAGTAGAACAGTGATTACCAATGTTCATTTTCAGGATTAAAATAAAAACAACAAACAAATGATTCTTTTCATTCCACAAAGAATTACGGAACTGTTGCAGCTTCCTACACATGCACACAACATGAGGATTTCTCCACAAAATCCATGGCACACCGAGGCTGGGTTAAAATAAAAATAAATAAATAAGTGCATGACACAAATAATTATCAAAATGCCTTGGAGCAGCCCATATTTCAGCAGAGTAATGAAGGCAGGTACTCACTGTGCTCTGTCAAACCAAACAACTCACTTTTAGTATTCCTGCAGTGCTTTCTTCCAGGTAAGCACTCTATTTACTTATATAATGCTATGGAGGCACTATATTTACTTCTATATTCCCCCTGCTTTTCATATTTTAAGGGAATGGCATTACAGGTGTATTAAATATGAGGATGGAGGAGAATTACTTGGAATAGTCAAGATTCTGCTTGTGCTAGGTTCTTCTTATCCTGGGAGATCAAGGTAAGGGTGTCCTGCCCAAGGGAGGGCCTTCGGTCAGGGCAATCCAAGAGTTTGGATCAGCTCCCCCCAAAAAGTGTTGGAAGGATCAGAGGGAGTGGAGAGGAAAGGTTTCCAGGCACCAGAAAGGGAATTGGGCAAGTTCCTATAAGCATTGAAAGGTCACAGAACGCCAGACTGGGTCAGGCTGGAAGGGCCCCCAGGGCTCACCTGGTGCCACCTCCCTGCTCCAGCAGGGCCAGCCCAGAGCACAGGGCACAGCAGTGTGCCCACACAGCTCTGCAATATCCCCAGCGAGGGACACTCCACAGCCTCTCGGCACAATCTGCTCAGGGCTCGGGCACTGCCCAGGGAAGAAGTTGTGCCTCCTGTGCAGGGGGAGCTCCCTGGGCTCAGTCCCTGCCGTTCCTCTGTGCCATTGCTGGGCCCCGCAGCAGAGCAGAGCCCGGGCCCTGCTCGGAGCCTCCCTGCACACAGCCATGGACAGCCAGGGCTGAGGGCCCCTCTCAGCTGGGGCTCCTCTGGAGCCTGAGCAGCCCCAGCTCCCTCAGCCTTTCCTGGGCACCATGGGCCATGCTCCAGGCCCTTCCTCAGCTGCGCAGCCTCCGCTGGCCCCGCTCCAGGAGCTCCTGTCCCTGCTGTGCTCAGGAGCCCAGAGCTGGGCACAGCACTCCAGAGGTGCCTCCAGGGCTGGCACAGGGGCATGATCCCCTCCCTGACTGCTGGAAAAGCACCCCAGGATCCATTGGCCTCCTTGGCCACAATTTGTTATTCTGTCATTTTTCTTCCCTGGAATGGGAGGGAATCCCTCATCCTGTGCTCCTTCTGGGTACGATCTCCCCTGCCAGAAAGTGCTGCATATCCTCCTCAGTCCCTGATGGACTGGGAGTGCAAATGGCCTGGACAAAGGTTCAGGGAAGAAACCTCATGATCCGTAGGTAGAGGATGACCAGCAGGATAAGGACACAGCTGTGCAGATGTGGCTGGTTTGGACTGGGCAGACTGGGAAGAAGAGCTCCAGAGCAAGCAGGGCAGGAGCTGAGCTCTGGGAAATCCATATGGGAATGGCCAAAGGACCTGTGCAGAACCACCACCTGCACATCCACAAGTGATGGACAGCCCCATAAAAATGTAACACGAGCCTAAAACCCCCATCCTGTGAGCAGCCCTGGAAAGCTGCAATGCACAGCAGGATATGGGGTCAGCAGAGCAAAACTCAAGGACTTTTGGCACGGAAACTTTATTTTTCAGAAAACTTTAAATTGTTACTGCTGCGCGGAGTGTCCTGTGTGCATTTATTGTTGGAAAAATGAGCCCTTTCCCAGGGGCTGTGGTCTGTTCCTGCTGGGAACAGCATTCTCATCCCTGTCCTGGAGCAACTTGTGAGGGGAGGAGAGGTGAGCTGGGACCACCACGGGGACAAAAGGAAGGGCCTGGGGGTGCTGTGATCCCCAGGACCAGCCTGGGCTTGACTCCATCCAGCCTCTGCAATTATTTTTCCTCTCTTCCAGTGCAGCCTCGCTGAAGGTGTGGATGGGGAGACAGAGCAGGTAAATCCCTCCCACAGAGATCTGAGCCTCCAGTGCTGTCCTCAGAACAAGGAACAGCCCTTTTCCTAAAAAATCCCCACAGGACAGCAGCCCCCAGCTGGCAAAGAGCCTCTGATGGGAAGGATGCAAATCTGTGAGGCTGCGCTGACGCTTTCTGCCAATGACCTAATGAAGCACAAGAAGCATTTCTGAGTGTGGCTGTGGAAAGACATTTCCATAATGTTTGTCTGCAGCTCAGGCTGTTCCGCCGGGATGGCTCTGCGGGAAGGACAGCCTGTCCTCCTGCAAGTGGCACTGAAAAATGTGCTTCCCTGCAAGGCCGAGGGACAGCATTTGTATTCCTTGTTCCGAGGGGAACTCGCAGCCTGGGGACACATTTGTCAGGGGAAGCACCCAGCACCTTCCCAGGCACATCCCAGCCTGGAGTCACCGTGCCAGTGCCCAAGTGGGAGCAGCCAGGGGGTGACAATCAGGAGCCACCAGCCCAGGGAGGTGACTGGGGACACGGAGCTCAGGTGCCTTGGAGAATAAAATGTGTATTTCCAAACTGTGCCGGTGTAGGGTGGGAATGTTATTTTCCAGCTGGGGAGACGGGCGGGGAGCATCAGGGAATGGCTGGAGCTGCTGGAAAGCTTACACAGCTCACCAAGGATGGCCAGCCTTAGGAAAACATTGGTTTTGTAGGAAATGATCTTTTGATCCAGTTTTATTTAATAAAACTGGATGGAAGCAGCCAGAATGCCTCAGTTTGATTGAGGAGTGTAACAGAGAGAGTTAATTACTTATTGCAACCCGAGGCTCAAAAAGCAGCCAGAAATCAGGGCTGGAAACGCTGCTGTCACCAGCCCGGCTGCTCCAGCAAAGCGTGGGAAAAGGCACGGAAATGCCACCAGCCCCATCCCTGGGAAAGGGGCACGGCCATCCCCGAGCTGCACGGAACTGGAGCCGTGCCCAGATCCCACTCCCATCTGCCGGACCTGCAGGGGGCTCAGACTGACAAAACTTCAGCTTCCCCACGGATTGGAGCAACAGAAACCCAGGAGCTGAGAGCGGACACCAAAATGGACTCCGATTTTAATTTTTCAAAGACTTCTATACTTAGAAGTCTCTTGTTGGCCCTCAAAGTGGACCTGTTACTCTCTGCTCTTCAGATGATTTATTAATTACAGGCAGAGTTACGGCAGAGCTGCAGCTCCCCCAGTCCTGGTGATTTGTGTGAGACTGGGAAAAAAAACTTCATCCTTTGCAGCAATAAACCCCACATGCCCAGGCAAAAAAAGGGAATGTCATCCTTAAAAACGACACACAAACACACACAAATATCTATTCATACACATATATATATATAGCTTTTGGTGATGTGTCTCATGCTTCAGGACTGAAGCTATTTTTATGCTTTTCATAAATGACCATGGAAGAGCATTTCAAATGAAGCTCAAAGAATAACATCCTTTTGTTCCCAGGAACAGACACAGCCAGAATGGACTTGGCTGAAAAATAAAATCAGACTTTGAAAGAAGGAGACACAGCAAAGTTACCTGAATAGCTGCAGACTCAGAGCTGCTCATCTCCTTGTCACTGCATGAGAGATTTCTCAAGTTTGGAGAAAGCTCTGGGCTCCCATCTTAGGAGGGATGCAAAGAACAATTAAAAGTCTCCTTCAAATTCTCAAAAGAGGCAATTGATGCTGATTTGGATGTGGTTAAATGGTGTGAACACTTACAGAGATGTGTTAATTATGGATGATCCATTTCTGGCCTCCTGGATGCTCAGCCATGGAAGATATTTTAGCTACAGCAAGGCAGACACACCAAAACTCCAATTACTAGGTGGATCCTTTCTTAAACGTTAAGAGAGAGCCAGGATTGGAGGGAAAAGTTATATTGGTTTTTCCTGAATAAATCAAACAGCAGAGCTCAGCTTTGCTTCTGCAGGAGAGAAGGATCACAGAATCCCAGATGGGTTTGAAGGGATCTTAAAGCCCATCCAGTGCCACCCATGCCATAGCAGGGACACCTCCCACTGTCCCAGGCTACTCCAAGCCCTGTCCAGCCTGGCCTTGGACACTGCCAGGGATCCAGGGGCAGCCACAGCTTCTCTGGGCACCTGCGCCAGGGCCTCATCCCCTTTCAGGGAAGAATTCCTTCCCAAAGTTCCACTTAATCCTGCCCTCTGTCAGGATGAAGCCATTCCCCCTTGTCCTGTAAATAATCTCTCTCCATCTTTCCTGTAGCTCCTTCAGGCTCTGCAAGGCCACAGTGAGCTCACCCCAAAGCTTCTCCTCTCGAGGCTGAACAATCCCAGCTCTCGCAGCCTTCCCTCCCAGCAGAGCTGCTCCATCCCTCTGCTCATCCTGGAGCCTCCTCTGGACTCTCTCCAGCAGCTCCGTGTCCGTGCAGTGGGATGAGCACAGGGATTGTGTTCAGAGCAAACATTCTGGACACTCTCAGTGTGAACATGAGCATCAAACAGGCTGAAGAAAGGAAAAGGCTGGGATAGGGAATTTTTTGGGGTGGTTGTCTTGCCTGATTAATCCCCAGTGGGGTCTGTACCCCTGACAGGCCTTCCCTGCTCCACGTGGGGCTCCTGCAGCCTCAGGGCCCCTCTGCACATCACTGGGCTCAGGACCTGCTGCTCCAGCTTCATCTGAAGAAACCACTGCAGATAATGCATCTTTATTTGTTTTGGAGGAATTAGATTTAAATTCCCCCAGAAATTCAATGAAACTCCTCTGTAATAGACAGCACAAAGCCCACAAGCCCACGCTCCGCGTGCCTTCGGAACAGAACATCCATCTTTGCAGCTCTCAGGTATTCCAAACTGAGAGGAAGTTTTTGTGAGAGGAATGCCTGGATTTGAGCCAGGTCCTGAACCAACAAGGACACAGCCTGACCTGTGGCTCCTAAATAAGGCTTTAGAAAATACAGGATTTAGAAAATCCTCACCGAGAAAGCCATGGAATCCGAAAGGTTTAAATGTGAGATCCGAAGTTAGGATGTGAAATTCCTTTTCGAGAGCATCAGCAGGAGGAGGACCAAATAAAAGCTGTCACTGTTATTTTTCTTGTTGTCATTATGTGGTTACAAGTGAAAGCAGAATGGGGCTCTTGCATCAGAGGATATAATACAGTCTGTAGGTGTTGGGGAAGAAAGGGAGAAGAATCAGCTCAGGGGGAGGAGGGGAAGATGAGGGGAAAGTTACATAAACTGCAAAGATGAAGCCATTTTGGGCAAGATGGTTCTCAGGTAACTGAAAAGGTTTCCAGGAGGGTGGGAAGGTTGAGCTGCTGTGCTTGGGGATATCCATGTGGGGATGTGGGGATGTGGGGATAGCCATGTGGGGATGTGGGGATATCCATGTGGGCTGTCCCAGAGTGGGAATCCCACAGAGCCACAGGCAGCGTGTCCAGCCTGGGCTGCATTTCTGACTTCCACAGGGCATGATGAAGAGGATGAAATTTTTATTTCCTCCAGGGCATGATGAAGAAGATGAATTTCTGACTCCCTGCCAGGGATGATGAAGAGGATGAGCTCCCCCCCAGGTGCCTCCAGGAGTTCCCCAGCCCCTGGGTCTTGCCCAGCGTTTCCAATGCAGCCTCAAAGCCAAGGGGAAAGGGGAGGGCTCCCTTCCCTCCAGGGGAAGATTTCTTGCTGGTTCCATCCCCACTGCCAGTTGGAAGGTGGGACAAATCCTGCTTCCCCTGTGGTGTGGAATTCCTGCTCTGGGGACAGCGGGCAAAGGGACAAGTGTCCCTCTCAGGCAGGACAGGGTCGGGGGTGCTCACCCAGAGCCCGGCGTTAGGGCAGCAGCAGAGATAAAAACCCGAGTAAAACCGCAAAAGTGCAAAGCGTGGCTGAGCCGTGGGGCAGAAGGGAAAAGCACCACACAAGAAATTGATTCCATTAAAAAGTAATCTCGAATTTAATAAAAGTTATGATTTGATTATAGCCGAAGAACCGCAGGGCAGGGGAGGCGGCGCAGGGAGAGCTGGGGGGAGGCACCGGGGAGGGGAGAGCAGCTCTCAGGGCTGGCTCAGCCTCCGGGAGGGCTCTCCCAGGCTGCCTGGGCTTGCTGGCTACTGCCCTGCACTGCCTGGCTACCTCCGGGCCTGGCCTGAGCCCCTCTCCATCCCCTGTCCCCACTGCGGGGTCAGGCACAGGGGGCACGGCAGCGGGGGAGGATGGAGAGCATCACTGGGGAGCTCCTCCAAACAGCACCAGCGTTTATGTAATCAATGCCTCACCGTGCCTGGATGGACGCAGGGAAGTCCTTCATCATCCCAGGGAACGCTGCTGCTCTGCTGAGGGCTGCTGGCACAGCAGGGCCACTGCTCTGCTCCAGCCGGGCTTCTCCAGCAGGGCACAGCAGCCCCCCAGCCCCGAGGATGAGCCTCACACCCCCGAGGGTGAGCCCCACATCCCCCAAGGATGAGCCCCACATCCCCCAAGGATGAGCCCCACATCCCCCAGGGATGAGTCCCACATCCCCAAGGGTGAGCCCCAAATTGCCCCAAGAATGAGCCTCACATTCCCCCAAAGATGAGCCCCACATCCCCCAAGGATGAGTCCCACACCCCCAAGGTGCCCCAAGGATGAGCCCCACATTGCCCCAAGGATGAGTACCACACCCCCAAGGTTGAGTCCCACATCCCCCCAAGGCCCAGTCCCACATCCCCTCTGAGCCTGGGACTGCACCAGGCTCCAAGGTTTGGGGCAGGACAGATCCCAGTGGGACCTGCCCACCCCAGGAGCAGCAGATGCTGAGCTGAACCCCAGGGCTGTTGGTGGAGACCAAATGCCAGGGAGGAGCTGACAAGGCTGATCCCATCAGGGCCTGAGCTGTGACACCTCTGCAGCCTTTAAAAGCTGTCCTTGCTTGGCCCAGGAGCATCCTCTTCCTCCAGCTCCAGTGGGGACACTCTCCTGGTCATAATGTGGCTGGAGCCTCCCTTGGGGGCACAATTGGGAAGGACGTGCCAGGGTGACACCAGCAAGAGGTTGAAGGGAGGTGAGGGGAGGGGGAGGTCCCAGCCTGGTGTTGATTCAGAGCCCACATTCTCATTTTTGCTGGGGGAGGGACGGGAATGGCCCGGGAGGGACAGGGGGCCAGGGTGGGGACATGGTTTGGCCTCTTCATGCTGAGCCCAAGGGGTGCTGAAGGGAAACTTGTGGGTCCCCAGGGAGGGTTTTCTTGCCTGTTCAATCAGAAACCAAACCCCCCAGCTCTGCTGTGCAGAACAGATCGATAAACACAGATTTTTTGCCTTGTTGGGGTCATGCAAACTCCCTGTCCTGTAAAAAAGGAATGACTTGGTCTGTAAGTCCCCCACCGGCTGTCCCCTCTCCAGTTCCTCCGTTCTTTTGGACAAATTTGGCAGCTGGGTGGCTGGGCCAGGGCCTTGACAGTAAATGCACATGAAGGATCTCTGTGCTTCAGAACGTTGTTCCAGCTAAAGATATTCCTTTAAATGCAGGTGACAGGCAGTGGCTGTGAGTGCAGACACCTATGGAAAGGAGGGAAGAGAAATTAATTAATCTAGCCCCAATTATCTGGGCTTTACCTTTTAAGCTGAGCTATTTTGTTATTTGAAAGTCTGTGGATGGGGAAGTAAAGAACAAAAGAAGAAAACAGGCAAGTGTTAGGACTCAAAGAAATCTGATAAAAGGAATTTAAAGGCATCTAATGCTGGTGTAAAGCCCACTGCTAAGTGGGAATGATAAAATTGATGGGAGTGTTGCTGAAAAGTTAAATATGTTCCAAAAATATTTCTGCTTAGTAATTAAAAGAAGCCCAAAGGACGGAATACTGCAAGTTTACGGAGCTAAGGAGTTATTTTTCATTCTAAACTGTAACTGTGGTGGTTATTAAATTGTATTATTGAGGCAAATGCATTTAAATTAGAGATGCTGTGCACTGGGCTTTGGAGAAACTCCTGGGGAATTTGGGGCTTAATGACACATCCTGTGATAATGTGGAATAGTGGGAAAGCTTTGGTGAGAGGAGAACTCTGGGCTGAAACAAAGACCAGAATGGAATTGCTGAAGTGATTTTGCTCCACACTGTTCCTCCATAAAATAGCAGGACAGCTGCTAAAAAGATAGAGCTGATAATTAATTGAGAACATTATTAGAACAGTTTATTATGGCCACTCAGCAGGATTTTCTGAGGGTTTCTGGTGAATTCTTGTGGATCAGTCAGGATAACCCTGGGAGGGACTTTCCTGGATTGTACTCGGTTTTTGTGGCTGGTGGAACTGGAGGATGGACAATGGCAACTCTGAAACAGGAATTAAATCCAGGGCTTCAGAGGAACATCCTGGAGCTTCACAAGCCACAGATAATCCTCTGAGGAACTCTAAAGCTCTTCATTCCAAATCTAAAATACGAAATACAGCAAAAAACAAGGAGACTGTGAATGTGTCACTTTTGGAGGCTCCTGCAACAGGAGGGTATTGGCCAATAAAACCAGCCAGGAGGCCTTGACAGAGCAACTCCATCGTATAGGAGAAGCTGGAAAACAGAAAGGCATCCCTGTGATCCTTGATTTAAGGAAAACTTCTTTCTTGATCCCAAACCTGGTGATCAGGCCAAGCTGCACCTTCCCAAGCCAAATCCAGCTCTGCCTGCAGCTGCTTGCAAGGAAAAACCAACCCCAAGCCCAACAGGGCACCAACCCAGGGACAGAAACAGGAATTCTTCCTGATCCCTGAGCCCCCAGGATCATACACAGCCTGGTATGGAATGCTGAATATATCTTGCCTCCCCTTTAGATAGACCCAGATGTCCCCCCAACACCTCATATCCAATCTAGAGGTTCAGAGGAACATCCTGGAGCTTCCCAAGCCACAGATAATCCTCCAAAGAACTCGAAAGCTCTTCATTCCAAGTCTAAAATAACAAATACTGCAAAAACAATGAGAGAGAGAGAGACTGTGAATTGGCGAGCGTTTGCCAAAGAAAACCAGCCAGGAGGCCTGGATAGAGCAATTCCGTCTTACAGGAGAAGGTGGAAAATAGAAAGATATCTCTGTGATCCTGATTTAAGGGAAACTTCTTTCTTGATCCCAGACCTGGTGATCAGGTCAGTCCTGGGCATGGGAACAAACTTCTTCCCAACGCACCTTCCCAAGCCAAATCCAGATTTACCTGCAGCTGCTTGCTGGTGTTAGAGAAGGAAAAACCAACCCCAACCCCAAGCTACACACCCAGGGACAGAAATAGGAATTCCTCCTGATCTCTGATCCCACAGGATTATCCACAGCCTGGTATGGAATGCTGAATACACGTCCTTGTAGCCCCTTTAGACAGACCCAGATGTCCACCCAACCCCTCGTGTTCAATCCAGAGCTTCAGGGGAACATTCTGGAGCTTCACAAGTCACAGATAATCCCCCAAGGCACTTTAAAACTTTAAAACTCTTCATTCCAAGCCTAAAATACCAAACGCTACAAAACCCAGTGAGTCAGAGGAAGAAAGAAGAGCCTGTGAATGTGTCACTGCTGTGGGCTCTGCAGCAGGAGGGATCAGCCCAAAAACAGCATCCAGGTGAGAATTCCTCACCGTTTCGTGGCTGGACGAGGAGCAGGGCTGCCGTGGGATGCGCTGAGGTGTTTGGGCTGAGCTGCTGTGGGTTTGGGGCTGAAGTGCTGGGCAGCTGTGCCACCCCAGCTGCAGCCACGGCATCCTCAGAGGGAGCTGGGATGGCTCAGATGGAGTCAGGGAACCAGAGAGGGACTGAGAGCTCTGCTCTGTGCTGGGAGAGGAGCAGCTGCTCCATCCTCCTGTCTGCTTTCCCTCCCTGATCCGCTGCCTCCGAGAGCTCTGACTCAGCCTGGGAGGGCAAATGGAGCTCAGCGGGAGCTCCAGCACTGCAATCACAGAGTCATGGAATGGCCTGAGCTGGAAGGGACCCACAGGGATCACCGATGCAGCTCCTGACACCCAACAATCCCACCCTGTCCATCCCTGGCAGCGCTGTCCAAACGCTCCTGGAGCTGTGGCAGCCTCGGGGCCGTGCCCATTCCCTGGGGAGCCTGGGCAGTGCCCAGCACCCTCTGGGGGAAGAACCTTTGCTGCTCTCCAGCCTGACCTGCCCTGGCCCAGCTCCAGCCGTTCCCTGGAGCTGTCCCTGTCCCAGGAGCAGAGCTCGGAGCTGTCCCTGCGCTGTCCCTCACACGGAGGTCACAACTACGATCTCTCCCCTCAGTCTCCTTCTCCACCCGAACAGACCGAGTGCCCTCAGCTCTTATGGCCTCCCCTCAAGGCCCTTCCCACCCTCACGGCCTCCTTAGGACTCTCCCTAGGGGCTCCATGTCTTTCTTACACCGTGGCACCCCAAACTGCCCCAGGACTGGAGGTGAGGCCACCCCAGCCCACAGCAGAGCAGGACAATCCCTCCCTGGCCTGATCCCCCGGGACACAGCAGGGATTTAATTCAGGATTTGGGCTGTGGGGAAGGCCAGAAACCAGACTGGCTGTGGGTGTGCTGGGGGTGAGAGCTGAGGCTCTCCCAAACCCTCCACTCACCAGGCCAGCTCCATTCCAGGCCCCAGGAGCCATCAGGAATGCTCCAGGAGCCATCAGGAATGCTCCATTCTGAGTCCAGGAGCCATCAGGAACGCTCCAGAAGCCATCAGGAACGCTCCATTCTGAGTCCAGGAGCCATCAGGAATGCTCCATTCTGAGTCCAGGAGCCATCAGGAACACTCCATTCCAAGCTCCAGGACACATCAGAAATGCTCCATTCCAGGCTCCAGGAGCCATCAGGAATGCTGTCAGAGCAGCACAGCTCCTTCCAAACTTGTGAGTTTGTGGGGTTTTGGCATCATGGCAACTGTTCTTGAGACAGATCCTAATTCTCCCCCTTCTCATCAAGGTTTGCTTTTTAAATGTGTTGATTTTGTTGGATACATGAGGCACAAGTGTTCTCAGCTTTGTGCCGTGGCTCCTTATGAGGCTTTTAAAGAAATCCTCATCCGGATGGATTTGCACTTTATCCTTCTGCTTGGAGCTGAGTCACTGGAGCTGCAAACTGTGCTCACCAGAAACATTTTGTGTTTCTGTGATTCTGGTTTTATCTGTGCAGCCGATGCCTGGTTTGGTCACTTTAGGTGAAGTGACAGCCCATAATAATTAGGAATTCTGGGATTACCTGAGCCCCGGCAGCCTCAGAGATGAGCAGGGCAGAGAGGTCTCAGCTCACGGATGTGGCAGGTCCAGGAATTGAGCTCCATGTTCCTGCTGGCCAGAATTAGGTTTGGTTATGTCTCAGCAAGGCCCAAGATCGTCCTCAGAAAATCCAAGGAATTTTCTGGAGAATGAACAGCCTCTGCAGGGACACTCTGATCTCATGGCCTCAGAGAGCCACAGGGATGGAGCAGCTCTGCTGGGAGGGAAGGCTGGGAGAGTTGGGATTGTTCACCTGGGGAGGAGAAGCTCTGGGGTGACCTCAGTGTGGCCTTGCAGTGCCCAAGGAACATGGAGAGTGACAGGGGACAAGGGATGGAGTGACAGGACACAGGGAATGGCTTCCCACTGCCAGAGGGCAGGGATGGATGGGATATTGGGAAGGAATCGTTCCCTGTGAGGGTTGGCAGGCCCTGGCACAGGGTGCCCAGAGAAGCTGTGGCTGCCCCTGGATCCCTGGCAGTGTCCAAGGGCAGGCTGGACAGGGCTTGGAGCAGCCTGGGACAGTGGGAGGTGTCCCTGCCCATGGGACTGGATGGGATCTAAGGTCCCTTCCAACCCAAATCACTCTGGGATTCCATGATCTTTTCTGATCCCCTAAGAGTTTATTTCCGGGTTATCCAGATGGGAACTGGAGCAGTTCCTCCCCATGCTCCAACCCTTTTATCCCACGGGAGTGTCCTGCACAAGTTTTTGGACTCCCACTTCCTACCACACCTCTTCTCTTCCCCTCTTTCAGGGAATATTATGGGTTGCCAACCTGGGACCTCTCAGGACAGGCGGAGGAGTTGAAATTTAGACATGCAGGAGCTGCAAGCTGAAAATGCCTTTAGCCTTGGCGTGTCCCCAGAATGCAGAGAGGAGGAGCAGGGCTGCCCAGCAGGAGGATCAGGTGAAGGATCAGGGTACCAGCACATCCCATCTCACCCCAAATGCTGCACCTGCTGAGCAGCAGTGCCACACTTTGCTAATGCTCAGCCGAGGTTGCTTCCAGAGCCCTGCGATGGGGAGGGAGGATCTTCCTGGCCTTGCATCCTTATGCCAGCAGCTTTTGTGCCCCGATGGAGCTGCCCTGGCCCTCGGGATGTGGAGTTCACCCCACACACCCCTGTTTGTGCAACGCTCTGTGCAGGAGAAGGCTTTTGATTCCAAATGTGTTGCCAGGCTCTTTGTGGGGGGAGGAATGTGAGTTTTTCTCCCTATTTTCTCCCTATTTTGCAGTATCTTTGGAGTCCTGGGGAAATGTGATGTTTTATCAGGCCCTGATTTTGCTGCTGAAGCAAAATCCTGGCTGCCACTCACTTCTGTGCGGGGCTGTCACAACACTGCTTTGGACCTGACTTTTTTTATTCATTATTGATCATGGGAAATTGTTTCTAGAAGAGGGATGTAATTTATTTATCACCGAGGCTTCCAGTGCGATGTGATTTGCGCTGGAGTCCTGTTCCCTGAATTGTGCTTTGGCAAATATGATCAGGCTCGGGAAGTAGGACAGCTTTGATGCTGAGGAGTCACTCTTAACATCCCAAACACTGCTGGGAAAGTGCTGCGCCCTCCCCTCTGTGCCTCATTCCTGCTGTGCCAGAGGCTCCTCCTCTGGAATTCTCAGCTCTCCCTCTGCCTCTGGTGGCAACAGGGAGGGCCCGGAGCATCCCAGACCCTCTCCTATCACATCCTGTCAATATTATCCCCCTTGATAAGCTCATGGGAAGTATTTTAGGCGGAATAAACTTTTTTTATGGAAGGAAGTGAGTGAAATGGAATTATCTCTGTAGTAAAGGTTATTTGCTAGCCAATAAATAGATATTTTTAAGAGGAGAGTCTGGTGTTATTCCATCTGTCAGAGCCATCCCTGACTTTAGGATTCCATATTTTTATATGACAGTGTGTTTATCCTTGCCATGAAGTGAGGCACAGCGGGTTGAGGGGAAATATGGGATTTGAGTACCCCCAGCTGACCAATATTCACTGCTTTGAGGCATCCACAGGAGCCTCTTCCAGCTGCAGACACATTATGACCTCCAAAGATGATGTGAGGAAGGGGGAAAGATCCTAAAACTGGTGCTATAATCTGTAATAATCTCAGTCTGCCATTGATCCTATACTTTTTTACTCAGGCAAGGCCATCCTTTCATTTCCTCTGCTCCCCCTCTCCTATGATTTACTTTTTTTCCCCCCATAAAAGTCTGGAGTGTCCTCCTGCACTTCTGCTGCTGTTGTCCCCCAGATTTTAGTGGGAACATTTCAAAAATAAATACCAGCCAAGGAGCACATTCCTTTTTATTACAGCTGTTCACTCTGCATATGCAATGGCGAATTAACTCCATTTCCATGAGTCTCTTGATTTTTATGTAGCAGTGGAGAGGAGCTGAGGCCATAAAACTTGTTTGGTGCTGTCCATATTTGTGCTCTGGAATATCTCAGGGCACCCCAGTGGAGCCCATCCTGCCCCTCTCTCTTTGTGCAGCTCTCTTTCTGAGCAGTTCCATCTTGTTTCATTTTCTTTAAAAGCCGGAAAATCTCCCCCCATCTGTTTCTTTGGCTCTTTCTGAGCCTGCCTGTTATTGTTGGGGAGTTCTAGCATGACACTGCCTCAATATAGGCAATTTTCTCCTGCAAACACGTTATCATCACTGCTCCAATCCATTTATTGCTTCAGAAGCTCTGGGGCAGAGCCTGCTCTGCTCCACTGAGCACCGCAGACAGACCCTCGCTGCTCCTAAAGCTCTCAAATTGGTGCCCTGCTCCACTGTCTGGGGCATTTTGGCAAAACCCGTGTCTGCTAAAGAAACATTTTCCCCTTCCTGGAGCTTTTGTGACCTGATCCTGCTATATCCCTGGGTTTATGGTCGTGGGATGCCAGTGGATGTGCAGACTCGAGCTCAGCGCCTCGTTTATTGAGTTACTTTTATGACAGCAGCTTCTATCCTTCTGTCTTAATCTCATTTTATGTCTTTT
Source organism: Acanthornis magna (assembly GCA_036785705.1). Lineage (NCBI taxonomy): Eukaryota > Metazoa > Chordata > Aves > Passeriformes > Acanthizidae > Acanthornis > Acanthornis magna. The sequence goes on from JAWUZG010000168.1 coordinate 102,201, forward strand.
TTTCCCCTCTCCCAGCCGTCACAGCAGTAACTATCTCTGATATTTAAATGCCCACATACATGATCAGTAGATCTTAAGAGTAATATTTTTATTTAGTAAATGCTGGGCCCGGCTCCCTTTCCAAGGAAATCTCATCCTCACATCGCATGAGCTCTCCTACAGTGGCCACAATAGCAATAAATAGGTTTATTGCTCTTGTCAGAGACATATGTTTCAAGGCCAGCAGGGCCTTTATGATTATTTGGTTGGAGATTATGGATTGCTCAGAGCAGAATTCAAAGCACCGAGTCAAAATTAATAACGTGGAGGGGACTTTGCGTGATCCGAATGCCTCACTCGGGGACACGCGGCCCCGGACGGAGGTGTCACCGGAGCCTGGCCTGGCTGCACTCCTGGGAACAGCCAGCTCCCTTCTCCGAGCCCACAGTGCTTTCCCAAAGCTCCCAGAGATGGGGATGCTCAGCCACGTGCTCACAGTTTTCTTTGCACCGTGGAAATGTCACAGATAATTTGCCGTTTGTGTTCCCGCAGCAGCAGGACCTTGGCGGGGAGGGGCTGCCAGCAAGCTGGCGAGACTCTCCCAAGCATTCCCTGAATCTCGGCTTCCTTATGGTCCTGCAGACTTGGTATTTTTCCGGGGGAGCTGCTGTTCCCGGAGATGCCATCTCCAAATGACACGTGTCCCCAAAAGCCACCTCGCTCAGGGGGTCTTTAAAGCCGCTCTGCCGCACTCAGGCCCCGCTGAGCTGTGCTGCTGATTATGATGCTCTGCAAAGAGCTGTTTCACAACTATGATTTTCCAATTACTTAAATCACCTGGAACTGAGGAATAAACCAGAGCTCCCTGTTATTTCTCCTTTTTTTCTGTTGGTTTTGAGCGGAGTTTTTGGTCCTGTTTTGCTCCCTGCAGAGAGCACTGCCTGATTCCTGGGGGCTACCTGGATGCAGGTGTGCATCCCACCCCCTCTCCCATTGCAGGAGGGCTCCAATTGAAATTCAGGGCATTCCTGCAGGGATCCAGGTGTCTGGAGTGCTCTTACAATGGTTCACAGGGCACAAGGACACGTCAGGAAGCTGAATTTAAGTGCTTTAATCTCCGGCTCAAACACATCTCTGTACGGGCTGGATTTCTCCTGGGGGAAGAGAGAGGGATGTTCCAGCACCTGTCAGACCAATTGTTTTTGGGGAAGTCACATCCAGATGTCTGAAAAAGTGACCCAAAAGGTAAAAAAAGTGACCCACGGGGCACCTCTGCCTGCTGCATGGTTCTGGGACACAGATCCGGAGCTGTGCAGAGCTCTGAGGTGGAGCTGTCCAGACTTCCGCTGTATTGAAAAGGAGACCCATCACAAATATTAGATGGAAAACACAGCAAGAGAGATGGAAAAGGAGCAGACTGGACAGAAGGGAATGTTGGAAAGGGTTATTAACAGCTCTTCCCAGGTCCAGGATGTCCTTGCAGGGAAATCCTTGATTCCAAACATGGTTTAGGCGAGTGATCCATGGATTTTGGGGCTGCAGCAAACTCTGCACAGCCACTCCTCATCCCAGACCTTCCCTTCCCACTTTCTCCCAGGCTTGGCTCCTTGACCCCTGTCCCTCCTTGGGGATCTCTGACAGGTTCACAAGCTCCCAGCCCCTGATCCCACCCGTCCTGTCCTCTCCAGCTCCTTCTGCCTGCAGCAGTGATTTGCCCTCTCTCCATGGTATCCCACCCGATGCAAACTTCTTTCAGGAATGTGAGATGGCTGGGAATGTGTCCTTTCCACATAAGATAATTCCCACAGGTCCTGGCAACAGCAGAAGGTGGGTGGGTGTGCAGTGGGTAAATTCCCATGACAACTATAAATTGTCTTTAGTGGTTGGGGAGAGAAAACTGGATAAGGATTTAATACAAAGCAACTCAAATCTGCTTGGGAAAGGGAGCTTGGTTAACCAAATTTCATCATTCCCAACCCTTTTATGGGATGCACTCATTAAAGGCAGCGGGAAGTTGGAATTACCTATGCAGAGCAGTTCACCAGATTGTTGCTTCCATGAGAACAATATGTTATAAACCACATACCAGGGAAGTTGTTTTAATTAACCAATTATCTATTCCAAGTTTCTTGTAGCTCTCTTTATCTCTGTTCTTTAGCTACAGTACAATATGGAAATGAGAGTAAATTAAAGCACTTTATTAGGCAAAATAGAATTAACAAAGAAAATAAGAAGTTGCAGTGAATAAGACACAGGCCACCCAAACATGCTTGGAACATGTGAAATGGGAAGTTTAACTGTAGCTGTTAAAACATGGATCTAAGGGATGAAATCAGTTAATTATCCACATTATCCTGCAGCTCCACAGGCAGGGTGAGCTCTGGAATGGTTCAGAGTGCTCACCCCATGGATTTCTTTCTGGCTGCAGGATTCCAGCCGTGCCTACCCTGTGCCGCATCCCTGGAATTGGGAGCAGCACTGAGGTCTCAGGGTTCATATCCCAGTGCCCTCCAAGCCTCATTCCCAGCAGGATCAACCTGCAGTCCTGCCGAGCACACCTCAAGGAAGGCTCCATCCCAGATCCACAGGATTGAAGAATCCCTCATTTCTTTGCTCCACACTTCCTGAAATAACCTGGGGGCACTCAGAGGGGCACAGGGCAAATCCCACCCTCTGCTCCAGGCATTTCAGCATTCCCTGGATGAGCTTTTCACCAGCAGGCTCCCAAGCAGTGCCCTGACAATGTTGCCTAAAAGACAGGCTACCTGAACCAGAGGCCAAGAAAAATTAGGAGTATAAAAGCGGACAATTTATTCAAGGCTTGCAAAGGCCTTGAAGGTACATCCGGGCAAGCAAAGTCCGTCTCAGGGACTTCACCCAAAATGGACCCTGGGTCATGAGCCCTTCACCTTTTACAAGTTCTGTGCCATTAGCACATTGGCCCTGAATTCTCCAATTTCACCCTCAGGCGATGATGTTCACCACTCCAGGCCTGCTCCCCCATCTCACAGTTGTTTACATATTTTTGGGCCCTAAGGCAATGAATATGTCCTTGAATCTGTGTTCAGAGAGCCTTGTTTGGCCAAAGGTGCTGGGAACAGAGGTTTTTAGCACTTTGTAAGAAGCACACAACTACAGCAAGTTACAGCTACATGAAGAGAAAAAAACTAGAAATACTTGAAGGCATCAACAGCGTGTCCCCCCCCCCAGGACTGAAGATCTGCCTCCCTCCAGGGCTTTGTCCTGGTGTGGATCCATGAGGGACACCCAGGAGCTCCTGGCCAGGCCGTGGTGGCTCAGCACGGTCACAGCACTGCCCCTGTGCCCACACGCTGTGGCTTTTTGTGCCAGCAGGGCTTTGTCACTGAGAACAGATGTGCTGAGCAACCACAAACAGGGCAGTCCAGGAAAAGGGAGGACGTGGTGGACTCCAGGCTGTTCTCCACCTCGGAGCTCCTCCCACACTGCAGTAACTCCTCTCCTTGGAAATCCAGGACAGCGTTAAAACCCAAAGTCCTTCACAAGCGTTTCGCTCAGGTAAAATCCACTCAGGTAGGAGCTTCCAGAAGAGAATTTGGACACAAAGAGGTATCTTGTCACTTGGGTAAATGAGACACAATGATGGGGCTCCGTTTGGGGCTTATCGAGTGGAAGCAGCAGGGAAGGGAGAGCTCCAGCTCGGGCTGCAGTTGCAGGCACTGCTTTCCTAATATAAACCAGGAGTGCATTCAAGTATTTTCTCTCCAAGAGATATGAAAGTCACGTTGTTGTTGTTACTCCACATCTTACGAGGCCACTCCCCAAATAGGATTTCAGAGGAAGCCAATGGGGTGCTGGTTGTGGATGGGATTTGAGGCATCACCAGATGGATTGCTGCTCCCCCTCGCTGCTCCCCCAGCTCTCCGTGGGATGTTTGGTGCTCCAGGACAGCAGAACAAGGGATGTGGGTTTGGTCAGACCCTCCTGGCACTCACAGATCAGAGGGGTTAAAAGGAGGAGATTCCCTTTTAACCCACCCAAGATTCCCACCTGAACCACCTCTTGGTCCTTCCCAGGCAGGGAAGAAAGCTTGGGCTGCATTTTGGCTGCTCTGGGAATACATCCTCAGTTTGGGTGAGGCAGCTCCAGCCATCTCTGACCTCTCATTAATTGTGCAGCTGGAAGCTCTCCTGGAATGTCTGCTAATTGGGGCCCTGACCAGCAATGATGGGTGGGAGGGGCAGCCTCCATGACCTCCTGACCGGAGGCCACCCTGCGCTGTCCTCAGCCACCCCTCCCTGCCGTGGTCACACATTGTCCTGCCCTAAATTCTCCATTTCAAAGCCATAACAAGGTCCCTGAGGATTTTCTCCCTTTTTGCAGGGAGCCAGGAGCTGTGGCTGCCCTGCTGCCCCTTTCCCCTGCCTGTCAGGCCTGAGATGTTATTAGGGCTGGGATGGGAACATTTCTGTGGAGCCAGGGATTTACTGCTGCTCTGATTACAGCCCTAACAGTCTAATCAAATGCACCTAACTGTTACTGTCCCGGTTACAATAACACCAGGGCTCGGAATTAGTATGGAAAAGGATCATCAATAACAGAGCCATAAAATCCCTGGGATCTGTCTCACTCCTCTGCTGTCCCCAAGCCTGGTGGCTCTGCTCCTCCTGGAGCAGAAAACACCTCTGGGTGTCCCAAGGACCGATGGCAGCTCCAGGACTTCCCCAGGATGAGTGGGAAGTGGCTGCAAGGGGCCCTCCCTTGGGGGGAGGGAGGTTCTGCACACAGAACCCCCAGGGTTAAGGGATTGGGAAGGGTTGGTTGGGATGGAATTTGATTGTCCAGGGTTGGACAGGGCTTGGAGCACCCTGGGGTCGTGGAAGGTGTCCCTGCCCATGGAACTGAATGAGCTTTAAGGTCCCTCCCAACCCAAGCCATGCTGGGTTTACCCTTTCCTGAATATCCAACACGGCTTTGGATGTTCTTCCTTATGCTAATAATAATAATATCATATTTTATTTCTGTTTAACACTTTATTGCTTCTGTTTAATAGATTATATATTAAAATTAATACCAGCACTTTATTTTCCTGCACTTTTATGAGTTCTCACACATTAGAGCCAGGTACTTTTTAGAAGACTTTTTTTCCCCCTATCAAAGTGCTATTTTGTCAAAAATAAAGCTTTAAATTGGAGTAGGGCTCCTCAAATGCTGCAAGGATTTAATCAAGGAAAACCATGATGATGATTTTGCTTTCAAAATAACCTCTTCTCCAATAACTTTTTATTCATGGCCAGCAATAACACAAAGATTTTTTTAATGCTGAAATTACATCGGGATGATTTGTTGCAGGTGGTTTAATCCAGTCATCGTTCCAGCTTTGAAGTGTGACAGGTACTGATGTTTGAAAGGTGTGAGGACACGGTGGGAACTGCCTTTTGTCTGAAGTTCTTCTGTCTTTGGGCTTTGAGTTTGCCGATGCTCCACGGGGACCGAGCTCGAGCGATTTGAGATAATTGTGAAATCCGAAAGGGCTCCCTGATGCCTCTGCTCTTCCCCTCCTGCTCCAAATGGCTGCAAGAGGGATTAACTCTGCTCCGGAATTGTCCCCGGCTCCCTGATTTTAGTGCTGGAAAATTACAGAGTCTGGTGTTCCTCGGGCTCGGGGTTAGGATGACAAAATTTCCCCAAATCCGTACAGACAGCCCCGTTTGCAGCTGTTCCAAAGCAGAGCGGGGAGAGCTTGTTTTAATAATATATTGCAAGTTTCACATTACCCAAGCATCTGCAAACTGCCCTCCATTTTAGGGAAAAATAATGGACTTTTTCCAGGGAGAAGTGCATGTTTATAACTGCAGGCAATAATTAGAGGCTGGTGAGTCAAGGTACTGCAGAAGGAACAGGGAACAAACCAAACCTGTGGGGAAAAGGAGCTGAAAACTGCTCGAGTGCTTGTTCTGGGATAAATTTAACCTTCCTGCAACTGATCCAGGTGGAGCTTTTCCCACCTCTGGAGAGACAGCACAGCCAGTGGCTGCTCCCCGTGCCTGGCCCCACCTGGAGCAGGTGGGTGAGGGGTCCTGGTGGGCAGCAGCTCCCGTGGGATGGCATTTGCCTGTCCCCTGGCATTTCCCAGCCCCTCTCAGAGCTCCTTGAAAGGGCTGGGTCACGTCCCAGTGCCTTTGCAATGTGGGAGATTCCCGGGATGGAGACCCCAACACCTCGCTGGGTGGATCCCATCTTCCTCTCTGCTCCCCCACTGCAGTTCCAGGCACAGGCTGCCCTCAGGCTGCTCCTGTGTTCCAGGCATTCCCATCCTTCCCTGGCCTCCTCCAGAACCTGCTCCCAAGTTTCACACCAACTTTTAATAGCTGATCCAAAGGGATCAGCACGAGGCTCCGGAAGGAGCAGCCAGGCTTGACCAGCACTATTAAATAGTGATTTTATCCATGTTCACACAGGTGCAGAGGAGGGAATGGGGAGTACATAACATAAATCGGATTTTTTTCAAGTTTACAGGAGCCTGAGATTAAAGAAACTTGTGGAAGGTGGTAGGATAAATGAGATGGGAGCTGCTGGGAGATAACAGGGAGGATTAGTGGGAGCTCAGCATAATGGAGAGCGGGTCTGGGGTGGGAATTGTCACCATGGAAGTTGGGGGGACCTTGGCTCCAAGACAGCAGAGCTGGCACTGGGACTGGGGAAAGACCAGTCTAAGAATGATCTCTTTTCTCAATGAGCAGTGTTGGCCATGATGTGTTTTGCATATCCAAGTGTGATGGCAACATCCACTGCTCCACTCTGCCACCGGAAATTCCCTTTCATTTCTTTCAGAGGTGTGGAGCAATCCTGCCAAACCTTGCGTGGTAAATTTGTGGAGAAATCCAGGCGAGAACATTAATTCTGTATTTCTCCTCTTCATCAGATCACTGCCCCTTAAGTACCCTCATCAACTCATTCTGCTCTTGCATTTCTCTGCAATATCTGCAGAGAGAGGCACTTACACCAAACTATTTCCTTTTCCTGAGCACTTCCCCGTTGCACTGTGATCATCTGCACATTAAAAAGGGGTTTGTCCCCTTTCTCTTTGCATTTCACCTTTACACTTTGAAGGAATTTCTCCAGTCCTCTCTTTGCTGCGGAATATTCTTGTTTGGGGAGGAGTTCTCACTAATCCTGCAGAGGTGCAGACCTTTGGCTGTTGCCATCCTTCTCTGCTGCCCCTCCTTGCCCTGCCTGCTCAGACCACACGAGTCACTCAGGGTTGTCTATTAACAGCCTCAAGCTCATTTGAGGCTGATTAAACGTAGCTCTGAAGAGCTGCCTCGCTGCTGCACAGCTTTTCTCCAGGAAAATGCGCCTTTCCCAAAGTGTTTTCCCTTTGACTGTAACATCTGTGACAAGCAGAGCCATTTCCTAAGGAACACGAGGATGTGCCACAGACCCCCCGATGCCTCCGGGCTTGCTCGTGGCCTTGAGCACAGGGACCTACTTATCTGGTGCTGGAGCTGTTTTAAAAAGCACTAAAACATGCCAGGAAAATGCAGAGTGCTTGTGTGGACAATTAATTTGAGCTTCGCAGCGCCTGAGAATTCTTCTGAGCGCTGGCAGAGTGACTCAGGGCTGGAGCTGGGCGGTGACAGCCTCTCGTGATGGAGCAGCTCACCAGGGCTAGGCCAGCCTTTGATCTGGCCCAGCTTTCTCCCCGTGGCAGGTTTGGGGTTTTTAGATTTGTGTGAGGGCTCAGCAGAGCTCAGAGCAAGGCTGGATGTGGGGCCAGGTCCCGCTGGTCACTGCGGGTGACCCAAGGGGCTGTGTCCATCCGTGGGGATCAGCTGAGAGAAGGTGACAGTGGCTTTGCTTCTCCACCGCGCCAACCTTCACAGGCTGACCTGCCCGAGGGCCCCAAGGGCTCTGCAGTCTGTAGTTCCCATAATTCCCAATCCTGCAAGGACCTGTCCCGGTGATTTAGGTTTGGGAATCATGTGCACAAGGATAAAAGCTGCGCTGTGGTTCCCCAGCCCTCTGCTCCTGCTGGTGGAGCCTCTGACCCCTCAGTGTGACAGGATGAGGTTCCCTTGGCTGGGGCAGCTTTCAGTGCAGCAATTCCAGCAGCAGAAAAATCCGATTGATCCGGGAGGCTGCTTTGGGAATGCAAGAGCAGCATGAGCAGAGTGGCGAGCCCCCTTCACCGGATTCCCCTTTGCCTTTGGAGAGGCTCTCCCCTCTCTGAAGGGCTGGGAGGGCAGAAACCCCAGTGACAAACAGAGCAGTGAGGTTTGTAGGAGCACCAGAGCTCCGTGCCTGGATATCAAACCTTGAGTTTTCCACCTCTGCCGGGGTGTGACTTCCACAGGGGCTGCAGGAGACCTCTCGATCCCGTCCATGTCCGGGAATGAAGTGGGATTCCCAAAACGTCACCTGCTGGGGCACGCCACCACCTCTTCCTTCACCTGGCGCCTGTCTCTGCAGGCTGCCCTGAGAGCTGGGGGACAGCAGCTATTTTGGGTGCTGAGAGGCTGCCGTGACACATTCCTGCAGGGAGCCTCCCCCAGCAGCCCTGGAAGTGAGAGCTGTCGGAGAGAAGCTGTTAATGAGCCGGGATGGCGGAGCCGCAGCCGGGAGCAGGGAGCAGCTCTGACAGCTCCAGCTTTGCTCTCCTGTCCTGCCTTGTTTGCCTTCAAACTTCCCGGAGCCGTGGAAAACGCGCAATTAGAGGCTGTTAGGTGATTGATTCCTGGGCAAAGGGGCCTTTCCTCCTTGCCTGGAAGGTCTGGCAGGTATTATTTAAAGAGCTAATGAATGTTAATGGGCACATTATTTGCAAATCTTGAAGTGGAATATTAGATCAGGGCTCCTGTGTGTCATGGTAATCAGCTTTCCCTCGCTCGCTCTGGCTCGGGGGGGAAACACCCTGCAGTTGCTTTGTTGTGTGCTTTTCAGATTAATATCCTTTTTCCAATCCAGCAGCTTTTCTCGGGGTGTTGGAGTCAAAGAAGCAGATGGTTCACATGCTGCTGTTTGATGCCTGACCAAGGATTGTCCTGCTCAAAACCACCCTGCTGGGAGCACAGAGCGAGTTCCCTGCTTTGTTCCCTCCTGAGAGGGGGGAAAGGTGTTTGGGAGGGGCAGGGCTGGGCTGGGCTGCTCTGCCACCCCACAGCAGCAGCCCTGGCACGGAGAGCAGTGTCTGTTCTGCTCTGTGCCCACACGGGATAGGCTGGGGGACACGAGGTGCAGCTCACACCGAGAGCCTCTTGCAGGGCTCCCTGCCGCTGCTCCCAGCTGTCTTTCCTCCCCAAATTTCACTTGGATTCACATCCTCCAGATCCCCACACCCATCCAGAGCCGGCGTGGGGCCAGTCCGGAGCTCTGGATTATCCCCCTGGGTAATTGGCTGCTCCTGGATACCGAAGGCAAGGTCTGAGTCGTCCCCACTGTGTTTTCCACAAGAACACACAGGAAGGTTCATCTCCCAACTTCCCTGGACACATCTGGACCTGGGAGCACTGCCTGTCAGAATGCCTGGCACACCTCTGGATAGCACACACGCCATGTCCTTTAGGGAAAGGAAAGGAGGAAATCACAGGGAATTTTCCAAATACCTTTGCTGGAGCCTTTCCTGAGGTCAGACAAAGAACCGAAGCTGCTGCACAGAGAGAAGCACAGCCCTGCCCTGGCTCAGGGCTGGTGCTGCTCCTGGGGTCCAAAGTGAGCCACAAAAGTGGGAGCTGGGAGGCTGGAAAACCTCCGGGTGACAGGGAATTGTGGTTCAGGTGTTCCAGCTGGTGTGGTTTAGGTGTTCCACCTGCTGAGTGCTGCTCCCAGGCAGAGGATCCTGGCGGGAAGAGCAGCACCAGGAACTGTGCTGTGGGAAAAGCTGCACCCCAGGCACAGCACAGGTGAGGGATGGGGGAAGGCTCTGTTCTGCCACAATAAATGGGCAGATTAATGATGAAAAAAGATCCATCGTCTACTTCTGTACTTCCAGTCTCCTTCTGGATCAATCCAGCAGGTTTCTGCCTGGGAAGGGGAAGATTCCTGCTCTGTAGCACACCTGCTCTGCTGCTCCAGACTCCTCAGCATCCACCCATCCTCCTCAGCTTGTTGGTGCCAACCTACTTTGTATTAACAGCGATTCAAATGTTAACAGCTGCTGTCCATGTTCATCAAAAAGCAGCTTAATACAAATATATGATTATTGTATGAGCATTGTATAAAAGATACTTGGCTGTGTCTTAAACTAAAATAACAATATACACTTTTATCCAATCCTGATACGTTTATAAATATATTTAAATGGGTATAAATATTTATAAATAGTTTCTGTAATCTTCTGTAATTAGGCTTTAAGCTCTGTGACAGACAGCATCTGTTTGATCTGCGGGCGCTCTCCGTGTGTGTGTGGCAGGTCTCTCCAATAACAGTGGAGGAGTCAGGCAGATGCCTCTGAAGGGAGCCAGCTCTTCCCTTGGGAGAAGGCAGCCCAGACCTGGGGCAGGCTCCCAGGTACAGGAAAAGCCAAGCAGAGCTGGGAGTGTGCAGCCAGAGCAGGGGGGGATGGAAGGATGAACAGCCCAGGGCTCGCTGGGGCTGCTGCTGGAAATCCTCTGTGAGTTATTGGCAGCTGGAAGCTGGGCTGGGAGGGAGCAGCCAGCGAGGACGTGGTGGGTGGGAGAAGTGATCATAAACCCGTTTTTATTTCTCCTCATAACTCTCTTTATTTCCTCTCTGTTTGACTGTCGCTTTGAGCTATCTTCGTTCCAGAAGGAAAGGAAGTAACCTAACACAGAGTCAAACAAAACGGGCCCTTTTTGCTCTAAAAGCCTTTTGGGAACGCTCCTGACACAGAGGAAATGGAGTGGATTTTTCTCAGGGCTATGGGCAGCTGCTCGGGAACAGCTGATGGGTTTGGTGGCAGCAGGAACAGGACAATCCATGGCCACACAAAGCCACCAGGAGCTCCCACAGGTGGGACTCAGGTCCCAAAGCAGCTGCTGGGACAGCTGGAGGCCTGTCTGGACTGTTCCACGCTCGTCCTTTTCAGCTCAGGACAGAGTGACATTGCTCAGGTGGCTCCTGGATATTGAGGGAACACCCCATGGCAGCAGCAACAGGCAGAGGAGGATCCTCAGGGTGTCCCACACGGGATCTGGCAGGACAGAGGGCACGTGGCACCCTCGGGCTGGGTGGGAGTGTTTGGGGAGAGGAACGGGAATCGCTCACTGCAGAAGTTTTGTGTGGACATCCTTTGTGGCTGGGGGACATTCCTGGGGGTGGGGACACAGAGATGCCACAGATGGCACAGGTGAGATGAGGAGGAGAAGGAGAGGGAGAGGCAAAATTTGCCTGACCCAGTGGTGGATCCTGACCCAGTTCAGGTGCCTATGTGCCAGGCTTTATCCCTGGCACTGGAGAGATGGCCTGGCTCCCACAGGCACCGCTCTGTCCCCCCACTGCACACATTGGGGGTGGGGGATGTGTCCCCTGCCCCTGTGTCTGACCAGCCCTGCTGTGTTCCAGCTTCAGCTGTGTGAGAAGAGCCTGTTCTGCCTGTGGAGTTGGGGAAAAAATCCTATTGGAGGAGATGGTGGGATCTCTGCTGATCCAGGCTGAGGAAGAGGACGTGGAGAGTGATGAAGAGGTTTGTCTGTGTGGGATGGAGACAATTGCTGGGAACGGGAGGAAAAGAGAAAGTGGAGCAGAGCAAAACAAAGCCAGACTGAAGCAGGAGCCTGGGGCTGTGTAGGAGTGGGAGAACATCCAGCAGAGCTGGACCGGCTGTGCCAAAACCCTGGGAAATGTTCTGACTCTGGCTCTCCATGCTCAGCACTGCTCCTGAGCAGGGGCACTGTGCTGCTCTGTGGCAAATGATTGTCATTCCCAATTTCTGTCTTTAAAAATGCAGAACAGACTGAAAGAAAAACAATCAGATTGCCAAGTGCAAAGTTGCAGAGTGATCTTTGCTTTGCAGCTTTGACTTGGGCCCCGGCTGTGTATCTTTAATCTTCCAGAAGTCTTTAATCAGAAGAAAATCTGGCTTATCCCTAAAGCCCAGGGTCTGAGCCTGTGCAGTGCAAACAGAATCCTTGGGAGCCTCCAGGAGGGGATTGAGCAGAGACAAGAGGAGATGAGGCTGTGTCTGCCCAGTGCTTCCTGCAGGTCACTGCACAGCAGCTGAAGGCAGGGCAGGAGAAGGGATGCTCGAGGCAAGAACGGGGGAGAAATGAAACTGTGACAGCTGGGAAAGGATAAACAGGCTGGGGGTTTAATAGGGAAAAGGGAAGTGTTGGGAAATGTTGGCTGCACTCACCTGGAGGGAACTTGCTGGGTTTTGTGAGCCTGGATTTCTCCCAGAATCCCAGGCTGGAAGGGACATGCAAGCTCGTCCTGTTCTGCCCCCTGCCATGGGCAGGGACACCTTTTATTGTCCCAGGCTGCTCCAGCCTGGCCTTGGACACTTCCAGGGATCCAGGGCCAGCCACAGCTTCTCTGGGCAAGGAGAGGCCTCCCCACTTATGTAGGGGTAATACTGAGAATTTGGGGTTTTTCTCATGACTTCCTACCAGTTTACAACAGATCCTAGAGAACAGAGGAAATGTGAGAAGCCAGTGGGGCCTGTACTGCTCCTGGGACAGGAGCAAAGCTGGTCCTACCTTTCCTTTAGAGCTCAGTAATTCTGCCTCAGACCTCGGGACAGATTTTGGGCACAAACAAGGCTTTTCCCACTGTCTGAGGAGAGCAGACTCGCTTTACAAATGTTTTCAGGCACACCCAGCCAGGGTAGGTGGCAGGGCCCTCCTGCTGCTGGGTTTCCCTTTCCTCCTCTCCTGCCTTTTTGAGTGTTCCTGGCACTTTTCAGCTGTGAGAAAAACCTCCGAGGAAATGATGGGACTTGGAAATAATCCTGCTCTCAGCCAAAAACATGGGAGAGGGAAAGGTGCTTGGATTTTTGTGACCTTCCCTCACGTGGTCATACACACCCGGCTCCTCTGTGGCAAGTGTTGGAGTAACCTCCTTCTTTGGGAAGAGCTGTGAGCTTTTGGGGGATGAGGGAGGTTGGAACCTCTCTTTCAACTTTGTAATTGTCAGCAAAAACTTTCCACTGCCAGAACAAAATGTGTTATTTGGTGTTGTTTCCTCATGTCGATTTATTTGGCACCACACAGGAATCCAGGTAAAGCTGTAGGGTCATGGATGTGTCCATTCTTAGGAGCAACAGCCCCAGCTGAAGTGGGAAACTCTCCAGACCTTTATTTTGGGAAAGGGGGAACCTGGATGTCCCTTTTGTCCAGTTAAGGAGCTCAGTGTGGGATCTAGTGAGGTTTTATCCCAGCCTTTGGGTTTTCTGTGGAAATCAGAGGGCCAAGGTGACCCCAGAGCCCAGCCCGTGACAGCCAGGACAGAAAGCAGCAGCGGGACAAGTGCAGGAGAGGGCTGGGTATTAATTAGTGCAGAATAAATCAGTGAACAATTCATGTTAGAAAATAATTAAAAAAAAAAAAATTAAAAACCAAAGCAAAAGGTTGAGGCTACATCAGCACCCACCTACCCAGGTGACCCTTAACTATAAAATTCATCAAGAATCTGGGGCCAAGGGGGTGCAAACCAGCTCAGAATTGGGGGGAATTCCAAAAACTCCATGGAAAAATGGATAGAGACAACACAGCAGATAATTCCTCCTTGGGACAGCCAGGAGAAGCAGTGCCAGATTTAATCCTGAGCAGGCCACAGGGCTAATTTTAAATGCTATCATTGAAGAGTTGCTCTATAAAAGTCTCTCAATGTACTTAAACTCAGTAACATTGTAGGAATTTAAAAATAAACCTGCAAAAGTTCATCACAACTTCATTTCAAAAAGGCTCTCCACATGAAAGGGGAGAGGCTTGTTAAAAAGAAATTAAAAGCAGCCACCAAAAGGGTGACATTTTTCCAGGGGACACAGACATTGTTTAAAGATCTTCTATTAGAGGATGAGAGCAAATCTATATAATTATCAAAAGAGATCTTAAAAGGGTAAAAAATTAGCAGTTCTCATTAAAGACCAGAGGAGAGGAGTCTGTCAGAGGTAAAACAGTATCCTTCAAAAAGCGGGAGTCCTGTTCAGATGAGGGAAACGAGAAAAGGAGTGTGAGAAGGCAAAGCTGTGACACAGGAGACAAACCTGGGTTTTGAGGAGGTGTAAAAACCTAATAATAAACCCTAACAAATCCAGTAATAAACCCTTTCTGCCAGCCCCCTCAGCAGCTGGGGAGCCCAAAATCCATCCCAAAATCCGTGGTTGTTGAGGAGGTTGGGGAGCATGGGGGGGAATTTGAAAGTATTTCAAGGAGCAGATGGAATTCACCCCAAAGCCTGAAGGATGGGGCAGAGGAAAGAGTGGTGGGGAGCAAGGAATTATTAAAAATAAGGTGGTTCCAGAGGAGCTGGAGGTGGGAAGTGCAAGGGCATTCCAAGGAAAATCTAATGGCTCCAGCAGCAATCCAGGGATGGCCCAGCCAGGAAAATATAACCAAGGCACAGGAATAAATGTGGAATAGTGGGGAAGAGTCACTGCAGGTTCTGCAGTCCTACACCAGGAGTTCTTGGAGCCCGGGAGCTTCCAGAGCCCAGGGTATGTGTGGGAAAAGTCTCCATCAGAGGCTCTCACAGAACTGAAGAGTGCACTGTAAAACTGTGGTGTTCAAGAGAAAGTTCTCCTCTGTCTCATAACTGTGGGAGAAACACAATTTAGGAATAAATCAGCAACTTCTGCAGTGGAGTAAAAGTGCCAAGAGAAGCACCCAGGGAGCTGTGGTGGAGCATCGTCTCCAGACGAGGAGAAGAAAAGGAAAGGAAAGGAAGGGAAGGGAAGGAAAGGAAAGGAAAGGAAAGGAAAGGAAAGGAAAGGAAAGGAAAGGAAAGGAAAGGAAAGGAAAGGAAAGGAAAGGAAAGGAAAGGAAAGGAAAGGAAAGGAAAGGAAAGGAAAGGAAAGGAAAGGAAAGGAAAGGAAAGGAAAGGAAAGGAAAGGAAAGGAAAGGAAAGGAAAGGAAAGGAAAGGAAAGGAAAGGAAAGGAAAGGAAAGGAAGGAAAGGAAAGGAAAGGAAAGGAAAGGAAAGGAAAGGAAAGGAAAGGAAAGGAAAGGAAAGGAAAGGAAAGGAAAGGAAAGGAGTTCCACAGTGAAGCAAATATTTCAATATTCAGAGTTCCTGGCACAAAGCCATGGCAGGAGTTCACAGCACTGGACAGGAAAACAGGAGCAATGTGTGCAGAATCCTGTGGGGGGTGAAAGTCCTGTAGGAAGAGTTGGGGCTGTTCAGCTGGAGAAGAGAAGGGTGTGTGTAGACCTCAGAGCCCTTCCCAGGGTCTGAAAGGGCTACAGGAGAGCTGGAGAAGGATTTGCATCAGAACTGGGGTGATTGGACAAGGGGAATAGGTTAAAACTTAAAGAGGGGAAATTTAGATGGGCTTTTGGGAAGGAATTGTTCCCTGTGAGGGTAGGCAGGCCCTGGCACAGGTGCCAAGAGAAGCTGTGGCTGCCCTGGATCCCTGGCAGTGTCCAAGGCAAGGCTGGACAGGGCTTGGAGCAGCCTGGGACAGTGGAAGGTGTCCCTGCCCATGGCAGGGGTGGAATGGGATGAGCTTTAAGGTTTCCTTTCACCCCAAACCATCCTGGGATTCTCTGATTTGAACTTGAAACCAGTCATGAACCTTAACAAGCCAGAACTGCTCAGCAAAAGTAACTTTTTCCTTTCATGACCACATTGCAGGTACAGTTAGGGAAAAAACAATCGCCTCAGTGATCTGTGATAGCCTAAAAGTAAATTAAGTGTGGAAATATTTCAGGGAAAAAGTAGTTAAACAAAACAGAAGAGATCAATTTGTCATTGCACAGATCAATATTTCACCTGCTACTTAACTACTGTTTGCAGATCTGTTCCCTCCACTGGAGGAGAAAAAAAAGACAGGAAAAGAAAAACCTAGGAAGCAGAAAAGATGGAGAGAGAAGTGGGAAAGATAAGGCTTGAGGAATGTCCTCTGCAGGGGGAGAGATTATGTGGATTGAGACTCTTCACTCTGAGCAGAGCGTGAGTGATGGGCAGGCGGTGGCACGGGGGAGATAATTCCAGTTCCTGCAGCACAGGAGCTGGGATATCACATGGCTATCACATGGCTATCACATGGATATCACATGGATATCACATGGATATCACATGGATACCACATGGATATCACATGGATATCACATGGATATCACATGGTTATCACATGGATACCACATGGCTATCACATGGATACCACATGGCTATCACATGGATACCACATGGATATCACATGGTTATCACATGGCTATCACATGGGTATCACATGGCTATCACATCACATGGGTATCACATGGATATCACATGGTTATCACATGGATACCACATGGATATCACATGGATACCACATGGCTATCACATGGATACCACATGGGATATCACATGGATACCACATGGCTATCACATGGATACCACATGGATATCACATGGATACCACATGGCTATCACATGGATACCACATGGATATCACATGGTTATCACATGGCTATCACATCACATGGGTATCACATGGATATCACATGGGTATCACATGGATCAGGACATTTCCAAATGGGCAGAAAGCACCTGCTTTGCTCAGATTTTGTGTCACTGAACTTCTTCCCGCAGGGTGGGCTCAGCTTGGGGTGGGCTCAGCTTTGGGTGGGCTCAGCTTTGGGTGGGCTCAGCTTTGGGTGGGCTGCAGGGTCACCAAAAACTCCAGGGAGATGTAGAGAGGATCTTTGGGCCTCCTTGGCCTCCCCACACCTGCCCAGGGCTGCTTTGCTTCCCTGAATTCTGTTGCTGGCTTGGAAGCTTCACGCAGGAATTCTTCAGGAATCTCCTGCAATGGGTGGCCTGGGCCAAGCCCTGACCTGAGGCCAGAGGAGGATGAGGTTTGTGTTTATCTAATCCTGACTGGATTATTATTTATCTAATCCCAGTCTGCCTCGGTTGGAGGAGGGAACACAGGATTTTCCTTATGGAGGAGACATTCCGCTGCTTTTCCAAGAGGATTCCCCGCTGGACATCACACTCACCTTCCATCGCTGTGAGGAGAGAATCAAGATCATGGTTTAAATTCTTGAACAGCCTTAGAGGAAGATGATTTCAAAGTCAGCTCACACTCCAGGAGAGCTCCAGGATGGGGGCAGAGGAGCTGCACCCATGGAGAAGGAGGCATCACACTTCCATGGGATCCTGCGTGGAGCAGAAGGCTGGCAGGTCATCAAACACAGCCAGGAAAAGAAAACGACAGGCACAGCTTCAAAGAAAATTTCTAAAAGCAAAGCAGGACTCAAAGCACATTTCCACTGCAGCACTGGGGGAAAAAAATATATATATTTTGTATTTTGCATTTTGCTTTCAGTTCTGCCACGTTCAGGTTTAAACCGTGGAGCAGTGGTGCAGAAAGGCAGAGGCAGAATTCATCATTCCACTGTCCTGAAAATGGTTAAAGCAGCATTTGTTCAAGGTTAAACAACCCAGCAAAAGTTCCTCTTGTGCTGGGTAGAAATAGGCAGATTTTCTGCATGAAAAGGGAAATACATAAAGTTGTGAATGCCTTGCATTGGAATGGAAATGCTGAGATGCCAATGAGGTGCTGGGAATGGGGAATCAGCGCCGGGAGCGGCCCGGACCAGAAAATAATTTATTTTCTCCATCGAAATCTATTTCATGAGAAGTCATTATTCTAAAATCAATGTAAACAAATCGAGGGGTAGCTGAGAGCAGCACAGTGCTCAGGGATGGGCACGGAGCCCTCAGCTCCAGGAACAGCTCTGGCTGTGCCCTCCTGGCCTGGGGGACTCTAAAAAGCACATTCCCATATTTCACCCCTCTCCTGAAACCCCACAGTTTCAGCCCTGCTTGGGGCAGGGAGATGATGGAAAAACTTGGGATGGAAGGGATCTTAAAGCTCATCCAATCCACCCCAGCCATGGGCAGGGACACCTCCCACTATCCCAAACTGCTCCAAGCCCTGTCCAGCCTGGCCTTGGACACTGCCAGGGATCCAGGGGCAGCCACAGCTTCTCTGGGAATTCCATTCCAGCCCTTCACCACCTTCACTGGGAGGAATTCCTTCCCAATATCCCATCTTAATCTCTCCTTTTTCAGTTTAAAACCGTTAAAGATTCAGAGTGCTGTTGTTCATCCACCTCTGCAGGACAACAGAAATTCAGATTTAGGAATTTCTAACCCCTGTAGATCATGATCGAGGACATTGAGGGGATTTTTGGTGCTGAGGCCAGGCCAAGGTGCAGAGCAGCTCCTGCCAGAGGGCTCTGCATGTGCCAGAGAGATCCCCAGGATTAACAATCCCATTTGGATGCAGGAATTAGGCTGAAGCCCACAGCAAAATCTGCTGGCCCCTCCTCACACACGCAGCAATTTTCAAAGCTCTCTCCACTGCTTCATTGGAAAGCAGAAATTTCTCCAATTTTCCCTGAAATAAATGCCTTTTGTTTCCCTTCCTCCTTGACAGGAGTATTTATGGTGATCACAAAGGAAAGATCACAACACATCCTGGCAAAAAAAAAAAAAAAAAAAGGAAGCCAGAGGAACGAGCCGACCTACAGATAATAAGTACCAAATCAGGAAAGGGAGGAAGATAATGGCTCTGATTAAAAATGAGACACTCTGAAATAAAGAACAATGGATGTGAGAAATAAAAGTATCCATTAAAAAAAAATCCATATCCAAATGTGTTACGGACAACAAGAAAACATTTTAGATTAGGCTGGAACAAAAGAAATTCCAGCAAAATTGCCGTGTTATAGATCCAGTTTTTGAGAGGGGCAGGAATGCCATCAATAATGATGCAGATGATGCAGAAGAGCCCAAAAACCTGCTCTGGGAAACAATGAAGGGAACAGATTTCCAGCTCTCATCCCCCAGCATGTTCCATCCCAACGGCAGCAGCTCCCAAATTGTTCCCAGCTTAAAAAATGTGGAGCTGCAAGCTTAATTAAGCGAAATAATTATTAATTTTTAAAAGCTTGCAATTAATTTTTAAACCAGTTTTCACCTGCAAGATCAGCCAAGTTGTTGCGAAATTTGTGGAGGGAAATCACTGAATATTTTACAAGGATAAAGCTGGCGTCGGGATGGTGTTAAGAGGGTGAAAAATGGGGCTGTGGTTTGTCACCAGCCCCCAGCTGGAAGTGTCATTGTCCCCCTAAAGCTTCTCCCTCTCCTCCCTGCTCCCCCCTATCTCAGGCTGGGCCTATCCTATAAACACCCATCCTTTGCTTTCCCCTTGGCATCAAACACAGTTTTTTATAAGCTGGGGAATAAAAAATGTTTCCAAAAGCATCTCGTGATCCTGGTGTTTCTCTCTGACACTGAAGTTGATTGTCCTTGTTATTCCAGGCAAAGTTTGGAGCTGTTTAATTTGCTGGTTCCCAGCAGGTGGAAGGGGATGCAGAAGGTTTGATGCAGGATTTGTGGGATTAAGAGTGATTTGGGACATTCAGGGGTTTGCTCTGAGTGAAATCACCACAGCTCCAGCAGAATATCAGCAAAATAAAGTTGCAGGGTCCTTCATTAAGTGTCCTTAATTTAACTATAAATCTTGAGGCCTTACAAGTGAACTGATGTTTAACCAGGGAAAGGATGATTCTGCCTCTCCCTGTGAAACCTGAGTGAGACAAAGGGAAATCTAGGGGACTTGGGTTCAAAAGTATCATTTTTAAGAAATAACTCCATCAAGCCCTCATAGAATCCCAGAATGGTTTGGGTGGGGAGGGACCTTAAAGCCCATCCAGTGCCACCCCTGCCATGGGAGGGACACCTCCCACTGTCCCAGGCTGCTCCAAGCCCTGTCCAGCCTGGCCTTGGACACTGCCAGGGATCCACAGCTTCTCTGGGCACCTGTGCCTGCCCACCCTCACAATTCCTTCCCAATATCCCATCTATCCCTGCCCTCTGGCAGTGGGAAGCCATTCCCTGTGTCCTGTCCCTCCATCCCTTGTCCCCAGTCCCTCTCCAGCTCTCCTGGAGCCCTTTAGGCACTGGCAGGGGCTCTGAGGTCTCTCTGGAGGCTTTTCTTCTCCAGGTGAGCACCGCCAGCTCTCCCAGCCTGGCTCCAGAGCAGAGGGGCTCCAGCCCTGGAGCAGCTCCGTGGCCTCCTCTGGAATTGCTCCAACAGCTCCACACTCTCCCTGTGCTGTGCCCCAGGAGTTGGATGCAGGAATCCAGGTGGGATTCCTTTTCCAAGCATGTCCTTCCTCCTAGCACAGCACTTCTCTCATTCCTTGGCCAGGCTGGGAACGCTTTGCTCCAGGACAGGGATGATAAATTGCTGGCAGGATTTGCTTCGTTAGGGCATTCTTGGGGTGGGAAGGAACATTTAGCAAGCCTGGACCTTCCTGTGACAACCTCAGTGTGAGCAGCTGGAGTCCAGCTCCCAGAAGTTCGTTAAGCTTTGCTTAATCTCAGCCTAATTGCGCAGTGACCCGGCCTGGATGGGTCCCTGCCCTGCTGGGGAAGGGATGGATCCCGCTGGCACAAACCCCAGAGCTGAAGGATTTGGGAATTCCTGTATTTCAGCAGGGCTCTGCACAGCACTGTCCTGGCTGGAGCACCACGGGGTGGTGGGAACGGCTGGAGGGACATCAAACATCCCCAGGGCTGCAGGAGGGAGCTCTAAACTGGGAACAATGTGCCCTCTGCTCCTGCTGCTCAGGAACCACGTGAGAGTCCAAAATTCTGGGATTTTGACCCAGCAGGTCCCTGGCTGCCCCTGCCCTGAGGGTGTGGGCAAACCTGAGCCCGGGAAGAGTCATTCTGGGTGAGTGAGGGAGAGGCTGGAGCAGGGATGGAGTGCTGATGTCCAAGCTCCAGCACAGCTGGTGGGCCATGAGAAGACCTGTCTGAGGGACAGATGGGACATAACGGTCCAAACATGGATCTCAAGTGGCCACCAGCTCCCTGATCAGGGCCTCAGCGCCTCTAAATCAGAGCAGAGGATGCTCTTCAAAAGAAAATGCACCTCCAGAAGCATTGGTTGGACCCTCTCTAGGTTGGAGCATCTTCCTTCTGGCCCCTCTCACTGAAGGCTGAAAATTTCCCCATTTTTGGGAACTCTGAGCTTTCCAAAGAAGCTGTGCACGTGACATCATTCCCTGTGCTGCAGTACAAATGTTACAGGGTTTTGTTCCTTTCTTTGCCATCATGGATTTCATTTGGAATTGAGTTTGCTGAGTTGAAATGTCACTCATAGCAGGGAAAGGGATTTTCCTGCACTAGAGCCAGGAGGGGAGGGGAGGGGACATTTCACAGAATCCCAGGATCGTTGAGCATGGAAAAGACTTCCAAGATTGTGCCCAAGCTGTGTCCCATCCCCACCTTGTCCCCAGCCCAGAGCACTGAGTGCCACCTCCAGCCCTTCCTTGGACACCTCCAGGGATGGGCACTCCAAACCTCCCTGGGCAGCCCTGCCAAGGCCTCAGCACCCTTTCCATGGAGAAATTCCTGCTGATGTCCAACCTCAGCCTCCCCTGGCCCAGCCTGAGGCCGTTCCCTCTCCTCCTGTCCCTGTTCCCTGCGAGCACAGCCTGACCCCCCCGGCTGTCCCCTCCTGTCAGGAGCTGTGCAGAGCCACAAGGTCCCTGCTGAGCCTCCTTTTCTCCAGGCTGAGCCCTTTCCCAGCTCCCTCAGCCACTCCTGGGGCTCAGCCCCTTCCCAGCTCTGTTCCCTTCTCTGGACATGCCCCAGCCTCTCCATGTCCTTCCTGAAGTGATTCCATCACCTGCAGCCTGGGCTGATGCCTCAAACCCCACCTGTGCCTGCCCCAGCAGCCCTGGAGGGGATGGATCAGGGAGGCCCAGCCAGGGACTCATGGAGGTGACAGTGCCTGGGGGGTGATAAGGACACACACAGAGCCTGCTTTGGTCCCCAAGGAGCAAATGGATCTCCCAGGAAGATCCTCGGGGTCCATAAAAGAGCTGTTTGTCTTTGATACAGCCTGTCCTCACAACCTGCTGCTCCAAAGGCAGAGAGGAGCCCCAGGGGTGTTTGTGAGCTTTGTGTGAGACCCTCAGCCATCTCCAGTGCCACCTCCTAGTGCTCTTCCAGCAGGCACAGGCAAGGCTGTGTCCAGTGTCCCTCCAGGTACTGAGGATCCCAATTCCCTGCTCTCAACCTTGTCCCTGGAGGAGGATCTGCATTGTCTTCCCAAGGAAAAGCCCTGTTCAAACCCTCACTCCACTGGTATTTGAAACTGGACTGATACATTCCCACCTCCTCACTTCCAGAAGAAGTTTTCCCAGGAGAAGAGCTCAGCACACATCAGCTTCTCCACTTCCAGCCTGGCTGGGCTTGTGGGAAAAGCAAGAAAACCATAAAAATGAGAAGCTCTGCAGCCCCTGCAGCAAGGGCTGCTCCTCACTGTCCCTGTGAGCACCTCAGCCTCAGCACACATCCCAGAGCCAGGAGCCCTCAGATCCCACCGCAGATACCGGGGGACACCAGATTCACCCCTGGCATGGTGCCACTCCAGGAACAGCCCTGGGACACTGTGGCCATGCCAGGGATGATGCTTTTCCCTGGCACTGCATGAGCAGGGGAGGTGCTCCCAGCTGGGGAGCGAGGGCAGGAACACAGGTGCTCAACAGAGATTGAATTCCAACCAGTAGGGCAGAACTTGGAAGGAATTTGGGGAGCATGGAAGGACAGGCTCCCCATGGACATTTTCCTATTGGACATACTGGAATATTTATTTTGTACTCACAAGGCCCTGGCCTGGCTCCTATTCCTGTTTGCCTAAAGGGTAATGCCTGGAGAGCTGCAACAGAGAGCTTGTTAATTGAATTCCAAAGGGACTAATTAGGGCAGGAATGAGAAAGCTCTCTGTCATCCCTCAGCTTTTTCCACACATCTGGATTGGAGGGGGCTGCAGGAGCCAGGACCTGCTGGCAAGAGGCCGTGCAGGAGCTGTGCTGGCCCAGCCCATGTTGTGCTCCTAGGTTTTCAGGAGATGCCAGCAGCTGTTTCCCTTCCTGTGCTGGATCAGTGAGGAGCTGAAAGGAGCCAGCCAGGAGCCACCCAGCAGCACCACAGGAGATGGGACAGGACTGAAATGCCCCAGAGGACTTCAAATGTGCTGCACCCACATACACCCAATTCCCAAAATCTTTCCAGCGCCCGGAGCAGGAAAAGAGCTCAGTCCTTGCCCAGGCAGCTGTCCCCCACAGCCCCGCGCTCCCCGAGCATGGCCGGGGCAGGCATGGAGCTCCCCGGGCAGCCCCTGCCCAAAGCAGCCGCGCAGTGGGGCCGGCAGCACCTTGGGGCAAACGGGGCTCAGAGGGGCCCTGCACCTCCGACTGCTCCAGCACCAAAACCCTCCGGCTCACAGTCCTGCACTTCGACCTCACGTTGGCACTTGGCCCCACAGCTTCTACGATGGCTTCACAGTTTTGTTAGTAAGATTTTACAAATACCCCAAGTGCTGTCACGAGAGACAGCCTCAGCAGGACCCTCCTTAACCCCACTCTGATCCTTGTTGTCCCTTTGAAAAGACAAAGTCCCCAAGCAATCAGCCCCGCAGAGCACAGGCGCTGACGGCTGCTGGCAGTGCCAGCCAGGAGCTGCTGAGAGCCTTTGGGAGGGTGGGCAGCAGCCCAGGGTGGAGCTCAGGCCACTGAAATCCTTCCCTGGGAGGGTGGGCAGGCCCTGGCACAAGTGCCCACAGAAGCTGTGGCTGCCCCTGGATCTCTGAAAGCGTCCAAGGCCAGGCTGGACAGTGCATGGAGCACCCTGGGAGAGTGGAAGTGTCCCTGCCCATGGCAGAGGGTGGGGTGAGATGATCTTTAAGGTCCTTTCAACCCAAAACATTCTGGGATGATAATCCCATGGATGACACTCAGGGCACCGGCCCCCAAACTGCCCTGATATGCCCCAAACACAGAGAGGATTGGGATGTCCTTCATGCCCTTCACTGCCACCCTGGCAGCACAGGAGCATCTCCAGTTCTGCACTGGGAGCTGCCTGGCCGGAGCTCATGGTGGCTGTGGGGAGCAGAGAGGATTGGATTCATATTTATGCACATACCAAAATTAGTATATTCAACCCCAGGGAATTCACTCCCAGCTGATGCCATGGCCGGGCTGGGTGGGCTGTGGGATACAGCCCAGAGACAAGGCCCAGGGAAAGGCTGCCCTGTTCCAGGCCACAACAGGCCCTCTCACAGCCCCAGAAACCACAAACTGTTTTCACTTTATCCTTCAGTAGGTGGCAAAATAACATGGAAATGATGCTTCAGCAGGAACTGTACTGACAGGACAAGGAGTAATGGCATCAAACTGGTGGAGAGTTGGAACAGAGTTGATGATGGCAAGAAGTTCTCTACTGGGAGGGTGGTGGGCCCTGGCACAGGCTGTGCAGAGAGGCTGTGGATGCCCCATCCCTGGGAACATCCAAGGCCACGTTGGACAGGCTCCAGAGACACCTGCTCAGGTGGGAGCTTCCTCAGCTTGGAACCACAACCAGGGGATCTTCAGGGTCCGTTCCAAGTCAAACCACTCAAGGATTTGATCATTCCACCATCCCCATCTCCCACTGGCCCTGAACCTTCTGTGACATCACAGCTCCCACACTGCACCCCATGGAACGTCCAGCACCTTTAAAAGGAGCACAGCGCACCCTTCACCTGCTGCCAGCGCTCAGTGCTCACGCGCTCTGTGTGACGTCCGTCAGTGCTGAGCTGTTCCTGCTGCCCGGACTTTTCCTGCTGCCCGCACCAAGCACCAATCCCAGCAGGATGTGCCCTCCTGTCCCAGTGCAGGTACAGTGCCATTGCACGGAGCTGGGCACCCCTGAACACCCGGGCAGGCTGGAGCCCTGTGGGGATGCTGTGGGACAGGGACCCCAATCTGAGCTTCTGCTCCCTGACACAGCCTGCTGCCGACACGGTGGAAGACATGGAAGTGGATATGGAGGCTGGTACTGAAGAAAAGATGGAGGTGGATGAGGAGGACTTGGTGGAGGACATGGAAATTGACGTGGAGGATGAGATCGAGGAAATGGAGGTGGATCAGCAGGATGACACTGAGGACATGGAGGTTGACGAGGAAGATGAGGAAGAGCCCATGGTGCTGGGATGAGGATGGAGCCCCAGCAGCAGGACAGGCAGGTGCTCCCCATGCCCTGCCCACAGGCACAGTGGGTCCCCTGCCGCCAGGCTGGGGCTGGGCTGGCTGGCCCTGCTCAGGGACACGGTGCCCCAGGGGGGGCCTTGCATTCTGGGGGCACAAGCACCACCCCCGGCCTGCCCTGCCCTTGCTTTGGGCCACACCAGCCCCGTCCCAGCGCCTGGGGCCTGGCTCCCAGTCCCAGCTGGGCTCAGGGCTGGCGGCAGAGTCCTGCTGTGCCAGCCTGTGCCAGCCTGGGGGCACAGGGAACAGCCCTCAGGGCCACACTGGTCTGACCGCACAACTTCCTTCTCTTCCAGGACTGACGGACAGGCTGGCCATGGATGCAACCACTTTGTATATATGTTCCATATTTAATAGTCTTCCTGTACATATGTTTTAAAGATTGTTACCCTTAGGCCCCTTTGTAAATATGTTTGGAAGATTGTTACCCTTAGACCATTCTGTAAATATGTTCTGAAGATTGTTACTCTATAGGCTCCCATGTAAATACGTTCTATAGAGTGTTGTTGTTGTAAAGATTGTTATAATGAAAGACATTCACTAAGCCATACGTTTTGCTGATCTTCTGTAAATAAATACTGCTTATTTTTTAAAAAACCCACTGCTTTTTGCAATTCTTTTGGACATTGACATCCTTTGAGCATTGCTGTGACTTCCCCTTGCTCCGGGTTCCCGGGGCTGGAGGTCCCTGGGGGTGCAGGCACAGCCACCCCGGGGCTGGGGGTCCCTGTGCACAGGGGGGTCACACTGACACTGCTCCCGGCACTGGGCACTGCTCGTGTTCCTGCGCTGGGGCACAGCACTGTCCCCAAGAGCAAAGCTGTCCCCAGCAGAGAGGGGTCGCACATGAGTGGCCCCTGCAGCGATGCCACCAAAGCAGGCAGGAAACCTCCTGCCACCCTTCCTGCTGGAGCCAAAGGGTCTGCTGGGCCCAGAGCCACCATCAGGCCACAGGAATGCAAAATCCCAGTTCATGCTCTGAGGGCCATGACAGCCTTGGCAATTGCTGGACCTGGATCTGGGGTGCTGCAGGGGCTGATGGTTAAGGCTTGGAGACTCCAAAGGCTCTGGGCTTTGCTTCCCCCCCCGGCATTGCATTGCCCTGCGCCCTTCAAGAGACAAAATCCCATTGCGCTACCAGCCTGTGCCCGAGCTCAGCCCCTGCCCAGGCAGCTGTCCCCCACAGCCCCACACTCCCCGAGCATGGCCGGGGCAGGCATGGAGCTCCCCGGGCAGCCCCTGCCCAAAGCAGCCGCGCAGTGGGGCCAGCAGCACCTTGGGGCAAACGGGGCTCAGAGGGGCCCTGCACCTCTGACTGCTCCAGCACCAAAACCCTCCTGCTCCCACTCCTGCACTCCGACCTCGCCTCAGCACTTGACCCACCGCTTCTACAATGGCTACACAGTTTTGTTAGTAAGATTTTACAAATACCCCAAGTGCCGTCACGAGAGAGCGACTAAGCAGGACCCTCCTTAACCCCACTCTGATCCTTGTTGTCTCTTTGAAAAGACAAAGTCCCCAAGCAATCAGTCCCGCAGAGCACAGGCGCTGACGGCTGCTGGCAGTGCCAGCCAGGAGCTGCTGAGAGCCTTTGGGAGGGTGGGCAGCAGCCCAGCGTGGGGCTCAGGCCACTGAAATCCTTCCCTGGGAGGGTGGGCAGGCCCTGGCACAGGTGCCCAGAGACGCTGTGGCTGCCCATGGATCCCTGCAAGTGTCCAAGGCCAGCATGGACATTGGGGCTTGGAGCACCCTGGGACAGTGGAAGGCCTCCCTGCCCATGACAGTGGGTGGGGTGAGATGATCTTTAAGGTCCTTTCAACCCAAACCATTCTGGGATGATGATCCCATGGATGACACACAGGGCACCTGCCCCCAAACTGCCCTGATATGCCCCAAACACAGTCAGGTTTGGGATGTCCTTCATGCCCTTCACTGCCACCCTGGCAGCACAGGAGCATCTCCACTTCTGCACTGGGAGCTGCCTGGCCGGAGCTCATGGTGGCTGTGGGGAGCAGAGAGGATTGGATTCATATTTATGCACATACCAAAATCAGTGTATTTAACCCCAGGGAATTCTCTCCCAGCTGATGCCATGGCCGGGCTGGGTGGGCTGTGGGATACAGCCCAGAGACAAGGCCCAGGGAAAGGTTGCCCTGTCCCAGGCCACAACAGGCCCTCTCACAGGCCCACAAACCAGAAAATTATTTCTCTTTATCCTTCTGTAGGCGACAAAATAAAATGGAAACGATTCCTCCGCAGGAACTGCAGTGACAGGACAAGGAGTAATGGCATCAAACTGGTGGAGAGTTGGAATAGAGTTGATGATGGCAAGAAGTTGTGTACTGGGAGGGTGGTGGGCCCTGGCACAGGCTGTGCAGAGAGGCTGTGGATGCCCCATCCCTGGGAACATCCAAGGCCACGTTGGACAGGCTCCAGAGACACCTGCTCAGGTGGGAGCTTGCTCAGCTTGGAACTACAACCAGAGGATCTTCAGGGTCTGTTCCAAGTCAAACCACTCAAGGATTTGATCATTCCACCATCGCCATCTCCCACTGGCCCTGAACCTTCTGTGACATCACAGCTCCCACACTGCACCCCATGGAACGTCCAGCACCTTTAAAAGGAGCACAGCGCACCCTTCACCTGCTGCCAGCGCTCACTCGCTCTGCACCACGTCCGTCAGTGCTGAGCTGTTCCTGCTGCCCGGACTTTTCCTGCTGCCCGCACCAAGCACCAATCCCAGCAGGATGTGCCCTCCTGTCCCAGTGCAGGTACAGTGCCATTGCACGGAGCTGGGCACCCCTGAACACCCGGGCAGGCTGGAGCCCTGTGGGGATGCTGTGGGACAGGGACCCCACGCTGAGCTTCTGCTCCCTGACGCAGCCTGCCTCAGACACAGTGGAAGATATGGAGGTGGATATGGTGGTGGACACAGAAGAAGAGATGGAGGTGGATGAGGAGGACTTGGTGGAGGACATGGAAATTGACGTGGAGGATGAGATCGAGGAAATGGAGGTAGATGTCCAGGACTACACTGAGGACATGGAGGTTGACGAGGAAGATGAGGAAGAGCCCATGGTGCTGGGATGAGGATGGAGCCCCAGCAGCAGGACAGGCAGGTGCTCCCCATGCCCTGCCCACAGGCACAGTGGGTCCCCTGCCGCCAGGCTGGGGCTGGGCTGGCTGGCCCCGCTCAGGGACACGGAGCCCCGGGGGGGCCCTGCATTATGGGGGCACAAGCACCACCCCCGGCCTGCCCTGCCCTTGCTTTGGGCCACGCCAGCCCCGTCCCAGCGCCTGGGGCCCGGCTCCCAGCCCCAGCCAGGCTCAGGGCTGGAGGCAGAGTCCTGCTGTGCCAGCCTGTGCCAGCCTGGGGACACAGGGAACAGCCCTCAGGGCCACACTGGACTGACCGCGCCAATTCCTTCTCTTCCAGGACTGACGGACAGGCAGGCCACCGATGCAACCACTTTGTATATATGTTCGATATTTCATAGTTTTCCTGTACATATGTTTTAAAGATTGTTATCCTTAGGCCCCTTT
Organism: Acanthornis magna; assembly: GCA_036785705.1. Lineage (NCBI taxonomy): Eukaryota > Metazoa > Chordata > Aves > Passeriformes > Acanthizidae > Acanthornis > Acanthornis magna. Next base: position 130,915 of record JAWUZG010000168.1, read on the forward strand.
GTAAATATGTTTGGAAGATTGTTACCCTTAGACCATTCTGTAAATATGTTCTGAAGATTGTTACTCTATAGGCTCCCATGTAAATACGTTCTATAGAGTGTTGTTGTTGTAAAGATTGTTATAATGAAAGACATTCACTAAGCCATACGTTTTGCTGATCTTCTGTAAATAAATACTGCTTATTTTTCAAAAAACCCACAGCTCTTTGCAATTCTTTTGGACATTGACATCCTTTGAGCATTGCTGTGGCTTCCCCTTGCTCCGGGTTCCCGAGGCTGGAGGTCCCTGGGGGTGCAGGCACAGCCACCCCGGGGCTGGGGGTCCCTGTGCACAGGGGGGTCACACTGACACTGCTCCCAGCACTGGGCACTGCTCATGTTCCTGGGCTGGGGCACAGCGCTGTCCCCAAGAGCAAAGCTGTCCCCAGCAGAGAGGGGTCAGACATGAGTGGCCCCTGCAGCGATGCCACCAAAGGAGGCAGGAAACCTCCTGCCACCCTTCCTGCTGGAGCCAAAGGGTCAGGGCTGGGCCCAGAGCCACCATCAGGCCACAGGCTTGAAAATCCCAATTCATGCTGTGAGGGCCATGAAAGCCTTGGCAATTGCTGGACCTGGATCTGGGGTGCTGCAGGGGCTGATGGTTAAGGCTTGGAGCCTCCAAAGACTCTGGGCTTTGCTTCTCCCCCGGCATTGCATTGCCCTGCGCCCTTCAAGAGACAAAATCCCATTGTGCTACCAGCCCGTGGCCCAACAGGTGCCCGAGCTCAGCCCCTGCCCAGGCAGCTCTCCCTTTGTGGCGGTTTTGGCTTGGCCCAGTTTTTGCTAGTGAGTAGGGTCGGGTACAAAGATGGCTCAGGCACGTCCTGAGTAAAGATTCTGGTAATTTTCCACCATGTCCAGCAGAGCCAGTCTCTGATGTCTCTGAAGTTGTTGGACATGCTGCTGACCAAGCCTGGGCCAGTTAAAGATGTTAGTTATGCCTCTGTGAAAATGTATTTAAGAAGAAATCACAACAATGTGAGCACGCGCTTCTTTTTAGCCAGAGAAGAAGGAGGTAAAAATATGTGAGGGAAACAACATGGAGGCACCAAGGTCAGTGGGGAAGGTGGGGGAGGAGGTGCTCCAGGCGCCGGAGCTGAAAACCCTCTGCCGGCCGTGGGGAGGACCATGGGGGAGCAGGTGGTCCCCCTGCAGCCCATGGGGTCCAGGGGGTGCAGAGAACCCCCACAGCCTGTGGGGAGGTGCCCATGCCAGCGGAGCAGGTGGAGGCCTGCAGGAAGCTGTGATCCAGTGGCAGTCCCAGAGACTGAGAGTTGCAAAGGCCTTGCGGGAGAGAGAAGGGCCTTGCTCCTGGGATGGAAACAGCCTGGCCTTGGCTTGGAATTCTGCAGCCTGGACAAAAGAATCTCGGACTGCAGCAAATCGGGCAGGTGGTGCTCGTGAGATTGGACCCACACCAAAGAAGTTCACAGAGGACTGTCTCTCCTGGAAGGGACCCCATGGCTAAGTAGAGGACTCTTCTCCCTGATGGACTGATCCTGACCAAAGAAAACCCCCATGCCCTGCCCCCACCCCAGAGCTGTTGGTTAGAAGGAAGGAGGGAGGGGGTGAGTTGAGAAATGGCCTTAATAGGGAGGGGGCTTAAGAAGAGAAACAGCATTTGCAGCAGAAGAATTGTGGGGATGGACTAAGAGAAATCACATACCTTGCCCCAGCCTGGATCTGTTGGATGGATGGAGGGAGGGCTACGAGTAGAGAAACAGTGCCTGTAGTAGAAGAATGGTGATGGACTGACTAAGAGAAAAAACCCCACACCCTGCCCCTGCCCTGGAGTTGTTGGTTAGTGGGAAGGAGGGAGGGGGTGAGCTGAGAAGCGGTGCCTTAAGAGGGAAGGGGGGTGAGTGAAGAAACGGTGTCTTAGGAGCTTATTTTTACCTCTGATTTATCCTCCAACTCTATTAGATTAATAAATCACTTTTTTGCAACTTTAAGTTTTCATGACCGTGCCCTGTCTTTCGTGCGTCTTCCTTATCAGTGATCTTATCTCAACTCGTAAGTCCAGTGTTTTGTGTTACATTTCTCTCTCCACTGCATAGCTGCAGCAGGAGAGAGCAGAGAGAGGAGACGTCGTAGGTGCCTGGCATTTAGCCAGGGTCAAACCCACGACACCCCCACAGCCCCGCGCTCCCCGAGCATGGCCGGGGCAGGCACGGAGCTCCCCGGGCAGCCCCTGCCCAAAGCAGCCGCGCAGTGGGGCCGGCAGCACCTTGGGGCAAACGGGGCTCAGAGGGGCCCTGCACCTCCGACTGCTCCAGCACCAAAACCCTCCTGCTCCCACTCCTGCACTCCGACCACACCTCAGCACTTGACCACACAGCTTCCACAATGGCTTCACAGTTTTGTTAGTTAGATTTTACAAATATCCCATGAGCCATCCTCAGAGTCTCAGCAGGACCCTCCTTAACCCCACTCTGATCCTTGCTGTCTCTTCAAAGAGACAAAGTCCCCAAGCCATCAGCCCCACAGAGCACAGGCGCTGACGGCTGCTGGCAGTGCCAGCCAGGAGCTGCTGAGAGCCTTTGGGAGGGTGGGCAGCAGCCCAGGGTGGAGCTCAGGCCACTGAAATCCTTACCTGGGAGGTGGGCAGGCCCTGGCACAGGTGCCCACAGAAGCTGTGGCTGCCCCTGGGTCCCTGCAAGTGTCCGAGGCCAGGCTGGGCAGGGCTTGGAGCACCCTGAGAGAGTGGAAGTGTCCCTGCCCATGGCAGAGGGTGGGGTGAGATGATCTTTAAGGTCCTTTCAACCCAAACCATTCTGGGATGATGATCCCATGGATGACACACAGGGCACCTGCCCCCAAACTGCCCTGATATGCCCCAAACACAGTCAGGTTTGGGATGTCCTTCATGCCCTTCACTGCCACCCTGGCAGCACAGGAGCATCTCCACTTCTGCACTGGGAGCTGCCTGGCTGGAGTTCATGGTGGCTGCTGGGAGCAGAGAGAAGGATTGGATTCATATTTATGCACATATCAAAATAGGTATATTTAACCCCAGGGAATTCTCTCCCAGCTGATGCCATGGCCGGGCTGGGTGGGCTGTGGGATACAGCCCAGAGACAAGGCCCAGGGAAAGGCTGCCCTGTTCCAGGCCACAACAGGCCCTCTCACAGCCCCAGAAACCACAAACTGTTTTCACTTTATCCTTCAGTAGGTGACAAAATAACATGGAAATGATGCTTCAGCAGGAACTGTACTGACAGGACAAGGAGTAATGGCATCAAACTGGTGGAGAGTTGGAATAGAGTTGATGATGGCAAGAAGTTGTGTACTGGGAGGGTGGTGGGCCCTGGCACAGGCTGTGCAGAGAGGCTGTGGATGCCCCATCCCTGGGAACATCCAAGGCCACGTTGGACAGGCTCCAGAGACACCTGCTCAGGTGGGAGCTTCCTCAGCTTGGAACCACAACCACATGACCTTCCGAGTCCCCTCCAAGTCAAACCACTCAAGGATTTGATCATTCCACCATCCCCAGCTCCCACTGGCCCTGAACCTTCTGTGACATCACAGCTCCCACACTGCACCCCATGGAACGTCCAGCACCTTTAAAAGGAGCACAGCGCATCCCTCACCTGCTGCCAGCGCTCAGTGCTCACACGCTCTGTGTGACGTCCGTCGGTGCTGAGCTGTTCCTGCTGCCCGGACTTTTCCTGCTGCCCGCACCAAGCACCAATCCCAGCAGGATGTGCCCTCCTGTCCCAGTGCAGGTACAGTGCCATTGCACGGAGCTGGGCACCCCTGAACACCCGGGCAGGCTGGAGCCCTGTGGGGATGCTGTGGGACAGGGACCCCACGCTGAGCTTCTGCTCCCTGACGCAGCCTGCCACGGACACTGTGGAAGATATGGAGGTGGATATGGTGGCTGATATGGAAGAAGAGATGGAAGTGGATGAGGAAGAGGTGGTCGAGAACATGGAAGTTGATGAGAAGGAGGACATCGAGGAAATGGAGGTGGATGAGCAGGATTACATTGAGGACATGGAGGTTGATGAGGACGATGAGGAAGAACCCATGGTGCTGGGATGAGGATGGAGCCCCAGCAGCAGGACAGGCAGGTGCTCCCCATGCCCTGCCCACAGGCACAGTGGGTCCCCTGCCGCCAGGCTGGGGCTGGGCTGGCTGGCCCTGCTCAGGGACACGGTGCCCCGGGGGGGGGGCCCTGCATTCTGGGGGCACAAGCACCACCCCCAGCCTGCCCTGCCCTTGCTTTGGGCCACACCAGCCCCGTCCCAGCGCCTGGGGCCCGGCTCCCAGCCCCAGCCAGGCTCAGGGCTGGCGGCAGAGTCCTGCTGTGCCAACCTGTGCCAGCCTGGGGACACAGGGAACAGCCCTCAGGGCCACACTGGACTGACCGCGCCACTTCCTTCTCTTCCAGGACTGACGGACAGGCAGGCCACAGATGTGAACCCTCTGTATATATGTTCCAGATTTTGTAGTTTTTCTGTAGATATGATTTGAAGATTGTTATCGATAGGCCCTTTTGTAAATATGTTTGGAAGATTGTTACCCTTACACCATTCTGTAAATATGTTCTGAAGATTGTTACTCTATAGGCTCCCATGTAAACACGTTCTATAGAGTGTTGCTGTTATAAAGATTCTTATAATGAAAGACGTTCTCTAAGATATATGTTTTGCCAATCTTCTGTAAATAAATAGTGCTTATTTTTAACAAAAACCACTGCTCTTTGCAATTCTTTTGGGGACTGGCCACCTTTGAGCATTGCTGTAATTTCCACTTGCTCCGGGTTCCCGGGGCTGGAGGTCCCTGGGGGTGCTGGCACAGCCACCCCGGGGCTGGGGGTCCCTGTGCACAGGGGGGTCACACTGACACTGCTCCCAGCACTGGGCACTGCTCATGTTCCTGGGCTGGGGCACAGCGCTGTCCCCAAGAGCAAAGCTGTCCCCAGAAGAGAGGGGTCGCACATGAGTGACCCCTGCAGCGATGCCACCAAGGCAGGCAGGATGTGTGTGTGGTGCTCCATGGCCAGGAGAAACCTGAAAGAGTTTTCACTTTCTCCGTGAGCAGGTGACAAACTAAAAACCAGAAAGGGTTTCGACTTTCTCATTGAATAGGTGACCAAATAAAAACCAAAGGTATTCTGCACACCTCCCTCTTTCCCTGGCCTGTTCCTGTGCTCCCAGCACCACAGCCTGCCGGCTGCAGAGCCTGCACACTGCCCACAAGCTGCCCACAGGGAAACACCAAGAGCTGGAAGCACTTTGATCACCTTCCCTTCCCAGAAACTGAACCATCTCCTTCCTTTGCCATTCCAGGAAAATTCTGCCTCTACCTATACCAAAGATCATTACAACATATCGCTGATCAGAAATGTTCCTCTGGACTTCCTGCACCAAAAACATCCCCACAGCCCTGGAAGACAATCCAGGGGCATCATTGAACCCTCCACAAACACTGCACACGCCCCCACGATCATCAGCTTTTCATCTCTGCAATTCAAGCTCCCTGCACTGATCCTGTTCCCTTTCTCATCCTCTCTCCATAACTTTAGGAACTGCCGAGCTCCCAGGCCGTCGGCAATTCCCATGGCCAGTGCCTTCCATGGGATGTGTGTTGGACACGCCATGGCTGATGTCCCCTGGTGTTCCCAGGGAAGCTGTTGAGTGCCACAGGAGGCCATGAAGTGGTTGAGGGCACTGGGGCACCTCCCCTACGGGGAAAGGCTGACAGAGTTGGGGCTGTTGATCCGGGAGAAGAGAAGGTTGTAGGGAGACTTCAGAGCACATTTCCAATCTGTGAAGGGCCTACAGGGAAGGGGAGAGCGACTCTTCCCCAGGAACTGCAGTGACAGGACAAGGAGAAATGGCATCAAACTGGTGGAGAGTTGGAATAGAGTTGATGATGGCAAGAAGTTGTGTACTGGGAGGGTGGTGGGCCCTGGCACAGGCTGTGCAGAGAGGCTGTGGATGCCCCATCCCTGGGAACATCCAAGGCCACGTTGGACAGGCTCCAGAGACACCTGCTCAGGTGGGAGCTTCCTCAGCTTGGAACCACAACCAGAGGATCTTCAGGGTCCCCTCCAAGCCAAACCATTCAAGCATTTGATCATTCCACCATCCCCAGCTCCCACTGGCCCTGAACCTTCTGTGACATCACAGCTCCCACACTGCACCCCATGGAACGTCCAGCACCTTTAAAAGGAGCACAGCACACCCTTCACCTGCTGCCAGCGCTCAGTGCTCATTCGCTCTGCGCCACATCCGTCAGTGCTGAGCTGTTCCTGCTGCCCGGACTTTTCCTGCTGCCCGCACCAAGCACCAATCCCAGCAGGATGTGCCCTCCTGTCCCAGTGCAGGTACAGTGCCATTGCACGGAGCTGGGCACCCCTGAACACCCGGGCAGGCTGGAGCCCTGTGGGGATGCTGTGGGACAGGGACCCCACGCTGAGCTTCTGCTCCCTGACGCAGCCTGCCTCAGACACAGTGGAAGATATGGAGGTGGATATGGTGGTGGACACAGAAGAAGAGATGGAGGTGGATGAGGAGGACTTGGTGGAGGACATGGAAATTGACGTGGAGGATGAGATCGAGGAAATGGAGGTAGATGTCCAGGACTACACTGAGGACATGGAGGTTGACGAGGAAGATGAGGAAGAGCCCATGGTGCTGGGATGAGGATGGAGCCCCAGCAGCAGGACAGGCAGGTGCTCCCCATGCCCTGCCCACAGGCACAGTGGGTCCCCTGCCGCCAGGCTGGGGCTGGGCTGGCTGGCCCCGCTCAGGGACACGGAGCCCCGGGGGGGCCCTGCATTCTGGGGGCACAAGCACCACCCCCAGCCTGCCCTGCCCTTGCTTTGGGCCACACCAGCCCCGTCCCAGCGCCTGGGGCCCGGCTCCCAGCCCCAGCCGGGCTCAGGGCTGGCGGCAGAGTCCTGCTGTGCCAGCCTGTGCCAGCCTGGGGACACAGGGAACAGCCCTCAAGGCCACACTGGACTGACCGCGCCACTTCCTTCTCTTCCAGGACTGACGGACAGGCTGGCCATGGATGTCACCCCATTGTATATATGTTGGACATTTTATAGTTTTCCTGTACATATGTTTTAAAGATTGTTATCCTTAGGCCCCTTTGTAAATATGTTTGGAAGATTGTTACCCTTAGACCATTCTGTAAATATGTTCTGAAGATTGTTACTCTATAGGCTCCCATGTAAATACGTTCTATAGAGTGTTGTTGTTGTAAAGATTGTTATAATGAAAGACATTCACTAAGCCATACGTTTTGCTGATCTTCTGTAAATAAATACTGCTTATTTTTCAAAAAACCCACAGCTCTTTGCAATTCTTTTGGACATTGACATCCTTTGAGCATTGCTGTGGCTTCCACCTGTTCCGGGTTCTTGGGGCTGGAGGTCCCTGGGGGTGCAGGCACAGCCACCCCGGGGCTGGGGGTCCCTGTGCACAGGGGGGTCACACTGACACTGCTCCCAGCACTGGGCACTGCTCATGTTCCTGGGCTGGGGCAGAGCCGTGTCCCCAAGAGCAAAGCTGTCCCCAGCAGAGAGGGGTCGCACATGAGTGGCCCCTGCAGCGATGCCACCAAAGCAGGCAGGAAACCTCCTGCCACCCTTCCTGCTGGAGCCAAAGGGTCAGGGCTGGGCCCAGAGCCACCATCAGGCCACAGGCTTGAAAATCCCAATTCATGCTGTGAGGGCCATGAAAGCCTTGGCAATTGCTGGACCTGGATCTGGGGTGCTGCAGGGGCTGATGGTTAAGGCTTGGAGCCTCCAAAGACTCTGGGCTTTGCTTCTCCCCCGGCATTGCATTGCCCTGCGCCCTTCAAGAGACAAAATCCCATTGTGCTACCAGCCCGTGGCCCAACAGGTGCCCGAGCTCAGCCCCTGCCCAGGCAGCTCTCCCTTTGTGGTGGTTTTGGCTTGGCCCAGTTTTTGCTAGTGAGTAGGGTCGGGTACAAAGATGGCTCAGGCACGTCCTGAGTAAAGATTCTGGTAATTTTCCACCATGTCCAGCAGAGCCAGTCTCTGATGTCTCTGAAGTTGTTGGACATGCTGCTGACCAAGCCTGGGCCAGTTAAAGATGTTAGTTATGCCTCTGTGAAAACGTATTTAAGAAGAAATCACAACAATGTGAGCACGCACTTCTTTTTAGCCAGAGAAGAAGGAGGTAAAAATATGTGAGGGAAACAACATGGAGGCACCAAGGTCAGTGGGGAAGGTGGGGGAGGAGGTGCTCCAGGCGCCGGAGCTGAAAACCCTCTGCCGGCCGTGGGGAGGACCATGGGGGAGCAGGTGGTCCCCCTGCAGCCCATGGGGTCCAGGGGGTGCAGAGAACCCCCACAGCCTGTGGGGAGGTGCCCATGCCAGCGGAGCAGGTGGAGGCCTGCAGGAAGCTGTGATCCAGTGGCAGTCCCAGAGACTGAGAGTTGCAAAGGCCTTGCGGGAGAGAGAAGGGCCTTGCTCCCGGGATGGAAACAGCCTGGCCTCGGCTTGGAATTCTGCAGCCTGGACAAAAGAATCTCGGACTGCAGCAAATCGGGCAGGTGGTGCTCGTGAGATTGGACCCACACCAAAGAAGTTCACAGAGGACTGTCTCTCCTGGGAGGGACCCCCATGGCTAAGTAGAGGACTCTTCTCCCTGATGGACTGACCCTGACCAAAGAAAACCCCCATACCCTGCCCCCACCCCAGAGCTGTTGGTTAGAAGGAAGGAGGGAGGGGGTGAGTTGAGAAATGGCCTTAATAGGGAGGGGGCTTAAGAAGAGAAACAGCATTTGCAGCAGAAGAATTGTGGGGATGGACTAAGAGAAATCACATACCTTGCCCCAGCCTGGATCTGTTGGATGGATGGAGGGAGGGCTACGAGTAGAGAAACAGTGCCTGTAGTAGAAGAATGGTGATGGACTGACTAAGAGAAAAAACCCCACACCCTGCCCCTGCCCTGGAGTTGTTGGTTAGTGGGAAGGAGGGAGGGGGTGAGCTGAGAAGCGGTGCCTTAAGAGGGAAGGGGGGTGAGTGAAGAAACGGTGTCTTAGGAGCTTATTTTTACCTCTGATTTATCCTCCAACTCTATTAGATTAATAAATCACTTTTTTGCAACTTTAAGTTTTCATGACCGTGCCCTGTCTTTCGTGCGTCTTCCTTATCAGTGATCTTATCTCAACTCGTAAGTCCAGTGTTTTGTGTTACATTTCTCTCTCCACTGCATAGCTGCAGCAGGAGAGAGCAGAGAGAGGAGACGTCGTAGGTGCCTGGCATTTAGCCAGGGTCAAACCCACGACACCCCCACAGCCCCGCGCTCCCCGAGCATGGCCGGGGCAGGCACGGAGCTCCCCGGGCAGCCCCTGCCCAAAGCAGCCGCGCAGTGGGGCCGGCAGCACCTTGGGGCAAACGGGGCTCAGAGGGGCCCTGCACCTCCGACTGCTCCAGCACCAAAACCCTCCGGCTCCCACTCCTGCACTCAAACCTCACCTCAGCACTTGACCACACAGCTTCCACAATGGCTTCACAGTTTTGTTAGTTAGATTTTACAAATATCCCATGAGCCATCCTCAGAGAGAGCCTAAGCAGGACCCTCCTTAACCCCACTCTGATCCTTGCTGTCTCTTCAAAGAGACAAAGTCCCCAAGCCATCAGCCCCACAGAGCACAGGCGCTGACGGCTGCTGGCAGTGCCAGCCAGGAGCTGCTGAGAGCCTTTGGGAGGGTGGGCAGCAGCCCAGGGTGGAGCTCAGGCCACTGAAATCCTTACCTGGGAGGTGGGCAGGCCCTGGCACAGGTGCCCACAGAAGCTGTGGCTGCCCCTGGATCCCTGCAAGTGTCCAAGGGCAGGCTGGGCAGGGCTTGGAGCACCGTGGGAGAGTGGAAGTGTCCCTGCCCATGGCAGAGGGTGGGGTGAGATGATCTTTAAGGTCCTTTCAACCCAAACCATTCTGGGATGATGATCCCATGGATGACACACAGGGCACCTGCCCCCAAACTGCCCTGATACGCCCCAAACACAGTCAGGTTTGGGATGTCCTTCATGCCCTTCACTGCCACCCTGGCAGCACAGGAGCATCTCCACTTCTGCACTGGGAGCTGCCTGGCTGGAGTTCATGGTGGCTGCTGGGAGCAGAGAGAAGGATTGGATTCATATTTATGCACATATCAAAATAGGTATATTTAACCCCAGGGAATTCTCTCCCAGCTGATGCCATGGCCGGGCTGGGTGGGCTGTGGGATACAGCCCAGAGACAAGGCCCAGGGAAAGGCTGCCCTGTTCCAGGCCACAACAGGCCCTCTCACAGCCCCAGAAACCACAAACTGTTTTCACTTTATCCTTCAGTAGGTGACAAAATAACATGGAAATGATGCTTCAGCAGGAACTGTACTGACAGGACAAGGAGTAATGGCATCAAACTGGTGGAGAGTTGGAATAGAGTTGATGATGGCAAGAAGTTGTGTACTGGGAGGGTGGTGGGCCCTGGCACAGGCTGTGCAGAGAGGCTGTGGATGCCCCATCCCTGGGAACATCCAAGGCCACGTTGGACAGGCTCCAGAGACACCTGCTCAGGTGGGAGGTTGCTCAGCTTGGAACCACAACCACATGATCTTCAGAGTCCCCTCCAAGCCAAACCATTCAAGCATTTGATCATTCCACCATCGCCATCTCCCACTGGCCCTGAACCTTCTGTGACATCACAGCTCCCACACTGCACCCCATGGAATGTCCAGCACCTTTAAAAGGAGCACAGCGCACCCTTCACCTGCTGCCAGCGCTCAGTGCTCACTCGCTCTGCGCCACGTCCGTCGGTGCTGAGCTGTTCCTGCTGCCCGGACTTTTCCTGCTGCCCGCACCAAGCACCAATCCCAGCAGGATGTGCCCTCCTGTCCCAGTGCAGGTACAGTGCCATTGCACGGAGCTGGGCACCCCTGAACACCCGGGCAGGCTGGAGCCCTGTGGGGATGCTGTGGACAGGGACCCCACTCTGAGCTTCTGCTCCCTGACGCAGCCTGCCGCAGACATGGTGGAAGACATGGAGGTGGATATGGTGGCTGATATGGAAGAAAAGATGGAAGTGGATGAGGAAGAGGTGGTCGAGAACATGGAAGTTGATGAGAAGGAGGACATCGAGGAAATGGAGGTGGATGAGCAGGATTACATTGAGGACATGGAGGTTGATGAGGACGATGAGGAAGAGCCCATGGTGCTGGGATGAGGATGCAGCCCCAGCAGCAGGACAGGCAGGTGCTCCCCATGCCCTGCCCACAGGCACAGTGGGTCCCCTGCCGCCAGGCTGGGGCTGGGCTGGCTGGCCCTGCTCAGGGACATGGTGCCCCAGGCGGGGCCTTGCATTCTGGAGGCACAAGCACCACCCCCAGCCTGCCCTGCCCTTGCTTTGGGCCACGCCAGCCCCGTCCCAGCGCCTGGGGCCCGGCTCCCAGCCCCAGCCGGGCTCAGGGCCGGCGGCAGAGTCCTGCTGTGCCAGCCTGTGCCAGCCTGGGGGCACAGGGAACAGCCCTCAGGGCCACACTGGACTGACCGCGCCACTTCCTTCTCTTCCAGGACTGACGGACAGGCAGGCCACAGATGTGAACCCTCTGTATATATGTTCCAGATTTTGTAGTTTTTCTGTAGATATGTTTTGAAGATTGTTATCGATAGGCCCTTTTGTAAATATGTTTGGAAGATTGTTACCCTTACACCATTCTGTAAATATGTTCTGAAGATTGTTACTCTATAGGCTCCCATGTAAACACGTTCTATAGAGTGTTGTTGTTATAAAGATTCTTATAATGAAAGACGTTCTCTAAGATATATGTTTTGCCAATCTTCTGTAAATAAATAGTGCTTATTTTTAACAAAAACCACTGCTCTTTGCAATTCTTTTGGGCACTGGCCACCTTTGAGCATTGCTGTAATTTCCACTTGCTCCGGGTTCCCGGGGCTGGAGGTCCCTGGGGGTGCTGGCACAGCCACCCCGGGGCTGGGGGTCCCTGTGCACAGGGGGGTCACACTGACACTGCTCCCGGCACTGGGCACTGCTCGTGTTCCTGGGCTGGGGCACAGCGCTGTCCCCAAGAGCAAAGCTGTCCCCAGAAGAGAGGGGTCGCACATGAGTGACCCCTGCAGCGATGCCACCAAGGCAGGCAGGATGTGTGTGTGGTGCTCCATGGCCAGGAGAAACCTGAAAGAGTTTTCACTTTCTCCGTGAGCAGGTGACAAACTAAAAACCAGAAAGGGTTTCGACTTTCTCATTGAATAGGTGACCAAATAAAAACCAAAGGTATTCTGCACACCTCCCTCTTTCCCTGGCCTGTTCCTGTGCTCCCAGCACCACAGCCTGCCGGCTGCAGAGCCTGCACACTGCCCACAAGCTGCCCACAGGGAAACACCAAGAGCTGGAAGCACTTTGATCACCTTCCCTTCCCAGAAACTGAACCATCTCCTTCCTTTGCCATTCCAGGAAAATTCTGCCTCTACCTATACCAAAGATCATTACAACATATCGCTGATCAGAAATGTTCCTCTGGACTTCCTGCACCAAAAACATCCCCACAGCCCTGGAAGACAATCCAGGGGCATCATTGAACCCTCCACAAACACTGCACACGCCCCCACGATCATCAGCTTTTCATCTCTGCAATTCAAGCTCCCTGCACTGATCCTGTTCCCTTTCTCCTCCTCTCTCCATAACTTTAGGAACTGCCGAGCTCCCAGGCCTTCGGCAATTCCCATGGCCAGTGCCTTCCATGGGATGTGTGTTGGACACGCCATGGCTGATGTCCCCTGGTGTTCCCAGGGAAGCTGTTGAGTGCCACAGGAGGCCATGAAGTGGTTGAGGGCACTGGGGCACCTCCCCTACGAGGAAAGGCTGACAGAGTTGGGGCTCTTGTGCCGGGAGAAGAGAAGGTTGTGGGGAGACTTCAGAGCACATTTCCAATCTGTGAAGGGCCTACAGGGAAGGGGAGAGCGACTCTTCCCCAGGAACTGCAGTGACAGGACAAGGAGAAATGGCATCAAACTGGTGGAGAGTTGGAATAGAGTTGATGATGGCAAGAAGTTGTGTACTGGGAGGGTGGTGGGCCCTGGCACAGGCTGTGCAGAGAGGCTGTGGATGCCCCATTCCTGGGAACATCCAAGGCCACGTTGGACAGGCTCCAGAGACACCTGCTCAGGTGGGAGGTTGCTCAGCTTGGAACCACAACCAGAGGATCTTCAGGGTCCCCTCCAAGCCAAACCATTCAAGCATTTGATCATTCCACCATCCCCAGCTCCCACTGGCCCTGAACCTTCTGTGACATCACAGCTCCCACACTGCACCCCATGGAACGTCCAGCACCTTTAAAAGGAGCACAGCGCACCCTTCACCTGCTGCCAGCGCTCAGTGCTCACTCGCTCTGCGCCACGTCCGTCCGTGCTGAGCTGTTCCTGCTGCCCGGACTTTTCCTGCTGCCCGCACCAAGCACCAATCCCAGCAGGATGTGCCCTCCTGTCCCAGTGCAGGTACAGTGCCATTGCACGGAGCTGGGCACCCCTGAACACCCGGGCAGGCTGGAGCCCTGTGGGGATGCTGTGGACAGGGACCCCACGCTGAGCTTCTGCTCCCTGACACAGCCTGCCGCGGACACTGTGGAAGAAATGGAGGTGGATATGGTGGTGGACACAGAAGAAGAGATGGAGGTGGATGAGGAGGACTTGGTGGAGGACATGGAAATTGATGTGGAGGATGAGACCGAAGAGATGGAGGTAGATGTCCAGGACTACACTGAGGACATGGAGGTTGACGAGGAAGATGAGGAAGAGCCCATGGTGCTGGGATGAGGATGGAGCCCCAGCAGCAGGACAGGCACGTGCTCCCCATGCCCTGCCCACAGGCACAGTGGGTCCCCTGCCGCCAGGCTGGGGCTGGGCTGGCTGGCCCTGCTCAGGGACACGGTGCCCCGGGCGGGGGGCCCTGCATTCTGGGGGCACAAGCACCACCCCCAGCCTGCCCTGCCCTTGCTTTGGGCCACACCAGCCCCGTCCCAGCGCCTGGGGCCCGGCTCCCAGCCCCAGCCAGGCTCAGGGCTGGTGGCAGAGTCCTGCTGTGCCAACCTGTGCCAGCCTGGGGACACAGGGAACAGCCCTCAGGGCCACACTGGACTGACCGAGCCAATTCCTTCTCTTCCAGGACTGACGGACAGGCTGGCCATGGATGTCACCCCATTGTATATATGTTGGACATTTTATAGTTTTCCTGTATATATGTTTTGAACATTGTTACCCTTAGGCCCCTTTGTAAATATGTTTGGAAGATTGTTACCCTTAGACCATTCTGTAAATATGTTCTGAAGATTGTTACTCTATAGGCTCCCATGTAAATATGTTCTATAGAGTGTTGCTGTTATAAAGATTCTTATAATAAGACATTCTCTAAGACATATGATTTGCTGATCTTCTGTAAATAAATACTGCTTATTTTTAAAAAACCCACTTCTCTTTCCAATTCCTCTGGGCACTGCGCACCTTTGAGCATTGCTGTGGCTTTTACTTGCTCCGGGTTCCCTGGACTGGAGGTCCCTGTGGGTGCTGGAACAGCCACCCTGGGGCTGGGGGTCCCTGTGCACAGGGGGGTCCCACTGACACTGCTCCCAGCACTGGGCACTGCTCGTGTTCCTGGGCTGGGGCACAGCGCTGTCCCCAAGAGCAAAGCTGTCCCCAGCAGAGAGGGGTCAGACATGAGTGGCCCCTGCAGCGATGCCACCAAAGCAGGCAGGAAACCTCCTGCCACCCTTCCTGCTGGTGCCAAAGGGATGTGTGTGTGGTGCTCCATGCCCAGGAGAAAGGGGAGTTTTCTTGGAGTCTTCTTTCTGTGTCCCTTTGGGACACGGCCCTTGGCACTGGGACAGGGCTGGACATGGCTCTGGGGGGCTGGAGTGGAGTGAGGCCCCTGGGCTGCCCCTCCTGGTGACAATCATTTGGAGGGACCAGCCCTGCACAGTCTGATCCCGCGGGGATGACAGGGGTGTGACTCTCAGGCTGGAAGTAGCTCCAGGAGCCTGCAGCTGGCACTGGCTCATTCCACCGAACTCCTGGGTGTTGCAGAGAGCATTCCACGGCTGTGTCCCCAGTGATGCTCTTTCCCATCCCCTTTCCCTCTCCACTGCCCAGTGCTGCTGCTTCTGAAAAGTAAAAAGTGATTTTTTTTTTCCCATGTGATAAAGAAAAGATTGGTCCTCCCATTTTGCTGGAATAAAATCTAGGTTAGCTCATGCTGGGCATGCATTCCCCTCCTTCCCCCGCAGGCAGTAAGGTCATTGCTGGTCCTTGGGATGAGCAGGGCTGTGCAGAGCTGTGGTTTGTGGCGCTGGGAGCAGGATCCAGGTCCGTGGCAGCTTTGGGCATGATCCCAAACACATCTGCCTGGGATCAGCCCCTCTGCCATCCTCTGCATCACATCAGGGTCTGAGCCTTCTCAGTGATCCCTGCAAAACACAAAAACCCTGCAGGATTTTCTTTCTGTGTCCTAAGAGTGAAAGCAGAGCTAAAATATAGCTCCCCGTGTGCTCCAGCCTCATCCGTGTCCCTATTCCTCTCGAACAGCAGGTTACAAAAGCCTAAATCCCTTGAAAAGTGAGTTCCTGGCAGCTTTTTGAGGTGTTTGCCAGCGGTGATTGTTGTAGGCTGCTTTCAAATTTTTGGGAAAAGTGCAGTGCCTGATACAGCCCCAAGCACCTCCAGCTGTGCTTCCCATTTGCTGGATTTGACGCACCGAGTGAGGCCAATCTCAGGATCTGGAAGCAGGGTGGGAAACTGCAGCTTCTGCCCTGCCTCGGGATAAACCCCATGGAGAGAGGAGCTCAGGTCTGGGCAGAAGGAGCTTCAGTCCAGCGTCACCCACAGCACCCCACAGCCTGTGGGTTCGGGGTGCAACTGGAGCCAGGGAGAGCCTGCCTGGCTGGAATTGCTGACAGCAGTCCTGGGGGAGGGACAGAAGGAGCTTCATCCCCCCATTCCCAGGAGCTGCAGGTGGATCTCCCACCCCATGACTCCAGGACAGTCAAGGGCAGGATGAGGGATGAATCCCAAAAATGTAGGTAACAGCTTGCTGGGGAAAAAAGAGGCAAAGGGTGAATTTGCTGCAGTCAGGGTTTGACAGAGAAGGGACTCGAGTTAGAGGCAGGTATAAAGAAATACAAGGAATCAATTTTTTAATGGATTTGCCTGTGCTTCAGACTGGTTCCAAAAAGCTCCGATTAATCCAGAGAACAAGGTAATAAATTGTTGATATATTTGTAGTGCTGAACAGGGTTGAGGCCTGGTGTAATCCTTGGCTTGGGAGGTGAGGAATTCTGCAGAGAAATTTCCATTTCTTCCTTCATAGTTATCATCAAACTCCCATTATTTTTTCCCCAAAGGTTTCCCCTTATTTCTAACTCAATGTTTATTCCCTGGGTTATCTGCCCTGCTCCAAAGGCAGGGAAAGGGTTTTTTCTGGGGGCCAGCAAGGCTGGGTGGGTCCCCAGGGGGGTTCCAAGATTGAAAACCAACCTGAGGCAAAGACTTTCCTGCCAGAAAAGATAATTTCTTTCTGTCTCACTCTGTATTTTCTGTAATTGAGGAGGTTCAGGTGCTCTGATAACCCCAACTCTGCAGTTTTGGGCTCTCCCCATGGGGTTTGCAGTTGGGAACAGTCCCAGAAATGCTGGGAATGAAACATCTCCAGGAGCTCCAGGTTTTGCTGGTGCTCCAGCTAAATGATTGCAGTGCCAATATTGAGCACGGGGTTGTTTGAGAGTGTCAAGGCTGCAGTTCATCGGAGGTCAGGTTTTATTGGATTTTTCCAACTGGCACTTCCCAGTGTTTGCATCTCCCCTGAAGTCAATGTTTTCCTGCTTTCTGTGCCAGGGCCAGCAGCAGCCGAAGCTTCCTGGGATCTTGGCTGTTTGAGGGGGATCTTTCCCACCCCTCTGCCCAAGGCTGGAGCCAGGAGACCCTGAATCCCCACCCGAGCTCTCACATGGAGCCTTTTCCAGCCCCTCTGGCTGGAGAAACCTGGATCCAAGCTTCGGATAGAGCAAAACTATTTAAAACAAGCAGGAAAACCAAGTTTTGGGGACAGACCCCTGAGGGCAGCAGGAATCTCTCCCATCTCCTTTCTGGGGTACCTGGCTGGTCATGCACATGCAGCCAAAGCTCCCAGGCACCTGGAGCAGGGAATTTTCAACATCCATCACATTCTTGCATGTTCCCAGTGTGTTTCCAGCCTTGGGAAATGCTGGATTTGTTCCAAACCCTGAACACAACAGGTTTGGGTCCTGCCAGGGAATTCAGTCCTCTGGATGAAAGGAAAACCCCTCAAGGTGTTTTTCCATGTCCTTAGGAGTGATAGCACAGCTAAAATGGATTAATCAGAAGCCTTTCCAGCTGAAGAGTTAGGTTTCCAAGCTTTGGATTTCAGATTTATTTCAAGAATCCCTGTCTGAGAGGAGGCAGATGTATTCCATAAACAATTCAGTATTGTCCAAACCAGGAATTCTCCATTTAAAATAACCACCACAGACCCTCTGGAGCAGCCCTTTTGTGCTCCCTTCTCACAGGAATTGCCAGGACACCTGGGAATCCAAACACTGGATTGGGAAATCACCTCTCCATCCCCACTGAGGCTCTTTTCCCCGCTCAGGTCATTGTCAGGCCCCATTTGCATCCCTTTATTTCTGCCCAGTGATTGTTGCTGTCAGCTTGCTCTTATCCCATTTCTTATATAGGTTGGTTGATTTGGTTTTATTGCTTCTTTCACCTCTTATCTCATCAAGGTGCATTTCTTCATTGCTATTGTGATCAGCATGGCTTTTTGGAACACATTTAGGGCATCTTTTAAAAGGGGCTTCAACAACCCCAAATTAATCACCCCAATCATTCTGATAATTTTCCTGCCAGTCCCTAAATGTTTTCAGCAGGGCCTTTCCCCCCAGGTACCCAAGCCCGGGCAGGGATTGTGTGTGGGCAGAGCAACAAAATCAGGGCCTGGTAGATGAAAATGGAATTTTTTTAGCTATCAATTCACCTCAATCCATTGGAAAAGGGGCTAAACCAGCAATACTGGGAAGGTAAGGAATAGCTGAAGCTGGAAAATAATCAGGGTACGTTTGTGTGGCTTTGAGGATGTGTGGTGAGGAGCCACCCACGATGCCCTAGGAGCTGTGCCTGGAGCCACCACTGCTTGGAGTCTCCTTATCCCCCTCCAGCGACAGCAAAAGTGGAGTCAGTCCCTCTGCATCTCCTTGGGTACAACTTGGGGACAAGGAGGAAGATCCTGTTCCTTTGGAGGAAGTGCCTAAAACCCCCAGGCCATGGGTGCAGGTGCAGGAGCAGTGTCAGGTGTGTCAGGAGATGCTGAGGGCTGGCTCCCACCTCCTGCTTCTTTCTTTGAGAGCAGAGAAATCCTGAATTACCTTGTTTCCATTCCTGATAAACCTGCCGGTCGGCAGTTGCCTTGGAGCTACGGATCTGCCACAGTGCCATGCTCCTGTGGGCGTCTGGAGCCCGGGAATGCTGGCTCTGTGTTCCAGGCTGACACTGCAGGGCTCTGTTGTTGTTTTCTTACCACTCCGTTGTGTTCCCAGAGCATCATCGTAAAAGGGAACATGAAAGCAGGCAATTTATAATGCTAAAAGAAAATAAAAGGCATAATAATGTAAATTATGCACATCATTAACCCCAACTGTTGCTCTAAAATGGACACAAATTCTGCAGGAAAACCATCTTGAGGTTGTGCGTGACAATTTTCCATGAAGGGCTTCCCTGTGGTGCTGGAGGAGTCCTGTGGCCTCTTTTCCTGAGCTTTGGAGTCCTGTTTGCACCCCTGTCCCTCCCTGGGGACCCCCTTGGCATGTCCATGGAGAGGCTGCAGTGTCCCAGGAGCGCTCCTGCCCCACCAGGAAAAATCCAGAAGGTCAGGCAGCACAGATGGGATTCCTCGGGCTGGGGTGGACACGGATCTGTGGTGGACAGGGATCTGTGGTGGACAGGGATCTGTGGTGGACGTGGATCTGTGGTGGCCACAGACCTGTGGTGGACAGGGATCTGTGGTGGACACGGATCTGTGGTGGACAGGGGTCTGTGGTGGACGTGGACCTGTGGTGGACATGGATCTGTGGTGGCCACAGACCTGTGGTGGACAGGGATCTGTGCCCCTTGTCCCCTCTGGCCATGGAGAAACTACACAAGTCCAGCTCAGGTCCTCTCTTTGATATCCAATGTTTCCAAGGGGAATCCCAGGCCACGTGGATTTTTCATTCTTTCTTTTTGAGGAATATAAAGGAGGAGAGCAGGAGGGATCTGGTGTTGGATTTCTCCTCCCTTCTAATTCCTCCCCTTTCTTCCTGCTCACCCTTTTTCCTCTTCAAAGTAGGAAGAGTCACTTTAAACTCTTTCATCAGCTCACCCTCATCAAAGCCAAGTGGGCTCAGCCTGAGTGGGATTTCCCAGCCCCCTCCCATCTCCCAGATTCCTAAAGCTGCTTTAAAACGCCTTAAACCCTTCCTGCATAGAATTTTTCCTTGCAAAAATTAGACCTCATGAAAATAAATAATTCCCAGAGGAAATTTCAATTTGATTACAAATATTGACTTGCTTGAGGAAAGCTTTTTTTAAACAAAAATCCATTTGGAATCAACATTTTCAAATTAAACATGTATGTTCGCTCTGTCAGAGTACTTAACTTGGAAAAATACCAATTTTGTTTCCAGTGGTTGGGGATTTTAGGAGTTTCTCCCACCCATATTTTTTCGGCAAGAGCTGAACAAAAGCGAGGCCTTGAAATCGGGCGAAGTCGGGGAAAGATTTGTTTTCATTTTGAAGGATTAAAAAAAATGCAATGTGAAATGTTGTAAATCATTTTCACGCTTCTAAAAAAAACCCCTACAAATGCAGAAATATGGGGATTAAAGCGGGAGCTCCAGGAGATGCCTGAGCTGCAGAAGCCCCAGGCAGAGCAGACCCAGTGGGTCCTGCTCCTTTGCCATCACTGGGATCACCTCCATGACCCCACTGCTCCCAATTCCGGCAGTTCAGGAGGGATTTTGCATGGATGTGGCAGCCAGGAGATGTGGGAGAGGAGCAGACCGAGGGGAAGGATTTGTTGGTTCAGGTGACATCAGGCTGTGCAGGGGCTCTCCATCACCTCTGCGGTGAATCCAGAAGGTCCATCAGCATCCCACAGATGTTTGTACAGAATCAGGGAATCCCAGGATGGATTGGGTTGGAAGAAGCCTTAAAAATCATCCTGTTCCACCCTCTGCCATGGCCAGGGACACCTTCCACTAGCCCAGGGTGCTCCAAGCCCTGTCCACCCTGGCCTTGGACATCACAGGGATCCAGGGGCAGCCACAGCTTCTCTGGGCACTTGTGCCAGGGCCTGCCCACCCTCCCAGGGAACAATTCCTTCCCCATATCCATCCTACTTTTCCCTTTCAATTTGAGCCCCAAATGCCCAGTATGGGTCACTGAACCGAGCTTAGGCTCCACACCCCACCAGAGCAGCACTTCAGACACGTCTTCTGGGGCCCAGCCCTCCTTAACAAAGCCAAACCCAACTGCTCACAATGTGAACTTTTGTTGTTTTCCCCCAGACTCTTTCTGTGCTTTCTGTGATCCTTCTGCTCCTGGAAACAATGAAGTCAAGCTGAAACACTTGGAAACCTCCCCCACTCCAGGACAGAGGGCACTCAGGTGTGAACGTGCTGCTTTTGGCACTTTATGGACTAAAAAATGTAAGAATAAATCAACTTCACTTCATGCAATGCAGGAGCTGTGTCAGGGAGAGGGTAAATTGTTCTCAGTGCAGGAAGAGCTGTTGTTCTGCAGATTTTGGGAGGGAAAGGAAGAAGAAGGAGCTGGAGGAACAGCAACTTTCGGATGAGACAAGGTTTCCGTGCCCTGACCCTTGTCCTGGGAGAGGTATTGAGGAGCCCAGCCTTCCACCACTGTCTCTGCCAAAATAAACCACATCCATTAATGGCAATAAATAAATAGCAGCATCATAAGTGGCCTGGCAGGAGCTGGGGACTCTCTTGGAGCCTGGAGGGGGCAGAGGGGTGCAGTGTCCCCAGCAGCCGCAGCTCCCCAGGACCCTGCTGATGGTGAAGCAGCTCCAGCAGAGATGCAGCTCACCAGAGGCATCCAGGGATCAGCCAGGAATGACTCCAGACGCTGGAAGAGCTTTCAAGGAGCATTTTATTAATAAATGCACATGAGAAATGGCTGCTAACAAATGCAGCAAGCCCTGAGACGCCAGCCCTGCCGGCCCAGGCTGTGCCCCCAGAGCCATTAGTCCCAGCAGGAGATGCGGGAGCAGCATTCCCGGCAGGAGAGCCACACTCCCACATCAAAGCAGCCAAACAAATGCTGAACTGTTTTCTATGCGATTTCAGCACCTTCCAGCCATGTCTCAGCAGGTCCAGCCATGCCTGAGGGTGGTTTACCCCACAGTGGCCCAGCAAAGCCTGAGGAGCACCCCATGCCTGGTGCTGGCTCCTCTCCGTTTGCTCCGAGCTTCCTCAATCCTTTTCCCAAATAATCGTGTTTTAAGTACCCTGTGCAGACATGATGAAGCTGTTTAGGACAGCGGATGTTGCCAATGAGGACAACCTCTCCTAAGGTTAATTAATCATTTGTAAACCGACCTTTGGTGGGATGAATTATTCATCAGTGCTCCTCAGGTAACGCAACACAGAATTTTCATCCTGCATTTTTTTGTCAAAGTTTTCAGTTTTCCCATAACTGAGGGACAGGGAGAGCAATGCCCCTGGGGGTCACCTCTGTGTGGGATGCTCTTGCCTGCCCAGCATTTAAACCAAAGGCTTAGGCTGGACCAAAGCCCAACCACTGCTGCTCTTCCCTACCTGTATTTCTTCCTTAAAGCCTGACTGACCTTAAACTCTCTTGAAGAATCCTCTCCAGGAGCTTGACATTTAAAAGTGCAGTGATAGAAAATAACTTCTTCTAAAAATATGTGTAACTTATTTACCAGCAACCAGGAGAGGGGGGGAGGAATTCAAATGAAGACACACATTTACATCACACCACTGGTTGTGACTTCTCCCCTGTGGCAAAGCTGCTCCCTGTGGGATCCAGGCCTTTCCCCCACATCCAAACCTGGAAGTGCCTGAGCAGGAGCAGGGATGAGGAGAAAAGGGAGCCCCATATGCCTTTCCCCCATATCCAAACCTGGGAATGCCTCAGCAGGAGCAGGAATAAGGAGAAAGGGATCCCAGGTACCTTTCCCCCACATCCAAACCTGGAAATGGCTCAGCAGGAGCAGGGATAAGGAGAAAAGGGATCCCATGTGCCTTTCCCCCATATCCAAACCTGGAAATGCCTCAGCAGGAGTAGGGATAAGGAGAAAAGGGACTCCATATGCCTTTCCCCCATATCCAAACCTGGGAATGGCTCAGCAGGGATAAGGAGAAAAGAGCCCCAGACACTTTTCCCCCAAATCCAGACCTGGGAATGGCTCAGCAGGAACAGGGATAAGGAGAAAAGGTATCCCCATGTGCCTTTCTGCCACATCCAAACCTGGGAATGGCTCAGCAAGAATAAGGCGAAAAGAGAGCCCCAGATATTTTTCTCCCAAATCCAGACCTGGGAGTGACTGAGCAGGAGCAGGGATAAGGAGAAAAGGGATTCCCAAGTACCTTTCCTCCACATCCAAACCAGGGACTGGCTGGGCAGGAACAGGGATAAGGAAAAAAGGGATCCCATGTGCCTTTCCCCCATATCCAAACCTGGAAATGCCTCAGCAGGAGCAGGGATAAGGAGAAAAGGGATCCCATGTGCCTTTCTCCCATATCCAAACCTGGGAATGGCTCAGCAGGAACAGGGATAAGGAGAAAAGAGCCCCAGACACTTTTCCCCCAAATCCAGACCTGGGAATGGCTCAGCAGGAACAGGGATAAGGAGAAAAGAGCCCCAGACACTTTTCCCCCAAATCCAGACCTGGGAATGGCTCACCAGGAACAGGGATAAGGAGAAAAGGGATTCCCAGGTACCTTTCCCCCACATCCAAACCTGGGAATGGCTCAGCAGGAATAAGAAGAAAAGAGAGCCCCAGATACTTTTCTCCCAAATCCAGACCTGGGAGTGGCTGAGCAGGAGCAGGGATAAAGAGAAAAGGGATTCCCAAGTACCTTTCCTCCACATCCAAACCAGGGACTGGCTGGGCAGGAGATGGAATAAGGAGAAAAGGGAGCCCCATGTGCCTCTTCCCTACATCCAAACCTGGGAATGGCTCAGTAGGAGCCAGGATAAGGAGAAAAGGGATCCCAGGTACCTCTTCCCTACATCCAAATCTGGGACTGGCTGGGCAGGAACGGGGATAAGAAGGAGAGGGATCCCATGTGCCTTTCCCCCGTATCCAAACCTGGGAATGGCTCAGCAGGAGCCAGGATAAGGAGAAAAGGGATCCCAGGTACCTCTTCCCTACATCCAAATCTGGGACTGGCTGGGCAGGAACAGGGATAAGAAGGAGAGGGATCCCATGTGCCTTTCCCCCACATCCAAACCTGGGAATGGCTCAGCAGGAATAAGGAGAAAAGAGAGCCCCAAATACTTTTCCCCCAAATCCAGACCTGGAAGTGGCTGAGCAGGAACAGGATAAGGAGAAAAGGGATCCCCATTTACCCTTGCATGCTGCAGGGAGGGGCAAGGTTCCAGTTTTGGGGAATCCAAGGAGCTCATTAAACATCCTACAGCCTCCGAAAGCGGGAGGCAGGAAAAGACAAGCCACTGTTTTTTGGGAAGACATCCTATGCATCATTCTTTGTCAGATTACAGGAATGAAGAAGAAAAAAAAAGAGAGAAAAAAGAAATCAAAGACAAAATGCTGCACAAATCCAGGAGCTCAGTACTTGGAAAACTGCTTATTTCCACAGGGAAAAGCCTTCTCCACCCCACGTCCCCCCAAGAGAGAGCAGCTCCTGCCCAAACAGGCTCCTCACCCCCTTCCCCACCCAAAACTCCAGCACAGCCCCAGGGGATTCTCCTGAACGTGAGGCATTCATGTATCTTTAATTATTGTTTCAGCCACATAAATCCATGCAGAATTAAAATTCATGATGGTTCTAGGGTACAAGTGCAAACAATTTGTTCGGTAAACTTTGCTCTAATTGGCATTCTGCAAATTTCCTGTTAATCAAGCCCCCTGGGCTCGGTTTACCAGTGTAGTTGTGCCTGGGAATGTCGGCGCTTGGAGGGTGCACGCGCCAGCGCCGCTTTCAAGGGTCTTTAGACGATATTAACTCGCACATTTTGTCCTCACGTTCATTTGCAAGTCATTTTTGAACAACCTTCCATGGCCCTGTCTTTTATCTCGCTGCTTCATTACCCTGGGTGAGCGAGCATTTGTTAAACCTGAGAGTGAATCGCAGCAGGAAACATCCGGGAGCCAGGCACGGAACATCCCCGGGGCATCTGGAATTCCTGCCTCCGGGAGACGCCTTTCCAGTGGCTCTTGACTCCATGTGGCCATGGGCGACACAAAAAGATGTTTGGGCCAGTGTGGAACCTCAGGAGCGTGAGGCAGGGGCTCCCAAAAATGGGGATACGGAGGTGGGGACACCTTGAGCTGAGATGCGAAGGTCCTGAAGAGCCAAGGCATGGCAGAGCTCCTCTGCCATCCCATCTCCACGGGCATGGACAAGAGGAGGTGCCAGGCTCGGGGGGGCCCTGCTGCAGAGCCCACTTCCCACACACAATCCAACACGGGAAAATTGGCCAATTCCAGCTCTCCTTCCCCAGGGAACACCTTCCCCACTCAGTCCCACCCAGGGTCACCCCCAGCAGGATTTCGGGAGCTTTCAGCAACCCCCTGCCTTCAGTTTTGCAGCGTTATCAGGCCAGCCCCTAAGCAGCATCCCAAGAGATTTGGGAACAGGAGAAGCTTTGTATCACCTGAGTGTCTCTCCAAGACAGGATAATAGAAATAACAAAATAATGAGCAGCTGACAGCCATCGGGGCTGTGCTGGAGGAGCTCTCTTGGATGGGAATGTGCAGTAAGGAACGGGCAGCTCCCACAAGACACCAAAGATGGTGCACAACAACAAACTGCTTCCCGGGAAAGCTGATAAGGAGCATAATTAGATGGCATTACGGCAGCAGCAGGGCCTGGGAGCTGGAAGGAATTGTGTGGAGAGCGGGGACAGGCACATGCCTGGGGGAAAAAAAGAGGGATAATACAGGTTCAGAGAGTGGGAGCTGCTCACAAGGCTTTGGAGGCAACCAGAAGGGCCTGCAAATAAATCAGATGGAAAATGAGAATGGGAAAATGTGGAGGGGCCTGAAAGTCTGGGGAAGGAGAACCAGCCAAGCATTCCAAGCAGGGATTTGTCCCATCTCCATTGCTTCGGTCTTCCTCCAAAGGTTAATTGTGGATGAAACTTAATGAAACAGCTTTGAAAGGGAAGGCCAGCAGAAGGGAAGGAGTTTCAAGCCATTTGGATGTGTCAAATGTATTCAAAATGAGAGAATCTGATGAAAAACTCACAGGAACATCGAACCCTTGGTGGTTATCTTCAAAATTGATGAAGGTGCAGAGGTCCCTGGAGATGAGAGAAGCACCTCTCTTTGAAGAGGATACTTAAATTTAAAAAAAAAAGGTTAGAAAAAACCCTGAATAATCATCTTAATCTAAATTCCCTAAAAGAAGCTGGAGGAAAGGCTTAAATGAGCAACTTGTAAAAGGATGAATAAAATCAAAGAACATGGGTTTGTCAAGAGCCAGTCATGTCAACCCAATTTAATTTCCTTCTTTGATAAGGCAACAGGAGGACTTGGTGGGGAGCAGAAAACACACGAGTGAGGACGTTTTTTGCATTTTCCCACTGACAAAACACCCTCTAAACCCAATCAGAGCTCAACTGGCAGAGAAACCACTCCTGAAGAGGAGGGCTCGGGGGACAAGGAGGTTCTCCAGCCTCCACCTTGGCTCCGGAGGAGGGGCTAACCTCCCTCTCCATCCTGCCTTTCTCCAGCCTGGCAATCTCCAGCTTTTGCCCAGGAAGATTGACACTAAACCTTTGTTGTGCTGATTTTTAGCCTCTCGTTGGTTCATCCTTGATTTCCCCACGACATCAGCATCCCCATGAGTGTTTAAGCAGAGCCCTCCCGGTGCAGCATTATCCCATATTCCCCTGGGATGCTGGCATGGAGCTGGGAAGATGCTTTTGGTGGAGCTTCAGTCACTCCAGGCAGTTTGGAAAAGGTGCAAATCCCTCCAAACACAGCCTGGGAAAGCTGAGGCTCCTCTGAATGGACAGACGGACTGAGGGATGGGGATCCTGCAAGCCCCAGCCAGGGACTTTGGGAGCTGCAGGAATGGCTGCCGCAGGATTGCAGGAGCGGGAGCTTTTGATATAGTTTCAAACAATGTGTAATTATCAGGTAGCTGAAAATTAGCCCATCTGTGCCTCGGGAAAAGACAATGGGAAGTTGTGTGTTACTAATGGCTGAAAAGCGCTGGCAACACAAGACAGGAAATTCTCAGGCACCTTTTTTCTGCAGGTAATGTAATTACACGGCATAATCCCCAAATCTCCTGACTTTTTGGTGGGGTTTGATAAAGCTTAGGAGGTCTTCATCTCCCTTTCTGTTTCCTCTCCTCACTGCAGCTCTGGGGATTGTGGGCCCGTCTGGGCAGCAGCAGATGTGGGTGACACAAAACTGCCTTTAAACACCCAGCTAAAGACAATTGCAGGTTTTTCTAAAGCAGATTGGAAATTCCCACCTGCCTCTGCCACGGCTTCACTCTCTGAATGCACATCACAGAGCTTGTAACATGATTTTGGATAAAATTTCCTTGCTGGTAGAGCTGGTCAGAGCCTGATCCAGGTCAGTGCACACACAAGCAATAGCTTGGGTCACATTTAGGACCCTTTTTGTTTTCTCGGCTTTTGGGCCCTGCTGATGCAAAAAAAAAAAAAAAAATTTAAAAAATCCCCCAATCCCCTGATTCTTTAAAGGCCTCGAGGATCCAGTGATGAGGTCTTTGGGGTCGGTGAAGCAAAACTGGGATGGCACAAACCTCATGCAAACAGTCCGGGCAGGGTAAATAGCTGGTGATTTTTTCTATTCATACTTTTGTCTGAGGAATAACGAGGAGCAAATTGCTTTTCCCTTGCCTAGTTGGAATTATTCAGAGCGCTTTTTTTCTGCTGATTTTTGCTATTCTCCCTTCCGAGAGGTTTGCTCCCGAAGATGGTTCAGCTCTGAATGGAAAGCAAACGTCGCCTTCACCTTCAGTGAACTTTGAAGCGATTGATTTTCACCGGGCATGAAAGAAAAGCTGGGAAGTGACAGCTCGTGGACTTTGGGGAGGGTGAGCGGTGCCATTTCACGCCTGTTGGTGCGGGAGGACTCGGGGCATCCCAGCACATATCTGACAGATGCTCTCGGGGCTCCTGCAGCCGCACCGGCTCCTGGCCCCGCTGATGCTTTAAGCAGCCCAGGACAGGGAGGACTCCGAGGAAAACGATTCTTGCTGGCTTTTGTCTGGTAATCTGAGGTCAGGAAAACAAAGTGCTTCCTCTCAGCTCTCCCCAGCGCCGTGGTGGGAAATGCAGCCAAGCTCCAGCACCGAGAACAAAGCCAGAGCTGGCACAAACACAGCAGCTCCTTAAATGAGTTTGCCATTAGCCGGAAGGGCTGCAAATTGAAGCGAAGATAAGCCCCTTAGCATTTCCCTTCTTTAATCCCAGCCTCATAAAAGCAGAGATGTGTTCCTATTCAGTGGGCTTTATACAGAGGCAGGTATTTCATTTACCCAAAAAACCCCTGGATCGGATAAATTATTAATGTTATTTATAAAGGCAATTCTGCCATTCAGCAACTTCTTTTGGATCCCTCTGCTTAATCTCGCTGCTTAGCATAAGATACACTCCAGTTAAAAGGCAAAATCACATTCCCTTACAAGGCCTGCAAAATAAGGGAGCGCTGAGGTGCCTGGAAAAGGGTTGTAGTTTAAATTCTGCTCGAAAGATTAATACATTTATCAGTGGCAAACATAAGCCCTGATTTCCACTTGCTCGTACCCTCCCTGCGTGAGGATGGGGCCTCGCTCACACGCAGAGAGAGCTCTTTAAGCTACTCAGCAGCACGCTGGTGCTGCCAGAGCCCCTGCGAGGCTGCCTGGGGGCTGGGAGGAGCCCTAGGGGGAGAATTTCGGGATCACTGAGGTTGGAAAAGCCCTCCCAGACCATCGAGTCCAAGCTGTGTCCCATCCCCACCTTGTCCCCAGCCCAGAGCACTGAGTGCCACCTCCAGCCCTTCCTTGGACACCTCCAGGATGGGCACTCCAAACCTCCCTGGGCAGCCCTGCCAAGGCCTGAGCACCCTTTCCATGGAGAAATTCCTGCTGATGTCCAACCTGAGCCTCCCCTGGCCCAGCCTGAGGCTGTTCCCTCTCCTCCTGTCCCTGTTCCCTGGGAGCACAGCCCGACCCCCCCCGGCTGTCCCCTCCTGTCAGGAGTTGTGCAGAGCCACAAGGTCCCCCTTGAGCCTCCTTTTCTCCAGGCTGAGCCCTTTCCCAGCTCCCTCAGCTGCTCCTGGGGCTCAGCCCCTTCCCAGCTCCGTTCCCTTCCCTGGACATGCCCCAGCCCCTCAAGGTCTTTGCTGAGGAGCCCAGAACTGGACCCAGCCCTCAAGAGGTCTCAGCAGCAATCCTCTCCCTGGTCCTGCTGCAGCCCCTCTGCCCCAGCCTGGAGCACTCCTGGGCCCCAAGCTCAGCTCTGCAGGCTCAGTTCCACATCCACCCCACGGAGCAGAGTGAGCCAAGGGCAGAGAGGCAGCAGGAGAAACATCCAAGGGCCTCATGGAGGCCTGGGCAGTGCAGTTGGGATGCTCAGACTCCCAAAGGCCCTCAGACTCTCCAGGAGAGCTGCCTCCGCGGTGGTATTGGGGATCTCAGCCCCAGCAAAACCTGCATTTCACAGAGCCATGAGGAGCAATGGAATAATACGGGAAACTGGGAGTCCTTGCCAACATCACCACTCCAGCTCCAGCAGTGGCACGATGGAGCAGTTCCCACACCCTCCTCCCACCAGCAGGGCAGCAATGGCTGTTTTGGGGCTGAACATGTAAATTTGGGAAAAGGAAAGCTCTTGTGGAAGACATGCTCCGGCCTCGGGGAGGGGAACAACAGCTCCTTGCTCCCACATCACGACTGCTGCTGGAATAACCTCTATCCCACCCCATGATCCCATGAACATCCTGCTCACTGCCACAAGCCTCCCCAAAAAAGTGAGGGCAGCACACATGGGAATTGCAGGGAGCTTTGGAAAAATCCCTCATGGAATGTTTCCTTCTCTGTCTGTTCCCCGGAATCCTTTTCCCAGCACTTCCCTCTCCCAAGGCTGCACAACAATTGGAATAAGCCGGCGCTGGCTGAGGTTTTGTTGCAGCACAATTCGAACCCAGGCAGAGGAATTTTGTTTGCTAAACTCGCCCAACCTTTTCACAGTGGGGTTGTGACAGCAATGTGTGTTTTCCATGTGTTTTCCATGGATGGCTCCAGCCCTGGGGACGTTCAGGATGTGTTTTCCCTCCTGGGCTGGGTGTGGGGACAAGCAGGGGCTCACGGGTGGCACCTTTGATCACTGCCAGGCAGGGAGGGCTCCTGCAGCTGCACTTGGAGCTGGAGATGTCTCAGCTCTGGGCACCACAGAGAAGCTCACTTTTATGTCAAAACGCCTCCTAATAAGATTTTAAGTTTGTTCAGGGAGCTGGAATGAAATATTTAACCACGGCATCACAGCAGCATTTTATTCTCATGAAAATGCTGAGATGCCATTTGCAAATCAGAAATGTTTTCAAATTTTGCTTTGAAATCCCAGCGTCTTTATGCAACTGTTTTGCTTGGTTTTTTTTTTTTTTCTTTCCAGGAAGAAACAAATCACGGGGAAAAATAGCTGAGATCTTGGGCCTTTCTTCCCAAATCAGGTGTCTGCTCTTCAGTCTGCTCTGGTGAGGCTCTTTGGAGCCATCAGTCCCACTTGGAGCAGGGAGAAGCAGCCTGGAGAGCAGCCCTGTTGTTGCATCCAGCATTCAAATTCCATTATCTTTGTTTCCTGCACTGACAACGAGACATTTAAGTTGGAGAACTCCACTGGGCATTAGTGCTGCTCTGAAGGGTTTGCATGATTTGAGATAAATGTCATAAAAGAAATAGCAAGTTCTGCTAGAAAAGCACAGCTGTCCTACTTTTTTATTATTATTGGGGCAAGTTTTGCCTTTTTTTTTTTTTAGGTGCAGTTTATTCACTTGCAATTCTTCATTTCCCTATGTATAAATTAGATCTTGTTAAGCACAAGAAGCCAGCTTGGTTCAATCCCTCCTCAAGACTTGGATACTTTCTTATCCCGCTCCTTTCTGTCCCCTGCTCCAGGCAGGTAGCCCAGAGCCATCCAAAATCTTTGGGTCTGGTGATGTTTGGTCTGTAAGTGACTGAATTTTGAGATATGAATTAAACTATTTTCAAAAGGAAAAGCAGATTTTTAGGCACTTCTGGCCAAATTCAGTATTTGAGGTTCAAATTGTTCTTAAGAAAGGGTTATTCCATAATAGTGACCAAAATAGACTTGAATTCAGCATCTTAGGATCAAAAAGCCCCAAATCCCTTAAGATGTTTCCTGACTTTAAAAATAATAATAAAAAAAAAAAAGACCTTGTGATTTGTACACAGTTTATTCATGGGGGCTTTTAATACAAAATTCAAAGAACTGCAAGGAGAAAATGTTGGCAAGCAGCATAAAAAACTGCTTAAAAATAACATATGAAAGTGTCAGAAGGAATGTGTATCATTTATCCAAAACACTGAGGGTCCAAAATAGCTGAGAGAGGAGGGGAGTGGGAATCAGAAAAATCCTTGCCAAGTGAAGGTGAGTCTGACCACAGAGAGGAGCCAGGGCTTGTGCTGGCCATGCACAATGAGGATGGCAGGATGGGGTGAGATTTTAAGGCACAAAAAGCAGTTCCTCAGCAGCCAGCACTGGAAGGACAGGGCTGGGAATTTTCTGGTTCTGGGAGAAGCTGTTGTGGTCCTGGAGGGCTCTCCTGGGATCAAGCTGTTCCATACAGAACCAACTTTTAGGAAGGCAGCAAATCTCCAGCTTGCAAATGCTGCTCGTCTAAATCCTGCCTGAGATTTGGTCCAAACAAGGCATGGGGAAGTCTGTCAGGAGCTGGAAATGCAATGGGAAATCGGAAAATTGGGAAATCAGAAAATCAGGAAATCAGGAAATCAGCTCCTTTCAGCAATGCCAGAGCCAGCACTGGCTCCAGCTGATCCCCATTCCCCTCTTTTCAGCAGGTCCCTGATGGTTCAGGGTGTGCTTTGCTGCTGCTGAAGCTCCCACAGCCCCTTCCAGCACCCAGAGCTGCCCCAGCCTGAGCCCCCTGCACACCCAAATCTGGGAATGCCAGGGAATTCAAAAATTCCTCCCTGTGAGAGTGGAGAGGCCCTGGAATGGATTTCTCAGAGAAGTTGTGGCTGCCCCTGGATCCCTGAAGTGTCCAAGGCCAGGTTGGACAGGGCTTGGAGCAGCCTGGGGGTGGGAAGTGTCCCTGTCCATGGCAGGAAACAAACTTTAAGTTCCCTTCCAACCCAAACCATGCTGTGATTCCATGAAATCTGGCCGTGATTCCTTCCACCCCAAAAGCAGATCCTGATCACCGACATTCCCACGGTCCGTAGGGATCCGCGCAGCCAATGCCTGGATCAGCCAGGCCTGGAAAGCTGCACACAAGCGGTGCCTTCCCACCCAGCTGCTCCCTGCTGCTCCTCCCAGGGAGCCAAAGCCCCCGGGAGCAGCGTGCAGGTGAGCACAGGGAACGGCACTGCTGCGGCTGCAGCTCCTGGGAAGCTGCCAGGGAGAGGGAAGTACAGGCAGAAAATGAATAGCAGAAGAGATTGCAGGTAATTATGTTTCTTAAGCTGTTAACAGGATTGGCCATTTGATAAATGAGAGGATTTGGGAATGTTTTGTCACTGACAAGGCATTGTAAGATCCGGGTGGAAACAGGAACGTTTCTCTTCCGCGGCGCGAACAAGCAGGAAATTCTCCCGGGATGCTCAGGCACCGTGAAATCCATCTGAAACCTGGATGCCAGCACATGGAGGAGAAAGGACAGATATAGGACTCGGGCTGAAAAAAACCCCACCAGGTTTCTCACATATGCAATTAATTTGGGTTTGGTGCTCCTCCCATGTCCCCAGAGGCTTCTGCTCTTCTATGGGGAACCCCCACGTGCTTCCATATGGATTTTGGTGCCACCAGGGCCCCTCAAATCCCTCCATCTGCTTTTCAGTGCTCGGAATCCCTCTGGTTCCCTCTGCTCTTGGTTTGCTTTTGTGTTCCCTAGATGGAAAGGGAAGAGGAGAGGCAAGAGGGACACCAGCCCTGCTCTGTTTGTCCTGCTCCAACAGTGCCCCTCGGGAGGCTTTGGATACCCCTGGAGCCCCTCTGTTTCTTTTCCAGTGCCCTCAGAGGCCTTGATGTGATTTTCAGGGCGTCCCAGTGCTCCCAATCTGATTTTCCCAGGAAATCTGTGCTTTGGTGTCCCCAGGAGCTCTCCATGTGCTCTGGGGGCCCTCGGGACTCTCAGCCCCATCCCACAGCAGTGAGGCAAGGGCAGGACCCGAGTTTGTGGGCAAGAGCAAAGGAAAAGGGGGAGGCTCTCCCAAATCTCCCCCACAGCTTTTCATTTCTTTGCTTTTGGTGTCTTTTAGCAGCCAAACTGCTGCAGGAGCTGTGGGACAGGCTGAGGATGAGGAGCAGGGCAAGATCTGCTCCAGAGATCTGCCACAAGTAAACAAGGCGTTGAATAAACCAAAAATCACCTTCAGTCTCAGCTGTGGCTTGCTCGACTTTCCATTTCCAAGAGGAAAACTATCTCAGCATGATGGCAGCAGGGATGATTCCTGCCCAGCCTCCCTGTGGTGAGACTCCCCAGCAAGGAACCAGTTCCAGGGCCTTTTCCTCCTGGGGCAGCTCCTTCAGGGATAAATGAAGGCAAAATGCAGCTCCTGCTCCTTCAAGCCAGGTCTCTGGAAAATAAGGTCACTCACCCTGTGCAGCTCCAGCTGAAGTCTGAAATGCTGGCCCCAAGCAGCTCAGAGGGCGGGCAGGAGGTGAAGCAGCAGTTTATTCTTAGCAATAAACACCTAGGGAAAGAGAAAGAACAGGGGAAAAGCTCCAGGCACTTTTCCCTTACAAACAATAGGATTGAAACTTCTGTTTTCACCCAAGCAGGGGCAGATGTGAGCGCTGGATTTGTGCTCCAGCACCCCCAGCCAAGGCCAGGCTTCCCTTCCTCATGTCAGAAAAAGTTAATCCACAAACACCAGAGGTTTATGTCCAAAAAGGAGACAGAGGAGTCCTGTAACTTTATTCATGAATAAAGGGAGAGCTCATGGGCATTTCCCATGGGGTCTCTCAAATTGCTAGAGGACGCAGCCTCTTTTTATCCTAATTCCCTGGCCGCAGGTTCCCTCTCCCTTTCCCCATAGGCTGAGGTACTCAAGAGGTACAGACTTCCCTGAACGCCTAATGCAGACAGAAGTAATATACATTCCTCCTAATGTAGACACCCTTAATACAAATCCCCCCTTTCTTCTTTTTCTTATGTTTCTCTTGCTGTAGTTTATTACCACACTCTTGGGTGAGACAATCAGTGGAATTCTTACAGAAATCCTTCCCACTGTTTCTTCTATCTCTCAGTATCTGTCTTATCTTACCAGCAGACTCAAGTCCCATCTTACCAGCAGTTTGTTTGTGAAGACAAACTGCTTATTCATTATTTCCTTTCCCTTATTCCTTTCACTCAGCAGCACACAGAGCTCCAGCCCCAGCTGGGCAAGGCAAAAGCTCTGCCAAAGCTCAGCCCAGGGCAGCCCCAGGGGCACAGCTGCCCCCTCGAGGGGCAGAGGTTCGAGCACAGAGAGGCTTGCTCCTGCCAGCACCAGCAGGAAAGGAAGACGGGATTCCAAACCACTGCTGGGGATGGATGGGAAGGACTTCCCAAAGGCCTGACCCACAGGAGCAGCCTTGGCCATCCATAAACCCCTGCCAGCCACGGAAAGCAGAACAGGCAGGGAGAGCTGTTCCCTCCAATGAGGAGCATCTGACAGGGAGGCTGAGCCAGCTGTGCCCTGCAGGCCCAAGCAGCTCCATGAGATATTCCCACAGGAAACCCCAGTGCCATGGAGGTGATCCCAGTCCAGAAACCAGCTCCAGACAGCTCCAAATGGCTCCAAACAGCTCCAAACAGCTCCAGACAGCTCCAAACAGCTCCAAACAGCCCCAAAGAGCCTCAGCTCAACCTCCTGCAGCCCTGAGCCCCTGCAAGGGAGGCACCTCCATCAAACAGAGAGTGGGAAACAGCCTTTGGATTGACCCCAGTGGGAGAAGCAGGGAACAGCTCCCACAGCTGCAGTGCAGGACTCTGCTTTCACTGCAGAGCTGTGAAATAGCCCCACCACCACCAGTGCAGTCCTGGAGCAGCCCCTGGGATCTGGGATCTGGGATCACCGTGCCTCTGGCAGCAAGGGATCCCCTCCAGGTGCCCCTGCCTGCACCTCTGGGCACAGCTGACCCACCAGGAATGGATACAGAGACCCCAAAGCCTCCTCAGGGGTTAGCTTTGGTCACTCACCATGGCCAAAGCCTCCCTCGCTCCCAGGCTGACCCACCCTCCTCTCTTCACATATTCCTGCAATCCAAAAATGCCCACAGACCCTAAGAGAGGATCAAGCACCACACACACAGGAATTCATCTCTCCATCTCCCAAAACAAGCTGGGAGCAGTGATACACCAGGACTGTCTCCACAGCCCCCCAAACCCTGACACAGCCCTCACACTCTGTACCAGCACCTTCTAAATGTCTTGGAGAGTCCAGGCACCTCCACAGCTCCAGAGAAAACCCTGGAGATAAAGCTGAGGGGTCAAAAATCCTCAGCCAGGGCAGCAGAGCCTCACAGCTCTGGAAAGGAAAAGGGGAAGAGCTGTGCCAAGGCTGAGGGATGTGTGCCCCTGGGAATGGAGAAGCTGTTCCAGATCCTTCAAATCATTGGAGTTTCTAGACAGAAAGAAAAGGATCGGCACAGCCACCTGGAGCTGCAGAGAAGCAGTGGGAACTCAGGGAAGGGCTGGATTGAGGTGAGGAAGGAGCCAGCAAGGCCTTGGAGGTGAGATCGTGCAGTTATCACTGAATTTTTCACAGAGGAAAAAAAGAGAATAAAACAAAACTTCCTTCTAACACAGCTAGAGAAATACCAGGGCTTGAGAGGGCCTGGGACAAACCTAAAAACATCTGTGCTCTTTCCCTTCAGAAGGTTGTTTCCCAAAAAGAAGGAAAGCACCCCTCACCTGTAGTCCTTCCCCAGCAGCAAACTGAGGATGTGGCTGTGCCTGCAGCCCTCAGCTGTGCCCTTGGCTTCCCTGACCCACAGCTCTGCTGGCTCTGTCCTGCTGCAAAAACCACAGCTTCCCTTTCCACTTGGTTTTAGTAAAACGGAGGTAACATTAAAAAATAGGTTGAATTACCCCCCTCCCCCCTTTTGTCCCCTCCACATCTCCCAGCTCTGAGCCGGTCTGGTTTGGTGCTGGCAGGCTCCAGACTCTTTTAATTCCCTTTGTGGTTCTGCTCAAAGATGTGACTTCCCTTCCCTGGGAAGTGATTACTCCAAGACTGGTGCTGTGTCTTTCCATGGAAAGGTCTGGAAGGAACCTTACTCCGAGCTATTTATAAGTTTTTTAAGCTGCTGCCCAGGTTTAGCTCCACACAGTTATCAGGGCACTAAGATTAGGAAAGGACTGTGTTTCTGAATGCTCAAAAAGGGAAAAAGGAGGAATTTAAAGTTGTTTTTTTTAATTTCAAGTGACTTTTGGTGCCCCCTGAAAGCTTCCATGTGGCTTTCAGCAAGAACCAGAGCCCTCAGTATCCCCCCACCTCAAGGCTTCTGTCTGATTATGGGTTTCAAAACTTGCATGAATGAGTATTTTTATGCCCCGTGAAAATTATAGGATCAAAGAATCCTTGAATGGTTTGGGTTGGAAGGGGCCTTAAAGACCATCTCTGTCCAATCCCCTAATTAAGTGGCTGTCTTAGGAAATAGGCACCAAGCGAAAGCTTTTAGGAAGATCAGAAAGCAGCTCTGAGTGATGAGCAAAATGAGATAGGAGAAAATTACAATGTCATGGAATCGTGGAATGATTTGGGTTGGAAGTGATCTTAAAGCTCATCAGTGCCACCCCTGCTATGGGCAGGGACACCTCCCACTGTCCCAGGCTGCTCCAAGCCCTGTCCACCCTGGCCTCGGACACTGCCAGGGATCCAGGGGCAGCCACAGCTTCTCTGGGCACCTGTGCCAGGGCCTGCCCACCCTCCCAGGGAACAATTCCTTCCCAATATCCCATCTAACCCTGCCCTCTGGCAGTGGGAAGCCATTCCCTGTGTCCTGTCACTCCATCCCCTGTCCCCAGTCCCTCTCCAGCTCTCCTGGAGCCCTTTAGGCACTGGCAGGGGCTCTGAGGTCTCCCTGGAGCCTTCTCTTCTCCAGGTGAGCACCCCCAGCTCTTCCAGCCTGGCTCCAGAGCAGAAGAGCTCTCCAAACTCCAGCCCCACTCTCCAGCCAAGGCTGGGAAGGACAGCACAGTCCTTGGACACCACAGCACTTGACAGAATAACTGAGAATTCCTAGTTAATCTACTGGAAAGAATTTTGGAGCAAGGGGAAGGAAGCCACATGAATATGCAGCAAATACAGTGGGAAGCTGCTGGCTGCTGCAATGGCTCATTAAAGCTGCACAGCCCCAGCCCAGCAGCGCCGCAGCTCCCACCGAACGTGGCAGGATGTGGCACCCCAGATGGGCTCGCCTGGAGAGGCTGTTTCACAGAATGGGCCTCCTGTTTCCATGGAATTTCCACATTCCCCAGCAGCCGCTCGCTGGAGCGCTCCACAGCCCACCTCGTGTGAACCAGCACAACACCAGGGACTCGCAATTAAAAGTGGATCACGGGAAAATAATCATGAAGTTCAAATTTGAAAAGAAGGATGCCTGAAATTTTCTCACTGGAATCAGGTTAGTGCATCTCTAACTTTCCACAGGATTTTTTAATGGTGAGTGTCACTCACGAAGTAATTTTATGTACCTGAATAAAATTAATCAAAACCAGTGGAAGAAAAGCAGCGCAAGATTAAATATCCAGAAAATAAACCCAGAGACCTCTTGGCAGGAAGGATGGGAAGGAAGGACTGGGACTCACACTCCATCTGCTAATAATGAAAATGAAGAGACACAGCAGTGTGAGAACAAGGAGAGGTTCACTGAGGAAAAGCCCTGCAGATTGGAAGTGCTGCTAGTGGAGTTGTAAGAAAAGAAAGCCAAGGGCTTTCAGGTACAAAGAACACAAAAATCATCCAAGATGTGAGCAGGACTCTCCCTGCTCACATCTCATGGCCTGGAGTGAGTGCTATGGGAAAACCTTCCAGCAGAGGATAAATAAATACACTTTTCCTGGCTAATTGTCTGGATTATCAGTTCCTGGCCTGTGGCCACCAGAATTACAGTCCAAAGCAAACACAAGTGAAGCGAGGGAGAGGACACAGGGCTCTGTGGGGCCATGGAGGAGCAGCTGCACACGTGGATCTCTCCAAGCAGGAATTCTGCCCATCCACTCCAAGGCACAGTGCAGGGAATCAGCCAGGCCAGGTGGGATGGGGCTTGAAGGAACCTGGGCTGGTGGAAGGGGATGGGAACCAGATGATTTTTAAGGTCCCTCCAAGCCAAAGCCCTGTGTGGTTCTGTGATTCAGAGGTGTGAGGTTCCTGCTCCCTCTTGCTGGGAACAGGAGAGAACAGCTCTGAGAAAGGAATGGGATTTGATAAAGGATCTCTGACACCTGGGCATGGAGCACAAGGCACAGGGGAGCCCAGGGAGCATGGAAGGGTTTGGAAAGGGATGGGCCCCCTGAGCTTCAGGGATGATCTCCTACACCCAGCCCTACTGGGGATGGATCAGGATGCCTCTCCAGGGGCAGGAGCACAGGCAGCCCTGAGCTCTTCCCTGTACACTGCTGAGGAAGAGAACAGCATTCCAGTGTCCTCATCCCCTGCTGTGGCCTGGGACCTACCAATAATAGGTTTCTGAGATCGGCAGGGTGTTGTCACCCTTGATAAAGATCTGAATTTGTCCGAAGTTGGAGGCACAGGGTGATGCTGGGCCCCATTCCACACTCAACAGGCATAACCCTTGGAAAAACCCCAATTTGCCACCTCTGTGCTGCAGATTTCCCCTGGTCCCACCTGTGCCTCTTCAGCTATTTCTGCTTCTCTTCCTACCTTACATCCATTTACCTTCCAAACCCTCCCTGCCTTGGCTCCGAGCTCTGCCCTGCAGGGGAGTCCTGCTCCTGCCTCCAGCCATGAGTGGGGTCTGGTGTTGCACAGCGTCTGAACACGCACAGACTGACATGGAGAGAGCCTCAGAACACGGCAGATTTCAGAGGAAAAGAATAAAATGCGTATTTTTCACATGCGGTTGTTCCTTTCCTAAATTTCAAGTCTTTAATTCAAATATTAATTAAGACTCTGCCTTGGCAAAAGTGAACTAATTGGGATTGCTATTGGGGGTTTATTTATATCATAAATATAAATAAATATATGAAACACAGAATCCCAGGATGGTTTGGGTTGGAAGGGACTTTAAAGATCATCTAATTCCACCTCCTGCCATGGGCAGGGACACCTCCCACTGTCCCAGGCTGCCCCAAGCCCTGTCCAGCCTGGCCTTGGACATTCCAGGGATCCAGGGGCAGCCACAGCTTCTCTGGGCACCTGTGCCAGGGCCTGCCCACCCTCACAGGGAACAATTCCTTCCATATATCCTACCTAAATTTCCCCTCTTTGGGGTTGAACCCTTGTCCTATCACTACAGTTCCTGATGCATAGCACATAATAACACATAGTACAAAAAGATAGACATGTATCAAAAACATTGGGAAAATGGTATCTTTTCCCTAATCCTCTTGCCATTTCACCTGACACTTTAAAAAATATCACAGAGTCAAACGCTCACCGTGAAACCTTAAAAAAATTGACTGGCGTGGTCAAAGTTTGGTGGTGACATCAGCAAAGGAAAACAAAGCCCAAATGTCAAACCCCGCTACGCCATCGAGCTGGTTGTAAATCAATCGCCAGGAAAAACTCCTGACCTACATGAACAGAAGCAGGAAACAAAGAAACCTCAGAATAAAATCCATGGCTGACAGAGCTTAGCACAAGAAAGTTATGTTTGCAGAAGAAATCCTAGCAACAGTACGGGGTCACTGCTCGGTGCAGACAGGAGAATTGGGAAGGATTATGCAGAAAATGCAGAAGGGTTCAAACAGACTTTGAGTCGGTATTTGGAAAGAAGGATGATTTGCTTTCATTGCTTGAAGATGATGAAATACTTTCCAGTCTATTAGGAACTGAGAGGGATGTTGGAATCTCTCAGCAATGAGCAGTTTGAAATCAGAGGCTCAGGAGCTCCAGCACCACTGCTGTCGGGTGTTAATGGCAGCAGATCTGTGCATGCCCAACTTATCCAAATCGATTAAAGCAGAAGGGAAGCAACAGGGATCAGTGAACCATCAGAGGGAAGAGCAGCTCTGGGGCACAGCAAGGGAGGGCTTTTCCCAGCCTGTCTGTCATTAGCGTGGGCAAGTGTAACTCGGAGCCTCACAGAGGTGGAGAATCGCGGAGTGGGAAAGGCTGGGAGGGACACAGGGGCTGAGCTGATCCCTCTGCTCCAGCAGGGCCATCCCAGAGCCCATGGCACAGGACGGAGTGCAGATGGCTCTGGAATGTCTCCAGTGAGGGTCCAGCTCTCCTGACAAACTGGAGCCCCCATCTTTCCCAGGCTGGTGGCTCTGAGGTACAGGGATGGCACTTGGCACTCACTCAGACCAAAGTTTTCTTCTCCATAAGAAGTGGACTTCTTATGGACTGGACTGGACTTCTGGGTTGGCTCTGCTGGAGGTAAGCATCAAACCAAAAGGGATCTGGGCCCCAGCCCTGCTCTGTTCCTGCCCACAGGCAGGAGCAGGGAGTTTCTAACCAGTGTTTTTGTGAAGCTGCTCCTTAGCTGTGCTCTGGTCCCAGTGACTGTGCAGAGTTTGTGGCCATGAAATGTCCCAAAATGGGCCCACAGGAATCCAGGAGCGCTGTGCTGTGGCTCCCAGAGCCAGGAGCCCTCCCTCTCCCAAATCCACACCTCTGCTGGATCCAAGTGCCAGCTACAGATCTACTCTGGACAAGTTTAACGCCCTGTTTTTTCCAGCAAGAAATGAATTAAATCCCTGTTCACTTTACACCTCTGTATAAGCTCATCCAAAGAGCTGAGAGAGCCTTAAGAGATACCAGAAGCCTTTCCTGCTCCAGAGCAGCACCAAAGACCATCCCACAAACCCAGCTGTGCACAAAACTTTCTCTTTGCAATTCCCTGATGTTTCCAACCCCCCCAAAAAGTGATGCCCTAAACAAGGCTGTGATAGTGGAAGTTGTAAAACACTGTTGGATCTCCCATTAACGTAATGAGGCTTCACCGAAAACAGAGGAGCAGAAAAGAAAAGATTAATCAAAATCCTACGTGAATTTATTTATGGATCACAAAAAATGTTTCCAGAATATCCAAGACATGGTCGAGGGATAAAGTTAGATGAAGTTCGGATTTATCTCGATTACCTAACCTGGCATTAAAATCCTTTCCACTGATCAGCAAACAGAGGGATAAAAAGATTTTAGAGACATTATGTAGGTCTGGAATAATTCCCAGTACGAGTTCCTATAAGAAGAGGAATTGTGGGAGGAATACAAATATTAATCAGAAGAAAAGGTTCTAAATTGGGAAACTGCTCTGGCAATGAGACAAAAGTCTAAGTCATTAGTGTAACAACCTCTAATCCCTATCAGAGCAGCCAGTCTCACGACAGAGATGGACGTGAAATAGCTTTCTCCATAAATATTTCAGGTTTGATTAATTCCAACTTTCTATGTCTGGACGTAACAAATATGTTGTGAAACATATCATGAAAAACCAGAGACATTTGGCTGAACAATCCAAAACCGTGTAGAAACCTCATTTTCTAGGAAATGGAGAAACACATTTTAAAGCTGTTTTCCTCTTAACTCCATGCAGAAAATTCCCCAGTGTCCAACTCTTTAAAATAACTTCTCCCCGAAAGCAGCAGCCTATCTAATTAAGTCCAAAACCATGCTACCAGTTTGACCCCGATTTCAATTGGCAACTCCCTGACAGGCACCAAAATACCTTATTAAATTTTTTCTAGGGATAGCAGTTCTGATTTATAGGAAAAAAAAAAAAAGGAAAAAAAAAAGGAAAAAAAGAAAATAAATATTTTCTAGGTCAGAAAAGGCGAGAAATGCCAGGAAGAGTCCTGCAGCCCCAGGATTCACACGGAGCATGAGGCAGTAAGCTCAGAGTCCTGCTTTGGTGACAAGTCCTCATGTAAAGCAGATCATCCCTACCCAGAGACTGAAGCACATCCATATGCATAGCAAAGCTCCGAGATTACTCCCAGCACTCCCTTTTTCCCCTGTAATTACAAATCTTTTCCTTTCAGAGGCTGTACAAGAAATATTCTTCAGTGTAAGAAGCTCCACAACACCCTCACGCTTGTGACAGTTCAGCTGTGTTGGGGCTGCACCAGACCAGGGCGGGCCCCACCTCACAATAGCCTTTTTTGGGGAAAAAGACTTTTTGGGCAGCTCCATCAGTGCCAGGCTCCTGGGCAGCCCCATCGTGGTCCAGGGGACTGGGGACAGAAGTGAAACTGCTGAAGTCTCATCCTGCAGTGGAAGGAATGGACCGGCAATGGTGGGCTTTGGCTGAGGTGCTTCATGAAGCAGGAATTTCCTGTGGGACAGGGAAGCCGCAGTGTTTTCCTGCCAGGCTGGTGGATTTGGGGTGTTCTGGGAGAGGTTGGTACCTCCCACATCAGCACCAGCAGCTCCCAGCACAATGTACAGGAATTTGAACTTTGAGCTAATGGATAGAATCCCAGAATATCCTGAGTCAGAAAGGACCCACAAGGATCATCAAAGTCCAGCTCCTGGCACTGCACGGGACAGCCCCAAGAACCCCACCATGAATAGTTCCTGACTTAAAAAATTGATCCTCAAAGTACTAAAGGATTTTGGAAAAGCACAAGGACAGCTCTGAGCTCTGCTCCCTGGGACAGGGACAGGACCCAGGGAATGGCTGGAGCTGGGCCAGGAGGGTTGGAATGGAAATCAGGGAAAAGTTCTTCCCCCAGAGGGTGCTGGGCACTGCCCAGGCTCCCCAGGGAATGGGCACGGCCCCAAGGTTGCCGGAGCTGCCAGGGATGCCCAGGGTGGGATTGTTGGGCAGGGCCAGGAGCTGGGCTGGATGATCCCTGTGGCTCTCTCCCAGCTCAGGATATTCCCTGATCCTGTGATTTTAGCATGTTGCAGCTCGACCTACTTTACAATAAAGTTGCCATCAAATTTCCCCTCATTTAAAGGTTTCCACTTCTGATGTTCTAATGTGCTTCTTATGTAATGCTGAAGTGCAGTTTAAAGGCAGCTGCATTAGATCCCAATTTTGCTTTTAAGTAGTGCTCCCAGTCTAATTAAATCATCATTCCCCAAGTTTGCACCCTGCAGATGAGGAATCTGCTTCCCAGAGCACTCCATGTCCTTCCCAGCTCCCCGAGCCAAACCCATGGCTGCCCAAGCACACGGCAAATACCTGCAACCATTCCAGAGCAGGTGGAAACACCCTGGGGACAGCTGGCACAGAAACTCCAAACAGGAACAAGTGTTTCTCTAAAGCATGAAATGAAGGATGAAAATGCAGCGGAACAACGTGGAAAACGAAAGCAGGATGGAAAGAGGAAAGTTTGGGATCACTAAACACAGTTTTAGACTAAAATTAACTGAGCTACAGTGGCAGCCACATCCATAATTCAGCTCTCCCCCATGCTGAGGAGCTGAAGATGTTCTCCA
Source organism: Acanthornis magna (assembly GCA_036785705.1). Classification (NCBI taxonomy): domain Eukaryota; kingdom Metazoa; phylum Chordata; class Aves; order Passeriformes; family Acanthizidae; genus Acanthornis; species Acanthornis magna. Next base: position 173,991 of record JAWUZG010000168.1, read on the forward strand.
GCCTTACCACAGCCCTGCACCTTTTGTAGCTGCTCCTCTGAGCCAGTCCATGGAAAATCTCCACGTTTGGATCATTCTGGATTGTATTCAGGCTCGCTTCAGTGGCAGGAGCTTTGGAACAGGCTCCCAGAGCAGTGGTGGAGTCACCATCCCTGGTAGGGCTCAAAGAATGAGCAGATGTGGTATTTTGTGATGTGGGCATGGGGGGGGGTCAATCAAAGGTTGGACTTGATGACCTTGGAGGTCTTTTCTGGCCTTAATGATTCTCTGATTCTCTGGTAAAGAAACACCACTCACCAGAGAAATCCAGGGAGTTTCGGGAGAAGGAAATAAACTGCACCAAATGTGGGTTTGAACAATTTCTGCCTTCAAAAAGCACTGGACACTGCTCTGGCAAAGCCCAGGTTTAGCAGGTGAATTCCTGTTCCCACATTTCCAGCTCCAGGCAGGAGTGTGTCCAGCCAGGAGCCCTGGGAGCAGCGGCGCTGCTTATGGATTGTCCTGCTCCAGTCATTCCCAAGGTGCTGAAGGTCCTGCAATTCCTGATTCCATGTTCTGGGCATTCCCTCTGCAATGGACATCGGTTTATGGCTAACATCACTCTTCCCTCCTTTTCTAAAATGTCTGCCCAGCATTTCTCTCTTTCCCCTTCCCTCTCCTTCCCCCAAAGTCCGTGTTGGAGCATCCCACACTTATCTCCCATATCCCACTCTGGGTCTCCCCTCCTGGTGTCCCACAAGAAGAGCTGCTGGTGGGACTCTCCCCAGTCCCTCACTCACAGAGTCTATTCTGGCCTAGATATTGTTATTTATTGTCCTCCTCACCTGCTCCGAGTCCTTTCCAGCTCCCTCTGCCTGCCTTCTGACAGCTGAAGGAGCCTCCCTAATTCCATTTGGCAGGACAGTGACTCCCAATCAGCCTCCCAGGAATTCTTAATTCATTTCTACTTTTGACCTACACACCAGCCTGAGGCAGTACAATTTAATAATCAGTTCTATGAGGACGTCTGACTTTCTGATTTAGACTTGATGCCTCATAATTTCATGGGGTACCCTGAACTTTTCCTATTCTTACCTTAACTTTTCCTATTCTTACCTTAACTTTTCCTATTTCCTCTGAATTTTCCCTAGCTAGGAGATCTCAAGATCTCTCTCCCATGCCTGACTATTTCCTGTCCTGTTCCCAAAACTATTCTGTCCTCATCTACTTTCTGTGGGTGGAATTCAGATTAAAAAGCTTTGATTTCCTGTTGGAGTTTCTCTGCCTCATAGATTGACACCTCCAGGTAGAAACCTAAATTTAGGAGTCTAAATCTCAGAGCTGAAGAACTCCCACCCATCCTTTTTAGCTCTGTTTTATTCTTTATGGAGACAGGATGAACAGAACTGCAGATATTAATCAATAGGTGGGTTTGCCAAACATTTATACAGTGACATGATCACATAATCGTGTTTCCCTTTTTTTCCTTTCCTGAAATTTTTTTCTTATTTAGTTGGAATATTTTCATGCTGGGGCCACTGCTCCAATGTTTTCCAATGTTATCCTATAGCAGCTCCATTTCTGAGTGGTGGTAATGCTCTGTTCAAGCCCTAATTAAGTATAATATATAATTGAATATGGATATTCCCAGGCAAACTATTCTGCATTTCTTAGCTCTGACTTTGCTGTGCTGCTCCTGACAGCCATGAGGACCATCTGCTTCTCTTCCCAGGGTCACACTGGGCTATCACAGCTGATTTTGTGTCATCCCCAAACCTTGTCACTGCCACCTTCACCCCTCTTCCCAAATCATTGAGAAATTCCCAATCATGGCTAAACTGCAGAGCTCCTTTCTCTGGGAAAACAGATCTTTTTCTCCTGCTTTTTGTCCTGTTTTGTCTCCATCTTATTTACTTACAGAGGACATCTTATTACCTCAGCTTAACCACTTGAAGAGTCTTTAGAGAAAGACTTATTGACATTTGTTTGGGAGTCCATGTGCACTTTATCAGCTGGATCAGCCTCACCTACGAGCGTGTTGACATCTCCAAAGAGCTCCAAGAGATTTATGAGGCACAGCCTCCTTCTGCAAGAACTGTAATGACTTCTTCCAAATAAATCACATTTATGAAATTGCCTCCTGCTTCTCTTCTTTATTATTGTAGTTTTTACCCACTTATTCAGGTTGGAAGGGAGATTTACTGATCCCTGCTTTTCCCCATTTGTCCTGGAGACCTTTTTCTCAAGGCTGAAGACACATTTGCCACTGTCCATCCTTCTTGCAGTGTGGTCAACTCGAATGACACTTTTCATGCTACATTTAGCTTTCTCTTAATCTACTGTTTGAGGTCTTTCAGAACTCCTGATCGAGTATCATCTTATCTTGTTGCTTTCTGACTGCTCCTTTTATTGATTTGTTCCCAAATGTCCTCTGCTGGAACTTCATTTAGGGACAATTCCTCATGCCCTCCACTGCTTCACCACTAATGCACCCCTTTCCAGCCTTCCTCTGTCATTTGTTCCCTATTATTACAGTTTCCTACCCTTCAGCCAAGTTTCTGAGGCATTTATTATGTCAATAATTTCCTTTAAAATCAGTCTAGTTCACCTCTTTGGGGCTTCAGAGTTACAGCATTTGTATAGATATATTTTTACATTTTTTATTGATCTCATTGCCCATTTTTCATGGGACCTGCTTAGCTGGGACTTTAATTGCTGAGCCCATTCTTTGCTATTTCCTTCCTCAATGTTATCGATTTCAGCTCCTTCCATTTTTCTAAATTACAAGAATTTTCTTCTTTCTCTTGAAGAGGAGCTGTGATCTGGAGCCATGTGCAGTTGTTTATTTGGTGAGTTTCCACAACTGCCAGCTATAAAAATATCTCCTTGCTTCGGAATGTTAAAACCTAGTTTGCAATGTTGATTTATATAGCTTATCTCTCCCGTAAAAACTACCTCACCGACGACTCAGAATCTGCTTGTCTGCTGCTGTGACAATTTATAACTCAGTGATTTCACTTCCAAGTCTCTTTCCTGCTCATTGCTGACGTTGGTACCCACATCACTCACACCACCAGCTCCCTCTAGCACCGAGTGTGGACACAGAAGTCCAGCAGAGCTCAAAGCACTGCAGAAAATGAGTTTTTTTTCCCCGTGTTTCAATAATACATTTCATTAACACCTCCTGGTTTGAGACTTTGGTGATTGCTCACTCTTGTTAAATTTTTTATTTTCTATAATTCCCATGTCTGTTCCTGGCATGCTCCAGGCAGGCAGTTGGATTTTTTTTTTTTTTTTTTTTAGATATTTTGGTATCTGTTTCCTCTTTCATAAATGTGGCACAAAGCACTTGTTTCTGTTTATTTGTTGATTTTTTGATCACTTTCCCCAGGTTAGAAAACCTGATCCTGACCTTCAAAGTGTATCCTGGTTTTACAACAGATTTTGAGTGAGCTCTTTGTTAAACCAGAGAGATGATTAATTAAACAACCAAACAGAACACCAGGACACACCAACAGGATTCCAGCCCAAACTCCAGTCTCACAGGGCACCCACATCACAGGAAAAACCTCTGGACGAGGAACTGCCAGCTCTGAGCTGCCAGGACAAGGAATTTGGCTGTGCTGCCCTCGTCCCTGAATGCAGGGCTGCCAGAGGGGCACAGCGCAGCCCATCCTTGCTGGGAGCCCACCCAGAGCTGATGGAGCTGCCCTGAGCAAAGCAATCAATCTCTGCCCCAGGACAGGTTCTGTGCCCGCACAGGCACTGCCATCCATCAGAGCAGGGCTCAGCAGATGGGCTCTGCCTCACACAGAAACAAGGTAAGTGTCTGGCCCAGCCAGAAATGCTGGGCACACTGATACACACCATATTTCTTTAGTCTGCTTCTCAGAGAATCATGTGGAACAGTTTCAAAAGCTTTCCTAAAGCAAAATATGTCCCATCTGCTGCCTCCTCTTCATCTCCTAGACATTATTTTCTCAAGGAAAGAAATTACAGTGAGATCGCATGATTAATTCTTGCTAAATCGATGTCTTTTCCTTTTATCTTCTATTTGCTTTAAATTGATCATGTAATTTTTTTTTTTTCTCCGACTTATTTCTGGGAAGAAATAAGTGGTCTCTCATCCTTTGGTTTCTCTTTTTCAGGGGAGAAAACTGTGTTTGCCTTTGGACAGAGCTCAGTGATCTCACCTGCCTTGCAGGAGCTTCCAGGGCAGCCACTAATGCTTCAATAATTGCTTCAGCTCCCGCCTGCACTGCCCACATGGCTCTCCCAGCACAGCCCCAGAGCAGTCTGAGGCCAGAGCTGCTAATCTGGAAAGACAAAGAGAGAACAAATCTAAAGCACAAACGTGGTGTGAAAGGACGTGAGGGACGAGGCCTCGCTCAGGCTCTGCTCCTCTCTCACAACGAATAGTTTGGCCCAGCAGAGATTTGGGGAACGAGCTGGGTTGGAAGGACCTTAGAGTTCATCTTGTTCCACTCCCTGCCATGGCTCCAGCCCCTTCCAGGCTGCTCCAAGCCCTGTCCAACGCGGCCTTGGACACTCCCAGGGATGGGGCAGCCACAGAACGCGGTGTTAAATTAGTAGGGAGCTGCCTTCCAGCTGAGGAAAAGCAGGCTGCCAGCTCTCTCGGAAAATCCATTTTAAATTGCGAATTTTCGGTCGACTGTGCTGCTGGGGATTCAAACAGCAGGAGCACAGAGCAGCTGCACAAGTGCTGACAGATTTGCTGACTTACAGGGAGAGCACAAAGGGACCTCTCCTGAGACACCTGGGTGCGAAATGCTGGGGAGGAGCACCAGGTCCTCCTGCATGTCACACATCCTAAAGGAAATGCCAGTGAAGGATCCTGGAAGGCAAAGTCAGGCTGCTGGCTGAAGATTTAGCCCCAGGGTGCTGTTGGCAGCTTCTCTGAAATCCTCCCAGTTACACACACAGCTCCAATTAGGCACAGGGGGAGGAGAAGCTCTCCGGAGGTGATGGGCTCCATCAGAACTCCGCAGAAATCAGACTTTGGAAAATCAGGCTCAGGAAAACATATAGGATGTGTTTAATTAAGTGGGAGCTGGGGGAAATCTGTCATGAGCTAAGGGTAAACAGATTGCTGAGGGTTGGTACAACACAAATACTCTGTGCATTGAGCCAGTTCAGAGAAATAGCTCAGTACAGGGACGGGAACAGATAATAGGTGACATTTTATATATCAAAATGGACTAAAGAGCTAAACAAAGCTGCCCCCTTAATTAAGAACTATAAATACATGTATATAAAAATGGGAAGGTGGTAAATTAGCAGGGAAAAAAACCTAGATGAAATAAAACACAGGTAATAAAATCAGCAGCAAACAGCAAATCCCAGTGACAAACCCACCAGTGTACTAAAATATATGGCCATAAACTACAGAAAAGAGAGTATAAGTCATAAAAGTGAAAGATTCTTTTTTTATATCAAAGAGAATGTTTTAAGGAATCTAGTCAGCCTAAAATTCTTACTGGAAAAGACCATACACTGAAAGTGTCTGGCAGTGAGAATGTAAATATACGAGCAGAGTTATCCCATCAGTCACCAGAGAAAGGAGACTGAGTGCTTAATGCTGAGAGGTGAAATACTAAACACGGGCCCCTCTATTATTCATAAAATAAATGGATATAATGGCACAAAGGGAAAAAAGGGGTTAGAGAAGCAATTTCTGGGAGCAGAGGCTGCGGTGCAGAGCTCTCAGACCTTGAGGAGACTGCTCCTGCTTCATCTCCTGCGAGGAACAACAGGAGCGAGTTCAAGAAGAGGCAGGGGATGAACAAGCAGAGAATTTGGGCTGCTCTTGGAGCACAAAACTCCTCTGGGAGTGCAGTGGTGATGACTTGAGAGGTCTCAAGTGAGATGAAATGGGAGGAGTGGTCAGAAAGAAGGAATCCACTCCCGCACAGCAGCGCTGAGACAGAATCCCAGAGAATCCCAGAATTCACTGGGTAGGAAAAGACCTCTGAGATCATCGAGTCCAGCCCATGAAATCCCAGCACATCCAATTCTGCAGTTCCCATTGAACACTGCAGGAAGATTGGATTGGGGGCAGGAAAGAGCCATAAAAAGTATATGAGGAGAGGAGAATGTGTAACTGGGAAGCTTAAACAGCTCAATTGTGGGGCAATTCCATAAGAACTTTCACAAGGGGGAAATATCAACCAAGGCTTTTTAATCTCGCCAAGACAGAAGAAAGACTGAGGACTGAAAAATGAAAGTGATTCAAAGCAGAAATGAAACCCACATTTTTTAACAGCAGTGATGATTAAATTTGGGAACAAACTACCACCTGAAGTGATGGATTTTGCAACTCTTGACATCTGGAACATATGTTCCTGTGAAAAGTTCAAGTTTTGATAAATAAGGATTTTTTTCTTCCCTGAAAAATAATTTTGCCAGAAAATTCTTCGCCACCATTCGGGTTTCTTGTCTACTTAAAAAAGATAAAAGATGAGACAGAGAAACAGCTTTGTACATTGAAAGTTGGTCAAAATGATAATAAAAGCAGAATAATGGAATTCCTAGATAAGGAGTATGATATGGCAGGAGTTAATTATCACAGTGACTGTAATGAAAATTTTGCATCACTAATATTCCAGAACTATTTGAACATTTCTTTATAATAATGATCAAAAGGGAACTGCTTGACATAATCTACTTGAGCACTCAAGAGCCTTCTGATAGTGTTTTTCAGGCAGGGCTAATCCCGAGGAATCCTGCATGGCCAGAAATTGTGGATGCTCCCAAAAAACAAAGCACAGGCATGGCACCAGATAGAACCGCGATGTCACAAATAGGAATTTCCTCCAGGCTCAGCCTCCTCTGGGAAGGTGTTAAGTGGCATCGTTCCAAGGATCATTTTTAATTGCAATCAAGGCACCGAGAACTCTTGCACAAGTGCTTTTAATACACTACAGGAATGAAAAATGACACACAAGGCGCTGACAAGTTGTGGAGCATCATTAACCACACCACAACCATTAACAAATGTGCAAAGGCTGGTACAGCTGCAAGGAATTCAGGCGGAGGAGTTGGGCTCCACATTGTTGGATTTATTTTTTTGTCAGATACTTCAGAAGGGTGAAGCTCATCCTGAATCAATAGGATGTGAAGCATCACTTTTTTGAAAAAAAAAAACCAAAACACATCCTCTCGGGATTTTTTATTGGACTGAGAATTGTGGCACTCCTCAGTAAATGTCAGGCTTATCACTGTTGTGAGTAAGCATCAGTTAGCTCTCAAACGAGCTGACTCTGTTCATTTTTCTCAGAACTGTGTGTAATATTCTCCTGGCAAGGAACAGCTCTTTTAGTAGACTGCAGCACAAATTTGTAAAAGAAGCTTGTCTCAGCTCTGATCCAAAAACCAAAAGAGATCTAGATTAGATGCCTGTGGAAAGAGCTGATTTTGACTACAAAGCCCAGATCATTTGGAGTTAAAGCGATGCAAGAAGTACAAATTTCTCCTTTTCAGATCACAACAGATGCACCAATTGTAAGAAAACTTTCTTCCCTAGACTTGTTTACCCACTTCAAATTACATCAGTAGCTTCAAGTGTATTTTTGACCCGTGAGTGGTTAATGACATCAATCTCTCCAATACATATTCATCCATTTCTAAAGACCCTCTCGTTATTTCTCCCATGTAGCTTTCCTCTTTCTATTGCTCGCTGAGCCCCAGCAGCCTCGTGGTGAGATCTTCATTAGCATTCAAATAAAAATTCATTGTTTGCCTGTGTAGTGGGGAGAGGAGCCATCACAAGTGTTTACATTCAGAGCCGTGTTTCATTTGCTTCTGTCAGAACATAACAGAGCACAGCAAAGGCTGCGCTGGGTCACAGCGAAGGTTCCTCTCCTCTAGCAGCAGATTTCCCATCCAGCTGCCCCGGGAAAGGCTTTGAGAACACACCAGGAATGCAGCAGTGCTTTCTTGGAACGCTATTCTGTTTCCCAACAATGTGTGTCTTGGGATTTTCTGAGTCACAATCCCTGGTTTTACTGTTGAACAGGTTCTGCTTTAACTTCCCTCCATTAACTTCTCCCGCTAGCCCCGGAGCACAAGTAAACTTTGAGCATCCATAATATCCCATGGCAAGGGATTTTACAGCTCCATTACAAGTTTTGTCAAGAGCCATCAACCACATTATGCTGATTTCCAGTTGTTGCTTTGGAAGAGACACTAAAGAGGCTCCTCAGTTTGGAGAGAAGAGAGCAAGGGGTATGTGAGTGAGAATTATAAAATCATGGTGAGGCCACAACTCCTGCCCTGTGTCCAGTTCTGGACCCTCCTGGCTAGAGAGACCTCGAGGGGCTGGGGCATGTCCAGGGAAGGGAACAGAGCTGGGAAGGGGCTGAGCCCCAGGAGTGGCTGAGGGAGCTGGGAAAGGGCTCAGCCTGGAGAAAAGGAGGCTCAGGGGGACCTTGTGGCTCTGCACAGCTCCTGACAGGAGGGGACAGCCGGGGGGGTCAGGCTGTTCTCCAGGGAACAGGGACAGGAGGAGAGGGAACGGCCTCAGGCTGGGCCAGGGGAGGCTCAGTTTGGACATCAGCAGGAATTTCTCCATGGAAAGGGTGCTCAGGCCTTGGCAGGGCTGCCCAGGGAGGTTTGGAGTGCTCATCCCTGGAGGTGTCCAAGGAAGGGCTGGAGGTGGCACTCAGTGCTCTGGGCTGGGGACAAGGTGGGGACAGGGCACAGCTTGGATTCAGTGGTCTGGGAGGGCTTTTCCAACCTCAGTGATCCTGGGATTCTGTGATTCTGTGGTCACATCGAGGACAAGGGCACAGAGCAGGCAGAGGAACCACAGTCCCACCCACAAGATCATTTCTTATGTAGGTCCTTTAGTGCCCTTTCAGGACCCTTCACGAGCTCCAACAAATTTGTGAATTGTGGTTTCTCACTACAAAAACCTTCCCCAATACGTTGGGGTTTATCCATTTATTCTGCTTTCCCTTATCATTTCTCCTCCCTTGCTCACACAGCCTCCACTGTGCCCATCTGCAGTTCTCCACTCCTGGGTCCTTCTCTGGGATTGTTGTCACATCTCCCAACTTCCATCCCTCCTGCAGGGAAACTGATTTAAGTGACAGGTTACACACTATTGTAGCTCCATAATTGCATATTTGTTTTCCTCCAGAGCTCTTGAGTGATTACCAGATGGTCTTGGTAATTTCTGACTCTTCATCTTATCAATTAGTCCTAAAATGAATTCTATTGTCATTTAATTTGAGACGGTTCCTTACACTTGTCCCCATAAGTTTGGCTCTCAGGGGAGAACAACCTACCTCAACTCTAGACAGCACCAACACAAAGCTCACTTTACTTTTCTCTCTTACAGGAAATTCATTTAGAGACTGGTCATCTGTTTCCCAAACCTCTGGAAAAAATACAGTTTTGGCAATTTTGAATATATTTTTACAATATTTTTATTATTACTTTACTGAGTTTGCACCTTAAAATTTCCCCTTGCCTGCCCTACAGGCTTAGCTTCACAGTTAATGGGTTTTTTAATTTTTTTCCAGGAGTTCCTTTATTTGCTCAGAAACCCCTGATTTTGAATACTCTCTTCTACTCTGCTGTTAGAATATTGCCTTTTTGGTCCCTTGTAGAATTATTTCACTTAGTGATATATTGCTCTGAGCTTCAGATAGGGTGGGTTTATCTGGTTTCTCATCTTCTGCATCCTTAGAGCTGCTTTTAATTTCCTTTTAGGAAGCTCCTGCACTTTTGAATAGGTCTCATTTTTAAGTTAGGTGGTACTGTGAGGGACTTGGGGGGGGAAATCAAATATTCCTCAGATAATGTCATGAATCCCTCTGGAAAAAGTGAGGGGTACCATCAGGGTGTTTCCAAAGGAGGGAGCCTGTGAAGGAAAGAGGATGTGCAGCACCTCCAGCTGGAAAGAGAAGGATGGGGAGGACTCTGCCCTGGTGCTGCAGGGAGCAGGACCTGGATGCTGGGAGAGGTGGGCACAGGAATTTCTAGCACTGAGCAGCCAAAAGGTAAAAGACAGGGAGGGAATTCAGAGAAGCAAATCCCAAAGGAAAATTCCTATTCCAAAGCAGGAATGTACCTGTGTCAGCAGAATGATGTGAATTCAGCATTCAGAGAGGGGAGCTGGAAGGTTCTCATGCAGTTCCAGGTTCCCTGCACTCACCCAGGCAGGGTGTGAGGGGCAGAGCTGTCACACGTGGCCTTTCCTCAGCATTCCAGGTCTGTCTGTACACAGCAGGATCCAGGGGGCTGTGGGGAGGTTGGGGCCAGAGCCTGTGTGCACCTCCCACACCACAGCTCCCAGGGCTCAGGGCCTTGTGGCTTACAGGAATTCATGGCTCAGAGGTGCTGGAAAAGCACCCCAGGATCTTTTCTGGGTGGCTAGCATACAACTCCCCTGGTAAAAAAAACCAGTCTGAGCACCCCTGGATGTTTTCTGGGTGGTTGGCATCCAACTCCCCTGGGGAAAAAAAAACAGTCTGAGCACCCCTGGATGTTTTCTGGGTGGTTGGCATCCAACTCCCCTGGGAAAAAACACAATCTGATTCTAACAAATGAGGGGCTGGAGCATGGGCCATGCCCTGCTCTCCCCATGGCAGGACAGGGCTCTCCGGGTGCCTTGTCCCTGCCTGGTGCCACCCCACACGTGGGTGTGACAGCTGCTGGCTACACTCAGAGCCCTTGGGATGCTGGCAGCTTCTGGAGTGTTCGATACTGTGTGGATAGGAACTGTGTGCATCTTGATATGAAAATAAACCAAAAGATGTGTCCAGGCAGCTTTTGCCCAGAGCTGCAGGTGCCCAGCCCGCAGGGACAGCTCCCACGCTGCAGTGGCCTTGGAATACCAAGCAGGCAGCTGGCACATCCTGGGCAGAGCCATGCTGGCTCCCCCAAACAAACCTGCCAGATGTTGCAGCCCCCAAGGGAGCCACACGCCCAGCCTGCTGCAGGGATTGTGCTCGGCCTCCTGCTGGGGCCGCTCCCTGCAAGAACGCTGCAAAACGGGGCTGGCTTGACAGCTTCTTAAAATTGGTGCTACCACAGGTTTGTGGAGTGAGGGAATATCAACAAGAAATAAATCAGAGCTGGGAGAAAGGCTGCTCTCCACTCTCCCTCCAGCGTGGCTTGTTTACACTCTGCACTGCAATCTGAAAAATGCCATCTCTAATGAATACTAAATAGTGGGAGGCTTCTCCTCAGCAGCCTGGTGCTGAGCCTGATTGCTGTGCAGGAGAATGTGCTGGGGGAGAGGGGGGCTTGGCTGGGGCTCTGTTTCGTGCAGTCATAGAAACTGTCAAGCTCAGGTGCCTCTGTGATCTGCAGGCAGCCTCTCTCCCTGCACCCTTTCCTGGCTCCCCATTTATTTTTAAAATGTTCCATTGTTACTGTCGCTCAGGTCTTGCAGCCAATTTTCATGTCATTATTATTTCTGTCGCTTTAAAATTTATCTACTTATGCAATTTTAATCCTTTTTTTTTTTTTCCCCAAACCAATTCACAGTAATATGTTAACAGCTGCCTTGTAGTGGAAGTCACTGGGAGTTAATACTCCCAAGCCCTCTCTGGTAAGAACTGACTCACCTCAGTGTTATAAATCTGTTCTACACTGCCTTGTACCCCTCTCCTCAGAACATTCACATGTATCTGCTTTATCACCAGCAACATTCCAGACCCTGCCTGTGCAGGGGATATTAAAAAAAAAGATTCCAGCAAGCAAGAACACTTTTCCACACACAAATGACATCTAAAATACTTCTACAGCTCCTTAAGCTGCAAAAACTCAGGAAGCAGAAGGGGATCTCTATTGCAGTAGATGGGGGATAAGAAGAAGGAAAAGTCATAACAGCCCCTGCTCACATTTCAGTATTCCTACACGGAATACATCTGCCTCTGTCGGGGGAGTCTGATGACACTTTTGGTTTTTCTCCTCCACCAGCAGTTCCATTCTCCCTGTGAGGGTGGGCAGGCCCTGGCACAGGTGCCCAGAGATGCTGTGGCTGCCCCTGGATCCCTGACAGTGTCCAAGGCCAGGCTGGACAGGGCTTGGAGCAGCCTGGGACAGTGGAAGGTGTCCCTGCCCATGGCAGGGGTGGCACTGGATGAGGTCTCTTCCACCCCAACCCAATCTGTGATTCTGTGGTTGTTTCAAACAATGCAAGGCCTTCCCATGATGATAATTCTACCTAAGAAAAATGCAGAGCAGAAAACGTACCGACCCAAAGGCCTGTTAATGCACAACACAGGTGAGTGTTTGTTGGGCAACATGTTTTTGTAAAATACCAAATTCAAGCAAAATCAGTGTTTCTGAATAACAGCAAATCATTCATCCTGACTGCAATGGTTATTCTCCGTTCCTCCACTCATCCACTGGAGTGTTCACATAAATATGCATACACTTCCCACCCACACACTATCAAACACTCCACAAGTGCTACAGAGCACAGGATAATCCGTTGTTTTGGAGGGATCAAACCTGCAGCCACGTGTGTGCACTGAGCAGGAGATTCTAAAGCCCAGCACAGGGGCACTTCTCACTGAGCTGTGCAAAGGTCACCCTGTGCTGTGATTAAGCTCCTGTCAACACTGAGCCTGTAGGAGAGTTCAGAAAACACTCTGCAAACAAGAGCCAGGCTCTCTGGGTTAAAAGGTTATGAAATTTAGTCTAATCTCTTGTTCTATTTTCTTAGACCTTCACTACCGATCTATTATAGGCAAGGAAGTCAGTGCACCCTAAAAATTGGGTTTCCCAACTTCTTCTTTCACAACTTCTTCTTTTACATGACCCTGGCCATATTTATTGTAGAATGACAAACTGGTTTGGGTTGGAAAGGACCTCAAACATCACCTCCTTCCACCCCTGCCATGGCCAGGGACACCTCCCACTGTCCCAGGCTGCTCCAAGCCCTGTCCACCCTGGCCTTGGACACTTGCAGGGATCCAGGGGCAGCCACAGCTTCTCTGGGCACCTGTGCCAGGGCCTCCCCACCCTCACAGGGAAGAGTTTCTTCTCAATTTCCAATCTACAAGACAATTTCTACAAGGCTGCTCAGACTTGCAGTTCAAACTGCTCAGAATTCTCTCAAGAGTCCCTGAAATCTCTTTTTTAAGTCATGCTGATTTGCATCATCATTTCTCAGACTGAAATGAAATAATTTCTTTTTGTCAAAACATTCCTTCCACCACTCTCTTGAAAACCACTTGTGACTCTGTGAATTATCACAGGAATTTCACATTTGGCACAGGATTTGTCCCAGTGAGAGGTTTGGATCTGTTGCCTTCCCAACTGCCCACAAAGTTCATACACTTTTAAGCAACTGGAACCACCAGCAGCTGTCCACAAATTTAACAGAATAAGCAAGGTACCAAAAGGATTAGCACCCAGGAAAAGTAAAACAGCAGAATAATCAAAATTATTTCTAAGTGTATAGAAACTAATAGGGAGATGCGTCCTTGTCAACCTGAATCCCTCAGGAACCAAAGAAGCTGACCCAATCCAATTTTGCTCTCCAATGAATGAGACTTTGTGGATAAGGAAGAAGAAGCAGATACCACACACCTGAGGCTCCTGACAGTGTCCCACATGACATCCACAAGTGAAGAGTATCTTGGCTGAAGTCCTGACACAAATATGGTTGGAATCTGCAGTCTGAGGGCAGTTTCCAATGGCTCACTGTGAAATGCAAAGGACAAATTGAATGGTTACGCAGCTGCTCATAAGATCCATTCAATATTTTATTGATAGCCTGGATGAGGGAATGGACTGTGTGTTTATTAAATCTGCCAAGATTAAATCTGTGAAGAGCGGCTGCAAATACATGGGGGAGAGCAGTATTAAAAACTTTTGACAACTTGGACAAGTCTATAAATACAGAAGCCATCTCACTGGTAAAAAGCAGAATGGTTCCACTCGGGCAGGGGTAAAGTGCACAAATCCAGGATAGGCATCAGCTGGCAGAAAGCAGTCTGGAAAAACAAACAATCTGCAGGTTCTGCTGGATCACCAGCTGTACAGGGGTTATTATCCTGAGCAGAGAGAAGCCACTGCACAGCTCTATTAGCAGAGAATTACCTGCAAGATATCTTGTGGGTCCTTTGCTGTCCTGTGAAACACCTGAGTGCAGAGGAAGGTCCTGGCTGGGCGCTGCTCCTCGGGAAAGGCTGGCAGGAAAGCAGCACCACTGGTGCTCAGAGGGCTGGAAAACATGACCTGAATCAAGAGATTGGGAACAGGAGGTGTTCAATAGAGAGCAAACCATAGACAGGGGCAGTAACAGCCCTGACAGTGCAGGACTGGGGCAGGAACAGCCCCGGGCCAGATCCAAGTCTGCTGCAAATGAAGTGAAACAACATCTCTGCACATGCCAGGGATGTCACAAGCACTTCTGATTGTGCTGAGGAAGGAGAAGATGGACTCCATGATTGGCTGAGAGTTCATCCAGCTTCACTTTTCAAGGATTGTGTGCCCAGCTGAGGCTGATTAGAGTTTGTCTGTCCCCAGTTTACCCTGATGTACCCCAGTGGCTTCACACAGCAATTGCCTCTGTACATTTGCATCATTTCTGCATTAACATCATCATTGAGGGTAGTGGTTTATGTTCATCTTACCATCTTAGGACTATCTGTCTCACAAACACCTTATCAAAATGCTCTTTGCCAGAACAATTTGACTCACAACTCATTCATCAAAAGCCATTTTAATAATTAGTCCTCGAATACTAATTCAATGAAATCTTTGTATCTTGATTTTCCTCTCCAACCAGAACAATGGGCAAAAGGGCTTGTAATCCTTTGGCACTGCTTCTCTCAGACTCACAGGATCTTGATCAGATCTGCTGGTGCCAGTCTGCCATGCCACTGACAGAATTTTAGAAACTACCAGAATTTTAGAAAACATTGTAGACATCTTGGGCCTCTCAGCTGCAGAATCTCACAGAGACACAAGGTCACTGCTGCTGCCATCAGCATCCAGTCCAATCCCTGGCACAAAGGCAGGACCAGCTCTCCCTGTGTCCATTCTGATATGAGGAAAAACATCTTACAATAGCTTAAATCTTCCCCAGATTATCCATTTCAGTGATTTTACATCCTTTATCAACAATGTATTCCTCATATCCCTCTTGGTGCAGTCCAGCCTGTTTTCTCCAGCCATTTTCCCATGGGAAGCAGTTTGAGCTGCAGTGGCCAGGCTGACTAACAGGACACCTCCTGAGCCAGATGATTCATCAGGATGTCAAGGGAAAGCAGTGCTGCCTTATCAAACAATTTTAATCAATTACCAATATTGATCAGAAGCAGCTACAGCCGAGCTTCCTGCAGGATCCATCGAATTTAATGTCTGTGCTGGAAGGAGAGCAAAGATCCCTGTGAAATTGTGCAGGATCTGAGATTTATGAAAGCACAGCTTGATTTCATTGGCATTCCATCAGTTAAATCAACATTATATAAACCCTTATATATAGGGGTTCTTATATAAAAGAAATCATGCAAGTCACAGACCTCGTTAGCTCTGTGTACCCTTCTACCACTGTTAAATTGAGTTGATATGTCAGAGAGTAGAAACCCAAAAGATTCCTGATTTATCATCTTAATTCTTTACATCTCCTCTCAAGAATTCACAGCGCTGTCATTCTCTCCTCCATTCCCATTACCTTCTTTGTAACATATTGGCCTTCTTACTTTTACTGAATAATTCCTGGTCTATTATATCTATAATTATACTAATAATTAAGCATGCCTTTTCATCAGCTAGCAGCTAATTACTTCTGTTCCTACCCAGCTTGCTCAGAAAACAGTCAATTCATCTGTATCCCCATCACTCTCCTGTTGCTAAGCACTCAGTGCCACTCTGCAGTGGCACTGTTGTGGTGTGGGGTGGCTCAAGGTGCTCTGCAGTATCCGAGTGCTGCTGCCTTTCACCCCCACAGGGGTTCCTCACCTGAGAGAAGGCTTTACTCCCCTGCCTGGCATCGACTGCTTATCCCAAACAGCTTTGGAGCTAGCCATAAGCAGCTCCTGCTCTCTGCATGGAGCAGTCATGGGAGAGACAAAAAGAATCTAGATTCCAAATCATCCCATGCCAGCTCGTGGCTCAGAGCATACCCGAGGTGTGTTAGATGGGAACTGAAGTCATGAGGTCTAAACTCTTGATGATTTGGACTTCTGTAAAGCTTTTGACACAGTCCTCCACAACAAGATGAGCAGAGGGATGGAGCAGCTCTGCTGGGAGGAAAGGCTGAGGGAATTGGGATTGTTCAGCCTGGAGAGGAGAAGCTTTGGGGTGACTGAATTGTGGCCTTCCAGTGCCTGAAGGAGCTGACAGGAAAGATTTCCAGGGATGGAGGGCCAGGACAAGGGGGAATGGCTTCCCACTGCCAGAGGGCAGGGACAGATGGGATATTGGGAAGGAATTGTTCCCTGTGAGAGTGGTGAGGCCCTGGCACAGTTGCCCAGAGAAGCTGTGGCTGCCCCTGGATCCCTGGCAGTGTCCAAGGCCAGGGTGGACAGGGCTTGGAGCAGCCTGGGACAGTGGGACATGTCCCTGCCTATGGCAGGGGTGGAAAGAGATGATCTCTCAAGTCCCTTCCAACCCAAACCATTCCATGATTCCATGGTTCTGTGATTCTCCGATGTGAAGAACCTCTTGCTCTCACACATTGTCCCTGACACCCACATCATTCCTGATCTGCTGATGTGACAACTGGACATTGTCATTGAGCCTCTGCTTCTCACTCTGGCTCCCACCAACACCCTGCCCCAAATCACTCACGCTCATTAGCATCAAACTTCAGTGATGTGGTGATAAATCAGCTCAGGTTGATTTTTTTCCCCCAATTATCTGTCATTTGGTCTGCTGTAGGCTGCAGACCGCAGTGGGTGTTTCGGGGCAGGAATTCCCACCATTGCCAGCTTTGGCAAACTGCTTCCTTGCCTGTTCCTCCATGGATGAAATCAGGGAAATTACCATTAGTGAAATGTTAATGGCAGGTAGTTCCAGCCTTCCCAGAGACTGGGTTAGGCCAAAGCCTTAATCCTTTTATCTGACTCATGACTGCATCCTCTGAAATGAAGCAATGCTGGCAAATGAAGTGGTTGTGCCTGATTCCAGCGAAAGGAAAATTGGAAAATGAGGGAATTTGTTACAGAAAATGCTCAGAGTGGCAGCCAGAAAGGTAAAATGTTTTCAGATGGCAGGTAGACTATTTTAGGATTCTATATTGGAGGCTCAAAGCAAATGCATATAACCTGTCAAAAAAAAAGACTTGAGAGGAAAACAAAAAGCTTGCATCATAAAACAGCAGGATCAGGGAGGCTCTTGGAAGTTAAAAGGTATCCTGCAAAAAGCTGAAGTTGTGTCTGAAAAAGGAAATCTAAAAAGAACATAAATTCTGGCAGACTAAATGTAAAAGCACAATAACATAGACGGAAGAAAGAGTTTAGAAGCAGTTTGCTAAAGAAATAGAAAAGAATGTTATAAATCCTTCTTGAACACATCAAGAGCAAGGAGCTTGCAAGAGCCACACAGGTGTGGAAGGAGCACTCAGAAAACACAATGCAATCACAAAAATCCCAAATTCTTGGGGTTTTCTTCTAACCCCTGTTCACCTTGGAAACTCTAGAACCAGGATCTTGTTTATAAGGCCTTCACTGAAGGCTTGTCTTAATTTAAAGGTGTTAAGTGGAGATTGCAAAGCAGATAAAATGAAGAACAACGTTTCACTGGGCACCCGATGGAATTCACACAAGGTTTTTATAGAATGTTAAATATGAATCATCTGGGCTAATACCCTCAGTACATAACCTTTTGCTGAAAATTGCTGTGATTATCAAAGGACTTGAAGGTAACTAATAAGAAATCAGGTTTTTAAAATAAATCCAGTGGCGATTCGAGAAGCCTCAGACCACTAAGCCAAATGTCCATATGGGTCATGTTGGCTGAAGCCCCAGTAAAGAACAGAATTAGTGAATACATGAATAAAAGTAACATGTTAAGGAAAAGTAAACATGACTTTTGTAAAAGGAATCCAAGCCTTCTAAATCTGCTGGAATTCTTTGAAGGAGTCAAAAGCATGTAAATAGCAGAGCTCCAGCTGAGAATTTTTCCCTGCATTTCCAACTCACCCCAAGCTTCCAGAAACCTCATGCATAGAAGGTCTCATCAAAGGCTTTTAAATAAACTAAAACAGCCAGGGACTACAGGTAAGGACCTCACAGAGTTACAATTTAGTATTGGAAGAAGAAGATTATCCTAAAGGATGAGTTTTCACAGTGGAAGATGATCAGCAGTGGAATCCCATGGGGATTAAGGTCCAGTGGTGTTCAATGTGCTCAGAAATTATTTGAAAAGTTGGTGGAACAGTGAAGAAGATTTCTGATAAAAACTAAATTAATTAGGATAATATTTACTGCAAAAAGTTCAAGATGCCACGACACTGAGCAAGCCTCATGATGAAGTGGAAGATAAATTTCAGCGTTGACATCCATAGTCTGGTTATCCACAAAAAGCAACACTTTACACATAGAGTGATGGGCTCCGAGCTAGTTTGCACAATTTAGGAAATGCATCTCAACTTTATAACAGCTTGTTCTATGAATATATGACCCCATTGCTCAAGAACAGGCAAAAAAAATCCCAAAGTTTAGAATTCTTAGGAGGGAAAAGTACAGCCTTGCCCCTGCTTACATTAATGGTGGCTCTGCTTCCCCAGCACCCAGCGCATCTCTGATACCCTCACCTGAGACAAAAAGAAAGTGTAACAGCAAAAAGAAAAGCTACATGGCAGGATGACAAACATGGTGAGTACAAAACTGCTTTCATGTGAAAAGCAGAGTTAGCGTGAGTGAGAGGCTGAATAGGAAGGGATCACTTGGCATTTGTCGTTGCCAATTGTGCCGAGCAGGCCAGATGCCAGCAAGGGGAGACGGACACCGTACACGAGCTGTGTCGTGTGCCTCTTTGTTCAGCTGCTGAAGCCTTCATATCCTGTCAGGCAACAACTCCGAGGGCTCGGGGAGAGCTGTGACAGCCACATTTCATACATAATCCCAGCGTGCTTTCAGGAAAAGGAGATATAAGGGAAAAAGGAGGAATGAAAGACTTGCAGTGCTTTTTGTGCCCATTACTTCATTACTTCGAAATCGTCATTCATTAGAGGTCTCTGCTTTCTTTCTCAGCTGTCCTCCCTGCACTACAATTTCAGAATCAAAATAAAAACAATAACCCCACACACACACTTGGGCTGTATTTACTAACATCTGCCTACGGTGACCCAGCTGGTTCTTGCCAGCCCCTTCAGGGATGTGTTTTAACACAGCTCCTCTCACCTTTTCACACTTCTCTCATTTCCCAGCTCCTCTGAGCACCGTGGGTTCAGGCTGTTAACTCAGCTCCTTCAGGGACAGCACTGCCTTTCAGTCACTTGTGCACTGACTTGTACCAATTGGTCCCAAACCTGATAACAGCCTCAAACTCCTGGCGAGCCATTAATAATACACCAGCAATCATTTTAATTGCAACCGGGTGTCTGGAATTTCGGAGCTGCACGCAGAGTTCCTTCTCCCCACAATATTATTGTCCCATTGTGCATTTTGGAGTTTAGCTCTCATTAAAAGTAATAGAGGGAAATAGTCTGTAGCCAAGTGAATGTGTTTGTTTTCACAGTTCACCTCCTGCTCCTCTGCACTCAAACACTCTTTCGCTCAGTGACGAGACCACAGCTGCTGCCATCGTTTACTTACCTGAGGAGAGCAATATTTAGCTGCAGGGACACTGGAGTTTTCTGTTTGTTAGTTATCAGGTCAACAACTCTCACCTTATCACTTCAGTTTCCATTCTGTTGATAAAACCTGTCAGCCTTCCTTGAGTGGTTCCAGGCCCTCAGAAGAAATCACATTAAATTGGCACAACCAAGTAAATCTGTAAGGGATGTGCTCCTGCCTAACCAAAGGGAAGGGGGGAGGGCTTGAATTTCTTTCCCTCTTCCTCCTTGCACAGCTCCAATGTCCGAGCGCTTGGAGCTGTGTTGAAATCCTCCCTAAGGATTCAGCAGTTCAAGTCAGATCAGGTCTTTGACTATGGCCCAGAGGAGATGTCTGTGGAGCTGAAATTGATATGTTTAAGTGCAAGAGACAATAATCAGTTCTTCAAGTAGAAGCTAAAAATACCCGCAAGAAAGTGGAATTCATAATGGAGATTTTAAAGATCTGTGACACGCCAGAGCCTGCACAGGGGTTTTAATGAGAGAGAGGCCAATTTAATTGGTCAGTGCTAGCAGATGCTTCGCTGGGTGAGGGCCTCCGAGGTCTCACACTCCTGGTGAATGCCCGGAGCGTCGCTGGACAAGCCAATGTCACAGCACAGCCGTGTCACAGCCAGGGACAACCATCGACACCACACAGCCCCGCCACAAGGAGAAGGCACTGAAAACAGGAGGCCAAAGCTGCCAAAGGAACGTTCCTAAAGGAAATTGCAGGACTGACCATCTGCACGTGCCGTTTGTTTCATTACAGCTCTGGGCACGGAGCTAAACCAGCCCGTTAAGTTTTAAAGTCTGCTAGGGCTGAGTTAACAGGGACTTGCTGAGCACCTCAGCCTGAATTCACACCCCTCCCCTGTGAAAACTCTCCTGGAGTGTTTGTGGAAGCCCAGAAATAACTTCCGTGGCCCATTCAATTACAGACAATCACCACCCAGAGCTCCCTGTCCTCGTGGCACGGCTCATCAATCAGGTTTGCTGTCACCGTGTCTCTTCTCATAGCAGTCACCAGAAGGCTCTGAGCTCCCTCCGAATCCATGTGACATTTACTGTCAGGGGCTGTCAACA
Organism: Acanthornis magna; assembly: GCA_036785705.1. Taxonomy (NCBI): domain Eukaryota; kingdom Metazoa; phylum Chordata; class Aves; order Passeriformes; family Acanthizidae; genus Acanthornis; species Acanthornis magna. The sequence goes on from JAWUZG010000168.1 coordinate 194,806, forward strand.
CCAAGAGATTCTCCCAGGGCTTCTGAGTTCATCACAAAGCAACGAGATCTATCCCCAAAGCCTGCTCCCAGTTCCAGCTCTGGATTACAGTGACTGACTGAGGGCTTTGCAGCACTCAGGGAAGAGGGAAGCAGCAGCACAAGCTATAGCTTATGCCCAAATACCTTTGTTTTCTTATTCTCTTTTCTTATTCTACAACTGCTTTAAGAGAGGTTTCAGGCATATGATTAATTAGCCTTCCTCAAAAATATCCCTTATAAACTTATTAAGGGAAAGCTGAGATTGTTTACGTGGAAATTTCGCCTTCCCATCTTTAGCATTGATCCTGCCTTCACTCTCTGTTAAACAATATAGTGACCTAGTGGAAAAAATTTATAAAACTTAATAAATTGCAGTTGGCAGTATTGACAGAGTGTGTATATGCACATTTGGGTTTGTATGAACGTATTATAAGAAATCTAATAAAGTAAAACAAACACATTTGCTTTGTCTGTGAGCTGTGAAACGAGATATCCCCTGTAATTACAAGGTTTGAAGTATATTTGGTCAAAGGGGGGATAGTGAGATTTTTGGCCATAAATTTCTGAGTTTAAATTAAAAAAACAACTATTATCTATCAAAGCTTACATGGTCCACTAAGTTATTTTGCTCGAGATGCAGAAAAATAAAAATGCAGAAGAAAACTTAAGTTAGCAGGAGGCCACTATAAGACAAGAGGAACCAGCTCCAGAAAATAAAGCTCGAGTGACAAATGTGCCTCAAAGGAATAATCAAAAACTTGGAAATACATTAATTTTGTCTGCACTTTGAGGGGAAATGGGCATTAAGGGGTGTTTAAACCAGTGACTAAAAGAGTGATTTCAACAGCAAGGTTTTTTAAAGAACTCACAAAGTATATAACCTTCTAGAACTTCCATGTCTATTTTTAGCTTGCTTTCCAAAACCAGCCTGGTTCTCTCTTCCAAGCAAAATAAATATATTTCTTAAGGAGCACAGTATTTATTTCCCTCAGGAGCAAAGTATTTATTTTCCTAAAATTATCATGATAACAAGCAGAGTTTTCTCAGCCCCTTCTGGTACACTCTGTGTGCTGCTAACCCACTGCTGACCATCATCTGAGCCCAGCAATCCAGGCCGTTTTCCATTTAATTTATAGTCCATTTACCCAATCCAACCCTCACCCACCAGGCTGGTAAAATGACACTATGGGTGCCTTTGGCAAAGGCCATGGTTGAGTCAAGGTAAACAACACTCATTGCTCTCTCCCCTCGTGCTTAGAGCCAATCAGGTTCCTCAGGCAGAATTGTCTTAAATCTATCCTGGCAATTCCCAATCACCTTCTTGCTTAAAACTGTGACCAGGAGAAGGTGCACAATCACCTCCCAGGGAGTCAGGTTAAATCAAGTGGTTTAGAGTTGTTGAGTCCTTCTTCTTATCCTTCCTACAGGATCCCAGACTGAGTTGGGGTGGAAGGGACCTTCAAGCTCATCAGTCCCACCCCCTGCCATGGACAGGGACACCTTCCACTAGCCCAGGGTGCTCCAAGCCCAGTCCAGCCTGGCCTTGGACACTTGCAGGGATCCAGGGACAGCCACAGCTTCTGTGGGCACCTGTGCCAGGGCCTGCCCACCCTCACAGGGAAGAACTCTTCAATGAGTGTGGGATGTTTGCTCTTTCTCAGTCAGCAGAATCCTCTCCTGATTACTGTGACCTTGCAAAGGGGCCCTGCAATGACATTGGCCACTTCCCCCACCACCCCTGGGTGCAGGGAACAAAATCCCAGCACCAGCAGGCAGAAAAGCTGTAGCAAGACGCTGCACCTGCAGCAATTCCTCAGGGCTGATCACCTCCTCCTTCTCAATGTCCTTTCCACTCTGACTTCAAGCTGCAAGGACACAAACTGGCTGAGCTGGACAGCCCCGGCAGCAGAATCTCACATGGAACATTCTGAATGTGCTCCTGCCTCAGCCTGAGCTGTTCTCTCTTCAACATTTCCTCCTTTAGCTGTATCCCTTCACAGCAGCTCCAAACTCTGAGCTTTGCCAGCTCAGCTTTGTCTTGCTCTGGACAGTTTCCTTCCCAGAACCCCAGGATGGGTCAGGCTGGAAGGGCCCCCAGGGCTCACCTGGTGCCACCTCCCTGCTCCAGCAGGGCCAGCCCAGAGCACAGGGCACAGCAGTGTGCTCACACAGCTCTGCAATATCCCCAGGGAGGGACACTCCACAGCCTCTCGGCACAATCTGCTCAGGGCTCGGGCACTGCCCAGGGAAGAAGTTGTGCCTCCTGTGCAGGGGGAGCTCCCTGGGCTCAGTCCCTGCCGTTCCTCTGTGCCATTGCTGGGCCCCGCAGCAGAGCAGAGCCCGGGCCCTGCTCGGAGCCTCCCTGCACACAGCCATGGACAGCCAGGGCTGAGGGCCCCTCTCAGCTGGGGCTCCTCTGGAGCCTGAGCAGCCCCAGCTCCCTCAGCCTTTCCTGGGCACCATGGGCCACGCTCCAGGCCCTTCCTCAGCTGCGCAGCCTCCGCTGGCCCCGCTCCAGGAGCTCCTGTCCCTGCTGTGCTCAGGAGCCCAGAGCTGGGCACAGCACTCCAGAGGTGCCTCCAGGGCTGGCACAGGGGCACAATCCCCTCCTTGACTGCTGGAAAAGCACCCCAGGATCCATTGGCCTCCTTGGCCACTTTGTCCTTCCCCCCAGAGCTGTTTCCTTGCCTCTCAGCATCTTCATCTGGTGGTTTTCCTTCTCCAGTGTCAAAAATACAAACACACCACAGCACCATGGACGCTGCAGCTCCTGGGGAATCCTCACAGCAGGAATCCAATCAGACCAACTCCGCTCTTGCCTTGACAGTCACAGAAAAGACAGAGAGTGTCACTCACCAACTGGCTGGGGACTTGAAAGGAAACCAGGACCAAGGAACTAAAAATTCAGTGATCAGCTGATGAACCAATACCAACAAATGCAGGTTCAGCTTTTGGAGCATTAATTAGTGGTATCAACCTGATGAGCGAGAAAATTAAGGCAAGATTACGGAGTGGAGATGCTGATATTTCTATTTTGCATGTAATTTTCATCCCCAAACAAACTGCAGTAGCTTAGCAAACACCAGTCTACTAACATGAGACAATTACAGACACATTTAGTAAAACAGGCAACTAAATGACTTTGTAATTACACTATTAAGCCAAATCTGGGGTAAAAAGGATAAAGGATTTGTGTCCCATATGACACTACCAAAAAAGAAAAGCTGTGGAACACCAAGAGAAATTTGGTCATTTAAAACAAGTATTTAGCCTGATGAAGGAGAGCGATTATGGATCTCCTGGAAAGCCATACTTGGAATTAAACTTGCAGCCATTCAAGCATAAACCACAGCTAATACTGAACAAGAACTCTGAGTTCATAACAGGAATTACCAGCACAGAAAACACCATATTCCAGAAAGAGAGACAACTGCCGGAATGATCAAGAATTTCCGTGCCTATGGAACAAAGAAATAAACCAGGAAGTCGAGTGTCCAGCTGGAATACACAGGGCAATATTCCTACTCCTGATGCAAACCCAGAGTGAGGAGGACATAAAGCTGATTTTTTCGCATGCTGGCATGGCATGGTCTCTGTTGGGAGCTCTGCCATCTCCTGTTGCAGCACTGCTGAAACAAAAACATATAGAAACCAAAGAAGGCCCTGAGAACATCATCAGTCACAAAATCAGGCTTAATGGGGGCCAGAAGGGGAGGCAGGTTCATACACAACCCAAACCTTCATGCACCTTAATGCATTTATTGCAGTCACAAATGCTCCACATTGATACCCGTTTCCCAAATGTCATGAATCATGTCACTGGTTACAGGATGATCAACAGACAGAGCTGCTGATCACACCTGAAATTACTTTCTTGTAGCAGTTTGCCCTTGTGTAACTCAACTGCAGCACCCAAACACCCACCTGCCCTGCAGCTCTGCGTGAGGAAAAGGCACTTCATTCAGTTTGGAATGTAATCACAGGCTCAGAAATCCTCCAGCACTCCCCACTGCTAATGTGGTTCCTAGATTCTGTCACCCCCAGGGCTCATCTCGGGGCTCAAGGAGCACTCACAGACAACCCAGAGCTGCAGGAACAACCTGCAGGTTATCCCCCCACCTCAAACAACAGCAGATCCCCAGGGACGCTCCCTGCTATCTCAAAACAGGTTCTTTTCCTGCTGTGCAAGAGGCTGATCCACACAGAGTTGATGTATTTGATTTATTGACAGTTATGTACAGAAAAGAGGGCTGGTGGCAAATCCCCAAAGCCTGCACAGCCACCACCAAAACTTGTCACTAGTTTAGCAAACAAAGGCATCAGTGTTCATTGGCAACACATCACCTAGTTCTCTTATTAATTAGTATTCTATCTTCTATTGGTTAATGAGGCTCTCGCTTCTCATGCTAATTAGTCCCATGCTCAGTCTTTCTCTTCTTTTGGGTCAGTGGTTTCTTGGGCTATGGGTCAGTGGTTGTGAGCTGCCCCTGCTGGAATTACCTTGTATTCAGTTGGAGCTGATTTCAGCCCAATTGCTGAGTTGGCTTTATCAGTTTCTTCTTTATCTTGTGGGTTCTGCCAAATGTCCGTGTGGTCTATAAATTCTGCATTGTGTCCACCATCAGTGGTATATCCTTCTTCCCAAGCTTTCTCAACCTCCCCAGGGTCTGAGATCATTGAAACACGTCCAGCCCTGAACATTAACATGATAATTCCAAGTCATTTGTCCTTCTAACACCTGGACATCACTTAGAGCTTGTTAGGTGCTATTTGTTCCACGGATTAAATCTCCCTTCTTCTTTATTTGCCTTGAAAGCATACAAAGATCAAACACCAAAGAACATCCTTCCTTAAGAAAATTTCAACTTATTCCACATTTTGCAACAATAAAGCAGCAAGCTGTTTCTTCATAATCCCCTTCTCATCCCCTGTTACACTCTGGGCAAACTGTTAACTATTTCTCCTGAAATGTCACCATCATTATCTAGGTGATTCTACCAAAAAGTAATTGATCTTTCGAACACCTGGACATCACTTGGAGCTTGTGAGCTGCTGTTTCACGGATAAAATCTCCCTTCTTGTTGGATAGGCTGGAAAGCATACCAAGATGAAACACCGAAGAACATCGTTTCTTAAGAGATGTTTTACACATTCCACGTTTTGCAAACCACGACGCCCCGGGGCCCTCAGCGCCCCGCTCAGCGCCGGCCGTGCCCGCCCGGGACCCCCGGCCCTCAGCGCGGCCTCCCGGGGCGGGCGGCGCTCTCCGCGCGCTCCATGGCGCGGGGCCGCTCTAGCCGCGCTCTATGGTGCTGCTGCCGCTCTACCGCGCTCCATGGCGACCGTGCCGCTCCGTCTCTGCTCTGTGGCGATGCTGCCGCTCCGCCCGCGCCGCCCGCCCGGCCCCGGCAGCCTGTGGCCGCCCTTGTCCCCGCTGTCCCTTGTGTCCCCGCTGTCCCCGCAGCCCCGGGCCGCCGTGCCCCCGCCGTGCCCGCCCGCCCGCCCGTCTCTATGCCCCCTGCGCGCGCTCCCGGCGGGGCGGGCGGGATGTGGCGGCTGCTGCTGGGCCGGGGCCGCTGCGCGCCCACCCCCGCCCGCCCCGCCTGTGCCCCCGGGCTGGGCGGCGGCCGCGGCCACAGCCCCGAGCGGTGAGTGCGGCTCGGTGTCCCCCGCCCCCGGGCCGGGGCAGCGGCTCGGCCTCACCGGGCCCGTGTGTGTGGTTGTTGCAGGGCGCCCGCGTGTCAGGATGGCCCGGAGCGAGGAGGACGGCGGCAGCCGCTGCCCGGCCTGGTGCCCCGTTACTCCGTGCGGGAGGCCGTCACCTGGGTGAGGAGCAGCGCCGGGACACCTCGGGGGGATCCCCGAAACAGAGGCGGGGACGAGGGGCCGGATGGGAAGGGGAAGAGGGAGCGGGGCTGTTCTCCCTGACCCGTGTGCGCTTCTCCTCAGGGAGCTGTCGGCGCGCTGCTGCTGCAGCTGCTCAGGCAGATCGCGTGGCTGAGGTCGCTGCCGGACGCCAGGACAGAGCGAAGGGTGCCCTGGCTTTCCTCGCTGCCCCCCCAGCCCACAGGTCAGCGGCTCTGGCCTGGGGAGGGCTGTGGGGGCTGCCGGATGGGATTCCTGCCTCGTGGTGTGCTAACTGAGCCTGGGAGAGAGCTGGGAGAGGCTGACAGCCACTCTCAGGCCTTGGGGAGCGTGTCAGGAGAATCTCTGCTTAACGATTCGGTGCAGTCACACTTTGTGGGCCCTTACCTTTGTTTTCCGTTCTGGATTCTGCTCCACGAACTTTCCTCCTGCTTGTCTGTGTGGTCAGAGGACACTGAGTACATCCACAGTCCGGTGTTGTCTCCTGAAGCAGACACAGTTTTTGTGCTCTGTATTACAGTGGTGACTGAAGCCTCAACCAGCTGTCCCAGTGAGCAGCTGGGGTCCCAGTTCCTGCAGAAAGCAAGTCCAGAGGCTGAACCAGAGAATTCATCCTCAGGCATCCCCTCAGGGCAAGGAGAGAGCCAGCCCTGGGCAGAAGGAGGTATGTGCCATGTGCTGTGGGGCAGGATACTTGTGGCAGAAGGACTTCAGAGTTCCCCCAAGGCAAGCTCAGAGCCAAGGAGTGTGTAGCCATTTATTGACACTTGAGGAGGCAGGTGAGGGTGGAAAGACAGAATTTCAGAGAGATGAATGAGGAGTCCAGAGACAGCAGAAAAAAAATCTCCTGAAGGCAGAGACAAGGCTGTGCTGTAACTGCAGGTGACAACAGCTTTCCCAACACTGCTCTGCCTTAGCAGACTGATTACAGCATCCAGTCCTGTTCTTTTATTGTGGACAGATGTTTGCAGCCAGAAGGATTCAGGAGGATGCTGCACCATTGATCTGGGAGACTGGTGTACATGGTGTGAAACTAAAGGAATCATTCTTTTCCTGCAGGATGAGGATGCATTTCTGAGCTCTTATGCCATAGATAAGACAGTGGAAGGAGGTATCAAAGACATTATTAAAATGAGTTTTATAAAAATAGAAAGATAGACTCCAACAAAATTGAAGTCTCACCCAGGAAAGCGTGTCCTACATAGGGAATTTAAAGTCACACCAAGGAAGATCAGATGAGGCCTACAGCTCACTAGATATAGAAACACTGATAATGGCCTCAGGAAAGTTGTTGGAAGCAGGAAGCCTGCTGGAGCAGGTGGGAACGGGACAACATTTGATAGTGGTGTAGAAGAGGCACATAAGGAAAGCAGTCACAGATGTTGGCTAAATCACAGGATAACAGACTGGTTTGGGTTGGAAGGGACCTTAAAGCTCATCTTGTTCCCTGCCACAGGCAGGGACACCTTCCACCATCCCAGGCTGCTCCAAGCCCCATCCAGCCTGGCCTTGGACACTTCCAGGGATCCAGGGGCAGCCACAGCTTCTCTGTGCCCGGGCCTCAGCACCCTCACAGGAAAGAATTTAAATAATGAAGGTGCTGCAGAAAAGGTCAGAGCTGTTCCCCATTTTCTGCCTTTCAGAATTGTGGCCTCCTTCTGTGCTGATTTCAGCTACTGCCCATCACTGCTTATCAAACCTTCTCCTGCCAGAGGTTACCATTCCCATCAGTTGGCAAATGGAGCATTTTGTTTCCATGTCTCCTAATTAACTCCAGGAAAACAGCCAGGTTAATTTACCTAAACTGCCAATTAGACTGTTTAACCCATCTGCTTTAGCCTGGAGCATATTAAGAAGCACTCCAGCACTGGCAGGTGACTGGACATGGACCTCTGGGAGGAGTGGTGGGAAGAAGTGGAGACAGCAATGCCTCCAGTTGGCACAGCTGAACATCCTGGAGTGAATGTGTGTCTGACAAACAGTTCCCTGCTGAGAGTCAACAGGAAGAGCTTTTGGGCAAACTGATAAATTGAACAGTGACGAGTCGCTAAGGCCACGTGGTCTTTGTTCAGATGTTCTTCAGGAGCCGGGAAATCACTGAGCCTCCAATGATGGTCTGTAATCCCCTGCTCAAACCTGCTCTGTGACCAGGGGAATGAGCACTGACAGATTGGACAGCTTGGCTTTTAGAAAGGGGTGGGTGGGTGTTTGTTTGAGGCACAGAACTGCAAAAAAGGTGATTGTAATTTGATAGAAACCCTGTTACAGGATAGAAGTGTCAGATGCTGGGATGAGTGGGCTGGATCGAAGGTCTTGGAAGGATTTAGGAAGCCATTTCTCAGGCCAGCTTGCTCCCTTGCAGAGACTTGAGAGTTGCAAATCTATTAAGACTTCTTTGGAGAAGTCAACAGGCATGTGGAGCAAGATTATCCAGCTTTTAGCTTTCTGGAAATCATCCAGACAGGACCTAAACCAAAGCTATCTAAAGAATTAAAGCTGATGTGAGGGAACATGGAGGGGTTACTCTCGGGCTGGTAACTTCTTAAAGCACAAGGTTTTCACAGTGGAGAGCCATTGCTGTAGGATTCCCCTGTCCTTTGTTAAACCTGTTCTGTTCAGCACAGTCAGCACTGATTTGGAAAAAAGAGGTGATGAGCGAGGCAACAGAAGCAGCAAATGATACAAAATTATTCAGGACAGTCAAATCTGAAAGTCACAGGCAAAGCCTGCACAAGAACCAAAACCAGGGTAATCCTCAGGTGGGTTAAACAAGTGTACACAGGGGAGTGTGGCTGTAAATACACATGCAGAATGAGGAGTGTCAAATTAATAATTGTCTTGCAGAGGGAACATTTAAAGTCACAGTGGATGTGCTTTTGATAAGGTTAAGTCAGGGCTCGGCAGCAGTGAGGCCAATTAAATGTTAATTATGGTGAAGGAAGGAACTGAGGACAAGGCAGTGCCGTGGGTTCGTGTGAGTCTGGGATGCAGCCACGTCTTGATCACTTAGGGAAAAGACAGTGTCTGAAAAACATGGACAAAACTGCAGAGAAAAGATGACAAGGAGACAATTACATCCAAATAGAGACTGACTCTTCAGCTTAAAAATAAAGAAGTGGCAGAGAATGTGCTGGTGCTCTGTGAATCTAGAAGTGTTCAGAGAAAAAGAACAGGGACCATCTTTTTCATAATCCACATATTAAAAGGCAGCACAGAGGGGTCAGGTAGCAAGTTTGGAAAAAAGCAAAAGGCATTTTGTGTTTGGCCAGGGCCCAGGTAAATTGTGAAACTCACTGCTACAGGCCAGAAGTACAAGTGGGTTCCAAGAAGTGATTAGGTAAAATTACAGATTGAAATTAGACTTAATTGGTCCAGCCAAACCTCCTGCTCAGATCACAGAACAGCTGATTGCTGGAAAGTTCTGCCAGGGAGAGCGTGACTTTATAATCCCTGTTCCTCACCCTTTCTGCCCAAGCATCTCCAACTGTCACTTGTCAGAGATAATATATGTCAGAAATAATTTGATTTTGCTCCATACATGAGTCCTCGGGTTACATTCCACATTATGTTGTGCATCCCATTTTGTGGGAATTTACAGAGAAAAGTCAGGAGGAAGAGATTTGATAATTTGCACTGAAGAGCCTGAAAAAAATGCAGGGTTTTGTCATGTGAGAAGTCCTGGGAATCTTTCCGTGGAAAGTGAAGCTTGATGATCCCTTTCTTTCACTGCGTTTTGCTTTCTACAGAAGAACCTGCCTGAGGTACAGGATTTTTTTCCTGGTGTTTAGCTACTGAAAGGGGGTGAGGCAGGCAAAATGAGGATGCAGCAGGAAGCTGGGGAGAGCAGAAGGAAGGGAAGGACAGACGCCTGGCAGATGATGCCAGGGAATCTGGTAGCAAAGCCTTGCCATGAGAGAACAGACCTCAGAGTGGAGCAGAATGTACCTTCCCTGCTCCAGTTTGCTGTTGCCAGCAATGGCAAGGGATCTTCTGGAGAGAATTCCATGTCCTTACCCTTTCTCTGGGTGTTTCAGTTCATTTCCAGACTTGCTGGTGCTGGTCTCCCTGTACAGTGACAATCTGCTGTTACTGTGGCAGAGATGTGATGATGGATCCCAACATCCCAGCTTTCCACAAGAGCCATTCCAATTTTAATGTAGCACAATAGGATAAAAATCTGTTCCTTTGTTTAAAAAGAAAACTTGAGGAGATTAACTTAAAAATTGCTTTAAATAGCATTCTGGATATTGCTACCAGCAAGTCCTCCGCTCTGTGTTCACATCTTATTTTTTTCCATGCAATTCTTGCCTCACTCCGAGCCTTTTTGCTGGAAGTTAAAGGCACAGAGTGAGCAAGCAGGTGATTACAGCCAGTCTCAGTGTTACAGCAGCTGAATGATGCCCTGGGGAGTTGTATTTTACCCCTGGCAGAACTGTAAAATTCGTTATTTCAATTCTGAGATTACAGACACTGCAGAAGTGTGTTTTCATTTCAAAGCACAATGAAACCAATTGGAAACAGTGAAATTTTCCATGAGGCAGAAATGCTGGATTTTGGCCAGCTCTTGTTGTGACTTCGTTGTCGTGGATGTTTTGGGATGAGCAATCTAGGCTGTCTATGAGAAGATTATTAATTCCTCATTTGGAGCTAGCTGTGAGCAGCACTTGATTAGTCCAGGATGAACAGGGAGGAAAGACAAAAATATTTATTAACTGCTGAAGATGTGAGTGTTGGGCATCCAGAACACTGAAAGCTGCAAGATTGCTTGGAAAAAAGGATATGCAGTCATGTTGCATCACAGCCTGGGTATGAAGGAATAGAAATAAAAGTTGCACAGAAAATTCCAGCTGTGATACTCCCATCTTTTAAACATAACCTGAAGAATAATTTCGCTTACCCAGCCGTAAAGGTGAGGCTGTGGGAATTCAGGTCTCCCAGAGAAGCTGTGGCTGCCCCTGGATCCCTGGCAGTGTCCAAGGCCAGGCTGGACAGGGCTTGGAGCAGCCTGGGACGGTGGGAGGTGTCCCTGCCCGTGGCAGAGAGTGGAACTGGATGAGCTTTAGGTTCCCTTCCAATCCGAACTATTCTGGGACTCTCTGATCCTTCAGGAGTTGGGGCTGGGGGTCAGGATCAGCTGGTCCATGTGTTTTCTCCCAGGTTTTCTCTGGGAATGGTAACCCCATGTGGGGAGATCACTGGGGTTTGAGTGAGGAAGGGTTTCCTGTGGTAGTGGGGCACGAGGTGCTTCTGCAGGCTGACAGAATTCAGAATTAGTGGCTGTTTATTTTTCATGGTTCAGTGGTTTGCCCAAATTACAACATTTTCACAGTAAACAAGGAATCTCTGATTTAGGGGTAGACATCTGTGCAAAATGTACAGTTTCTTGAAAGCATGGATGTACTGATGCTGTTTAAACAAGTAGTGGGAGAATTCTTAATACAGCCCATTTTTTTCCATGGGATTTGCAGTTGTATGTGTGGCAAAAACCCAAATTACATCACAAGGGAGATACATGAACAAGAGATAGAGTCTTACAGTGAGAAATATCAGATAATTTGATGCCTGGACTGCAAAGAAATGGAAAGCACAACTAACAAATTCACAGATTATACTATTTTTGGTGGAATGATGCATAGAAATCATGTTTGCCATAGTGATCTTGCTTGTTGGGTGAGTGCGGCCTGCTCAGATAACACACATTTGAATACAGCCAGGGGGGAATTGTTTGTCTGCGAATAATGAGGCTGCAGCTGGCACATGGGCCACGGCTTCCTGCACACTGTGCCACAGTCCAGGCACTGCAGGGAGCACTCCTGCCTGTTGCACACCTCATTGCAGCTGCTGTGCTGCCACAAGGCCTTGTGGAGCCAAACAGTGCCAGCAATCAAGGAATCAGGCCCTAAAAGGGCATTTTTTTCGTTTGTTTTGGCTCCCACACAGCTTGAGAGGAGACATGGAGAGGACACAGCTACTGCTGGTGTGAGCACCTCTGGCTCCATGTGATCCAGGCTTCAGCACCTGGAGTTAAATGTCCAGTGGGATCCACCTGCTTGTGGTGATCAGGTTAAAAATACTTGGCCTCAGCCTGTGTGTCCCCTTTGTGGAGGTCATTGTCCTCTTAGAGGGGCTGGAGTAAATGCCACTGTAATCACTGCCAGCACAATTCTGCCCTGAGCAAGGTGGCTTAGCTTTTGCTGGAGATGCTCTACTAGATAATTCTGATTGAAACTGGTCACATAGTGCTGAACACGTGGCTGTCCCAGCGGATCTGAGAGGGCAGGATGAGCTGGGGGGGCAGAGGGGGCTGATCTGATGCAGCCAGATAGCAGGGCTGGTCATCTCCTGGCAGAGCTGTACCCTGGAAAGAAATTACCTGAGAAGGAGTTAAGGGGGCAGTGCCTCAGCTGAGAGCTGGGTGTGATGCCCTGGGCAAGGTGGGCAGTGAGAGCTGGAGCACAGCTCTGATCCACCCTTCCTGTGACACCAGTGAGAGGGTCTGTACCTCAGTAGGAGTGTTGGAAATTCAGGAATAGTAGCAAAAAATCATAAAATTAACCAAGTCTGGCAGAAAAGTGCTGCAGTTGAAAGACATGAATGGTGCAGTCTTTTTAGAATCACAGACAGGAATCAAGAGGGGCTGATTAGTCGTGTCAGGACTTTCAAAAGGAGGAATTGGCTTTTTAGTAAAGAAGAAAAAACCTAGAAGAGCCAGTGCCTGGAAGCAGAAACTGAGAGTAGAAGTACTTTAATTTGAAATGAAGCACAGAGGTTTAAAGCAGTGATTACAAGTTACTGGAACACATATTTAGGAGAAGCAGGAGATTCTCTACCATTTGGTGTCTTCAAATGAAAACCCGGGGCCTTTCTAGGGAAGCTGCAGCCACAGGGCTGGGTTCCTGTGGCACGTGGTTGCTTTTGCTCCAAAGGTCAGATTGGTTGGTATTCCTGCTGTTCTTAGTGCCCCTGACTGAATAGATCAGTCCTTTAGGTAATAGCTATGGAATAGAGAGGATGGAAAGAGGCAAAGATGCAGCATTGCTTAATCTTGCTCTTTTGTTGGTTTTGTTAATGCAGGAGAGTTCCAAATCCCTGTGAGCTCCAGGGTGGGGCCAGTTCTCCACAGTGCAAAGGTATGGCTTCATTTTCCACACCCCCTGTCTGTACCTTCCCTGCAGGACCACATCCCAGAGCTACCCCAAGCACAGCCTGAGTAACACTCACACACAAGACTGGAAAAAGAAAGGGAGGTAGGATATACTGGCCTCTGTTTTAGCCAGAGCCGAATTCCAGGATTTGCAAACTGACGTCCCCATCCTTGGAGGTATCTGTGTAACAAGGCTGCTGGCAGGGAAGCACTGAAAGGAAATGGGGAAAAGCACCAAACCATATCAAGCAACCAAACAAAAAAATTCAGCAGCACCAGTGAATACACCCTGTGTATTTGCATTTTGATGCAATCTTTCACTAGGTGATTACATGCTGTTGCTATTTTGGTTTTTACCAGACAACCCATGACTGGGGAAGGTGGTGTCAGTCCTCCAAACGCTGCAAATCAGGACTGGCTCTTGTCTGTTAAAGAGGGAAGCACTTGGGGCTTGAAGAGAGTGCATCAGCTTGAGTGTCACAAGGCCATAAATTATATTATTGTTCTTGTTGTGATTAAACCTTCCAATTCTTTGCAATTCACATCTTAGATGCAGATAATTCCCTTTTAAAAAAATTGGTCGGTTGCGCAATTGCTCAAGGACACAGTGAGCAGGGAGGAGGTAAACTCAGTTTTTAGCAGAGTGCGTTCCTGCAAAAGGCACTGAGAAGGCATTTGCTTGATCTGCTGAGGGGGTGAGCGTTGATCTCTCCATCCTGGGAAATGCCACTTGTGCAGGGCTGTAGGAAGAGCCTGGAGCTGGGTCCTAGGTCATGGAGCAGATCTCAGGAGGGTCCCTGTCTTGGCCTCTTGGGCGTAGCCCCGCACTCAGCAGTGAAGCAGTGGGTGCCAAGGGGCATTTTCCCAACTTCCCCGTGTGCCCTGAGCTCTGCTGCCACTCGATGGCACTCGGGGTGTGGAGCTGGGCTGAGCCCTTCTGTTCATCACGAGGAGGAAGGGAATTGTCTGCAGCCTGCAGGGTTTAAGCAGCACTGGGCAGTGCTCAGTCCAGCTGAGGGGTGGGCTCAGCTGGAACTGGGTAAAGCCCATGCCAAGGTGGGAGGTGTTGGCAGGGACTGTGCTCTGGGCATGATGTGGGAGGGGGAGCAAGGGGTAATACTATTTTTGGAGGGGGGAGTTGTCTTAGAATCACAGAATATCCCGAGCTGGAAGGGAGCCACAGGGATCATCCAGTCCAGCTCCTGGCCGTGCACAGACACCCAACAATGCCACCCTGTCCATCCCTGGCAGCGCTGTCCAAGCTCTCCTGGAGCTGTGGCAGCCTCGGGGCCGTGCCCATTCCCTGGGGAGCCTGGGCAGTGCCCAGCACCCTCTGGGGGAAGAAACTTCTCCCAAAATCCAGCCTGAGCCTGCCCTGGCCCAGCTCCAGCCATTCCCTGGAGCTGTCCCTGTCCCAGGGAGCAGAGCTCGGAGCTGTCCCTGCACTGCCCCTCGGGAGGAGCTGCAGACTGCTATGAGTAGTATCAGGTATTTGCTAAATTCTGAAAGGTCTGATAATGCCTGAGAGTCTGCACCAAGCTCCCTGGCCAGAGGGGAGGGGGACAGTGTCCATACAGCTTCCCCAACAAGGTGGCTGTGTAGGACAGGGAGGTTTTTGTGTGGACACATGACTTCACTCTCCCGATGACTATACTACAACACAAACAGGTCTCACTGCTTGGTTTCCAAGCAAAAATCTCCTCTAGGGTTGATATGATTTAGCTGTCTTTAATAGCTTTTTTCTTTGACTCCTCAGGGTGACCCAGCTCAGCGAGGGCATTTAGAGGAAGCGGCTTTCCAATTGCAGCAGATTTTCCGAATTGATATTTCCATTGCATTGAATATCCTTGGTAATGTGGAGTTGGTTTTGTTTTGCCCTTAAACCACAGGTTTCTCATTTTGGAGGACCTCCAAATGGTTGCAGGTCTTGTGAGAAGTCAGGGATGGCAAATACCCAAGCTGAAGCCTCCTTTCAGCAATTTTAACTGTGCTTGGAGAGATTTATTGCCCTTTGTCCCATCGTGCCACCTGATTTATCTCAGCATATTTCAATCCAGGCTTGCTTGAAGCCTGCACTGTTGTCCTGACATCTGTAGTTGGAAATTAAGCCATCTCTGTCTTTTTTGCAACACAAGATGCCATATCCTTGTATCCTTCTTTTATTGTCTGAGCTCACAGTTTTCCTGGCAGGCTGAAAAAGCAATTGCAGGATTGCAACTCTAAGAAAAGCAGAAGGAAGATGCAATGATCTAAGAAAAGTCCCTGCCCTATATACACCACTAGTTGCAGCGCTGAAAAGCAAGTTGTTTCTGTGTGAGCCATACGTTGTGTTAGCCTGTGATCCCTCCTTGCCACGAGCCTAGAAAAATCCCTAAAATGCAGTGTTGCCATTTTTCTTATAGAAACTGTGGAGTGAGGGTTGGTGAGCCAGCTGGAAGTGGCCCAGAGCACTTGGCGTGAGCCAAGGAAGGCCCAGTGGCTGTGGGAGAGGTTGCTGCATTGGAGGCTGGGTTGTGGCTGTGTGGTTTTCTCTGGGTTCCCAGTTTTTAGGCTGTGTTTTCCTCAGGGATCGAGAGCATGAGGGCGGGGCACAGCCGGGTGGCCTTCACCTGCTTCAAACTGGCGGCGGATCGGGGCTACAGCAAAGCCCAGTTCAACGTGGGGCTGTGCTACGAGCACGGCAGGGGCACGGAAAAGGACTTGGAAAAGGTATCCAGGGCTTGTGGGCTTGGGTGTGGGCAGCACACGCCACGAGAGGGGTCTTTGTTGGGTGCCTGGAGCTCTGTTCCTTTTACATGGGTGGGAAAGTGATGGAATATCGTGAGCTGGAGGGAACTCACTGGGATCATCCAGTCCAGCTCCTGGCCCTGCACAGACACCCCAGCAATCCCACCCTGTGAATCCCTGAGGGTGGTGTCTAAACACTCCTGGAGCTCTGGCAGCCTCGGGGCCGTGCCCATTCCCTGGGGAGCCTGTTCAGTGCCCCAGCTCTGAAGACTCAGTAGAAAATGCTGGAAATGATAAAAATTGCAGCTTTGCAGAGCTGCATTCAGTGCCATCGATCCCCTCAGGTGCTCTGAGATCCCCTTTCCCGCAGCCTGTGAGGGTTCTCCAGGTGCACAGGCTGTGCTACCAGCACCCAGCGGGGTTCCAAGGAGAAACCTGTCATGTTGCTGTATTTAAGACACCACTGCACATCCCAGGGCTTCTCAGATCTCCAGTTTGGGTCCTGTAACTACAGGCTGCCACCTAGTGCAAGCTGGCCAGCGGCTGCTGGAGCTGGGAAGAGCTGCAAAGGCAGCTTGGTTTGTGTCATTGCTGGCCCAGTGCCACCCCCTTCAGCCTGGGGAGGTTTGAGTAGAGCAGGCAGGGTGGTTCCAGGGCTCTGGGGTAGTCACAGTCCAGTGTCTCACCTAACCAAGCTGAAGTTTTCCAGCAGGGAGGTGTGGGAGTGCTCTGGGGAGGGATGCCATTTGTGATGGGTCTAGACAGAGAGGTTAAGCCTGAGGGGAGCCATGTCATGTTCAGGGCATGTTGTACCTGGTTTTCTCTTTCTGCAGGCAGGTTTTTACTACTGCCAGGCAGCGAACAGCTGTCACCCCATGGCCCAGTACCGTTACGCCAGGCTCCTCCTCCAGGACAGCCCTGGCAACGACTGGGACAGGCATCACAAGGTTGTGACACTCCTGGAGCATGCAGCAGTGGCTGGGATTACAGAGGTTGGTGTCCACAGCATGGCAGGTCATAGGAGACAGCCAGCAGAGAGCCCTGACTGAAGGCTTGGAGCCACAAGACATCCTAGAAAGCAGCGTTTGTGAGACTGGAAGCAAAAGCTTTCCGACATATTTATCACTGCTCACAGCAGGAAGGTTGGAACTAGAGGATCTTTAAGGTCCCTTCTGACCCAAACCCTTCTCTGATTCTCTGTTTATGTTCCTGCAACGTCTGGGGAACAGCCCTGCCTGCACATGGGAGCCACTGTCACACATTGGATGTCTGCTGTTAACGTGGCTGTTATTTAAACCTTTGGCTGAGGAGAGCTGACCTGTGGTTGAAAACACAGCTCAGTTTTTATTTACTCTCAATTCTAAGAGTACAGGTCGCTGTGCTGGGAACTTCCAGTGCTTGAAGCAAGAACAGATCCTCATTTTGTATCTGTGACTTCCCGAGATGACTCATCTGTGCAGATCTGTGTATCCTGCCCTCCTTTCCCTCTCCTCAGGAGATGCATTTAGGCATGTGCCATCTTGTCCTGGCAATGCCAGTCTGGCAGTGCCTGTGCGTCCTGTAGGACCCTGTCCAGGGGGTGCATCTGCTGGATCTTAGGGACAGGTCACCAGTGGGAGCCATTCTCTGGCTCTGACTCCCATAGGGAAGTTTGAAATTATATTCGGGGTCTCAAATGTGATTTCTTTGTGTTTACCATGTCCCGCTGATTTTTCCTAGGACAGCCCTGCCTCTCCCAACAGCCTGTGACAAGCAGGGTGCTTACCACACTGCCACAGTAACCCCAGCATTTGAGCAGCTTGAAAAATCGGTAAAAGACCTGAGTAATTAAAACTGTGGCTGATCTGGACCGTGTGGTTTTGTTGCAGGCACAGGCTTATCTTGGAGCATTCTACATGAGGGGACTGCAACCCCAGGAAAAGAGAGGTCTGAAGTACCTGCTGCTGGCAGCAAACAGCGGTGTAAGTAATCCTTCTGCCAGGGATTGTGCTCAGTTTGGGATCTGCAGGAGGCAGACTGCAGGTTTTTTTGGAAATGGGAGCAAGCGTCCAGATTTTACTGCACAATGTGAAAGGACAGAGTGGAGCCTTGGTGCCTTTTG
This sequence comes from Acanthornis magna, assembly GCA_036785705.1. NCBI lineage: Eukaryota > Metazoa > Chordata > Aves > Passeriformes > Acanthizidae > Acanthornis > Acanthornis magna. The sequence goes on from JAWUZG010000168.1 coordinate 212,663, forward strand.
GAGAGGAGACAGGTCCTGGGCACAGACCCTACAGAACATGGAGGTACAGACAGCCCTGTTGGGCTGGAGGAGTTCCTACAGCATCAGCCTGTATCCAGCTACCAGAATTGTGCAGGTTTCCCGTTATGGAGCATCTACACCCTCTTCAGTCAAAATCTTTCACTACTGCTTCACTTTGAGAACTTTGTTGTGTCTGTCTCAAATCTCTTCTTCCAAATTGGCCCATTGTTTCTTTCCTTTTATAGAGAGGATGAAAAGAGTTATGGATTTATTTTTTAATTCAGAGACTTTTAATGTACTTAAATACTTGAATCTTCGTTCAGCCTTCCCCCATTGTTGCTGTTTCTCTTCCCAGGTCCCCAGGAATCTTCTTGCTTGCACTTTCTCAGTGACTCAGGCTTCTCTTTTTTGAAGGGCAGTGCCACAATGTGGGCACAGCACTCTCCTGAACCCCCATTAGCATTTAGAGGAGCAGAAATGTGGATCCCGTGTCTTGCAGGCAGGTTTCTGCTTCCCACAGTTCTGTTTCTTTCCAGCACTGCGACATTGTCCCCTTGTTTTCAGCTGCATTGTAATGGCCAGGTTTTGTTTTTTTTCTGAAGAACTTGTTCATTTTAACTTCAGTTCCCCCAGCTTTTGTGCAATGGAAAATAATGAATAGCTATTGCCTGTTCTGCTGGCTAATAGTTCTGGTTGTGGTGCCCTTTAGTGTGTCCTCTCTGAGTCATTTCTTTTGCAGGCTGCACAGTGCTGGTTTAGTTTGTCTCTCCGTGTAGTTAAGCTCTTCTACTTTGCTTGTCAGTCTTCTATTTTTCTAATTCTCCTTTGACCATTTTAAGATGCTTGGACTGAAACTGGACTCAGGATGGAGGGATGCCATGGATCTCACATAATGAGATCCTCTGCTTTGTTCTGCATTCCCTTCCAATAATTCCTAATACTGTTTGCCCTTTGCCTGACACTGAACAGTGATTAGATGGGCTCAGGGAACCATCACAGTGTGATACCCAAATTTCTTTCTATAAGCACTGCTTTGCATTTGGCAATGCTGTTTCCTTTGTGATTGTGTTGCACACTCCTTAATCTTGTGAGATATTCTTTAATTAATTCTTTATAGTAAGTTTGACCACTCTGAATGGCATAACATCATTGTAAACTTTGGCACTTGGGTTTTCACCGTCTTTCCAGAATGGAGACATTGTCAGTCTGATGAGACTAGGCCTGACTTGCCACAGCAGCTCAGACTTCACAACACACAGTATTTCATTCTAAATCTGCTAAAGATCTCTCTTAAAATGCATCCTTGGCTCCTTTTTTCCAGCCTGGAATCAGATGTTCATGCTGAACAATATTACATTGAATTATTCCATTAAATAGATGATTGTCATTTACTGGTAACACCTTAACAACACAATATGTGGCAGGTAACTGCAGCTCCTCAGGTGCACCCCTGGTGTGTTTTGGTCCCAGCCATGGCAGTTCTCAGGCCCCAGGCATCTTTCCCCATCTCTGGTTTCCAATGGATGCTGGCTGAGGATGCTCCAGAGCCTCAGCCTCGAGGGCAGGCTGATCATGGTCTCCCTGGAATGTACCCGTTCTCCTTCAAGAAGGAAGGGCTCCATGGACAGGTTCACTTCCCATTAGCCTGGAGCTGGAATTTATGTTTAGTTGGCTGAAAGAATGCTGGGTATGGATGAAGCAAGGACAGCACCATTTAGTGTAACTCCAGAAAAAGGAAAACAGGCACAAAAAGTCACGAATTCAGCATTCTGGTTGTTCCTCTCTGCTAGAGCTGAGCAGGGAACTCTGGCAAGTGTTTTTCCAACAGGAGAACTGTGTTCTACTTTGGTTCCCACTTTTTATCCTCCCTTATTTTCTAGGTGTAGACACAGAATATAAACCCCTGTTAAAGAGTTTTGTTGGAGAACTGAGCCTGACCTGCAGATTTCCAAGGGTATCGCAGTCACTTCTGCCGTGCTAATTTGGGGATCTCCTCTCCCTGCAGTCTTGGCTCTGAGGTGCTCATCCTGTGCGAGATGGTTGGTGCAGCACTCCTGATTGAACCCTATCTCCCGTCACAGCTGAAGTGCCAATCCTTCAATGTGTTTATCTCATCTCTAAAGGAGTTTATTGCTGTCATAAACTGAGACTTGCAACATTTTGCAAAGCACCCACTCACAGAGTTCTTCACTTGCCTCTACCAGCTACATCCCAGACAGCAACACTTGCAATATGTTCCTTTCTCATGGCTTTATTAAAACTTGCTACTTACTTGGGTTTTTTTTTATTTTTCTTTTTTTTTTTTTTTTTTTTTTTTTTTTTGCAAAGTCTTGTTTCGATCCTGTTTCTGGAAGTCATACTCTTCAGGTTGTGCTGCTGGCTTTGTTGCTGGCAAGGTCTGCATGACCACAAGTCCTTGCAGTCTTTTAAATGATTTCAGGAGTGTCATCCTGCTTTCCTGTTATCTGAGACCCTTTTCCTCCCATTGGATCTCAAAGATAAAGTGCGCAGCTGACACATAAACATGTCATGGGTTTGGATTTGGCTTCACTGCAGTGACAACCTTTGCTTTCCAGTTCATTCCCAGCAGTTACATATGTCTGAGTGGTTCAGGTGCTTTTTCTCTAGTGCATATTTGCTTCATTTACTTCATTTCTGCTGCTTGAGATTTCTGCTGGAATAGAATTAGGTGGGGCTGAGCAGGAGAGTGCTGCACTCTTGTGTTAAAGGGGAATCTCCCAGCCCTTGGCAGCAAGTACCTCTGTGCCATTTGTGATGTTTTTACAAGATCAGGGCTTGAACTGTCTTAGGGCAGTCCCAGGGCATGCTCAGAGTTTGGGTGGGATCAGGATGTGGCGCAGTCAGGGCTGCCCAAGACACCTCAGCTCTGACCTCTGAGACAACTGGGATGCTCTGCAGAGCCTACTGCTCCTTTGTTCCCCTGACACAGCCCTGGGTGTTGAAGGGAAATCAGTGAATTTAATTGGAAAGGGATAGGAAGGAGCAGAGTCAGAGATTCTGCTTTTCTCCAGGGGACTAAATTACTGAAGATACAGACTGAGGGGTGGAGGAGTAAACTTAAGAAGGTGAGCAAAGACAACAGTAAACTTTAAAGAAGGTGTTAACGACTCTGTTTCCTTTCCTGTGCTGCTTGCTGTGCCAGGATGCCCAGAGCAGGTACCACGTGGGCGTGTGCTACGAGCAGGGCCTGGGAGTGCAGCAGAACCTGGCGGAAGCACTGAGGCACTACCGGCAGTCAGCGGCTGCTGGGAACAGGCAGGCCCGGGAGAGACTGCAGGCATGGGAGCAGGATCTTCAAGGTACCAGGGGCAGCAGGGCACCAGGGGCTGTGGGACTGTATGGGGGAGTGACCCCGTGAAAGTGGGGCCTGTATTGCCAGAGGAGGGGTCGCACAGGGCCACGGCACAAAGGAGTTCTTTGTACTGAAGGGAAGGCACCACTTCTCAGTTCTTTCCACTTCTTAGCAGCTCTTTCCAATTCAGCTGAAGTGGGGAAGCTGTTGCTGTAATATGATGTGTCACAGAATCATTTATGTTGGAAAGACCAGCCATGTCCTGGGGAGCACCAGACCCAGCATCACCAGCCTGGCCAGGGAGGGGATTGTCTCTCTGCTATGCATTGGGGCAGCCTCACCTCCAATTCTGGGGGCAGTTTTGGGCACCACAATATGAAAAAGACATTAAGCCGTTAGGGAGTGTCCAAAGTAGGGCCATGACAATGGGGAAGGGTTGGGAGGGGAAGCCTTGTGAGGAGCAGCTGAGGGCACTGAGCTGGTTCAGCTGGAGCAGAGGAGAGTGAAGACAGACCTCATTGTGGTTTTCAACATCCTCCTGAGGGACAGTGCAGGGACAGCTCTGAGCTCTGCTCCCTGGGACCAGAGACAGGACCCGGGGGAATGGCTGGAGCTCTGTGGGGGGGTTAGGTTTGGTATCAGGAAAGGTTTTTCACCCAGATGGTATCTGAGCACTGGAACAGACTCCCCAGGGAAGTGGTTACAGCACCAAAGCTGTCTGAGTTGGAGAAGCATTTGGACAGCGCTCTCAGGGGTGCACGGGGTGGGATTGTTGGGGTGTCTGTGCAGGGCCAGGGGTTGGACTCAACGATCCTTAGGGGTCCCTTCCAATGCAAGATATTCTGTAATTCTGTGGTTGAATGATCATCAAGTCCAGCCTTTGGCAGTGTCAGTAATACCTTGTTTTTCTATACTTTCAGATGTGCACACAAAGCATCCATTCCCTTCAGGATTAAGAGCTTCCTCCTCTAGCCCCAATTTCTGGACTCTTGAGCCTGTGTCTGCAGGTCTCCACAGCACCCAGCCAGGACAGTGTGCCCTAACCCTGCCCCACTCGTGGAGCACAGACAGACTGCATATGATGCTGTTGAGCAGTGCAGGATGGAGCCGTGCCTTCGGAACCAGGACAGTGTCACTGGAGCTGCAGGGCTGGGAGCCCCACCTCTGCTGGCAGTAGAGCAGGCAGTAAGTGAGACAGGCAGAGACAGTGAGACAGGCTGCCTTGGCAGCCCTTGGTGTGGGCTGGAACCAGGCTGGCAGTGAATGGAAAGAGAAAGCTTTCTGTCATGGAACAGGAGGCATTTTTAAATACCAGGGGTTTGAGAATAAAGCTTGCGATGTCTGCTACACCACCAAGTCCTCTGGTCCTCTTACCTTCCACACAGGGATGTTGCTTCTTCGCCTGCATTTCTGTATTAGAGCCATGCATGGACTCCCACCATGCCACTGGCACAGAGAAGCTGTGGCTGCCCCTGGATGCCTGCAAGTGTCCAAGGCCAGGCTGGACAGGGCTTGGAGCAGTCTGGGATAGTGGAAGGTGTCCCTGCCCATGGTAGGGAACAGATGAGCTTTAAGGTCTCCTGCAGCCCAAACCATTCTGTGTTTCTGCACCACAGTGGTGTGATTTGGGGTTATAATTCCAGTAGCCAAGCATGTCTTGCACATGGTCCCCCAGCGAGGATTACAAGCCACCATATGGGGACGTTGGCAACTCACCCTGGCATTGTCCTGGCCCACACCCTCTGAGGCAATTTACTCTCTCTTGAAGGCAAATCCCCACAGTGGCTCTGCTACCAGCACAGTCTGGGCTGGCTCTGTGTTGCCATTATGGCAGTTCAATCTGCTTCCAAACCTGGGCAAGCAAGAGAGTGAATTCTCATTATTAGAACACAGTTTTTTATGGGATGTGACAGATCCACCTGCACCAGTGAGAGTGACAGCTGTCCCCAGCCATCCTGCCCCATGTCAGTGTCCTTCTGTCCCCAGTTCTTACTCCTGCAGCCCTGGCAGTGAGCTGCTCCCATGGGCACACCTCTTTGAGATACAATGAGCAAGGTTTGCTTCAAAATTCATCTTGTCCCTGTTTGCTGAGCACGCCAGCTCATTTTCAGCAGAGTGGATAAGGGATGCTCCCAGCGGGAAGGCACCACTGGCAGGCAGCAGCGGCAGGCAGCTGGTGTGATAATTTCTTCCACTGGGGCAGGTGAATCCGGAAAAAGGCATTTGTTAGCACCAGTTTAAACTGGTTCAAGGGCATCTGTGCAAACTGTCCAGCTTCCTGTGGCCGTGGTGCTCTGGTGCTTTGTGCAGATCAGGCTCTGCAAAACAAAGGCAATGGCCCCATCCTGAACTTCTCCACGCAGCAAGGGAGGGGCCCAGCCAGCCCTCAACACATCTGATTGTTCTACTAGTCTGCTCTCTCCTTCTGCTCAGACCAAACTTTCTTAGACCATTTCCTTTATCAAGCAGGATACAAGGAGCAGGAAATTCCTGGGGTGGATTTCCTATGCTGCGATAATCCACAGCATGCTTACGCATTGGTCAGGATGGGAGAGGGGCTGGGGGGTTGAAAGTAGTTTGCAGAATCAGGAAATCAAACCAAGAGGGAGGAATTTGTCTCCTTTTAAACCTGCTTGTTATAAGGTATTTTTGTGTAAGGATTGTCCTCTAACAGGCACATCAAAGCAACTTTGCCCAGGGAGATGTGAGGTTGTGCCGGGTGTTTGTCCCTCGTGTGTGCTCCCCAGGTGCAGAGGAATCCCACAGGGCTGCACCTCCTCAGTCACAAACGCCTCCCTCCTGGTTTGCACAGCTGCATCTGTTAGAATTTGGCTCTCTGACATTGTTTTGGTGCAAGAACCTGTTTTGTTTGTAAAACAAACCAGCAAGAGATTTGTGTTAGCAGAGCAGCCACATGAGCAGGCCAGGCCAAACCCATCCGTGGATGGATGCCAGACATGGGCTCATCTGTACAAGCATTTTGGAGACTCCAAATAAAACAGAACATTTTGGATATTAAAAGGTCCGCCTGGGGAAATCTTACTCTATTGCTCTTGTCATTTAGTCCCAAGAGCAACAGAAAGGGGTAACTTTCTCATTTACTCTGCTTTAAATTGCCTGTGTGATTGTCTGGTGCTGTGGCTGTGTACACACCTAAAGCTGAGAGCTGTCACCTCCAGGTACATGGAAAAGAACAGGGGTAGGACACTTGAGATGGTCCAGGAGAGCCCAGAAGCCCTTAGCTGCCATTCCCACGCTGCTGCATGAGCCTGTGGGTCACCACCACTGCCCTTCCCTTCTCCAGGAGTGCAGAGGCACAAACACCTGTGTGCTTCTTCCTCTGTCACCAATATCTTTGTTTTCCCACCCGTGCCATTATCCCAAAACTGTCTTACAGCTCCCAGACAGACTGATCAAAGTGAAAACCCATATAAAGGGTGAAGCCTGTGACTGAATATTTCAAAACAGTGTTTTCACGCTTCCCTTTTCCCAGGTTACCTTTGGCAGACTCCAGCCATCTGTTGTCTGTTTTTGGATAAGGACTGTGCTCCAAAATCCAGTGGCCTCAAAGGAGGGAATAGAATAGAATGGAATCATTAAGGTTGGCAAAGACCTCTGAGATGGAGTCCAGCCTGTGATTGATCCCCACTGTATCACCCAGCCCAGAGCACTGAGTGCATCCAGTCCTTATGGAGAAGGAAATTGTGGGCACTTGGTGCAGCCATAGGAGAAAGGCCAGTGCTGGTTTTGGGGTGTTTTGCAAATACCGCATTCACAGTGGCAGAAGCACAGAACCTGGAAGGACCAGTGGGAGACAACAGGCACGTCTCCCCTTCCCCAGCTGCCACTTCAGGCTTTCTGCACTTACATTGTGTCAGCTACGCTGCTGACAGAGAGGGTAGTGTTAGAAAAAAACAGTTTTATTTAAATAACTGAAACCCTGGAGCCCAGCTGCAGCAATGTCCATGACAGGTATTTTCACAGTCTGTGATCACATGCATGTATCTCACTGTGCTGTGGTTGTTCTCACAACCCCCTCCCCTCGGCCTGTCCTGGGAGGAAAGGGCCCTCCTGCTGCTGGGTGGGATGGGATGGCGTGGCATGGCATGGCATGGCATGGCATGGCATGGCATGGCATGGCATGGCATGGCATGGCATGGCATGGCATGGCATGGCATGGCATGGCATGGGAGGCTGGAAGAGCAGGGTGGGACAGGAGGAAGGCAAGGACAGGCAGGTGGAGGGGAACTAAACAAGGTGAAATCAGTCATGGAGAAATGTGATGGGGCGAGGCAAAGGAAGAAATACACCTGTCTAGATGGGTCATACAGTGACCCTGTTGGGGCTGGGGACAGGGTTGGGCACCCCAAAACCCTGCCTGCTCCCTCCCTGCCACAGCCACCAAGCTGCTACAGGCCTGGAGCAGCGTCCCCCAGCCCCAGGCTCTGCCCTCGGGCCGACAGCTGCCGCAGGAGCCCCGGGCCTGCCTCGCCATGCACTTGGACCTTCTGGGACAGGATCATCTCGAAGAGGGTGCTCATCTCTGACAGGAAGGTGCTGGCCAGCCTCGTCCCAGCACCACTGGGGTCAGCCCCAGCACCTTTGCCAAAGGTCTCAAAGGTCCTTGGTTTCTCCTGCCTTGCAGCTTCCTCATCCTCAGGGGAACGTGGGGCGTCAGGGGAGAAGACGTTGTCCTTGTAGCTGCTGGTGAGAGGCAGGGACAGCCGGGCCATCCACGCTGGGTCTGCTGCTGTCAGCCTCTTGAGGGCCAGCTCTGATGGGAGGGAGAGCACAGCAGAGAAGAGGGGTGGGGGGGAAATAAATTAATAAAAATACTGATAAATGAAAATACCTAAAATCAGCTGAGAGCAATGATTGTAAACAGGTCACCAGTGACATCATGCAAACCAGTAGCTTAAAAAAGCCAAACAAAATAGAACTGGTTTAAAACTATTGGGCTTTTTGTTCTGTTTTGTTTTAATATAAAACCATTAGAATCACTGTTCTTTCTCATTTATTGCAGTCTCAATTGGCACTTCACTAAATTGTTAGCAAGGCCTGAGAGAGGGAGGGTTTAGGACTGGCTAAAGGGGAGCAGACAATGGAAAGCTTTCCAGGGGGAAGTGTTGGACACAAAGATAGTGGACTTCCCTTCAGGGTCACTCCAGGGTGGGAATTTGCTGCTAAGGAGGCAGATTGAGACCGAAAAGAAATGGGTTATTGTGAAAACAATAATACCAGAATGAAATTCTGGATTATAAAATGCACAGCTGGATGGTTGGAGACTGAGAGCAAACAATTGAGCTCTAAAGTAGTTGTTCCTCGATTGGAAACAGCTGAGGAGCAGGGGGAGCCTGGGCTGGGGGCTGGGGCAGGCTCCTTAGTGCACCAGTAATTCGATTGTGCCCCAAAATGGGCAACTGGAATCACACAGTGGATTGGTCAGGCTATTCCCTGCTGGCATGGAGGCACAGCCAGGGTAGATTGTTACTAGCTCTGATTAGGGGAATTACACACAAATCTGATTATCCATCTGTAGGAGAGAGGAGCTGAAATGACACCAGCAGGGAAAACTCTGGAGATGAAACCAGGAGTGATCCAGGCTGACACAATGGAGACCCCAAGAAGTGGGGGTTGCTGCTCCTAAGGAAGCAAGTGCTCTCCAGGGATCTGACTGCAACCTGTCATTATTTTGAGGAGATAAGCACCAGCAAAGGAAATCTTTATGCTTAAAATAGTGTTGGCAAGAGAAGAAGTGATTATAACTGTCCATGAATAAACATCTCCTGGAAAATAAAGGAAGGACCCCATAGCAGGGAGAGCCTGGAATAGCTTCCTCGTCAGACAGCAGGAAGGGAAACGGGGATTCTTGTATTTTGAGGTAGCTGGTAAACAAGAGTCCGTGCTGTGGTGCACAGAGGCTGCATTCCAGCCCCTCATTGTTCCTTCCCAAAGCACATCCCAGAACCTTGGCGGGGTTCAGAGCAACCACCTGGTTTGGGAAGGTTTTGGGAGCAGCAAAGCATCACTGGTAACAAAACACAGCAGTCCCAGGGTGGCAAGAGCTGGTGTCATTGTAACTATTGTGTGGCTCTGACTTAAAAAGTGACATCTGAAAGGAGGGTCCCTATTCCAATGGAATCCTGCTGATTCCAGAGGATAATCAATACCCTGCCACAGCCTGGGACATGGGGTCCTCAGTCAGTGACTGAGACAAGGCTCCTTCCTCAGCCAACCGCTCTGGAAAACAACTGTCCTGGGGTAGGATGGAGGCGAGAGCTGGGACTCCAGCCTGGTGAGGAGAGACAGGCAGGGGCACCCCTTAGATTTTGGTTTCAGCTGGAGCCCCAAAATTCTGTTGTCTTGCTTCACACAAACCCTGGGGTTTCTCTCTGCAGTCTCAGTATTTGAATTGCAGTGACTGTTCCTTGAGACATCACCCAAGTGTGCTGCAGCTTTTCCTGTCAAACATGCAGTTTTCTCCTCCCCAGTCTGAAAGAAGCCCCTTCATTCCCTGAATATTTGGCTGAGCTCTGGAGCAGGGCACAAATGCTCTGCTCTCTGCGGGCTGACAGTTCCGTGGCCATGAAACCTCATCATTAGGTATGTTTAATTTGACCAATAACTCTTTACTGCCTTGTTTTAATGGTGTTTGGGGAGCAGGGGTTGTTTTTATCATCCATAAAGTTCTATCTCTCATCTGCTGCTGGGAGTGCTGTGCTGGGCTGGTGGGAGTTCATCCCGCAGCATAAACAATCCCAGAGCTGCTGGGACACATCAGTCCCCAAATCCCCCCGCTGGGAGCAGCACAAAGGCCCAGCCAGGCTCAGCCAGCTGTTAGGATACTCCTGAGCACCAGCAGTGCTTCCTTCCTCCCTCTCAGGATGCAAGTCCACGGCTCTGTTTGTGTTGGGGAGAGGAGGAAGGAGCCCAGCAGCTCCGGCGGCTGCGCTCCGGCGCCTCTGCGGGAAGGTCTGGGCTCCCGGGGAAGGTTTGGCACTGCTGGAACACAGCAGCCTCTTTGGGCATGGCCAGCAGGAATGCACACAGCCACAGCCTCAGCGTTCCCTGTGCCATGCCCTGTGGCATGGAACAGGCTGCCCAGGCAAGGGGCAAGATCATCATCCCGGGAATGTGGATGTGGCACTGAGGGACCTGGGTCAGTGGTGGAGAAAAATGGTCTGAGAAGGCTTTCCCAACCTTAATGATTCTGTGGAATTTCAGCACTTTGGCAAAAGGGTTCTTTTCCTATCAGATCCCAGAATCGTGGGAGATGGTGCTTCATGGATCAGCCTCACCACAGCAAGGATTTTTTAGGATGCTCCCTGTGTGGGCAGACCTGGATCCAGACAGAGCTGCTGGGCAGGTCCGCCAGTCCCTTTCCTGGGATCTGCACCTGGGATGGAGCTGGGCTCCTGTTTGCTCCCTGCTCTTGGCTGCAGGACCTTGGAATCCAACGAAGTTTTAGGTCTCAGCCTTTCCTTTGTTTGCTCCTTACTAGAATAAAAGAACAGGGAGGCAAAGGGGGACAGGCAGGAGGTTCTGTCCCTAAGGGAGAGCACCAAAAATGCCCAGCTCTGGAATTCAAACTACCCCAGCAGCAAAGCTCAATTAGTTTCTCTTCTATGGAGGAGCACAGAGGCTCCACAACGAAATTTCTGCTACAGGACATGAGTCAGCCCAACTCTTTCAAATTGAAATGCCAGTAGAGGAGATTTTTAGAACAAATCAATAAAAGGAACATGTAGAAAATGTCAGGCCCAGATGGTATTCACCCCGGAGTGCCAGAGGAACTCAGATATGAAATTGCCTGGTTTATTAGCTGCTGTTCATTAACTACTGCTTCAAATGAATGTGGGATCGGAGGGAGGGGAGGTGGAAATGGTGACAGGAGTTTTTAAGCGCATGAAGGTGAATCCAGTGCAGGCAGATTCAGAGAAATCCTTCTGTGCAAGGCTCAGCAGAGAGAGCCACGGAGATGCTGCTCCCAGAGGAACCACATGGCATTGTCAGGTGGGGAATTGTGTTCTGGAAATTTGGAAGGGCTGGATGATGAGTCCTGGATGATGTTGGACAAGGGATGGAGTGACAGGACAAGGGGAATGGCTTCCCACTGCCAGAGGGCAGGGACAGATGGGATATTGGGAAGGAATTCCTCCCTGTGAGGGTGGGGAGGCCCTGGCACAGGTGCCCAGAGAAGCTGCGGCTGCCCCTGGATCCCTGGAATGTCCAAGGCCAGGCTTTACTTTGGGGTTTGGAGCAGCCTGGGACAGTGGAAGGTGTCCCTGCCATGGCAGGATGTGGAATGGGATGATTTTTAAAGTCCCATCCAACCCAAACCATTCCATCATTCAATTCTGTGATGGCAGAGGTCACCTGAGCTGGTGGAACAGCACCAGCCAGGCTTGCAGGGGACCTGAGCTGTGCCTGAATTTACAGCCAGGTTCTGCAGGGACTCATATGTGTTAAAAGCTGGGAAGTGAGGGTAGGAATAATTAATCTTCCTCACCAAGGGAGGTCATTAGCAGAGTCCCAGAGAATCTGCTCAACACAGTGATAAATGACATGGAAAGGGGACAATGTTGGTGTTGACTCTACTAAAACACCCAGAAGCAGAGGGTTGCTGAAGGACCTGGTAGTGCTGAGTGCCATGAGCAAAACGCGGCTGGTGAATTCCTGTCGGATAATTGTCCCAGGGAACAACATGCCATGTGTTGATGGCTCTCCCTCCACGCAGAGAAGGGATTTGGGAGTCACCAAGAACAGAGCTCAGCATGGTGCTTGGGCAGGACAGGAATGAGGAACAGGCCAGAAAACCTCCTTATACCCCAGTGGATCCTAAACACTGCACACAATTCTGGTCACACATCTCAGAAAAGACACACTAAGATGAGGTTGGTCACAGGAGATGAAGAGGAAAGAGGAACCTAATGGGGCTCTGAGGGTGCATAACATCTTGAAGGGCTTGGCAAGGACAAGCGTCCACCTTTCTCACTCTGCAGGCACCAGAAGACCAGGAAAGGAGGCTCAGGCCAGCCTGGGAAACAGTTCAGCAGCTGCAGTGGGAAACTGGACCTCACCCCTAAGCAATGACAGAGGTCAAGCTCACACATCACCAAACCCTAAACCACAGCAGATGCATCCATGGGAGGGAAGAGCAGCCGTAAACACATGGAAAAATGCAACATGAAGCTCAGCAAGTCCCTTTGCCTGGTACCAAAAGCCAGTGCCCCAAGCATTGTCACTGCCAGAGCCCCTCCAGGAGGTGCCACGTGCCCTGGCTGGCTGCAGCCAGCTGGCCCTGCTGGATGGGCTTAGTGTGTGTTACCTGAGGAGATCCCACTGCTGGAGCCCCCCAGCCCCACCCTGTCCCAGGAGCGAGGTCACCTCACCTGCCTGTGGCTCCAGGAGGGTCTCCAGCTCCTCTCCCACGAGCTGCTGCACGGAGAGCTCGAAGGCACTGTCAGAGTCGCGGTCGCCGGCCTCACTCTCGCCGTGCCCGCTGTCCTTGATGCTCAGGCAGTCAGTGTCCAGCCCCGCGTCCAGCCCCGTGTCCAGCCCCGTGTCCAGCCCTGCAGTCCTGCAGGGGTCACAACACCCACGTCACTTCTGCCCCAGTGAGCCCTTTGAAGGGTCTCTATCCCCACAGACTGCCCCAGAGAGGGCTGTGGGCACCCTCCCCTTTCATCACTCTCAGAACCAAAGGCATTTGAAAGCCCATCAATTAATCAGTTGTGGGGTTGGTTGGGCTCCACATTTCTTGCCTGAGAGGGTTTTTATCCTTCTGCAGCAGGATCATAGAATCACAGAAGGGTTGCAAGGGACCTTAAAGATCATCTCATTCCATCTTCTGCCATGGACTGGACCAGCCTGCTCCAAGCCCCATCCAACCTGGCCTGGAACATTTCCAAGGATCCAGGGGCATGTCCTGAGCAAAGAGGGAGCTGCTGGCTCCTCCCCAAGAATTCAGAGCAGCTTCCCTCCTGCAGGACCAGGTGAGGAGCAGCCCAGCCCAGCCCTGCCCCAGGAGCCCTGGAGCTGCTCTCCCTCCCTCTCCCTCTCCATCCTCAGCAGCTGCAGGTGACAAAGGTGGGGAAAGCTGTGTCTGCCTCTGGCCTGGGCTGGTGGCACAGGGGGACAGGGCAAGGCAGCGATGAGTGTTCGCTCAGAGACGGCAACAGCATAATTTAATGGAAACACTGTGAAGTTTGGGAATATCTTTGGCACACAACTGGGATATCTCAGTGTTTCCAGCCCTGCTGGCAGTTCCTCACTCAGTTGCCTTCTGGCACAGGGTCAGGTGTCTCAAACTCATGTCAGCAGGCAATAGCATCTCTAAGGAAGTGCCCAGAGCAATGAGAACACTCATCCTCGTGCTGCTGCCTCCAGAGCTGGGCCCCTCTGTGCTCCTGAGTGCCCCTGCCCATCACACCAGAACCATGGGTGTTCTTGGCAAGGATGGGACAATAGTTCATGGCCATGGAGGAGCTCAGGTGAGTACAGAGGGAGCTGCCAAAAGTGCCCCAGGAAGGAGGCAAAGAGCAGCTGGATACCACTGGGAGCCAGGACCAGAGGAGCACAACCATCCCCTGCACGAGAACCTACCTCCCCAATCTCAGGGGATGAGGCTTTCCCTGGCGTCTCTGCCCTCAGAGGCTTTTGGGCTGCTGGGGCTGGAGCAGGGGAAGGGGTGTGGGGAAGGGAAGTGCTGGGAGCCAGCCTTACCTGCTGCCATTCTTGGCCGTGTACTTGTTTCCCCTGTAGTTTGTTTTGGGCTGGAACTGGCCCTGGTGCAGCAGGGAGAGCAGCTGGGAGATTTGCTGCAAGGCAGGAAAAGCCTGTTGAGCCCCGGGCTGGCCACTCAAGCTGCTTCCTGCCAGGACGTCCCTGCGAGCCCCGGGGCCTTTTTATAGCGTTTCCTCCTGCTGCAGATGGCTCAGCATCCCCACACCGGGGGAAAAACAAGCCTGGGCAGCCCACCTGGCCCCGAACTTCCCCTGCACCCCTCCTGCTGATCCCTGCCCGTGCTATTGTCCCTTTCTCCCTGTGACGGCCCCGCTCCCAGAGTGACCCTGCCTGCCTGGGGGCTGCTCATCCTACGCAGCCCCAGCTATTGAGGCATCGCTGCCCAGGCTGGGGGCACAGACCAACCAGAGGCCATCAGGTTGCACATTCCCACCACCCCGGGGTGGGCAAGACCCAGGCAGGGAAGGACTGGCGGTGTCCACACTGTGGGAACACCCGGGGCAGCTCCTACCTGCACTGGGGGCGACTCCATCGCGAACTCCCCACTCGAGCTCTGCTCCGCCAAGGCCACCAGCGACAGCCGGACCAGGCTCCTGAGGATCTGCTGGTGGGGCTGGGGCTGCCCGGCTCCCCCGGCTCCCCCAGGCTGCTCGGGGGGCACCGGGGGCTCTCCCATGGGTGGCTTCACCAAGCTCTTGCCGTGCAGCGGTGCCTCCGGGGGGCTCACGGCCTCCTTCACCAAGTGTTTGGGTCTGTGGGGCTGGCAGGGCCGGCGCTGCAGGATGGGCAGGTCGAGGGTGCCCTGCTGCTCCTCGGAGCCTTTTTGTGTCCTCTGATTTCTCAGGGTCCTGTAGAGAGTGGGGGTGAGGTGGAGGGGAGCCTGCGGGGAGCCCCCGGGTGTGGGGGTGGCTGTGCCGGGCAGCTCCTCCTGGCAGGGCCGGGGGGGCTCAGGCTCCCGGGGGCGGCCCCGGAGCAGCGGCACCAGGTGGATGTCAGCCTTCTGGATCTGCCTGTGCGGCTTCTTCAGCTGCTGCTGCCTGCGGGCGTCCTCCGCCTCCCTGCAGTTGTAGGCCATGCCGTCCTTCTTGTCCTTCTTCCGCAGAGACAGGGTCAGAGCCAGCAGCAGCAGGCACCCGCCCAGGAGAGCGGCCAGGCAGATCACCACCACCACGGAGAGACTGAGCCAGCCGGGATCCCCGGCTGACATTTTGGAGAAGGCTCCGTGGTGCCGGAAAACCAAGCGGAGCCGGGCCAGGGTGTGCAGGGGGGTGTCCCCCTGGTCACTCACCCGCACCAGCAGCTCCCGCTGGCTGCCAGTCAGGCTGCTGACGTTGCTGGTGTTGAGGGACACCTGCCCCAGGAGAGCGTCCAGGATGAAGAGCCCAGCATCGTCCCCACCCACCAGATCATACCGGAGAGCCCCGTTGATGCCAGAGTCCACATCCCTGGCTACGATGGTGAAGAGGAAGGGAGTGCCAGGGCATGACACAGGTGTGGAATTGGTCGCTGCTGCAGCCCCCTGGGTGCTCCCATTCCCAGGGACCACCCAGAAGCACCCGGTCTCCGCATTGACCAGGACAGAGAGCGTGGCCACCCCTCCCACCAGCACTGGCCTGGTGATGACGGGCGCGTTGTCATTCCGGTCGAGCACTGCCAACCTGATGGAGATGTTGGATGCCAGCTTGGGATGCCCTCCATCCTCTGCGGTCACCAGGAACTCTAGGCTCCTCACCTGCTCATAATCAAAAGCTTGGAGGGCAAAAACATCCCCAGTGGTGGGGTCAACTGAGATCAGCCCCAAAGCAGAGGGGTCCAGGATCCTGTAGGTGACTTTCCCATTGAAGCCCAGGTCGGGGTCAGTGGCATGGACGGTGAGCAGGAAGGCAGGCGCTTCGCTGTTCTCAGCCACAGCAGCCTCGTAGGCGGCCTTCTCAAAGGCCGGGGCATTGTCATTGACATCGCTGATGCAGATGGTGAGGTGTTTGAGCACGGCCAGGGACAGGTCCCCCATGTCCCGCACCACCAGCGTCAGGTTGTACTCGGCGCGCAGCTCGCGGTCCAGCAAGGCATTGGTGAGCAGCGCGAAGCTGTGGCTGTTGGTCCTCTTCAGCCTGAAGTGCTCATCCCCTTGGCTCAGGGAGCAGAGCACTTCCCCGTTGCTTCCCGAGTCGGGGTCGCTGGCTGTCACCAGGGCCACAAAGCTGTCCTTGGGGAGCGCCTCAGAGAGCACGGGCACCCGCGCGGCCCAGGTGACATGGACGTCGGGAGCGTTGTCATTGACATCCAGGACCTTGACCAGGACCTTGCAGTGCGCCGGGATGGGGTTGGCGCCCAGGTCCCGTGCTTGCACATCGAGCTCGTAGGCGTGGGTTTCCTCGTAGTCCAGAGGGAGCCTCAGGAGGACGCTGCCCGTGCGGGCATCGATGCTGAAGGTGCTCAGCACCTCGGGGGGCGCGTGTCTGCTTAGGCTGTACTCGATCTCCCCATTGGGACCCTGGTCAGGGTCAGTGGCTGTGACTGTCACGAGGAGCGTCCCGGGCAGGGTGTCCTCCCGAACCTCCACCGTCAGGGAGCTCTCTGCGAAGACGGGGCTGTTGTCATTGGAGTCGAGGACAATGACTTTAATCAAAGCTGTACCTGATTTTGGTGGCTCCCCGTGATCCATGGCTGTCAGCACAAGGTCAAAGGAGGAGTGCAGCTCCCGGTCCACCTCCTTAACCACAACGAGCTCCGCGTGCCTCATCCCATCGGAGCTGGAGATGACCTCCAGAGCAAAGTGCTCGCTGGGGGAGAGGGCGTAGGAGCAGAGGGCGTTGGAGCCAGCGTCAGCATCCAGGGCTCGATCCAGAGGGATCCGTGTCCGCAGGGATGCGCTCTCCGATATCTCCAGCTCCAGCTCGGGCGTGGGGAACCGCGGCGCGTTGTCGTTGACATCCATCACCTGCACCTCCACGTGGATCAGGGCCGGGCTCTGGGCAGCCAGCACGTCAAAGGACACCCAGCAGGGATCACTGTGCCGGCACAGCTGCTCCCTGTCCACCCGCCCGGCCGTGCTGAGCACCCCATCCCCGCTCCCCACGTGCAGCGGGAACCTCCCGGGGGTCTCCATCAGCTGGAACGCCTCTGCCACCTCGCCGCTCTCGCCGCCCTCGAAGTGCTCGGCCAGGCTCCCTATGACAGTGCCCGGGGGCACCTCCTCCAGCACCCGGTACTGCACCGTGAACGTGGCCACCTCCTGGGCATCGGCGCACAGGAACAGGTACCACCACCAGAGCGCGGGCAGCTGCAGCGCCGAGCGGCTCAGCCCCCGCATGCTGCGGGCACTGCCCCCGCGGCCCCGCCGCGCTCCCGCGGGCTGTCCCGCCGGCCACCGCATCCCCACGGAGTCCTCACGGCCACCGCGGGGCCTCGCCATCCTCTCCCATCTGCGGCTCCCGTGGGCGCCAGCCAGCGCTCGGAAAGGACGGGAAATCACAAGCGGGGCTGGTGGCCGTCCCCCGCGCTGCCATCACCGGGGACAGCGCGGGAGCCGGGAGCTCCCCAGGCCGGGACAGCCCGGAGCAGAGGGACTGTCCCGGGAGCAGCCACCGGCCGGCTGGCCGCGCTGGGGATGGAGCAGACGACATCCTATGGAAACCCCACCTACAGGAAAAGGGAGGACCGGGCTGGTACAATGCCGGGGCGGGGTGGGGGCTCTGGGGCGGCTCGGGCCCAGCTGTGAGAGGGTGTGGAAGTGCCCTCCGATCCCAACCCGCGGGGACCATTCCCATTGTCACCTGCAGAACACACTGCCCAGAAGGTGTGATTCCTGCGGACACTCCCTGACCCACCACAAACCCCTTATGCTGCAGGAAGAGATGATGGACTCCTGCTCCTGCATGGACCCAAAGCCTTGTTACATCTCAGACTTTATTTTCATTTTGCCTAAATCCAAGTGCAATCCCTGCTCTTTGGTCTGCATTTGGGGGGTGATGTGCCCAAGTCACCTTTTCCACACACAGCTTTTGATGATGTTACCACCTCCAGCTGGACACACCAAAATGAGCTGATGAATGAATCCCTGGGGGCATGGCCACATCCAACACAGGCGGGAGGGCACGAGGGGAGGAGGGAGGCGCTGGCAGACACGACCTGTGTCCGTCCAGACCTCTCGCCATCCCTGCATCCGTCTGTCCCGGCCACTCCCTGTCTTGGCAGGGGCTCCATCCCAGCTTGGCTCAGCACTGACTTCCCTGGCGTCACTGCTGCACCACCAAATCCCTTCTTGGCCTTATTTCAGCACCTTACCCCAAGTCCCACCTTCAAGCAGCCCCCACCTTCAGGCTGCCCAGCTGCTGCAGCAGTAGCACCACAGCTGGCCAGCTGTGCACACACAGGTAGCACAGCCTAAAGCTGTTCCATGTATTCCTCCTAAGCCTGCAGAGCCCCCAGGCCCCAGGCTGGGTTTACTTTGGTCTCAAGGTGATTGAAGGCATTCAGCACAGGGAAGGTCCTCCGGAATTTTCCTTGGCACTATGGAGCATCCTCATGGTGTGGTTGGAGTCCCACCAGCCACATCACCTTTGTGGCCCCACACCTTCCGGGCAGCCTCCAGCAGCCATTGGAGTCCTGTGCCCACCTCGCCCTCTCCTCCTGCTTTTCCAGCCTTGATGGGCACCCCCTGTACCCCCAAGCTATTGCCACCCTTCCCAGTTCCCCTCACAGCTCTGGTTTTCCCAGGTGAGCCTTCCCACCTCCTGCATCCCTGCTGTCATCACTTCTCTTCGTTATGGTGAATTTTGATGCCCCAACGAGCAGCAAAACCAGAGTCACCCCAGTGCCACGAGCCATCCCCTGGGCTGGGTCAGTGCCACCACTCAGCACAGCGGGAGGAAGGGACGGTGCCGCGGGGGGTGGCAGGAGCCCCGGAGCTATTCCTGGGCTCGGCCCCAGCTCCAGGTGACCTTTGCCAAGTCATTTCCCTGCTTTGTGCTCGCGCTTCCTCCTGCACTGCCCGGGCTCTCCCCGCGGGATGCTCCCGCTCGCTCCCGCTGCCCACGGAGCCGCGGGAGGAGAAGCGGATGTCTCCCAGCCCATGCCCTGATTTTGGGAGGGGAGGTGGGAAGGCCACTTCCTTCTGCGAGGAGGGTTATCCTTCCACCTCCCGTTTTTCTAATGCCGCTCCTTCTCAGGGATGCAGCAGCACAGAATAACTGCGCTGGAAAGGGAAAGGAAACAAATATTATACCCCAGGACTGTGGGGGCTCCCCAAGGAGCCCTGAGTGGGGTTTCCTTCTCTCATCACCTCCCAATCCATCCGCAGAACAAGCCAATCTCCCCGAGTGCCCCGTGTTTAACCCATCACTGACACCACAGGAGATGGATTCCCCCAACACCAGCACCCACCTGCAGACCCCAATTGGTGCCATCCCCACCCCTCAGCTGGGAGGATTGCAAACCTCCAAACCACCCCTTTTTTTCCCCAAAGACAGGGACCAGGTGGGATTTTCAGCACCAGTTTGCTCAGCCACCATAGCGAAAGGCTGGGAGGAGAAGCCGCTGTCACCAGTCTGTGACCCCCCAAGCACTGTCCCCAGCCTGGCTGTACAGATCCCAGCACCAGTGACAGGTCTGGCCCACCCAGGAGGAGCTGGAGGAGCTCCTGCATTAATTATTTATGATTCTTCAGGAATAAATCCCTACAGACCAGGCCTGTGACCCCCAGCCATCAGAACATTCCCAGCTGGCAGGAGGATGCTGCCAAAGCATCATTGAGCTGCAAATCAGGGCTGGGGATGGAGATGGACAAAGTGATGCTGCAAGAAAATAGGAGAGAAAAAAACAGGGTCGAGCTGAGACTTGCCAGAAGCACAGGCAGGAAAATGAGATCTGGTGCTAAAAACAAAACGTGTCTCCTCCTGTTTCCTGTTCACACCCCGGCAGGCTCCCAACGTGCTTCAGGACCTCCACGGATAATGTGGTGCCTATGAACACAAAATTCTCCCCCTAAGGTTTAGACTGAGTCTGAACCCTTTCATTTAAAGCTCAGAAAGAGCATCAGCTCCATTCAATTCTTGCAGCACTTCATACATTCACTATGTGCAATACTTCCTTCAACTCCTGCCTGATGCTGTCAGTGCCCAGAGCAGCTGGAAGTGCCATTTTCAGGAGTGAAACCCTGGCTCTGCTGCAGCTGGAAATGCCATTTTCAGGAGTGAAACCCTGGCTCCTCTGCAGCTCAGCAGCTCTCCAGGCTGCGGAGCAGGACATGGGCGCACCCCAAGCTCCCAGGTGTGCAGAGCTGTGCTGGAGGCACCACTCTCTTTGTCCATCACATGGCAGAGAGCAGCACCACCAGGTCATTTCGAGCTCCACTGCACAGCTGGAGATCTTCAAACTTAGTTATTTTGGGCTGACATGGTGTTAACTGGGGACCACGAGCTGTGCCACAACACAGCAGGGAGAGGAGGGCAACTCCAAGTGAGAGAGAAGAGACTTTTTCAAATCTAATTATTTTCTCTGATGAAGACAGGCTAAGAGCTGGGGGTGTTCACTTAGAGAAGAGAAGGCTCTGGAGAGACCTTAAAGCCCCTTCCAGTCCTAAGGGAGCTCCAAGAGAGCTGGAGAGGGACTTGGGACAAGGGCCTGGAGGGGCAGGACAAGGGGGAATGGCTCCTCACTGCCAGAGGCTGAGCCTCACTGGGGTGCTTAGGGCTCACCATACCCTGAGGGCCATTCAGGGGAGCAGGACTTGGTCTCTGCTCTGCTCTACAGCTGCTACATGGGGTGGGAAATGGTGTCCAAATGTCTCTCCAAGGGGTGAGAAATGGTGTCCAAAGGTCAGGACACAGAGGCCATGGACATGGGATGGACCCTGAGGAAGGATGGGCTCCTCCAGGCTCAGCTCCATCTCAGAGGGGCTGCAAATGGAGATGGAGCAAGCACAGGAACAGCTGCTTCTCACCATGCTCCAGAGGTCATGGGGTTTATCCCTCAAATAGAACAGACTCCCCAGGGAATGGGCATGGCCCTGAGGCTGCCACAGCTCCAGGAGTGTTTGGACAGTGCTGCCAGGGATGCACAGGGTGGGATTGTTGGGTGTCTGTGCAGGGATAGGAGCTGCACTGGATGATCCTTGGGGGTCCCAACTCTGGATATTCTGTGATTCTATGTATTTTAAGCCCTTCAAAGACAGCCTTTGCTTCCCTAGAAGTGCCACTCCCTTGTCAGCAGAACAGCAATGCCTCCCTGAGGTGTTTGAGGTGTGTGAGGAGCTGGATGCACAGCAGGAGCCCAGAACCTTCCCCATTCTCAGCTGCCTGGGAGAATCCTGGGGGACCTCCTCAGGAGGAAGGACGTGATTCCCCCTCTCCCACCAAACAGCAGGCACAGAGCTCTGCAAGAGGTGGAGGGGCCTTCTCTCGAGGGAGTCTGGCTCTCCCTAAGCTCATCTTCTCCATAAAATCAGCAGGTGACACTGGCTGAAGGTGACCTCCACTGCCTGAAGGTGACCTCCACTGCCTGAAGGTGACCTCCACTACCTGAAGGTGACCACCACTACCTGAAGGTGACCACCACCTGGTCCAGCCTGGGCTGGGCTGCTCGTCCTTCAGCACAGTCACGAATGGCCTGCTCCGGCGGTGCGTTCCCGGAGCTCGGGTGTGTCCGGGGCAGGCGCAGCCCCGCGGTGCCCGCGCCGTGCAGTTGGATTGCTCCGCCACGAGAGCCCACTGCTGCTCCGCGCTGCGCTCCGCCGCTCGCCCCGCCTGTCCCCGGCGCTGCCCGAGGGGCTCGGGGCGCTGAGCCCCCCAGCTCTGCCAGCAGAGGGGCTGCGACCACCCTCCCGCAGAGCACGGGCCCCGAGGGGCTCAGACCCCCAGCCCTGCGGGTGATGCTGCGGCTGCTCCCCTCTCTGGGTGCCTCCCGCACTTTGGCACAGTTTTGACGTGTTCCCCTCGGTTTTGCACAATTTGAGGGTGTTTCCCTGGGTTTCGCACGATTTTAGACAGCTCTGCAGCATCACGAGAGTCACCCCTGAACCCTGCTGTAACCCCACACGAAATCCTCGGTGGAGGGGTTATAAAGGTACCTCCCTTCCTGCAGGGCAACACCTTCATTGGGAAGGAAATAAAAGGGGGTGCAGGCGATCTCTGATCAGGACAGAGTTAATAATGGATGCAGAAGCTCCTGAAAGCTTCCCCAGGCAAAAGCCTGGCTTTGAGCAAAGCAACTCCTGCCTGCTGTGCTCCAGGAGCTGCCCTGCGCAGAGGGGATGATAAGGAGAGTTATTGTTGCTCTGTGCTCATAAAATGGTTATTATTAAGGAGGGGAAGAAAGTTATAAGTGAAGTAAATTGGGACAGGCTGGGTGTTTGAATAGAGAGGAATAATGTTATGGTAATGTCATGCACAGCTCTTCTGCTCCAGGACCCTGATGTGTTTTATAAAACCTGGTGCTACAAAAAGCAATTCTGTGAGCAGAGAGAGGGAGAGCTGGCCAAAGAGGAATGAGGAGAAGCTGTAAAAATGATGTTTTATTGTGTGGGAGAAAGCAATGAGTTGAGATCTAACCCTTGATGTCCTTCTGGAGGAGAAAGCTGGCAGCATATTGTCACTCGCTTGTATGATTTAATTTGCTATTCTGAGTCTTACAGTAATTTCTTTCCTGTGTTCCAAAAGCTTGTATCTACATTTCTATTTGCAAATGAAACACATGGAAGAACTCCCCAAGGCTGGGACTTCAGTCCTGGATCTTTCCAGAGATGGTCTGGCAGAAAGGGCTGCTGACAGGATGGGAGCACAGGACAAATGTGGGGACACCAGAGCTCCCTCAGCACCACCATTCACTGCCAGTTTTGTTTAGTTGTAGTTTGACACCCTGAAACACCTGAATGACAGCCCAGGGTGGGTTCCCTGTGCTGCACAGGATAAGTGATGGATCTGGGCCACGGCACACTGTGACATAAATCAGACCTTTACGAGTCCCCAGCGGCTGCAAATCAATGAGTGCCAGCGATAATTACCCATTTTATCTTTCTCTTTATTAATATTTAGACGTTTTTAATCTTTTCTCTCCAAACATGATGTTTCCCTGCTGTGGGTGTCCTTCAGAGGGAGCTGCCAGGAAAGCTCCTGTTCCTCTGATTAAAGGCTTTGTGCTGGACCGAGCTGCTCCCTGTGCTGGAATGACACAGCCACCAAAGCCAGGGGACAGCTCTGCTGCCTCACCCTGGGCGGGTGACACGGGCTGATGTCCCCAAGAGGCACTGCAGCCTCTCTGGGTGCCACAGTGCAGAGCATGTGGTGCTTACCTGGGGCTTCCTGCAGCTCTTAGATCCTTGGTGTGGGTGACCACAACCTACAGACGTCATTTAAAGAGATCATGGAATGGTTTAGGTTGGAAAGGACCTTAAATCCCATCCAGTGCCACCCCTGCCATGGCAGGGACACCTCCCACTGTCCCAGGCTGCTCCAAGCCCTGTCCAACCTGGCCTGGGACACTGCCAGGGATCCAGGGGCAGCCACAGCTGATCTGGGCACCTGTGCCAGGGCCCTCCCACCCTCACAGGGGGGAATTACTTAATTAGGAGAAGTCCCTAGAGGTGATTATCTCCTCAGGGGTGCTATTAGGGATGTACACACTGCAAACTAAGCCCTGTTTTGACATGCAAAGGGGAGCAGAGCTCCATGATTTTCAATGGAAATGACAGCACTTATCTCCTGTAACACGGGTGTGGAAGAGCTGATAATGCCCTATCACCCCCAGAAAACAAATGGGAACAAAATCAAAACAGAAAGCAACCCTCCCAAAAAGTAATATAAATTATGTTTATTGTGGAGACAAAAAGTTTCCAGCAAGTCCAACCACTACCCAGCTTTAAAACAAGAAAACAGCTGGAAACGAGTGAGAGGAGGGATCCTGGAGCATCTGCCAAGTCAGGAATACCTCCAGCCTGGAGGAACAGGTAAAGCCCCATCTCTTGTCCAGCTGTGTCCACAGGGATCTGTGCCAGGGACGCAGCTGAGGGCAGACACAGACCTGGTTTTTCCAGAGCTGTATTCTGACTCCTGGGACTGTTCAGCAGAATAAATCCTTGTGGGGGATCCCAGAGGCTGCACTGCCCCCCAGGCTCTGCAGACACCGAGGTCCTGCTCCCACCATGGGAGGAGGAACCGGACTGAAGAGATCCCCCCAGGCACCTCCAGCAGCAAAGAGCCCAGGGCTGCACAGGTACCACGGTCTGGCACCAGCAGGAGCCTGGCAGGGCTCAGGAGGTTTCACCTCTCCTTCTGCTCCCTCTGGGCCACCTCAGCAAGAGTGATGGAGCCACCTCAGTGCCACCCCACTGGCTGAGGGTGCCAACCCCACCATTGCTCCCTCCTGGGGCAGCAGCCAGCAATGGGCACAGTGAGATGACCACAGTGAAGGTGACCACAACGGAGGTGACCACACTGAAGGTGACCACAACGGAGGTGACCTCAGGTCTCCCCATCCCCTTGTACAGAGATGCTGCAGGCTCTGCCCAGGGTCACGTGAGCTTCTCCTCTGGTGCCAACACCTCCAGATGTTCAGCCAGCTGTGATGTGCCATTATCACCTCTCTTGCCTCTGCTGTGTCACCCTTCTCTCCCCTCCTCCACTGGGGACAGGATGTGTTGTCCCTGTCACTGGCTCCACCCAACGCGGGTTCAGAAGCTGCCTCCCCTCCTCTCCTCTCCTCTGGCTGTTTGCCCCGAAGGGCTGAGGGGGCTGGCAGGGGGCAGGGCGATGTTCCAGCCCCACGGAGGGGGAAAAGGGGCTGTGGCATGGAGAGAAAGAGGGGCTGGAGACTTCTCTGTGCCATATAAACAGTGTAATGAGGACACTGTGCATGTGAAAAGATCTTTCACTGGAAAACAGTTCCAGGTGATGTAACTTCCAGCTGCTGCCAAGGGGCTGAGCACAGCCCCAGAGCTCCCCAGCTGGGGCAAGGACCAAAGCAGCTCTGCTGGCCACTCCCAGACAGCGTGGGACAGGTAAAACCAGGGCAGGCGAAACCAGAAGAGATGCCAAAGCTGTCCCACGTAGGCTGACCCAGCCCCAGAGCCCGGGCTGGGACCCAGCTCCTGCCTGGGGACAGCAGCACCCCCCAGTCTGGAATTTTGGGAGCTAGTGATGGGTCACTGAACCTCCTGGCTGAGCATTCCTGGGGCCAGCCACAGTCCCGGGGAGATGCAGCCTCCATGTGTGGGCAGCGGTGAGTCCCGGGATGCACTAACATCCCAGTCACCGCTTTTCCAGCAGGACACGTCCCTCGAGCCCTGCCCAGCCGGCCCAGGGCCGTGTCACAGGTACGTGATCTCGATGACATTGGGCTCAGCGCTCCCATAGGGAAGGTGATGGTTGCAGGAGCACTGGCAGCTCGCTCCAGCCGAGTCCATGGCGGGCAGATCCCGGCCCGGCAGCTTCCCGTGGGGATGCAGCTGCCTCCAGTCCGTGAGGTGCACGCTGTCCATGTCGTGGGGCAGCGGCTCGTGGCGCAGGGTGATCTGCACCGTGCGCAGCTGAGGGCCGTAGTGCACCACCAGGATGATGAACACGGCCAGCAGCACGAAGATGACGACGATCACCGAGATCATGGGCAGCGCATCCGATTTCTTTGTCACGCTCTTGACGATGGAGACGGGAGTGAAGGCGGCCACGTCCTGGGGCTCGGGCTGTCTCAGCTGGCTGCCGGCCACCGAGGCGTTCATGGCTCAGCGGGGTCACCTGGGGCAGGGACACGGGGGTGACCACCGAGCAGGGCCCGTCCCTGTCCCTATGTCCCGCCCCCGAGCCCTCCTGCCTGCACTTGCAGCTGCCAGGGAATGGGATGATCCCTTAAGTGTTCCCTCCCTCGGGCACGCAGGGCAGGATAAATTTTGATGGCTAAGTCTGGGGTTGTAGGATGAGGTATTGCCCCACATTCCCTTGTCCTGGGCACCTCTGGACACTACACCTCGATCGTGTAGGCAGCCCTCTGCCCTCCCCTCTTTGCCCCCAGCCCCACGGTGCTGACCCAGGACCAAACCCCACGGGGACATCCGCGGGGGACCCAAACCCGTCAGTCGTCCCTCGCCAGAGGCAGAATCCCTCTGGTGGGAGCAGGGGGCCATGGGGGAGAGGGGGGAAGGAGGAGAGCCCTCGCAGCCCCACGGGGGTACCTGAGCGTCCCTGCTGCCTGGGAATCATCGTCTCCAGCGGCGGGGCTGGGAAGCTGCCGGCGGGACGAGCAGGAAAAGCCGCGGGGTGTTTCTCCGGTGAAGGTGCAGCCAGACTCACCTCGGAAGCTGCCACGTCACTCCCCGGCCCCGCAGCCCGGGATTCCCCGGGGCACACGAGGAAGCGCCGGCTCATCCCGCGGGCAGCGCTGCTCCCATCCCTGCCGCTGCCACATCAGCGCTGCCGCCCCTGCCCTCGCCCCCGCGACCCTCCTGTCCCCCCGGGCGGGACAAGGGCCCTTTTGTCTGGGGAGAAGCACCCTTCCCCCTCCAACTGCAGGAAACCGCCCTCCTGCCACCGGCGTGGCGTGAAAATTTAATGTAGCAAAGAAAGGGGTGCAAAAAATGCCCCTTCCGCACGTGAGCTCTTTGCACAGCCCGGCAAGGCGGATCCAGGCAGTGCTCCGGGCTGGAAGGGCCCTCTCCCGAGGGATGGCAGAGCCCCAGGGATGACTGTCTCTGCCGGGGGTCCCACTGCCGGAGAAGGAACATTTGCCAGCACAGCTGTGGGGTGAGTCCATGGGGAGCTCTGGATGCTTTGGTCCAATGGTTGGACTCAATGATTTTGGAGGCTTTTCCGGCCTGAATGATTGTGTGACCTGCTGAGAGTCACAGGCAGGTCAGAACGGGCACATCCCTCCCCTCACACACCAGCCGTGCCCCAAGGCTGCAGGGCTGCCCTCCAGGCCATCACCCTGCACACAGCTACATCCCCCTGGCCCAGGGATGCCGTGTGTAGGACCCTCTGCCACTGGGAGTGACCTTGAGCACATCTCGGAGCAGAAAACATGGATCCCCCGGAGTTTCAGCTGTTACAAAACGCATCTTCCCACCCTTCTACCCCAAAACACCACTGCTCTTACCTGCAAGCTCTCAGCAGACAGGCTGGGGTGAATATCTGGGCTCTGTCCCTCCTGCACGTGGGGAGGGTGGGATGGGAAATGCGTTTTCCACCATCCAGCCGAGCATCCAGAAGAGATTTAACTGCATGTGAAAGCTTCTGGGTATTTGCACTCATTTCAGGATTCAGTAAAACCTTAATCTACAGCATAATCTCTGAGCGTCACATCTGTGCAAGGGACAAAAGGATGGGGGGGCTGCTGGAGGGGGTTTGTCTCAGCAAATGCCACTGAGGAGGCCATCAGGCTTGGCCTTTTGGTTTTCCTAGGGGCTGGAGGGATTTGAAGAGACGCACGGAACATGAGGAGCTGTGCCATGCACAGGGGATCATTCCCTCCAGTCCTGCTGCTGTCTGCCAGCTGGGCGAAGCAAGGATCATGCTGGCAGCACAGGACACCCTCGATGCACTCCATGCAGTGAACGAGAACCTCCTTTGCCTTTGGTTGAGGCTCTGTGGCTTTTGGAGGGCTGTGGGAGGGGGCTGGACCAGCCCCTCAAACCAGGAGACACAATCCTGTGGCTTTGCATCCTGAATGCCCACACGGACCCCCCGAGATGGGCAGACACGGGAGCCTTTCCCACATGGGGACACTAAAACCCTTCTCCTCCCCCAAACACCCACTCACATCCAACACAGGGTAAATCATTACCCCTGGAGTTCACACGACAGACAGGACCTGCACAGACCAGCAGATCACAAGATTAGGGCCAAATACCAAATGCCCAAACCCCTTGGGCTGGATGGGGGCAGAACCAGCCCAGTTTTCCAGTTCCTCCCCTTCTCAAGGAACTGGGGATGGGGTAGGTCAAAGCCCAGCATGTGCTGTGTGTCCTGTAGGGAGGGGGGCTGTGCTGCCTGAAGAACAGCATCCCAAAGCCAGCATCCCAAAGCTGGCATGTCCCAGTATTGGAAACAATACAACTTTTAACTTTTTATTTTTGTCTCTCTAATTAGGCGGTGCCCAGGCTCACTGGAGCTGCACAGGGGGGCACAGGCTACAGGGCACATCCAGCTGCTGAGTTAGCCTGGCCCCACAAGGAGCAGTTATTTCCAAATTCCTCATGGATGTATAGGAAAGTCCCTCTCAGGTGGTCGAGAGGCCCCTCCAGCAGCTCTTACCCCAGGGAGGCTCAACACAGCCCTCACGACTGCTGTGGGGGGATGGGTTCTGGGGGGCACATCCTACCACACACAAAACATCTCCCAAAAAACCCCAGCACCATCAGGAAGCTCCTGAGGCCCAGAGTGGGGCATCCCTCTGTGACGGGAGCTGGATCCCCAGCAAACCTCGGTGAGGTTTCCTCTGCCGCCGGTAAGCGATGGCTCACATCCTCCCCGGCCATAATGGGCTGAAAAACACAGTTCCCCTGTGAATTCAGCCCGTTTCCTTCTATTCTTTAACAGGAAGCTGTGTGAGAGTCAGCCCAGGCAGGCAAATCGCCGCTCACGGTCCCTCCCGGGATGGCCAGAGGCTCCGTGAGCCGCAAACCACCGCGGAGATGCTGCTCCTGTCCCTCCAGCCATTCCTCTGGCTCTTCCTACTGCTCCCAGGTGAGCTGCTCCACACGCCCTGGGGAGCACGAGGCGGTGCTGGACGGGGGGATTTTGGGGGCAAAATTTCACGGGGAGCTCCAAAGGGAACTGGAAGGGGTGGGAGCTGCCACTGGGAAGCTCAGCCTTGCAGCTCAGGGGTGGCAGGAGTCAGGTTGCTGGGGAAAATGTGGCTTTGTCAGGTTTACAGGGTTCGTTTGGCAGTGCTGGAATACAAAAATTTGTTTGCTGGTTAATGAAGGGAGTGTTTCTGCTGAAGGCTGCAATGCTGAGGAATTTGTAATAAGTGGCTTTTGTCAAATGAGAGTAAAAGTAGAATGCTTAAATGTACAGAACATTATTTTCCTCTTTTTTTTTTCTGTGACTATTTGTACTTTTTCCTCTCATTAATACAAACACAAAGCCCGTGTGCAAGGCTCATGCAGAGCACACCTTGTCCTTGCTGTAATAATTCTGCTGCTTTGGGGTAATTCTTCTTTAACTTCTCTTTCCCATGTGAGTCGAGGTGTGGGATGAAGGAGCTGGTTTCCTGCTCCAAAGGATGACAGGTTGCTTTTCCCTGCATTGTCAGGCACCTCTTGCCTTGCTGACAGCCGTAGTAGCTGGGAGCTGGAATACATTCAAAGGAATATAAAATAATGTGTCTCCTACTCCGAGGTTTTATCATTAAACCGTAGAAGTTGCCTCAGGTTACAGCCACTGTGCTGGTAATAATGGGATTTTTAAAAGGCAGAGAATCATAGAATGGTTTGTGTTGGAAAGGAAAGATCATCTCATTCCATAGAATATAGAAACCAATTCAGTTTGTAGCTGTATAATTCCAAGAAATAAGGGCATGTGGATTGGAAAATTTCTCTCTTCATTAGAGGGCAACACTGCTGCCTTCCACAGAGGGGGGATGTGTGCCTGAGATCAGATCAACGATCACATTAAAGGGCTTTGAGCCCCTTGGACCCCCTGTGACACTCCTCAATGCCCACCCAGAACGCTGCTTTTCCTCTTAAAACTCCTTGGAAGGACTTTTATGGTTCAGGAATGCCACAGAGGGGGTCAGGCCCCTTCCCTGGCTCGGCTGCACCACACCAAGGTCCATGGAGCAGGACTCTGATGCACTGCCCGAATTCCAGCTTCCAGGAGGAGCTGGCTGCTGCAGCATCAGGTGGATGGGATGCCACCCTCCATCCTTCAGTCCCAAGAGCATCACTCTGTCCTCTCCAAGCCACCTGTCTAAAATCAGGGGACAGGGACCGTCCTCCTCCATGGTCACAGCACCATTGCACTTCTCCCATCAAAACACCGGCCCTCCCCTGAATGTGTTCTGGCTCCCTCTTCTGCACTGATCCAACAGCTCTGAAATGGCTTTTTAATTTCATTTTTAATTTTACAGCAAGCCCCTAAGGTGGTGCAGCCTTAGGGAAGCTTCTGCACAAGGCAAAGAAGCAGCTTAGTGAGAGGGGCAGCCAGGGTCCATGACGTGCTGATTTCCTGGCACACAGGCAGCTGGAAAAGGGAATTAGGGGCTCTGGAACAAGGCTCCCTGCCCTGGGGGAGATGGACATAACCTTGAGGAGAGAGAGAATTAGCTTTGGCTAGACACTAACACCTGCCTGTTCCCACATAGGCCTTTCTTGCTTTTGCCTGGTGTAAATTCAGTATTTTATTAATTTATCATTTCCTAAATTAAACTTCTCAGTTCTCATGGTTATTTCTGCAGGGAGGTTCAAATAAGGGAGGTTCAAACTGTTATTTTGAAATTGCGAAGTGAGAAGGTCTGGAACATTTCCAACTTGTTTTTCCTCCCCCCAGAAACACTTAGCAGAAAATTTGTCCAAACAAACCTCTTCCTATGGACCATTTCCATTACAATGGGCAGGCATTTTCCAGACAAAAGATTTCCACTGAAAAAATTCTCCTCAAAGCTGATGAAAACCCAGCAGGATTTCCCACTGTTGTTGTTCCATCCACTGCTCTCCTTATCTGTGCCACAGCCTGTGGATGGATAATGCCACAAGAAATCTGGTATTTCAAACCCAGACATGTATATTGAGATGTATTTTTGATATCATCAAAAAGATGGGGTTCAGCTAGAGGACAGGCACCAGATTCCAGACTTGCATCCTCAGACCAGGGCATCCTTATGCAAACTCCTCAGCCAAAGGGTGAGGCCAGCCCAGCCCTGGGGCGGTGAACAAGGAAGAGAAAGCAGGAGGTGGTTTGGAGAAATGTTTGTTCACACAACAAGCTGCTCCCTTCAGTAACATGAAACCCCTCGGATGACTCTGCAGATCTGCTTCCAGGAATTATGGCCCATTTACAATAGGTGAGTCAACAACAGGTGTCCTTGGAGGAGGTGCTGCTGGTGTCCCAAAGCCAGGAATGCTCCTGCTGGGAATCCAGGCTGGAGAGAGGAGCTGTGGCTTGTGTAGCACCAGCAGAGACCCCAGGCCCAGCCCCAGCCAGGAGCTCTCCTGCTCCACTTCCCAGAGGAGCCCACCCGCCATGACCTGACCACCTCAACAAGGGAGAAGCTCCCATTTGAGTCCAGAGCAGGCACCAGGACGAGCAGAGGGATGGAGCACCTCTGCCATAGGAAAGGCTGAGAGAATCGGGATTGTTCAGCCTGGAGAAGTTTTGGGGTGACCTCATTGTGGCCTTCCAGTGCCTGAAGGAGCTACAAGGAAGGTGGAGAGGGACTATTTCCAAGAGATGAAGTGCCAGGACAAGGGAGATGGCTTCCCACTGCCAGAGGGCAGGGATAGATGGGATATTGGGAAGGAATTGTTCCCTGTGAGGGTGGGCAGGCCCTGGCACAGGTGCCCAGAGAAGCTGTGGTTGCCCCTGGATCCCTGGCAGTGTCCAAGGGGCTGGATGGGGCTTGGAACAACCTGGGTGTCCCTGCCCATGGAGGGTGGAAATGGATGAGCTTTAAAATCCCTTCCAGCCCAAGCCAATCTGTGATTCTGTGATTCTGTGATTTGGTCAGTGGGCTGAGGGGCTGCTTTCCCCTCTCACCAGAATCACCCCAGCACAGCAGAAGGAGCAAAGTCCCCTCCTGTATCTGTAGCTATGGATTTTTGGAGTTATAAAAGTTAAAGGAGACTTTGCCCCTAATACTGTAGCTCAGCTTGCTACAGACCTGATGAAACAGCAGGGATTTGGTTAAATCTTGGTTAGATCTCACTGGCAGCTGGATTTCACATGTTGGGGGGCATCTTCTTACCCTCTTGCTCATGAGAAACCATTGGCTTGGGGCCCAGGTCCCTCAGATCAAGGTTTTGCTGGTCTGGGGCACAGGGATGGGACAGGGACATCAGAGTACGGAAGCAAAGCTTGTGGCCTGGGCCTGCCATCCTGGATAAAGAGGAGGCAGAGAGAGCTCCTGAGGGGCTGGTTCTGGCAACATGAGGGGTCCATGGAGGTGTGGAGTGTGTCCATCCACACCCCAGAGCAATCAGGGCTGGCACTGAGGGCAGCCATCCCTGATTCTGGGCAGGAGAAGGGATGCAAGGGGGTCTCCCTGACCTTTCCCACCACCATCAGGCACAACTGCAGGCTCTGAATGCTCCTGAGGCCATCACTGCTCTGGGTGAGCAGCTCGAGACGTACGATTCAACAAGATCCTCTCGTACATTAGTGAGAACTGCCCCTGGAGTTGCCAAAAACCTTGGAATTACACTGAAATTAGTGTGATTAGAAATGTGGGAGAAACATGCCACAGCTGACGAGGCACTGGATGGAGATACAGGAGCACTGGGCTTCGTATCTGCCACTTGTCACAGCCGTGGGACACTCCCCTGCTGTGCTTTCCCCAGGTATGAAATGGGGATAATACAATGACCTCTTCCATAAATCAGAGAATCACAGAACAATTTGACTTGGAAAGAACCTTAAAGCTCATCCAATGCCACCCCTGCCATGGGCAGGGACACCTTCCACTCTCCCAGGCTGCTCCGAGCCCTGTCCAGCCTGGCCTTGGACACTGCCAGGGATCCAGGGGCAGCCACAGCTTCTCTGGGCACCTGTGCCAGGGCCTGCCCACCCTCAAAGGGGACAATTTCTTCCCAATATCTGCTCTCCTTCAGCTTAAGGACATTCCCCCTTGTCCTGTTCCTCCATCCCTTGTCCCCAGTCCCTCTCCAGCTCTCCTGGAGCCCTTAAGGCACTGGAAGGGGCACTGAGGTCTCCCTGGATCCTTTTCTTCTCCAGGTGAGCACCCCCACCTCTCCCAGCCTGGCTCCAGAGGAGCTCCAGCCCTCAGAGCATCTCCATGGCCTCCTCTGGACTGGCCCCAACAGCTCCTGGTCCTTCTGATGTTGGACCCCAGGGCTGGGGCAGTTCTGCAGGTGGGGGTCTCAGCTGAGCAGGGCAGAGGGGCAGAATTGCCCCTCCCCTGCTGCCCATGCTGGAGTTAGGAAATCTGGGGATAAAACCTGGGTGATGTCACCAGGGCCATTCACCTAAAATCTGGACTCAGATGAATTGTCATGCCAAGATGCTTTCCCTGCTCTGTGGTTGTTACGTCTGTGAGATTTCAGCTGCTGCACAGGGCCTGCCCAGCACTGGAACTGCTTCCAAGCAGGAACATCCTTCATCTGCTCCCCTGGCACTCAAGCCAGGACACTGAAGAAGAGCAGGTGGAAAGAACAGGAATTATGAGAAATCCCTTAGCCACCAGCCCCTCTCACATCTTGTCTCCTGAACCAGTCCCAGCAGATCACACTCCTGCTTGGTGGTTCATGAATGCCACACAGCAACACTCAAATAAACCTGGGGAATCTTGGAATTACTGGAAACAATAATCAGTTTGGGGAGAAACTTGGAAAGTCTCCTCTTTAAAGTGTTTTGAGCTCTGCTAATAAATAATACTATTAAAAAACTGTAGGAAGGCAAAAGCACAGGCTGGGCTCTGGCTCCCATGGAGCCTGGATTGGTGGTTCCCCCATTTTTCATTTGCACTGGGCATGAATGATTTCTCCTCCAAAATGCCAGACCCAGCACCAAACCCAAGGAGCAGCACAGCCAGGAGAAGGGCAAGACCATATCACCAGCACTGCAAACACCAGGAGCAAACCCAGAGCACTAAAATAAGCAGGTCAGGAGGAAACTGGAACCAGTGAGCAGCTGGGAGGGTGATGGAGCAGCAGGTGTCTGCTTCCCAGAGACCACGGAGCAGTGATGGTGCAGCCAGGAGAAAAGCCATGCTGCTTTTCCTTTCTTTTCATGGAAAAACCAGCCCTGGGCACCACAGTGCCCCAGGCACGCAGCTTCCCCACATGGTTTGACTCCCGGGTAGTTTTCTACATCCAAGTGGTTTTTCACTGCCTCCCACTAAGATCTGTTTCCAGACTGGCTCACCAGAGAGGAGCGTGGAGCGTGATGCTTGGAGAGGATGCACAGGCCCAGGCCCAGCCCTTGAGGATGGGCAGAGGAAGGCAACGATTAATTTTAATTGCTGATGAGATCCGGGATTAATTCCTGGCTCTCTAAACTTTCCATAACACTTTGACTGAGTCATTGCAATTCAGAACCACTTGGCAGTGAGTTGCCAACCCCCCCATGCCATTTGGGAATTAGACACTTGAATACTTCTGTGGATCTGGCCCTGATTTAGGCTGTCAGTTATCCAGCCTGCTGAACAACACTTTTCCTCTCTCTCCTCCACAATTCCCAGCCCACCTGTTCTGCTGTGAGACCCTCAAGGCAGAGACACCTTATTCAGGCATTTAATAAAACAGAATCTGGGCTTTGGCAGAGTTCTCTGCTTTCCAGGTTTCCTATTAGAGGATTTTTTTCCACATGGAAGTGCTAAGAATTGGGGGTATTGCTCACTGCTGCTGTTCTCCCCCCA
This sequence comes from Acanthornis magna, assembly GCA_036785705.1. Taxonomy (NCBI): domain Eukaryota; kingdom Metazoa; phylum Chordata; class Aves; order Passeriformes; family Acanthizidae; genus Acanthornis; species Acanthornis magna. The sequence goes on from JAWUZG010000168.1 coordinate 247,239, forward strand.
GGAAACAGCTGCACCTGTGGTTGGTTTTTTTTTTTTGTAATGGGTCATCTGACAGAAGTGCCAATATATGAGTTGAAAAGCCTATTTTTAGGTTGCTGGATCTCTTTTCTGAAAGCATTTTCAAGCACAGGGTGACACTGAGGTACAGCACTGCCCCACGGGCTCTGCAGGTGGGACATCCCCCCAAAACTGCCAGGGAAGGGAAGAGCCCAGGGTTCCTTGTCACTGGGAAGAGATGGTCCCTGCCCATCAGCAGTTCTGAGTGGACAGGACCAGCCCCTGTAACTCCACAGCAGCGCCAGACGTTCTCCCCAGTGACTCCATCCCTCTATGAACACAGGTTGGACAGCACAAGCCTGTCTTGAGCCTGATTTAACTCTGCTGAAACCTTTCCATCAGCTGGCTCAGGTCTCTGTAGGAGGCCCTGGCAAAGTTTGGGGGTTTAAAATAGTTCCTCTCTTTGGTCAGCAGCTGAAGAAACCGTGCTTTAAATGCCTACAATTACCAAAAATAATACCAAAGCAGAAATGCCTAAAATTCACCTGTCTTTTGGTTGACATCATCCTCTTTTGGTGCTGAGGAGTGAGTGGGTGAGCTGCCGGCTCTGGGAATATCTCAGCTCCCATGAGAGAAGGCTCAACTGAAAGACTCTCAGTCTAGACACACCTAACCCCACAGAAAAACAACTGCCAAAAACAGAAATGCAAACTTCTCCTGTTTATCCTTTGGAAAAATTAACCAGGAAGCAGTGAGCACTGAGTGCAAAATGCAGCTGCAGCTCCGACGTGCTCCTCTGCAGCCCTGCAGCTCCAGTGGGTAACTGGGACTTTCCCATGACAGCACGAGCAGAAAGCCATATTTCCCATCATAAATCCCTCAGCCAATTCCGAGTCTCCACCTAGGACTGCACAATCCAGCTGTAAATCCTTTGCACCCAAACACACAATGAACGCCTTGGCAGTGCTTGCACTCATGGAAGGGCTTTGATGTTTATTGCAATTCCAGCTGCGCCGGCCATGTCCTGATTATTGCTGGGAGCTGTTTATACAGCCAGGGCTCTCCGTGCTGGCAGCAGCACTGGGAGGGAATGGTTTCCAACTCCAGAATCCCCTGGGATGTCTGCAGGGAGCCGCGACACGTGGCGTGTTTTGTTCATCCCCATCCTGCTGCTCAGCCTCACAATGGGACTTGGGTCTTACCCTGCTTTGTGCAAATCCATCCCGCTCCTGTGGGATGCTGAGCACCCTCCCCAAAAGAAAACACCCAATAGAAAAGGGCTTTTGCTTATTTGAGTTGGCAGAGAAGGCATAACAAGCAGCAGAAGCCAAAAGTCAGAGCCAGGCCTGCTCCGCTTTGAAATAAAGTGTGGATGTGTTTAGAGAAGCCAGGGCCGTTTATTCCGGAGCAAAATGCCAGAAGGGATCTCCATCCCTTGGCCTCTCCACAGCAAGGCCAGGCTCTTCTCCACAGCAACACACCAGAGCAGGGCAAGCATTGACTCAGCCACATGAACTCTGGGAACTGAGCACTGGGAAAAAAACCACTTTTTCATCTTATTTAAAATAACCCTAAGGTTTAGGTTTGCAAACAGAGAAATCCAGAGTGGCCCTCAGTGACAGGACAAGCTGCAGTGGAAGCAAGTGTTCTGCCTGTCCTAGCGCCAGGAATGCTGGAGAACACCCATGGATGGTCCCATCAGGGATGGCAGGACAGGACAGTGCCACCTCTCTCACCCTCAGCTTCCTCCCATCCCTAGAGGCTCTGTTCAAGCTCTCAGATTTCTCCTCATCTGCACCAAAAATGGTGGAATAAATGGCCAGCTCAGCACCTTTTTCCTCTGGCAAAGACTAAGTGCAGACAGCAATTTTCTCTAGTGATTCTGTGTGCTTCCACATGCCATGTCCATGAAAAAGTACCTGTGATCATTTCCATAAATGCGTTACAAACAGCTATTTCTCCCCACAGGAAAATAAGACAATGGGTCCTGCAAGGGAATTTTGGAGAAAGAGGAGCTGTTTGAGTCTGGCAGCTGCTGGAGGATATTGATCCCCCATGATGATCTCAGCACATTATTTTTTGTGCTGAATGTAGAGAGTATCATAAGGCATTTGCAAGCCAATATCCAGAATCATCCCCCCTCCTCAAAAGAAGTATCTCTACCTCTTCAGGAAGGGCAAACATGTGCCTAAAACAATCTTTTTTTCCCATTATATTAACTGTTTTAGTAGGTGATGGTACAGCTGCCCATAACCCTGTCTCTTACTGCCCTGATGTTCCTTTAACTTGCTCTTCAAAACCCCTAGAGAAGGATATCCCATAAATTCTCCAACACAATCACCTCGTTATCCTTGTGTTAAGGCAGTTTCTTCTTGCCCAGCCTCCCTTTTCCTTGCTGCAGATAAAGGTCCTTGTTTTCTGATCCTGTTCCAAATGGATTTAGAAAACCAACCAGTCCCTTCCTCTCTGTGTAATTAAAGATCTGATCCTGTCTCCTTTTCCATGAATGGAACGGGATCGTTTTCCCAGCCTGCTGCCCAGTAAACTAGAAGAGAAAAACATGGAAAAGGTCTAAAAACTCCGTTCTGATTTTCACAGCCAAATCATGTCTGGGAATAGAACACATTTTATTATGTATTCACCATGGTTTACACACTTCCTGTTTGGCTGGGATCATTGTCATAAAGCTTCAGAAACAAAAACAATTACGGCTCCAAAGCAATTCCATGAGGAAAATGAGATCAATCAGGAACTTGCTACACCCAGAAGGTGCCGAGGGTGAGCTCTGAGCCAGGCCCTGGAAAACCACACTCAGTGCTCAGGGTCTCCTTCCAGACATTCATCCCTGCAGGGGACAGTCCTGCAGCCCCTGCAGGGCTCTCAGTCTCCTCCAGGCACCAGCAGCTCATGGACCTACCAGGAAGTTCATCTACATCACCCCTACAGCTCCTGGTACCAAATCATGGAATCCCAGACTGGTTTGGGTTGGAATCAACTACAAAGCTCATCTCACCCCATCCCTGCCATTGGACAGACACCTTCCACTGTCCCAGATTGCTCCAAGCCCTGTCCAGCCTGGCCTTGGACACTGCCAGGGATCCAGGGGCAGCCACAGCTTCTCTGGGCACCTGTGCCAGGGCCTCACCACCCTCACAGGGAGGAATTCCTTCCATATATCCAAACTAAAACTGCTGTCTTTTGGTTTGAAGTCATTATAGGGTGCTGCAGGCTGGAGATCTGAGACAGGTCAGAGCTACACCGTTTTAGATGCATCTGCTTGGTGAGAAAGGGGCCTGGAGAGGAGCTCCCTCACAGGCTGGCTCAGGAGAGATGTGAAGCAGCAGCTGAGCTGCATCTGCCCCCAGGAAGGGCAGGTTCTGGCTGAAAACGGGCACACAAATCCTGCTGTGCCCTGGCTGGTGCTGCCTGGCTGGACCTTGCCCCACACCCCCTGCAAAGGCACTGGTGCCACCACAGAGCACTGGGGCAGTGCAGCTTCATGGCATCATTAGGGGACAGTGTGCTGGAAAGATTCAACCTTCCCTGCTGTCCCTTTCTGTCCAAATCCTTTAGCTCCTATGGGATTCTGGTGAGATGGATCACCAGTAGAGTCAAATTGAGCTGGTTTCTCTACCTCTAATGTCATTTCTTTCATTAAACTTAACCACAGAGAGCACCAGGGCCATCAGCAATAACCACTTTAAAATTCCAATTAGGATGTACATTCCAGCAATGACAGACTCAAAGTCACCTTCCCAAAGTTAAACCAGCTGGGTTTGATTTGAGCATTTAAAGTGTATTTACATTTTCCAGGTCTTGTCCTCAAGTGTGGGACATTTCTTTCTCCCATTTTCAAGGGCAGCATTTTAAATTGGCATCTCATTTAACCATTGGAGTTGGACTAGGTGACCTTGAAAGGTCCCTTCCAACCCAAACTATTCTGGTCTATGATTCCATGAGCACAGGACTCCAGGAGCTGGGGCTTAAGGAAAACACAGATGCAATATGAGGGATTTGGGCAAGGATGCTTTGTCATTGTTAGGAAAAGTTAATCCACAAACACCAGAGGTTTATGTCCAAAAAGAAGTCCTGTAACTTTATTCATGAATAAAGGGAGAGGTCATGGGCATTTCCCATGGGGTCTCTCGAATTGCTAGAGGACGCAACCTCTTTTTATCCTAATTTCCTGGCCGCAAGTTCCCTCTCTCTTTTCCCCATTGGCTGAGGTACTCGAGAGATAAAGACTTTCTGAATCGCCTAATACAGACCCCCTTCTAATGTACATTCCCCCCCACCTTTTGTTTTCTTTGTGTCTATGTTCTTTTTCTCTAAGTCCAGGGATTTAACACATCCTTGGGTGAGTAACAGTCTGTGTCAATTAATGGAATTCCTATGGAATTTATGGTTCCTCCCATTGCTTCTTTCACCTATCAGTATCTGGCCTTATCTACCAGCAGGACTCACAGTTTGTTTGTAAAGACATCTCCCTCTTGTTCCTTTCATCATGAATCCAAAAGAAAAGCAAACAAACAAAAGCAAACAAAACCACCTTTCAGTTGAGTCACTGGATTCAGTGAAACACCTACAACCTTGCATGGACCTACAGGACTACCCAGCCCTACAGGGAAGGCAGCTCCTGAGAGCAGCAGCTCCCTCCAGACTCACACAGCCATGGGGCTTCAGCCAGCTGCCCAGGATCCCAGTACACGGGACAGGAAGAACAGTCCCTTTGGCTCCCAGAAGCCTTTACAAACCTCATCCATCCAGTCCTTAAGGCCTCCAAAGAACAAAGTGTCCAAATGTGTGTCTTAACTCTTTGAACAGCTCCAGGATACAGGTCACTCACCCTTCTCCGCTAAGGCTGAGCTGACAGGGAGGGAATGACCCTATGGCCACCCAAAGGGTTCAGCTCCAGCTGAGGACATTTATCCTGGTTGGATAAACTCCAGTGCTAATTTACTCAGAGTCTGATAGTTTTACACTCAGTGTTTGCTACTACTTCTCTGCTAATGCATTTGGGGGAATCCCATATTTCAAAGTCGTTCCAAGAGAAGATGAGGAAAACCCAAGCCATACAAGGAGCAAGAACAGCAGAGCATTAATGACCATCACAAATCAGCACCACTAACACTCCTGCTCTTTTCTTTCAGGTTCTACAGCTTCCACAAACTCCTCCACCCCTGCTGGAACAGGTACCTCTGGGCTGTGATGTGCTTTATGTGTCTGTTTGGATGTGGATGCACATGGAAATGTGGGGGATGCAAATGGAAAGCCCCAAAATGGGAATCTGATTCAAAACTCCCATCTGCTGAGGGACCTTCTCCCAGGATCCTGCCTCTACCTGCCCCATCCCCCATCCATCACCATTCATCTTCAGATCCCCAGGGGACATGGAGGGCACTGTGCCCCAGAGGGTGACTTGGCTTGGCTCGTTTTTGTCTGGAACAGAGTGAGGCTGTGTTCCAGGAAGCCTGGGGGAAGCAGAGGGATTCTGCCTCATCTTTGCTCCCTGTTTTTCCCAGCTGTTTCCCAGCAGGTAGCATGTCATCCTCTGTGGATCTAGGGACCCTGAGAGCCAAGATCCCTTTTGTCCCCACAGCCACACCAGTGACAAACCCTCTCCTTGGCATCTTGTCCCCCTCACCCCTTCTGCTCTCCTTGGCTACAATGGCCCCTTTCTGGCCCATCCTTCAAGCCTGCCTGGGGGATCCATCAACCTGGGAATGTCACCTCTGTGTCTCTGCTTGTGTTCCAGGTCAATCCCAACCAACAACACACAGCCCTGAAGTGAAGAACCCCACCTCAGGTAACGCTCAGCTGGAGACTGAGGAGAGCAGCTCAGGGACATCCCAGTGTGTAACTGGTCTGACCATAGTCCAACTGGGCCACCCAGCAGTAAACGGGGCTGTGCAGAGGACAGTGGTGAGGAGGGAAATTTTGTGGTGTCAGGGCTTCTGATCCAGCCAACTCACCCCAGAGGGATCGAGGCACAGGTGTGAGCAAAAATGAGGGAAGAAATCACTACATTGAACAGGGAAAATGAGATGATCATAGAGTAGAATCATAGAATCCCAGAATGGTTTGGGTTGGAAGAGACCTGAAAGCTCACCTCATTCCATTACCTGCCATGTGCAGGGACACCTTCTACTATCCCAGGCTGCTCCAAGCCCCATCCAACCTGGCTGCTCTTTAAGATCCATTTCAACCCAAACCTTTTTATGATTCTGTGACATGTACAGGAAACCAACTACAATCCACATCTGTTAGTGTCCACTTGAATCTTTGGAGACAGATCTCTTCCTGCTATGTTTCAGGGGGAAAATTATAAATCTAAGCATAGCTATTCCTCCAAAGGAACACCAAAAATATCACAGAATAAGCTCTCAAAAAGATCTCAGCTTCTGCTTCTAAGCCTTGCAGAAAAGAAGAAACTTAAAGGAAACTCAATCCTAAATTGTAATGTTTCAGTAAAGCACTTGGATAAAGGGGAAAAAATACTCACACTAACCTTGGAACCTTTTTTACCCTTTTCTCAATTTATTGAAAAGTCAAGAGAAGTCCAGATAAGGAACTTGCCTATAAATTCCCAGCTGGTGATCTGCTCTTACTTGCAGAGGGATTATTGAAAGCTTTTTCCCCCACATCTTGATGTGGATCAGGTGCAGTTTGGAGTAGCAGGCTGAGGCAGAGGACGGAGCCTCCAGACCACTTCAATAGCTGAATTATTTGTGCTTAGAGACTCTCAGTGAAATGAAACATGAAAGTTGGCATTTCAGAGCACAAGGAAATGATCACGCGGGCGCCAGGCAGCCCCAGGCAGTTCAAGTGTTGGGTGACAAAACACCTTCACTTTTCAAAGCAGGGAAAGGAGCAGTGGCAAACCCCAGACTTTCCCCATGTGTTTGCTGAGTTCTGCCAGTTCAGCATCTCCTCACAGTGAAAAGAGCAAAAGCTAATTCCAAAGTACAAGAGCTCCTTGAGCAGGTTGAAGACTATTTCCATGCTTTCCCTAGCAGATTATTCCTAATTCTCGAGGAGTTTGAGGACTCTTTTTGATAGCTCTGCCTTCTCCAAGCTCTTTCTGTGCTGAAATTTTTGAAGTAACACTACAATTTCCCTACAGAGCCGACAGTAAAATCAACACCACCCACCAACCTGAGCCCCACCTCTGTGGGTCACACTACTACAGCCAAATCCTCCCCCATTACTACAACATTGACAGCAACCACTGAGCGAGGTAAGGATGGAAAACTCAAATATTTGCTCAGGCCGGACCTGTTTGTGCCTCCCTCCTTATCCAAGCCAAACTGTGGGCATCAGAGTATTGGGCTAGTCCACACTGTGCTGGTTATTCAGCAATTCTGCAAATATTGAATTTCTCAGAGTCTTTGTTGAAAGAGCAGCTCATTCCAGAGGCCAAACCCATATCAGAAAAGCCAGATCATGCTTTATCAAATAATGGAGCTCCAGGCTCCCCAGCCTCCCTCTCCCAAGCTCACCCATCAGCTACATTCTTAACTGACTCCACACCTTGTTAACTGGGCATCCTGATGTTTGTCTGGAGGGAAAGTATCATGGAAACAAAGATTTTTATGCCATGGACACCCAACAGCTCTCCACAGTGGAATTTCTAGTGGCTTCATGAGTTAATTGTCTTTTCCCATTTTTTCTTTATCTAGATGATAAGTCCAGTGGAAACAGAAGCACGGCAGCTCCTTCTCCACCACCTCAAGGTACTTTGTCCTTTTATAGAGTAACAGTAAGATCAGATAATTTCATGGCAATCAGCCTGCTTGGTTCTCATGGCACAGGTTATCTAAGCACGAGTCTCTTTTTGGGGTTGAGCCATAATTAACACCCAAAATCACACCTGGTGTCCTTATAAACAGTAATAAAACACAAGGTCAAATGCTCTTAACATCCTCTGCTGCGATGAACTTGAGCAGCTGAACAATGGATCTATGTTTAGAGAAGGGAGCCCTTTTTAAATCCTTTTAAATAAATATAATCTTGTTTTTGACAATTTGCTTAACCCTTAAACATGTAAGCACAAATTAGAGCATTCAGTAAGAGTTTTCTGAGAATAAGGGCAGAATCCAAGAGACTGGAAGACTGAAATCTGACTACTGGCTGATTCCCCAGTAAAGATTCAGCCTCAAAGATCTGCCGTGGTCAAGAAACTGCTCTGCCTCTCCAAGTGCCTCTCAGATCTCTACCACAAGCAAGGTGAGGAACCTGTGGTCAGCTGTGCCCACACAGAGGCCCACCCAGCATGGCTGTGCCCAGCTAAGCCAGGAGCCCTTTGCTCAGAGCAGACTGCTGCTCATTCCAACCCTGATTCATCCCTGAGAAGCTCCACACATCTCTGACTATAGATGCTGATGCCTCCAAAGCCAGGTCTCCGATAGTGGGAGACCCAACTTTTCCCAGGGATGGGGTAGCCATGCCAGGCTCAGCAAACCACAGCTTCTGCCTGTTGCTAGAAGAACAATTTCAGAATGAAACAAAGAATTCGATGACTGAGGGAAAAAATGTACAGCAGCAGACCCTGCTTCTTCAGACTGTTCTATTCCATGGGGCTTCTGAAACAGATTTGTTATTTCATGCCTTTTCCCTTTTTTCTTCTGGCTTTTGGCAAAATCACCTTCCAAAACAGGGATGTTTTCTGTGGGACAGGACAGGTCCAATGCTGCTGCTGGGAAGGTAGGGATGGGAAAGCAGGGAAGAAGATCCTACTTGACCTACAGAGGATCTTCTGAAGCTCTGAAGTATCACTTTTAGTCTCCTGACAGGGCCTGTAGCTGCTCATTAAGGTCGATGCAGACACTCTGGCTGTTCAACAACAGCCTGGAGGCAGCGAAGCATGTTCTTTCTCTGTACAAGTGAAACACACTGGCTGGCTTTAAATTTCCTTGCACAGGCACTGCAAGCAGCTGTCACAAACCAAGCAGCTTCACACGAGACAGTTTATCCCACTGAGAACCGGAGTCCTTGCTTGGGCAAACCTCTGTGCTGCCACAACTAGACTACATATGGCACACAAGTCAGCCCAGCTCAAGTGAGTTTAATTACTTCTAGATAACCCAGGATAGAAAATCCACTCATTTCAAGTCTAGGGACAAGCCAAACAGTCAATCCACACCCACATTCTGCAACATTTCTTCTCTTAAGTAGATTTATTTTAAAATCTCAATGTTTATGATCTATAGCAAATCTACAACTTCCCAGCTCAGTCTTCCAGCCTTCCCTTGCTGTTTCTGCCCCAAACCTGCACCTGGAACTGAAGACCCTAAAGAGTTCCTAAAAGGATATTTGAATTTTGGTTCCCTAGGTTTCCATGGGGACATGGAAAATAGTACAAAGAATGTTTGGTGGGAAGTTTTTAGCCTGAGTACTAATTCCGTGTTTCCCCAGGTATCACCAGCACTACTGTGGATTCATTCTCCTCTCCAGGTGCCCATTAATTCATTTGGTTCTTAGATGACACTGGAGGTCAAGACTCACATTCTGTGTCTCTCTGTGCAGGTCAGGATCCCACGAGGAATGAGAGCACCACGACATCAGTGACTCAAGGTGCTTCCTCCTCCCAGAGAGGTGATTCCTGCTCCATATTTTATATTCCTCTACACAGCCAGCAGCAAGGCCATTACACTGCTGTCTTCAGGGCAGTGTGGAGAATGGCCATGAAGCACCTGAGGGGTGCAGAACATCCCATTTGTCCCTTGGAAACCCTGTAAAGTTCTGCAGAAGCAGCACACCAGGGCACCTTGTTGAGCCTGGGAACAGCAGGAAAGATGCCACTATGGCAAAAGATTGTAAAAGGAAGGACACCTGACAAACTCCCTTCGCAAACACAGTGCCAGGGTTGATCTTGGCCTTTCCCCAGTGGGGTCCCAGAAGGAAGCCCTCTAGGTGTTCTCAGCTTGTCCATAAAAAGGGCCCCACCAAGGCAACGATTCCACACAGATCTTGCTCACTTTTCTGTTAAGATTGATGGGCCTGGCCAAGATAAAACCTACGTGTCTTCAGTGAAGTGCAAGTGAGAGTTAGGTCCTCTAACATCACTAGGAATCCTCTTCCCAGCCTTGGAAGGAAGACTTTTGTGTAAAGCTACCTTTCTCCCCTCTGTAGGCACCACAGAAGCCATCATCCCAACACTGAACTCCTCCAGCCGCGTGCCCGAGCCCAGCCCAACAGACGAGAAATCACCGCTGACAGTGGCAGCTTTTGGTAAGGGCTTGTGTGACCTGGGGAGAGGAGGGGGCTCTGTTTCACCAGGCCACGCTGTTTTGGACACCCAACTTCATGAGGCCCTGGCACAGAGTGCCCAGAGAAGCTGTGGCTGCCCTGGATCCCTGGAAGTGTCCAAGGCCAGGCTGGACAGGGCTTGGAGCAGCCTGGAATAGTGGGAGGTGTCCCTGCCCATGGCAGGGGGTGGGATGGGATGGGCTTTAAGGTCCCTCCCAGCCCAAACCATTCCATGATTCCACGATTCTAAGTCTGAGGGATTCTTAGCAGAACAAATTTCCTGTGCAAAGAATTGTTTGATTCCTTGAGGCCTGATGTCAGTCTCAAATCTACACTTGAGTGGTTTACGGGACAGATAACATCACCCACAGCTTTAGCGTGACTCTCCCTGTTACATTACTTATTTATCTGGCTTTACACACTTTTGGGATAAGATTTACCAACTGTAGCAAGAACATACTGACTCCTATCATAATCCCCAGTGTAATCAGCTGACTTCTGCTCTCCTGGCACTCCCTTATCAATTAAGTGTTTATTGATTAAGTATTCATCAGAAGCCCTTTGAAGTTAAAACACAAGAGGATAAAGCCATTCGCTCTAACAACTATTTGCTTCTCTGCCTATTACGTACCATGCTCACATTAATGAAAACATTGATTTCCTACCCAAGTTTTGATGTCAAAGTCTCTCTGCTACTCAGACAGCTCTTTCCTCAATCCCCAGGTGTCATCAGCTTCGTTGTTATCCTGATAGTGGTGGTCATCATCCTGGTCAGCGTGGTCAGCCTGAGGTTCAAGTGCAACCACTCCAAGGACTCAGAAGGTATTTGTCTGAGGGAATCTGTACTTCCCTAATCAACTGCTCACCAGTTTCCATGTGGATCTGGCAATTCCCAAAGGATGCATTTGAAAAGCTTACACAGTGGTGGGGAGGTTTTGAAGCCAGGCTGGAACAAAGATTGATTGAGTAGTCAGGAAGGCAGTGTGACTTCCTCACTAGAGCCCCAGCCCTGACCCATCTGGACATGGTCTCAAGTTTCCTGCAGCTCAAATTCCAATAGGTGGGCAGCTCTTCCAGCAAAAGTCATGGAGTTTGACACCCCTTTTGCCTAGGAATCCCATTTCCCACTAAGCAATGCCCACCAGAGGGCACGGCTTCTCTGCAGCAAGGCAGACTCCTTCCTAAAGCCCAGAAGATGCTGGTGACTGAACAGGCAGCAGGGCCAGCAGGTCCTGCCTGTATATCCCCTTGGTTGAAGGATTTTGTCCAATCAATTCTCAAATTTGCCCCACAATGTCTCCAATCTCCAGTTCAGATTTAATTTATATCCCTGTACAAGGTCATTCTAAATAGGGCTGAATTATTTTATGGCTGAGCTGGGATGTTTTCTCACCTCTACATCACCAACTGCTTTTCTTCCCCCAGACAAACAGAAACCAGGAACCTCCATGGTATCAGAGAGGTAAGGCTGATCACGCTCCCCATGTCTGATTGAGAGTGCCTGTTTTATCCCAGAGCTAATTTTAGCATGGAAAAGTCTGCTTTGGTTATTTCAGGTGAAGGAAGCATCTCAAGACATCTTTGAGAGAGGCAGAAAAGCAAAATCAGCTTTGATATCACCTCATACTCTGATAGAGAAATAGGTATATTTAGGGGCCTCATTTCAAAGCTGAACTGAGATTTGTGAAGATTCATCATCTTCCCAAAGCAGTTTGCTTGTCTTCCTTGCCTAGATACAGACCTGAGGTGTAAACTTGAGTTTCTGGATCTCAAAACAATCTCAGATATCTTCCAAGATGCCCATTACTGTTACCTAGCAAGAGCAGGACAAGGAAGCCCCAGTTCAGAGACCTTAGGAAGAGAAGCTTGAAGCAGAGGATGGTCCATCAGAACCCTACAGTCCATCACTGCTACTCCAGAGGAGAGGCTGAACATGAGAAAACAGCAGGAAACAAGAGCTGGAAGGGACCAAAACATATTGTTCCTATTTTTCCATCTGATAGTTTCCTAAACCCTGCTTTGGAAAGGGACAAGGGACGCAGGGAGCAAAGTCTCTAAATATTTAGGTGCCAAATTTGCATCAGCATCAGTGGTTTCCAAATACCATTAATGATCACGATTCAAGGGATCTGAAGCCACTGAGGCAGAACTTGCCAGAAAATAGGACAGTGCCTAGGGTTCCCTGATCCCCAAAGTCATCCAGCCTCCACTGGCAAGGAATGAACATCCCAGCCCTCAGGGTAGGAAAAAAGGGGAATTCCACCTTCCAAAGCCTTGTAACTCACTATGGATGGATCTGAATCAGGACAGCAGCTCAGTGGGCAGTGGAAACCAAACCTGGTCCCCTGTACCAACCTCGGCCTTACCTGTTTGCCTCCAGCTGTGTGCAAAGAAACTTTGTCCCTGGAGGTGTCCAAGGAACACCTGGATGTGGCACTCAGTGCTCTAGTCTGGGTCACAAGGTGGTGACTGATCAAAGGTTGGACTCGATGATCTTGGAGGTCTCTTCCAACCTCAGTGACTCTGTGATTCTGTGATTCCCTCTCTTGTTTTCCAGAGGGGTTAATATTGCCTTCTCTCCTTGGCAGCTGCTCAGCAGACACAAGCCAGAAGGGGAACAGCATCACTCTGATCTCCATGAAGAACATCAACACCAACAACAGCATGAGCTACCCCCCGTCAGAAAAGGTTTCCCTTTTCAGCCTTGCTTTCTAGGGAGTCAGCTGGGGATCATTTCTCTGGCTGGATAAGGGCATGCCTTGAGGTGTTTCTTTGCTTTTTTTATTCCTTCAGAAATAAGACAGAAAACAGCTGCCACCAAACTTCTAAATGTCCAAACTGGTTCCAGTGAGCCTGGTGAAAAGTTTGGGTGCCCATCTCAGGTTTACCTGAGCTGGCTGAACTAGAGGTGCCAAGTTTACCTCAGGTACAGGTGACATCACCTATGGCCAGCTGCAAAGCTGGAGGGCTTTGTCATTAAATGAACAGGTCTGTGAGAAATCGAGGTCTCACCCTCCAGCCCAGCTTACCCACTCCTGCTCCACAGGTGGCTGAAGCACAGCCCCATCAGTGCTCTCAGGTCCATCCCACATGAAGATTTCACATCATTTTCAGTTGTTTTAAAGCTGGGACTGAGTCTGGGAGAACACATTGCTCTATTCCCCTTGCCAGCCCAACCAGGCCACTGATGTACCACGTTTTGTTCTTTTGGCAGGTGCTATGAAGCCAAGAGCCCAGAGCTTGAAGCTGACATGTGACAACCAGCAGTGGCTTTCTAGGTTCTTTTTTTTACCTTCAGGGAAAGAGCAAGGGTGGACTTTACATATAAATTATTATGTCCTTTCTGATCAATACATTTACAGTAGTGTCCTACATAGCTTCCCCACCTGGGGCCTAAGGGCTTTCTCCAATTACAGCCTGCCATGCTCAGTGGTTGATATCTAACTCTATTTTTGATATACCTTCAAACACTCAGATAATTCCAGCAGCAAGAAGCACCAAGGCACCATCTACTCCACTAATAAACCGCTGCCTTAGATTAATGGCCTTTATAGTCTGTGCCAGGCAGTCACGGGCTCATTAATCAGCATAGCCCCACGTCGAGCCAGACCCGTGCATTGGGAAAGTTTGATCTGAAGCTGAAGGCCTGATGGGACTTAAATGCCCAAGTTCTAGGTCAAACCCCAGCACGACTGCTCTGAGCCCCTTCTCCCCAGTGCACTCATTGTCCCCACAGCAGTGGGGATGGTCATATCCACCTACCTCACAGGGTTGTTGTGAGGCCTGGTTAATCCATGTCTGCAAAGCGTTTGGAGCGCCGTGAATTAAAGGTGCTGCTGAAATGCAAATTGTCGTCTTAAATGCTTTAATATTATTAATAACGGAGCTTCAGGAAGGCAGATCGTTATCTCCCCGCATGCTCAAAGACTCAGCTGAAGTGTAAGGAACAAAGTCCCTGTACAGACCAGGGTTTATCTCAGTGTAAAATGAGTGGTCACGAGCAAAATGCTGAGCTCCTTCAGCTCCTGGAGTCTGGCAGCCCGTTTGCCAGGAGAGCTTCCATCATCTCCACTCCAGAGCTTCCTAGTAGACCAGAAGAGCAGCATGCCCTTGTGCAGTGCAAGAGGCAGCCATGCTTTGCAGCTGGCAAGGAAATGTTCAGCAAAATAAATGCAACACTTTCAGAGCTCCTGCTAAGAGCCAACACACTTTCAACCTTTAACATCTGCACGAGTTATTTTGATAAGTTGTTTTTTAATAAATGAAGTTTTTCTGGTAATATTCATGAAAAGTAAAATGCCGTCACTCATCCAGGCTCCACCAGACTGGTGAATTTGCCTAACACAAAATCCCAAATTATTCCCAGTTAGATGAACCCAGACAGCTCCAGATCCCAGAGACCTGTGACTGCACACATCAAGCACCAAAAGTAGGGGTCTTAGTAAATGTAAAGCTCTAACAAATCTCCCCAAACCTTTGAGATGCCATAGGATCTCACCACTGCTTTAGTTTTTCTTCCTTTGACCTCTTTCTTCCCACAGGCCTTTGAGGGTCTTGCAGTAAGGGTGGTGGGGCCCTGACACAGGTTGCCCAGAGAAGCTCTGGCTGCTCCATCCCTGGAAGTGTCCAAGGCCAGGCTGGACAGGGCTTGGAGCAAACTGATCTGGAAGAAGGTGTCCCTGGCAGGTGGGATGAGGGGAAACCAGCAACAGCATTAGCAACAAAAAAAGGCGATGGGGAAATTTCTTGCAGTGTGGAGCCCGAACAGCACGCAGCACTCGAGGGAGCGCGAGGGCCCTCTCTAGCACAGGGGACAGGCACTGCCCTGGTCCTGCTGCCACCCCAGGGCTGGGACAGCCCAGGTGCCATTGGCCTCTTGCCCACCCGGGCTCATGTTCAGCTGCTGTCACCAGTGCCCCCACGGCCTTTCCTGATGAGATCCAAAGCTGTTGGAGAGTGTCCGAAGGAGGGGCCCGGGGCTGGGGAAGGGTCTGGAGGAGCCACCCGAGGAGCGGCTGACGGCCCTGGGCTGGTTCAGCTGCAGCACAGGAGCTGAGGGCAGAGCTCCCCGGGGGCTGCAGCTCCTCCCGAGGAGCAGCGCAGGGACAGCTCCGAGCTCTGCTCCTGGGACAGGGACAGCTCCAGGGAACGGCTGGAGCTGGGCCAGGGCAGGTCAGGCTGGAGAGCAGCAAAGGTTCTTCCCCCAGAGGGTGCTGGGCACTGCCCAGGCTCCCCAGGGAATGGGCACGGCCCCGAGGCTGCCACAGCTCCAGGAGCGTTTGGACAGCGCTGCCAGGGATGGACAGGGTGGCATTGTTGGGTGTCTGTGCGGGGCCAGGGGTTGGACTGGATGATCCCTGTGGCTCCCTTCCTGCTCGGGACATTCCATGATCCCATGGCATTCCATGACCCCACGACCGCCCGCCTCCTGCTCCCCTCAGAGCCGCTCATGACGTCACCGCCCTCGCCGTGACGTCACGCTTCCGCCAGCCCCGCCGGGCCTGCTCCCAGCAGCCCCCGCGCACAAGATGGCGGCGCCGGGTGGCGGGTGGTGAGCGAGAGGCGGCGGCGGCCCCGGGCCGACATGACCTACACGGCCGAGCAGCTGGACGGGGTGCGGCGGTGAGCGGCAACGGGGGGCCCGCGGGAGCACGGGGGGCGGCGGGGAGCCGGGGAGGGGGTGGAGCCCGGGGAAAGGGGGACACCGGGGACCCCCGGGATAACCCTGTGTTCGCCCTCAGGATCAAGCGGTGCCGGGATTACTACGAGATCCTGGGGGTGAGCCGGGACGCCGGCGAGGAGGAGCTGAAGCGGGCGTACCGCAAGCTGGCCCTCAAGTTCCACCCCGACAAGAACCGCGCGCCCGGAGCCACCGAGGCCTTCAAAGGTGAGAGGCCCGGGGGACACCCTGAGGGTCGAGGGGCGCACGGCAGCGCTGGTGCTGCTGCAGACGCGCCCGCCGGCCCACGGAGCCGGGCGGGGTTACAGACACAGCAGCGTCCTCACAGAACCCCGCTGCGGCTCCACACGGTTTGCGTTTCCATCTGCAAAATAAAACATCTCCCTTAGAAACCAAGGGAGGTGTATCCCAGGTCTCATTCCTAGATACTTCTGAGGAACTTTACAAAGGCTCGGAGGGACAGGCCAACTTGGATGGGCCTTGGAGTACCCTGGTGTGGGGGAAGGTGTCCCTGCCCATGGCAGGTGATTGGAATGAGATGAGCTTTAAGGTTCTTTCCAACCCAAACCATTCTGGGATTCTATGATACTGCAGAAGGTTCAGAACTTGGAACTAACACTACCCATGGAGAGTGGGGTGTTTGTCATCAATAACTGCTCTGTATCATGAATAAATTTATATATACATATATATATATAGATGTGGATATGCAGGAATATGAAATGTAATCCAATATGCTGTGTCTGGAGTTCTCAGTTGTGTTGCAGTCCTGTATTAGCAGTGTTACTGCCTAAACTCTTACATATTTTCCCTTTCCATGCAGCACAGCATGAGGAAGGCAAGTGATTCATTCATAGTCTGTTAAAATAAGGAGCTGTTCTTTATTTGTTTGTGTTTGGGTTGTATTCCTCTGTGAACTTGTTCTGTCAGAGATAAAAGAAGATGATCCAAACAAACACTTCTGAGAGGTTGGATGTGAGGTGTGAAATAGATGTGCCACACAGATTCAGGAGCACCTCTGCCATCAGGAAAAGCTTGAGATATTTTCCTTCTGCATTTTGATTGGTCTGTGCAGTTATTAACTGTGTGTTAATTGTATGTGGTATATGGAGGTGCATTTAAACCTTGCATTTGGTTTGAGCTGATAAAATGTTCCACTCTCACCCAGTTTCTTGGCTGAAGTGAGCTCTCATCTCAGTTTTACAAATATTTCAAGTATCTCCATGAACTTGAACACTTTGGTCTTTCTCCTGGCATCAGTGACAGCAGGAAGTGGTTTCCATCACAGGTAACACCAGAGCTGTTACACATCTTTTACAAAAGTAACTCAGTCTTTGATCAAGCACAAATTTCCTAAGCTTGTTTAGGGTGTTTTTGCTACTGCACTTATAAAAGTGTGAGCTGTGGAAATGTAACACTGGTTTTAATTCCCTCTCCAGCAATAGGCAATGCTTTTGCAGTTCTGAGCAACCCTGAGAAACGACTGCGCTACGATGAACTTGGGAGTGACCATGAGCATGTCAGCACTGGCCAGGCCAGGCACTACAATTACTACACAGAATTCGAAGCAGACATTACACCAGAAGAAATATTCAATGTGTTTTTTGGTGGGCACTTTCCTACAGGTCAGTACCTTTCTGCAGTGGTTTTGAAGGCCAATGAACTGACTCTAACCCTGAGGGAACAGCTGGAGCTGTGCCAGGGCAGGGTCGGGCTGGAGAGCAGGAAAAGATTCTTCCCCCAGAGGGTGCTGGGCACTGCCCAGGCTCCCCAGGGAATGGGCACGGCCCCGAGGCTGCCACAGCTCCAGGAGCGTTTGGACAGCGCTGCCAGGGATGCACAGGGTGGCATTGTTGGGTGTCTGTGCAGGGCCAGGGGTCCCTTCCAGCTCGGGATATTCTGTGATTCTATAAACCATGAAGGAAGTTCAGTTTCTCTTGGGACTGCTCAGGGAGTTGATAATACATCTGAAAAGTGAAGAAACCTTTTCAGATTGGATTTCTGCCTTTATTTCCTGCATCATCCGAAGCCAACAATGGTATGGAAGGTAAAATAGAGTGTGAATGGGAAGGGGTCAGAGGTGTCTTTGGTGATGGTTGGACTCAGTGACCTCAGAGGTCTTTTCCAACAATTCTTGACAATTCCATGGTTGGGTTGTACTTGAAGCACCTGACAGCGTTCCAGGCCAGGATGGCCCAGCTGCTGGAGTTGTGGCCTCAGGGGAAACAGGAGCTCCTGTGCCTCACTGCAGCCTGTGCTGTAATGAAATTACAGCCTGGGAGCTCAGCAACTGCTGCCGGCCAGGAGAGGCTGGCAGTGGATGTGCAGGATCCAGTGACACAGCAGTGGAGCTGTACCTGTAGTAGCTCCATCCATGTCTCAATCCAGCCTTGGCTTTTGGATTTGTAGGAAAAACAGATCCTGCAAGATCAGTGGATTAAAAATAAACCTGAAAGGTGTGAGGACTTCAAGGGCGCTCCTGGCAGTGTCTAAGGAATTGCTTTAGCATTCCTGGGAGCTTTTCACCTCCAAGGTTCAGAAAAAGTGAGGTACACACCAGTTACTACAGCCTAAAGGCACAGAGACAAGTAGTTACTTAATAAACCTCGCTGTGAGTGGTGCATCTTGTACTTGCTCCCAGACTTGGATCAGTGGATATGCAAAGTGAGCCAACCCCAGCATGGTGTGATTCCAGCTGGATTCTGCAGGTTTTCCATTTCTGACTGTGCAAGGAATTGCACCTGGATGTGCCTTTTGTGGGACATCACCCTCATGGAATGGGCCTGTGGGGAAGAGGGATGCTTGGAGTTGAGGACAGGAAATTGAGGAGCTGTAGGAGGAGTTTGGGTACTGGGCGTGGCAGGTTTAACAGGGACACTGGCATAAAGGAGAAAATGGGAATTTTTAGCAAAGCAGCAAAGAGTAAGAAAATAAAAAAAAAATTTCATGCTATCAGGTGTTGGTAGTAAACAAGAGTTTCCTCATTGGGCTTTTGGGGGCAGGTTTGTGGCTTTGTTTTTACTGAGCAGTTTTCCTCTCTTGATATTCAGTGGGAAAAGAGTAAAATTTAAAGTGTTAAATGTGATTAAACTCAAAAGAGACTCCATGTGGCTGAGTGTTGCAGTTGTAATGAGTAGAGGCTACAAGTTCTTCTCATAAACAATAAATGCACATGGAACAAAGGAAACTGCTGGCAGAAATTCTTGGAGAAACTTAAAATTTGGGAAAACTTTTTTCTAGGCACCCCTACAAAAGCCGTTCTTCTTTTCCCGTACTTACTGCTTCTTTTCACAGCTTGATAAAATCTGTCTGAGCAATGTTGAAGGATAGAAATAAACTTTCTTTTTTCCAAAAGAAACTTTCCTCCTTGGAGCCAGCCTGGCTCGGCTCACTGTTGGAGCTCTGACTACACGCATGCCTAGAGGTTGGAAAATCTTTGAACAAGCAGTGGAACAGAGGTTTTGACACAATAGCAGAGGTCACCTTTGCCCAGGTTTCTTGCAGAATTCTTTGGGAAACTCATAAAAGGACAGGATAAGAGTATAAAATAATGTGACATCTTTCCCAGGGCTTAAAAATAGTTTTGCATTTCTGCTGTGATGATAAGCCATAGATTTCAATTTTCTAACACAAAGACATTCTGAATTTCAAAAGAGGAGAGCACAGCTATTATTAAGATATTCATATGGTGATAAAATCAGATCCTGAGCTTCAAATTGAAGCAGCATATGCAATTCTTCCCTCATTTTAGATTTTTTAAAAATAAATCAACCACATTCCATGTGCAAGAAAGAAAATCCTGAATTGTTCTCCTTTTTTACTCTTTTAAAAATCTCTTTCCTTATTATAAAATAATTAAATGAAATTATTAATGGCTTGAAGGCAGAGGAATTAGAAATGAGGGTAGAAGACCACATTCAGTAATTATGGGAGGCTATAATTCATGGCCTGAGCCTGGTGAAGCAAATTCATTTTCCTGCCACAGCCTCGCAAGTGAGTGTGACAAGAACAGCATTAAGATATGATATACAATCATAAAAATCAGAGCATGTTTCTGCAGCTTGATTTAAATTAAGATGGATTGGAGCACTTTGCCATTTCTCTGGTAGGCTTTTTGGAATAACATTGCGGTGGTGTTTAATTCTAAGGTGGTTTGTGCTTTTTACTCTGAGATCTCCCAGCTGTAATTCAGGCTGTGTAGTATAAACGTGGATAATTAAACAGCAGCTGAGGAATCCAGATGAGTACCAGCAACTGGGTGAAACATGAGTCTGTCCTGGTTTCTCCTACAGGGAATATCCACATGTTCTCCAGTGTAGCCAGAGACGCTCACTATTACCCACGGAGGCACCGGACTGAGAGGGCATGGACACAGGAGCCAGAGGAGGAAGAACACAGGCCACAGGTAGCCAGGAGGAGGGATCACTTCAGCTTAATTATGTAAATATCTCAGCAGGGTGAGGGATCATCTTCCAAAGCCAGGACAAACCTTCCTATGCTTGAGTGCTCAGTGTTTATCCTCAAGGGCTGCAGCCACAGTGGATGTTTTCTTTGTCTCTAGATTGGCTTTAATAAATCACTGCTGTAAAAATACATTGTATTTGTAGGATTACAGGCCCTCCAATTCTGTCACTGAGGGTTTTGATGCTGCTTGCTTTTTGCAAGCTCCAGTGCTTGGCAATCCAACAACAATTAGTCCAAATGGGGACTGGTAATGGATATGGAAGTACTGGCTTGTCCTCAAGGTGTTTTTAATCCTTCAGTAAATTAGCACGGAGGTGCTGTACAGGACTATTCCATCTGGGGACAGGATGGGTCTGGGATACATTTTTGCCAACTGAGACTTCCAGATGGGACACAAGGTGTCCTTTGTTGTCAGTGCACATACACACCTGCCACCTCCCTTGGCAAAATCTTCCTCCAGAGACAGTCTGTTAACCTCCAGGGATCATTCTCCAGGGAAGATCAGTTTTTCCTTGTGAGTCTCTTAGTCAGGCTCGGGAAAAAAAACCCTGATGCACCTGACAGACAGCTAAGCTGGGACAAGTGAATCCAGCCCCTCACTTCAGGAAAGACCTTGAGGGGCTGGAGCATGTCCAGGGAAGGGAACGGAGCTGGGAAGGGACTGAGCCCCAGGAGCGGCTGAGGGAGCTGGGAAAGGGCTCAGCCTGGAGAAAAGGAGGCTCAGGGGGGACCTTGTGGCTCTGCACAACTCCTGACAGGAGGGGACAGCCGGGGGGGTCAGGCTTTGCTCCCAGGGAATAGGAACAGGAGGAGAGGGAACAGCCTCAGGCTGGGCCAGGGGAGGCTCAGGTTGGACATCAGCAGGAATTTCTCCATGGAAAGGGTGCTGAGGCCTTGGCAGGGCTGCCCAGGGAGGTTTGGAGTGCCCATCCCTGGAGGTGTCCAAGGAAGGGCTGGAGGTGGCACTCAGTGCTCTGGGCTGGGGACAAGGTGGGGTCAGTCACAGTTTGGACTCCATGGTCTGGGAGGGCTTTTCTAACCTTAGTGATTCTGTGATTCTGTCAATCCCACCTACTGCTACATCAAGAATCTTTGTTTCCATCCCAGGGCAGAGGGCAAAGCCTAAACAGCTGCATGTGATACTTTCCTCTGGATGAGCAAAGGAATTTTAGAAGCCAGTTCAGAAAGAAATTGAAGAGCAGAAGGAAAGATCAGTGTTTTCTTTTTGATACTGTTCCCACTCTTTTGTTCTGCTAAATTAATCCAAACAAAAGCCCAAGTGCTTGCATCCTCTCTGAAGTTACACTCCATGTGAGCTCTTAACCCTTTACTGCTCAGCCATTAAATGCAGTGCTTGAGCAAAGGCTGATCTTTACAATGGAGAGCAAGCATCAAAGGGTGCAGGAAAGCCCCTCAGCTGGTATAGGCACACAGGAGCTGCAGGGTGTTCCTGCAGGTTGGATTGTCAGCTGGGCACTGACTGACTGTGGGCACTGTGAAGGAAGGGGCAGAGGAAAAGGTAATTGAAAGAAACTGGCGTTCAAGAGTGTTCTGATATTATTAATAAAGGTTATTTAGAAATTACAATGTCATCCCTCTCAAAATCCCAAAGTACTTCCTCTTTTTTTTTTAAGGTTACATGTAACACATTGTTGATCTGTGATTGATAGCCTGGCTTCTGTGAACAGATGCCTTTTTCCATCTCTATATTTTCTTGACTGCTAATCCTTGTACTTTTCAGAATTCATATTCTGCATTTATCCAGTTGATGCCAGTTTTCATCATCATAATAGTGTCAGTTATAACACAGCTGATGGCCACCAACCCACCCTACAGCTTATTCTACAAATCGTAAGTCCTTTAAAACCACATTTTTCTGCTGCTGCTGTTTGCAATATGGTGGCAAATGGAAGTTGGATTTGATAGCAAAATGCATGTTAATGTTCTTCTCTTTCTAGCGAGTGTTACCAATTTGTAAATAAGGATATACCAACAGCCTGTGCTGATGAGTTCTCCTAAGCACTCTCCCTGTGAAGTTACCTTTAGTGCACAGGATTCTGAACAAAGAGAGGCACTGAGGCAGAAACCTTGCTCAGCTGGTGTGAAATGGTTTTGCACAGTGATACAGGATGGGAAAGGTGCGTGTAGATCAGCCTCTGATCTGCCCGGCCCCCAGAATCTGGACCACCACTGAGGTGCCTCTGGAAAGCAATTAAGAATGAAGCCTGTGGTTTGCACTGTAAATCCGAATCTTTTCTGGAGTATGGATTCCACTGGAAGTGCCACAAATCATTAAAGCCTTGAAATGCCCTGGTTTAACTTCTGTAGAGAAGCAGGACCCCAGTGGGCTGGTGGATTCTGGGAGCAGAAGCACCCCACCAGAGCTGCTGTACTGGGAGCTTATGGAGCAGAGGAGAACCCATGTGCTCCTGTGGCGTCCAGTGCTGGAGGAGGGAAAGAGCTGACCTGGGCTGGCCCCTAATGAGGGAGGAGTGGGATTGGCGGGTTTGGGGCAACCAGCAGAGTGCTCCAAACACTCCCCTTGCTCCCTTCTAGGAGTGAAACTGCACAGGTCCCGCCTGCCCCTCCTCTCCTCTGTCAGAGCCGCCCAACACCCCTCATCATTTACCACACGATGTCAGTGTGAGGCCCTCGGAAAAGAACAGGAGGGTGGTTGTTTTCAGAGTGGGCTTTTTTTTTCCAAGGAGTGTTTTTGCTATCTGCCAGTCCCATGTGAAACCTCCCACACTGCCCCCACAGCAGATGATCTGCTTTCCTTCACTACCTCCCTTTCTCCTGGGGATGTGAGATAGGCAGCCCTGAGCCTGGTACAGAGTTAGGCAATTTCTCTAAATCACAGCCTTAAAACAACTAAACAGCCTAAAAACTAAAATTGTGGACAACTCTGAGACATAGGGAGAGAAGGAAAAGAGGAGTCCAGAAAAAAGGGGCAAACAGGATTCCATTGAGTAGAGTGTAACCGTTGTGTTTTGGCTGCCTGCCTCTCTCTGTGGGCAATGATTTGAGCAAAGGCCTGGGTATCTTTGCTCAAATAAGGAAATTCACTCCAGGAGTATGGTTTAAACCAGTGGCTGTGTCAGAGGGGCTGATTCTTCCCACTGGGTATTTTCCATGTTCTTCCATGCCTCACTTTGCTTACTGATGCTTATAAAACCCTGAAGAAAAGTGTAACTAGAATCTCCCCTGCTAAGTTTTATTTCTACTAAAGGATCCAGAAAACAGTAAAATCCAGATCCAATTGCATTGTGCCTTAAGTTTTTATAATCTCTCCCTTTGTAATCAATCCCCATGGATTTCTGGACTGAGCTTGCCAGAAATCACCAGCAAACAGAAGAAAGTGTGTGCAGAGTCCATAGATAAAATTTGCTCTTATGTTTTACAAGTGTCTTGACTGAACTGTTGGGAACAAACACAGTATTTGGAAGGAACAGTGTTGATATCGCCACATCTGGGATCTTTTCCTGTGGTTTTAGCAGGAGGGTGGATTGTGTTTGTACTGCACATCTTGCTGTGCCTGAGACTTGTAATTTCCTGACTGGATGGTTGAGGGAGCCATAATCCTGCAGAAATGAACTGTACAAACATTGCCATAAATATTGTCCTCTGGAAATGCTAATATGGAGAAACAACTCCCGATTTCTTGAGGTCTGAACTGCTGCAACATCTGATTTCTCCCTGCTGTTCCCACAGGTCCATAGGCCACGTTGTCAGCAGAGAAACAGAGAACTTGCAGGTGCCTTACTATGTTGATAAAAACTTTGAAAAGAATTATCAAGGAGCAGAACTTCAAGAGCTTGAGAAAACAGTTGAAAAAGATTACATAGACTATATTCAGACCAGCTGCTGGAAGGAGAAACAGCAAAGTAAGTTATTTCTGTCCCAAGTGTGTTTCAGGGGCTGGGTGGTGGCTGTGCTTCAGAAGCTCTGCTGTTCTTAGTTTTAGTTTCCAATCCTTGTAACATCTCAACCTTGTACTGGTTTGAGGTGTCTCACATCTGCTCTTAACACTGAATTTGCTATTCTCGAGATCTCTCAAAATACATTTTAAGTGATTCTGAGAGACAAGTGGAAAGTAGACTTCACCATTTGAGACACTTTTTTCCGCTCAGTTTTTATGCTTGAATAACTCCTAGTGATATTTTAAACATACAGCCCACCACATTTATCTAATCCTGACAGATTGTTAGGCTGGAAAAGATCTTGAGGCATCACCTATTCCATGTTTCCTTTGCTGGAGCAGAATCAGTTTTGCTTTGACTGGCTCCACAAGAAGTTTCTGTAATGTTTTCCGTAAAATTTTTCCAGGAGAGTCCAGAGCATGCCCAGGTGCTCTTGGCTCTTTTGCAGTGGGCTGTGTTCCTGATAACAGTTTTCATAGCATGCTTCTGTGGTTTGGGTGTTATTTGCATTTTCTGTGTTTAGATGAGTTGGAGATCATGTTTTTCACCATTTTCAAGTCTTTTTAAAAACAAGAATTGAATGCAGAAAGGGAGAACACAGATGTGAGCATTCAAAGTCGTTATTCTCACTCAGCCCGGAGTGACTCAGTGGCACAAAAAAGGGCATGTTAAGCCCATATTTTAAGGCATGTTAACCCCATATTTTATTACTTGCTTAATAATTGCTATTAATCTGGTTCATTGAAGAGACAGCAAATCCTTGCTGCTTGCAGAATGGTAAGAAATAACAGAAGTCAAATTATTAGGAGTAGCTTAGTTGTGACTGATTTTACTCACCTATAGAACTCATCACCTTCAAATGACTCAACATCAAGTAGTGTTGTGTGTAAAGGAAGCTGGAATAAGTTGTGTCTATGTGAATGTTGAGTAGCAGCAGACAAACTGCTTTCCACACTCTGGTTGGGTTTTTTAATTGCTCTGTGCAGAACAGTCCTCAGCACACTGCTAAAAAGTGCTTTTGCATTTGTTTTCAATTTCTTGACCAATTGCATCATTGTGGAAACACACAGCTTGTCTAAACAAGACTCATTTAATCTTACAGGAACAGTGTTGCTGACTCCAGACTCTTGACAGGTTTTTGATGGGAAGGCTTATTTTGGCTTATTTTGCATAAAAGCTACCAATCCTGCTTTTAAAGAGAAATAAAAATATGTAGGCTCTGAAGTTAAAAAGGAAAAGAACATGTAATATAAGACCATAAAAGTCTTGAAGTTTTTGGAGTGTTTGATTTGTGTCTGTGGCTGGCAGGAGCAGCCTCCGGGCATAAACATGGCTGTTAATGCTCATAAATGTAGGCTTGCTACAGGGAGAGAGTTTCTTTCTTACAGAAAAATCCCTTTAACTGACCTTGTGCAACTGAAAGTCCCCACATTGTCTGTTTCACAGACACCTGGAGCTGAGGAGAGCCCAACCCCAAACAAGGAGACAGGGTTTGGGTGTCTAAGAGAGCCCAGTAGTCAGAGAGGGGAGATGATCCAGCATGGAATGCCAAGTGCCTGCCAAACCGTGCTCCTCCAGAGCTTTGTACTCTTAGGGGTTGTGTTAGTCACCATCTGCAAATACATTTACAGCAGCCACCATTAGCATAGCCTGAGGACACCACTGTCATTAAAACTAACCATTTTCAGAGTGCTTCCCCATCCAGGCCAGCGAGCAGGTGAGGAGCACAGCTGAGACTGGGCTGACCTTAGGACAGTCATGTTTGTAAAAATAAACTCTGATTACAGGATGGAGTGCTGGGGAAAAGTTCTGGAGATGCTGAGGCAGTTCTCAGTCAGCTGTTGCTCCACAGTGTTGGTCCTTTAATCCTTGTTGAAGTGTTGGACTTGAGGTGATGAGCTTTTTGTCAGTTGAATGTCTATTAATAGTACATTTGTTGTGTTGACTGAGGGCACATTTCCCTTGAGCACCAGCAAAATTAACAGAGATGAGTTGTTTGGGAATAGTTTGGTTTGTCAAGTCCTTGATTTTATGACTTGGAGAGTGTTACCTGGTGTCAAACAACCTTAAGGAAAACCTTAAAATAATGGATTAGTTGGTACCTTGTTCAGCCAGTCAGTTTTATAGTGCTGCACCAGACAGGGCTCCTCAGCAGAGCAGTGTGTGAAAGTTGGGTGTGCTGTGGGGTTGGGTTCTCTGAAATCTGCGACAAAGTAAAGTTCAAAAAGCACATCCCAGGTTTTTAAAGGAAATGGTTCAGCTGGGATGGCACAGTTGTAAAGTGAAGCTGCAAAGAGCTCAGGGCCTTAAAGAGGCAACTGAAAACAGAATCAGGATAAGTATCAGAATCCCAGTTTGGGTTGGAAGGGACCTTAAAGCCCATCCAGTGCCACCCCTGCCATGGACAAGGACACTGTCCCAGGCTGCTCCAAGCCCTGTCCAGCCTGGCCTTGGACACTGCCAGGGATCCAGGGGCAGCCACAGCTTCTCTGGGCACCTGTGCCAGGGCCTGCCCACCCTCACAGGGAACAATTCCTTCTGTGTATCCAATGTAAATATAGTTGGAATTCAATATTATAGAACCTTCTTGAAGAAAAGACATCAAAGGAACTACTCTGCAAAAGATTGAAACCCACAAAGAGCAAATGTGATGGAATGAACACTGTCAAAAATGAAGGGAATATTTTTCCCCAGTTGGATAAGTGTAAACTGAGATTCTCCACTGCACAAGTCCAGGCACTCTGGACTCAGGGACAATTACCTGAGCCTGGGTTTGCTGGAGGCTTGACAGGGCTGTGCCCAGCACTGCTTGAGTGGTATTTTGGTTATAAACCTGTAAATGGATTCCTGCTCTAAAATGAACTGTTCCTGCCTGTCAGTTTGTGAAGCTTTTCAGTGAGTGGAAGGAGGGTTAAATGGCTTAAAATTTCAGTGGGGCAGGGACAGAGGACATAAGGCATGAAAGGATCTATTGAAGTTCTTTCCACTCTGAATAATCTTGTAAAATGAGGGGCTTGTAAGGTGTATAAAAGCTCTTTGAAAAATTGAGTGTCATCAGGTAGCCTGTGCTTACGGAGATGTTGACCTTTTCAGAAGTAAATTACTGCTGTTCTCCTCGGTGCATCTAATCCTGCAGCCAAATTATTCTTCAGGGAGAAACCTATATTAAGACTTCCTCAGCTAATCAGCAAAAGAAACTTCTCTGAATTACTGGGGGAAAATAATTTAAACAATGGGATTATTTCAGCTTTATGTTGCTTTTGGAGAAGAAGTGGAACAAAATGGAAAGTACATTTGAGATTGTTAATGAAAAGGCAGGGAGGCCTTTCAGATGAGTCTCTTGGGTAGCTGTTCACCTCCCTGGATTCAATACCCACCAAAATTAAAATTTAAAAATGCCACAAGGATAACAAATCACTGAGAAACAGTTCTTTAAAGGAGGCTTACAGCTTCATCCTAATACTTTTTTTTTTTTCATCTTTCAGAATCTGATTTGTCAAATTTGGCCAAGCTCTACAGAGATGAGCGGTTAAAACAGAAAGCAGAGTCCCTGAAACTTGAGCACTGTGAGAAGCTCTCCAGTCTGATTGGGATGCATAAAGGGGGCTGACCAGGACGCACACCTTCCGTAGTTTTATTTATTGCCGTTTTAACTTACGTTTTTATTTTCCTTCATATGAAAAGGGAAGGAGTCTGTTCTAAAGAGTGGATATTGAAGTCCTTCTGCAGGTAGTGCAGAGAGGGGCCAGCACGAGCTGCAGGGCTGCTGTTTGCTGTAATATATCCTGTACATTAGATTTGGTTCCAAGGACCAGTGGCATTTTGTAAATTAATTGCCCAGGACACGCTCTGAGTTTGGAACCCGTCTGCGTGGGTGGTTTGTCTGCCATCCAGACTGTGTGTGCTTCCCAGGAGAGCAGGCACCTCTCGGCTTTCTGTGTTTTCCGTGGACCTGCAGCTCCCTGGATCCCAGGCAGCACTGTGCTCAGGGCTGGCTGTCAGCTGCCTTTGTCCTTGCGGGGCTGTCCCTGCCTCTGCAGCGCTGTGTCAGAGAGCAGGGATGGTTCCAGTGCAGGAGGGACAGGGCCCTGCCTGAGGTGAGCCCCTGAGCACATTCCCAGCTCTCCCATTGTCCCAGGGATCCTATCCCCTGCTGTTCCAAGGGAGGGCTGACACCAACATCGACCAGACAGTGGGAGTCTGGGAATTGCACCAATTCCAGTGTCTGCCAGACTGTTGGGAAAGGAGAAGGGTGTTCATTCCCTCATCTGTTTCCAGTGGCATATTTTGAAACTGGCTGTTCCATTCTGGTTTTTATCTGCACTCTTCCCCAGCTCTTCCAGGGCCCTGCTTTTCCCGGTACAGTTCTCATGTAGCACATTTTTACTCTGTTGAGCAGCTATGAATGTTGCACTGTAGACATAATATTGCAAATGTCCTGTTTTTTCTTGATCCTCCTTTACACAGCCAGGCCTTGAAAGGCAGGTTGAGGCTGGGTTGTCCTCGTGAGCAGCAGAGCAGTGTTAGACCGGTGTTGCTCCAGTTGAGCATCATTAACCCTCCGAGCGAGTTTGGCGTGTGCCGTGCATGGAATGACCTGCTCTTCCAGGGAATACCTGCCCGGGATGGGGGCTCACAGAACAGCAGTGCTCCCTCTGACCCTGGGAATGTGAGTCAGTGATTCCTGACTGAGCAAGGCTCTGCTGTTGCCACATTCCTGAAACTCGAGTCCCACAAGATTCACAGGTGGCCTTGGCTGAAACCTAGGGAGCAAATGCTCAAAAGCTTGGGAAATGCCAGGATTAAACCTGCCTTTAAAGCTTAGACTGTCCATGCGCTAGGCACTGGTGCAGTGGTGTACAAGTCCCCCTGGATGGAACTGGGAATGTTGGTACCACAGTGTGTCCCCTCCATGTCCCTGTCCTGTCCATACAGCCATGGGATATTGGGCAGCAAACAAAGCTGGGAGCTACAGGAAAAGAAGCTTTTCTGGGGTCTGCACTGGGGTTTGAGGTTTGAGGCCTGGAGCTCCTGCACACGGGCCCTAAACATCCCAGCTCCCATCCCAGGGTGGAGAACGTTCCAGGTGTAGCAACAGTGCTGTGGTGGTGTGTCATGAAAGGAAAAAACCAACATAGTTTAGACTCTCTAAATTGCATTTTTATGTTAACATTGTGGCCCATTTGTAGGAAACCTTGTAGGAACCCGTGGGGAAGTTGAGTTGAATTGGTTGTGCACCTGGGACTGGAAGAGCACTGGTGAAAAGGGCATTTTGAGGGGGTTGGTGTGGCACATATTTAGGGCCAGAGTTTAAGGGCAAGAATGGGTGATCACTCCAAGTTGGTGGCTTGCAGAGCAGGCAGCTTTAATTCTGGTATTTCCCACTTTGGAGCACATGAGTGTGTACAAAAAGTGAAAATGATGTTGCTTTTTATATATTAAATAGCTTGTAGAATATATTAGAAATCTATTGAAGTGGTTGGACTTTGTTCCAGGGTTGGTATCTTCCCTGTCATTCCTGTGTGACTGTAGAGGGATACAGTTAGGGAGACCAAATCCAGTGACTTCCTGGACTCACAATGTCCTGCACGGAGCTTGAACTCCTCCATAGCATTTTGCACTGAAACCAGATTGTACCTTTCATCCAAAGATCTTGAGTACTTGATGGAGGTGGGAGACCTCCTGCAGGAAGCACAATCAGCTAGGAAATGCAGGAGAGAGGTAAAAACATCCCCCAAGCAATAAGTGTTCTTTGTTCCTAACCAGGGAGGGTCAGGGTGCTGGTCCCGATGTGCTGTGAGGGGAGGGCGTGTGGCTCGGAACCTCTGCGGTGACAAAGAGGACAAGCTGTGTTTCTACAGTGCTCCACAGGGAAAAGGAAAATCCTCTCTGGAGCCCGGGGCGTGGAAATGGCATCGCTGTCCTTCTCCCAAGGGTACTTGGCATTCTTGTTCGTGGGGCTCTGACAAGAGGAAAGGATGTTCCTGGGTGGCTCGGAGCACCAAGCGCTTGAACGTGGGTTTGTGTGTGTATATATATTTATTTATTTTTAAATTAAAGATGTGACATCGCTGTGCCTGTCCGTGCTGCTCCGAGCCTGGCCGAAGGGAGGGCTGGGGCTGGCGGCGGGAGCGTTGCCGGGGATGGCGGGGACGGGCCCGGGCCCTGGGAGAGGGAGGCGGCCGCCATTTGCCGCGGGGTGCGGGACATGGCGGAGGCCTTGGGCTGCCGCTAGCCGCGGGCGGTACCGGACCGGGACCGGGGCTGGGATCGCGATCAGGTACCGGGACCGGGATCAGGGACTGACCCCCGCCCTGGCTGCGGAGCGGGAAGGTCTCGGGGGCGGGGTCTCTGTGGGGGCGGGGCCTCCATGGGGCGGGGCCTGGGTGTCCCGCAGTCTATGGGGGCGGGGTCTGGGCAGGCCCCGCCCCTCGGCCTGCACGTGACGTGGGACCCGGCGGGAGCGGGAACGGGGCCGGGAACGGGACAGGGGCTGGGAGCGGGACAGGGGCTGGGAGCGGGACAGGGAACAGGACAGAGGGCTGGGAACGGGACAGGGGCTGGGGACGGGACAGGGGCTGGGAATGGGACAGGGAACAGGACAGAGGGCTGGGAATGGGACAGGGGCTGGGGACGGGACAGAGGGCTGGGAAAGGGGCAGGGAGCTGGGAACAGGGCAGGGAGAGCAGGGCGGGGGTCTGGGAGCGGGGCTGGCCCCTGGCACGGTGCCGTGTGACCGCAGGGCCCTCCTGCGCTGCCGTGTCCCCGCCCGGCCCCGCAGTCTGGCCCGTGGCACTCACTGCCCTGGCACCTGCTCGGGCATCGCCCCTGTGCCACGGCCACCGGCGCGGCGGTGCCGTGGGGAGCAGGGCAGCCCTGTGACACCCCGGCACGGGGACAGGCGGGTGGGTCCCTCTGTCACACAGCTCCCTGGGGCGTCCCAGTGCCTGAGTTCTGCCAGGGCTGCAGTGTGTCCTGGATGCTGAGATCCCTCCTGACCCCCAGAGGCTGCTCTGAAAGCCCCTGCCAAGCGGGGCCGGTGTTTCCTGCTCCTCCGGAGTTGCAAAAAGTAGCTCCAGCGTGGGAGAGGCACATCCTGCTTTTGGCAGCTGCCAGCAGCCTTCGTCCTCCTCCTCCTCGCTGCCCGTGCCAGGCTCACCAGCACTGAGGTGAGCACGCACCGAGCTGGCACGAAATCCAGGTTAATAAGCAAATACAGTGGTGAGGCTGCAGGCAGTATCATGCTGGCTTAAACATAAATCACTGTTTAATTAGCAAGTCTGGCTCAGCCGGGGTCCACCCGCTGTTCTGTAATGTGTTTGTGCCCCACGGGCTGCTCCCACGCACAGCCCAACCTGCTTTGGGTGCTGCAAGATGCTGGTTGGGTTTCATTTGGCAGGAGAACCGTTGGGGTCTCTCCATGGCCTCCAGACTGAGCGGGGCATGAACCCCAGGACCAGGAGGAGCAGCTGCAGGTGCTGGAGCATGGCCTTGCTTGCAGGCTGCTGGCAGCCTGGGGCTGCAGCCAGGGCACAGTGACAGCAATGCCCAGCCAGTTCCTGCTGCACTCCCACAGCACCCCAGATGGGTTCTTCCTTGGATCACAGAATCACAGACTGGTTTGGGTTGGGAAAAACCCTGGAGAGCATCCCATTCCACCTCCTGCCATGAGCAGGAACACCTTCCACTAGCCCAGGTTGCCCCAAGTCCAGCCTGGCCTTGGACACTGCCAGGGATCCAGGGGCAGCCACAGCTTCTCTGGGCACCTGTGCCAGGGCCTCACCACCTTCACAGGGAGGAATTCCTCCCCAATACCCCATCTGTCCCTGCCCTCTGGCAGTGGGAAGCCATTGCCCTTGTCCTGTCACTCCATCCGTTGTCCCAAGTCCCTCTCCAGCTCTCCTGGAGCCCCTTTAGGCTCTGGAAGGGGCTCTGAGGTCTCCCTGAAGCCTTCTCTTGTCCAGGTGAACACCCCCAGCTCTCCCAGCCTTTCCCCTGCCTCACTCCAACAGTCATGCTTGGCACAGTCCTTGCTGCTGCTGGTGCTGCATCTCTGACACCCAGGTCCTGCTAAAACCACAATGGTCACAGTGTCAACAGCTGTGACAAGTGACATGACAGCACCGGAGGCTGCGAGGGTGGCAGGAGAGCAGCGCCGGACACCCGGCCATCCATCCGCCGTCCATCCGCTTCCCGGCACCCACAGGCACTGCTGCAGGAGGTGGGATGGCCCCGGACACACCCTGGAGCTCCATGGAGAAGCAGGGCCAGGCTGCAGCAAGGACTGTCAGCTCACTGAGTTTCTCCTAATACCTTTAACAACACCAAGTTCTGGTGCTGCACCGGCGTCAGGACAACCACTGGGGTCAGTCCAGGCTGGGGATGAGCAGCTGGAGCTGCCCTGGGAGAAGGACTTGGGGGTGGTGTGGGTCAGAGCTGGACCTGCCCCAGCCCTGAAACCCCCAAGCCCTGGGCTGAGCCCCAGCGTGGGCAGCAGGGGAGGGGAATTGTGCCCCTGTGCCCCTCAGGTGAGACCCCACCTGCAGAGCTGCCCCCAGGTAAGGGCAAGTGTCCAAGGCCAAGTTGGATTGAGCTTGGAACAACCTGGGATCGTGGAAGGTATCCCTGTCCATGGCAGGGGGTGGAATGAGATGGGCTTTAAGGTCACTTCCAACCAAAACCACACTGATTCTGTGAAAGCTTTAAAACAGTTACACAACTCATCACCCTAAATCTGCCTCTCATCACTGCCAGGACAGCAGGACATGTAGACAATAGCACAAGGACTTTCCTTTTGTGCTTGCAGGGATTGATTCCTGCTGGATTGATTCTTTTACCTTACCCAGAGCTTCACCAGCTCCTGCAGCCCTGTTCCCCCTGAGCCCCTCTGCCCTCAGCCCCTGCAGCGGTACCCGGATGCACTGAAGGTAGTCTTGCGGCCCAGTGGGACACCAGTGGCCCTGGGCTGGACCAACTCCCCTTTCCCACCACCAGCTGATGGCTCTGGGATGCTGAGCATGACCCCCGGTGGAGGAGAGGGAATGAACCAGCATCTTGCTGGGATCTGGAGCAGCTGGAGTCAGCTCAGCTGGAGGGGAACCACATCCCTGCCCCACATGCCTTGGCACTGCAAATCCAGCATCAGGCAGGGACTGCACATCCCCAGTATCAGAACCAGCAGGACTCAGCTATAGAACCAATATTCTGTAGAACCACGGAATCATTTAGGCTGGAAAATCCCTTTAAAATCATTCAGTCCAGCAGTTCCCCCAGCACTGCCAAGGCTACCCCTAAACCATATCCCCCCAAGCACCACATCTACACATCTTTTAAATCCCTCCAGGGATGGTGACTCCACCACTGCTCTGGGCAGTCTGTGCCAGTGCCTGACCACCCTTTCTGTGAAGAAAGGGTGCGATTTGAGGATTTGAAATCCCACATACACACTGTTTCTTGCACAGGGCCACCACACCAGTGAGCACTGTCCATGGCAGGACCCCTGCAGTCCCTGTGGGCACAAATGCCACCTGCAAGTCCAGCCCAGCTCAGCAGCAAAGGGTTAAGTGCCAGCCCAGCTCTCCGGGAAGCTTTCCTCTCCTGCTTGCCAAGGTTTAAATTTAGTCCCTGCATGAACCCAGGGGACTTGGGCATCGGGTTGCTCTGGGGCTGGCAGTGCTGGGGAGCACCTGCTGCTGCTGTTTCATTGCAAAAATTCCCCCAAAAGCTGTGACTGGGCTGCACCAGCAGCAGTTGGGGTGAGCAAGCTGCAGAGACCCTCGTGCCACACCAGCCACTGGCTTGGGGTCTCCCCAAAAAAGACACATGCTAGTGGTCCATCGAGCAGCTCCTCTGTGTCCCAGGGGTGCTCCACGCCCAGGTTGATCCCAAGCATTAAGTTTGCTCCTGGTCACTTGGATTAGATATGGGGGAGCTCCTGCTTGGGGTAGGGTGGGTTTTGGGGAAAGCCCAATGTGGACACACCATTCCTGTGGCAAGGCAGGCAGAGGCACGGGGAAAGAAGCCGTGGCGGGGATGGAGCAGCAGCTCAGGATCCTGCCGTGCTCTCAGCACTGGGGATGGGACGTCCCCAGAGGGGTCTGCAGGTCCCCCAGCTCCGGGACAGCCCAGCCCATTCCATGGGATCACACGCCTGGGACACGTATGGGGTGCGGGGATGCCCTGGAAGCTGTCCTGCGGTTTGGGGAGAGCGGCGCGGGGTGAGGGGGCCGCGGCGTGAGGGATGAGCCGGCGGCCCCCCGGCAGCTCCCCGAGGCTGGGGGCGGCGGTGGCATCCCTGCAATGCGCTTGGCATCGGCTCCCCCGGCTGGCGCTCGCCGAGTCCATGTGATCGAGGGCTTGCTCTGTGCCGCCGCCGGGTCCAGCCGCCGGGACGGCGACGGAGCCACAAGGTCGAGCCAGCGGCCCCGGCAGAGCGGCCCCAGCCCCGAGCAGGGCTCCCCGGCACCGGCTGAAACCCCCGGGCTCCTCCCTGCCACGATGCCCCGCGGGAAGAGGGACCCCGTCCTGCTGTCCCCCGCCGAGCTGCCGGGCCCCGATGGCGAGGGTCCCCGCACGGGTGGGGACGGCCGGCGGTCCGCGGAGCAGGAGGAGGAGGACGGACACCTCCCGGGGCTCGCCCGCGACGACCTCACCAAGAGCATGTCGAGCTCCTCCGTGTCCTCCTACCACTCCGCCCTGTGCTCGGACGGCACGGAGACCTTCAAGGACTGCCTGGAGTTTCTGGACGAGGAGGCATCGCCCGGCCGGGCTGCCCCGGGGCGCTGGGCTCCGGCGGGGGCCCCCAGCGTCCCCCCGCCGCCCGGCCCCCTCGCCCGCCCGCAGCGGGCTCAGCTGTCCAGCGCGGCTAAGAATAGCGCAGCGCCGGGGCAGGGGGGCAGGATGGGTCCCCTCGGTGGGGACCGGCAGCCTGTGCCGGCCGCGGCCGCCGGCGAGCCGGCCGTGCCCCGGCAGCCCGGGGCGATGCTCGCCGGGGCTCCCAGCGACTCGGACGAGGTGGACGGCGAGGTGCAGGCGCTGACGGCCAGGGCTTTCCGCAGTCTCTCGGGGCTCCCCGGAGCTCGTCTCGACATGTGCAGCTCCCACACCTCCTCCAGCCTCTCCAACTCGCTGTCGGAGGACGGCGGGCGGCCGCGGCGGTGGCCGGCGGGCGCCGGGGAGCCCCGGGGTGCAGCGACGGCTCTGCATGGCAGGGTGGGCTGGCCCTTCCCCGCCGGCGTGGACGGGGAGCTGCTGGGCAAGGAGCAGTTCGAGTGCGTGGACGTGGAGCTGGAGAGCGGGGAGGCCAGGAAGGGCCACGGCAAGAAGAGGACGGTGCCCAAGCGCCAGATCCTGCTGAAGAGGAAGGAGAGGAAGGAGACGGGCTTTGGCTCCCGGGGGGACGGCCCAGCCCCCCAGCCCCCTGCCAGGAAGGAGCCCCCCAACAAGGGCAGAGCCATCGGCGAGGCCTTCAGGCTCAACTATCAGCAGTTCATGAAGGCGGCCTCCCTGGACGCCGACACTGAGAGGACCAGGGCGGCCTCGTGCCTGGTGAAAAACGTCCTGGCCAAGAAGATGCAGTACGAGCAGCGCATCAAGATGGAGCAGAAGGGGCTGCGGGGCAGCTCGACCTCCTCGGGGCCGTCCTCCGCCGGCACCGACCTGCTGGGGTATGGTCTGGAGGGCAAGTCCAGCTCGCTCTCCCGCTCGGACTGCAGCTTCTCGGCCGAGGACCTGCGGGGCAGCGGGATGCCGGTGGCCACGGCAGCCGCGGGGAACGCCACCACCACCCATCCCACCAAGGGCGTGGTGCTGAGCGAGGCGACGAGAGAGACTGTCTGCAACCTGAGGAAGACGTTCAACGAGCTCAACCAGAGGATGAAGTACCAGGAGGTGCTGGAGGGCCGCTGGCTGCCCGCTGCCCCAGAGGAACACACGTCGGAGAGGATCTGCTACCAGCGAGCACGCGCCTTGTTCGAAGCCCAGCCTGGGGTGGGGAAGGTGCTGGATGTCGCCCCCAGATTTGGGAGAGGGCCGAGGCCATGGCCCAGCTTGAAGGAGCGAGCCATCGGCCCCATCCACTCCCAAACCCTCCCCTTCAAGGCCGAGAGCCGGGCGCAACCCCCCACCGCCCCGCGCCGCCCCTTCGCCTCGTCCCGGGCGCAGGAGGTGAGGACGCTGCCGCAGAGCGAGCCAGAGAAGCCACCGGCAGTGCCCCGCCGGCCGCACAGCCCTGGCGTCCCGGCGCCCCGGGGGTCCCCGCCAGCCCCGCCCCCCAAGCCAGAAGAGAAAGGGAAGGGGCGCGTCCCGCAGCCCCGGGACGTGCGCAAGCTGGTGAAGAGCAGCTACAGCCTCAAATTCGGGACTGCCGGCACCTCCCGCGGCGCCGTGGCACCGGCGAGCAGCGGGGAGCCGCCCCCGGCCACCCCGCTGGTCATCCACTGCACCTCGGTCCGCCGTCCGGAGCCGGAGCCGGCGGGGGAGGAGGTGGTGGCAGCTCCCGGCCGAGAGCCAGCGCCGGTGTGTGCCGAGGGGCCCGCAAAGCCCAGCGCCAGCCGGCCCGCGCCCTCCCACAGCTCCCCCATCAACATCACGAGGGTCCAGGCCACGCGGAGGGGAGCAGCCCCCACGGAGGAGCCGCCGGCATCGCCCCCGCGCCGGGAGCGGAGCGAGCTCAGGGTG
Source organism: Acanthornis magna (assembly GCA_036785705.1). Lineage (NCBI taxonomy): Eukaryota > Metazoa > Chordata > Aves > Passeriformes > Acanthizidae > Acanthornis > Acanthornis magna. The sequence goes on from JAWUZG010000168.1 coordinate 284,226, forward strand.
CCCCCCCGGGCGCCAGTGGCCGAGGGGGTGCCACACGTGGAGACTCATCTCCACGTCCTGGTGGGCCGGCCGTCCCCGGCGGCCAGGGAGAGCTCCCCGGCCCAGAGCAGCGCGGTGCTGCGCACAGAGAAGACCGTTCTCCTCCCTCCGCCACCGACGAGTCCCATGGAGGGGAAGGAGGTGCGTGGCCACGGCAGCACCAGAGCGCTCCACGCCGCCGAGGGGCCGGAGTCGCTGGGGCGGCGGCACAGCAGCAGCGACAGCAGGGGCCCCCGAGCCGGAGCCCCGGCCGCCAGCAGCGGCCGCCCACGGCCCGCGGAGCCGGCAGCGAGAAGCGGCGAGCAGAGGCAGGAGCAGCCCGGCGGCCGGCGGGTGTCGGTGGGCGGCGGTGGCTCTGCTGGTGGCACCGGCCCTGCCGCCCCGCTCCGAGCCGGGGAGGACAGCGAAGGTCCCCCTGGGCGGCTGCCGGAGCGGAGGGAGGCCTGGGAGCACTCACCCCAGTGGCCGATGGCCACAGAGCCCTACCTGCCTGCTGCCCCGGCAGAGAACTCCAACTACTTGGCAATCCCCGAGAGAGCCCCCAAACCCACGCTGATGCCAAAGCTGCCCTCGGTCCCCAACCCAGCCAGCGCATCCTTTGGGACCCCCTTGGTTCCCAACCCAGCCAGCGCATCCTTTGGGACCCCTGTGGTCCCCAATCCAGCTAGTGCATCCTTTGGAACCTCCGTGGTTCCCAACCTAGCCAGCGCATCCTTCGGGACCTCCATGGTCACCAACGTGACCAACTCATCCTTTGGCTACCCGGCAGCCTCCAGCCTAGCCAGCACGTCATTTGGGACCCCCTTGGTTTCCAACCCCAACAAGTCTTTTGGGGCCCCTCTGGTGCCCAACCTGTGCAGCACATCCTTTGGGACCCCCTTGTTCCCCAATGCATCCAGTGCATCCTTTGGGACCCCCTTGTTCCCCAATGCATCCAGTGCATCCTTTGGGACCCCCTTGTTCCCCAATCCATCCAGTGCATCCTTTGGGTCCCCCTTGTTCCCCAATCCATCCAGTGCATCCTTTGGGTCCCCCTTGGTCCCCAATCCATCCAGTGCATCCTTTGGGTCCCCCTTGGTCTCCAATGCATCCAGTGCATCATTTGGGTCCCCCATGGTCCCCAATCCATCCAGTGCATCCTTTGGGTCCCCCGTGGTCCCAAATCCATCCAGTGCATCCTTTGGGAACCCCGTGGTCCCCAATGCATCCAGTGCATCGTTTCGGTCCCACTTGGTCCCCAATGCACCCAGTGCATCCTTTGGGTCTCCACTGGTCCCCAATCCTTCCAGTGTATCCTTTGGGTCCCCCTTGGTCCCCAATCCATCCAGTGCATCCTTTGGGTCCCCCTTGGTCCCAAATCCATCCAGTGCAACCTTTGGGTCCCCACTGGTCCCAAATCCATCCAGTGCAACCTTTGGGTCCCCACTGGTCCCCAATCCATCCAGTGCAACCTTTGGGTCCCCACTGGTCCCCAATCCATCCAGTGCAACCTTTGGGTCCCCACTGGTCCCCAATCCATCCACTGCATCCTTTGGGAACCCCTTGGTCACCACCCCATCCAGTGTATGCTTTGGGAACCCCTTGATCCCCAACCCAGGCATCTCATCGTTTGAGTCCCCCTTGGTCACCAACCCAGTTCCCACTTCCCTTGGGCATCCATCAGTCTCCAACGTGGCCAGCTCTTTCTTTGGATCCCCTTTTGTCCCCAGCCCAGCCAGCGCTGCACTGGGAGCTGGTGCCTATCCCCTTCCTGGTGGGGAAGTGCCCTGGAGCAAGCCCAGCCCTGAGCCCCTCCTGCCCCGACCCCCCGAGGGCCCGGCTGCTGTGGAGCCCCCAGCTCAGCCCCACCCCGAGGATGCACCTCATTTCCTCAGGAGGACCGAAGGCCTCTTGCCGAGTGGGAGGAGCAGGCAGAGCCCCCCCAAGCCCTTCTCCGCCCCCGTGCCCACCCAGCGTAGGATGCTCGTGGATCCCAACAGCGGGAAGTGCTACTACATGGAGCCGCCGCGGCAGCCCCAGATGAAAACGCTCTACGACCCCGAGACCGGGCAGTACCTGGAGGTGCTGCTCCCGCCGGTGGCATCACACACCGGCCTCTACCAGACACCTTTCAACCCCCTGGTCATGGCCCAGGGGGTCTACAGCCCACCCTACGCTCCCTACGGCGGGATCCCGGGGCTCCCGGCACCGCCGCCCTCCGCCCCCTCGCCGCCACACCCCGACCTGCCGGCCGCTGACAACCCCGGCGTGTCCGGGACCCCCAGCTCTGCTCCCAAGGGCGAGGGGCCGTCCCCTGCCGGGGGTCCCGATTGCGGGTACCTGGAGAGCCTGTACTACATCCCCACGGGGATGCGGGCCAGCCCCGGCCCCGAGCAGCCCCCGTCCCGCGCCAGCCCTGCCGCGCCCGAGAAGGGGTCACTGCTCCGGATGTGACAAGATGGACCCGTGTGGATGTCTCTTCCCATGGCCGGGCTTTAGCCCAAAGTCAGCATCAACCTGGCACGGCAGGGCCCCCCGCCCACGGCTGAGCTGGCGGAGTGCCGAGGGGTAGTGAGCGCTGGTTGGACCTCGCTGGCTTCTCATGGAAACGGGGACAAAAAGGGAATTTTCCAGTGTGAGCACCTGGCAGCCCTGGGGGAGCCCGGAGGCATAGGACCTGGCCAGCAAAGAGACCACACAGCCCCTGCCTTCCCCTGTCCTGCCAGCCCCATCCCACGGATGACCCGGGCTGTTTGGCACAAGGGGGTGATGGCCTGGCCACCACCAGCCACCCCAGCCATGGCTGCAGCACAGACTAAAATAGTAATAAAAATGCTGAAACAGCTTTAAGTCTGCTTGTTCGTCCTGTGCTTGTGTGGTCTGTAAAGAGGGGCAAGGGGCTGAGGCTCTTGGGACCTGCAGTCCATCCATCTGTCTTGGCGTGTGCACCAGACAAATCCCAGTCCCTGGAGCAGGAGGGGACTCCACCGTCATCAGTGAGCCCTGAGTCCCGAACTTCAGCCCTGAGCCCCGAACCGTAACCAAGAGCTCCAAACCACAACCATGAGCCTCAAGCCCCAGTCCTGAACCCCAAACCCTGGTCCTGAGTCCCAGACCCCCACCCAGCCCCAGCCCCTGTAGGTCCACACCATCCGAGGAAGGATTTAGGTTGAGGAGAAGGGTTTTAGACATTACAGCACTGAGTTACAGCAAAAACCTCCCGGAGAGGGTACTCTCAGTCGGGGACACCCCACGCACCACCACCTCCTTCCTTCCTGCCGCGACACCCGGGACGGACGGCCCCCCAGCCGGATGCAGGTGTGTGCTGGCCTCACTTCAGCGCCGCTCGCCAGCCTCGGGGGGTTTCTAGCCCGCCCCGGGGGTTTATAGCCACCCCGCGCCTCCTCCTCTCACTTTGGTCAGTGTGGCAGGATGCGGCCAGCGCTGGCAGCATGGCTGCTGCTGAGCCTGCTGGGAGGGACGGGGGCCGAGGGCATGTGCGGGGAGCCCCCCGAAGCCCCGTCCCACTCCGTCCCTGCGCCCCAGCTCAGCGCCGAGGAGCGGCTCTCGCCCCACATGCCCGAATCCCTGCGCTGCGACGCCTGCCACGCCATCGCCTTCCAGGTGGGGACCGGGGGACACGGCACCCCAAAAGCGGGAGTGAGAACCCTTGCCGGGATGCTTCAGCCTGGGGGGATGCTGCCGACTCCCTTGGGGCACACCACTGATGGATATTCCCCATTGGCACCTCAAAAAACTCTTTGGGGCTCCTCATGGACCCTCTAACCCATGCAGATGTGCTTCCGCTGCCAGAGCTGCACGGAAGGGGGTGCAGACCCCAGCCCCGCTCGGGACCAGGGTCATGGAGAGGCTGCCACTCTCACTGCCCGGATTCTGCCTTTTTTCACCCCAGATTGGGGAGCAGCTGCGCAAAGCAGAAGGGAAGATGGGCAAGAAGGCGCTGAAGGAGTCGGACTACATTGAGGTGCTGGAGAGGAGCTGCTCACAGGACTGGGACGGGTGAGCGGGGTGTCCCTGGGACAGGGATGTGTCCGGGGATGGAGGTGTCCCCAGAGATCAGGATGTTCCCTGGGATAGGGATGTTCCGAGGGATCAGGGTGTCCCCAGGTGCGGGGGGGACCCAAAGGGTCAGAATGCCCCCAGGGATGGCGGTGGCCCAGGGATCAGAGTGCCCCGGGGCTGTCCCCAAGGATAAGGGGTGTCTCCAGCGACCATTTTCTCTCCAACCCCCCCTCTCCCCGCAGTTACGGGGTGCTGGAGCTGGACGGGGAGAAGCGGCTGTCGGGGCCGGGGCTGCCCGGGCAGCAGCCCCTGAGCGTGATGGTGTCGGGGGGCCCTTGGCCGAGGAGGTGAGTCGGGGGTTCGGCAGTGCAGGGGGTCCTGGCACTGTCCCCTCGCCGCCAGGTGACCCCCGCGGCTCCTCGCAGGCTCTCCAAGATGTGCCACGGCTACGTGGGCGAGCAGGGCGAGGCGCAGATCTACGCGGCGCACCGGCGGGGCCCGGCCGCGCTGCGGCAGCTGCTGTGCCACGGGGACAAGGCGCCCTGCGCCGGCCGCAAGGACGGGGGGCCGGACCCCCCCAAGGCGCTGCAGAACGAGCTGTAGCCCCGGCGCTGTTAATGCTTAATGCCCGGTGACCTTCGGAGCCGACTTCGTCCCCAACGGGAGCCGACACGTGCCGGGAGATGGGCGCCTTCCCGGCGTCGCCAGTCACCGATGTCGCCGCTGTCGCTCGACGCCCAGCCCGGCCGTGTCGGCAGCAGCGCGGACTCCGTCCGGGCGAGCTGGGAATTACTCTGTAACCCACGGGCTCTAATGTTTCACCACGGCGGTGCTCCGGGCGGGTGCAGCCCCAATTAAAGGAGTTAATGGCTGATCCGTCCCGGGGCTGCGCTCCCTGGTTTCACAACCCCCAGCCAATGGCCGCCCTCCCGCCCGCCGCCCCTGCCACCGCCACCGCCCGGCTGGTGACTAAAGTCCTTCCCACGGCCATAAAACCCACCCCCCCGAGCGGGGACATCGCCGCCGGGGACACGTCGCCGGAGGATGGGGACCCGCTCAGGAGACCTGGCTCAGCCCCAGGTGAATGCAGCCGCCGTCCCTGTCCCCATCCCCATCCCTTCCTCGGTGTCATCCCAGGGCGGTGGGGAGGGAGGTGCTGAGCAGGGGTACTGATCCCAGCGATGGCCAGCTCATGGTCAGGATGCCCTGCTGGGGCTGCCAAAGCTCGGGGTGAGCCTGGGAACTGCTGTGAATCCTGGGACCAAGGGGGTATGCTGGAATGCTGTGGCTGGGACCTCTCCCTGCAGCGGGGGGATCCCCCTCTGCGCTTTCCAGGAGCAAACTATAACGTAGGGACCAGTGGGTTTTGGAGCTGGCACCGGGTGGGACTGACCGGACACACATGCTGAACCATGGCCCGGTGTCACCCGCGTCACCCAGGGCAGAGCCCAGCCCCTCTCCCCTGGGCCACCTGGGTCCACACTGACCCAGCTCCCACCTCGTCCTCACTGCCAGAATGGGAACCCCACTGGCTCCCCGCACACCCCCGGGAAGGAGCTGCCTGCGACGGGCAGGGTGAGTACCGGGGCACCCCTCGGGCAGCACCGCACCCCAAATCCATCTGTAACGCACCTTCGGATGGAGACCGGCCAGCCGGGACCCCCCACCCCTGAGGGCACAGGGGCTCCCCATGGGCAGGATGAGGTGCCCGTCCCTACACGCAGCCCCGGGGTGAGCCAGGCCTGAGCTGTGCCCCCACACAGCAGGACCCCGGGGCGGGCACCAGGCCCCCCCGGCCGGAGGTGGACATGCTCTACTTGATCGAGGACGTGCCCCCCTGGTACCTCTGCATCCTGCTCGGCTTCCAGGTACAGCCTGGAAAACAGCAGATCCCAAGTCCCCGCTCCCCGCGCTGTGGGGCACCCCACGGCCCCCCAGCCCCGCTGAGCCCCCCCTCACCCCCCAGCACTACCTGACCTGCTTCAGCGGCACCATCGCCATCCCCTTCCTGCTGGCCGAGAGCCTGTGCGTAGGCAAGGACCAGCTCACCGTCAGCTACCTCATCGGCACCATCTTCACCTGCGTCGGCATCACCACCCTCATCCAGACCACCGTGGGCATCAGGTAGAGCCGCGGCCCCGGCGGGACCCCCTGCCCAGCCCCGGGCCCGGGCGCAGGCATCCCTCTCGTCCCCCCAGGCTGCCCCTCTTCCAGGCGAGCGCGCTGGCTTTCCTCGTCCCCGCCAAGTCCATCCTGGCCCTGGAGAAGTGGCGATGCCCACCTGAAGGTGAGGGCAGGGAGGTGCGGGGGGTGTCTGACTGTCCCCCGCCCCCCGGGACCACCTGACCCCCCTTCATCCCCAGAGCAGATCTATGGCAACTGGTCCCTGCCACTCAACACCTCCCACATCTGGCAGCCCCGCATGCGAGAGGTACACCCCGCCACCACCCCGGGCATCCCAAACCCCCTGGCCTCCTGCTGACACCCTCTCCTCCACTTCTCCATGCCTTGCAGATCCAGGGGGCCATCATGGTGTCCAGCCTGGTGGAGGTGGTCATCGGGCTGCTGGGGCTCCCCGGGGCACTGCTCAGCTACATCGGGCCACTGACTGTCACCCCCACTGTGTCCCTCATCGGACTGTCCGTCTTCCAGGCGGCCGGCGACCGGGCCGGCTCCCACTGGGGCATCGCCGTGCTGTATGGCATGGGGACACAGGGGGCAGGGGGGCAGGGTTGTCCAACATGAGCCAGGAGGATGTCAGGGGCACGAGGGATGCTCTCTCTCTCTCCGCCCAGGACCATCTTCCTGATTGTGCTGTTCGCCCAGTATTTGCGGCAGGTCGCCATCTACCTGCCCGGCTACCGGCGGGGCCACGGCTTCGTCCTGCTCCGCATCCAGATCTTCAAGATGTTCCCGGTAGGGACTGGATGGGAGCATCCTGGGGCGGCCCCAAATCCTCCCCTTTATCCACATGTGGGTTCACAAGCGATGCAGAAGCATCCCGGTGTGTGTCCCGCAGATCATCCTGGCGATCCTGCTGGTGTGGCTGATCTGCTACATTCTGACATGCACCGGAGTCTTCCCCAGCGACCCCGAGGAGTACGGGTACAAGGCCAGGACGGACGCCCGCGGGGAGATCCTGTCCGTGGCACCCTGGTTCCGGGTGCCCTACCCCTGTGAGTGCCCGGCAGCCCCACGGTGCGCTGGGCCCTCCGATACTCCTTTGCCCTGGGGGATGTGGGGACCTCGTGCAGCATCACTGGGGCTGAGGAGCACCTGGAGGGGGACCCGAAGTGGCACCGGGGAGCAGTGGGTGGGGGGATCCTGAGGTGTCCCCAGCCCTGACCTGCTCTACCCCTTGGGCAGGCCAGTGGGGGCTGCCCACGGTGACCTCGGCAGCCGTGCTGGGCATGTTCAGTGCCACGCTGGCAGGCATCATCGAGTCCATCGGGGACTACTACTCCTGTGCCCGGCTGGCAGGAGCTCCCCCACCCCCCGTGCATGCCATTAACAGGTACAGCAGCTGTTCCCCCCTCCACGTTACCCCACTCACACCGCGGTATCCCTGGGGACCGGTCAGGGACGCTGCAGGAGCATAGGATGGGGACCAGCCCGGCCGTGTCGTTCCCCAGGGGCATTTTCACCGAGGGCATCTCCTGCATCATCGCGGGGCTGCTGGGAACCGGCAACGGCTCCACGTCCTCCAGCCCCAACATCGGCGTCCTGGGCATCACCAAGGTACCGGGGCCGGGGAGGGGCCCCGCCTCTGCCGGGCGGCACGGGCACCGTCAGCTGCCGGCGGTGTCTCTGTGCAGGTGGGGAGCAGGAGGGTGATCCAGTACGGCGCCGGGATCATGCTCGTGCTGGGGACCATCGGCAAGTTCACGGCGCTCTTCGCCTCCCTGCCCGACCCTGTCCTCGGCGGGATGTTCTGTACCTTATTCGGTAACTGTTCCCCCCCGCAAACCGAAGCGCTGCTCAAAGCAGCCCTGGGCCACGTCCCCGCAGCCTCAGGGGCTGGTGAGCCCAAGGGATGCAGGGCATATTTGGGGGAACCGGGGGGAACCGCGCCCTCACCGCGGCTGGGGCAGCCCCGTGATGCCCGGCCCCGCCGGTGCCAGCGCGGGCGCCTCCGCCTTCAGCTTCGCGTCTCTGCCGGCAGGAATGATCACGGCCGTCGGCCTCTCCAACCTGCAGTTCGTCGACATGAACTCCTCGCGAAACCTCTTCGTGCTGGGCTTTGCCATGTTTTTCGGGCTGACGCTGCCGAACTACCTGGATTCCCACCCCGGGGCCATTAACACAGGTGCGGCACGAAAAACCGCAATTTTGGGAGTTTAGGGCGAGAGGAGGGCAGATCTCCCGGGCGTTCGCCCACCCCGGGGAGCAGCTGGGAAATCCTCACGGCACCCCCAACTGCGTCCCGCGCATTCGCAGGTGTCCCCGAGCTGGACCAGATCCTCACGGTGCTGCTGACGACGGAGATGTTCGTCGGGGGAACCATTGCCTTCGTCCTGGACAACACCATCCCCGGTAACTGCAGCACGCGGGGCCGGGAAGGGGCAAGCAGGGGGACTGGGGCAGATTCCTGTTGATTTAGAGCTGCCAGAGGGCGTGGCAGTGCCGGGGGGTGACACTGGACATCCCCGCAGGGACGCCGGAGGAGCGAGGGCTGGTGCAGTGGAAGGCAGGAGCGCACTCGGACAGCACGACCAGCGCCAGCCTGAGGAGCTACGACTTCCCGTTCGGGATGGGCGCGGTACGGAGGAGCCGCTGGCTGAGAAAAGTGCCCATCTGCCCGGTGTTCACCGGGTTCAGGGCCCGGGCGAGGGCCAGGGGCACGGCGGCCGCAGAGGGGCCGGACGGCACAGACGGGGTCTCGGTGTCCACCAAGGTCTGAGCGAGGGGAGGGTCCCGGGAGGGTCCCGCCCCAGCGCCGGAGGAGCTGAGCCGAGCTCCCAGGGGTGCTGTCGGGGTTCGGTGGCACCCACCGAGGCCAAAGCCAAGGCTTCTGGTGCTCGGCTCGAACGCAGGGCTAGGGAAACACAACGCTGCTCTTGGGGGACATCCCGAGCTCCGGGGTACAGCCTTGGGACCGTCACCCCGTGCCGTGCTCCACCTCGAGCTTTAGCTGGCTGAGACTCGTCCAGCACTTGCTGAAGCGCGTCAGCCATCGGAGCCAGCCAGAGCCCCGGGGCCACCAGCTGCCACCCGGTCACGGATTATCACATCGTGCCCTCTGCTCCGGCAGGGTGACCCAGCGGCTGGCACGGGCTCTGCGTGGGGCAGTGTCCACACCAGCGTTAGGATGCCTAATTTAGGATTATACATTAAAAATGATAAGATATGCGAGTGCACATGCCCTGCCACTGTCTCTGCTGCCTCCTGCACCGTTCCCTCGTCCTTTGGCCACTGCAAAGGTGTCAGCACATTTCAGGACTCCCTCCTGGGCTGCCTGACTCGGGGACGTGCTGACTTCCTCCAGGTGGGCTCTGCCTGAGCCTGGTGCGGTGGGAGAAGCAGCTCAGAACAAGCCCTTGGCAAACCCTTCCAGCTCTGGGAGTTCTGGAGAGCTGGCTCTGTCACAGCTGTGCTGGTGACACTGCCTCGAGCTGCCGCTGTGCTCTAAGCTGCAGGCACAGAGGTGGCTGACACCCCCCATGCAGCGGGGTCAGGCCAGTCCCGGGCCTGGCTTTAGCACCAAAGTTGAGCTAAGGCAACATTGCACAACCCAGTGCCACACACTCGGTCCCCAAGCTGAGCAGGGAGAGAAGTGAGAATATCTGTTAAAAGTGAAGATGAGGGAGGGGGAAAAAATCCCAACTTAAAATAAACCCCAAGTGATGCAAATACAACCACTCCCCACCTCCCACGAGCACCACCCAGGCTCTGAGCTCCCTCTTCTGCTGCTGTCCCGGTGCTGATGCCGAGCTGTTACAGTGCGTGACACCTCTCTGGCCAGCTGAGTCCCCTCCCAGCTCTTTGTCTTCCCAGCCCATTTGCTGGGGCTGGAGCAGGAGTGAGAGGAAGCCTGGATGCTGTGCCAGTCCTGCCCAGCTCCAGGTGCCACCACTTCTGCTCCAGTCACACCCCAAACTCCGCGGGGCAGAGGCTGCCATGGGCAGCAGCAACTCCTCCTCAATAAACATCCCAGTGCTACTGGATGCAGGAGAGGGGTAAAACCAAAGCTAGGAGAGCAGCCCGTGGCCAACTGCTCCACACGCTGGCTCCTGGCTGCTGCACTCAGTCGCCACCACCTCGGGGTGATGGTGGCCAGGCAGAAACTCACGGGTAAACTGCAGCTGCACAGGACTTGCTAGCGAACCCCCCACTGCAGATTAAAACCAGCTGTGGAACAGTGCTGTGTTATTTGCTGACCTTCTTCTTTAGGTGCTCGAGACTAAACTCTCCCCAGGTCAGTGGAAATCCTGGAGTAGTGCTGCCAGCTCTAGGAAGCCCAGCTCTCTGCATGGGACGGGAAAGCAGCACCCAGCACGGAGCCCGGGGTAATTGCATTACCGTTTTGCAGAGCAACAGCAGAAGGGGTTGGTGTAGCTGAACTCCCCCAGGAGGGAGAGGCTCTTCCTCCTGGAGCAGGACCGGGCTGACACAGCGATGTGGTTCTGCTGCAGGGCAACACCTGCGGGAAGGCTCCGCCTCACCCTGCCCCTCCTGCAGAGCTGCAGCTCCCAGCTGCTCCCCTCTGGTTTAACCAGGGCTTGAAACAGATATTAACAGCAAGGCTGGGCTGTCCTGAGCAGGACCAGGGCTTGGACTTGATCCTTGTGGGTCCAATATCGGATATGCCATGAAGCAGGCATGGATGGGACTGGAGAGGCTGTTGCAGCCACCACTCGACTGCACAGCTCTGGGGTGCCTGCGCCAAGCACCAGGCAGCATCTTTTTAGTGCCAGCAGCTGCTCCCAGGGCTGCCAGCAGGGCCAAGCTGGGAACAGTCACAGGGAAAATGGAGAGCATGGAGTGGGAGGAGAGGAATAAATTCCCATTCCTGGAGGTGTCCGAGGCCAGGTTCGACAGGGCTTGGAGCACCCTGATCTAGTGAAGGTGTCCCTGCCCATGGCAGGGGAATTGGAACTGCATCTCTGAAGTCTCTTCCAAGCCAAAGCAGTCTGCGATTCCATGAGAAGATCCAGCTTCAGCCAGGAGCCTGGGCCATCGGGTTCCACAGCCTTCCAGGCTGGCATCCAGAGTGCCAGCCCTGTCCTCCACACGCTGCCAAGGGAGCTCCCGTGCGAGATGCCCAGTTATGAGACAGCCACCACATCAGTTCTACTATTATTTATTTTTTTAAATATTTTTGAAAAAATATAATTTTTTTACAATATTTTCAACTTAAACACTATTCACACTGAACACGTATGGCAGCTTAACCTACCCAAATATGAAGTTTAAGAAGCCAAAACTGTTCTAGCTTTATTAAAAGAAAAAAAAAAAAAACAACCAAAAACCAAAAAAACAAAAAGTCATTGTGCTGTAGACTATTGTGTAGTGATGATTAAACAAAGCAAGGGAAAAGCACCACTCAAATCACTAACGCTGGGGGTTTGCCTGGTTAAATCCAGCTCTGGGAAGTCAGATGCTAAGAGTTACATAGGCAGTGCTATGTACGGCGCTCGTTCATGGAAGAAACTGTGATGGATCTCACATCTCCTTGAACATCACGGGGAAGGGGAAGGTCTCTAACATGATAACACACTGCAAAGGACAGGGAACTGCTTCCTCCCAATAGACAGGATGTTAGTTCAGTAGCTGAGATCTATGACTCTGTACAGGTCTGTAAGATTTGGGTTAAGTTCACGCTGCTTCCCAGGAACGTGATGTTTTGTAAGGGGGAAAATTAACATTAGTAACAACACTGATACCTCAAAGGAAAGTTAGCTAATTTGCATAACAATCAAATCTCCTCACTTTCACTTGGAAGTTAAGGCATTATCAGGTGCAAGCTAGCACCAGTTAACACATCTTTAGTTAAAAACAGACCATTCACCGCAAATTCCAAGTCCTGTTTAAAAAGTCAGAGTCTGCAGAAGGTTTTATTAACGTGGTACTTTGTCTCAACTTGACTGGTGCTTCTTACCTCACTGCCTCCTTCGCACAGAGCCAGGGCCCAATTATGTTTCCATTAAACTTTTGACAGATTTACTTAATAACAGTCTCAGCACTTTTATTGAGCATGCAAGACTAACAAAACTTTGGCAATGCATAAGTGTAACACAGTGACAAGAAGAGAGAGCTTTTACAATTAAATCTTCTAATACTGGCTTCACAGTGTGGAAATTGTGCTACATCCACCAAAAGAGGGCCCAGTCTACTCAAATGTTTAAGTACTTCACCCCAGGAACAAACTCCTTTGCGTTTGGATTCAGATTACTCTTGACCTGAGGAAGGGAAAAATAGAAATTGAGGTGAATCATTATTTTCAGCTCCCATTTTCAAGCTGAAGACAATTAGAGGCAGAGAGCATTAGGAAAGGTTTATGGATTTAGAGTAACAATCAGGTATACAACAGGCTTCTTACATTTATCAGCAGTCTATAATCCCTAGAAAAGCCCATTCCTCTGTGCTACTCCCTGAATTATCCAACCTTCCTTAGCTCCACCTGAAGTTTCAGTTGGATGAGGGCTCAGGGAATAAGCAGCAAACCACAGGCATGCACCAAACACAGCAGCTCCGCCTCATGCTGAAATAGCCTTTTCTCAAATTGAGCTGTTAAAACGTGCCATGAGGTTTTTAAATTTTGCTTATTTAAGCAAGAGGTGACTTGTTCCAGGAACTTCAGCCACTTCTGGGAATTCCATGTGTATGAGCACTGTATTCATCTTTTACATGTCTCTGTCTGTGACTCCCCTGTCCTCCCCCTTGGCAAGCTGCTGCTACTCAGTGTCCTGCAGTTAGAGGTGGGCACCAGCACCTTCAAAAGCAGCTCTTTATCACCAAGAAATGGAGGATTAGGCTTTTCTGATTTTCACTGAGTCTGATGCCTGCAGCTGCTTCAGCTTGGAAAAGCTGGGTGCTGAATCTGAATCTCAGAGCAGCTGTGTGACAGGATGGTGTGAGATCTGTGCTCTGGATCAGGATCTTGGGATTCTGCGAGGGAAAATAAGCTGCCCTTTCCTTTGAGTTACACTCTGCACAGAAGTCAGACAGCAAAAAGGGAAATAATCACAGTTTAGCTGCTTTCCCCTTCCTCAGAATTGCTACAGGGATCTGCTGTGGTTCTCCCAGTCCCAACCAGACTTTGGGACAGAGCTCAGACAGCCCAATGTGTCAGTGCTGGCAGATGCCCAGTGACCCTTTCGCAGCCCTGGCTTCACTCCCTGCCCTTCTTTCATAACATCCCACCCACTCTTGAACTTGTGCCATGGACTGGGAAAGGCTCCATGTGGCTATGAAGAAACCCACCAAATAGGTCACATCCCGTGAGGACACATCGCTTCCCACCCACCCTGCCCAGCCAGGCAGGGTTTAACAGGCTCCTGCCTACTGGAAAGGACTTCCTCTTGCCATTAGCAGCAACAAGCCCCAGCCTTGGACAAAGATTCAAGCTTTAGGAATAGGATGAGAAGCTGAACTTACCACCAGATCCTCCAGCGATGAGCTGTCACTGATAACAAGGTCATTGAACTGGTCCTGGATTTGATCCATTGTTTGTGGGAGATCACGGGCTGGAATAAACCATTCATGCTCCTCCTCTTCTTCCAGCATCTCCTGGAAACAGCGCTCAATAAATTCTTCTTCCCACAACTCCTCTTCAATCTGTACAATAAAAAGAAACTGCTTCAGCAACGAATCTATTGTGAGCTCGTGGGTTTTTTTATTCCCAGGTGTGTGTGCCCAGCAGACTTTCCCAGCTATCCAACAGAACTCCAGCCCAGCACCATGTCCATGCAGCAGGAAGGACATCAGTGCTTTGTCCTGGTTATTGGGGCTGCAGCTAAAAGGGAAGGGCAGGAGAACCCCCCCCCAGCCCCAGCTGTTTCGTTTGCAGCTTGTTATGAGCTAACGGAGAGGGAAAATGTTGGTCCCAAGCAAAAATTTCAGCTCTACGAACTAGTCTGGACTGAGCCCACTGCAAGTGTGAGGAAGGGAGCTGTGCCAACACACACAGCCAGGAAACACTCCCTAGGAAAGTGTCCTACGGGACTCCTGGGGAAAAAATAACCACGGCCTGTCACTTGGAACAAGCAGCCTCTCCTTGGCTGTCGGCGTGTGCTCACCCACTGTAGCTCTCCTTGGGAACCCCACCTGATCCCAGCAGCTGTCAGGAATGCAGCCCTGCTGTCCTGGGAGCAGGACAAACCAATCCATGCAGAACTGACACGCAGTGCAGAGATTAAAGCAGTTTTCCTTGGTTGTTCAGTAAACAGGCTTTGGAGGGAGTTCATCCTACAAATTTTCCATGTCCCGCATCACAGTGTTTAAGAATGGAAAGCAGGGAAATAGAAGCTGGTGTGAATGACTTGCGCAGTCCCAAGGGAATGGAAAAATTATTCAGGACAGATTTAGAAGTTCACTCAGTGGAAGCTTGAACAAGTTTTCCCATCTATCCTTCACTCTGAAATCAAACGCCTTCTCAATCCTGGAGTGGAAATGCAGTTACCACAAACACCAAATCAAAAACATTAACACCAGAGATCAGGACTGCTGTGTAATCTGGTCCTTGCCCTTGGGGCAAACACACCCACCAGCTCACCTGGTGCTCTGGGGAACAGGGACTCATTCCTACGTGCTCCAAGCCACCGCCCAGGCACTCCAGAGGCAGGGAACGCTGACTCAGTGATTCCCCAGAGCAGCACTTCAGCCTGGATGGCACCTCCAGGAGGCACTGCCTCCCTCCTGCCGTGGGCACACAGCCACAGGCTCCTGTTACACAGGGCTTGCCCGGTTTCAGGGGCTTGGTTACACGCCTGTACCCCTACAGGTGCCTCAATAGCAGCTCCAGGAGTACTACATAACATTTAATGCCCCAAACATCTGGAAATTAGGACTGCCTGTTTGTATTTTCCAGCTCAAGTTTAACTTGCTCAAGCTCCGAGAGGGCTGTGTCTGCAGCAGCAGGTGACCAGGCTGCCCCACGTCTTTGTCTGTCTGAGCATGACCCTTCTCCCCTCATACTCCTACTTTTCCTCTGCTCTGACAATGGAATCTGTGCCTGAAAAATCATGGCACAACTCTCAGTGCTCCTTCCCAGAGTACTACACAGCCTGTGAGCTAAGTGTAGTACAGTTTGCAGGGGGAAAAAGCCACCAAAAGGGAAACACGGCACGAGAGAACAGAGGTTTTGTGAGCAAACCTGCCACTGAATGAGCTCAGTGCTGCTGGCACACTGTGCATCCAATGCTGGTGGCTCAGCTGCAGGCACAGCCACAGCTGCTGGAGCACAGGCAGCAGCTGGGGAGTGCACAAAGCAAGCTGGGAATGAGTAAAGGGTGTGGAAAGAGGTGGGCTGTTCCCAGCCTCCACAGGGGCAGGAGAGAAAAGGGTGACAGATGCAAGGTGGTAGAGGAAGGCGAGGCTTCCTTCCCGCTTGATGGAGAAGGGAGTTGTAAAACTCAAGTACTAAAATGAGTAGGCCTGTCACCCAGCAGCTCTGTCACCCAACTCCCTGTGGAATGGCAGCACTGTTCCCGAGGCAGATGTGCACCTGGAATTCCCCAGCTCAGCACTAGGACAGCCAGCATGTCCACACACGAACACCTCCCGGGCCAGCCCTTCCCAAGTGCCATATACATCTGTCAGCTCTCTTTTCTCCCCTCCCTCCTGCACAAGTAGGAAATTAATGGATGCGTTAGAACACGCTGCACTTCCTGTATTTTCCACCAGGACTACAGAAGATCAGTATTTACTGCCAGAGAAAGGGAGACCTGTCTGTTCCCCAGGATCACTCCAGCAAGATGATCTAAAACTTCCTCTCCAAAGGACTGTCAGTGTGGGACCCCAGCTCTGTCCCTTCAGCTGGGAAATGACAAAGGACAAACAGGACACTGAAAGCAGCGAATGACTTGCCTGCCTGTTAAATTCCTCTTCGTTCTCCATCCACATGTACTCGGCAAAGGGGTTGTCATCCTCGTGGGAGTGCCCGTTGATGATCACATCCTCGCTGATGATGCTGGGGCTGGTACTGCTGCGACTTGGGTCCTTCATGGCTGCCACTCCGATCCCAAACCTGCAACTGAGGAGGGCAGCATTAAAGACGTGCAGATTCCTCATTCCCTGCCTCTGCACAAGCCCAGCCCAAGGGAAGGGAGGCTGCACCTGCATTTGGAGGCTCCAGGCAGCCTTGCCCCGGCTGCAGCAGAGCTCTGAGATCACAAGGAACAGTATCAGAAACACCGTTCCCATTGTGTGCGGATTCCAGGGACAAATTAATTTCCCAAACTGAACCTCACCAAAGCCAAGCACCACAGCCAATGAAAAGTGACAGGAAAAAACAGGAAGCACATGTGCGTGCCAGTAGGAAAATATTTAAGGCAACATTCAAAAGGAGATTTGTTTTCCAAAGCACTTTTAAGTGTTGTGTGTGATGGCATGAGCCAAGTTTCACAGCCCCTTCCCACTGGGAAACCTTGCAGGGAGCAGAAACCATGAGGAACTGACCCTGCACAGGGCCACATGGAAATGTGTGTGTTCTGAGGTGAGTGAGACAACACTGCTGCCCTTCCTGTACACTGCTCAAATACACAGATCACCACTGGAAAAGCTGAATATTTGCTGGATACTAGTACTGGTAGTATCAATTTTCTTTAAACAGTATGCAAAGTGAGGCGATGACTTCAAAAAAAACCTGACCAAAACCACCATGACTCAAGTCAAATTTGAATGTTTTTCTCATGTTAAAACCCACAATAGAAGTTGCAGCAGCAAGTGAAAATATTTTTATTTTATTCTCAAAACAACACTTCAGCTCGTTGTCTGCATATTAAAGAGTAACTTCTTCAGAGAAGAGGGTATCAAAATACAGCCTTGTTGTTATTAGAGTACAAGAGCTTATCACCTACCACCACCTCACATTTTCTCTTTGGATTCCAGTGGGTCCTGTTATCTAGGGAATTAATACAAGTTTTGGTTCAAAACTCTTGATAATACCAGCTAAAAACCTGCCACATCCAAATGACCAATTAAGAAAAGCACAAAGAAGAAAGAACCTGCCTGGCTTGCTCTGTTCCAGGTTTTTAAATCAAAGGCAAACCCCAGCACGGAAGTCACTGCAGGTCCCTGGAAAGGGCCACAAATGGGAGCAGATCCCGTGTATTCCACTGTGCATTCCACCAAGGGAAAACAGGTTCTTTTTAATGTTCTTTCAAAACAAACTTGCTAAGGATTACTGGCAGCATTTACATAAAACAGGAAAGGATGTTGCATTTAACACCCCAATTCAAGCTTGAAATTGTTTTAAGCCACTTCAGCTGTTCCCAAGCCAACACATGGGATGGAGTACAGGAAATAAAGCCTTAAAAACCTGAATTATTTTTTTCACCCCTTTTTACTGGCATGTGTTTTCTCCTTCTCTTTTGTGAAGCCAGTCTTGATATTACTATTTTCCTGAAGGTAACTGCCTCAGCAGTGAGGAATTCAGGCAGTTTCGGCACAAAGGTGACTGTATCCAGACAAGTCCAGAAAGGGAAAAATAATTAAAAAAACCAACCCAAACCTAACCAACCAACCATACTTGTTTGTGTAAAAGCTTGGAAGGTCAATTTGTTGAATCATGGGCCAGCTTTCCCATTTCTGAAGCGTTCCCACTGGACAGAAGCTCCAGCTTTAGGAGGGAGGGAAGAGAAGTCCAGCTTGGACCAAATCAGCTTTGTTCATCACAGCCCAAGGATTACTGGGATGATCAAGAAGGACCCAGGCACAGCCTGAACATCTGAAGTTTATCTGGTGAAGCCCTCAGTCCATTCACGCTTTTCCCACAGGAAACATGCCAACACTCACGTATCCTGCAGGAACAGTGAGGAAGCCCCAGGCCGGTTCCTCACTCGCAGCACTCCTAATTTAATTTTCTGCAGATTCCAATAGAACAAACAAACCTTCCCATTTCTCCACTTCAAGGCACAGACCAAGTTTCTGTGCTCATGTGTGGGGACAAGATCAGTCTCGTTTCACCAGTACTGGATACAACCTTTTCAGGCAGGGAATTCTGAGGGGGAGAGCCAAATGCCACTTCAGTCTTTCAAAAAGTCCCAATCTAAGCAGGCTGCTGCAGGAAACAAGCCCCAGTGCCAGGCTACACTGCTGCTGGGAATAAAAATAACCCGTTTTCCATCTGGGAGTAGGTGGGAATCAGAGGAGCTCAAAGCTCCTCACACTAGAAGAGCAAATATAACATTGGCAGTGCTAAGGAACAGAAAATAGGGAGAATTCTGTCACAGCGACACACTGTGAGGTTCTGACCCAAGTTCCTCTGGGATTTTGGTGTGGAGTGAGGGTGACAGAGCAAGCACACTGCAAGTGCATAATGAAAGACACGAAAAAATTTAAGATTTTTATCTTAGGAACTAAATCAGAAATTAAAAATCCTGTAACAACAGGCTTTCAGTTAATCCTGAGTTGTTTTCTGTATGGAGTGTGGAGCTTGTTGCTCCAGAACATCACAAGGGCCCATTAATTCACCCATTTCCCTGAATTTTGCTACAGTTACAGCCATGAAGAGCCCTTGACCGACCATCATTAAAATTCAGAGCTTTGTGACTGAAGAGTCTGCATTAAAAACCCAGTCACGAAAGAAGATTATCCACTGCCTTCTCCGGAGGTGAGGTCAGGCCTAATTCCATGCAGCAACCCCAGGTCCTTAGCCATGACAGAAAATAAATGATGAGAACAATTAAGTAAAAAAATTAAGATATTTGCTTTACGCACCCAAAACCAACACGTGATGGTTTTAGTGGCAGTTGAAGATTAAAGAAAGGTGTCTTAGAGCAGCTCGTGCAGGAGTCAGTGACTTGTTTATCACCCGGTGATTCCTCCTGCGAGTCGGCAGCGCCGGCCCCGCTCCTCGTTATCTAGCGAGATTAGCACACGGCTCTTACCAATGCAGCTGATTACAACCGCCTAACAATTACACCCGCCTAATAAACAGATTTCTTAATCAAATTCACGCGGGACGCCAGCGCTATCTGATATAAACGCTTCCAAGTGCTGCGCTGGAGGTTACCGAACGCAGCCGCCTCCTTCGCGCGGGGCTAAGGCGGGGGTTGTGGGAGCAGCGCCCCAGCACGAACGGGGGCCCTCGGCGGGTGCCCGGACCGCGCTCCCGGGGCCATGTCTCGGTAACAGCGGAGCCGCCGCCGGCCCAGGCGCCGCGTGCCGGTGTTGTCGGTAACCCCGGGCCCCGCGCTCGGCCCCGCGCGGGCGGTAACGCCGCGGGGCCGCCTCCCCCCGCTCCCGCTTTGTTCGGCACCAGCCGCCCCCGCAGGCCCCGGATGGCGCCGCAGACAATACCGGGGGGCGGCCCCGCCGCGGGGGGTGGAGGCCGTGGCCCGGCACCGCCTCAGGGGAGGGGGCGGCGCCCTCGAGCCCCCCGCGGCGGTGCCGGTGGTGTGTCCCCGGAGCCGCCCCCGCCGCTCACCTGCGGTGCGCAGAGGAGCCGCCGCTCCGCCGTGACCCGCCCGGACCCCACCGGACCCACCGGCCCCGCTCCGCTCCGCCCGGTCCGCGCTCGGCCCGGCCCGCCCCGCTCCGCCACACACCGCCGGACCTGACGTCACTTCCGCCAACGCCGGGCCCCGCTAGCCCCGCCCCCTCCCCCCCGGAAGCGGCGGTGGCAGGCGCGCGCCAGGCCAAAGCACCGGCGGGGGGGGGGCGCGCGCTACATGCCGGGACGCGTAGTCTTTTCCCGCCTGCCGGTGCGCGGCATGCCGGGAGCTGTAGTCCCGCACAGCACCTGGCGGCCATTTCGCGCGGGGGCGCAGGGCACGCCGGGAAGCGCAGTCCTGCGGGGCGGCCGCCATCTTGTGACACCGGCGGAGAGGGGGCAGGGGGTCGAACACCCCCGGTGGCCACAGAGAGATCGCCGAA
Organism: Acanthornis magna; assembly: GCA_036785705.1. NCBI lineage: Eukaryota > Metazoa > Chordata > Aves > Passeriformes > Acanthizidae > Acanthornis > Acanthornis magna. The sequence continues at coordinate 304,305 of JAWUZG010000168.1, forward strand.
CACCTCCGGGGCTCTTAGAGGAGGCTGCGAACACTCCTCGCTCCCGGGCACGGCCGCTCTCCCGAGGCTTCCCCAGCCTCCCTCGGGACAGCGGCTGAACCGGGAGGCGCTGATCCCTCGCCTGAGAGGAGGGGATAGTGGAACACTGTGGGAACAACACTCCTGTTCACAAAGTGATGTTTCTGCTCTGGGCTCGTACATTTTTAAGGCTCTATATGAGGAAATGGGACATAATAGATATTCCTTTCTGGTTACCTGCCGAGACTTCAGCCCCATCTAGAAAATGGGTTCAAAAAGCCATTTTTATTCTCTTTTGCTCCTCCTCCCCCTTTTCCTCAGAGGAGGGTGGGAAGCTGTCTTCTGCCCACAGCTGAGTCCCGCTTCCATTCACAACCTCACAGTCACAGAAACCAGACACCGACAGAGTTAAAGTGCTTTGATCCATCCGAGAAACAAAATTTGGAGCCACAAACCCTCCTTGGGACAGCTGCCCCAGCTGCTGACAAGATGTGCGGCACAAAGCATCTGGAAAATCCAAAGGCCCAAAGTGTGTGTTAGTGACAGGGCTCATGTCCCTGGGTAAGGCCGGGCTCAGGGGTGGTGGATTCCCAGATGGGAGCAGTTTTCGGGCTCCATCCCAGCAGTGAGCACAGCCCCACAGCTCCAGGCTGGGAAGGATCCTCTGCCATCAAACTGCTCAGAGAGGAGGCCTGGGAAGCAACAAAGGGAGATCTGAGCAAAACAATTGCATTAAGCTGTCTCTGCTCAGCTCTTTACTTCCTTCATCCTGTATTTTAGTAAGAGATACCTGATTTTATTAGTCCCTATTACCAACTTCTTCCCAGTCCATCACACACTGCAAAATACCCCCACAAGCCTCATCCTTAACAAAACAATACTATGCTTTCACTACTCTTCTTTCCACAATTTCCAACTCTACAAACCCAGCAGGATGTGGTTTTCTCATCTCTAACAGAGGCTTCTCTTTCTACTCATTTCCCACAGCAATGGGACAACAGCCTCCAGGTTACGACTTCCAGTTGAAATTGGTGCCTGAAGTGCAGAGCCCAACATTTCACACTCAGTCTCATGCTCTGGGATTTCCCTCAACCCTTCATTGTGCAGTCAGTTATTCCCAAATAAGTAGCCCATGGCACCAATGCATGTCTGGCATCTGCCCTCAAGATCAGGTTTTTCTGGCACTTTTTCATCAAATATTAGCCTAAGGGCTGTATTCTCCCTGACCTCTGCATGGAAACAGAAGACACTTGGAGTGGGTTTGATTTAGTTTCTGATGTGTAAAAGCATCCTGGTGCACATGGACAGGTGAGATTTACACACAGCTGCCCAGGGGTCTGAAGTGCCTGCATCAGGTACTCACTGCTGCTGCTGCCAGATACTGAGTTTGACTAAAGCCAGGGATTTTGGGACTCTGAAGCTTGGCTATGCCACAATCAGACCTGGGAATGCTTTATGTTTAAACATTAAACATGATGTACCATCCCCCTGCAGTGACAGAGGCCAGCATTCACACAAGGGACAAGATTAGCACAGGTATTAGCTAAAAAAGGGCTACTTTAAACATTAAATGTAGTATTTCACTACATTAATCTTAAATGCACATTGTAAGGAAACTTAAAATCCTTGGAAAGATGAAGACCTTTGAAATAAATTATTTGCCATCCTCCAAGAGAGGGGCTGCCTGGTCTGCAGCCAAGGCTGGGGCCTGGCTGAGGGACATGGCAGACTCTCAGTGACAGATGAGGGACAAATGCCACCCTAACTGGGGCTCCAACTCCATGCTTGTGACTTAGTTCTGTTCTAAGTACAGGGCTGCTGGTGCCTGTGATTTCTTTCAGGGGCCTCAGAGAGCTTTAAGATTCTATCATTGCCTGACATTTAATCCATTTCCTACAAACCCAAACAACATTTTGCATACTAATGAGTGTCGTGTACGGAGCAGTAACTTCTCTCTCTACAAGGATGAGTCACTGCATGGTAGGACTTTAACGTGGATGTGCTATTTAAACAAACCCTGCACTGGAGCTGCTCCTCAGCACTTCTCTCCCCTCTCCAGGGGCCTCAAAGAACCCGCTGCTCTTGCAGGAGGTGGCTCAAATTCTGTGAGGACTGCACCCCTTTGGGTGAGCGATGCAACACAAAGAGCTGGAAAAACAAGTTCTCAAGGCTTGACTTGTACACAACACACTGTCCTATGGCTGCTGGGTGTGTCTGCTTAACTACATTATAAATTCATCAACACTCAGCCTCTCGTGCATCCCAAACCGCTTCCAAGCCTCAAATCCTCACTGGTGGAGGCTCAGGCTGGAAGAACTGGCCCCAGTCTCTTTTATCCACATGAATGGGATGTGGCTTGAACTTCAGTTTTGATGAGAACACTCCAAAACTCCAGAAATAAAAGTGTCAGCAGAATATACCTACCAGGGTTTTAACAAGTGGTATTTTAATTTGTTTGGAAATGCAAGAGGGTTTAGGGAAGAGAAAGTAAAGTTATGCAGGAAGCTGCTGCAGCACAGGTGTTAAAACATGCACATTTTAAAAAGAGAGCTCAAGTTTCGGTGTGGTGACATGACACAGGATAAAGAGTTCAGCAGACACACTGGTTAACATGCCAAACATCTATAACAAGTCACTGTGGCCTAGCTTTGTTTATTGGGAATCACTTTAGTAACCTGAAGTCACAAATAAGCAGTAAATAACAAAAACTACAGATAAACACAGGTTACACATGCAAATTCCTGTTCACATATCACATGTGCAGGTACATTAAGAGCACAGTTCTAAAGAGTCTTGACAAAACCAGGTTTTAACAAAAAATGATGTTAAAATGCAGGTATGAAAACTTCCATGTGAAGAATATAAAGATACCTTTGTCCCTTTCAGGACTCCAATGCTGCTTTTGATATACCAGAGGTGTACAACAGCGACGAGATTCAAGTAAAAGCAGGAAGAGCTCGAGGAAATAATACTGGTCAGAGAATGGGCATTTACTTCTCACTAAAAATACACGGAATAGCTGAATAGGAAAGTTTAGCAAGAGCTTAGGAAAAAAAAAAATCACAAAGTTGTAAAGCTGACTAATCACTAATTTTTTCTATTTGCTATAGATAACAGCAGTGACATTAAAAGAAACTGCAATTCAACATTTAAAAATGCAACTTACATTTAAAGACTTTTCCAAAGTGAAATGCAATGACAGCCTTACACTCAAAATTAAATAGCTGCTAGGCTCAGACCAAAATACGGAATGTTCTAGATAAAATAAAAATACAGTGTTACTTTTCATTTTTTATTCAGAATGGAATTGAAAGACAATTTCTGAAGCTTGAAAGTAGTAAGTTTCATTTAAATGCAGTTTTCTTCTCATAGATGAGCTTTCCACAAGGGTGCAAGATTTTTTCTGTAATAGCTTGAAGTGTCAAAACGAAAAGTTGTTGCTAGTCTCACATTAAGAACAAATTGTTGTCATTAACTTAACTGCATATGCTTTTTGCTACAACATTTAACACATGAACAGACCTATAATGCCTACTCTATCTCACTAAAACAAAAAGAATACAGTTTTTCCATCTACTACTTGTACTGCTTTTAAAAAAGATTAACATTAAAAACAAAGCCACGTGTTCCTTATATCCTTCCTTCTCTTTAAGCTTCTTTCTTTTGCCTGTAGTCTTCTGCCATTTTATCCAGAATTTTCTGTTGAAAGAAAGCAATTATATTTGGGATATACATGTTTCTCACAGGCACAACGTAAAGAACAGAAACATAAGTCCAATTTCCAAGTTTCCAATCTGTGGCCATTAATTGCAATTGCAAAAGTCATAACTAACAAGGCTGGCACTTCTCCCAACCCTGCCCTGGAGTGGAGCTCTCCTTGGCAAGCCAAGGGAGTTCCTTCCCCTTTTGTCATGGACTTGTGACAGCGATTGTGCCACTTACCTTGGTGCAATCTGCCCTCTACAGAGCCAGGGACACAACATCTCCCCTCCCTGGAGAAGGCTTAATTTGGAAGTTTGAGGAATTTGTTACCACTTTGATGACATTTGGTAGCAACATCGATTCATCAATTTAATTTTTCCCGCTCTCCAAGCAAAGGAAACTCAGAAGTATCACTGTGAAACAAAAGCTGCATTCCCCCCTTCCCTCCCCAGTTCCAAACCCCATCATTGTCACACAATTACCCACAAGCAGCTCACTAATCATTTCTGCCATGGAAAAAGCAAAGCAAATCATGTTTCACTTAAATAATAAAGTTCACAAATTGGCATTATTCCCCCCATTCCCTTTTTACATCAAGGCTTTAATGTCCCATAAGCAGGTACCTCAATGGAAAAAAAAAAAAAAGAAAAAAAACGCTATGGTGATGGATGAGGTGGGTTTTCTTCCTACAAGATCCTGCATGGGAACTGATCTTCTGATCTACTCCTTCATAGTGTTGTTTGTTTGGTGACAATTTTTGTGCCATCCGCTTTCCTGGGCCCTCTATTTATTTAGGGGTCCTCTGTTACTGCAAGGAGAAGGCAAATGTTTGGAGTCTCAGGTGCCACATTTTCCTTCTCTGTGGAGCCCCTGGGGTTTGCTTTCAGCTCAGGTATCAGCTGCCACGAAATGCATTAATGTGACACTGCAGGACTATCACAATTCCTTTGGGATTGCCCTTTCCTGGAGGTGATGTTTGCAGCTCACAGTATGAGGTTACAGCAGCAGCACTGTCACTCATGCCATGCAATCATGTGATACCTCATCCAGTTAGAAAATGTAAGAAGTGCTCACAAAATCAGAAGTTGCAAAGGTTTTTGTTTTTTAAACACTAAACACATAAAAACTTCATCTTAAGCTTTGTTGACTGGTTAAAAACACTCTCAAAGGGACAACTGGAAGGGATCTGGGCCATCTGTATGTACTTTGCACCGCTACTTCTAAGCCTGGCCTTATGCCAATTGGAATTCCCTCTTTAATCCAAATTTACAGACAAAAAAATGATGGAGCCCCTCTTTAAATGCTGTATTCTGCATATTAATTTCACAAGATAAAGTTTTGGACAGGTCTACCTAGAGTTAAAAGTTATAGAATAAGCCAATTTCCACTGCCTGAAAGGTGTTTTTATTCTCAGTCCAGACTCTTTGAACTCTATTCCCCAGAAAGAATCAAGCCATTTAAAATGAACAAGTTTTTGCCTTACCTTCAACTTTTGATAATGAGGAAGGCTGCTGCAATGGGTCTTTTTTGCAACATCTTCATTTGTGTAGAACAGGGAACACAATTTGCAATAAAACCCTGTTTTGGGTACCACATAATTCACACCTAGAGGAGTAAACACCACAAAATAAACTAAGAGATCTACTCTACATCATTTTTAATGTCATATGTCATTTCAGCTAAGACTTAAAACCATAATTCACTTCACATTAAAAGCTGCTTTATCTTTAAAAGTCTGCTTTAAGTTTAGTCAAGCAGGGGCCTAGTCGTAACTAAGTATGTGCAGGCTTTTTTGGGGGTTTTTTTTTGGTTGGGTTTTTTTTTTTTAATTTAAAAATCAACCTTTCAGATTAAGGGTCCATTTTATTGGTTTCTTCAAAAGAACTCACAATGTTTTGTGATCAGTTTTGGGTATTTAGTATGACTCTGAACTATTACCACTGCTGTGCTTTGTGCTAGCAATTGAATTTGTGTTGCTAGAAGATACCTCTTTCAAGTTCTGCCTATGGAAAGTGTCATGAAAAACGGTATGAAAGTAAGGAAAAAAAGAAAGAAAATACTCGGTTTAGGGCAGGAGTGAAGAAGGGGGAGGAAGGGGAAGCCCTAAAATGAAAGGCTATGGGGCAGTGTGTTGCCAAAAAGAAAAGTCAGATGAAATGAGAAATGCTACTGCAATGCACAGAGACATTTTTGAAAAGAAATGCAAACAGCCTTACCAACAGGAATGTTCGGCTGGTACGGCCCAATCCTAAACTCATCTGGGACAAGAGGCTTCTCTTGGACACTCTTTGTTTCCTGCTCACCCTGGGGGTCTGTGTTTTCCTGGGCATTTTTCTCAGTATCCTGTGCTGTCGTAGCATCAGACACTTCAACACTTTCAGCCTTGGCATTCTCTTCACTTTTAGTTCCATTTTCTAACGTTTCGTTCTCCTGCTCGGGCTCCTCAATCTTGTCCACCTTGATCTCTGCCAGGCTGTCCTCATTCTTGCCGGCAGCCTTCACTGCCAGGCCTGACTTGCGGAGCTTCTGGTGGTCCGAGTCCTCCTCGTCGCCCACCTCGTCCAGGGTGACGAAGCCCTCCATGCTCCGTGGGAAGCCACCCACGTAGCGCTGCGGGGAAAACCGGGCGTCAGGTCAGCTTAGGCTGCAGTGCTTCCCTCAAACTCTCCTAAGTTACAGAAGTATCTTCTCCAAAGTCTTTCTCCAAGACCTACCTTGCTCATTCAAACTGTTACTCAAGGATGCAGAGATTTAACAAGGTTTCTTTGTACCCCACCGCCCCAGAATCAAGGATTCCATTTCAGAATGATTTTTTTTTTTGCATTGGGAAGGGGTCACTGTTTCACCACAGCAACATGTGATTTCAACTTAAGAACAGAGCAAAAAACAGACTTAAATTCTCAAGCTGAAAGGTCTTTTAATGTGAGAATTTAAATACTTTTGAAGTGCACATATTTTGTTTCTATTTGCAAGTCCCACAAGATCCTCAAATTCATGCCTGAAAGAAGATAAAACCTTACCAGAACTATTCTGCCCCCACTAATGGTATGAAAGCTCATTAAAAATAATTAAAAGCTCTTTTCAACCAGTAGAAAGCCTACAGCATCCACATTAAAAAAAACACCAAAACACAAACAAAACCAAACAAAAACCAAGCCAAACCCCATCAACTACCCGAACTGTGGAGGCCTCTTAAAAGCCAGGTTTCATTAGAAGAGGGACTGTTTAAATTCTGAATTTTTGGAAATGTTTCTGCTGATATGGAGTCAGCACTATTCCACATACTTAACAGCAATTGTGAACAGGACTGAAGCAGCATTAGCTTTGGGAATGCAGGTCTTCAAAGAATTAAGTTTGGGTTTGAGGTAGTTTATCACAGCCAATACTCACATACTAGTAAGCAACATTAAGAAAACTAGGAACTACCATTTGCAACACCAGTATTGGTCTCAGCACCATTACCTAAGCTCCTGACAGAAAGATCCCCCAAAACTGAAATCCATGCACATCTCATTCATTAAGAAAATGCCTGACTTTCTTGCAAAACAATATTCCAAGTCAACTACTAAAACTTTGCACTAAAACTACTCAACAGAACTGAGTATGATTAACAAAGGAGCGGGTAGGACATAAAACCATCATCAGTGTGGGATCATGTGGTGAGAAAAAGGGAATTCACAGCAAGCAGCCTGTGACTGGAAACACCTTGAAACCAATTATTTTCTTTCTCCAGAGGGGCAAGGGACCCTGACTAATGGCAGATGGCCCTGCCTGCCTCTCAGTCAGTGTAAGGGTGTAGCTGTACATCCAATTCTGTCCAAGCCCAGATTAGCCTCAAGACCCCTGTAAAAGTTTTTTGCAACATAATTTCTGGCCTTAAGAGTAACTAGAGACAGTTCTCCGAGAAACTGCTTGGGATAGCACAGTTCCTGGCTATGTATTCGTCAAAAAAGGGGGTGAAAAGCAAGCAAATCCCCAGAAAGCAACAGGGGTAGAAGCCCACAAGTTAAAGATTTCTGTCAAAACAGAACTGGGAATTTATAACTGAATCCATGTGCAAGGTACATCCAGTGAGATCTTCCATTTTCTTCACAGGAGCTTTAACACCCGTTTCTCTCCAGAGAGGTGTTTTAAAGACCCACCGAGGCAGCTCTGCAACAGAATGTACATGGTGTGCTACCTAAGTTAGACTGGGCTTCCCCCACTCAGTACCTCGCTACAGGATTTACCTTTTTAAGCTTTTTCTTGGCTGCTGGAGTGGCCACAACATTGCCCTCAGTTTTTACAGTCACATCATCAGGCGTGTCCTTTTTTTCTTCAGTAGCTACATCAGCTAAATTGGCAACATCTGCATCCTCTCCTGCTGAGCTGCCACTTTCTAACAGTGCTGCTGCCTCCTCCTCATCCACGAGCAGCTCATCTTCTGACTCCAGGAGTAAACTGGGCTCGTCTTGCTCTGGCTGTTCCCCACTTTTGGCACCTGAAGGCTCAGCAGCATCCTCTTGTTTCTCCTCTTTCACTTTTTCTTCTGCATTGCCACTTTCAGGTTTCTGAGCAGCTTCTGTTTTGGACTTCTTATCACTAGGAGAATCTTTGCTGTCTGGGGAGTATGTTCTCTTTCTGTTAAAAGAACAAAGAACATTGTTGCTTGTAAACCTGGAGAGAGCCCAGAAACTACTAAAGAAAAAAATCCTATTTCTCTAGACAATCCTGAAAACTATTGTGTTTCAGTTCACAAAATGGAAGGCTGAGGGAAACCCTGAAGGACACCATTCTTCAAGCATACAAAAGGTTGCTGCAAGGAGGAATTATCCCTACAAGACAGGACAACTGCTCCTGGGTTTAAATTGCAGGAAGGCAAGGCTAATTAGCGACTGCAAAGGATTTCCTGAGGAGCCTGAAGAGGCTGTGAAATCTCTGTCATTAGAGGAAGAGGGTGGGTAGCAAATTAGAATCAGTTCATATCTAGGCACAACAAACAATCATTTGATCTCAAAGCTCGCCTGATTCTTTACTGTTTCTATATTCTGAATAAAGTATTTTTGTATTTCTTTTAAGCAACATTATGCTTTAACAATAGGAAATTACCTGGTTTTATCCTTTTTCAGCAGTTCAACTCCTTTGTTAGGAATCTAAAATAAAATTTTAAAAAATCTGTGAGTCACAGCAGAGTAGGATTTACACAACCATTGCAGCATTAATTCAGACCGGAAGCCAATCCAGCCAAGTGCTTCCAGTTACATTAACCCCCAAGGACTCTACCCATGACACCCACCAAGTGGTAAGTAAAACTTATTTTATGTCAGACAGGACCTAACCAACCTAGAAATCCCCTGCTTGTATTCACAGTAATTATCAGTTATCCAACACAAAACAAACAGGATATCCTGCTCCAGAAAATTCACATATAATTCCTGGTTTGTTTATTAACCAACAGAATGTGGTGCAGGCACTGGCACAGATCAGTCCTAATTTGACCTTTCTATCACTGGTGGAAAACCTTTAGCAGACTCCCACCACTTCACCTGTTTATGAAGCACTGAACAGGAAATGTCACTTGTAGGCAGTAACAAGGAAAACTATTCCATTTGCCACTAAGTGCTCATTCTGTTGCATTATCACATGCAACAGTAAGGTTTCTTCATGCTCCACAACAAAGCTGATGTTTCTAGGAGACAGCCTGACAGTTCAGATTTCTCCTGCTTTTATTATCACAGAACTTTATTATTATCACAGATTATTCTGAGTTGGAAGTGACACATACAGATCATCAAGTCCAGCTCTTCAGTGAATGGGCCATACAGGGGTTGAATCCACAACCTTGGCATTATCAGCACCATGCTCTGAACAACTGAGCTCATCTCAGTTTTCTACTTACTGTCCCAGTCTGATGAAGAAAGACTTATAATTGCAGGAATATTACCCTGGTGTTATATAAAAAAAGCCCTTAGCCAACTTTTCCTTCCTTTATATGAGCTGCACAGGCAGAAGTGCAGTTCTGATTTATTTTAAGTCTTCACAAACCTTGTTCATTTTCAGAGAAGAGGAAGGAAAAAAAAAAAGGAACAGACATTACAGAATGTTCTAAATAGAGTAATTTTAACTAATATCTACACCATTTACTCTAAAATCTGAGCTACAGTAGTTGTCTGGGTTTTGTTCAATCTGAAAGGAATATCCTTTAACTTGTTCTAGGCCTCGTAACACCACACTGGTGCCAAGTAACTGCACTTGAGGAGCCAGAAAACATTAAAGCCAACTGTTCCATTTTACAAGCAAGTTTTCAATAAGCAATGGCAGTCTTCCACTTCCCTTTACACCTTCAACTACAATTAAAAAAGTAAGAACGCTCCCTACCCTTAACACCAGTTTCTTGTACTTTTCAGATAAATCCACTTTCACGCATCTGCCCTGGAACCAAAGCGCTTTGTTGGCACAATGCTCAACCATGGCCAAAGCATCTTCTCTGGTCTCCATCTCGATGAAAGCCTGAAAAAATTAAAACACACATTAAAAAGGACTCTGAAACACACAACACTTTTCCAGGCAAAGGTATTTAACTTATAACACAGCACTTCCAAATACTGAAACAAAATTATGAGGTTCACCTACATCCATCCTCTCCAAATGCTAACATTTACCCATGTGCTCTACAAACCCCAGCTTTTCAATTCAGTAACATCTGTCCCAGAGAAAGTTCTGAAATTAAACAGGCATTTAAATAATCCGCCACAAAAATCACCATAAAGGAAAATGTGGTTTAAATAAAAAAGCACCAGGACAATGAAACTCTTATTTAGTGCTTATTTAAGCACTGAGCTCCCTTGAAACGTGGGAATTTCAGGGGAGCTGTGAAACCACCCCAGTATTTTTTGAGAGAAGCCTGAAACAGAGAGGCAAAAACTGCTGCTCCTCCAGCTTTGAAAGGAGTTCCTCCTAGGAAAAAGCCTATGGCACACTAAGGTTGCTGAATGAGCTTTAAACAAATACATCTGGGTTGGAGCATCCTTGCCAGAGAACTGAAAGCTGTTTCAGCAGCCAACTTAGGCAGCAAGGGATTTTGTTCTTCCAGTGAAATAAGGTCAGGGAGGACTTCATAGGGGTCACACAATAGTCTAGTAATTTTTCACAGGCATTAAGGGATTCAGGCACCCATCTCTTTGAAAAAGCAGTGAACTTCCTATTTAACTCAAGGGAGCAATGAACTGGGACAGTTAAGCTTAAAAAAATTATAGAACTAAGTAGTTTAAACTCCTGTATATTTATAGAAATCATGTCCATGAACATCCAAAGCATTTTACTATACACATGCAATGGTCTGTCTTCAAACCTTTCTTTTACAACATAGAGAACCACAGCAGGACTGCTTTTGGTTAGTTGAAAAGTAAAGGGTAAATAAAAGAAACATATAAGAGTGGAATATATTTGTTACTGTTTCATAGGTAATGGTTTTTCAGCCCTAAGAAAAAAGACCCAGTGCTCCAAGAAATCTTCATAATCAAATAATTAAGCCTCAGTGCTAAAATACCTTCTTCCAGCTGAGGCCTGCTCCTGTTTTTAGAGAAGCTCCTATTCCAGAGACATTTCACAGGAAGCTCCATAGCAAACCCCCACCTAGACAGACCCCGAGTCATTTCCAAACCTATGCCAGAGCAGAAAGTCTACACAAGCACCAGCTAAAGGTGTGTAATTTTTTCACAGTTAAAACTGCCTTCAAACCCTCACCCAGGGTTCCCCAGGCAGTTACCTGGCTTTTCATCCTCATGAGGATGTAGTTCTTAATCTTCCCATAGGGCTCAGCCAGTTTGAGCACGGCGTTGTCAGAGTATCCTGAATGAGGCAAGTTGCTCAGGTGGATCACACGACCAAGTTCTGGTTTTGGTGGCTCAGTCTTTTGGTCAGGCTTACCCTCAGGTTTCTAAGATTAGAAGGGAATGACATTTTTTGAAGAGCTATATGTAAAATATACATGGGTGACTGCCCCTTGATTAATTTGATACAGCAGAGAAGTACAAGAATTAAGAGTAACTTAAGTGCAGCAGGCTCCCAACACTGACTGCCCCAGATAAAAATACGGCAATGCTAAAAAAAGCAGAGGTGTTTTACCTTTATTCTCTTGTATTTCTGTGACAAGTGGACTCTGACTGGTTTCCCAAACACCAGGGCAGGTGTTGTTGAATAATATTCAACTGCAGCCTGGGCATCTTCAGTAGTCGACATTTCAATAAATGCCTGAAATCACATAAAACCAAATTTAGTGCTACTATTTCAGGAATCTAATTTCATTCCAATTTTTTGAGCTATTCCATGCTTTTTTAAAAAAAAGTAACTGCATCAGAAATGAAAACTGCTTTTTGGTTACAACATGAACTGACTTGTAGAACTTGGCACGAAGATACTTTATTTAGGTGCACAAACAGAACTATTTTGTTTGTTTACATTCCACCTAGATTTGGATTCAGAACATTCAATTGCTTCCTGCTTTTTCACTTCTATGATATCGCCTTTTTCCACACTTCAAAATATGACACATTGCATAATACAAACTAAGACCAAGTAAGTTTTCAGATAGTTTTAAAACAAGAGCAGAATGTGGTGTTGTTGCGAAAGCTATGAACCAACAAGGAGTTTTCAATATTTAAGTGAAAATTACAGTACAGCATTTCTGGAAATACACTCCTTCTTTCCCACATGATCTTGGTCACACGTGTGTCATCCAACTTGGTGGCTGAGAAGGTCCTTTTCCAAAACCAAAGCTCAGACAGTGACAAGAAGCCCACCAGAGACACCAGCCAGCGCCACCAGCAGTGCCCTGGGACCCAACCTTACCTCATTGATTTTGTTTAGAATCAGGTGATTTGTAATTATCCCAAAGGGTTCAACAAGCTGAAGGAGCTGATATCTCAAGTTCTTTCCCCTCTGGAAATCCATGATGTGCACAACTCTGCTTGTTTCCTGTTGAAGACAAAGCACATGTACACAGAAAGAAAAAGCATTGTGTACCAGCAAACCTAAAGAGTCTGCCAAGGCTTGCTCTACTGGTATAACTTCTTAAGTATTTAAAAAAAAAAAATTATAGCTATCTTCAATAGTAACCAGAACAAGATCCATACAGAAAGTGCAAAGAATTTCTAGGGATTTCCTGAGGAAGATGTCTGCCATGCCAAAACTGCCTTTAAGTTTGTGCCACAGTTTCATCATAAAGAGAATGTCTAAAGAAGTTCTGTACAGTTTTGGAATAAATATTTTGTAGAGTGCTCAACACAACAAACCCCCAGTCTCATGCCAAAGCTTCAGTACTTCCACACAGATAAATTCTAAAATCTCATTTCTAAAGACAACAAATTCATTTAAAAAACCCCAAACAAAATCCAGGCCTTAAGAAAGCACAGAAAAATTATATAACAAAAATGCGAGTTAAAAAAATAATGAATTTTAAATACTAACCACTCTGCCCTTCTGCATGTGTCTGGGTCCTTGCATATTTCCATTTCCAGCTCCTTTAAGAAATTAAAAGAATGAACAAGCTTAGTTCAACCTGTAAGACTGGGATTAACATGTCTCATCATGAGTTCTTAAAAGATATGTCACTTGTAATACCAAACCAGAATGACATCAAGTTTTAAAAACTAATTAGTTCATAGCAGTCTAAAAAGGCTTTGAATTTATTTCAGAGCTCTTGTAACTTGGGGTCCTCATTCCAGCTTCTTCTATTCACTTTAACATTAGAGAAAGAGCTGAATTTATTGATGTTCAGGAACAGCAGAGACTAAGTACAGCTTATTGGGGAAAAAAAAAAAATCTCCTGTTTTAAGTAAGGTTTGCCAGAGCAAAATATCTCTGTAAACAAAGGATGTGAGATTTCTTTATTTAAGACACACTTTTTACAATTGTGGGTTTAGGTTCTAAAACATCACCAATTCTATCACAATGGCCATTAACAAAAAACAAAACAAAAACCACACCAAAAAACAAAACAAAAAAAAAAAAAAAAAAAAAAAACCCTTTCAAGCAGTTTGGCTTATAATTAAATTGGAGATGTTTTGAAAAAGTAAGAGTGTTATTTTAATGAAATTAAGTATGAATGCATCCATGATCTAAAAAGTGTCTAAAATACTAAAATACTTGTACTCTGTCGGGATATCCAGGTAAATTAATTTTGTTCTTTTAGTCGTTTGAATTACCTAAAGGTAGGAAGTAAGAGCATCAGGCAAGAATATGATTCTTAGCCTCCCTTCCTGAGAGGAAGAGGCTTGCATCATCCATCTTCCCATTTCTCACTTGCTATTCCAATTTATTTTTCAAATTCACTTGATATAAGGCGGAAAAGCCACTTAGAACACTGAATTCTTACAAGTTTCACCCAGAAAGCTCCACTAACATGCAGCTACTCAGAAGACAGATACAAAAACCTCCTAGACAGGAAAAAAATCCAAGTCCAAAACATGTGTAGATTATAATTACAGTTTAAAATCTTCAGCCACAGTGAGTTGATAGCTGGCAGAAAGGTGAAGTGTGGGAATTCAGTACCAGTCTTTAGTCCCTCCCTGGCCAAAGTATTTCAGCTCTACTGCTCAGAAAGGTGTTTTCCTTTGTTGCTTTAAAACACTGGTAACAAATTAAAATGAGTTAAAAAAACCCTAAGAACAACCCATCAAGAAGTAAAGGCTGGTAAAGGTAGGTGCCCGTTGACTTTACCTCTGGGCCCAACAGGAGGTCCTCCAAGGTGGAATGGAGGTGGTGGTGGTCCCAAAATTCCTGGTGCAGGGTTTGTAGATTGCTGCAACATGAAGGGATCACCCCTAGAAAGAGGGCAAACACACTGTCATTTTAAACCAAAAAAATGTAAAGCTTTCATTCACAAAACCTCCTAATTTCTGCAGAGCTTCTATGCAGACAACTTAGGCTACTTTTACTGCTGCCCTTCAGCTAGAAAACAAGGGCAGGAATCCATCTGAAGCAAAGGAGGTGTGTTGCTTCACATTAAATGTTAGGAATGTCCACTGCTTCAACTAAACAATTATAAATATTTCAAAATTAATTACTACTTACATTCCATGTCCTGAATCACTGTCGGGATTCCATTCTGGGTATCTTAAAAGAAACAAAATGAAAAGAAAATATAAGAAAAATACGATCTCCTCTAGCTGTGTAACACTTTTCACACAAGCAGCGATACCTGTAGGTGTAACACAGCTGCAGCATAGGCATCACTCCAGGCCCACTGACAGAGCCATAAACAAGCACTGATAGAAATGCTGTTCTTCAGGACAAACTCCCTACGCTGTTTGCAGAACTGCTGGTTTTACAACAAAAATGTACAAGTTGGGATCAGTAGCTATAATTACAAGAGATTCTCAACTGCTGAGATCCAACAGTTCCATATACATCAGTAGGATTTCAAAGTTATGAACCAGGATCCCTTTTTGTCCTGCAGATGCTGTAAGGTTGTTTTTATTCCCTACAAGGCACAGAATGTTTTCTAAACCTGCTTTGTGCAATGTAAGTTATTTAGAATCAGGGAACATCTTGAGCTGGAAGGGACTCGCGAGGATCATCCAGTCCAACTCCTGGCCCAGCACAGGGCACCCAACAATCCCAGCCTGTGCCTGAGTGTTGCCCCAGCGCTCCCCGAGCTGTGGCAGGGCTGGTGTGCCCAGGCTGAGCCCTCATCCCCAGTTACTGTACTTCCAGTTCATACATTTCAAGCAGCAGCTGACAGCGGCGGCTGTGAGTCGCTCCATTGATGTGATGGTTCCACTCCTGCAGCAAAGTAAACAAGTCACAATTAGCAGCCACACATGGAAGTCCTTTCCACAAAGTCATATCCTACAGCGCAGTATCTTCTCTTCTAAACTGGTGTTCTGCAGACACACAGATAATGGAATCTGTTTGTGGTGCTTTGAAGAGACACTGACATTGGACCTACCTCCTCCCTCCTAACCTGGGTGAAAGGGTATCTGATGGGAACTGGGCTTGCTCCTGCTCAGAGTGGAAAGCTCCCTGGAAAACTACAGCCCAGGCACAGAGTGCCATGGCAGCTTTTGGAACTGAAGGCTGAGTGTTTGTTTGTCTTCAGGCATTTCAGAATTTCCTCCACTCTCTGCTTCATTCCTCAGACTTCTACAGATCAGTGTGAAGCAAACACTTCAATTTTTAGAACCATAAAGAAGTCAAGAAATTGCATGGAATTCAGAAAGGAAAGACTAAAAGAAATGAAACTGCATAGCTAGGACAAACTACAAGTATATACGTGAAATATAAAATATATGACCATTCAAGGGGAATGATCAAGGAAAAAGCAGATCTAAATCAAGGTGGTACGAAGGAGAAATAATGTAATCAAAAACTCAGATAAAACTCCTCCTGGTTCTGGTTTTATCACTAGGAAGGAATGAGGGATTTCTACTTTTTCTCTGCACTGTTTTAACTACAAAAGGAGTTATTTATTTTAGTGCCTGATCTCTGTATCTTTACATTCCTACAAGTAGGAGCACAAGTCTGTGCTTTATTCACATTTATAAAGTGACAGAACCTCTGGAGTTTCCCTGCTGCACATCTGGGAGCCACAGCCTGACCTTCACTCTGCTGCTCCTCAGGGAGGAAAGGGAGCAGCAGAGATAAACAGGGGGGAGAGTATTCAAGAACCCTGAGGCTGAAGGTTTTCTTCAACTGAAGGTTTTTTCTTATCAGCCATGTTTTCAACTATGAACACAAAGAGCACTGCCAACTGCTTTATGTGGCTCTTCTTCTTTCTGCTCAGCACCCACAAAGGATTTTTTCCTAATCCCTCATCTTTCCAGATTTTTGGTCTCTGCCACACTACAGCCATCCTTCTGGATACAATGAGACACTCCCAAGGCTCACTGTAGTGTTTTCCATACGTTAAATGCCTACTCTGCACTTCCCACAAAGGAGAAAAACCTGGATTTAAAATCTCTCATAAAGTACTACAATATTACTCCATGATGGTCCTGACACGGAGCAAGAAATCTTCGTCCATTTTATCAAGATGTAAAATGAGAGCACCACTTTTTCTTATTAACTGCACAAGATGTAGGCTCTGCAACTATAAATAGACTGGCAATTAGGATGAAAGATAGCCACAAAAAAAAAAAATCTATGAACCACTCAATATGAAGTTTCTTCAGTTCAGCAGTTGCTAATGTGTTAGCACTACACTCTAGAAAACAGTCCTTTAAACCCCCAAACCCCTCTAAATGTGGTGCACAGTCAGTAAAGCCTCAGTGGCTGGTTCTGACAGACATAACATGCTTTGGATCTGTTTCAACACATAATTCAAAATTATTCTAAACTGATGTAGAAGTTATCTGCAAACTAGAGGCAAAGTCTGGGAGATCTACTCCTCATTCAAATGCTTTTAAATTGGCAAAAAATGGGGATCTGACTTAAAACTTTAGATTTTTCTAGATTTTTCCCCTAGGGAACAACAGTAGCTCATCTACTTTAACTTTTTATTACACATTTCTTAATCTGGATTCCCTTTACTGCCTACACCCAGTCAGAAGTGCCCCTTCCCCAAAGTTTTGGAGCACCAGATATTTGTATTTACAGGAACTCATTAACACAAAGGCCCCAAGTTAAGCGAGAGAAAACCTGAACTGAGTTTCTAAAAACCCAGATTACTCTTTGGCTGAGTCGATGCAAGCGAGAGGACACGCTGTTCCTCAGAAAATGAGGCCACTCTTGAGCACCTAATTTTAGCCAGCCCTCTCCCAGGGCGAAAGCCAGGTTTTCCCTCTGAGATGTATCAACCAGGTTCAAGTGTTTAACCTCCAAATTCATCTGCTTGGGTTGAATCAGCCCTTGTCTCTGGCAAGAAAACAATCGCTCCACATCTAACACCTCATGCTCTGATAAAGGGATCAGGATTGACAAAATGCCTGAAGTAACTGGGGCACAATTTACTTCACAGACAGAAAATAAACTGGGTCTTAAAATATACACACATCAAATTAAAGAAGCATTAAGAACATCACAATAATAATAAGAACAACAACAACAATAATAATAAAGACTAATCTGCCAATTTAAGTTACACTAAGGATGTTTAACACCTTACTTGTACTTAAAATACACATGGCTTGATCAAACACTTTTAAAAATCTCTGATATTTTTACCTGGAGGTGGGGAAAATGAGATTTTGTTTCTTCAGTAATAAATTTACATAGTCCCAGCTAAGAAGAGCATTCCCTTTCTGCTTTCCATAAATTTCAGTTTAAATCAGATTACTTTAAAAGTTATGTTTTACTTGATTTGATTTTGTGGGAGACACAAAATAAGGAATTCTGTAATGGTTGGGTATGCAAAGCAGAGGAAGGAAGGAGAGAAAGAGAAAAATTCTTGTGGTGACATGACTTCTGAAATTAGAAACAAAGTCCAAACTGGGGACATAAGAACCAGATGATCCAATCGTAAATATTTTATGGTGTACTAGCAGTTTTAAAGTCAAAGTATATTCCTAAAAAAAAAGTTTTACATGTTACAGAAGAGGTCAGCCACTTAGGTTATGCTGTTAAAAGAGTTTGGTATTTCTCATACCTGGAAAGGTATTTCCATGTGGATATCCTTTCATTAGATCTGCACTTCAAAACACACTAAGAGACATGAGCCTTTAAAATAAAGAGCTAAAAAGACCCCTACTTACAGGATTACTGGTTGCCATCTTCAAGGGCCTCAGAAGCTTATGCTTTCAATCTACCCAAATGAAGTCCTTTTACAGAACTGAGCAAGGCAGCTAAACTGTTAACACTAAAACTTTTGTGAAAATAAACGTGAAATACAGGAGACAAGAAACCCGGATTTTACATAAAAAGTAATTAAAGCAACACAAGTTCATAAACTGTCAGATCAGGTGGAGCCATACAGCGTGTGCTCTAGAAGTGGTTTGATCCTTTCCTTGCAGGACAGAATAGTTCTCGTGTTTCAAAAAGATCAGATGTACAGAAGCAGCACTTTTTGAGAGGTAACTGTAAAGAAATGGTTAGTAACAGCAATTCCACATTGTATCAATTTTACAGTAATAGCATGTATTATGTTTTCAATTGAAGGCCTTCAAGGTAATTAGCCACTAATTGTGACAAGAGGGGCACTGTATTAGCCAATTAGCCAATTAAATTGCCTAGTATACTGGAAATCAGCAAGATGAGTACATTGGAAAAGCTGAAAGTGAGAAGGCTCTGAAAATACCATCTGAATCAACAGGCCATTTTGAGTAACCTGCTCCCTTTGCAGAGTTGCACTAGGCATGGATAACTAAGAGGGAAGTCTCAGCATCACCGAATACACCCGAAGATCCACTCTACTTGTGAGCCAAGTAAAGAACACTACTAGGAACACAGAGCAGGATACTGCAACAGCAAACTGATTGCTCGGAGAGTCTACAGGGATAGATGCAACATGTGACAATAAAAAGTGAGTCTGAAGTGTTCTAAGAAAGTTGTGAAAAAAGGAGAAAAATGACGACAAATTTCAGCCATAGTATGAGATAGAGTGTTAAAGTGAAATTAAAAAGGCAAGAATGAGCTAATCTAAAACGTGGTTTTTACTTTTGCAAATAAGTTCCAGGGCTCTACATTAACTCTTTCCCTTTGGACAGGGAAAAAGCAGAACTGTGCAAGAATGCATCTTAACTACATATAAATCAGCAATCAAGACAGATGTGGAGGAGAGCTGAAACTAGCTTCCGGAATGGCACAGTAGATACACTGCAAAAAAACCCCAAACCAACAAAAAAATACCAAAACCCACCCCAAAACTGCTTGAATGCCAGATGTTTGTGGTTAAGAGAACATGTAGATGTAAAATATAAACAAGATATCCCAGTAGATGATAGCTGTTTGACTTGAAGTTAAGCAATCTGGGCAAATAAAATACATTAATGTAAAGCCCTGGTTTACAATGTTTGTCAACAATTACCTTGCAAATAAACCAAGTGCCTTTTTCACTCTCAAACCAACTTTCAGATCATTTCAAAAGCAACCAGGCCATAGAAATAATTAAAGAAATAGGTAAAAACAGAACAGATACTACAACGTAAAGGAAAATAGAAGTATCTGGTGCATAACTCACCTTATTAGAATGAACTGGCATATCACATATAGAGCACAGATGGGGATAACCCTTCGGTAAGAATCCATGGAAGTCTTCAATATTGCTATTTGGAGGAGCACCTCTCTTTTTCTCAAAAAGAGATCTCTCGGGACCAGGACCACGACCCATTCTGTCATACTCACTGTCAAATTTATGATAGTTATGCGAAGTCTCACCATAAAAAGATTCATCCCTACACCTTTCTCCATCTCTCAATCTGTCATCTTCATAATCCATTCTGTCATAATAACCAGATTCTTGAGAACGACTTCCATGGTCATAGTCAACCACTGGGTTGAGACTAGGACCACGATCATCAAAGCTATCTCTTCTAAAATGCCTTTTTTCTTCCCAATCATCCCTAGGTACTCTGTATGGTGGTTCCCGTGTGGATGATCTGCCATCTCTACCATAACCTTCTTCAGCTCTCCTCCTTTTAAGTTGTAGAAGGATCTGAGGCAAGTTTTCAGGAGTGATCTTGTCCTCGGGATAGCGACTCAGTTCATCTAAGTCTCTAGCAGACAGACCAAAGCTGGCCAAAATGTTTGTGGCCTGGTCTGCATCTCCACGGTGCTGAGAAGACAAAGGGAGCGGACCTCTACTTCCAATGTTAAATATAGACTGCAAATTATGGGAAGAGGTACTACCAGAAGACAGTGCACTATGAGATCCTTGTTGGTTCAATGAAGAACTCATTCCAAGATTCATTAAGCTAGCAAGGCGTGCAGTACCCTGGTTCATCCTTCCAAGAGATGCTGGCATATTTAAAGACTGGGTAGCAGCAGCAAGAAGGCCTATTCCTGCAGACAGGTCACGCCCATGACCTTGTGAATCCCTACTCAGAGATGACTGCTGGAATGACTTGGACATTGTAGAACTAGAGCTTGTCTACTTTATGGATCAAAAAAATTCCTTTTTTTTAGGTTTTTTTAAAGATGGCTGCAAAGAGAGCTCACACTAGAAAGCTAGGCAAACTTCACTTCAAAAACGGTAACGCCAAGAAAGAGGATCAATAATGACTGCAGATCTTCTTCAAGCTGAGAAACACCAGACAATTCTGTAGAAAAACAAGCAGTTTTAGTCATAAATCCCTTTAAACAGATGCAGTTTTAAACTTATGCATCATGTTGATCTAAAAAAAACATTAAAGATCTCAATCTTACAAGGCTTTTATCACATAACAGATTCAAGAGGTACCCAGAACCTACATATATTATTGCAGATAAAAATACAGTAGTGTTTCCTATACATACTATTCTTCTTCCACAAAAAGCTATTTTCATACTGAAGAAAAGTGAATTTCAGAAGTTTGCGATGTCTGAAAGCACCTATAAAGTTTACTGACATGTAAACCTTGATCTCTGGTTAATGGCTTTGTTCATACCCTACATTACTGTACTGTGTCTGTGAGAAGAACACAAAAAACTTAGGCCCAAGATGACTTTGGCATATAACACATATTTGAAAATGAAACCTGTACCACCACAGAACAGGACAAAAGGAAGTTAAAAGTAACTGAAGTTTGGGCAAAAAGTTTCTGCTATAAGATCTGTAAATAAGACCAAACATAATATTCAATCTTTATGCAGTAAAATTCCAATTACTGATGTGAAGACAGATGTGAACAAGAAAAACAAGTTTTACATTTTGCAGGAAGTAAACAAGACCTCTTGTTCCAATTGCAGTTACACTGCTAACAGCATTTCGGAAGGGATTCTTTATTCTGTTACATGGCAGCTGTGACATCAGCCTGTACTCTCAGACCTCAAACTAAACAAGGTCAGGCTTAGTGCTGGGATGGGAAACCCAAGGAAAACCCTGCTCCTGCAGGAAGAGACCCCAGTGAGTCAGGAGATGGCACAACGGCCCAGTGGCCCTGTCTCATACCAGCACTGCCTGGCCGGGACTGGCACTGACACCATGACCACTTGTGGGAGTTAAAGATCTTAAAACTGCTCAGAGAGAGGCGACTCTTTAGTGTCCCACTAAAATACTAACCTAGCAGTCAAATAGTTGGTTCAACTGTATTTACATGAAGTTTTAACTGAACAGTCTGTTAATATGCACAGTATGCTGTAACGAATATATTTCATAAAATGTTCTTTTAGTGCAGAGCAGAAATAAACTGTAATATTTCACCCCATCCTCCTCCAGCCTTGGGACAGATACACAACGTTTAAAGCAATTCAATACAAGTGAAAATATTCCACCAGGAATAATCTGTTCTTGGGTCCCCGATGCCACAAAGCCCTTTCCAATGTTGGCAGAGCAGTTCTGCTTCTCCAGCACTGCCACTGAGGAGCACATCAAACACAGAATCACTTGGAAAAGAAACAGGCACAGACTGCACAGCTGCAAATGAAGTCAGCTCCCAAGAGAACAGGTATGTTTGGGAAGGAATGGAAAGGACAAAACGAAAGCAAGGACTTTTCCTTGAAGAGACCAGTTCTGCAGAAGGCAATGGCTCTTGTACTGGAAACAGAAGGAAAAAGGTCAAGGTTAGGAATAGTCTCTATCCCCACTGCCTGCTCAATCCACAGCCTGCTTCAACACTGCACGAAGCTGAAAAGCACTTGGGTTTTCTTTCTCAGCAGCAGCACATTACAAAATTATGCATTTATGTAAAAAAATGGATTATCTGAAAATTACAGAAAATACACATAACTCACACAACTCTACCTTTGCAAAGTAACCCCTTTATACAATTTGCTATATACTCTGTTATCAATGCATCTAAACTCATTTCAGCTACATTTTTAAGATTCATGTACTTCAGAGTCACTTAAAGGAACCTTAACTCTGTGACATTTGGTTAAGAATAAGAGATTGAGAAACATGGGGATGAAAACAAGTTTGAAAGTTCTGAGGCAGAAGACGGAAAAACATTGCAGAAAGCTTCAGAGGAACACAGTAACACAAGAACACAGTGGGAGCAGACCAGGTGAATTCTAAGGGAGACATCCCAGAGAAGGGGGCCACACTGGAGGACACCTGAACAGGAAGCACTGAAGAACTATATTGTAAAAATCAAGGCTCTTTCAAGTTCAGAGAAGAACACTAATATTCACCTGGGTACCATGCTTTTATCTTTTATTCGTTCTGTATTCTTCAAAGTACTTCATGACAATTTTATGAGTTAATCCTTACTCATTCCATTTTTATACCTAAATTTCCTCGTAATTCATTCACACATTTTCAGAACAGTTTGAAGCTGAACTTACTGGGTTCTTCATTAAATCAGGTATTCCAGAGGGCTTTCTGAGCCTGACCCAGCAGCGATTCAACAGATACCCCTGTGGTCAGAGCAGGCTTGGTGTGTCCTGCTTAGTGCAAGGACCCACACTATTCAAGCTCCCACAGAATCAGGAAAGTTCTCCACTCTTCAAAAACACCCTTTCTCTTTGAACAAATGTTTCCCCTAATCCTCTCATCAGAGCTGTCAACTGTCAGCTCATTGTGTGCTGCTCCAGAGGGATTAGCAGGGAACAAACCCCATGGCACCCCGGCCTGGCGGGCCCAGAGCTGCAGGGACCTCATGGTGCTATGCTGAGACCCCACACCAGAACCACACTGAGCTCCTGCTGCTGCAAACACCCAGGGAAGGGGCAAAGGGAAAAATGAAAATAGGAAAGATGGGAGAAAAACCAAGACAAAGACACAAAGAGGTACAGTATTATGGAAAAGCATGAAGTGGGACAGTAAGACAAGTGTATGATGAAGACACAGCACATGCTGGCAGTTGGTGCTAGTCAGGAAATGCCCTACATCCAATTAAGTATTTGAGTGGAGTACTTAAATAAACAAGTTTGAATATCCTCACAATCCACTATTTATGACAGCACTCATCTTGCAATGGCTGCTGCACTCCACTCCTAACCATCCACATCCTTTAAGATCCGATGAAGACAACAGAACAAGGTGGGAGAAGAGCTCTACCATCACATCCAAGGATGTTTAACTTCCACATGGTCAGGTTTAACATGATCCTAAGGCAGCACTTCCTGTGCTTATCGCTCTGGAGAGACTCCATGTCACTGATAGAGACAGGTTCCCATGGAGCAGGGCCAGCTTTGCAGAGAGAGTGCCATCAACTGAGTCACAGCAACAAGACAGGTAGGACTGAACAGAGCTGCCTGGAGAGCCAGACGTGAGTTAGTTGAAAGTGTTATGCTAATTGTTCTCCATGTAATTTCAGCTATACTGGGAACAGACAGGCTTTCACATACACCTTTTTTAAACATCTGTGGACAGAAATTTGGCCATATTAAGATTTGAAAATATATAATATAAAGCAATCTTGAAATTTCAAGTTGAAAGTCAAAATGTTGTTAGATTTCCAGACAAATGCAGACAATGAAAACAATTTATATCTACAAGTTGCGAAAGCGTTTTCTATAAAGGCAGACAACAAAAACGAGAGATTGGAATCCTACAGAGTATGCTGTTATCAAATAATGAGCCAAAATGAGGCTGATTTTCAAACACTATAGAAAGTTTTCCTTTTAGTGTAAAACTGATCATATCTTTCCAATAAAGCCTACGGAACTCTTGTGCTAATATTAATTTTGACCTGAGAACAGTTTAATTCAGTGAATTCTTGCAATATATTGATCATGCTGAACAAAATAACCTCAGCTTGTCACCTTTTATGGAATACCAATACGCCGTAAATAAGTCCCCAGCTCCCTATTCCTTCTGCCACTCTCAAGGGGTTTTAACCTATTCATATTTATTATAATTTTAATGTTTATCTCGTTCTTAGAACAACTAATCTTTTACCCATTCCTCTTCCACTACTTACAGAAAAAAAGTCTTAAAAATGAAAAATAACTTTTCACTTTCTAATCAGTTTCACTTTCACTTCAAATCACATTGAATTTAAACAAATAAACTCAATTATGGTAAAAGCATGAAGTAATCTGCAAGCTGAAAAGCACACCCTTCATTTGTAAGGACACAATGCTTTTGCAGACCATACACCCTTGGGAAAAAAGTCTCACAGAAGTTTTTTGAAATCGGCTCTTTGGATAAAGATCTATAGGTCTTCCTTCTTCCCTCTTACACATTGTACTCAGTGCAGCAATCCCTTCTGACATGGAAGAATTCTTACGCTTCTTGGCAAAACTGGCTCCAGCACATCAGTGCAAAAAGGGTTACTGAGGGAAGAGATCTGGAATTTGGACAGGCAGCCCCCCATGCTGCTCTGAGAATTAATGGCAGTAAAAACAAGAACTTGCAAGGAAATTAGAAGCAGATGCTATCTAGTTGCTGAATGACCCAGCACAATGGATCTCAAATCTAAGGGATTAACTTTTGGACAATGCAGAAAAGGCTGCTGTCTTTCCAAAGGCAAAGGAGGAATTGTACAGCAGCCTTAGAGAAAATGCAGATTCTCACTCATTTCAGGTTCCAGTGTTCAGAGTGGTTATTTAATATTGCTGTTTCACGTGCAAGAAAAGCTCTCATCTTGTTCAAGCCATCTCAAAGGTCATGCCCTCAGAAACTTCAGGAGCACCTGGCACACGGGATGCACGAGCTTTTTTTGGGCACAGATTAGACAGTCTGTTTCAGGCACAACAACTGGAGGAGTTTCAGTTCTCAGGATTATGTTTAGCTTCATCCCAGGAACTTCCTTGATCAGACAAGCACAAAATAATCATAGAGCTGAAGTGACTGTAACAGAGGATTGCTTCAGAACAGAGAAGTGTGATATCTGAACAGGCATATTTACAAATGGGGAATTAAAATGGCTGGCTTAGCAATCAAGAATCTTAAAAGAACTTACAGTTTTCAACATCTGAATGCAAAAAGGAACACTAAAAGAGGCTGGTTTCCTATTTCTGCTCATTATATAATTTAATATATTCAACCATCCCTCTTTTGTAAGAAGTGCATTTAAGAAGTGCATTTATTCCTTTAAAGAAACAGAAGTGGGGGGAAAAAATGATCCAAGGAATAGCAGAGAAAGAAGGCAAATCCCATGTATTTTTGGAAAGGGGAAGAAGTAACACCTGGAAACAACACATACAACTGCTGTGACTGTGGTGACCACGCCGCAAACACATGATTACCTCTATGAATTCCTGCCATTCCTTTCTGCTACTTTCAATCCCACTGACACTTTCAGAGCCCCAATTTTGTAGTAAGACAGATGCACACAGGCTCCTGCACCTACAAAAAGCTCCATGGAGCCATTAACAGACGGGCTCTGCCAAAAACAGAGTCTCTGGGGAATGCTGTGGGATCTCAGCTGGGAAGCTCTGCTAACACAACTCTGTGTCCATGCACAATGAGGACACAATTGCTTTTCAATCCCAGCAGGTTTGGGGACCAACAGTCCCTCGGGCACCAAAATTTTGATACCAACCACAGAATATATCACAATAATTTCATAAACAGGTCATACAGAAAGTGATCCAAATACAGACCGAATTTTAAGATTAAAAAAACCCAACAAAAAAACCCCCAAAAAACCCCCAACCCACCAACCAAAAAAAACCCCAAACCAAACAAAACAAAAAACCAAACAAAAACCAAAATCCAAACAAAAAAAAACCCCAAAACCAGCAACCCCTGCCCTCCCACAACGGTTTTGTGTTCTGATCTGGTAAACTGAATTTATGTCTGCCTCCAGGCATTTCCAGGGCTGGGAAAAAATCATGTTCTTTCCCAGCTGAAATCCTGCATGAGGTTGCAAGAACTATTCCAGTTGCAGAGAAAAATCAAGGAACTGCTTCACTGGTTTAGTGCTCAAAATAAAACCCCTTTTGTTGAAATTATGACTGCACAATATGGTACTTAAACACTCACAAACTAAATTAGTTCAGGAATACTGTGAGGTATTTGCTTTTGTTTTCAAGACTTGTTGACTCAGAGAGCTGATGAAGAAAGGAAACAGCATTGCAGCTACAAAAAAACCACTCATAAATTAACAAACTGAATCGAAATAATTTTGTTATAGCTCTGCTTGCAACAGCTTCTCCCCCAGATCTGCTGAGCCACCCAGAAGCTTGTCGAGTATTACATTACAAAATACCTTTGTATTCACCAAATCTCTCAGCAGAGAGATGTGCAAGTCACAGCAAAGGGCAGCACACAGCATTTCCTTATTTCTCACCACATTAGTAAGTGTTTTTAATTCAGTGTAGACCTGAATAAACCAAGTGGCTGTAACAGTTGTACTAAACTTCAGTGTGGAGCTCTAAAGACTGGCTCTTTCAGTTTTTATGTTTAGGAACGTGGATATTCACGTTTACAGGATGCACTTAGGAATTTCTCTCGGGCTTTTTTTCCCACCATTTAGTTCTGGGATGTATGTAACACCAAGTGCGCAACGCAGAAGTACAAACACTGGCTTATCACTTCACAAACACATGTCCAAGGCCTCAGTGTCAGTATCCTCACTCAGAATTCAGTAATGAATCACTTTGGGAAGGGGTTTTTTTTCCATAAAATTCAAGACCGAAGAACACTAATTTCTTGGGAATACAACAGAAATGTTAGTAAGTTCCACTACATTTAAAAAAACCCAACAGATAATTTTAGTACATTGAAAAATTAAATATACTAACATATTTCAAAATACGAGAAGATTAAATCACTGGATCAATAGGTTCTTTGTAAAGAAGTTCATGAAAATGTACCCTTTTTTTCTCCCCATGAAAACTACACAGACTGCTTTAAGAAACTTACGTTTTTGACCAGAGCTGCTCCCTACTTATCTGACTCCAGGAAGTCAGGACCACCTACAGTTCAAAAAACCTGAAGAATTTAAGGCTGAGTAAAAAGAACAAAGATCGTTCAGCAGTTTGAACCAGTATCAGATACTTTTTTCCCAAAGGTTTGCGTTGTGGAAAGAAAAAAAGCCACACATTTAGAAACTGAGGGATGGTTCAGCTTTCTTTCAAGAGCGTAAATGCCTCATTTATCACTTAACAAAGCAGTTCTTCAGGCTCCCAGAAAGTTCTTTTCAACTTCTGCTTGTTTTCAGAATAGGTGAACTTTGTGTCTCATTACTTTGACTCTGGAAGCAGAGGATGTACATTAAAAAACTATTATCAATCCACCACAAGAAGAAAAAAACATACCCGCAGCTGTATTTGTAACCACAGCCTGAATTATATGAAAGTGAAACTGAGTAGAAAGAGGGGTCAAACGGATGCCTGCACTGTCAGGATTCTTGTTGCTCGATTCATTAATTCTTTAGGCCAGACGAACATCAAAACCAACAGTTTTTTACTCTAACGGCCTTCAGAGAGTTAAGGAAGGAAGGAGGAACAACGTCGCCTGCGAGGCCCCGACTGGCGCCAGCAGTGCTGGCAGGGCGCAGGGGAGAGCTCCAGGCAGAGGGAAGCGCGGCTGGAGCTGGGTCACGGCTGCAGTGCCGAGGGGCCGAGCAGGAGCCGCTGTCCCCGGGCCGGGGGAGCGGCGGTGGGGGGGAAGTCGGGGCTTTGTTCGGGCCCGGCGCGCCCGCATTACCGGCAGGCGGCGGGCGGGGGCGCCCCGGGGCCCGCGGCACCGGCCGGGCCGGGCCTGCGCGTGACCACCGCACGCCGGCCCGCGCCACCCGTCCGTGCCCGCCGCGCTGTCCCGCCTCGCCCCCACCCCCCTCATGGCGGAGCGGCCGCCGCCGGACCCCGAGATGGCGGCGGGCCGGGGGCGCGGCGCCGCTCCTACCTGCGGGCCAGCGGGGACGGAGCGCGGCGGCGGCGGCAGCTCCTCCCGCTCGGTGCGGTGCCAGCGGCGGGGAAAGGGACGGACGGCGGGACTGAGGGAGGGAAGGAGGGACTGAGGCGGCTGCGCGAGCCCCGCGCGCGCTTCGCCGCGCTCGCGAGAGCACGCCCGCCCGCTGCCCGTCCGCTCACGTGCCCGGCGGCGGCCGCCCCGCTCGGCTCCGGTATCGCCGGTGAGTCCGCGCCGCTCCCGCCGCTGACCGGGACCGCCCGCCCCGCCCGCCGTGAGGGATGTGGGGTGTGGGATGGGGACGGGGAGGAGGCGCCGCCGGCACGGCTCTCGCGAGAGGTGGGGACCACTCACCCTACTCTCGCGAGAGCGCCGCTGCACCGCGCGCCGCCAGGCCGCCGCCCGCGCCCCGCTCATTGTCCGCGCTCCCGCGGGGCAGCATGGGAAGGCGCGGGGGGCGGGGCGCAGCGGCGGCCACGCCCCTGGCAGGAGGGGTGGGGGGCCCGGGTCCGGGGGTTCGCGTCCCCCCTCAGCCCCTTCCGAGGAGCGGCGCCCCCGGCAGCGCTGCTGCGGGGTGTGTCCGGCGTATCCAAGCTATCCGGGATGTCCGGGGTGTTCGGGATATACAGGCTATCCTCTGGTCCCCATCGCCGTTCCCTGTGTCCCAGGGCACACTCACGGGCACCTAGCCCAGCCCAAGGCCGCTCTCCTCAGCTCAACGCAGGTGTCACCCTCGCTGAAATATTCAAAACGATGGGTTCTCGCTGCCTGTAAGGCTCGTTAGAAGATTCTGGTAAAAAGGCCGTGCAGCCGATGTGCGAGACTTTGCTGTTCCTCTGATCCAACATTGCCACCTTGTGCTGGATGAGGAGAGGTCCCCGTGCCGCTGCTCTCCTGAAATCCATGCATTGTGACCGAAGTATTTGTACAACCCGGCAAATGCTATTCATGGTTTGGAATTCTTTCATAGTCAACATGTTTTTTCCCTATTTAATTTTGTTGCTAAAGACCCAGTCTCCATCAGCCTGAAAGCTGCTGTGTTCCAGCAGCTTTGCAAAGGAGAGGGTGTATGTGAATGCAGGGAAAGCTCCACGGGAAAGGAAAAATCTGCCTGTTCAATTCATCACAGGCTGATTTTTCTTCTCTATATGTGGCCGGAGAGCACAATGAAACAATAACACATAAGGTATTTTTAAAAAATGGAAGTGGTACAATATACATGTTGAAATAATATGGAAATGCTCAGAGAACAATCACAAGAAATCCAGCTCTTAACAAGCTCAGGATAAGAAAACAATTAAGTGCTCAAAAACAAGCTCATAAATCTCAGTTAACAATCCTCCTGTGCTGTGGTACTGCAGAGCAGTAAAAGCAGAACAAATTTAAAGCAATGCAGCCACTTTTGCCTGGTAAAAGTCATATCTAGATTGCAAAATGTATGGTGTTTCTAAACAGAACCATAAATCATGCTGGCGTTTCCCGAGTATGAATGCAGGTCCTGCTCCATTTCCCAGCTTTATTTCACTGCCAGTCTTGGACCACATGGGTTCTCTCCCAATTCCCTTTGCTGTCCATTGCTTGAGGCACCAAAGCGGGGCTGAGGTGAATCATTTTGACCTCTATCGATCGCCTTTGTGCTGCAGAAGGGGCTGCATGGCACTGACTGTCCCCTTCCTGCCAGGGGTGACACCCTGAGCTCCAGGCTGTGCTTGGGCTGATCACTGGAGAACCTTCAGGACATCCCTATGTGACTTTTTTTGTCCACTTGTGCACAAAGCTGGAAGCTGGACATACCCTGGCACCCAGAACCCTCTGTACCCTGGGCTGAGCCCCCAACATGGGCAGCAGGAAGGAGGGATTCTGCCCCAGTCAGGTGAGACCCCACCTGCAGAGCTGCCCCAGCCCTGGGCCCAGCACAGGAAGGAGCTGGAGCTGCTGGAGAGAGTCCAGAGGAGGCTCCAGGATGAGCAGAGGGATGGAGCAGCTCTGCTGGGAGGAGAGGCTGGGAGAGTTGGGATTGTTCAGCCTAGAAAGGAGAAGCTTTGGGGTGTTATCACTGTGGCCTTCCAGAACCTGGAGGAGCTGACAGGAAAGACAGAGTCTACTTACAAGGGCCAGGATGAGGGGGATGGCTTCCCACTGCCAAAGGGCAGGGATAGATGGGATATTGG
The DNA here is from genome assembly GCA_036785705.1 of Acanthornis magna. Taxonomy (NCBI): domain Eukaryota; kingdom Metazoa; phylum Chordata; class Aves; order Passeriformes; family Acanthizidae; genus Acanthornis; species Acanthornis magna. The sequence continues at coordinate 334,992 of JAWUZG010000168.1, forward strand.
GAAGAAATTCTTCCCTGTGAGGGTGGGCAGGCCCTGGCACAGGTGCCCAGAGAAGCTGTGGCTGCCCCTGGATCCCTGGCAGTGTCCAAGGCCAGGCTGGATGGGGCTTGGAGCATCCTGGGCTAGTGGAAGGTGTCCCTGCCCATGGTAGTGGGTGGGACAAGATCAGCTTTATAGTCTCTTCCAACCCAAACCATTCTGGGGTTCTGTGATTTGGGGAAAAAAGAGAGCCTGAGCTGCAGGGCCTCAACAGAACGCATGTAGCGTGTGAAGCATTCACTGAGCAGAGCCCTGCAGCCCCTCCCAACCATTTTGATGGAAGAATCACTACTGCCAACAGACTTTCTCCATCCTGTTCTGCCTTTTTGGGTTCAGCCGCAAGATGAATGTCATAGAGCTTTATTGCAGCCTTTTTTTTTTAGAAAATGGGAATGTCAGCTTTTATTGGTTGTCCATATGGCACATGCTTCATGTGGCTGACAGAGCCTGTATTGCCCATTTTTTGCCACTTTTGGAAATACCCAGTCCAGCAGCAGAGGCCCTTGACACAGTGTTCCTTGGCTGCCAGCAGGCAGAACCCTCCCACCGTGAGGGCAACAGGCACCCAGCCCTGCAGCACCCGTCTGGGAAACCAGAACATTGGTGGGCACAATGTAAATCCATGGGAAAACTCTTCCATTAGTTTTGCAGGTAGGATTTGTTCCTACAGAAATAGTAAAACTCAGACTTCAACCAGGAAAAAAACTTTCTTCCAATAACATTGAGTATTTAAACAAGTATTTCCATGTGCAGTATAAAAACTGTGCATTCAAAGATCAGGATATTCAGGTGGCAGAATGGCTAAACAAGCAATGTCAGGGACGTTTAAGGAGTTTGGATTATTTCACAAACACAGGATTCCCCAGAAGACTGCATGGAATCCAAATCTTATTTTGGAGGGAGAGCAAAACACTCCTTTTGTTCCAACTTTTGCATTTAAACACCATTTTTGTCTGAATCCCTGATGATGACCTTGCCCCTCCCCACCATTGTTGATGTATTTTACATATTCATCAGCCTTTTCCAACCTTCTTTTGTGAGTTCACCAGCCCAGGGATGAGAGCTGGTGCCTCACTCCCGCCTCTGTCTCCCAGACAGGAATTCAAAGCCACTCTCAAATCCTGCTGCACGTGACAGCCTTTTAAGATAACGAAGACCAAACCGAGCAACTTTAGATATAAAAAAGTTTAATTGAGGTAATGAAAAAATGTATTTTAAACAAGCAGTGAGAGGAGATTAATTGTACACTAATTCTTGTTATACCTTGCCCCAAACCCCCTCTTAAGTTTCCAATTCCTACATCCAGATCCTGAAAACAAGTCCTTCTCCAGCAGCCCCGTGTAAATTGTTGGCTCCAGGTTTCCATCTTCCTGATACCTTTCAAACAAGGATCTTTAAAGCACCATCAACAGTTTTTCTTCTGACCGCTCCTGCTACTCCAGCAAGCCCCACACCGACCATTTGCCTGTAATAAAAACCCAATAAAGACAGTTGAAAGGAGGACCCCATTCAACCCTTAGCACTGAGCAGTTAATCAGCTGACATTCACTTTATATAAAAGATACTTTAATGTATCTGCAACAAATTTTTCCATTTTCGGTGTGTTGTCTGCATCCAATCTAGGCTCTAACTCCACGGGCAGGAGTTACTCCACTCTCAGGCATGCAGAGTGCTACCAAAACCCGGCACCACCAAGTGCCAGGACGGCCCTGCTAGTGCCAGGAGGACTCGGCAGCACCTTCCTCTCCCAGCAGCATAACACTGGCACAGGCACCGAGCAGCCACGGGCAGCTGACTACCGCTGGGAAAAAAAACCCCCAAAACTGGGGGGGTTTAAAGGGCAGGAAAAAGTGGAGGCACAAAGTACATCTCTCTGGTGATCCCTCCCCTCATCAGGGCTTCCTCCAGTAAGTGGCATAGGTGACCCAGGTTAGCTAAACCTATCGCTGCATAAACTGTATTATTTCAACCCCGAGGACGGCACAGGAGCCAGCAGAGGCCTTTTAGTTAATTTAAGTCAGCAAAATAAACAGTTTTTGCCCATTTCCCCTAGTTGGCTCACGGTCACACCTCACCCACGTTGCTCCAGAGGCTCCCGAGCTCTCCCCATGCCACACAGGCAGGTTATCCTTCACATCTCCTCTCCGCAGGCTCCAGTGCCCTCCGGGAGGTGTCTCACGTGGCTGTCCCAGCACAGCTCGGGGGTTTCACACACAACGGTGTCCGGTCACCTCAGGGCTGCTCCTTCGGGCGGCCCCGGCCACACACAGCTCCGGGTCACGCCGATCGCCACACGCGCCTGAGCCTCCCATCGGCTGAAGTCCTAAAGAGAGCACAACACTCCATTAATTAAATCTGTATCAGAGAGCTCAAAGAGCTCAACAGCAGCGGCCTGGCTTGTAGGAAGGGAAAAACCGAGCAAAAGGCTGAGGAATTAGTGTTGAACGGCACAACCGAGCAACACCCCCAGTCCCGGGGCACCGCGGGTTGCAGCGCCTGCCGGCCCGCAGAAATAAGTAAATTAGAAAATTGGAGTATTTCAGGTGATACTTTCCGTCCCCGGAGCCCCGGTCTCCAGCCCCACTGCCAGCGCCATCCGTGCCCCTGTCCCGCCCTCACCTCATGGCGGCGGCGGCCCCTCATGGCGTCGAGCCGAGAGAGCCCCAGCGTGCCCTGAACCGCGGCTTCCCTCACAGCAGCGGGCGGAGAAAAGGGGCGGCTTCCCTCGCTCTGCCGAGGTCGTTCCACAGGCACCGCCCCGCTCGCCTCGGCCGCGCCCCTCGGGGCGGGGAAAAACCCTCGATAATCAGAGTCACAAAGCGGTTTGGGTTGGGAGGGATTTTAGATTATCTCATCCCACCCGTGCCATGGGCAGGGAGACCTCCCACTGTCCCAGGCTGCTCCAAGCCCTGTCCTGCCTGGCCTTGGACACTTGCAGGGATCCAGGGGCAGCCACAGCTTCTCTGGGCACCCTGGGCCCAGAGTCTTCCTTCCCTCACAGGGAACAATTCCTTCCTAATATCTTATCTAACCCTGCCCCCTGGCAGTGGGAAGCCATTCCCTGTGTCCTGTCACTCCATCCCCTGTCCCCAGTCCCTCTCCAGCTCTCCTGGAGCCCTTTAGGCACTGGCAGGGGCTCTGAGGTCTCTCTGGAGCCTTCTCTTCTCCAGGTGAGCACCCCCAGCTCTCCCAGCCTGGCTCCAGAGGGGCTCCAGCCCTGGGAGCAGCTCTGTGTCCTCCTCTGGACTCAGTCCCGCAGCTCCACGTCCTTCTGATGCTGGCACCCAGGGCTGGAGGCAGCTCTGCAGGGGCGTTTCACAGGGCAGAGTAGAGGGAGACAATCCCTTCCCTTGCCTGCTGCCCACTCCTCTCTGTGTGCAGCCCAGCACACAGGGAGTTTCTGGACTGCCACTGCACATTGTTGGCTCATGTCCAGCTTTTCATCCATGAGAACCCCTAAATCCTTCTCCACTGGTCAATGAGCTCTTCTCCCAGTCTGTGCTCATACCTGGGATTGCCCTGACCTGGGCACAGCACCTCAAAGAGTGCTGAATCTCATAAAAGAGGAAAACACAGCGTCAAGACCATGGCTGCCCCACCATCCCCACTGTGCAGGGGCTGAGCAAAGCTGGTGTCAAGTACAGTCATGTCACTCATGGTGCAATGGGAGTACAAACACCTGCAACACATCACCATCACAGTCCCCAGCTGTGACAGACACTGAAGGGACTAAAATGCTTCCCATTAGAGCCCAAACTGCTTGGCTATGGGGCTGGAGGTGACCACCATGGTAAATAACAATGCACATCCGCAAATCTTTTCTTCCATCGGTTTACTGAATTTCTTCCCCTTCCCACAGTACTACTCTGCTTTTTTTTCTCCAGTGACTGAATGTGTGGCCGAATGGTGTTGAGCCAAAATCTGATCAGTATGGAAGGATCATGGTAGCAGTCTTGCAGTGCCAGAGCTCGAGGTGAGCAGTGATGTGGGGCACGGGTGTGTTCAGGGCTGAAGTGGCAGTAAAGCATCACTCTTGCTGCCACAGGAGCTGCAGACATCGGTTACACTGAGGCGTGTCCCACCCCAGGCTTGTAGCACATGTATTTTGAAGCATTACAGCTTCATGCCAGTGCAAATCTCTTGAGTGGATGCAATGTGCCAGCAGACAGTGCTCATGTCCTGGTTTAACCCATCCTGCTAATTTATGGGAGCAAAATCACTCAGATGTGATCCCTCCTTTATGCTGTAACTGAGCATTCACTTGACAGGGGTTACCCAAGCTTCTGGAGCCTGTTGAGTTGCTTTGAACACAAGCTGCAGGGCTGTGCTGGAATGCAGGGAGCTCAGCAGAGGCTGTGTCTAGACTAGAGGAGCTCTCCTGAAGGCTGGCTTGGCTTTTGTTTTTTAGTAACTCATATCTCTAATCTGTCTTGGAACAAAGCAACTCAGTCCCTTCATTCCCTGCCACAACACTTGCAGGAGAAAAGGAGGATCTGTTTAGTTGCCACCAAGCCAAGATGAACAGCAGGGATTGGCTGCAGCTGGTGCAGAGAGCACATTCCTGTGACAGGGAAGGGCTTCACTCCACACTCATGGCAGAGCTGCTGTTTTTCATCTGGTTTGACACTTTTTACCCCAAGTTCACAAAGGTTGTGCAGGCCTTTGTTTGAGCCCCCCCTCCAAGGCCAACAAGCAGAGGAAAAGCTGTGCACACACAGGGAATCTATGCTGGGAAGTGAGAGGCTGGTCCTGGCACTGAGAGTTGCTGAGCTCTGGTATTTGGCATTCAGGAAGCTTTTGAAGTATCTCCCTGATCCTGCTGAAAATGTCTTATTAAAACAGACAAAGCATATTAATTTGGGCCCCATGCTACACTGGTGAATTAAACAGCTTCCAAACCGGAGCTGTGGCTTAGGGTCTCAGCAGAGTCATCATCCATCCCTGTCTGTGAGCATGTGCCTTCAGCTACGGGCAGCAAGACCACCAGGAATAAGACCCTGAAGTGCTCTGTGTCTGCTCTTACCTGTCCCTCCACCAGACAGATTTTCCTGTGCCACACAGGGCATGGCTGGGAAACCTGTCCCTCACCAGGTTCATCACTGACAGGGGAAGCAGCGAACTCCTTCCCCTGCTCAGCACCAGCCTCTCTCTACCCGCACACAGCCGTGTCCTGGGCACAACAAGCCCAGAGCTTCCTGGGATGAGGCAGGATGAGGCTGCTTTGGGGAGGAGCACCCCTCATCCAGGAAGAATAGCTGCCTGCCTTGGGCTGAAAATAGACCAAGAAGCATTTGAAGAAGACAGAGCTAGAGTGGATGATTGCCTGAGGCAAGACACAGCTCCAGCTGAGCTCATCCCTGAGCACTGAGAGCATAAGCACAAGGAGCATGGGGGAGGGAAGCCAGGCTTTCTGGAAGGGCCTTGAAATGTCTCACTGGAGCACAAAGCCCAGAGAAAAACTTCCTTTGAATGGATCCCAAGTGAGGGAGGTCACAGTTACACTGCTGTGCCTGGGCATGGATACACAGAGCACTGAGCTGATGTTAAGGCATCCATTGGAGACCAGGCAAGGTGTGGATTTTTGCTTCTCCCAGCAAGGCACTTGGCAGCACCACAACTTTTTTTCTGCTTATTTCAGGGTTGGGTTTTTTATTCCTGGCAGCTGTTTCTGAGCTGACACTTCTACCTCATGTGCCTGAAGTGGGACACATCAGGGGCAAACAGAGAGGCAGCTCACCAGCCCTCTGCTTCCCATGAGCTGGTCCTTGAGTTCAGTTTTCTGAGCTCCACAGATCCTGTGTTTCCTGTGCTGGTTCTCTGTGACCCTATGTGTGCATGTTAGCATTGAGGTTGGTGTGGATGCTCAGAGCTGAGGTGATCTTGCTGAATTCCCCAGCTTCAATCCAGGAAGAAAAGAACCTTTTGCTGCTTGGATATGGCACCTTTAACCAGAGGTCCTTCCCCTGCAGCTCTTGGCATAGGTGGGACTCTGTCCCTCCACGCTGAGAAAGGAAATTAGCCCTCAGCACCCAGTGAGCGACACAGGTCAGATTCTTCAGCCTGGAACAAATTGCTTTTATAGCCACAAAATTCAACCATAGAGAGAAATGTTGATGGAATGAATCATTTGCACTCTATCCAAGAAAGAATAGGGACTTTTCAATTGGTGGCAGATTTTCTCTTAGCCCTTGACTTGTTCTGGAGTGCAGTGGGCTCCCTGCCCATCCAAACCAGGGCCACTCATCACATTCAGGGTGGACATCAACCTGTTGGAACCAGTCCAGAGGAGGCACCAAGATGATCAGAGGGATGGGGCAGCTCTCCCATGAGAAAAGGCTGAGAGAATTGGGATTGTTCAGCCTGAAGAAGAGAAGCCTCAGGGTGACCAAACTGTGGCCTTCCAATGAGAAAGATGGAGAGAAACTATTTACAGAGGCCTGGAGTGCCACGACAAGAGAAATGCTTCCCACTGCCAGAGGGCAGGGTTAGATGGCATATTGGGAAGAAATTCTTCCCTGTGAGGGTGGAGAGGCCCTGGCCCAGGTTGCCCAGAGAAGCTGTGGCTGCCCCTGGATCCCTGGAGGTGGCTCTTTCCCTCTCTCAACCCTAACTCCAGGCTGAATGGCAGCTTGTGGCTGGGGCCGAGGTGCCCACCCCTGTGGCGGGTCCAGATCAGAACAGTGTGGGAGCAGCAAGGTTGGGGCTGTCAGGAAAAATTAATCCACAAACACCAGAGGTTTATGTCCAAAAAGGAGACAGAGGAGTCCTGTAACTTTATTCATGAATAAAGGGAGAGGTCATGGGCATTTCCCATGGGGTCTCTCAAATTGCTAGAGGACGCAGTGTGGGATTTGTCCTCGGTTTTGTTTCAGACGGTCGGGTTGGAGCCGAGAGATCTCTGAAGTCAGGTCTTAGAGCATGAGGTTTATTGTGAAAGGGCGTGGGTGCAGGAAACCTGCCAGGAGCTGCCAGACGCAGCTCAAAGCAGGTCAGAGAAGTAAGAGAGCAAGCAAGAGAGGCAGAGAGAGTAGAGAAGAAGATCGAATGCTGTGGTTGCCATTTACAGTACAATAAATCATCTTCTGTGCTGAATATTCTAATTTTCATTAACCAATCTAGAACAAGCTACAAATCCTACAACATTTACATATAGCCTATGAGAGTCATTGCATTACCATATGACGTTACATTTTAAACTCTAAAAACTGCTTTTTGGACCCTCTGCCAAGTTGGTAGGGTCTGCTCTGACCCTTGGACCTGTCTGCAAGCAGAGGGTATTGTTTAATCAAAAGGGGGATTACCTTCAGTGGCCATACCATTGTTTTTCAGTTATTCAGTAACTGAGGTTTGGTATCTCAAAGCTTGTCTTCATTTCAATCTCACTTATAGTTTCCATATTCTCAGCATCTTTTGCCAAGTAATCATATTTATAAGGCTTTCCTATTTCATCTTCCCCAACAACGCAGCCTCTTTTTATCCTAATTTCCTGGCCGCAGGTTCCCTCTCCCTTTCCCCATAGGCTGAGGTACTCAAGAGGTACAGACTTCCCTGAACGCCTAATGCAGACAGAAGTAATATACATTCCTCCTAATGCAGACACCCTTAATACAAATCCCCCCTTTCTTCTTTTTCTTATGTTTCTCTTGCTGTAGTTTATTACCACACTCTTGGGTGAGACAATCAGTGGAATTCTTACAGAAATCCTTCCCACTGTTTCTTCTATCTCTCAGTATCTGTCTTATCTTACCAGCAGACTCAAGTCCCATCATACCAGCAGTTTGTTTGTAAAGACACTCCCTTATTCCTTTCAGGGCCTTTCCAGCCCCAGTGTTCCCGGAGCTTGGAGCTCGAGGCTCTTTCCCTCTCTCAACCCTAACTAGGCTGAATGGCAGCTTGTGGCCGAGGTGCCCACCCCTGTGGCAGGTCCAAATCAGAACGGTGTGGGAGCAGCAAGGTTGGGGCCTTGTCGCGATGGCCTTGGCAGGCCCTTTCCAGTGCCAGTGTTCCTAGAGCTCGAGGCCCTTTAGATCTCTCAACCCTAACCCTAGGTGTAACCCTAACCCTAACCCTAGTTAATTACCCCAACTCATTACCAGGGTTTTCCCTGTCAGAAAGATGGAGGAGCAGCAATGTTGGGGCGCTGCTGCAATGGCCTCGGCAGGCCCTTTCCAGCCCCAGTGTTCCTGGAGCTCAAGGCTCTTTCCCTCTCTCAACCCTAACTCCAGGCCGAATGGCAGCTTGTGGCCGGGGCCAAGGTGCCCACCCCTGTGGGGGTCCAGACCAGAATGGTGTGGGAGCAGCAAGGTTGGGGCCTTGCCGTGATGGCCTCGGCAGGCTGGATGGGGTTTGGTACAACCTGGGCTACTGTGAGGTGTCCCTGCTCATGGCAGGAGAAGGAATAAAATGGTTTTTATGGTCCCTTCTGACACAACCCATTCTGTGATTCCATGATCTCTGACTCTGCAGAGGGGCCATTTCCACTTCCCCTCTGCCATCACAAGATGGCATTCCAGACCTAAAAGCTGAGCCGACTCAGCTGATACTTGGAGATTTTTTCCAGACCCTGGGGTGTCCAACCCCAGAAAAAGCTATGGATTTAACCCTGCCTGCTGAGCTCCTCTGCCAGGTCTCAGCCCCGACACTGCCTTTTAATCACATCCTTTAATGCCGAGGCTGTGCTTTAAGCACCTCCACTGAAATGCTGCCGCTGTTACTCTGTAACCTCTGAGCCATCTAATTGCACTGAGTTAAGCCAGTTACAGTTTTGACAGTAAATGGCATGCAGAGCACTTTAATCTTGCCCTGCAACACCTCCAGCTCCTGCAGGGCCTCCTCTGCCCCCGAGGAGACACTGCTAATCAGACCAAGCCATGAAATAGTTTAAGACATAGACAAAGGGAGCCAAGGGCAAATCATGAGCAAAATGAATCTGACTCATTTTGTTACAAAGCACTGTCAAAGGTAGAACTGCCTTTTCTTTGCTTAAGAATGATTTGGGAGTGTAATGAGAAGTCTTTCAATAATTTATATCTTTAAAATAATAACAAAAAAAGAGAGGAAAATCACTCCTCTCAAGTATGGTTTTTGGTTTTTTCTTTGTTTTAAAGAAAGCTTATTTTGAGTTAGGTGCATAAAGTTCTGGTGCAGTGTGTTATCCTCTCTGTGTCCTCCCTGCCATTGTGGGGACAGCTCCTGCCCAGAGCACCCCTGCCCACCCAGGGCACAGCCCACAGCCAATGGCCATGGCTCAGTGTGGCTGCACTGGTGAGGAGCTTCCAGATCACTGACATCCCACAGCTACAGGACAGGAGCCCCACTGAAGCTCAGCCCTGGAACTTCCTGTGAGGGATGCTGCCGGAGCACCTTGCTCCTGGTCAGAGTCTTGACTCCTGGAAGGACCCTCAGACACACATTGTAGCTGTATCTCTGACTGTATTTTCCAGATGAATTTTGGATCTGTGCTGTAGCTGTGCCTCCAGCCCTGTCCTTGTCTTAACTCCTCTGGCTCTTGTGGCTTTAGATTTCCTGAGGATTGCAGGAGCTGGCAGAGAAAACAGGCAGACGAACCCAAGATGGCGAAAAGGGAACTTTATTTACAAAAACCTCTTTATATATCCATTAATAATCTAGCAACTATTGGTCAGCAGGAAATCCACCTCCTAAAACCATTGGTCACACCTAATACCAAATACAGAGATTAAAAAAGTACAAGAATGCAGCTTATCTCTATTCTCCCTGAGAAAGAACAGAAAGATTTCTAAAACAGTGCAACTACAGGCTCCTGCTTCATCTGGGCTCTGGACTGGGGTCATTGCCAGCTGGACATGAGATGGTGACTCTGTGACCACCACCTGGCCGTGCTCAGACCTGGTGGGACTTTGCCTCCTGATGGGGACAGTGTCACTGCTGAGATTGTCTTGGCTCCCCTTCCCTTAGGGAACTGCTGACCTTTCCTGCTCTGCTGGAGCCATCATTTTGTTGTAAGAGAGCAGGTACAAATCCTGCTCATCTGCACATCAACCTGCTCCTCTGTGACCCTCCCTGGGTGCCAGTGGGAGGGGGCTGTCCTGCTGTGCTATTCTGTGGCTGTGTCAGGAGATAAAGGTGCAGGGTTCAGATAACATGAGGCTTGCTGCTCCCACATGTGAGTGGGTGCTCCAGGCTTCATCCACCAGTTGCTCCCAGCAAGAACCCACGATCCAACCATCTCCTTCCCTGGCCAAGGGCCTGCAGTCTCCCACAGGTATGTGCCACGTGACAGCTCTGCCCAGCACAGCTCCCCAGGGACGGCAGCAGGGCAGGATCTGCTGCTCAGCTGTTTCAGAGGCTGAGGCAATGCTCCCTCTGGGCAGTTCAGGGAAAGGCTGCACAGGCTGTTCCCTTCACCGTGGAGCTGGAGAGCAACCTCACTTGGTCCAGAGGAGAGAGCAGTCAGAAAAGGTTGTATAAAGCCCAGTCAGCCTGCCAGAGGGGTGGGTGCACCAGCAGCAAAAGCAGTGCCACTCTGGATGTGGCCGGGCAGGAGAGTGCCCTGCCTGCTGGGACCCAGCCTCCCCTGGGCCTGCAGCACCTCTCACCTCTCCCCTCTCACCTCCACACCCACCTGAGTCTCCTGTCCCTGTCGGAGCCTGGTCCTTTTGTTGTTCAAAATGCACTTGGGCAGCTCGAGGAGCCTGTGCAGCTCCCTCTGTTCTGGGCTGAAACTGCTGCACAGCAATTTCTTTTTCCATTTCATCTCTGGCAGAGCCCTGGAGTTTTGCTCCCTTTCTCTTCCACCCTCCTCTCCTCCTGCTGAGCTTCTCCCTGGCCCACTCTCCTTCCCTGGTGTCCCTTTCTGCTCCCAGCTCCTATTTAACCCCCATTTTTCCTCTCTCTCCTTCAGTGCTCCCACCCAGAAAGCAGATCACAAACCACAAGCTCTGTTATTCATCTAACAGATCCTAAACTACTTTCTCAGCATGATAAATGTGATCTGCTAATCTTGTGGAGAGGATTCCCTAGGATGCAAACCACTACTGGGATCTGTGGCAACCCCATGGCATCAAGCCCCAGGGGGAAACCTACAACAGGGGTGCAGCCCAAGTGTGGGCACCACAACCTGCTCCCATTAGGAATTCAGATGTGTACAAGGTCCACCAAACACACCTGTGTCCTTCCAGTGCCCAACCAAGTCTCTTGGCAGCAAGGAATTTGCTTTAATTCTGTGAGTTTTATAAAGCCTGACTCAAATCCCAGGGATTTTAGGCAGTGCTGGCACCCAGAGTGGGGTGGTGTGGGCACAGCCCTGGGGTCAGGTGCTGGGGACAGATGGGTGGGCACATCAAGAAAAGCACCAATCCAGCATTTTAGAGCAGAGCTAACTAGAAACAGCTAATTTAATTTAAAAAATTGGAAAAAAAATCATTCTTAATTAGGACAGAAACCCCCAGATAGGCTTTTTAAAAGAAAATGCCTAAAATACCATTTTTGCTTTGATTTGAAAACTATTTTTTGCTCTTCAGACTGTAAGATAAAACACATTTGAATTGATGATGCATTTCACAGCAAAAATACATCCCTTTTCATCTTGAAAATGCTGAAATGGGTTGTTAAAAAAATTTCAACATTTACCCCCTTTCTTAAAAAACCAAAATTTTTCATTTAGATTAAATGCCTTTTTTTTTTTTTAATGGAAACTCTTGATTACATTTTTTCCCAACAGCTCTAATTAGAATTAACAATTACAGCTGATTCTTGGCGGGGTTATAAACAGCTGGACTGCACAGCCCTCTCTGCTCAGGGACTTCCAAAAGAGCCCCAGCCCTGGCAGTTTAGCCCTCTGCAACATTTTAGACTTGTCTAGTCACTGGAATTTATTTTTCTTTCTTTTTTTCCCCACCCTTTCTCCTCTGAGGGTTAGTTTTTACCAGTGCAGCATCTCTAACAGTCAGGGAACTTCACAGTGAGTTGAGATCGCATTGATTTCTCGAGGAAGAAGCCGCATACTAATTTCTGCTATTTTTCTCCCTTGAGGAACACAGGTAACAGCTCCAGGAAAGCAGCTGGGTTTGTAGATATTATGCTCACCCCCTGGCTGACAGGAAAGTCTGAGGTCTGTGGGACCATCATAGCACACGAAGAGACTTTAGCTGATCTGGTGCAGTGCTGGTGTTGCTGGGAAAGCACATGGAATTAAAGCAGAATAGGTTAAGCCTGAGAAAAGCGTTAGGTGAGGATCAGGGGATGGATCAGTCCATGCCCTAGCATGCTATGCTGCCAGCACTTCCCTCTGCCTCCAGGATGATCTTATACTCCCCAGCTTTTTCGGGGGCAAGGAAGGAACACTGGAGCAGTGTGCATGGAGAGAAAGAGATTGTGGTGGAGGGAAGATGTCAGAATCTACTCTTAAAACCCCAAACCCTCTGTTCCAGGCACCCAAGCAGGTTTGTCCAGCCTTTGCAGGCAACCTTCAGAGAGCCAAGAGGCACTGGGGCATCCTCCTTCACGAAACCAGTGTCCCCAGTGCTGTTCATCACTGCTCATCCCTCTGCTGGCTCCACGCTGTCAAGGGCTGATCTCTCCCTGGAAAAAAGCCCATGGCTTCAGCCTGTCCCACTCTGCTCCTCCCACTCCCCTGCCAAAGAGTTATTGCCGTCTTGGACAAACCTGAGATAGTATTAAGCGAGAGGGAGGTTTTCATACACAAATGTCCCTGTGATTAATGGATTAAGAGATTCTGTGCAAATTAAAGCCTTTCTTCATACTTCATACTTCCAGCTCTTCAGCTCTTGCTCTTTCCCTTCCGGTCCTTTACAGAAATCCCTGTGGGCCTTGCTTGCCCCATCCATTTTGCTGCTGTTTTCTCCCCACAGTGACCCAGGGATGTGGCTGGCACCCATTTTCCCCAAAGCCTTTGCCCTGCCGAGTCCTGGGCAGACCCCGCTGCTCCTGAGCCAGCACTGTGGAGAGGAGGATGCTGTGAGCACAGCTTGTTTATACACAAAATCAGCCCAGGAGAGGGGCTATAAATGCCTCTTTATTTCCATATTTATCATCGCAGCTCAGATGGATGAGGAACCCGATGGAAAGTTTAGATGAAACAGAGAAGAAATGAAAAAGTGTTGGCAAGCAGTGGCTTAGCTGAGAGACTGGCAGCCTCAAGGGCTTCAGGAGCAAAAAGGCTTTCAATTACTGCATTGCTGCTCCATAACATCCTGATTCTCCTGCTGTGCTGCTGGGAGGGGTGGGGCAGCTGGGGAGCCCTCCCCTCCTGTGATCCCATCACGGGGAAATGGATCTGAGACTCCAAAGCAGCCTGTTTGGTCTTGTTGATGTTTTATAGGGCTGGTTTCTTCCCAGATGCTGGTGGGTGCCAGTAGCAGCAGCAGAGTGTGAGTGTGGAGGCTCCGTAAGTATCTGCAGGTGATGATGGGCACTGAGGTCACCTGTGCCATGCTGGAAAGGAGCCACAAAGGCTTTGTGGGACACCCTCAGAACATCCAGTGCTGGGTGTTGGTGATGGATGATGATTTAAAGCCCGTTTTTGCAGGGAATAATGGCTCATAACCATCCCCTCTCCTTTAATGGTGTGACACTGCCGAGATGGATGGTCTCCTTGTTTCCATCTTACGGGAGGTGTTTTATTGTCCCTGCCCTTGCTCTCAAACGCACGTGTGCTGTGGTGTGGAGGTGCTTCAAATACAGCAAAGAGGAGGTTGCAGCTGGGATGTGACTCCTGGGGGAGACAGCCAGAGAGGCAGGGATGGATGCTGCCTGTGGGCTTTGCAAGGGTCTGAAACCTTCAGCCCTGGGAGGCCCCAGGCCAAGGGAGTCTGCTCTGCTGAGGGATAACCAGGACTGTATGTCTGTGACCACCGTCTGTTCCATGGGGAGGAGGAAGGGGATGGAATAGTCCTTTGCTGCCTGCATGGCCCTCCATGCTGGTGACTTTATTTTTCACCCAAATCCTTGCTTGGGCACCCATAAAGGGCCCTGGCCAGATCATTTGAGGTGACAGCTTCTAGAAAGGATCCCTGGGGACACTGCTCCTGTCACCATCCCTGCCTGGTCGCAGCTGAGCTGGTGGCACTGAAAACTTGAGGTTCCCTTCACACCACTTCTGTACCTGCCACTTCCCTCTGCTCCTGCTACGGGCTTTATTCCCCTCCCTGCTTCCAACTCATTTGTGCCCAGCTCCGGAGGAAAGCGCTGGGAATTGATCACTGTGTCGCCTTTGCTAATTTAATCCAAAGCCGGTATCAAGCGGGAATGAGCAAGGGCAGCCCGGGGCTGCGTGAGGCAAAGCACTTGGCGGTGATGAACGGCATCGTTAATAACCTGGGATGAAATGCTGCAGTCATCTGGCATCACCGCCTCTCGGCACCAGGCACAGCCTCTGTCCCGCAGCCGGAGCTCCCACGAGGGCAGAGCTGTCCTATGGATAATCCCAGAGGGAGAAGAGTCATCGGGGCTGTCACCCACCAGGATCCTGACCCTGAGCTGGGCCACTGCTGCACTGGCAGCAGCTCACCCATAAATCTCGTGCTTCATGCCCGCTGGCAGAGCCCTTCCGAGAGCAGGGATGGCCCCTGGGCTCATCATATCCCACTTACCACTCCGGAGCCTCCAAGGGACTGATGGCAAAAGCCCTTGGACAAGTAATTTTTTTTTGCAGTGAATGAAATAGGATTTGTGCTGGTGGTGATAAGAGGCTGCAAGTTGGACCCATCTGATCCTCACAGCAGTTCAGAGAGGCTGATGCTGACATGGCAGAACAGGTCCCACCACACAAAATGGGTGAGAAAAAGCATTTTTAAAAGCAACTGGGGTAACTCTGCAGCTGTGATGCCATCCCATCCCATCTCAAGCCCAGGGTCCCCCTTTGGCCTCTCTCCCATCACACATGCTGCAAAAAGTCTCTGCTCTGAACTCAGGCTGGGTTATGATTCACTTTTTGGGCTGTAAAAATGCATTTCATTGTGTCAGCATGGAAAGTGGCCAGCTCTCTGGCAGTGGCAAGGCTGGCTGGGGCAGGCTGTTCAACAATTACACCCACTGGAGCCTAAATTCCATCTCATATTTTGCTACAGCATGACAAAAAAGGTTGAGGGGAAAGAAAGGCTAGAGAGGAAAAGTGTTTTGCTCAACAATCCTGATAGGACTCTCTCTCCAGTGACTTGTCTGGCCACAAATCCATCCATTTTGGTGCAAGTGTGGAATGCAAAGCCTGGACCTACCACCTGGAAATGTGACCTAATGAGTCTCCTGCAGCCTGTGGTGTTTTCTTCTTACCCAGGAGAGACACCTCTCATGCTGGTCCTGGCATCCTTCCAGAGGGAAAAGGGCTATTGAACCCTCTGAATGTCTCTGCCTCGCTGTGTTAAACAGCATCTCATGGCTTTTCTCCGGGTCTTCCCCCAACCAAAGCTATTTGCATGTACTTTTAGTATGAAAAAATCACAAAAAACTAAGAGCTGAGGGACAGCACTGTGAGGCTTCACAGTGAAGGCACTGTGTGACTTGGTTTTGCTTTTGGACTTAAATGTCCAATTATGTGTCTGGGGGTGTTCAGCACCAGTCAGGTAATTTAATTTGTGACCAAATTCAGAAACATTGCCAAAGCTGAGCTACTGGAGAAGCCAAATGGCCTTGAGGAGAGGAGGTGGCTTGAGCTGAACGTTTGTCCCAGGCACAAACCCACACACCTTTTCCTCAAGAAAATCTGAAAAGTCACCCTGCAGCCCTCAGCACCATCCCCACAGTGATGGTACTGTCTTGGCTGTGGGTAGGAGCTGGGAAGTAGCACCCCTTGAAATCAAATAATTTGTTGGAAAGGCAAGGGGAAGATTTATTGACTTTATGGTGACTGTGAATCCCAGTGCAGGATGAAGCTGCTGACCTGGGCTTGTGCAGGGCAAGGGCAGGTTCTGTACCACACTGTCCATGGGAGCAAGCTCTCCCTGCTGTGTCACTGCTCCCCAGGGATGGGACTGGCCCAGCTTTTCCCAGCCTTAGCCCAGGTCACTGTTCACCTTGTGAAACTCCTGGTGGAGAAGCCATCAGTGCTGTTGTACAGGGAATAGCCCAGTCCTGCACTCTCTGCTTCTCTGATTCCCTCTTTTGGACAGTCCAGTGCTGTTGGTAAGGGAAGACCAAGGGAATGCCAGTGACTGGTGTTTGGCAATGCACCGAGCTCAGCAGCCTGGGGGAGCTGGAAGTGGTGCCTAGTGTTCTCTGCCTGGGAGAGGGAACTGGGCAGAACCCGGCACAGCTGGGCAGGATGAGACCAGAGAGACCATCTGCCCAGAGAGACCATCCCCAAATGCCACCCTGCACTGGGGGCTGAGCCACTTTGAACAAAGCTCATCCTTAAAGGAAGAGGTTTAATCACGAGGGATCAATTCCATGAAGTGCAGTTCCCCCACTGCTGCTGTGGTCCAGGACAGAGGAATGCTGTGGGACCAGGATAGGGGCTCTCTGCTCGTTAACACCCCAGGCACTAACGAAGCCCAGGAGCAGCTGCAAACAGAGCCAGCTGAAGGATTCCTGCTGCCTCCCACCAATGCTGCCTGTGATCCATCAATTACCTATCTGCTTAGTCCTTTTCTCCATCCTTTTACAATCTAAATAGCACATTTTATAGATGCTGCTAAGTGATGTGATCAACATCAATTACCTACTAAAAGAGAATCAAGTCTTGATTTAAAATTAAGTGCTGCATTTTCCCATGTTCTTTATATGTAGCCAACAGAATAATTGCAGTGACATAAAAACTAATTACACAACTCCACAATTAGGCCTCCCTCCTAGTGCTGTGATTGTCTTTAAGTATACGGATGAAAAATTACTCCCAGTCCCAAATTACTCTCTCACACCCATCTTCTCCAATACCTTTGGAAAAAGCCCTCCATCCCATCAGATGAAACAGAGGAACTCAAGATGCAGAAGGTAATACAGGCAGATTGTGTTTTCTTATTTCTTTGATGTGGGAGTGGTTTCAGATGTGGGATTAGGCTGGGATTGCCCAGGGATGCAGCAGTACCCATCTCTGGATGGACTGAGCATCTCAGTGAGGCTTCCCAAACTGCCTGGTGGCTGGTGTGCCAGCACCCTGAGACAACCAGGGAGAAAATCCTCTTCCCTATGCCCCAGCTGACATTTGACTTCTGGGCTGTTAGCAGAGGCCAGTCCTGTCTGGCTGCCAACCTTGGGCTTGGTGTGCGGAGGGGTTTTATTGCGGTAGCTGAAAGAGGGGGATCACCTGGCTTCAGGAGATGGGGGATCATCCCCTTAGTGCTGTTCCACCTGGCAGAAAGAAGGGGAGGAGCTGGATCCAGCTCACCTGCCCTGCTGGAGAGACAACAGCAGGGTTTGGGCAGAGACAGTGCCATGTCCTGAGCTGTGGCAATGCTGTTCCGGGACCAGAGAGGACCCAGAGCCCAAAAACAGGAGAAAGAAGAGGCTGGAGTACAGCAGCACTTTTACCCATCCAAAGGCCAGGAGTTACACCCAGCCAGCAATCACATAGCTGCCTGAGAAACCATAAACCCCAACAAAAATCATAAACATCAATAAAGCTGTGGTGCACTCCTGACAGGCTTTGAGGGATTTGATTCCAGATTATGTTTTTGAGATGTTTACAACCAACCTGGAAAGACTGAAAATATTCAGTTACTGGCAAGGAGAGCTGAGATTTGCTTACACTCAATCTCCTGCCTCCAGGATCTCTGTGGGTGCCAGCAGTGAAGCACAGAGCACAAGTGAGCAGAGCTGTGGGGACAGTGGCCTAGGGACAGGTCCCCCTGCTGTCACTGAGCATCTTTCACTGGATAATTAAGCATTGCAGGTTTCATTTTGGGGCTGGCAGGGTGGTTTTGGCTCCTGTGGGGTGGATCCCATGGCCTGTTTCTCAGTCACAGCCCAGCATTTGCCAGGGAGGGTTGCACAGCTCGTGGCTGTGGATTCTCCATCGTTTCTGCAATGCCATCGCTCAGTCACAGTCAGGAGAGAGGTGGGAAATGCTTTGGCATGACTTTAATCAGCACAGTGCTTTGAGTGAATGAGGTGAAGGGCCAGTGGGCTCACACCTGTGGCAACCCGGCATTCCCTGTGCCTTCTCTGACTTTGTCACCTCATTTCAGTGTGAGTCAGGGGTGCTAAGGCTGTGAATTTACACCCTTGAGTTTACCTGAAACCTCACTACCTTCCTCAAAACCTGTGAAAATACAGGGGGTGGTGAAGTAGCTCGCGGCAGGGACGATAAATAAGGCCAACATCTCCTGATCCTTGTGAATATTCCCTCCTGACCCCAGCATGGATCCCAAATATCCTCCCCTTGCTTCCCAGCACCCATCCCGAATATCCCTCCTGTCCCCCAGCAGCGGGGCTGGGGTAGCTCGGGACTCCCTGGCACAAGAAGCAGAAGCCCCCCGGGCCCGGACCCCTCTCCCTGGCCGCACTCCTGCTGCCGGGGGCTCCGGGCTGCCCGTGCCCTCCCGTTTTCCTGGAGCCCATCGATCCCCGGTGCTCCGTGTCCGCCCCAGACACCGCGAAGGCCAGCAGGCGGTACCCAGCCAAGCCGCTTTCTTCACACTTTTTCCCTAACACAGAATCCCAGAAACGTTTAGGTTGGAAGAGACCTCCAAGGCCATCGAGTCTAACCTGTGCCCGATGCCCACCTTGTCACCAGCCCAGAACACTGAGGGCCACCTGCAGGCGTTTATTGGACACCTCCAGGGAGGGCGATTCCACCACCTCCCCGGGCAGTCCCTTCCAGCCCCCGACCCCACCGTTTCATGGAGAAATTCCTCCTGATGTCCAACCTAACACGATGCGGAGAGGCGCCCCCAGCCAGCCAGTCCCGTCAGTCCCTTCCGGAGGGACAGATCCTCCGAGGCGGAGCTGCTGCTGTTCCCACTGCCAGGGAGGCTCCTGCCCACCCAGCGCGGCCCCGGCTTCCGGGGCCCGACCCGGGACACGGCTCAGCCCGGCCCGGGACAGGGGACACGGCTCAGCCCGGCCCGGGACAGGGGACACGGGACACGGCTCAGGCCGGCCCGGGACAGGGGACACGGCTCAGGCCGGCCCGGGACACAGGACACAGCTCAGGCCGGCCCGGGACAGGGGACACGGCTCAGACCGGCCCGGGACACAGGACACAGCTCAGCCCGGTCCGGGACAGGGGACACGGCTCAGACCGGCCCGGGACAGGGGACACGGCTCAGGCCGGCCCGGGACACAGGACACAGCTCAGCCCGGTCCGGGACAGGGGACACGGGACACGGCTCAGCCCGGCCCGGGACAGGGGACACGGGACACGGCTCAGGCCGGCCCGGGACAGGGGACACGGCTCAGGCCGGCCCGGGACAGGGGACACGGCTCAGGCCGGCCCGGGACAGGGGACACGGCTCAGGCCGGCCCGGGACAGGGGACACGGCTCAGGCCGGCCCGCGACAGGGGACACGGCTCAGGCCGGCCCGGGACAGGGGACACGGCTCAGACCGGCCCGGGACAGGGGACACGGCTCAGACCGGCCCGGGACAGGGGACACGGCTCAGGCCGGCCCGGGACAGGGGACACGGCTCAGACCGGCCCGGGACAGGGGACACGGCTCAGACCGGCCCGGGACAGGGGACACGGCTCAGGCCGGCCCGGGACAGGGGACACGGCTCAGACCGGCCCGGGACAGGGGACACGGCTCAGACCGGCCCGGGACAGGGGACACGGCTCAGGCCGGCCCGGGACAGGGGACACGGCTCAGGCCGGCCCGGGACAGGGGACACGGCTCAGGCCGGCCCGCGACAGGGGACACGGCTCAGGCCGGCCCGGGACAGGGGACACGGCTCAGACCGGCCCGGGACAGGGGACACGGCTCAGGCCGGCCCGGGACAGGGGACACGGCTCAGACCGGCCCGGGACAGGGGACACGGCTCAGGCCGGCCCGGGACACAGGACACAGCTCAGGCCGGCCCGGTACAGGGGACACGGCTCAGGCCGGCCCGGGACAGGGGACACGGCTCAGGCCGGCCCGGGACACAGGACACAGCTCAGGCCGGCCCGGGACACGGGACACGGCTCAGGCCGGCTCGGGACAAGGCGGGGCCGGAGCAGGACCGCCTCCACAGCACGAGGCACGAGCGGAGCTGCGAGACTGCACTCTGCTAGGGGCGGGGCCAAGGGCGGTGGGACACGCTCGGACGGGCCAAGGGGGTGTGGCCAAGGGCAGAGGCGGTGTTGATTGGGTCGGGCGGGGTGAGGGGCGGGGCCAAGGGCGGGAGCAGGGCTACAAACGGTGCTGATTGGGTGGGGCGGGCCCAGGCGGAAGGGGCGGGGCGGAGCGTGCGCAGTGCGGAGCGGTGAGTGGCTGCGGGGGGGGTGGGGGGTGGGTCGTGGCGGGAGGCGCTGCCGGGGCGCTGTGAGGGCGTCAGCGCCACTCCGGGTCGGCAGTGAGGACCCGCGGGGTACGGGCTGCGGCTACGAGCTGCCGCCTCCCCTGCGCTGCCCTCGTTCGAGCGGAGCTGGCGGTGAGGCCTTGCCGGGGTAGCTGCCCGCCGCCTCGCTTCTCAAGAGTGGCGCATGTCCGACTTCGGGGTTCTGGCAGGGCTGGCAGGACAGGCATCTGTTGGGGCTGGAGTGTTAGAGCAGTGACCGAAAACGCGGGCCCTGTGAAGTGCATTTACACACACAGTAAGTGTCCTGCGGGGCAGGACAGGGACCCCTTACATTGGGGGCTTTTAAATATAAATATTTACACGTAAGTTTCCCCAAACGGGCACAGTTTGGATCCTGCCTGGAGCACGAGGCCGGGCTCGGTGACCTCCTGTGTGCCCAGGCGGCTGTGGAATAAAAACATGCTGGAACCATTGGAGTAGCTCTGGGATATTAAAATGAAGGGTGTGCGATCTGTAACACGAGGCCTGAATTTTAAAAGTATTTTAATTATTTTGGTACAAACCTACATATGGCTGTCTGGCTGGAGAACTGGTAAAATCACACAAGGCCAGGGAGCGAACGCTGAGCAAATGGGATTTTGTACATAAACACTATTTGGAATGTTGCCTTAAAATGTTTAACTTCAGCGGTTGATTAACACTTGCATTAGGAGTGTTAGGAGTGATCTTTGAGCACTGACGCTGCCCACCTTCAGGAGTGTCTGGGTTTACACCAACATGTTCTGTAGACACAATTTCTTAGGGCCAAGTTATTTACTCTGCAGTATTTTTCTGCTAGAACTAACCCAGTCCAAGTGTGGCGCAGAGGCAGAGCTGACTGCACTGGTACTGTTAAATTTGCCTGCCATAGGAGGATAATCTGCAGAGGCATTTCTGTGGTGGAGCTGTCTGTGGAAGAGGCTGCTCCATGCACAGCCTCGGCAGGAACCTTTTAAGTGCAGATAAGTCTCCGGAGGACGTTAGAAGACGATGACACACCCTGTCATTTACCGAATGTGCTGCTGCAGCATTCCTACTCCCTCTGATCTTTTGAATTCATTTGTTCTCTGGGAGTAGAATTGTTAAGGGATGGACTTACATTTTTCTCTGTTTTTCCCCCAACCCTGCCTTAAAATGGCCCAGCCTGTTGAATGTTTTTTAGCAGCCTCTAGGGCATTTCTATGGTGAAAGTATCCAAAATGTTGTCCCAGAAACTTCAGGAGTGCAGCTAACAGGTGAGAGCAGTGATGCAAGTTGTGGAGGCTGTTCTCTGTGTGACCACGTACTTAGTAGATTTGAAGGAATACAGATACGATCCTTTGGAAGAAATCAGCTGGAAACCATTCCTAGAGAGTGGTCACAACAGCCCTTGGGCCTGCAGCCCCATCCCTAAGTCCTGAAGCAGCACAAGAGGAGTGCTGATGCTACTGCCACCACCTCCTCCCTCTTTACAGTGGAGAATTTCTTTTGCCTGGAAAAGTCTCCAGCACCCCCAAAGCTCTCTCTGTCTGCTCCTGCTTGGGTTGGGCAGGTATGGTTGAAAGCACGACAGCCATACCTTGAGAATTTGCAAGGCAGTGGATTATTTGGATAAATTTAGGGATAATAGTCAGCTTTTCTATGTGCTAATCCTCTCTGCTATTGACTCCCTCCGTGGCTTTTATAACCCACCTCAGCTCTTACCACTCAGCACTCTCCTCTGAGAAATAAAGCTCGACTTGGGCTTGTGAGGGAGGTGAATCAGCTTTAATTAAGATTTGTCGAGCGCTTTGTTGATAAGTTCTCAATAGCTAGTTGCTATTTTCTATGAACACGCAGATATTCTTAGCACCTGAAGTGAGAAGTGACACAACACTGGGGATCTCTGGGAAGCAGCCCTGTGGAGGGAAACGGTGCCTGCTCACCAAAGCTTTGTCAAATCCATTCTGGCTGCGGTTCATGAGGCAGCTCAGCAAAACCTCAAATCCCTCTGAGTCTTTGGGAATCTGAAATGTTCCTGAGAGTTAAGCCCTGCTTTTGCATGAGATTTGTAGCTCTTGCCCCCTTGCTGGATTTCTCTGGAGCTGCTGGCTGGGTTTGGTGCAGCTGTGTACTGGTGGCATCAGCTGCTGTCACCTGCTTTGGAGCACCTTGTGGCAATGACTTCAATTGCTTTCAAAAACTGTCCCCTCAAACTAAGGTGTCTGGGGTAGGGGGAACTGGGTGATGGCCCTTACAGGCACCAGGCAGTCACAGAGGTCGGTGGGGCTGTGTGGAGTGAGAGGGGACGAGGGAAGCTGTGCCCTTCCCCATGGCTGCATTCCATTCCCTGCTGGCTTTCTGCACTGCAACAGCGAGGTGGCAAATGAACCTTTAAGAACTTCCTTTGTGAAACATAACAAAGTCGTGAATGGAAGCAGTTACGGTGGTGGTGTGTGTGGGTGCCCTTGAGCAGGATGAGGAGCTCTCTTGTATTTTGGGGAAGAGAAGGCTGTTCATTTGGCTCTGTCACTGCTGTGGGAGTCACCAGATGGAGGATGCTAAAATGAAATAGAGGGCTGGAACAGCCTACTTGTCCACGGCCCTGTCCTGAACCAGGTGAGAGATACTCAGCACCAGGCTGGACAGTGGTGGATGGTAGTGCAGATCTGGACAGGGACCAGTTCCCTCTGGGCTGTGATGGAATCCTACTCTCAGAGAGCCTGACAGGTCATCTAACTTGCCCTTGCAGCAAACTGAGCGGCCAGTTTGTCCCTTGTCTTTATAGAATGGAGAGCCCCATGGCTGGCTGTCCTTGTAAATAAGCCCTGTTAAAATCTGAGAGCTGATACTGGCCCTGGAGGGAGCAGGGATGGAGAAACCCTTCCATAACTGCTATGGGGCAGCATGTTTTGCACTGCTGACTGCTCTGCTGGTTGCCCAGACCCTCTGGTTTGCCTGTGACTCAGAGGTGATAGCCAGCACGGAGCCCAGAATTGGGTATTTTATGTTCTTAGATCACAGAGCAATGCTCAGCTCTTTGGAGCTGTGGTGTCACAGCACTGCCACATTTAGTCTGGTCCCGTTTTCCTCAGTGTTCTGTCTGGAGAGCTTTCCCCTGGACTCTGTTTGTGTGCTTGATCTCTGTTTGTGCTGTTTCCAAGTGCGGTTCTTTGCATTGTTCTCCTTGCTTTTCTTTCTATTGATTTGTGGGTGTTTTGGGAACTTTTCTTCAGTTTATCAATTCCGATCATGACCTCCAGAGTGCTTCCAGCTCTTAACTCCTGGGCATCCTTTCAGGTTTTATAAAAGTGCTTTCTCTTTCGTTGTTCAGGCCATTAATGGAAAGGATGAACAGAAGCAGACCTGGGCTGAGCTCCCAGGGCCCATACACAAGGATTTCTCCTGTGGTGACAGGGAATTGCTGTTAGCTACCCCTCAAGTGTGTGGGGTTGAGTTGCTTTGGTTGGTCTTTTTATTCTTAGTTAGTAATGAGCACTGGGCCTCATTAAGGTGAGCTCACCCAGACCCAGCTCCTCTGGCTTTTGAAAGCATCAGATGGATAGAGTGAAAAGTCTGCTTTGTGCTGGTCAGAGGTGTGATGGGCAGGTCTCAGTAGTGGGGGATTTGTGCTCTCTTTCTGAAGGCTTAGGTGATTTTTAAGAGCTTTTATGAACTTCTTTTACCTGGGGCTTCTTGCCAGCACTTGCTGGGACTGGCACGGCTCTGAGGCAAGCCTCAGCCCTGCTTTCCACTCAGAGCTCCCCGAGCAGTGGGGTGTGCATGAAGGGAAGTTGTGTCTAGCATGTCCTGCTCCCCTTTGTTTCTCTGTAGGTCTCTCCTCAGCGAGAACTGGGCTTGTCTGTATATGACTAAGGTAGCAAAAATACATCTTTCTCGTCAAGCAATTCCAAGTTCCCTGTGTGATTGCTCTTCTTTGGAAAAAATAAAATTACTTGCTCTGGAGAAATTAATGACACTCATTTTTATCCCTAAATAGTGTGTCACTGTGGGAGTAGTTGCAGGATACCTCATTGCACCAGGGCTCTGCTGTCACCTCAGAGCCAACTGAGTTCAACTATGTTTCAGGAAGAGGAGTTACTTGAGCTGAAATAGATTTCACTGGAGCAAACATCACTGCCCAAGCAGGACCAGCCCTACCCACGCTGAGTTCTGTGAGTACTGATCTGCTGGGTTCAGCTGTCTCAGTTTTAAGCATTGGTCCTTGTCATAGTTTGATGCTGGCCAAATGCCAGGCACCCATGACAGCTGCTCATTTGCTCTCCCCTGCCACAGCTGGGCAGAGGAGGAAAAAAAAGTTTAACAAAGGGGTCATGAGTCAAGATAAGGTCTGGGAGAAAACACTCCAAGGGCAAAACAGGCTCAACTTAGGAATATAAAGTGAATTTATTACCTCAGAGTCAGAGGAGGATAATGAGAAGTTAAATAAGCTCTTAAAGACACCTTTTTTCCCCCAACCCCTCCCTCTTCCCTACTGACAGTGCAGGGAGACAGGGCATGGGGGTTTTTGGTCAGTTTATCACCGAAATCTTCTGCTACTCAGGGAGAGAAGTCCTTCCCCTGCTTGGCCGTGGGGTCCCTCCCACGGGAGACAGTTCTCACCCTCTCCAGTGCAGTTCCATCTCATGAGCAGCAGTCTGCCCAAAACTGCTGCAACGTGAGCTCCTCCCATGGGCAGACAGTCCTCCCCAAACTGCTGCGGTGTGGGTCCCTTGTCCCACGGGGTGCAGTCCTCCAAGGACAGGCTGCTCCAGCCTGGAAGCAAGGGCTCTCTCTCCACTGGCTCTCCCACTGTATCACAACTCCTCCAGGCATCCACCTGCTCCTGTGGGCACCTCCCCACGGGCTGGGGGGTGGATCTCTGCATTCCCATGGACCCCTTGGGCTGCGGTGGCTCAGTTGCTTCACCATGGCCTTCCCCATGGCCTGCAGGGGAATCTTGGCTCCAGCACCTGGAGCACCTCCTCCCCCTCCTTTTCCACTGACCTTGTGGTCTCCATGTTGTTTCCCTCACATGTTCTCACCTCCTTCTTTTCTCTGGCTAGGAGAAAACTGCATGTTTTGGTTTTCTTCTTAAGTATGTTATCATAGAGGTGTAATTAATGTGTCTAATTAACCCAGGCTTGGCCAGAGGTGTGTCCATCTTCAGAGCCATCAGGGATTGGCTCTGCTGGACATGGTAGGAGCTTTTAGCAACTTCTCAAAGAAGCCACCTCTGTGACTCCCCCTGCTACCAAAAAGCAGGCCAAGCAAAACCAACACAGTTCTCTTCTGAACTGCTCTTCCACCTGTTATTCCATCTTTCTTTGGTGTAACTGTGGAGTGAAATTTGGGCCCCACTGAATTTAAGGGACAACACAGGATTCCTCCGTGGTGGTCATGTCTTCCTCCTCTCCAAGATGGTCACTTGAGGTACCCAGTTGTTCACTCCAGCTGTGCTTCAGGGACACCATCAACAGGATGGAGGCACTGTGCTCTCTTTGTTCTCCTGTATTAGTCCATGGCTGATGATAGAATCTTATAATCTTGGAATATTCTGCATTGGAAGGCGCCCACAAGCATTGAGTCCAGCTCAGTGGGTGCCCTGACCAAATTTCAGTTCCAGGGAGAAAATTCACTCTCCTGTGTTGGTTTTGCTTAGCCCAGTTTTTGCTGGGGGGGGGGGGGG
Source organism: Acanthornis magna (assembly GCA_036785705.1). Classification (NCBI taxonomy): domain Eukaryota; kingdom Metazoa; phylum Chordata; class Aves; order Passeriformes; family Acanthizidae; genus Acanthornis; species Acanthornis magna. Next base: position 361,086 of record JAWUZG010000168.1, read on the forward strand.
GGGGGGGGCACAAAGATGGCTCCTGTGTGTTCCGTATGAAGGTTGTGGAAGCTTTCACCATGTCCAGCAGAGCCGATCTCTGATGGCTCTGAAGATGATGGACGTGCTGCTGGCTGAGGCTGGGCCAATTAGAGATGTTAGTTATGCCTCTGTGATAACATATTTAAGAAGAAATCAAAACAATGGGTGCATGCACTTCTTTTTAGCCAGAGGAAGGAGGAGGTGAGAACATGTGAGGGAAAACAATATGGAGACACCAAGGTCAGTGGAGAAGTTGGGGGAGGAGGTGCTCCAGGTGCCAGAGCCGACAGTCCTCTGCCAGCTGTGGTGAGGATCATGGTGAAGCAGTTGTCCCCCTGCAGCCCATGGGGTCCATGAGGGGTGCAGAGATCCACCCCCAGCCCGTGGGGAGGTGCCCATACCAGAGCGGGTGGATGCCTGGAGGAAGCTGTGATCCAGTGGGAGTCCCAGTAGAGAAAGGCCTTGCTCCTGAGATGGAACAGCCTGGCCTCAGAGGCCTGCACCCCATGGACGAGGGACTCATGTTGCAGCAGCTTGGGGTGGGCTGCTGCTCGTGAGATTTGGACCCACACTGGAGGAGTTTGCAGAGGACTGTCTCCCATGGGAGGGACCCCATGGCTATGCAGAGGACGTAAGCAGCAGCAGAAGATCTTGGTGATGGACTGACCAAACCCCCATATCCTGTTTCCCTGTGCTGTTGGTGGGGAGGAGGGAGGGGGTGAGTGGAGAAACAGTGTCTTAAGGGTTATTTTTACTTCTCATTTGCCTCCTCTGACTCCATTAGCAATAAATCACTTTGCAACTTTAAGTTTCAGCCTGTTTTGCCCTCAGTGCATCTTCTCCCGGTTCCTTAACTCATGAGCTCTGTGTGTGTGTGTGTGTGTGTGTGTGTGTGTGTTAACTTTTTTCCCCCTCTCCTCTGCCCAGCTGTGGCAGGGGAGAGTGGAGAGAGCAGATGTCATAGGTGCCTGGCATCTGCCCAAGGTCAAACCACGACATCTCCCTAAAACATTCCTGTGGCTTCTGTTGGATTCTTCCTTTTCTCCAGGGGGCTGTGTGCTGTAGTTAAATATGGATAGAAAAGTTGTGTTCCACTCTGGATTACAGCGGAATCTCAGTGGTGGATAAATTGCATCCCAAGTCTAGTTTGCAAAGCCCTTTGGGCTTCATGGGCTGCAGGAAGCTGTATTTTATTCTAGATGTGTGTTTGCAGATAATTCTATAGGATTTGCAGGCAGCAGGTTGTAAGAGCCCTGATTATACTGGTTCCCTGTGCAGTCAGACTCTGCCCAAATAATTCAAGTGCCTGCTGCAAAGAGAGGGAAAGGAAGATGGAAGGATGATTTAGAAATCTCTGGAGTAGATGGGAAGAAGATGCATATGTTGATCTGAAGGAGATATCAAGCCACGTATATGCCTTTAAACATCTAAATAAAAGTCAGGATTTTTTTAATGGTTGCCTACTTTAAACACAAATAATTCCTTTAACGAGAGGTTTTAAAGGTTTAACTTAATTTTAGAATTTTTATTTCAAGCCTACTTCTAAAAAATTAACTTTTTTAATGCAGAATGCTTTAACGTCTTCTGTGTTGGTGCTCATTTGCAAGAAATCTCTGCACAGTTATTTCTTATGTACCAGTTAAATCTATCAGCCAACAGATGTCAAGTGTAGCAAAAATGCTATAATAATATTATGGTCTAATAATAGTTATAATGATTCTAATTACCTGGTGCAGCTTTAGAGAGAGGCAGATTCAGAATTAGTGTAAAGGAGGTGTTTAACCTTGAACTGCAGAAGCAGGGCACTTCGAGATGGTGCCTGTGCTGCGCCCCCTCCTTCGTATTGGATACCCCACTCCCTTTGTTTTCCTCCAGCAAACTGGGAGCAGCAGTCTGGTCTGTTTAAATGTTAGGCCTCATTCTGGCTGTGTTCAGAAGAGGAGAGGAGTGCTGTCGAGTTGAGGATGAGCATGTTTCCTGGAATACCTGGGAGTGGGAAGCCTACTCATTTTTAACCCTTGTCTGCCCTGATTTTGGCGTGCTCCCACTGCCTGATGATTGTGGCACTCACGGATTGCTACCACCTTGGGATGGCTGCGGAGCCTCAGCAATCTCCATCTTTCATGCAAGCTGGTTGTGCTGCATTTAAGTGTCAGGGAGGCTTTGCCACAGCCTGGGAAGCACAAAGCCAGCCTGAATCTCCTCATGAGAGAGCGTTTGGGGGTGTGCAGGTGAGTGGCTGTGAGTCATTGATCCTGAAGGAGGATTTGGTGTGGGGGTGAGGCAAGCACTGGGCTGGTGCATGAGTGCTGTGCTTGCTTTGCCTTTGACAGTCTGGCCCCACAGAGCCTTGTCAGTCTCCTTCCCCAGCTTGCTCCATGTGCCAGCTCTGTTGCATCACTCCCAATGCCCCTTTATCACCATATTTTTCCTTTAGGAAGGATCCTGGGCTGCATTTTCTGTATTCCTGTGGTTTTGCCTGATACTGTTGTGTGCTGTTAGTGCCTTGGGGTCCCAGTGCTTGTTGTTGCTGCAGGACCGATAAGGCATTGTGTAATGGAACCCCTCTTGCCACAGCGTTTGTTCTAATCCTGTGCCATGCAGTGGTGAGGAGTCGCTGGTTCACAGAGCAGGAGCCTTTCCACAGAGGAAGCTCTGCGTAGGCTGGAAGTTGACAGCTTTCCATGATTATATGCTGAACCTTCTTCCTCTGAATAATAGATTTCACAGGCTGATGAGAACTACAGGAACTTGTGTCTCAGTTGTTGGTCCCTGGCATGGGGAGCAGCTGGGAATCTTCTACTGCGTTCCTGTAAAATGGACCCAGAGGTGCTCTTGTAAGGTTTTCTTCATTTCCAGCCTGCTCATAGGCTGACATGCTCTGCTTCTCTGGAAAGCTCTGCCTGCCAACACCTGCAGCACACCTTGTCCCGGGGCTTGTGCTGATGAGAGCTCTGTCGCCTTCATTCTTCCCTTTGGGGAGGTTCAGCCTTTCCTCTGGGGAGGTTTACCTTCATGCTGGAGTCATTGTGTGTGTTGGTGTATCACCATGGAGATGAGGCCATAGGAGCTTCAGGGCACAGCCTTTTCCAGGCTCATGGGAAGAAAGATGCGGTAATGGGCTCTGCTTATTTAGGGAAGATGATTTCTTGGAGTAAATAAATCGTCAAAGAACACTTGGCATCACCCCAGGTGCTATTAAGGAAAAGATCTCTTGAAGCCAGAGCTGTGAGGCTCATGCAATATTCACTTGCTTTGAACACGCTGCTTTGCTGTGCTCCACATCAGGCATTGCCGCTGTGCCCAATGCTGACTCACTGACCCACTTGTGCTTTAACTTACCCTGAGATAACAAAGCTCCCGTTGCTTTTCTCCTCCCTGTGTATGTACTTCTCATCCCACTGCAACAGGATCCGGCATCCCTTTCCTTGGCCACTGAGTGTCCAGACTTTCACTGCTTTGAGTGGTTACAAGGCTTCACTTCCCATGACTGCTGCTGCTTTGGCTGGGTTTCCAAAGGATCTGGAGGCTGTGTGGCTGCACTGAGCTCTCCTCTGTGGAGAAACAACCCTGGGTTGGCAGCTTGTGCCAGTACACCCCAAAACCCTGTCTGTTTGTGCTGACATTCTTGGGGGGTTGGGGACACTGCTCTTTCCATGTGCCTGGCCCTGTCGCATTCTTTCCTTGTCTAGTTTCTGCTTCATGGAGAACCCTCCCAACAAGGTCTGGAAGAACCCTGTGGCACCTCTCTGCCTCATTGCCTCCGCATCTCATTCCAGACTTCATCTGTAAACATCTCTTTGCCCTTGCTTAAAAACACTGTCTCTTAATTTCTCTCTGCAAGAATATTATTTAATTTGTAACAGTTTTAGGACGTTATTTGAAAAATCCGATATGAAGCTGTATTTCATTTACTGTAATGATCCACTAATGCAGGCATATTTCAAAGGCAGGCGATGCAGTACTGTGGGGTTTAATTAAATTTTGTTTTTCAAGTAAGCATCAATAGACAGACAATAACAAATGGTGGACAATATGCATACAGAACAAAGTCTCTCCATTTTCCTTTTCAAGACTGTGGAAGTGAAAATGTATAGCTCTTAAAATGGACTTGGCCTGCTCACAGCAGCTGCTTTAGTGTAGTTAACTCACTTTAGGAGGAGTTTTTTCTTCTTACTCTGCCTTAATTAATTTTCTTGTTCTCCTTCTGCCCACAAAATAAACTGTTACACTGTGGAAAATTTCCAGAAGGAGCCATGGGTGATCTAAGTGCTTCTTCAAGTTGTGGACTTAGTTTTGAATACTGTATGATGTTCCCGAGTATGTACCACTCCTCCAAGTGGGCCCTCCTCAGGGTGACAGAACCAAAGGGCTGGGTGTGAGGTTCCTGTCTCTGGGAAATGGATGTGCCAGCCTTGGAAAGGGAGGGGAAAATGGTGTTGCTGCATGCAACGTTGTTGTACTCAAATCAGGAATCAGCAAGCGGCTCTAGAGTGCATTTTGTTCCTTTTCTCCCACTGAGTGTGGGGTAATCAAGTACACAATGTATGTGAAGAAGCTTAGGAAGTGTGTTCCACGTCAGCAGGAGGCTTCTGGGAATCATCCCAGTACTCAAAGCGTGGCACTTGGACACTTGTTCTTGTGGTAAAGAAATTCATCAGTGATGCTGTAAATGGGCTCCTTTGTTCAGATTTGAGGAGCAGGATGAGATGGGACGGCTGAGGTGGATTTGGTTCTCTCCAAGTGTCTGGAGAATTTGCTGTTGTTTAGGAACAGAATTAGAATTTGCTGAGGAACTTGGAGTGGTTCACACAGCACTCCAGCCCTTTGATTCTCTCTGAAATCTCTCAAAGTCAGAGAGCTGAAAAAAGCATGAATTTTTCAGAGGAAGAGTCTCCATTTAGAGATGTGAGTTCAAGCCATGTCCTGGGTTGATGCCTAAAGCTTTGCCTGCTTAATCTGCCTTCAAAGGCTGGGGCAAGGGCTGTGCCTGGAGCTGGCGGTGCTTTCTGCTGCTGAGCCCGGCTGGGTCACAGTCCAGAGAGCTGTTGGCTGGAAATTGGAGTATGTAAAGCCTGGGAATCTGTGGGAACCTGACTCCTGATGTCTTCGCAGCTGTAAGTGCCTGAAAAGCATCGCTGTGAATGACAGACTTGTGTCTGTAACCTCCTCCTCTTCCACGGGATCTCGGTGTAACACTTCCCGCGTTCCAGGAACAGCCTGTGTTTTGCTCCTTGCTGGAAGCAGTGCCGCGAGTCCTTTACAGCCCTCCTGGTGCCTGGGCCAGCTGAGCGTTGTGTTCTGAGCTGAGTGAGAGGCTCCTGGGAGCAATAATCCTGGCCAAGGCTGGCAGGATGGGGTCCTGTGCTCCATGCCAGTCCCTGTGGCTGGAGAGGAGTCCTGGTACAGATAAAAGGGTGTCTAAATATAACTTGTCATCAGGCATCAGATGCTCTTTAAATTAACTGGAAAAGCCCCACACAGCTGAGGTTTGTACTGGCTCTGCTAATGCCAGGGGGAATGCCCTGTGCCTGATTCCTTGTACTTCCCTTGTTCCTTGCTTTAGGCTGCCCGATTTTCCATTTTCTCACTTCTTGTTGGTAGGTAGTGTCAAGGTTCTGTTCCTGGGATTTGGGACAGGCAATTGCTTTTTGGTGATTTGAAGCAGTATCTCCATCTTCTTTTGTCCTTCCTTTGGATCCTTTTCTCTCTGTGGCTGCTCTTGCTTTGCTATAAACTAACCTCCTTCCAGCCTGGAACTTCAGGCCTCTTGCAGACTCATTTTCATGGGGCCATTATCCATCTTCTATAGAAGGAATGGCTTTCTTGGCTATGGTGTGGCTCAGGTGGTGGCTTGCAGATGGAGCCTGCTGGAACATCTGGAGCCAGCGGCTGAGCTGTGTGCCCTCTGTGCAGACCAGGGAGTACTTGAGCCTGGTCTTTGCAGGAGCAGGTGAGTGATTTGAGATCCTCACAGTACTGTTGGTTTAATTTATTCTTGCAGATGTACCCAGAGCAGTTTTAGGGGTTTGTTCTGCCCAGCAGGATCACAGAAAAGGAGATGCCTGAGCCCTGTGCTTTAGTGGTTCTTGCAGCACTGTGCAGCAAACGGGACCTGAGAGGGGCCTCCGCACAAGGTCTAGAAGGTCATAAGCTCACAGCATGGGAAACTGCAATGGTGCTTGGGAATGAACAACAAAAAAAAGGCTCTAGCACTATTTAAAAGGAAAAATTAGTAATCTGTAACTCAGTTTTGAGGGAATGCTTGTAGCAAGAGAGCATCTGCTGGCTGGGAGGGGAGGAGCGCTTGCTCAGAGAAGTGATAATCCATTGTAGCGCATTGCAGACACTTACAGATGTTAGACTTCCTCAGGCCTCTGTGGGATGAGTGAGGTGCTGTGCCACTGGATGAGGAATGTGGAGTTTCTAAGCCCTCCCGTGCTTCAACCCAGAGTGATAATTTAAACACCAAATCCTTGTTAATAATGGGTCCTGCTGGTAGCTGCCTGGTGTGGGGGAGCTGCATGGGAGCGTGTGCTGGTGTTTCACAATGAGAAGTGTGCTGGGCTCCACGAGCACTCGGGGCTGACACCGGCCGGCTCGCTTTCTTGGATTTCTTCTTTGGAGTTTGGCAGCCGTCTGCTTCAGGGAGCACAGTGGCCTCATAAGAGTTTATTTGATCTGACACATGACAAATTGTTTCTGCTGGCGGCTACTTGAGGCGCAGTCTGTTCTCTGGCAGTCGTGGCTCTGCGGGCACTGGGAAGAGGAGGAAGGCAGGTCTGCCTCCTCCTCTTAGGAAACATCAGCTCAGGGAGTGTTGCTTTAACCCCCCTGCCATCCCAGCCTCCCTTTTGCTGGTTGATAATTGTGCTCTTGGCATGGATTATTAATGATGTTTGTGTGCTAGGTGTGTCTGCAGGTGCAGGTTGTGGTTCCTGTGACATGTTGGCTGTGGGGAGAGGAGAGCCTGTATTCTGGAACCAGACCCAGTTGCCATTAAAAATGCTTTGTTAAGTTGCTTTTTTTAGGACATCCTTTTAGCTCTGCAATGAGGAGCAGAATATTACGTTCCTCAGCAGAATAAAAAGTACATGTCCCCTGTGAGATGGTGTAAATACATTTTATCTGTTCTATTACCTGCAGTTTTGAGAATATGTCCCCTAAGCATTTTAATCTTGTTTTCCAGAGTTGTCTCAGAGTGAGGAATCACTCCTATTTGCAACTTTGGGAATGATTACTTGTTCATTAATTTCTTCCCTTTCCTGCTGTCCATCTATTATTGCTTCCAAGAGAAAAAACCTCTCCGTAAATCTCCCCTGAAACAGGGCTGAGTGCCTGATTAGACAGAGAGTTATGTGTGCTGGGAACGTGTTCCTGAGAGATCATCCTGGAGCCGTGGATGGAGCCCTGGGTGTGTACTGGCTCCTCCAGCACCGTTCCAGTGCCTTTGGGCACACAGAGCCTGCCAGGTGCCCGGGCTGGCTCCCTGCTCCTTGCCCTGGGATGAACAAGCTGGGCAGGCAGCACATGCCAGGGCAGCTGGGGCACACCTGGAGCACGGTGCCGAGGCAGGAGGCTGGAGATCAGGGCAGCTCCAGCACCCGAGCAGCGCTTTGCTCTGGACGTGCTTTGCCTGCAGTGCCGGGCTGCTCCTATGAAATGGGAACGACATGGCACAATGCGGAGCAGTTCCTGCTGCCACGCTTTTGTCCAGCAGCTAAAAGCCAGTTCAGAGGGTTTTGTGGAAGCATTGTTTTCTTTGGTCTTTTTTTGCTCTTTCTTTAAGTACAGACTTAAAAGAGCTGGGTACTGGAGGCCACTGTAATTATTATTTCTTCCTGAATAGCACAATAAATGTGCCACTTGTTCTATAAATGACAGGGTCCTTGTCTCGGAAAACATATGCGACCTGTTCCCACTGCTGTTCCCTTTGACATGTGATTAACTGCCCCTGCCTGCCTCTGGGTGCATGGAGATTTCTCACTCCCTCACTGGGGTCGGTGCCAAAACTTGTCTTGACATGTGACATGTGTGGTCACTGGAAGTCAGTGTGGAGGCTGTCATTGAAACAGCCTGGATTCACGGGGCAGCTTCATTTAGATGGCAGTTGATGCAGGAGCTCTGCAAAATAGTTGGGGATAAAATCTGTGTGCAGGAGGGGACATCTGAAATCTGTGGTCATCGTGGGAGAAGCTCAGACTTGTACAGATATGGTGTGGCAGTCCTGTGGTGGATGTGCCATGTCCCCACCTGCTGTGGCACCACCAGGATGCAGAGGCAGCTGCTCAGAATGTTCTGGGGTCTCACAGCAGAGAGGAAGGTGCTGCAGTTGCATCTTTGATCAGAGCTGAGGGTGTACATGGTAACAGCCTGCTCCTCACTCTGACAGACAGTTTGGAGTTTTTGGCTTTGCCAGTCACCTTACAGCAAACACCATGACATGGAGAGTGAAAATCCCTGTGTCCCTTGGCTGCTGCTTGGGTGTTTGCAGAGCCAGCAGATGCAGTGACAGCCAGGACTGGCAAAGGAAGAACCCTTTGTGGACTGGTGCTGCTCAGCTACTGAGATATGCCAGTCCCTGAAATGGACTCTTTATAGGGTGTCTCACCAAAAGGATGTTCCTTTTGAATGTCTTGATCTCCTGCTGTTGGTCTGAGCTCCAGATGAGAAACAGTACACTGACTGGAAGGTTACAAACACAGTTGTCCCTTGGAAGAGAAAATAGTGAAGGAAACCCACTCAGTTCTGGTTACATCTCTGTTCTTCTTCTGCAGTGCAGGTTTTGAACTGCTGTGGCTTAGAGGCAATGGGATGGAGCTGAAGTAGAGCTCCTGAGTGAACCCCACAGCTCTGAGGAGCAGGGAGCATGGTCATGGAGCCTCCCTCAGGAGGGACCTGTGGACTGGGAGCTTTACTACCTCTTTAGTTCTGTCTCCATAACCTGTCAGTTCAAATATCCATAGGGAAGCAGAGCCTTCGTTGCAGAGAGGAGCCAAGCGTGGTGGCTGCTGCTATTCCAGCGGCACACACGGGGTCCCATGGCAGCACAGGCATTCCCAGGAATGCTGTTTCATAACCACTGCTGGGTTTCATGAGATGTTCAGAGGCAGGTTCTCCACTTAGTCAACGTTTTATAAGGATTTAAGGCTGAGGAGCTCTTTGAAGCACCGACGCAGCTTGTTCTGCCATGACAAGGTGGAGATGAACGCTGGCGTGACTTCGATTCCCTAAGGAAAATGCTCTTTTGCACGGATCACAAGCTGTGGCTCCGCTGCTATTTGAAGAGACCAGAGGAATCTCAGAGCCAGGCGCTCTGTGCCACATCAAAGCCCTCCCGTCTGAAGCTGAGGTGCTGGGGAGCTCCAGCTCCATATCCTTCATGTTTGTGTAGCAAAAGGAAAGAAAGTCCCTGAACCAGGAGTCACTTGGGGAACCAAAGCTCTGCTTAGTGGAGGCTGATGAGGCAAAAAGTAGGATGGCAGCAGAAAGGACACAAACCCTGAGGAAGATCTGGGCCATCTGATAACAGACCTTCAGAGGGGCCTGTGGGACCTTCTCCTCTGCTGGAGGAGTGGGGCCAGCATCTCCCCTCGAGGAGGCAGACCTGCAGTGTCCTGGGCTTGACTGGAGCCATTCCGTTGTGCCTGAGGGATTGTTTAATTAAAAAGAATGCTGCGCCATCACATTTCAACTGTTTTTTCCATACATTGCTGCAAGTAACATCTATAATAGCTCTAAAAGGCAACAAACCATTCCCCAAAGTAGGGGTGGCAGATGAAGAACAGAAGAGGGAAGGAATTATGTTCTCTTTCAGTTTTCTGTGTCTGTGTGTTTGCTTCTGCATTTGCAGCCCTCTTTTTATTTTAAATTTCCTTAGGAAAAGCCATGCTGAAGGAATGCTGCCTGCTGTGGCTGGCTGTTCTGCTTTGGCTTTGGCCTGGGGAAGCTTTGATGGCTGGGGGGAGTAAGACTTACTTTTCAGTCTTGGTGGGAAATGCCTGGATAGAGGAATGGCAACCACCATGAGTGTCATTTCCAGAGGATGAGACTGGCAGTCTCTCAGCTCTTCCTTCGTGCTCGTTCCTGTCCCAGGGTTTATTTAATTGCTTAACAAAAGCATCCTCTGAGACCACTGTGAAAGCACTAGTGCAGGGAGAAAAAAAAGCAAACTTGGATGAAGCCTTTATCCAAGCACAGGAAGATACTGCCGCTGGCCTCAGTGGAAGGAGCCTTGGTTATAAACGTGTGTCCGTGTTAGGAATGAAGCAGCTGAGCCCCAGTGTGGGGATTGACTTGCCTGGATTGATGCAGGGACTCGGGACAAAGCCAGGAGTGCTCCTGAGGGAACCTGCTTGGCAGTAGGTTATGCTCATCCCCAGGGGTCTCCTTATTCCCCTTCATGGGAGGGTTTGAGATTGCCTTGTTAGGGCTTATTTCAGGTTTTGGTGCCAGTCTGGCAGCTCCTGGGTGGGTTTGACCCATGAGGTGGATCCCAATGGCCTCTGCCTTTTCAGCTGGGAGCTTGCCACAAAACTGGAAGCATGTGGGAGCCAAGCCAGGGCTGGATTTCCAACCAGGCATCCCATGCAATTAATCCACAAGCTGCTATGCCATGTTATTCCTGGCCACAGATCTGGAGCATGCAGTGGGCGAGCTCCACATTTGCTGCCTGTGTGCCGTCCTGCTCCCTGCTGCTCCCTGTCCCCCAGGTTGTCACAGAGAGTCAGAGCTGTCACCACTGCCTGGTGCTCTGTCGAGAGGTGAGAAAATGCATTTTTCATAAACCTCACAGCTCACCGTTCTGGCGGATCGATAGGGCAGCTGGAGGAGTCCTTCACATGCCCGCTCTTAGGGCACCTCTGTGCTGGGTGCTCTGCAGGGAGCAGCAGGGGGGGGTCCTTAGCTTGGCAATCGTGACAAGAAACCTCCAGGCTGAGCTGGGAGTGGCAGGGAGGGTCTTGGCTGGGACAGGCTGAGATCCAGCCATGGGGAGGGATGGTTGTATTGGACAGGCAGTGTGGTGTTGGTGCTGCTGTGGGAGTTGTGTGCCTGATCCATCACTGCTGGATTTCTGTACCACTGAGCAGGAATCTTGCATGGTTTCTTAACCTCTTAATTGAGTCTCTTATAGGGAAGCCGGCATCTGACAGGGGAAGGAGGTTGTTATTCCCTGTGAGAACCACGGGTGAACAGCAGGAACTTGGAAAATACAAAGAAAAAGCTGTTTCCAGAGAGGCTGGGAATAAGCCAGTCAAATCTTTGGCAATTTGTGGGCCCAGCTGCAGTGGGATATCAGTGTTCTCTGGGACCTGGTTAGTGCAGCCTGTGCTTTTCTTTCCTGTTGTATTCTCCAAGCTTGGGAAAGCAGAGGGGGTAAAAAACTACGCTGAATGCCGGCAGACTCCTGGGTTAGAGTGAGCCAAGGTGTCACCTTGCAAATAGGAGCTGATGGAAAAGGTTGATCTGAGTGGAGGAAAAAACATCACTTATTGTATGTGTTGCACATGGGAAGTTGCAGCAAGGAGTGGGAGAAGGAAATAGGTATGGGCAGGAGGAGAGGTGTTTTCAGCTGGGGTTTGGGGTGATGGGGAGGTGAGGAGGAAGGGGAAGGCTGTTTCACATCATTGAGATCAGGCAGTGTGACAGCTTTCAGAATGATGTTTGTCCTGAAGGTCCCTGTGCATCTCTCATCTTCAGGCAAGTCCTAAACTCCTAAATTCGTGCAAATCAGCACCAGTGCTCTGGTGTGGACTCGAGGTCCCCACCACCCCCAGAGCTCTGCAGAGTGAGAGTGTTGTGTGGTGTACCGGCAGTTGCAGAGCCCTGTGAGAGCAGCTGCCAGAAATTCAGATGATGCACTGCTTATAAATAATAAATGATAAATTCAGTCCTCTGATCTCTGAGACTCCTGCTTCTGTACACTGCATGCTGGCAGAGAAGATCCCCCATCCTGGACTCAGCAGTCTCTCTGGTGTGCAGGGTCGGAGGGGTGCTGTGGGTGCACTGGCTGCAGCTCCTGGAACTGGGGTTGTGTTGAGGCACAGTAGAGTGTGGCCCCTTCTGCCACCGACACTAATGAGCATGGCCCCTTCTGCCACGGTCGCTAACGAGCGGGTGGGGAGGGCAAGGGCAACCTTGCTCAGGCTTCAAACCGCCAAAGTACAAAGCTGTGCTGTGCCCTCTGGAGAGCAGTGTTTTGTGTGAATGCTGCTTGCTGAACGAATTAATTAAGTCAATTTAAATGATAGACTAAATGATATTAGTGTTAAACTGTGCCTGTTGTATAAACAGCAGGGTCAGGGTTGCTGTGGCCAGCTAGAAGGGGTGATTCTGGCTTCATCCAAGCGATGCTCAACAACTCCCTCCTCTGCTCCTGCAGGGAGCTGTGGCAGTGCTGGTGAAGCTGACGGTGCCAAGAGCTGCCCCTGCCGTGCCGGGGCACTGCTGTGCTGTCTCCTGCTGCTGCATACATCCCTGTCCTGCTCCCGCTTGCGCTGGCACCTGGCAGTGCTGTCAGAGCTGTATTGGGTGGTGTCATGGCCAAGCTGCCGCTTGAGGGGCTGATGTGAGCTGATGGCTGCACAGGTAGCCTGGAGGGGTTATTAATATTTATTGTTATTATTTGTTAGCAGCAGCCACAAAGGTTGCATGATTGCTCAGTAGATGCCAAGCTCTGTAAACACCTGTTTGTGCCATGGTTATCCTGCTCCTCCATGTCACAATTCCCTCCTGTGTGCTGGTCCCAGTTTGGAGTGGGACTTCTGCTGCAGGTGAGAGCAGGACCTGCTGCCTGTGCTCAGGCTGGGCCCAGCCAGTGCAGCTTGAGCCACGATTTATTCCTGTAAACCTCAAAGTGTGACCTCCTTGCTGTGTAGGTTCCCTGTAGGCAGCAAGAAGATGTTCCCGCAACTTTTCTCCTGGGTAGGAGTGTTTTTAACACACCAGAGCAGAGTCCTAGTAGGAGTAAATGATGAGGAGCAAGCAAGAAGAATACATTTTTTTAAAAGCAATTTCATAAGCGAGATGAATGGAATGGTCTGTATGGCACCTACGCCATCTCCACTGAGATCCTGGAGGTGTGAGGGTGCTTGCAAATGAGTGCTGCTTCCTGGGCTGTTTTATATCTATCTGGGGTTTCATGCCCAGGTGGGACCTCTGGCAGGGCATGGGGGCTCTCACTGTAGTGGGCTCTTGTGTGGGGCTGGGGCCACTTGCTGGAGGCATGGAGGTGCTTTCCTGAGGATGCCTGGAGCAGCAGAGCTGCTGAGATCATCCCTGGAATTGTCCTCAGGTGAAGCTGTGTGGAGTCTGTGCCAGCCCAGATGTTGGAGGTTGGGGGAATTTTCTCCCATTCTGTTACTAGGAAACCAACGACCAGATATTTAAGGACCATTTACTTCTTTTGTAAGAGACAAAAGATGTGGCCAGGTGTGGGGAGGAGGTCTGTCTATCTGTAACTCGTTGGATTTGGAGGAGAGAGCAGTGAAAATGCTGCCTCCTTTTCGTGGCAACTGCGAAGAGAGGAGCCGGCTCTGCACTGTTTTCTCTTCCTTGCTGGGGTGAACTTTTGTTTTGGGGGAAAAAGCACGTGTTTCCAACCCCATTTCCCCTCCTGGAGTGCACATTTTCCCGGCTGCGCTCGCAGCTGCTGTGGAGGGGGCCCAGCTGCCGCTGCCCTGCGTCCTGCCTGCCGGAACGCACTGCCACAGCTGTGGAGTTCCTGCCACCTTTTGCTGGCTAGCCGGGTGAGCCCATCCTGCTGCTCCATCTCCCTGCTCTGAGCTCCCTCCTCAGCCTGTCCTGCTGTGCCATCCCTGCCCAGCCTGTTCTGCTCACGCCATCCCTGCCCAGCCCGTCCTGCTCACGCCATCCCTGCCCAGCCCGTCCTGCTCACGCCATCCCTGCCCAGCCCGTCCTGCTCACACCATCCCTGCCCAGCCTGTCCTGCTCACACCATCCCTGCCCAGCCCGTCCTGCTCACACCATCCCTGCCCAGCCCGTCCTGCTCACACCATCCCTGCCCAGCCCCGTCCTGCTGTGCCATCCCTGCCCAGCCTGTCCTGCTCACGCCACCCCTGCCCAGCCCGTCCTGCTCACACCATCCCTGCCCAGCCCGTCCTGCTCACGCCATCCCTGCCCAGCCCGTCCTGCTCACGCCATCCCTGCCCAGCCCGTCCTGCTCACGCCATCCCTGCCCAGCCCGTCCTGCTCACGCCATCCCTGCCCAGCCCGTCCTGCTCACACCATCCCTGCCCAGCCTGTCCTGCTCACACCATCCCTGCCCAACCTGTCCTGCTCACGCCATCCCTGCCCAGCCCTCTGTCCGCCATTCCCCAGTGACACAGACCTGACCTCGCCCCACAGCGCCCCCTGCAGGCACATGGGAGTTATTGCACCTGCCATGCCTGGCCAGGAGCCAATAGCGCCCCTGCTGGCTGTGACTGGGACTGCACCAAAGGCACAGTGCCTGGCAGCCCAGGGACGTCTGCCACCGCGTTTGGGTTTTGTTTGTTATTGCTGCTATTGTTGTTGCTTGTTTGTCTTGTTTTAAAGAACTGTTATTCCTTTTCCCATATCTTTGCCTGAAAGCCCTTGATTCCAAAGTTATAAGAATTTGGAGGGAAGGGAGGTCACATTATCCATTCTAAGGGAGGTTCCCACCTTCCTTAGCAGGCACCTGTCTTTCAAACTAAGACACCAGAGCAGAGGGTCTGTACCCAGAGAGTCTCAGAATTCCAGAATGGGTTCGGTTAGAAGGGAACTTAAATTCATCTTTTTCCACCTTCTACAAGGGGGACCTCCCTCTGCCTCAGGTTGCTCCAGGCCCTGTCCCTCCTGGCCTTGGACACTTCCAGGGATCCAGGAGCAACCACAGCTTCTCTGGGCATGCTGTGCCAGGGCCTCCCCACCCTCACAGGGATATTCCTTCCCAATATCCCATCCAGCCCTGCCCGCTGGCAGTGGGAAGCCATTCCCTGTGTTCTGTCACTCCATGCCTTGTCCCCAGTCCCTCTGCAGCTCTCCTGGAGCCCTTTTAGGCCCTGGAAAGGGCTCTGAGGTCTCCCTGGATCCTTCTCTTCTCTGGGTGAATACCCCCAGCTCTTCTAGCCTGGCTTCAGAGCAGAGGGGCTCCAGCCCTGGGAGCACCCCTGTGGCCTTTCTGGACTCACTCCCGCAGCTCCAAATCCTTCTGATATTGGGGTCCCCAGAGCTGCAGTCGGAGTCTCACCGGAGTGGAGTGGAGGGGACAAAAATGCTGTAGAGGGAAAGGACTCTATTCCTCCCTAATTTGTTCTGGGAAAATTGAAAACAAATGAATTTGGGCTCCATCAGAAATGTCCCTTGGGTCCCTGAAGGAAGCTCTAGTTTGGGTTTGCCATTCAGGGATCTTTTCTGGCTTTGCATAAGGTGATAGGTTCATGATTATTATTTTATTCTGTTTTTATTATCAATTTTTATTCAGATCCAGTTCTTTGATCAGTCAAGCGTATTCAGGTCTCTTCCAGGATCTTTGTAGTTTTAATACTGGCTTTAATGAAGGTGAAAATTCCCTTCTGCCTCTTTTTAGAGATATTGCTGACCAGGACCATGGCAGGAGGGAGCTCAGACAGATGCATGGAGCAGGGGGTCCCTGGGCCCCCCCCAGAGCCTGTCCCTCAGCCATGCAGGGCCACAGCACCAAGCCTGGGCACTGTACCCGGGGCAGGTGCAGGTAGTGACTAGGCCTCATCTTAGGGAAGAAAAAGCATGAAAAAAAGATGAAGTTGGGGTTTTAAGACGAGGGAAAATATCAGAGACTCAGAAGTTCTGTTCTTAATGAAGGCAGATGCTCTTATTGTGCAAGGTTTGGTAGCTCATTGTGGTTCTTGCAGCATCTTGTACGTTGGTTTGGATCTTCCTGCTGCACCCTCCATGTTAAAATGTGCTACAGCTAACCACCTCTAGGTAAATGTGTTTGGAACAACATGTTTGCTTAAGAGATCTGTTGGGGCTTTAATATGGGCAAGTTGCCTTTTCATGGCTCCAGTTTCCAAAGGAAACCCAAGAAATCCTGTGTCTCATGGTGCAGTGTCCAGCTACAGGAAGAACTGAGGCAGATATTCAGGAGAGAGACCTGCTAAGCAGGCACATGGGCATCTGGGCTTGTGCCTCCCAATCCATGAGTATTTCCAGGCTGGCTGCTCATAGCCTGAGTTCTGTGTACCAGGAGCCTTTGTGTCTACCCCTGGCGAGGAGAGGATGATGGTGTGTGCAGGTTGGTCCTGCTTGAAAGCACAGGATTGTGCAGACCCCACGAGTGTTTGGAGAAGGGCATTAGTCTGTGGCCTCCCAATAATCCCCTCTGCCCACCAGCTGTTTCCTCTCTTAGGCACGGGTTGAATTTCAGCTCCAAACCTCCTTTTTCTCCTGTCAGTGTAGCTTTACAATCCTCGAGCAGGAGGGACAGCTGGCCACAGGGTGCTCCCAAGGCATCTGCAGCACATAAGCAAAAATGAGTGCTCCTCACAGACCTGGGGACTCTTTTGCTTAGAGGAGGAAAATTTCAGGTCAGGTCAGCTAAATTTCCTTCTCTTTCTCTGTGGCACTGCACATCACTCAGCCTGTCACGCTGGGCTTGGCTGTGGATGCCACCCATTAAAAGGACGTTGTGTGTAAAGGGGATCTTGGCTCACTGTGACTGCACTCTGTCCTGAGAGCCCCTCTCCAATCCCACAGTGTGCATGGCTGGCTGGAGGACATTCCCCGAACTGCTGTTTCCCAGGAAACTTTGCCTTCAGCCGCAGAGGCTGTGAGTGCCGGGAGGTCTTTGTGCCATGGTTCAGCTGGAGGGTGCTTGGGCCGTGTTCCTTGAGGGTTTCCATCCTTGGATGGCTCTGCCCTGCCCTCAGTGAGGGAGCTCTGTCCGTGATCTGTGCTGGGGGACACACTATGTGCTGGTGCTGCTCCCATTACCATCGGCCATCTCGGCGAAGGGTGCCTCGATGGAAACGTGGCCTGAACTGGTTAATCTGCAGGCAGTTTCGCAAGACTGTAATACCCATCCTGCTCCCTCAGTGATCCCTAGATGAGAACAAGGATTAGCTTATTGTTACTACTTTTTCTTAGAGATTATTGTTATTTTTGTATCAGCACTGGTGTGGCAACAGGACCAGAGCAGTGCTTGTCCCCTGTGCTGGTACTGCTGGGGGACTTCCAATCTTGTGTCCAGTTCTGAGCCCTCATCACAGGAAAAACACTGAGGGGCTGGAGTGGGTCCAGAGAAGGGGAAGGGGCTGGAGAGTCTGTGCTATGAGAAGCAACTGGGGGAGCTCAGCCTGGAGAAAAGGAGGCTCTGGGAGGACCTTCTCCAGGAGGGTGGAGCCAGGTTGGAGTTGTCTCTGCTCTCAGGGGACAAGGGACAGGATGACAGGAAACTGCCTCAAGCTGTGCCAGGGGGGGTCAGGTTGGACACCAGCAGGAATTTCTCCATGGAAAGGGTGCTCAGGCCTTGGCAGGGCTGCCCAGGGAGGTTTGGAGTGCCCATCCCTGGAGGTGTCCAAGGAAGGCCTGGAGGTGGCACTCAGTGCTCTGGTTTAGTTGACAAGGTGGGGATCGGGCACAGGTTGGACTCGATGGTCTTGGAAGTCGCTTCCAACGTAAGTGATTCAGTCATTCTGCTTCCAGTTGGCTGGAAAGCCAGAACCTGATGACAGGGCTGAGGAGCTCTGGGATGTCTGTGTGCTCTTCTGGAGCAGCAGATCAGAATTCAGATGAGGCTTGAGGCGGATTTGTTGGAGTGGCACAGGACAGGCAGCATGGGCTCTGCGCCGGGACATGAAAGCACAGAGCGTTGCCAGCAGCAGGAGGCATTAATGAAATATGCTCCTCTCACTGGCTTCCTTTGAGCTGTCACCTGTGACTACGAGAGCTGCGTTCCCGGGACTGTGCAGGCTCCCTGGTGCACAGCTCACGCAATCAATGGAAATGTCCCTGCTAATGGGGAGCAGAACTCCAGGCTGTTGTTTCTGCCGCTGCTGGTGCAGACAGGGATTTCTGGAGCTGTGGAGCAGAACCTCCCAGCCAACAACATCTCCTGTTCTGACAGGAGGATTACTGAGAGGAATGGAGACTTCGCTGGCTGGAGACTTCGAAGGCTGACCCCTTGCTCTTTCCCTAGTTCCTGATTTTCTTTGACAAAAGAGGATTATTAGGAATAAAACTAGGCCACCTCACTCTGCACAAGGGGAATTTGTGGCCTTCTGGTGTGGTTTTGGTGCTACCCAGCTGCTGTACATGGATGCTGCTGGATCCCCAAAGGATGCCCTCAAATCCAAGCAAACATTCCCTGTGTGGGTGGGGTCACCATGGCCACTCATTCTGCTTTGCAGGCTGCAAGGGTTGTTTCTAAAAGTGCACCGTGTCCACAGAACACGCTGTGTCTAAGTCCTCTCGTGCCCTCTGCGTGTGTGTGTCTGTAATGAGATGTCAGCCTGTGCAGGCTTCTCTCCAGGAGCTTTAGAGCCCCACGTTGCACATGTTGGCTCCTCCTGCCTACCTGGGACCGAAGCAAACTGCTAATTGTTGTGCAGATGTCATCTGCCAGGCAGGCAGGAGGCTGGAGGCTTGAAAGAGGCTGTGCTGTCATTTGCTACCAGCCTCCTCGGTACACGTGAGCTCTATTTTTATTGGGAGTGTGCATTTGCTTTCAGCCACTGCTTTGTTGAATTTCTTTTTCTTTTTTTCTTTTTATTTCAGATAAAGTTTGAGGGATGCATCTATTTTTCATTATTCCAGTTTTGCTGCTTGTTTTATAACTAAAAAAAACCCAACCAAACCCAGAAACCTGTTTCCTGTGTAAAAAGCAGCAGTTTGTTCTGAGATGAGTTGAGGGGGAACTGTGTGTTGTGGTCACCCTGAGGCTGAGGTCATGACTGTGGCACTGTCCAGAAAGGCACAGGGATCAAGCTCTCCAGGGAGCAGATGGAGTTGGAGCCTGTGCATTCTGCTCTGACTGTTCCAGCTCAGGAGCCTGGGTGTTGGCTATAGCCCGGTTTTGCTTGGCCATGCCCCAGGAGAGTGATGGAGGCTCTGGCCACAGGTTGTCTCTGCCAGTTCTATGAAAATAGGGAGCTTTTCTTCTACTCCAGCTGTAGTTTAGCAAGGGTTTGTGGGTCCTTGAGGTGGTTCTTCGACCCTTTTGAAAAGAGTAGACACTGAAGGAGGAAATGGAAGGTGAAGCTTTCCTGCATTGTGCGAGTTAAGCAGGGGAACTCATTGCTCAGAGGTGCTGTGGGTGTCAGAAATCCAGATCTGCTCCAAAACCAATTAATGGGAAAAATCCAGTTGATATGGTAGATGTGGCTCAGAGGCAGAGGCTGCTGTTCAGGAAGACCTTGGCTCAGGAGTTTTTGGAAGATGAAGAAGTACATCAGAGGTTTTGTTAACTCTGCTCTGTCCCTCTCCTGACCACCACTGACCAGCATCATGTGGGTTGCCTTTTCTTTTTCTGGCAATTCCAAGCAGGAAGAGGAAGAAGTGATATAATGGAGAAGAGAGACAAGGTACCAGTGAAGGAGAGCAAGGAGAAGAGCCTTCCCTCCATGTCCCTGAAAGCTTCTGGGGGCAGAGGCTCTTTGGTAGCAGGAGCTGGTGTTGGGTGCTCCTGTGAGCTTTGTGGGACAGAAAGTGGTTGCTTCAAGGAGGGAAAAATCTGCCGTGTGATGTGCCACCCTGATGGACAGCAGAGAGAAAGCAAGATATTTCGGACTGCATGTATGGGAGGAACTTCTTTTTCCTGGATAGGAGTAGGAGCAGACTTGATGGAGGGATGAGTAATGAAGGAGTGTTTGAACGGAACTAATCAGTCCCATCTTCTTTCAAAAGACCTCATTTAGTTTAATTTAGCAGCGTGTAAATTTAGAGCCAATCAAAGGAAATACTTGTGCAGCCTGTGTGCTGGCAGGCTGCTCTGTTCCCTACCCCAGCAGCGAGCTGAAGGCTGTAGGTGGATCCAGAGCCTCGTGTGGCGAGGCAGTGGGGGGCACACGTGTGCGTGGTTACACACGTAGGGTGGGCACACGAGCTCCGTGCCTGAGGACTGGCACCCACAGCAGCAGAACCCTGCATTTTTCCTCCTCTCTTGTTCAGCAGGATCTCTGTGGTTGATGAGGGTGGCACTGCTCCCTGGGCCCCTGTGAGCATGGTCAGAGCCAGCTCCTGAGCCCACAGCTTGGGTGAGCCGGTGCTCTGAGCAGCAGGGAAAGCCTTGTGCTGTAGGAACCACCACGTAAACCTTGGTGACCTCTGCAAAATGTTGTTTTCCTCAAGAAAAACCTACATATGGATTAGATAAACCCCTGATCCTTGGACAGCTGGTCGTTTTGTTTAATTTGAATTAACGCAGCTACTTCTGTGCTTAAAATGAGGCACAGGCATAAAAAGCCTTCGCAGAATTGCACTGCTTTTTATTTTTCCCTGTAGTTGTCATCCATGGCACTAACACAGTGATTTTAAACAAGTCTTGCACGTCTCCTCATATTTTCCAGGAGAGATATTATCCCCTGCGGGGTCAATATAAGGTACTTGGCATTACCTGTCACAAACCCTGTTAGCAGTGAGACCGGCTGCCCCCCACGAGCCCCATGTGCTCACACCTCGAGGTGTTGTGCTTCCTGTGGTGTCACACCCCTGATCCATGCTGTGTTGCAAAGTGTTATGTAAAGAGTCCTGAAACCCGTGAAAATGGAAAAAAAATACAGTTTGGTTTGTTTTGCTTTGCATTTCAGGCTGGTGGCACAATGTCTCGCTGGGCCGCTCTCCTCTCCACGGCTGCCAAATTTGACCTGCTGCTGTTGCTGGTGTCTGTGCTGTTCTCCTGGTCAAGCCTGAGCGACAGAGTTCCTGTAAGTTTTGGCTGCTCCAGCTGAGAGCCCTGCTCACAAAGGGCTGTCCAGTCATTGGGGTCTCTGGTAGGGTGCCAGCCTTTCCTCATCCCTCTCCAGAGCCAAGGAGGGTGCTGGGGAGTCGCCTCTTCTCAACAGTAGCACTTCGATAACAGCATTTCAGAAGGGCTTCTTAAGGCTGTTTGCCTTACCCCAGGAGATCAAAAATATGCTCAATCCAGAGGGTTTCCAGCAGGGACAGTGACACTGGGGCAGCTCTCTTGTTTGCTCAGATGTTTGATTTGGAGTTGTCACGTGTGCTGCCCTGGCAAGAGGCAAAGCTCAATATGTGGTCTAGTGGCAAGCAGAGGGGAAGGGGTGGCTGTGCATCTGTTGAGTCACCACAGGTGAGTCAGGCTTAGGAGGACACCCTCTCAGATCCTTGGGTCATCCAAGTAGCATGGATTTTGCTGCTTGCAGTGTTCTTTGGCAGCTGCAGTTGAGGCGAGTGGGGTCTCTGTGCCCCTTAGCACAGGTACAGGTGTGCAGAACTCCCTGGGTTGGACCCTGCTGCTGAGTCCTCAGTGCCAGACCCACAGAAGACTTCTTGAGGAATGTTGAGCAGTAGAGAGTGGTGGTTTTTTTGTTTAATAAAGGGATCACAGCCACACTGGCATAGGGGACCACCAGACTCCATGTCCCTGGACACTTGCTCCTGCCTTTGCCCTGCAGCTTGCTGTGCTGTTGGTTTGGGATGCAGCTGTCTGGGGGCTGCGCTGGCACACAGGGCAAATTCAAGGGACGGATCACAGTACAAGCACTGTAAGGTCAGTGCCTTGGGCCCACCTGGAGTCATGTAATGACTTTTGTATCAGCACTGGTGTGGCAGCAGAACCAGGGCAGTGCCTGTCCCCTGTGCTGGCCCTGCTGAGAGTTCTGGGCCCTCCTGGCCAGAGAGACCTTGAGGGGCTGGGGCATGTCCAGGGAAGGGAACGGAGCTGGGAAGGGGCTGAGCCCCAGGAGCAGCTGAGGGAGCTGGGAAAGGGCTCAGCCTGGAGAAAAGGAGGCTCAGGGGGAACCTTGTGGCTCTGCACAGCTCCTGACAGGAGGGGACAGCCAGGGGGGTCAGGCTCTGCTCCCAGGGAACAGGGACAGGAGGAGAGGGAACAGCCTCAGGCTGGGCCAGGGGAGGCTCAGATTGGACATCAGCGGGAATTTCTCCATGGAAAGGGTGCTCAGGCCTTGGCAGGGCTGCCCAGGGAGCTTTGGAGTGCCCATCCCTGGAGGTGTCCAAGGAAGGGCTGGAGGTGGCACTCAGTGCTCTGGGCTGGGGACAAGGTGGGAATTGGGCACAGGTTGGACTCAATGTTCTTGGAGGTCTCTTCCAATCTCTGATTCTGTGAATGATGAGATAATACTTTATTTCAAAGTGGGAGGGGAGGAGGCTGGAGCTAGAGTCCAGTCATCCCTGCTGGAGACTGAGCACTGGGACAGCCACGCTGTCAGAGGTGTGGGGATGGGCAGCAGCCTGATTCAAGGTTCAGGCAGGATCCATGGGGTTACTCTCCCATCACCTTTTCCTGCAGTCCCTTCCAAAGGCTCCACAGCAGTCACAACCCTCCTTTAGGAAATGCAGGCTGCAAAGTGTCCAGCCCCTCCCTGCTCAGGCTTTTCGCCTTCCTGCCCTTGATTTCAGACTGACAAAACAAGGATGCTTTTTACCTTTAAGGAAATGCCCATTGTTCTTTAGAAAACATATTTCTCCTACTTCAATTATGAAAACAACACAAAAAGTGCTCTACTGCTCTCTGTGTAAATGAAGACTTGCTTGTGTGGTGCTGCCCATTTTTGCTAGAAATGCTAATGAAAATGGGGTATTGCAAAGCAACTGTGGCCCGGCAGTGACAGTAACACTTAAATGAACCAAGTCACATCCTTTTATCCTTACTGAGCATTTAAACCCTGTCACTTTTCCTAAGCAGAGCCAGTAAACATCAGCTGTCTCCATTATGTGTTTGAACAGATCCAGCACTGGGAGGCCTGTTGGTAAATTTACAATAGCCTGTATCACTAGCTCCCTCTTGGATAATCACAGAGCTGTGGAAATAAGCTAAGTAATAACTGCTCCACTCACTCCTTTTTAGTCCTGTTGAGTCTTGGCTTGGAAAATGTTAACATTGATTTTCATCTGCGGAACCTGGGTTTTTATGGCTGTGATTGTTCCCGAGCTTTAACCATTTGTTATAATTTGAATAATTCCAAGCCCCTGATGCACTCAGCAAGAGGGGCAGTGAAGATCTGGTTTCTCATGCATTTCTGAAATTGCAGTCCCTTCCAACAGCTAAAAGAAAAACATACTATAGGTTTGTCTGCCATCTTTGTGTGTTACCACAATCATGGAATCATGGAATTGTTTAGGTTGGGAGAGAGACCTTTGTGATAATTAAGTACAACCATTAACCCAGCACTGCGAAGGCCACCACCGCCAACCCATGTCCCCGCGTGCCACATCCACACTGTCATTGCTACTGTATGTGTTCTGCTCAGGTTGACATTTCTCTTCCTCAGAAAAGACTCTTTTAGGCTGGAAATGGATATTTATATGCAGAGCTTCCAAATTCTGACAGAAAATGTGCATGCATTTTTTCCCAAAGAGTGGAAGAACTGAAGGCAGAATGTGTCCCAGAATTTCCAGTTAACCTCTGAATTTACTTATATTTTTCCCTGTGAAAACATTCTAAGGATTTATATCCAAACACTTCATGAAGTGAGCTGTAACTCTATTCTAATGGCCAACAATTAGGACTAATCTTTCCCTGTAGGGTGGTTATCTCAAATTCTTCAGTGGTGACTGAATTGGTGATCTCAGAAGCTGAAAATGTTCCCTTCAGCAGACACTGAGCTGTTGGGATGATGAGCCTGGACCAGTTCATCTGTTCCTGTTCCAACCAGAACAGCACAGACCCAGGAGTCAATGCCTGGTGTGAGAGTACAGGTCGTTACTCTGCACTTTCCATAGTTCTGTGTGACTCCCACCAGCTCCCTAGGGAGGCTTTCCATTGAACAGCAAGGTTTCCCTCACAGCAAGGATTTTTTCCCTGCTGTTCATGCCTGTTCTTCCCTCGGCGTAACATTGAACCACTTGTGCTGGCTGCTCTCCCACACCTCTGCCATCCTCGTGCTGCACTTGCCATGGAGGTGGTGATTAAATCCCTGCCTCATTGTTTTAAAAGGCGGAGAACACTGGGAGCGGGTGGAGAAGAGGATCCTCACATTTGTATCATGTGGGCAACTCAGTGTGTTTTTTCCCGTGTCCTATTTTGGAAATAGCTGAACTATTTTAGCTGAAATCTTCTCCAAGCCTGAAATAAGTGCATTTAAGAAAAAAAAAAAAACCAACAAAAAACCCAAACCAACCAACAAGCCTTGAGGCATTCCACTCGTGTGGAAAATTTCAGCTGAAAAAGTTAAAAGTTTGACATATTTTTAGGCAAGGGAAAATGGGGTCTTACAATGTTACACAACCCTAATAATAGCCAGGGCTCCTGCCTCTGATTGAAATACAGGTGAGGCTCTGTGAAAGCTGGTTTGAAACCTGCAACCTGCTCTGGAATAGGAAAGAAGCTGCATTGCTTTGTTCAGCACAAATGTCATGCTAGTTATGCATGTTTAACCTTTAATATACTTTAAATCTAAATTTAACCATGTGGAAAGAATCTCGGATGTAAAAAAAAAAAAAATCTGCTGGCGAGGGAAAAAATTTTGTATTCTCAGCCAGCACTAAATTACCCAGATGCAATTGCTAATGAGCTGACTCTCTTCTCTCCAAAAGGAGTTTGCCCTTACAAAAATAGAAGAGAGCGACATAAAAGATGACAGTGGGAACGAGCCGGTGACAGAGGATGACGCTGATCCTGAAGACCTGGAAGTGTTTTACCCTACAGATCAGTGGCAAACCCTGCGTCCAGGTAACTGGTGCTGGCTAATTATAGCATCCCTCTGGAACCCCACCTGTCAGCACTGACAGCAGCCTTGCAGACACTCCAATACCTGTTTGTTCCCATGACAATGAGTGCTTTTGCTGATGTTCAGATAAAGAGAGAAGGACTTGGTGACCCAGTGCAGGGACTGGAGGCCAAGGACAAAGCATCCAACAAGGGGAGCGGTTGCTCAAGTGCTTTCAGGTCACTGGAGCAGGAGGAGTGGGCTGCCAGTCCCCTTGTGGGTGGGGGGCTGTCTGTGTCACTGGCTCCACAGTGCTTTCTCTCTTCATTTGTCAAGGGACTGGTTTTGTAACATTTGTTGGCATGTGGATTCCCAGGTCTGCTGTGCTCCAATGTGGAGCTGCTCAGTGGCAAGCTGATTAGGAGCTGTCACTGGAGCACTGCACAGCTTTTTAACAATGGGTTTTCTGTTCCTTAGCTGTTTGAAATCCAGCTTTTATTCCTGTTCGTGCAAACCACAAAAAAATCTCTTCCCTTTTTTTGGGTTGGTGTCTTTCATTAGACATGCCTGGGACTCTATGGTGAGAGGAGCCCAACGGAGCAGCTTGGCCTCTGTGTGCTGGGAAGGCTCTGGAGGGGCCAAACCCATTCAAACACACCCAGATGCAAGAGTGCATGCATATTTCAACAATTAGCCTGTCTCTGGGGGTCCTGGATGAGCTTTAGTTTAATCCACTTGTGCTTTGGTTGTCCTCATGTATATGCAGGTGTAATACCTTCCCACCTCACAAGGGTGAACTAAGTAGTAATTAATTTTTATAAAGTGCTCTGAATTTAAGAGCTTTATCCTGTGCTCAGTATTATCATTGAATGAATAAGTATGGGTTCCATTTGTCTTGAAATTTCTGCCAGATATAGCAGAATGACTTTTCCAAATGTAAATCTTTGTATAACATAAATGGCTACAAAAGCCCCTACGTTCTGCAAAGCCGCAGTATATACTTATATTCCATTTCTGTACCATTATGTATGGAAGGCGTGTGGTGTCCCTGCTCATTATTCAGCCTGGCAGATCCCCACCAGCTTTATTGGAGCAGAACATGTACATACTTGCAATCATTATAAACCTCATTGCAGGGTTTGTTCACCAGCACCTTCTCCACTGCTGGGGGTGCCTTATTTTGCTTCATTTTTGTAGTGATTCCATGTTGGGCACATGCAGTGAAGGGCTTGTGGAAGTGGGGAGCTTGTCAGTATTCACAGAGGAGAGTAATTTTGGTTACTCTTGTAAAGACTTAAATGGTGTCCTGCCTCATGCTCAAACTGCTACGGGGACATGTCACAAAGGAGTCTGCCTTGGTCTCCCGCTGCCAGCCTGGGTTTCTGTCTCCTGGGAGTTCCTCTGAAGTGAAATCTCTGCGGACTGGCACTCACACTATTAGCATGTGTGTTACCTGAGGCTGGGACCCTGCTGCCAGCACGAGCCCCTCCCTGCAGCCTCTGGCCTCGAGGCTTTCCCCATGAGCACAGCTCTGTGCTGGGCAGGGAGCTGACCCCAGCACGAGGGAAGCTGCTGATGTGGCTGCACAAGGATGCACCTTTTGGTCTTCAGCACAGCTACACACCTTGGCAGTGCATCTGATCCACTGGTTCTGCACCTTCCCACGTTTTCTGCGGTTCTGCTCACTGGTAGCTGAGCAGAGCCTGGCTGGGCTGTGCTCAGAAGTTGGCCTTCTGCTGCCCATCTCTCCAGGATACCTCTACTCCCTCTCCTGTTGTGTATCCCTGTGGCAAACTGGGCCAGTCTCTCTTGGGGAAGCGAATGTTTTAATTTAGAATCTGGATCTTCAGTTCTGAACGCTGGGAGGGAGCTTGGAGTTGTGTTTCCCTCATCTCCCGTTTCAACTCGTTCCTGTTCCGAGCTCACGCACGATTTTTGTGCTTCTCTACAATGGTGCAGCAGCTCATCTTTTATAGATGTATTCCCAGTTTTCCTCTGCTGAGTTTCTAGTTCCCTGTTGCTAATTGCATCAATCCACATTTCCACCTAGACTGCAGCAGTGTCATCAACCTGTAACCTGTCAAATCCCCCCCTCCAAATTCGATTGTTATTGTATCTGTAATGCTTTGGGCGCTTGTTCCTCGCTGTCTACAGTGTGAGCTGGATTTTGATCAAGTGCTTTCTTGCACTTTGAGCACACTTCAAGCTGCTGGAGGTAGCTGGATGCAAACACAGAGAGACAGTTGCCCTAAGAGCTCTGCCGCCTGTAATCTGGAAGCAAGATCAGTTGTCTCTTCTGCCAGGCAGCCAGAGCTGACGGCCCTGGGAAGGTTGGTGAAACTTCACAAAGTCCTTTAACACTTTGTTAGGCATTGCTTCTTTCTCACTTGGCACTAAATAATGCACCAGGTGCAGTGGGCTCAGACTGAAAGGAGATGTGTGCCTCAGAAAGGCTTTTAGAATCTCTGATATTGTACTTTTTGGTATCATCTGTGGGGCTTTTCCTTCTGTCCATGGTCAGGGTCCATAGGAACCTGCAAGTTTTAATGAGTGGGATTGCAGTGTCCTTTGAATGAAGGTTCGCACCCCTGCTCAGATTCCTCATGGTCAGCTAACTGTTCCACCCCAGACACAGAATTTGTTTGAAGTTGTGCTTCCTCTGCTGTCTTTTTCCTTTTAGAATACACTTTCTCCAGGTGGTAGTACCCTTGGGAGTTGGAACCTCCCTGGAGAAACCTGGGAGAGGTGACTTGCTTATGTTGCTGTATACATGAAGCTCTGCCAGGCTTGTGGAGGTGAGTCTGTCAGCACACAGCAGCACCTGCTGCCTTTCAAGGTCATCCTGCCTGATGGTTATGGCAGCCAGAGGCTGATCCTCAGTCCTTGGGATGGCACAGGTGAAGTGTTCAAAAAATGTGTAGATGTGGCGCTTAGGGACATGGTTTAGTGGTGGCCCTGGCAGTGCTGGGTTAATGGTTGGACCTGATCTGAGAGGTCTTTTCTAACCGTCCATGATTCTGTGATGGTTTTTTCCCATCAATTTTCCAGTTTTCTTGGAGGTTCTGTGTATAAAAACATTTCCTTCACATTTCTGGTGACCTCAAATCTGCCACGCAGCATCCCAGAGCACACAACTGCTTTGTTTCCTGCGAATTACCAATTTTTGTTATTTGAGCACCAGATTTCCCACTATTTTGTTTAGCATTTCTGATGATGATTGAAAGTTGCAATGTTCTGACCATCTACTCACATCACTGAGCAGCAGATTTTCCACCCAGCCTTAGGGTCATTGGTGGCTCCTCTGGGAAGGATTTGCTGTGAAGATGAGAAAATGGATATAAGAGGCAAGGGTTTAATTGGGAAAGGAAAAGATATTTAATCACTCCCCCAGCAGTGATGGGTGCAGAGCTGGGGTGCACTGGGCCTCTGCAGATGGACTCTGCCCACCCCTGTGGCAGCAGCACTTTCCTCCTCCCTGATGTAGGAGAAACCCACTGGCAGGTTTTCCAGCTGGCAGTTGGGAGTTAATGAGTCCAGTTTCCAATCCAGATGGACAAGCGAGAACCTCCTCTGCCCAAAATATGAAAATATTTACAGTCTGCTCTGCAGACAGCCAACGTGGGGCACAGAGAGGCTGCCTTTGCTCCAGAGCAGCTCCCTGCAGACCAGAGAGATGGAGCAATTGGCACTGGCGTTTGGAATGTTGCAGCATGGATCTCTCTGGGGTTTGGATGGAACGTCTCAGGGCAGAGCAGGGAGCTTGGCTGGCCTGTACCTTCATGCCTTGCAGAGCTGAACCTGCAGTTACTCCCCAGCGTTAGTGCTGCTCAGAGTCATTTTCTGAAGTGCCTGATTATATCACAGTTAAAAACTAAGGAGCCATAGCTGCTGCTGTTGATCAGACTGCCAGAGTGAAGTTGATGTGAACATGCTGTTGTTGCTGCTTCTGCAAAGATGAAACCATCTTACGTTCAGCGGGGAGCTGATGATATATTTTTTGCCATTTAAATATCCATGGCTGCAGCTTCCATGGATCCTCAGGCTATCTTTGCTGTTCCTACTTGTCGCAGGTCTTCTCCCGTCTCATTTGCTGCACAAACAAGGTTTTACACCTATGGAAACACAGTTCTCAAGGCATCCACACTGGGGAGGTATTTTCAGAAGCTGCTTTGAAGGATCTGCTCTTGTTTTAGAAAGAACAGGACTCAAGGTGGGGAATAACAGTCCAGTTTCATTGGCAGTCTGTCTTTCAGGATATTTCGGTGGCCAAATGAGCCAGCACTGCTTTAAGCTGAGAAGACGATTTTAAAGCTGAGAGAGGAAGGAGGCAGAAGGGATACCTTTGGCTCAGGAGTCCTGTGCCGGGCCTGTCCCACAGCCTGTGGTGGTGCTGTGGTGGCTGCTGAGGGTCCCCTTATGCCTTGTCTGTGGGTGTCTTGCTCCTGCTGGTCACTGGGATGTCCCGAGCTGCAGCAGCTCTTGCTAATTGCTTTGCTAAATTAATGACTGTCCAAACCATTGACTTCTTGGTGACCTGAACCTAGCTCAGACAGTGGTGGGCAGGTCTCTGAAATATTTATGGCAGCACGGTCAGGAGAGGGCTGTATAATACAGAGTGAAACCACCAGGGTATGCTCATTTTTGCAAAGTTTGACGTGTCTAATCCAGGAAATAGGAGCCTCATCAGATCACCACAGATTTGCGTGTAGAGGGAAGGCAAATGGAATTTTAAAAACCTCATCTATACTAGATGAAATGCTTCTTCTCTGGGTTTTTTTGTAAAATGACTTGTAACTGATATGCAGAGGGGAGAAATTTTGACTGTAGAGTTGTCAGAATCTTGTCTGGCCAGTGACAGGAGAGCTGCAGGGTGATTCCAGCAGGTAGGACAGACCAGGCTGGCTTGAGAGCAAATGTTCAGTGCTTGGAAGCTGAGTTACGGCCACCGGTAGCTCTCCCTCGGCTTGTTTTCAGTCTGACCTCTTGCATATGAGGCTGTTAATCTCCTACATGTAATTTGTGGCCGTCCTTTTTATTGCCATCTGTCTTCATGGGCTCCTCTCTCAGCTTCCTCACCCTCGTGGGCTTTCATTTGCCTCTCACCTTCACATCACAGGATGCACCGTGTCCCTTACATTGGCTTGTGCCTAATTCCAAGTCTTTGGCAGAAGTGCCAGGGCTGAAGCTCCAGTGCTGCTCCTGCCTTGGATATGGGCAGTGCCAGGCAGATGTGCCACACAAAGCACATCCTCCAGGCCTAGGTCCTGGTCTGGGTAAGAGGTACAGCAGTGTTTTCCTGCCTGCTGTTAGTAAAAGGACAGGATTGGGGCTTGGGAGATGCTCAGACAGTGAGCAGGCAGGTGCTTCCCAGCCCTCTGCTCAAGCAGGGAGTGTTTGAAGGACGCTCTGGAAATGGAGATACTGCACGAGTGTCCTTCCCAGTGGCTCAGATGAGAGCAGTGCTGTGCCCTGTCTCAGCCTTGCTCTGTGTTTTCCGCTGGGATTTTCTCTACCTGCAGGTTTCCTGAGCTGGGAGGTCGGAGGGCTCCCACTGGGAATGCACACCTGGTCCCTGTCAGGCTGTCCCTTCAGTGTGCTGGGGTGGGCAGATGTGGGCATGGTGAGCTGCCATGATTGGCATTCCAGCCAGGGGAGTGTTGGGAGCATTGTGGCCTCAGACCTGGGCAGGTGAAACGCTCAGGAAACCTCCTGAGTGTCAGTGAGCAGAGTCCTCAGGCACACAGCTGACCCCTTCCAGGAGAGTTCTTTGTCATTCAGACTAGGACATGGGAACCATAGCAAATAACAGAATTTATAGGCCACTCACTGAATACGCACATTAAAATTAAAACAAAAAACGGCTCCCACTTTATAAAACCACCTCTGCTTCTCTAATTGGACAACGCTGGTAATACTGTTTTGAAGGTATATTTTGTAGCATGGTATAAATGCAATATATTTATATATGTATGTAATAAATGGAGTATATTATGTATATGAAAAGGCTGAGAGAATTGGGATCGTTCAGCCTGGAGAAGTGACCTAATTGTCCCTTCCAGTGCCTGAAAGAGCTGACAAGAAAGGTGGAGAGAGACTCTTTACAAGGGTCTGGAATGGCAGGACAAGGGGGAATGGCTTCCCACTGCCAGAGGGCAGGGTTAGATGGGATATTGGGAAGGAATTCTTCCCTGTGAGAGAAGAGGGGGAGGCCCCAGGGTGCCCAGAGAAGCTGTGGCTGCCCCTGGATCCCTGGCAGTGTCCAAGGCCAGGCTGGACAGGGCTTGGAGCAGCCTGGGACAGTGGGAGGTGTCCCTGCCCATGGCAGGGGTGGGATGAAATGGGCTTTATGGTCCCTTCCAAGCCAGGCCATTCTATGATTATGTGATGCTGTGTTTAAATTGTAATAATGTGAGGCCTCAGAACGGCATAGCTCCTGGTCCCTAACTCTTCCTGGGAGCTGGGCAGCCATGGGCTGGTGTGCGCCAGAGCACTCAACCTGCAGGTGTTAGTTAAGCAGAACTGCAAGGGTTGCTGGCTGTGCCCAGCCCCAGGGCAGTGTCACTCCCAGCAGTGGGAGGGACACCAAGGTGTCATTCTCTGGGACACTTTCAGCATGGCCAGGTACAGTCTCACACACAGGCTTGTTCCCTGTATTTTGTCTCTGTTTTTCCTTCACCTGGGAGGTTTTGCAGTTGGTGTTTTCCCAGCACATCCATAAGGATATTGGGTTCAGCATTTCTGTAATGAATTAGGAGCCAGTATTTTTCCCCCAAAATGCAGGTGAAACTTGTCTTCTATCCTTTCCAGAAGTGCCAGTATCCTGACAGCACTAGTGTGGTGAGAAAAAGCCTTACATTTACTGCTTGGATTGCTCAGGTTTATGAGCAAAGTGGGGCTGGCGTGGTTTTTTGGCGTGTCAGGCCAGTCCTGTCCCTTACTGGCTGTGATGTTACTGGTTTCATTAGACAAACTGGTTACGAAAGTCTTTAGCAGTGATGCTCATTCTGCTAAAAACTAATTGTGCTTCTGAGCAGCCAAAATAAAAGTCTGCAGCTTCTTCATCCATGGGCTTGGATTGGGGCATTGCCAAAACAAGGGTGCAGTGCTGTGTTTTCATGAGCCAAGCCATGATTCCTGTTAGTGGTTTGTGGAATTCCGAGCTCTGCAGGGTATTCCAGGTGATCTGGAGTGGTCATAAACCAGGGGATGAGGTGCTGAGAGTCAAGCAGTGGTTTTAGTGCAACAGGAGGAGGTTAAGCTGCAGCTTTCAGAATAATTTCAAACTTAGCTTTAATGATGCTCAGGCTGGTGGTGGTATAATAGCATTAGACATCAGCAGTGGGAATCATTCCCCTGGTTAAATTTACATTGTTTGGTGGGGGAAAAGTGCTTTGAAAGAAGAAAGACTGTTTCCCAGAGAATACATCTCTCATTCCTCTCTTTTATCTCCTTCCTGCCAAGCTGGGGATGCTGTGAGCGTGTTAGCTGCTGAGAGGTGCTTAAATGTGTGCTGGGTGATGAGGAATATCTTGCTCTGGTTTTTATGTGCAAGCAGGCTGTATTTTCTGCAATAACTCTAATAACCTTTGCATGGCTGTTTAGAAGGATGAACCTCATTAAAGAAGAGGTATTTAATAACAGGCCTATTTTTATCTCTGTCTTTATCTAACAGTCTGCACATTTATTTCAAGCTTGTAACAGTGCTTTGGAAGAAAAATGTTTTCCCTCCACTGAAATGTTTTGGCAGTGCCTCCAGCCTTGGTTATCTTGAATTTCCAATTTGGCTATCATCCCTCCTCCTCCCAGAGCCAGCAAGCCACACCAGGACCTTGGCTCCTACATTTTCTTTGGGTGTTATGGCAATGTGGTTCCAAAACATGGGACTTGGCCCCAGGGTCACTGAAATGGTTCTGAAGGTTTGAAATAAAGTCACAGTAACTCCCTCAGGCTTCAAATATGTGGTCTTGTGTTGGACAAGCATTCCAGGCATTGCAGTGTTTGCTGCAGGATGGGATTGACCACATGCTCTGGGAGAGGTTGGCAGCTCTGGGGGTCAGGTATTCCTGCAGAGGTTATTTATTTGTTTTCCTAAATTTGCAATTTTATTCTGTAATTTCATAAATTAAACCCTGACCTATAAATATCTTGCAGACATTAGGTTTTCAGCCCACTCTCCTGTATTTGTTCCCATTTGCTGGTGGTGGAGGCAGCTGCCCCAGCCCCGAGGGGATGCACCATCTTTCCAGTTCCTTCCACATCCATCCCTTTGGCACTGCTGGCTCTGTGCTCAGACTCCCTGCCCTGACTGAAGGTTTCCTGGAGTAGAAGTGCCATTTAGCACCGTGCAGCCTGTGGCCAGGATGACCATTTCTGAGCCCTTTTCCCAGGGCACACGTGGCCATATGCTCCGGGAGCTGCTGGATTTGGTCTCTGGGATGTGTGTGGCAGTTTTTACCAAAGCACCTGGCTCTAGAAGCTAATTCCTGTTTTTCCCTTGCTGTTCAGTCTGGATCATGTACATTCCTAAACCATGGTTTTGTTATCTTTTTCCATAATTAGGAGTAAGTATTTTCCATAGTCTTACTCAGGCCATTCCTCCCTTCAGTCTTCCCTGTGGGTTAAGGCCTCACCTACTGAAATTTCAACGAAACTGGTTCTAGGTGGGCAAGGACAAAGTCAGAGGGTTTTCAGGCAGTCAGCACAGTCAGATGGCTCCTGTGAGGAATTTTTCACCTGGTCCTTCACAGTTCATGCCTGCAAATTGTGCTCTTAGTCAGATAGGGCTCCAGCTTTTTTTTCCCTTTTTCTTTCCTAAGTTATTTAATTTTCAATACATTTATTTATAGGGTCACACAAGCAACAGGTCTGCTTTTTCCACAGATCCTCCTGGAGCCATGTGCTGTGCCTGCTCCATTCTGGCATTAAAACACCTTGCTCCTCTGAGGAAAACTCAGAATATCCATCCAGCTGTCTTGATTGAGACATTTTTTCTGAACCCTGCCCTCTGTTCATTTTAGAATCTGTAGGGAATTTGGGACATAAATTAAAAAGCTATTTGATGTTCCTTGAGGTCTAGAAGCTGGTTTTGCATTTGTTCTTACTTGAATGCACACTGAGACAAATGGCTCTGCTTTACTGAAGCTGCTTCCTTTAGCATCCTGAGGAAGCTTCCAAGTTAAAAAATAAATACGTCTCTGTTTTTCCAGCCCTGCTTTACCAGCAAAAGCTTGGGGAAGAAATGTAATCTCCTTGGGTCTGTCCTCATGTTTTGTAGAAATAATTCCCATTTATTGGAAGAACTCCTACACACTAGATTCACGTTTAATTTTTTATTATGTGTTTACATTTTGGAAGGAGTAAGGGTGGTGGTGTTGGAAATTCTAATGAGGGATAACATTTCTGATTCAAAAGATCTTTCTTCAGTCCAGAGATTCTTTCTCCTCTCTCCTGATTTTTCTGCCTGCTCCTTAAGACTGCAGGAAGTTTTGCTTGGGTCATTCACTTGCAACAGGATGTTATCTGAATACAGAATTAATGTATGCAGCCTGTCACTTGGAATTGCTGCTGTTCTGCTGGAGAGCTCCCAGGGTTGCAGAGTCCTTGCAAGCGGCAATAACAGGAATGTGCCTGTGATCCTGCAAAGTGAGAGGAGGAACATGGAGCTGCAAGTCTCTCCCATCACTGCAGGGTGTGAATAAATAGATCTAATCAACAATTTACATGTTAGCCCCAGACCAGGTTTTATTTTTAGGATGCGTCATTCAGCCCAAGTGAAACCTCTGCATTTTGGGCTGGTGGTGTTTCTAAAAGCAGCTCTAAGTGATCACCAAGGCTGTATTTTAAGCTGCATTTACATTTTGATAGAATCTGCTGCTTTTCTTATCTGAAACGAAGCCCACCTGATCTTCATTAATTACACTATCATTTCACCTGCTAACCAGGGTGCTACTAATTACAGTTATCTTCCTGTTCTCCACCAGATAATACACAAAAAATTGTTATCCCTGGCTGTATCTGGCTTAGCTGGAGCTGTAAGGAGGTGGCACACAGTGATGGGTTTTACAGGTGTAGTGAAGGTATTTATAGACTGTCTGAGGTAAAGCTGGAGGAGTGGCTGCTGCCCCGTTGGCTGTGCTGCCCTTCTGAGGCACCTCCACAGCAAAACATACAGAAAACACTATTTAAACACAGAAAAATCTGGTTACTGCAGGGTGACTGGAGCAGGCCAGCTCCACAAGAGAGATGGTGCAGTCCTGGGACATTCCAAACCCTCCTGAACGCAGGCCTAGGACTGGAGGTGACACAGCTTGAGCAGGGGTTGGAGCAGATGATCCCAGAGGTGTTTCCAGCCTCAGCTGATCCGGCAGTGTCTCTTTTAAGACAGAAGATCTCATGGTGTCTTCCCAGAGAGCTGCAAACCCTGGTGGTGATGCTGACTGCTCTTCCTGCTAGCATCAGCTGCAGTCTGAATGGGGCAAGCACAGAAGAGTCTTCTTTGAAAAGAGGCAGCAGAAAGTGATGCCTGAGCTGCTGGGGAGTTGTGCATCCAGAGGGCTGGAGCCAGGAGCCAGGGGCTGCAGGGAGGGCACCCCATGGGAGCAGAGCCTTTGCTGGAAGAGAGGTCAGAAGCTTTTCACTTGACTCCTGTTTCATCATCTTTCCACACACTGATCTCTTCAGATGCTCTCCAAACCTTTGGATTACCTTCCGAAGGGGAAAGGACTTGTCCTGGAGGAGGAGCAGAGCGAGGCTGCCGAGGAGAGCTTGTACCTGTCAGCTGGAAGGAGAGGAGGGAGAGCCAAGGCTCCTCCACACCAGGCTGTGGTCAGAGGTGTGAACACTGTCTGAGGAGGAGATGTACATGCTCTCCTCCATCCACTGTGAGTGTCCTTGGGTCAAGCCACCTGCACCGCCTGTTTGTACTGTTTTTTCTGTGCTGTCCTTGATAAACTGATATATTTATTCCCCTTTTTTTTTATTCTGAAGAGGACTAGAGATTGTTCATGTTTCTTTTGTGTCCTCTGCAGTGCAGGTGGTGTGGACATGGATGGGACAATAGCACCTTTGTACTTGTCAAGTCTCCATCCACACCCAAGGCTCTGCCCAGGCCCAGCCTGAGCTCAAAGGTGATTTTCTTGCAGGCTTAGGACTACTACACCAACAGGTAGAACAGAAAGCTCAGTGAAGACAGTGCTCCATAAAGATGGTATCCATGGTCTCAAAGCTAAATACAGAGCCATGAAAGGGCACATTGCAGTGCTAGTGGAGCTGTGAATGCTGAATGGTGAGGTTTCCTGCAGTTCTGGCATGAGGAACCAGAGGAACTCTGATTCTCTATGGTCATCCTTCACGAGAACCTCTGGTTCTCCATGTTTCTCCACAAGGATGTCCTGATACCTTGCACAGAGCTTGCTGTGACACCAGGCAGGAGTTTGCTGGTGGGGCTGCTCTGCTGGCACAGTCCATGGTGTTCCCAGGAGTGCAGGGCAGGGATGCCTGGCCCTGCTCACAGTGCTCTGGAAGGTCTCTGTGCATGAAGGTACCATCCTACAATAGCTGCTCCTTGTCTGCACCACTTCCAGGGACAAAAGTCCTGTCCTGCTGCATCTCAGGGAGCCCTGCAGAGCCAGCACAGAGGGGACAGGCTGGGTAGCACCTGGGCAGCACTGTTTTAGTCATTTATCCTTGTTCATGGCACCAAAGCTGTGTGCAGGGTGGAGATGTGTGTGTTGGGGGGAGGGTTGGCCCGACCATTAGCTTGTCAGCATTTGCAGTGCTGGGGAGAAAACTGTTATTAAGTGTAACGTGGCACCTTGGCTACGGAAGCATGGGGAGACAATAAATACAGCCTTCCATAATGCCATTTTATAGTGTCACTCTTCAGAATTTATTAAGACTTAGTTGCAGCCATGCCTGCAGCTTCTTGTGCTTGAATCAGTAAATTGTGTTCATTATCTCCAACATTCGCTCTGACCTACTGTGTTTTACAAGGGAGGAGATGTTGGAGGCGTAGGGACACCCTGGCTGCTTTCTTTGGCAGCCGTTTCCTTGGTGCAAATCCAGCTTTTCTGGGGTTTGCTGAGACACCCCAGGCAGTGCTCAGCTGCGTGGGTGGACCCCAAGTGTGACGTGGTGGTTGATGAGAGCACTGAGGGACTTGGGCACTGAGGATCTGCCAAAATCACCACAGTTCCACAGGGAGCAAGGAAGGAGCTGGGCAAGGAGAGATGCCATGGGGATCTTTGGAGCAAGTTTGCACATTTGTCATCCCGCTGTGGGACCACTCCAGCATCTGGGCAGTCTTGGATGTTCTGAGGATGCTGGAGGTGGCAAAGGGTTCACAAGAGCTTCCTAAACTGCAGGCAGGGAGTTGCTACAC
Organism: Acanthornis magna; assembly: GCA_036785705.1. Classification (NCBI taxonomy): domain Eukaryota; kingdom Metazoa; phylum Chordata; class Aves; order Passeriformes; family Acanthizidae; genus Acanthornis; species Acanthornis magna. The sequence goes on from JAWUZG010000168.1 coordinate 398,295, forward strand.
CCCTGTTTGGTGTCCCCTTGCTGTGGCTGTCCCCATGGACTGGTGCTGAGAATGGCAGCAGTGTTTTCAAGGGATGCTCAGTCCACAAATGAAAATGTGCCCCTTCCTCCCATTTTTTGTCAGGACAAATCCCAGCAGCAGCATGTTTGTGTCCCCTTATCCCCATCCTCAGCATTTAGGTCTAGCATGGAGGGAAACGAGTTCAAGCCCAACCTTCTGATAATTTATTATGTTCCTTGTGCTTAAGGGCAAAATTTAAGTTGCCAAAAGCAGATGTTTGCATGCTCTTTTTTTAGCTCTCAAAGTACTTTCTGTGTGCTTGATTGATGGACGTCCCTGTTACATTAATAGCTGGGCTTTGCAGAAAGCTGTTATTACCAGGAGAATCTGGTGTGGGTTTCAGTTTTTCTTCTTGCATTGAAAATCCATTATTAATGTCTTTTTGAGGGGAAAAAAAAGGCTTCAATTCAGGCTTTTTGCTTTGCTTTCTCAGGCTTCTTCTCAACTGTCTTCACTGAGGTGCCTTTAAAATCAATACTACACGTGTTCTTTATATTTTACAGGGTGGTGGATGGTTTGTGCATCTTGCTATTGATTTCTGATTGTGTTGCAGGACATTTGGGTGCACACAGGTTGCTCTGTGATGGATAACTTCATATGTGTCTTTCTAATCATTCCGAGTTGGCTTTTTGCATGTTCCGTCTTGCTGGATGCTGCTGCTGAGCCTGGAAGGCACCAGGAGAGCTGAGTGCAATTCTGAGACACCAAACTTGTGACCATTCATTTAATTTGGATTTGGTTTTCAATCAGACATAGGGGTCATGTGAGGCTTGTGAGGTCTCTTTTGTGTTGTCTTTGCAGAGTTTTTCTGCCCTGACTTCTCAGGCAGCTTTGTGTTCTGCACTGTAGGAGCGGAACAGGTTGTCCTGGCTTTGTGTGGGGTGGTCATAATGCACCTTCAGCTTCAAGCAGTGACCTTGCCCCTTGGGTCAGCTCTGCTGGCAGATCTCAGCATTTCAGAGGTGTGCAGAATCATTGGATCCCAGAATGGTTTGGGTTGCAAGGGACCTCAAAGCTCATCTAATTCCAATCCCCTGCAATGAGCTGGGAAACTTCCCATTATCCCAGGCTGCTGCAAACCCCATCCAGCCTGGCCTTGGACACTTCCAGGGCTGGGGCAGCCACAGCTTCTCTGGGCACCCTGTGCCAGGACCTCTTCACCCTCATAAGAAAGAGTTTCTTCCCAATATCCCATCTATCCCTGCTTTCTGACAGTGGGAAGCCATTCCCCCTTGTCCTGTCACTCCAGACCCTTGTAAAAGTCCAAGTCTCAATGAAATAAAACAGAGCACAGACTGCAGAAGCACAGACTGCATTTGTAGCTGCTGTAAAGATGGATTTACAGACAGAGGCTCTTAGGGCACATCAGCATTGATGGCACATGAGCACATCTGTGTGAGAGCTTGCTGGCACCAAAGGATCCTGTGAGGAGTGACACGACTGTGGCCAGCACGGGTGTTCCACAATGCTTCCATGGCTCCAGGTGGGCTGTAACAGGGGAAGAGCTCTGTGTGTCTGTGTGCACACTCCTTCCCAGCCCTCCATGCACTGGCACAGGCTCCATGTCTGCCAGGGGCTTTGGCTGTACCAACAGGCAATCTGGAGTGGTCTGGGTGTGCACAAATCTCTGTTGGCTGGATTGGGCTGTTTGCTTGTCAGGCTTATCCTGAGCAGGGTCCTAGACCTTCAAACATCGAGGCTGCCCTTGGCTTCTGAGGAGCTGGTTGTTGCAGTTTATCTGTGCTGGGGACCAGAGCACACAACTGGCACAGGAGCTGGTCCCATGTCCCTGGGAGCAACAGGACTCAGTTTGTCTGTCTGTGCTGGGCACCAGATCACACAGCTGACAGAGGAGCCAGTCCCATGTCCCTGGGAGCAGGAGGGTTCGGCTGTGTGAGAGCCACTGGCAGAGGACACAGCAGCCCCAGCCCTCCCTGGCCTGGCAGTGCCGTTGTTTGCCGAGCTGGGAAACGGACAGGGCTGGCATGCATAACAATGGGCAGGCTCTGACCTTGCCGCTGGAACTCACTTAGCAATTCTGTTGATGTTCTGGAAACGAAAATATAATTCAGGCCACCTTCTCCTCCAAGCTGACCCTGAGAATCTGGGAGAAGAGCTACTGAATAATTAGAGGCTTTTTTTTTTTTCCCTTTTTGCTAGAGTTACTGCTCAGTGTTGAACTGTGCTCTGAAGTGTCATTAGTTCCCTTGAACTTACTGGTCCGAGTGTACTTTGCATTAATACAATTACGTAAATAGCAGTCTCATTAATCATGGGGGGCTATGGCGCATCCCTGTTGTGCTGTTTTGTGGGTGGCTTGGCTGGTGGGAACCCCCTGGTCCATCCAGGGGTGGATGCTGTGGCTGGAGCACTCCCCCTCTGCTCCTGTGCCTGGTTTAGTTGTGATTTGTGTGTGTCTCACCCTGTAGGATCTGGAGCATTTGCCAGCACTGCCATGATTTCAGGGAGCAGCCTTGCTGCTGCAGACAGAGGGAAAGGTGGCTTTGTCCCGAGGGAGTTTTGCTGGACCACATCCATGCTGCTGTCACTCTGATTTGGGTCTGTGGAGGTCCCAAAATGCAGAGCCCAGACTCGTGGCTTTGCAGTGAATACCCAGAGCCTGAGCTCTTGTGCAGGGTCTGCTGCAGGGCTGTTGGATGACGCTGTGACTCTGTCTCCGTGGCAGAACTCTCAGCCTTCCTGGCAATGTAAATTCTTCTGGCTGGATGCTAAAATTACACTGAGTTATTGATTTATCTTTGAGAGGATTTCCTTCCCGAGGGACATTTCTGGCTGTTACAGTGATTTAGTTCTTCTGCAAGTGCGGAATCGTAGCAGGGCAGAGCCACCCTCCTGCCCTCAAGTCTGCAGCTCAGGGTCGTGCTCCCTCAGGCTTCCTCTGCAAGCTGATTTCTGTTCCAAGGCTGGGACAAGGTTACATGGCTGTTATTTCCCTGTAACAACCGCAAATAAAAGGGCATTCTCAGCTCTCCACTGCAGAAGCTGCAAGTGTGGGACAAGCTTTTGTGCTGTGGCACCAATGTTATCTTGGGCATGCTGCAAACACTGCTCCAAGGCTCGCACGTGGGATGTGTGAAGCCATGCCAGCATTAATGCACCCAAGCTCCTGGGAGTGTTCCAGTTCCTTAAATTGGGGTATGGTGTGAGCAGGATCATGCTAACACTTCCTTCCTTCCTAAAGCTGAAGGGTACAGCCTCTCTTACTGACTCACCATGGAGTGTCTGAAAACCAGGCCAGGCAAGTTCCTGCTGGTAGTCTTGAGAAGGCAAACCCAATTCTCTTCTACCACCAGTTTTCTCCCCTTGGTCCTGAAATCACAGCCTGCTAGTCGTGTCTGAGCTGGTGAGCACCATCAGTAGAAGGACCTGACCCTTCAGGACATGGCCAAATGTTTCACCTACTCTGTGACTGGAACATGCCCAGCTCTATGTCCTTGGGTGCCTATTTGAAGCATGTCCTTGTGGGTTCCTGTGTCTAACCCCACAGTGAATTTGGCACCAGTCTCATCTGCACACTGATAAAATGTGAGGCTGCTCATGCATGTGGTGTTACAAAACAGCATCCGCCAATTAGGCCTAGGGAGAACGTCAATTTATTTTCCTGTGAACCAAGTGTGGTACAGCTCCTTCCTTTCTCAGTGATCTATCTGTGAGATAAAACACGTCCTTAGTGTCTATCTTAAATACTGCAGTGTTGACAAGTTCTCTTGACAGAAATTAGGCTAATGTCCCTTACGACTGCGTTAGCTATAGAAACAAGGCTTTAAATTGAAGCTTCGCAAAGCACTATTCCAACGCGCTCTCCAAGGCATCTTCTTATTCCAGCTTTTATTATCCAAATTTGTTCTCACTCTTGCTTGGCAGCGGGGCTGGCAGGCAGTTCTTTCCGATACATTCTGCTCGTCTCGCAGCCAGGCGGGTCAGATCAGGAACCTCCCGGTGCTGAACTGGGGAATGTTGGCCAAACGTCTGTGGGCCTGGGTGCCCTTGGCTCTGGGGGTTGCTCTGGCCTCAGGGAGACGATGGTGTGGGGATGTGGCTGCGGCCATGGGGGAGAGGAGCCAGCTGACACACATCGAGCAGAGATGGGATCCAAGTCAATAAACTGCATGCCCTGCCAGCAGCACAGCGTGTCCTGAAACGCTCCCGGTGGGAGCTGGAGCTGGGAGAAGGGAGTTTGTGTTGTGCGTGTCTTATCTTTCCGGTTTCAGCATTGACTGAGTTACAGACTCAGAGGCTGAGGACAGGAACAAGGACTGCTGAGGCCTGGTCATGAATACCTCTTCTTGAGCTTCCCAGCCTTCCCCTGGAAAATAATTTCCTTTTTTGCTCCTTTACCATCCTCAAGTTGCCCACTCTTAGCCTTCAACTCTTCGTTTCCAACCACAGATTAGCCATCGTAGACCTCTTGATTCTCACACTGGTGTTGGTCCTGTAGGATTATCCCTCCCTAGAGAGCCATTGCGACCTTTCTGTGCCTCCACATTGCCAGGATCTTTGGTGGCCATCTCAGCAGTCCCTGAGAGAGGAGGAGAGGCTCTCTGAGAGTGACAAATGTGGGAGACACGATGGTTGATCATGTTTTGGAGCTGCTAATCTCCGTCATAATAAAGAAGCCGGTGGCGCTTCTCTCAAAAAGTTATTAGATGCCTAAAATTCCACAAAATTAATGTCATCCTCAGTTTCTTTTGTCAGGTTCTCAATTCTCCTGGTCCCCTGTCTTGTTCTTCTCTGCCTACATCCTGCACTGATCTTCTCTGAATGTAGCCAAGCCTTCAGCATGCCAGATGGGCTTTCTGGAGTAACAAATAGACCTGAGGGGTGACAATTACTGAATGGGTTGTAGCATTGGTTTGGGGATAAATAGTGTAGGGAGTTGGAGAGGGATTAAAATTGGCTTTTGTAAATAAGCTTCTCATGGATGTTGACTTGGGGACAGGGTGAGACAAAGGTCACTGCAGTGTCTGTGCAGCCTGGTGTGTTGTTTGAGAGATGAAATATCAGTGTGGCTTGGTTCCTTTGGTCTGTGTGTTCCTTCTGCTTGGACCTTTGTGGGATTAAACTCTCTAAACTGCTGCAGTTCACAGACTCAAGCGCAGTATCAGAAGAAAAAATAAATCAAGTACCTCGTATTGAATCCTGAGCTCATGGCTCCTGCTGTACCTGGGGCTGTGGCAACACACTGCAATGCCTGACTTGAGGCTGGGGAGAAGGGTTTGCTGAGAAAGTGCAAACAGGTCATGCCCACTTTACAAAAGGGCAGCCCTTCCTCTTCCTTCTGTTTGATTATTTTTTCGTGGTGTGTTTTCTGCTGTTGCACTGCAAGGGATAGCCACCCTTTCGGGAGGTGGGAGGGCAGAGCACTTGGTACAAGGAGCTCCTTGCCACAGGAAGCCTTTCCTTATTGGAGCAGCAGCAGCAGATCCATCCACAGATGCTGCAGCAGTGCCTCTGTCAGCAGCACTGTATTTCCCACTTGAGCCCTCCTGTCTCCCCTTCCTTCCCTGAGATCCTTCCTCCCCATCACCTCGCTGCCACCTGCCTTCACTTCCATCCCTTTGAGACTTCCCGGGAGGCCACAGGCACCTCGCAGGAGGGACACGCTCTGCCCAGTGTGTGCCAGCCGCCCCTCCTGTCCCTGTGGTTCCCCTGCCCACGAGAGAGGCGAGGTTTGGTGTGTGTTCAGCTGGCCTGGCTGTGGGCACGAGGCTGGGCTACATGTGCCATCATCATCGCTTTGGCTGCTGGTGAGAGTGGGCGGGAGTCACATGGACCCACTCTGGCACTGCCAGCCAGGCTTCTGCCTGTCCCTATGGTCCTGCCTGTCACCAGGGACTCGCCTGCCCCTCCCTCCCTCCCTCTGTCCTGCTGCAGGAGCTGGAGGCAAAGCCAAGTGGATTTGGCAGGCAGTGAGGAGTGAGCCCAGCCCTCACGGGGTGCCACCAGTTTGAATAACAGTGTTCACAGTGCTCCGCTCATCACCAGCTGATCAATTGAGAGAACATCAATCCCAGTGCCACAGGAGAGCCCTGGCTCAGGGAAAAGTGGCGGTTGTGAGCACTGTCCAACCCAATGTCCAAATGGAAAGGTGTTTTCACATCTCTAATCAAGGGTTACTTAGTGGAGAGCCCCTTCCTTGTGAGGCTGTGTCCTCTGCTAGCTGTGGATTGAATCACGGGAGGAGGGATTGGATTCTGGCATCGTTTTAAAAATGTGTTCATTCTGTTTGCTGAGGGGAGCAAATTACAGAGAAGACCTCTCAGCACTGGGACAAAAGAGTGGCTCTAAAACCGTTTTCAGCCAAACAAATGCTTGAGCTGGAGGCCTGATGGATGATGCTTAAAGACATGCTTATTGCAGCAAGGCTGGTATTAAAAATCACGGGGTGCAAGAAAGTTCTCCCAAGTGTTACTGTGGGTGTGTAACCCTGTAATCCTGGTTATGCAGAGCCCTTAACACCCTGAGTCCCATCAGTGACCTCTGTGGCATCAGTCACAGGAGAGCAGTAGCACAGCAAGCACCAGTAGGTCACTCCTCTCTTGCTAAATAAGAAACTGGAATGGAATCAGCCCGTTCAGAGTGGCATTACTGCCCATGCCAGGGTGTCGCATTCTTTCGCAGGCTGTGTTGGTAATGAGCGACGCAGGGACCCCAGGCAGGTGCAAAGGAGAGCCGTTTATTGCAAAAAACCCGGGGTTTTTAAGCCATTAGTTGGTTATTAGTTTACATACTTTTAAGGTACAACAAGCCCAAGTCAACCAACTACCAAACACCACGAGCTGAACACACGAATGTCACGCAGAGTCCCTCAGGTTCTCACGTCCCTCTATTCTAGCTGAATCACTCTCCCATAGTTCCCTTCTGCTTAGCCTAAGTAACAGGCTGGAGCCATGTTACAACGCCTTTTCCTTTACAAAGCCTTACCTATGGGTAACACCAGCGGGCTTGGAACTGGATGATCTTTAAGGTCTGTTCCAACCCAAACTATTCTATAACTCTTTCCCTGCCCCCTGCTCAAGTGGAGTTCAAGTCCAGCAGAAAGCAGTGTTGCTGCTTTGGATCCTGTGAGAAGCCTGGGCAGGAGCACATTTGATGTTGGGGTGTATCAGAATGGGGCAACTTTAGGGTTTTCCCAAGAATGGCTTTGCTGTCAGCAGCAGTGCTGGGTGTTGATCTGGGGACAGATTCACTCTTGGCAAGCTTGAAAGCACTTCAGATGGCTTCTGTCCCTGCTCCACTACAGCATGGAGCAAAATCAGTGCTGGAAAAGATGTCACACTTAGACATTACTGTTTTGACAGGTTCATTTCTAGGATATTTATTAACATAGCTTGGAATGTCACAGAAAGATTTGTCAGATAAGCTAACCAACTGAAGTGTCTTACACGAGACTTCCTTGATTTTGTTGAGGTGCTTTTGACTTTCATTCAGTCTCTCAACAATTCATCCCATTCAGGCCGTTCTGGAAGACCCTCTGTGAGCTGCTGGCATAAACTGAATGTCTGTGGCTTGGGGATCAGGCCCTGCCTGCTCCGTGTGTGTCTGGGTGCTCTGGAAGGCAGAAGGAAGCAGCAGTGTGAGTTGTTTGCTCATGCTGTAAGGAAAAAACCCTTCTCTTATGGTTTCCTCTGCAATCCCAGGAAGAGAAGGACATCTCTTTGTCCTTGTCAGCCCTCTGCACAGCAGAACCTTTATCCTTATCGGGGGGCAGCGATCAGACAGAGCAGTGGAGATGAAACCACGCTGACACCACCAGGACTGTTCCCTTGCAGGCAGAGGCAGCACAGCTCCAGCCCGAGCTGTGCAGCACCTGGGAGAGGTGGCACGATGGGACCAGCGTGGTGGGTCATCCCAGGGGTTCATCCTGCGTCCCATCCCCTGCAGAGACTGCAAGCTCGTGCTTAAGGACGGTTTATGAACACGGACAGCATATAGTGATTTTATAAAAGAATTTTCTCTATAATTAATTGCAGTAGGTAACCAGGGCCCCTGCTGTCACTGGTGACCTAAGAAATCAAGAGGCAGTGATCAGGCTGATGCTTCTCTGAGGAGGTGCTGGGCTCAGCAGGCAGCTGTGGCTTCCCAGCAGAAATCCAGTGGGAATAAGAGCTGCACACACACTCGATTTGTAAAGCATTTCTTCAGCATCACAGAAATTTGTACTGGGAATGTGGACACAAGTGTCTGAGCTTCCTCACTGCCTGAGGTGGGGAATGCTGGGGATGCTGAGGCAGCTACTGGGGGAACTTCCAGGCCTGGTGCTGTGAAACCTCTCCACCAGCTATTGGGAAGAGGTGACATAAAGCATATTAATGACATTTTCCAGTGGCACTTAATTGGGAGGAGCAGTGAGTGCCAGACAGTGAACTAATACAAAATCTGTAGCTGAATGAAAAAGGGACGGAAAGAAGTAAAATGAGATTCAGGCTCTGGGCCTCTTCTTCCCATCAGTCCATCAGTAATCCATCTCTTCCTTACCTGTGTCTGCTACATGTCTTCCTTTTGTGTGTAAAAATGTTCTGTTTTGAAGTAACAAGCACTCCAGAGAGTGGTAGGACTTGCCTTTGTAGGAAAGAAAGGAAAAAGGAGGCAGGCTTTGCTGCTTCCTTGCTCAGCAACTCTAACCAGAGTCTGGGGTCAGGGCATGAGCTGAGCCCCCAGACCAGGCTTGGCTCCTCTTCCTCAGAGTACCCTGGTGCAGCCAGCAGGGCATGCTGCATGGCCCATGCTGCATGGCCCACGGTGTCCCCTGTGTGCCACCTGCACGTGAAGCCCCAGCCTCAGCCAGTTCCCCAGCCCTGGCACTGGTGGCTCCTGGAGCTGGTGATGCAGCCGTGGGGAGCTCTGCTGCTCCCTGGGATTTGTCTCTTGTAGTTTTTAATCATTATTTTATTAACGGAGAAGGTGCGGTGCCATCAGATAACTTATTGTGGATGCTCTGTCAGTGTGATTATTTCAATACTGCAGCACTGCCGTGTGTTCTGCTGGAACATTCATATATTGATTCCAGATTCCTTTGTTGCCTGTACTAGAAAGAAAGTCCCTTTCCTCTCGTTCACTGTGCAGAGAGAAACAAAGAGTAAAGGAAAGTAGATTTTATCTGAGGCTTACTCACATACCGAGGTAATTTCTGAGAGCTGCAGAGCCACTTACTGACTCATAACTGGGGCTTGTTTTCAAACCCTTAATAGATTTTTGAATTCTCTTACAATGGCATACAAGGATGCTCACTTGGGGACAAGCCAGGGATCTGCCTCAGCGAGCTCGATCACCATTGTTCTGCTTTCACCAGCCTTCCCAGGGGACATTCCTCTGCTGTAGGGGACAGTGTGGTGCTGCAGGAGAGTTGTGTCCCTCTTGGGCTCCTCTTGCCAGGCAGTCAATGTCTGGCAGCTTGGGGGCCGATGGGATGGGATGGGATGGGATGGGATGGGATGGGATGGGATGGGATGGGGAAGCCACTGCCAGGAGTGCAGTTAGTTATTGCACTCTTGGTGGGAGGTTTCCCAGTCAGTGTATGCTGTGCAACTTCCCTGGTTCTGTTTAATGCCTCCCTGTTGCTGTGCAGTGAGTTGGGGCTCAGCCTTGTCCCCGTGCTGAAACACAAACCCACTTGTGGCCAGCACCACATGGAATGATGTGCTGGGAAGGAGCCGGGCAGGATGAGACCGTTCTCCTTAAGTGAGGAAACACAGTTGGTCATTTGGCTGGTCTAGAAAAAGGAAGATGGGGTTCTTTGGATATCACTACATGCTGCATATTCCACACAGCAGCCCTCTGCTTTTAGTAATGTGGTGTACAACGCGCCTGATCCTCCCTCAGGTGTGAGCCTGGTAGAAGCATGTCCTGTTTTCCATTTGTTTATTTATTTATCATCTTGTTTTCAGCCTCTGCAAGGCTTGATATAGGTATAGAGCCTGGGAAACGTACACAGAGCGGAGTAACAGATAGCTGTGATTTGGTTACAAGGCAATAATTTAAGTGGACAGGTTTAGCTGATAACATAAAGCACATGAGAGAAATCGCTTTGGTTTATAAATGTCAGCAGAGCCCCTGTGAGTGAGCTGCTGCCTGGTGCTGCTGCTCCATCTAATATATTACGAGGAGATATAAACAGATGTCTGAAAAAATCTGGCTGACCAAGATTAAAAGAATGGGGCTATAAATTAAAGTCTTCCTCGGCGTCTCTTTAAGCAACTTTATGGACAGAGCACATCCAAATAAAACGAGTGCTAATGCATGGAGGGATCTGCAGGTGGTTTGGGCTGCGGAGGCTCGGGCACGTGGCAGCACCCAGGGGTGGGGTTGGCTTGTGGGGACAGCAGTGTAAGTCAGAGCCAGCATGGGAGACCAAAGCCTGTCCTGGTGCTTCTGCAGCTGATAAAGGGATTACATCAAGAACAGGAATAACACCATCCCAGCAGTGTTGCCACAGGATCAGTGTCTCCTGCTTGGAAAATAAATGCTGTCGCTCTGCTTTGACATTTATTCCCAATAAAGACCTTGTCATTTGTGCAGTGACAAGGGTTTTATCCTCTGGGAGTATTTTACCTGTTGGACACTGTCTTTTTGGCTGTGAGGCAGCTGAGTGATTGAGGGGCAGGTGGGTGGCAAGTCCCCATCGGGGCCCTGGGTGCTCTGCTCAAACCCTGTGGCTTTCTCTAAGATCCATCATCCCAAGGCGATGCAATAGCACATATTCAAACTGAAGGAGAGTATGTTCAGGTTGGATATTAGGAAGGAATCCTTCCCTGTGAGAGGGCTGAGGCCCTGGCACAGGTGCCCAGAGAAGCTGTGGCTGCTCCTGTCCAAGGTCAGGTTGGACAGGGCTTGGAGCACCCTGGGACAGTGGAAGATGTCCCTGCCTATGGCAGGAGATGGAACTAGATGGGCTTTAAGGTCCCGTCCAACCCAAACCATTCTGGGATTCTATGATTCTGTGATTTTATTTTAAATTTATTTTAATTTATTTTAGTTGTGGTTAAAAAATCCCAAGACTGGGATATTTTTTAAATGGTAAGGAGTACAAACCAGTTGTGGGGGCAGGAGTTTGCTGCTTCCCCCTTCACTGCTGTAGCCCTTCTGTCAGCTTTGTGGAGGGGCTTTCACAGCTATTTCTACTCACTGGGTAGTTGATTTAGAGATGTGAAATTAATTAGAATGGAAACTCTTCTTTCCCTTTACGAGGAGCAAGGGATGAGGTCTAGCAGCTGTAGGATTTGCAGCTCTAAGGGAAGTGGAACCATTCTGTAACACATCTATGCAGTGCCTACCTGTGGATACACATCTTTGATTTGTCTAACGTGTCAAGGAGAAAAAAATGTAACAAAGTGGCTTAAATATAAACGTGTTTTTATATTTTTTAATTGAGTTTAATTTCCCAAATGCAACTTAATGCAAACAATGAGTAAAAAATTAATTTCTCTCGGGAAAAAGCTATTAACAGAATGATTCTGTTTTAGCAGCATGTGAAGCTGTGTAATTGCTTACATATGTATTGCTCCAGTGTGTGCCCCCAGTTGTTGAATAGTATCAAATTATAGGAATCAAAGAGAATCAACTATTTTTAAGGGAAATGTCTAGAAGCTACATATTGAGACATGATTAAAATTCAGGATTTCCAGCTTACTCGTCTAAATCAGCAATTTTAATCACATTATTCAAGTCAATCCACCCTCAAACACACTTTCTACTTCAAAATACCCCAAACTAAATAAGTCAGAAGACCTTCCCTGAACAGCTGTAACATTTTTAAGTGACAATGTCAATCTTTTTGTTGAAAACAGAGATGTTTTTCATGGTTTATTTATTAAAGCAGTGCGTTTGTCCTGCTGTGCCATGAACCTGGGCTGCTGTGCAGAATGGCGAAGAGAAATCCCTGGAGCGCCGAGAGCTGCTTAAATGCATCAAGGCTGAGATATTTGCTCTGGGGTTCGCATGCTCGTGGTCAAATCTCGTTTAGTGTGCAAAGCAGGAGCAGGAAGGGTTTGTGTGTTCACTGATGGCAGCCTCTGTAATTTGTCTGTGCTAGGTGTGGAGCTCGTGCTCTCCAGGTCCGTGTTTGGTTTTATTCACTGCTCGCTGAGAACAGAAACGGGAGGGCTGGGCCCCCCAGCCACTGGGGCCATCTGGAGCCTGCTCCCCTGCTTTCCCTTTGTGGGATTCTTTCAAGCAGAGCCCATCCGCCTCCCTCCTCTCCCCTGGCAACCGGAGGCCGATGAGGCCGGATGCAGCAGGAGCACGGCAGCCACAGTGCCCCATGCTGTGCTCCTCTGACGGGGCTATTCCTGGTGTGCCTGACAGCCCAGAGCTGCTTCAGCTGCTGCTGGGCTGTAACCTGGCTGCCCAGTGCTGGTGACATGGGAGGGGAGGGACGCAGCTCGCCCCTCGCTTTGCCTGCTGAGCATGTTTGTGTCTGCGGAGAAGGAGATTGTCCTCCTGTGTCCGTGCGTTCAGCACGCGATGACATTTTATCCTAGAACGGTTTGGGTTGGAAGGGACCTTAAAGCTCATCTCGTTCCACCTCCCTGCCATGGGCAGGGACATCTCCCACTAGACCAGGCTATCATTTGCTGTGTTTTCCTTGCTGGCAGAGCCCTGTCTCAGTGTCTCCTGAACCAGGGACAGGAGATGTGGTGTTGCCCTTTTCATGGAGATCCTACAGACTCCTCTCTGACCAGCATGTCCCAGCTCCACCACCAGTGGGGGGCACAGCCCAGAGATGGCACCAGATTCCTGCAGAGCCCAACTTCTCAGCGTGGGAGGATACTCCTATAGGTTAAAGGTCCCGTGTTTCGCAAGTTTGAGGAGCAGGAAGAGGTTGAAATCTGTTCATGGAAAGTATTCCAAGTGTAGAGGAGGCATATCTAGCCTGCCCGCCCATAGTTTAAGATGGGAGGATAATCACGTCTGTCCTTTCACGTATCCAACCAATGCAACTTCTAATGGACAGGATGTGATGGAGAGAAAGAGGGTCTGTCTGAAATGCGAACCTTTTCTTAATAGGAAATCCTCCAAGATGGATTTTCCTGGGTTTTCTAAATGCATTTATACCTTCTAGATGGCTCCAGGCTTTGAAATGTTTCTGTCTGAATTGTGACAAACATCCCAGTCTTATGTAGGAAGTACTAGGTCCTTTGATCAGGGAAATGTCTCTTTGGTCCTGAACAGGGAGGGTTCAATCTGGTTGTTCCCAAGACTAGAGCTTTTTGTCTTTGAGTACATGTATTTATTGTACAAAATAATTACCCTTGTCTTCACTTCCCTTTGGTAGGAGATGCTGCCTGTCTCCCGCAAGCTGTTATTCTATCCTAGGTGTCTTTTTAGGTAAAAGGAGAATGAGGAAGGAATGAATAGGGAATCCTCCTCAAGAGGGAGGAAGGTGAGCAGCTGTGTGTCTGTCTGTCCATCTGTCTGTCCATCTGAGGAGCTCTGAAGCTGTTCAGCTGCAGCCTGGCTGTCCTAAGCAGCCGGATTTCCTGCATTAAGAGAAGTGCCATCAAGAAGTAATAACCAAATAGTGCTTCCTCTCTAACCCAGTGCTGGACTGTCCATGTTGAGATGTGTTTGTGGTGAACTGTGACGAAGGAAAAACACTCTGAATTTTCTCTTTTCTGCATTTAAACCCAAAGCTTAATGTATTCTGTGTATTTTGGTTGGCAGATAGTAGTGATCATAAATTCCTTTTAATACAGTATTTCCACACCAACACAGCCTTGATGTGCAGCATACCTGGCTGTACTCTGTGGGATGCTTTGATTTCCCTTTGGCAGCTGCATTTTATTCTGTCTGCCCCAATCAGCAACCAATTCCCCTTTCTCCACGTAGCCTCCAAATCCACTCCTGGTGTGGAGTTTTAGTGCTCTCCTAGGAACTGCACTGGAAGGGAGGAAGGAAGGGAGGAAGGAAGGAAGGAGGAAGGAAGGAAGGGAGGAGGAAGGTCTGCTGGGCTTGGGGTTTCACCTCCACTGTAGATCAGAGCCAGTCTGGCAGCACACGATCAGGGTGACATTTCTGGGAGGGTAAAGCAGCACTTTAGGGGTGCTGCTGGAGGCAGGGTGTGGGGGGGAGTTACTGGTGGATATCCCAATCCTCACAGTGTGGGATGAAGTTTTTCTCCCCTTCTCTCAGGGAGGAGCATGTGCCTTCAGCTCCCAGTTCCTCCCGAAGCTGGAACAGTGTATGTGCTCTGAAATAATGTAACCTTTGTTTGTAGGTCAGGCTGTTCCTGCGGGGTCACACGTGCGGCTGAACCTGCAGACAGGAGAGAGAGAAGCCAAGCTCCCAGACAGCAAAAATGGGGAAAGCCTCACGAGAGAAGGGAGAAGGAAAAGGTACAGACATGCAAGGCATTGGGGTGGGTGGGCTGTGGGATTCATGCCTTTTATTAGAGGCCAGGTTCCCTGGTGCACTCAATTACTGTCTCTTCCTGAGACTTAATTGCTGGGTTAGGAGTTCAGCAGTGCTGAAAGCAGAGCCCCGTCCTTTGTGATCCCTTTGGGATGGCAGTGGAAGTGCCCTGAGTGCTCATTCAGAGACACCTTCGTGGCTTCTCATGCCACGACACCGAAACTAAATTGGAAATGTGGCTTCTTTGAATGACATTTAGTCCTTTGAAATATCTGCAGCCACTGGTCTGACACTGCTTTCTGAGCCTGCCCCCTGCCAACAGCTGTGAGGGGCTGACTGCTGGCCTGAGCCAGGAGCTGAGTTCTAGCTGGGAGCAGCCTTACAGCCTCACCTGCACACCCGGCACTGCCACAGCCCCTGGGGATCACACCTCTTTCCCTGCACCCACCTATTTAAAAGTGATTTAAACATCAGCTGTGCTGACTTTCCCCTTAGAACTCTACTAACAGACTGGGTTAGTTACCATGGGCTATTACTTTCCTGAAGCATGTGGGATTTCCTACTGCCGTGTGAAATGGGGATGCCCAGGGAACACGGGGCTCTGGGCAGGAGAGCAGCTGGAACCTGTTGGGCCACAGGCTGGTTGTCCTGTGGGCTCTTTTCTCTTGAAGGGTGCGGGGCAATGCAATGCAGGAGGAGAAGCAAAGCGTAGAGGATTTGGAGGCTCCAAGCCTTAACCATCAGCCCCTGCAGCACCCCAGATCCAGGTCTCGCAATTGCCAAGGCTTTCATGGCCCTCACAGCATGAATTGGGATCTTGCATGCCTGTGACCTGATGCCAGCTCTGGGCCCAGCCCTGTCCCTTTGGCTCCAGCAGGAAGGGTGGCAGGAGGTTTCCTGCCTGCTTTGGTGGCATTGCTGCAGGGGCCACTCATGTCTGACCCCTCTCTGCTGGGGACAGCTTTGCTCTTGGGGACAGCGCTGTGCCCCAGCCCAGGGACACGAGCAGTGCCCAGTGCCGGGAGCAGTGTCAGTGTGACCCCCCTGTGCACAGGGACCCCCAGCCCCGGGGTGGCTGTGCCTGCACCCCCAGGGACCTCCAGCCGTGGGAACCCGGAGCAAGGGGAAGCCACAGGAATGCTCAAAGCTGGGCAGTGCCCAGAGGAATTGGAAAGAGCAGTGGTTTTTTTTAAAAGCAACAGTATTTATTTACAGAAGATCAGCAAAAAAACATCTTTTATTATAAGAATCTTTGTAACAACAACACTCTATAGACCGTATTTTACATGGGAGCCTATAGAGTAACAATCTTCAGAACATATTTACAGAAGGGTCTAAGGATAACAACCTTCACAACATATTTACAAAAGAGCCTATCGATAACAATCTTCAAAACATATCTACAGGAAAACTATAAAATCTGGAACATATGTACAGATGGGTCACATCCATGGCCAACCTGTCCGTCTGTCCTGGAAGAGAAGGAAGTGGCGTGGTCAGTCCAGTGTGGCCCTGAGGGCTGTTCCCTGTGCCCCCAGGCTGGCACAGGCTGGCACAGCAGGACTCTGCCTCCAGCCCTGAGCCCGACTGGGGCTGGGAGCCGGGCCCCAGGCGCTGGGATGGGGCTGGCGTGGCCCAAAGCAAGTGCAGGGCAGGCTGGGGGTGGTGCTTGTGCCCCCAGAATGCAGGGCGCCCCTGGGGCACCGTGTCCCTGAGCGGGGCCAGCCAGCCCAGCCCCAGCCTGGCGGCAGGGGACCCACTGTGCCTGTGGGCAGGGCATGGGGAGCACCTGCCTGTCCTGCTGCTGGGGCTGCATCCTCATCCCAGCACCATGGGCTCTTCCTCATCTTCCTCGTCAACCTCCATGTCCTCAGTGTCATCCTGGACATCAACTTCCATGTCTTCGATCTCATCCTTCTCATCAACTTCCATCTTTTCAACCCACTCTTCCTCATCCACCTCCATCTTTTCTTCCATATGAGCCACCATATCCACTTCCATATCTTCCACCGTGTCGGCAGCAGGCTGTGTCAGGGAGCAGAAGCTCAGAGTGGGGTCCGTGTCCCACAGCATCCCCACAGGGCTCCAGCCTGCCCGGGTGTTCAGGGGTGCCCAGCTCCGTGCAATGGCACTGTACCTGCACTGGGACAGGAGGGCACATCCTGCTGGGATTGGTGCTTGGTGCGGGCAGCAGGAAAAGTCCGGGCAGCAGGAACAGCTCAGCACCGACGGACGTCACACAGAGCGCGTGAGCACTGAGCGCTGGCAGCAGGTGAAGGGTGCGCTGTGCTCCTTTTAAAGGTGCTGGACGTTCCATGGGGTGCAGTGTGGGAGCTGTGATGTCACAGAAGGTTCAGGGCCAGTGGGAGATGGCGATGGTGGAATGATCAAATGCTTGAATGGTTTGGCTTGGAGGGGACTCTGAAGGTCATGTGGTTGTGGTTCCAAGCTGAGGAAGCTCCCACCTGAGCAGGTGTCTCTGGAGCCTGTCCAACGTGGCCTTGGATGTTCCCAGGGATGGGGCATCCACAGCCTCTCTGCACAGCCTGTGCCAGGGCCCACCACCCTCCCAGTACAGAACTTCTTGCCATCATCAACTCTATTCCAACTCTCCACCAGTTTGATGCCATTACTCCTTGTCCTGTCACTGCAGTTCCTGGGGAAGTGTCGCTCTCCCCTTCCCTGGAGCCCCTGCACAGACTGGAAATGTGCTCTGAGGTCTCCACACAACCTTCTTTTCTCCCGGATCAACAGCCCCAACTTTGTCAGCCTTTCCCCGTAGGGGAGGTGCCCCAGTGCCCTCAGCAACTTCATGGCCTCCTGTGGCACTCAACAGCTTCCCTGGGAACACCAGGGGACATCAGCCATGGCGTGTCCAACACACATCCCATGGAAGGCACTGGCCCTGGGAATTGCCAAAGGCCTGGGAGCTCTGTGTTTCCCAAAGTTATGGAGAGAGGAGGAGAAAGGGAACAGGATCAGTGCAGGGAGCCTGAATTGCAGAGAAGGAAAGCTGATGATCCTGGGTGCGTGTGCAGTGTTTGTGGAGGGTTTAATGATGCCCCTGGAATGTCTTTTGGGGATGTTTCTGGTGCAGGAAGTCCAGAGGTGTAGAGAGCTGTGGGCCCTTGGCCCAGGGGCTGTTGGCACTCCCTTGGAGAGAAGCCTGAGGGCAAAACCCACCTCTCGGTCAGGGTGACTCTCCAGTGTACTACCCAGTGCACCCTGCTTCTCTATGGCAATGCCTTGTACCCAATTGGCCATCCGACCCCCACCCCAGCCCCTGCCTTCCCCTGAAAAGAGCCCCTGCCTCGGCCTTTAGTGAGGGTGCTGTTGTCCCTGGCCTTCCCTTCACAAGCCCTGCTGACCGTAAAGGTTATCTTGTGGAACTGCCATACAATGCCCCTCTCTCTCTCTGTCCCTGGGTCGCCCTCGGGTGTTTTCACAGGAGCTGCTGAAATCACTTGTAGCCGAGAAAACTGGTACACTTGCTGAAATCACCCTGTTGCTTGGGGAGTTGCTGAAGCCTCTGGAGAAGCCTTTCTTGAGGGGATGCTTCCTCCAAGGAGGCTGCAGCACACCGGGACGCCCTGGCATCCCACCGGGAAAGCAACACAGAGGAACAATGCTTATCAGTGATGTGTAGAAACGATATTTGGTAGAGGTAGAGGTTGAATTTTCCTGGGATGGGAAAGGAAGGAGATGGTTCAGTTTCTGGAAAGGGAAGGCGATCAAAGTGCTGCCAGTTCTTGGTGTTTCCCCGTGGGCAGCTTTTGGGCAGTGTGCAGGCTCTGCAGCCGGCAGGCTGTGGTGCTGGGAGCGCAGGAGCAGGCCTGGGAAAGAAGGAGGTGTGCAGAATGCCTTTGGTTTTTATTTTGTCACCTACACAATGAGAAAGTCAAAACCCTTTCTGGTTTTCATTTTATCACCTACTGAAGGAGAAAGTGAAAACACTTTCTGTTTTCTCCTGGCCATGGAGCACCACACACACACCCCTTTGCCTCCAGCAGGAAGGGTGGCAGGAGGTTTCCTGCCTGCTTTGGTGGCATCGCTGCAGGGGCCACTCATGTCTGACCCCTCTCTGCTGGGGACAGCTTTGCTCTTGGGGACAGCGCTGTGCCCCAGCCCAGGAACACGAGCAGTGCCCAGTGCCGGGAGCAGTGTCAGTGTGACCCCCCTGTGCACAGGGACCCCCAGCCCCGGGGTGGCTGTGCCTGCACCCACAGGGACCTCCAGCCCTGGGAACCCGGAGCAAATGGAAGCCATAGGAATGCTCAAAGGTTATTGATGTCCAAAAGAATTGCAAAGAGCAGTGGGTTTTTTTAAAATAAGCAGTATTTATTTACAGAAGATCAGCAAAACATATGTCTTAGAGAACGTCTTTCATTATAAGAATCTTTATAACAGCAACACTCTATAGAACGTGTTTACATGGGAGCCTATAGAGTAACAATCTTCAGAACATATTTACAGAATGGTCTAAAGATAACAACCTTCACAACATATTTACAAAAGGGCCTATCGATAACAATCTTCAAAACATATCTACAGAAAAACTATAAAATCTGGAACATATGTACAGATGGGTCACATCCATGGTCAGCCTGTCCGTCAGTGCTGGAAGAGAAGGAAGTGGCACGGTCAGTCCAGTGTGGCCCTGAGGGCTGTTCCCTGTGTCCCCAGGCTGGCACAGGCTGGCACAGCAGGACTCTGCTGCCAGCCCTGAGCCCAGCTGGGGCTGGGAGCCGGGCCCCAGGCGCTGGGATGGGGCTGGCGTGGCCCAAAGCAAGGGCAGGGCAGGCTGGGGGTGGTGCTTGTGCCCCCAGAATGCAGGGCCCCCCCAGGGCACCGTGTCCCTGAGCAGGGCCAGCCAGCCCAGCCCCAGCCTGGCGGCAGGGGACCCACTGTGCCTGTGGGCAGGGCATGGGGAGCACCTGCCTGTCCTGCTGCTGGGGCTGCATCCTCATCCCAGCACCATGGGCTCTTCCTCATCTTCCTCGTCAACCTCCATGTCCTCAGTGTCGTCCTGGACGTCAACTTCCATGTCCTCAATCTCATCCATCTCATCTACTTCCATTTCCTCAGCCAACTCTTCCTCATCCACCTCCATCCTTTCTTCTGTGTCCACCACCATATCCACCTCCATATCTTCCACAGTGTCCGTGGCAGGCTGCGTCAGGGAGCAGAAGCTCAGAGTGGGGTCCCTGTCCCACAGCATCCCCACAGGGCTCCAGCCTGCCCGGGTGTTCAGGGGTGCCCAGCTCCATGCAATGGCACTGTACCTGCACTGGGACAGGAGGGCACATCCTGCTGGGATTGGTGCTTGGTGCGGGCAGCAGGAAAAGTCCGGGCAGCAGGAACAGCTCTGCGCTGACGGACGTCACACAGAGCGCGTGAGCACTGAGCGCTGGCAGCAGGTGAAGGGTGCGCTGTGCTCCTTTTAAAGGTGCTGGACGTTCCATGGGGTGCAGTGTGGGAGCTGTGATGTCACAGAAGGTTCAGGGTCAGTGGGAGATGGGGGTCGTGAAATGATCAAATGCTTGAATGGTTTGGCTTGGAGGGGACTCTGAAGGTCATGTGGTTGTGGTTCCAAGCTGAGCAAGCTCCCACCTGAGCAGGTGTCTCTGGAGCCTGTCCAACGTGGCCTTGGATGTTCCCAGGGATGGGGCATCCACAGCCTCTCTGCACAGCCTGTGCCAGGGCCCACCACCCTCCCAGTACAGAACTTCTTGCCATCATCAACTCTATTCCAACTCTCCACCAGTTTGATGCCATTACTCCTTGTCCTGTCACTGTTCAGTTCCTGGGGAAGAGTCGCTCTCCCCTTCCCTGGAGCCCCTGCACAGACTGGAAATGTGCTCTGAGGTCTCCCCACAACCTTCTCTTCTCCCGGCTCAAGAGCCCCAACTTTGTCAGCCTTTCCCCGTAGGGGAGGTG
Source organism: Acanthornis magna (assembly GCA_036785705.1). Lineage (NCBI taxonomy): Eukaryota > Metazoa > Chordata > Aves > Passeriformes > Acanthizidae > Acanthornis > Acanthornis magna. The sequence goes on from JAWUZG010000168.1 coordinate 418,662, forward strand.
CCCCAGTGCCCTCAGCAACTTCATGGCCTCCTGTGGCACTCAACAGCTTCCCTGGGAACACCAGGGGACATCAGCCGTGGCGTGTCCAACACACATCCCATGGAAGGCACTGGCCATGGGAGTTGCCGAAGGCCTGGGATCTCTGCGGTTCCTAAAGTTATGGAGAGAGGAGGAGAAAGGGAACAGGATCAGTGCAGGGAGCCTGAATTGCAGAGATGGAAAGCTGATGATCCTGGGTGCGTGTGCAGTGTTTGTGGAGGGTTTAATGATGCTCCTGGATTGTCTTCCTGGGCTGTGGGGATGTTTCTGGTTCAGGAAGTCCTGAGGAACATTTCTGATCAGAGATGTGTTGAAATGAGCTTTGGTAGATGTAGAGGTTGAATTTTCCTGGGATGGCAAAGGAAGGAGATGGTTCAGTTTCTGGGAAGGGAAGGTGATCAAAGTTCTGCCAGCTCTTGGTGTTTCCCCGTGGGCAGCTTGTGGGCAGTGTGCAGGCTCTGCAGCTGGCAGGCTGTGGTGCTGGGAGTGCAGGAGCAGGCCAGGGAAAGAGGGAGGGGTGCAGAATCCCTTTGGGTTTTTACTTTGTCACCTACTAAGGGAGAATGTGAAAACCGTTTCTGGTTTCTATGGCTGTGAGAGTGTCTGTCTTGGCCTGACACAGGGCAGCCTTTCTGTGGGCCTTGTGTCTGGGCTCTTTCTCACAGCTCCCTTCAGTGTTCCTTCGGTGGCCTCCTGCCTTGCCTGAGCCCCCAGCCTGGGCTGCTGCCCACCCTCCCAAAGGCTCTCAGCAGCTCCTGGCTGGCACTGCCAGCAGCCGTCAGCGCCTGTGCTCTGCGGGGCTCATTGCTTGGGGACTTTGTCTCTTTGAAGAGACAGCAAGGATCAGAGTGGGGTTAAGGAGGGTCGTGCTTAGGCTCTCTCTGAGGATGGCTCATGGTATATTTGTGAAATCTTACTAACAAAACCGTGAAGCCATTGTGGAAGCTGTGTGGCCAAGTGCTGAGGTGAGGTTTGAGTGCAGGAGTGGGAGCAGGAGGGTTTTGGTGCTGGAGCAGTCGGAGGTGCAGGGCCCTGCCAAGCCCCCTTTGCCCCAAGGTGCTGCCGGCCCCACTGCGCGGCTGCTTTGGGCAGGGGCTGCCCGGGGAGCTCCGTGCCTGCCCCGGCCATGCTCGGGGAGTGTGGGGCTGTGGGGGACAGCTGCCTGGGCAGGGACTGAGCTTGGGCACCTGTTGGGCCACGGGCTGGTAGCGCAATGGGATTTTGTCTCTTGAAGGGCTCAGGGCAATGCAATGCTGGGGGGGAAGCAAAGCCCAGAGCCTTTGGAGGCTCCAAGCCTTAACCATCAGCCCCTGCAGCACCCCAAATCCAGGTCCCACAATTGCCAAGGCTTTCATGGCCCTCACAGCATGAATTGGGATTTTGCATGCCTGTAGCCTGAGGCCGGCTCTGGACCCAGCCCTGTCCCTTTGGCTCCAGCAGGAAGGGTGGCAGGAGGTTTCCTGCCTGCTTTGGTGGCATCGCTGCAGGGGCCACTCATATCTGACCCCTCTCTGCTGGGGACAGCTTTGCTCTTGGGGGCAGCACTGTGCCCCAGCCCAGGAACACAAGCAGTGCCCAGTGCTGGGAGCAGTGTCAGTGTGACCCCCCTGTGCACAGGGACCCCCAGCCCCAGGGTGGCTGTGCCTGCACCCCCAGGGACCTCCAACCCCGGGAACCTGGAGCAAGTGGAAGCCACAGCAGTGCTCAGAGGATGTCAATGTCCAAAAGAATTGCAAAGAGGAGTGGGTTTTTTTAAAATAAGCAGTATTTATTTACAGAAGATCAGCCAAACATATGACTTAGAGAACGACTTTCATTATAAGAATCTTTGTAACAGCAACACTCTATAGAACGTATTTACATGGGAGCCTATAGAGTAACAATCTTCAAAACATATTTACATAAGGGCCGAAGGATAACAATATTCAAAACATATTTACAGAAAAACTATACGGTCTGGAACATATATACAGGGGGGTGACATCCATGGCCAGCCTGTCCATCAGTCCTGGAAGAGAAGGAATTGGCTCGGTCAGCCCAGTGTGGCCCTGAGGGCTGTTCCCTGTGTCCCCAGGCTGGCACAGGCTGGCACAGCAGGACTCTGCCGCCAGCCCTGAGCCTGGCTGGGGCTGGGAGCCAGGCCCCAGGCGCTGGGACGGGGCTGGCGTGGCCCAAAGCAAGGGCAGGGCAGGCCGGGAGTGGTGCTTGTGCCCCCAGAATGCAGGGCCCCCACTGGGCACCGTGTCCCTGAGCGGGGCCAGCCAGCCCAGCCCCAGCCTGGCGGCAGGGGACCCACTGTGCCTGTGGGCAGGGCATGGGGAGCACCTGCCTGTCCTGCTGCTGGGGCTCCATCCTCATCCCAGCACCATGGGTTCTTCCTCATCGTCCTCATCAACCTCCATGTCCTCAATGTAATCCTGCTCATCCACCTCCATTTCCTCGATGTCCTCCTTCTCATCAACTTCCATTTTCTCGACCACCTCTTCCTCATCCACTTCCATCTTTTCTTCCATATCAGCCACCATATCCACCTCCATTTCATCCACTGTGTCTGAGGCAGGCTGTGTCAGGGAGCATAAGCTCAGAGTGGGGTCCCTGTCCCACAGCATCCCCACAGGGCTCCAGCCTGCCCAGGTGTTCAGGGGTGCCCAGCTCCGTGCAATGGCACTGTACCTGCACTGGGACAGGAGGGCACATCCTGCTGGGATTGGTGCTTGGTGCGGGCAGCAGGAAAAGTCCGGGCAGCAGGAACAGCTCTGCGCTGACGGACGTGGCGCAGAGTGAGTGAGCACTGAGCGCTGGCAGCAGGTGAAGGGTGCGCTGTGCTCCTTTTAAAGGTGCTGGACATTCCATGGGGTGCAGTGTGGGAGCTGTGATGTCACAGAAGGTTCAGGGTCAGTGGGAGATGGCGATGGTGGAATGATCAAATGCTTGAATGGTTTGGCTTGGAGGGGACTCTGAAGGTCATGTGGTTGTGGTTCCAAGCTGAGCAACCTCCCACCTGAGCAGGTGTCTCTGGAGCCTGTCCAACGTGGCCTTGGATGTTCCCAGGGATGGGGCATCCACAGCCTCTCTGCACAGCCTGTGCCAGGGCCCACCACCCTCCCAGTACAGAACTTCTTGCCATCATCAACTCTATTCCAACTCTCCACCAGTTTGATGCCATTTCTCCTTGTCCTGTCACTGCAGTTCCTGGGGAAGAGTTGCTCTCCCCTTCCCTGTAGCCCGTGCACAGACTGGAAATGTGCTCTGAGGTCTCCACACAACCTTCTTTTCTCCCGGCTCAAGAGCCCCAACTTTGTCAGCCTTTCCCCGTAGGGGAGGTGCCCCAGTGCCCTCAGCAACTTCATGGCCTCCTGTGGCACTCAACAGCTTCCCTGGGAACACCAGGGGACATCAGCCATGGCGTGTCCAACACACATCCCATGGAAAGCACTGGCCCTGGGAATTGCCAAAGGCCTGGGAGCTCTGTGTTTCCCAAAGTTATGGAGAGAGGAGGAGAAAGGGAACAGGATCAGTGCAGGGAGCCTGAATTGCAGAGAAGGAAAGCTGATGATCCTGGGTGCGTGTGCAGTGTTTGTGGAGGGTTTAATGATGCCCCTGGAATGTCTTTTGGGGATGTTTCTGGTGCAGGAGGTCCAGAGGTGTAGAGAGCTGTGGGCCCTTGGCCCAGGGGCTGTTGGCACTCCCTTGGAGCGAAGCCTGAGGGCAAAACCCACCTCTCGGTCAGGGTGACTCTCCAGTGTACTACCCAGTGCACCCTGCTTCTCTATGGCAATGCCTTGTACCCAATTGGCCATCCGACCCCCACCCCAGCCCCTGCCTTCCCCTGAAAAGAGCCCCTGCCTCGGCCTTTAGTGAGGGTGCTGTTGTCCCTGGCCTTCCCTTCACAAGCCCTGCTGACCGTAAAGGTTATCTTGTGGAACTGCCATACAATGCCCCTCTCTCTCTCTGTCCCTGGGTCGCCCTCGGGTGTTTCCACAGGAGCTGCTGAAATCACTTGTAGCCGAGAAAACTGGTACACTTGCTGAAATCACCCTGTTGCTTGGGGAGTTGCTGAAGCCTCTGGAGAAGCCTTTCTTGAGGGGATGCTTCCTCCAAGGAGGCTGCAGCACACCGGGACGCCCTGGCATCCCACCGGGAAAGCAACACAGAGGAACAATGCTTATCAGTGATGTGTAGAAACGATATTTGGTAGAGGTGGAGGTTGAATTTTCCTGGGATGGGAAAGGAAGGAGATGGTTCAGTTTCTGGGAAGGGAAGGCGATCAAAGTGCTGCCAGTTCTTGGTGTTTCCCTGTGGGCAGCTTTTGGGCAGTGTGCAGGCTCTGCAGCTGGCAGGCTGTGGTGCTGGGAGCGCAGGAGCAGGCCTGGGAAAGAAGGAGGTGTGCAGAATGCCTTTTGTTTTTATTTTGTCACCTACACAATGAGAAAGTCAAAACCCTTTCTGGTTTTCATTTTATCACCTACTGAAGGAGAAAGTGAAAACACTTTCTGTTTTCTCCTGGCCATGGAGCACCACACACACACCCCTTTGGCACCAGCAGGAAGGGTGGCAGGAGGTTTCCTGCCTGCCTTGGTGGCATCGCTGCAGGGGCCACTCATGTCTGACCCCTCTCTGCTGGGGACAGCTTTGCTCTTGGGGACAGCGCTGTGCCCCAGCCCAGGAACACGAGCAGTGCCCAGTGCCGGGAGCAGTGTCAGTGTGACCCCCCTGTGCACAGGGACCCCCAGCCCCGGGGTGGCTGTGCCTGCACCCCCAGGGACCTCCAGCCCTGGGAACCCGGAGCAAATGGAAGCCATAGGAATGCTCAAAGGTTATTGATGTCCAAAAGAATTGCAAAGAGCAGTGGGTTTTTTTAAAATAAGCAGTATTTATTTACAGAAGATCAGCAAAACATATGTCTTAGAGAACGTCTTTCATTATAAGAATCTTTATAACAGCAACACTCTATAGAACGTGTTTACATGGGAGCCTATAGAGTAACAATCTTCAGAACATATTTACAGAATGGTCTAAAGATAACAACCTTCACAACATATTTACAAAAGAGCCTATCGATAACAATCTTCAAAACATATCTACAGAAAAACTATAAAATCTGGAACATATGTACAGATGGGTCACATCCATGGTCAGCCTGTCCGTCAGTGCTGGAAGAGAAGGAAGTGGCGCGGTCAGTCCAGTGTGGCCCTGAGGGCTGTTCCCTGTGTCCCCAGGCTGGCACAGGCTGGCACAGCAGGACTCTGCCACCAGCCCTGAGCCTGGCTGGGGCTGGGAGCCGGGCCCCAGGCGCTGGGATGGGGCTGGCGTGGCCCAAAGCAAGGGCAGGGCAGGCTGGGGGTGGTGCTTGTGCCCCCAGAATGCAGGGCCCCCCCAGGGCACCGTGTCCCTGAGCAGGGCCAGCCAGCCCAGCCCCAGCCTGGCGGCAGGGGACCCACTGTGCCTGTGGGCAGGGCATGGGGAGCACCTGCCTGTCCTGCTGCTGGGGCTGCATCCTCATCCCAGCACCATGGGCTCTTCCTCATCTTCCTCATCAACCTCCATGTCCTCAGTGTCGTCCTGGACGTCAACTTCCATGTCCTCAATCTCATCCATCTCATCTACTTCCATTTCCTCAGCCAACTCTTCCTCATCCACCTCCATCCTTTCTTCTGTGTCCACCACCATATCCACTTCCATATCTTCCACAGTGTCCGTGGCAGGCTGCATTAGGGAGCAGAAGCTCAGAGTGGGGTCCCTGTCCCACAGCATCCCCACAGGGCTCCAGCCTGCCCGGGTGTTCAGGGGTGCCCAGCTCCGTGCAATGGCACTGTACCTGCACTGGGACAGGAGGGCACATCCTGCTGGGATTGGTGCTTGGTGCGGGCAGCAGGAAAAGTCCGGGCAGCAGGAACAGCTCAGCACCGACGGACGTGGCGCAGAGCGAGTGAGCACTGAGCGCTGGCAGCAGGTGAAGGGTGCGCTGTGCTCCTTTTAAAGGTGCTGGACATTCCATGGGGTGCAGTGTGGGAGCTGTGATGTCACAGAAGGTTCAGGGCCAGTGGGAGATGGCGATGGTGGAATGATCAAATGCTTGAATGGTTTGGCTTGGAGGGGACTCTGAAGGTCATGTGGTTGTGGTTCCAAGCTGAGCAAGCTCCCACCTGAGCAGGTGTCTCTGCAGCCTGTCCAACGTGGCCTTGGATGTTCCCAGGGATGGGGCATCCACAGCCTCTCTGCACAGCCTGTGCCAGGGCCCACCACCCTCCCAGTACAGAGCTTCTTGCCATCATCAACTCTATTCCAACTCTCCACCAGTTTGATGCCATTACTCCTTGTCCTGTCACTGCAGTTCCTGGGGAAGAGTCGCTCTCCCCTTCCCTGGAGCCCCTTCACAGACTGGAAATGTGCTCTGAGGTTTCCACACAACCTTCTTTTCTCCCGGCTCAAGAGCCCCAACTTTGTCAGCCTTTCCCCGTAGGGGAGGTGCCCCAGTGCCCTCAGCAACTTCATGGCCTCCTGTGGCACTCAACAGCTTCCCTGGGAACACCAAGGGACATCAGCCATGGCGTGTCCAACACACATCCCATGGAAGGCACTTGCCATGGGAATTGCCAAAGGCCTGGGAGCTCTGCGGTTCCCAAAGTTATGGAGAGAGGAGGAGCAAGGGAGCAGGATCAGTACAGGGAGCCTGAATTGCAGAGACGGAAAGCTGATGATCCTGGGTGCGTGTGCAGTGTTTGTGGAGGATTTAATGATGCTCCTGGAATGTCTTCCGGGGCTGTGGGGATGTTTTTGGTGCAGGAAGTCCAGAGGAACATTTCTGATCAGTGATATGTTGTAATGATCTTTGGTATAGGTAGAGGCTGAATTTTCCTGGGATGGCAAAGGAAGGAGATGGTTCAGTTTCTGGGAAGGGAAGCTGAGCAAAGTGCTGCCAGCTCTCGGTGTTTCCCTGTGGGCAGCTTGTGGGCAGTGTGCAGGCTCTGCAGCTGGCAGGCTGTGGTGCTGTGAGCGCAGGAGCAGGCCAGGGAAAGAGGGAGGTGTGCAGAATCCCTTTGGGTTTTTACTTTGTCACCTACTGAGGGAGAACTTGAAACCATTTCTGGTTTCTGGGCTGTGAGAGTGTCTGTCTTGGCCTGGAACAGGGCAGCCTTTCTGTGGGCCTTGTGTCTGGGCTCTGTCCCACAGCTCCCTTCAGTGTTCCTTCGGTGGCCTCCTGCCTTGCCTGAGCCCCCAGCCTGGGCTGCTGCCCACCCTCCCAAAGGCTCTCAGCAGCTCCTGGCTGGCACTGCCAGCAGCCGTCAGCGCCTGTGCTCTGCGGGGCTGATTGCCTGGGGACTTTGTCTCTTTGAAGAGACAACAAGGAGCAGAGTGCGGCTAAGGAGGGTCGTGCTTAGGCTCTGTTTCAGGATGGCACAGGGGGTATTTGTAAACGCTTATTAACGCAACTGTGTAGCCATTGTGGAAGCTGTGGGGAAGTCCTGAGGCGAGGTTTGAGTGCAGGAGTGTGAGCAGGAGGGTTTTGGTGCTGGAGCAGTCGGAGGTGCAGGGCCCCGGGGTCGGTGTGGGATCCGCACTGGGCAGTGGCGCGGGAAGGGCCGGGAAAGGCTGTGGAGCCGGGGCAGGGCGAGGCGCAGGAAGGCGCTGGGTGCGCATCCCTTGGCTCTGGCGGTTTAGGGAGCGAATGTTGTGCGGGGCTGCTGGTGAGGGGAGCGGGGCAGCGCAGCGAGCTGCGGGGCAGGGCTGGCGCTGCCGCAGCCCCTCAGGGCTCGCCCAGGAACAGCCGCGGGGCAGGGGCTGAGCTCGGGCACCTGCCGGGCATGGCTGTTTGCGGAGTGTTCTCGGCTCCTGTGGAGCCCTGCCGGGGCAGGGGCCGAGCTCGGGCACCTGCGGGGCCATGGGCTGTTTGCGGAGTGTTCTCGGCTCCCGTGGAGCCCCGGCCCGTGCAGCACAAAGCCAGCATGGCGCAGCCCTGGCCCTGCAGCATCGCGTCCCGCCGGCGCTCTGTGCCCGCAGCAGCGCTGCCACAGCCACCTGCAGCCACCTCAGGCACCCGCACCCACCGGGCCCACGGCCCCGGCAGAAGCACCCACGGGGCCCAAAGCCCCCCGGGCCCTGCCCAGCGCCGCCAGCGCTGCCCCTCCAGCTGTCACCCGAGTGGGGCACAGGGCCAGCGGCTACTGCAGGCCAGCAGCAGGAATTGGGCAGGGCGAGGATCCCCTCGATTGGCTTTGGTCTCTTGAGCAATCCGGGCCCAGGGCAATGTAATGAGGGGGGAAAGCAAAGCCCAGAGCCTTTGGAGGCTCCAAGCCTTAACCATCAGCCCCTGCAGCACCCCAGATCCAGGACCCACAATTGCCAAGGCTTTCATGGCCCTCACAGCATGAATTGGGATTTTCAAGCCTATGGCTCTGGGCACGGCAGTCCCTTTGGCTCCAGCAGGAAGGGTGGCAGGAGGTTTCCTGCCTGCTTTGGTGGCATCGCTGCAGGGGCCACTCATGTCTGACCCCTCTCTGCTGGGGACAGCTTTGCTCTTGGGGACAGCGCTGTGCCCCAGCCCAGGAACACGAGCAGTGCCCAGTGCCGGGAGCAGTGTCAGTGTGACCCCCCTGTGCACAGGGACCCCCAGCCCCGGGGTGGCTGTGCCTGCACCCCCAGGGACCTCCAGTCCTTGCAACCCCGAGCAAGTGGAAGTTACAGCAGTTCTCAAAGGTGGCCAGTGCCCAAAAGAATTGCAAAGAGAAGTGGTTTTTTTTTTAAAAAAAGAGCAGTATTTATTTACAGAAGATTGGCAAAACATATGACTTAGAGAATGTCTTTCATTATAAGAATCTTTATAACAGCAATAATCTATAGAACGTATTTACATGGGAGCCTATAGAGTAACAATTTTCAGAACATATTTACAGAAGGGCCTAAGGATAACAATATTCAAAACATATTTACAGAAAAACTATTAGGTCTGGAACATATATACAGGGGGGTGACATCCGTGGCCAGCCTGTCCGTCAGTGCTGGAAGAGAAGGAAGTGGCGCGGTCAGTCCAGTGTGGCCCTGAGGGCTGTTCCCTGTGCCCCCAGGCTGGCACAGGCTGGCACAGCAGGACTCTGCCACCAGCCCTGAGCCCAGCTGGGGCTGGGAGCCGGGCCTCAGGCGCTGGGATGGGGCTGGCGTGGCCCAAAGCAAGGGCAGGGCAGGCTGGGGGTGGTGCTTGTGCCCCCAGAATGCAAGGCCCCCCCTGGGGCACCGTGTCCCTGAGCAGGGCCAGCCAGCCCAGCCCCAGCCTGGCGGCAGGGGACCCACTGTGCCTGTGGGCAGGGCATGGGGAGCACCTGCCTGTCCTGCTGCTGGGGCTGCATCCTCATCCCAGCACCATGGGCTCTTCCTCATCTTCCTCGTCAACCTCCATGTCCTCGGTGTCATCCTGCTCATCAACCTCCATCTCCTCAGTCTCATCCTTCATGTCAACTTCCATGTTCTCAACCAACTCTTCCTCATCCACCTCCATCTCTTCTTCAATATCATCCACCCTATCCACCTCCATATCTTCCACAGTGTCCGCGGCAGGCTGCGTCAGGGAGCAGAAGCTCAGCGTGGGGTCCCTGTCCCACAGCATCCCCACAGGGCTCCAGCCTGCCCAGGTGTTCAGGGGTGCCCAGCTCCGTGCAATGGCACTGTACCTGCACTGGGACAGGAGGGCACATCCTGCTGGGATTGGTGCTTGGTGCGGGCAGCAGGAAAAGTCTGGGCAGCAGGAACAGCTCAGCACCGACGGACGTCACACAGAGCGAGTGAGCACTGAGCGCTGGCAACAGGTGAAGGGTGCGCTGTGCTCCTTTTAAAGGTGCTGGACGTTCCATGGGGTGCAGTGTGGGAGCTGTGATGTCACAGAAGGTTCAGGGCCAGTGGGAGATGGCGATGGTGGAATGATCAAATGCTTGAATGGTTTGACTTGGAGGGGAATCTGAAGGTCATGTGGTTGTGGTTCCAAGCTGAGCAACCTCCCACCTGAGCAGGTGTCTCTGGAGCCTGTCCAATGTGGCCTTGGATGTTCCCAGGGATGGGGCATCCACAGCCTCTCTGCACAGCCTGTGCCAGGGCCCACCACCCTCCCAGTACAGAGCTTCTTGCCATCATCAACTCTATTCCAACTCTCCACCAGTTTGATGCCATTACTCCTTGTCCTGTCACTGCAGTTCCTGGGGAAGAGTCGCTCTCCCCTTCCCTGGAGCCCCTTCACAGACTGGAAATGTGCTCTGAGGTTTCCACACAACCTTCTTTTCTCCCGGCTCAAGAGCCCCAACTTTGTCAGCCTTTCCCCGTAGGGGAGGTGCCCCAGTGCCCTCAGCAACTTCATGGCCTCCTGTGGCACTCAACAGCTTCCCTGGGAACACCAAGGGACATCAGCCATGGCGTGTCCAACACACATCCCATGGAAGGCACTTGCCATGGGAATTGCCAAAGGCCTGGGAGCTCTGCGGTTCCCAAAGTTATGGAGAGAGGAGGAGCAAGGGAGCAGGATCAGTACAGGGAGCCTGAATTGCAGAGACGGAAAGCTGATGATCCTGGGTGCGTGTGCAGTGTTTGTGGAGGGTTTAATGATGCCCCTGGAATGTCTTTTGGGGATGTTTTTGGTGCAGGAAGTCCAGAGGTGTAGAGAGCTGTGGGCCCTTGGCCCAGGGGTGTTGGCACTCCCTTGGAGAGAAGCCTGAGGACAAAACCCACCTTTCGGTCAGGGTGACTCTCCAGTGTACTACCCAGTGCACCCTGCTTCTCTATGGCAATGCCTTGTACCCAATTGGCCATCCGACCCCCACCCCAGCCCCTGCCTTCCCCTGAAAAGAGCCCCTGCCTCGGCCTTTAGTGAGGGTGCTGTTGTCCCTGGCCTTCCCTTCACAAGCCCTGCTGACCGTAAAGGTTATCTTGTGGAACTGCCATACAATGCCCCTCTCTCTCTGTGTCCCTGGGTCGCCCTCGGGTGTTTCCACAGGAGCTGCTGGAATCACTTGTAGCCGAGAAAACTGGTACACTTGCTGAAATCACCCTGTTGCTTGGGGAGTTGCTGAAGCCTCTGGAGAAGCCTTTCTTGAGGGGATGCTTCCTCCAAGGAGGCTGCAGCACACCGGGACGCCCTGGCATCCCACCGGGAAAGCAACACAGAGGAACAATGCTTATCAGTGATGTGTAGAAACGATATTTGGTAGAGGTGGAGGTTGAATTTTCCTGGGATGGGAAAGGAAGGAGATGGTTCAGTTTCTGGAAAGGGAAGGCGATCAAAGTGCTGCCAGCTCTTGGTGTTTCCCTGTGGGCAGCCTGTGGGCAGTGTGCAGGCTCTGCAGCCGGCAGGCTGTGGTGCTGGGAGTGCAGGAGCAGGCCAGGGAAAGAGGGAGGTGTGCAGAATGCCTTTTGTTTTTATTTTGTCACCTACACAATGAGAAAGTCAAAACCCTTTCTGGTTTTCATTTTATCACCTACTGAAGGAGAAAGTGAAAACACTTTCTGTTTTCTCCTGGCCATGGAGCACCACACACACACCCCTTTGGCACCAGCAGGAAGGGTGGCAGGAGGTTTCCTGCCTGCTTTGGTGGCATCGCTGCAGGGGCCACTCATGTGCGACCCCTCTCTGCTGGGGACAGCTTTGCTCTTGGGGACAGCGCTGTGCCGCAGCCCAGGAACATGAGCAGTGCCCAGTGCTGGGAGCAGTGTCAGTGTGACCCCCCTGTGCACAGGGACCCCCAGCCCCGGGGTGGCTGTGCCTGCACCCCCAGGGACCTCCAACCCCAGGAACCTGGAGCAAGTGGAAGCCACAGCAGTGCTCAGAGGATGTCAATGTCCAAAAGAATTGCAAAGAGGAGTGGGTTTTTTTAAAATAAGCAGTATTTATTTACAGAAGATCAGCCAAACATATGACTTAGAGAACGACTTTCATTATAAGAATCTTTGTAACAGCAACACTCTATAGAACGTATTTACATGGGAGCCTATAGAGTAACAATCTTCAGAACATATTTACAGAAGGGTCTAAGGATAACAACCTTCACAACATATTTACAAAAGAGCCTATCGATAACAATCTTCAAAACATATCTACAGGAAAAACTATAAAATCTGGAACATATGTACAGATGGGTCACATCCATGGCCAGCCTGTCAGTCAGTCCTGGAAGAGAAGGAAGTGGCGCGGTCAGTCCAGTGTGGCCCTGAGGGCTGTTCCCTGTGCCCCCAGGCTGGCACAGGCTGGCACAGTGGGACTCTGCCACCAGCCCTGAGCCTGGCTGGGGCTGGGAGCCGGGCCCCATGTGCTGGGACGTGGCTGGCATGGCCCAAAGCAAGGGCAGGGCAGGCTGGGGGTGGTGCTTGTGCCCCCAGAATGCAAGGCCCCCCCGGGGCACCGTGTCCCTGAGCGGGGCCAGCCAGCCCAGCCCCAGCCTGGCGGCAGGGGACCCACTGTGCCTGTGGGCAGGGCATGGGGAGCACCTGCCTGTCCTGCTGCTGGGGCTCCATCCTCATCCCAGCACCATGGGCTCTTCCTCATCTTCCTCGTCAACCTCCATGTCCTCGGTGCCGTCCTGCTCATCTACCTCCATGTCCTCGGTCTCATTCTTCATGTCAACTTCCATGTCCTCTACCAAATCTTCCTCATCCACCTCCATCTCTTCAATATCATCCACCCTATCCACCTCCATTTCTTCCACGGTGTCCGTGGCAGGCTGCGTCAGGGAGCAGAAGCTCAGCGTGGGGTCCCTGTCCCACAGCATCCCCCCAGGGCTCCAGCCTGCCCGGGTGTTCAGGGGTGCCCAGCTCCGTGCAATGGCACTGTACCTGCACTGGGACAGGAGGGCACATCCTGCTGGGATTGGTGCTTGGTGCGGGCAGCAGGAAAAGTCCGGGCAGCAGGAACAGCTCAGCACTGACGGACGTCACACAGAGCGCGTGAGCACTGAGCGCTGGCAGCAGGTGAAGGGTGCGCTGTGCCCCTTTTAAAGGTGCTGGACGTTCCATGGGGTGCAGTGTGGGAGCTGTGATGTCACAGAAGGTTCAGGGCCAGTGGGAGCTGGGGATGGTGGAATGATCAAATCCCTGAATGGTTTGGCTTGGAGGGGAGTCTGAAGGTCATGTGGTTGTGGTTCCAAGCTGAGCAAGCTCCCACCTGAGCAGGTGTCTCTGCAGCCTGTCCAACGTGGCCTTGGATGTTCCCAGGGATGGGGCATCCACAGCCTCTCTGCACAGCCTGTGCCAGGGCCCACCACCCTCCCAGTAGAGAACTTCTTGCCATCATCAAATGTTTTCCAGGTCTCCACCAGTTTGATGCTATTAACTCCTTGTCCTGCCACTCCAGTTCCTGCTGAAACATCATTTTCATGTTATTTTGTCACCTGCTGAAGGAAATATTTAAAGCATTTTCTGGTTCCTTGGGCTGTGAGAGGGCCTGTTAGTGGCCTGGAACAGGGCAGCTTTTCTCTGGGCCTTGTCTCTGGGCTGTATCCCACAGCCCACCCAGCTCAGCCATGGCGGCAGCTGGGAGAAAATTCCCTGGAGTTAAATATACTTATTTTAATATGTGCATAAATATGAATCCAATCCTTCTCTCTGCTCCCCGCAGCCACCATGATCTCCAGCCAGGCAGCTCCCAGTGCAGAAGTGGAGATGCTCCTGTGCTGCCAGGGTGGCAGTGAAGGGCATGAAGGACATCCCAAACCTGACTGTGTTTGGGGCATATCAGGGCAGTTTGGGGGCAGGTGCCCTGTGTGTCACCCATGGGATCATCATCCCAGAATGGTTTGGGTTGAAAGGACCTTAAAGATCATCTCACCCCACCCTCTGCCATGGGCAGGGCCACTTCCACTCTCTCAGGGTGCTCCAAGCCCTGTCCAGCCTGGCCTTGGACACTTGCAGGGATCCAGAGGCAGCCACAGCTTCTGTGGGCACCTGTGCCAGGGCCTGCCTACCCTCCCAGGGAAGGATTTCAGTGGCCTGAGCTCCACCCTGGGCTGCTGCCCACCCTCCCAAAGGCTCTCAGCAGCTCCTGGCTGGCACTGCCAGCAGCCGTCAGTGCCTGTGCTCTGCGGGGCTGATTGCTTGGGGGCTTTGTCTCTTTGAAGAGACAACAAGGAGCAGAGTGGGGTTAAGGAGGGTCGTGCTTAGGCTCTGTTTCAGGATGGCACAGGGGGTATTTGTAAAAGCTTATTAACGCAACTGTGTAGCCATTGTGGAAGCTGTGGGGAAGTCCTGAGGCGAGGTTTGAGTGCAGGAGTGTGAGCAGGAGGGTTTTGGTGCTGGAGCAGTCGGAGGTGCAGGGCCCCGGGGTCGGTGTGGGATCCGCACTGGGCAGTGGCGCGGGAAGGGCCGGGAAAGGCTATGGAGCCTGGGCAGGGCGAGGCGCAGGAAGGCGCTGGGTGCGCATCCCTTGGCTCTGGCGGTTTAGGGAGCGAATGTTGTGCCGGGGCTGCTGGTGAGGGGAGCGGGGCAGCGCAGCGAGCGGGCAGGGCTGGCGCTGCCGCAGCCCCTCAGGGCTCGCCCAGGAACAGCCGCGGGGCAGGGGCTGAGCTCGGGCACCTGCCGGGCATGGCTGTTTGCGGAGTGTTCTCGGCTCCTGTGGAGCCCTGCCGGGGCAGGGGCCGAGCTCGGGCACCTGCGGGGCCATGGGCTGTTTGCGGAGTGTTCTCGGCTCCCGTGGAGCCCCGGCCCGTGCAGCACAAAGCCAGCATGGCGCAGCCCTGGCCCTGCAGCATCGCGTCCCGCCGGCGCTCTGTGCCCGCAGCAGCGCTGCCACAGCCACCTGCAGCCACCTCAGGCACCCGCACCCACCGGGCCTACGGCCCCGGCAGAAGCACCCACGGGGCCCAAAGCCCCCCGGGCCCTGCCCAGCGCCGCCAGCGCTGCCCCTCCAGCTGTCACCCGAGTGGGGCACAGGGCCAGCGGCTACTGCAGGCCAGCAGCAGGAATCGGGCAGGGCCAGGATCCCCTCGATTGGCTTTGGTCTCTTGAGCAATCCGGGCCCAGGGCAATGTAATGAGGGGGGAAAGCAAAGCCCAGAGCCTTTGGAGGCTCCAAGCCTTAACCATCAGCCCCTGCAGCACCCCAGATCCAGGTCCCACAATTGCCAAGGCTTTCATGGCCCTCACAGCATGAATTGGGATTTTGCATGCCTGTGGCCTGATGCCGGCTCTGGGCCCAGCCCTGACCCTTTGGCTCCAGCAGGAAGGGTGGCAGGAGGTTTCCTGCCTGCTTTGGTGGCATCGCTGCAGGGGCCACTCATGTCTGACCCCTCTCTGCTGGGGACAGCTTTGCTCTTGGGGACAGCGCTGTGCCCCAGCCCAGGAACACGAGCAGTGCCCAGTGCCGGGAGCAGTGTCAGTGTGACCCCCCTGTGCACAGGGACCCCCAGCCCCGGGGTGGCTGTGCCTGCACCCCCAGGGACCTCCAGTCCTTGCAACCCCGAGCAAGTGGAAGTTACAGCAGTTCTCAAAGGTGGCCAGTGCCGAAAAGAATTGCAAAGATAAATGTTTTTTTTTGTTTTTAAAAGAGCAGTATTTATTTACAGAAGATCGGCAAAACATATGACTTAGAGAATGTCTTTCATTATAAGAATCTTTATAACAGCAATAATCTATAGAACGTATTTACATGGGAGCCTATAGAGTAACAATCTTCAGAACATATTTACAGAAGGGTCTATCAATAACGATCTTCAGAACATATATACAGAAGGGCCTAAGGATAACAATCTTCAAAACATATTTACAGAAAAACTATAAGGTCTGGAACATATATACAGGGGGGTGACATCCATGGCCAGCCTGTCCGTCAGTGCTGGAAGAGAAGGAAGTGGCGCGGTCAGTCCAGTGTGGCCCTGAGGGCTGTTCCCTGTGCCCCCAGGCTGGCACAGGTTGGCACAGCAGGACTCTGCCGCCAGCCCTGAGCCTGGCTGGTGCTGGGAGCCAGGCCCCAGGCGCTGGGATGGGGCTGGCGTGGCCCAAAGCAAGGGCAGGGCAGGCTGGGGGTGGTGCTTGTGCCCCCAGAATGCAGGGCCCCCCCAGGGCACCGTGTCCCTGAGCGGGGCCAGCCAGCCCAGCCCCAGCCTGGCGGCAGGGGACCCACTGTGCCTGTGGGCAGGGCATGGGGAGCACCTGCCTGTCCTGCTGCTGGGGCTCCATCCTCATCCCAGCACCATGGGCTCTTCCTCATCTTCCTCGTCAACCTCCATGTCCTCAGTGTCATCCTCCTCATCTACCTCCATGTCCTCGGTCTCATCCTTCATGTCAACTTACATGTCCTCTACCAACTCTTCCTCATCTACCTCCATCTCTTCTTCAATATCATCCACCCTATCCACCTCCATATCTTCCACCATGTCTGCGGCAGGCTGCGTCAGGGAGCATAAGCTCAGAGTGGGGTCCCTGTCCCACAGCATCCCCACAGGGCTCCAGCCTGCCCGGGTGTTCAGGGGTGCCCAGCTCCGTGCAATGGCACTGTACCTGCACTGGGACAGGAGGGCACATCCTGCTGGGATTGGTGCTTGGTGCGGGCAGCAGGAAAAGTCCGGGCAGCAGGAACAGCTCAGCACCGACGGACGTGGCGCAGAGCGAGTGAGCACTGAGCGCTGGCAGCAGGTGAAGGGTGCGCTGTGCTCCTTTTGAAGGTGCTGGACGTTCCATGGGGTGCAGTGTGGGAGCTGTGATGTCACAGAAGGTTCAGGGCCAGTGGGAGCTGGGGATGGTGGAATGATCAAATGCTTGAATGGTTTGGCTTGGAGGGGACTCTGAAGGTCATGTGGTTGTGGTTCCAAGCTGAGCAAGCTCCCACCTGAGCAGGTGTCTCTGGAGCCTGTCCAACGTGGCCTTGGATGTTCCCAGGGATGGGGCATCCACAGCCTCTCTGCACAGCCTGTGCCAGGGCCCACCACCCTCCCAGTACAGAGCTTCTTGCCATCATCAAATGTATTCCAGCTCTCCACCAGTTTGATGCCATTACTCCTTGTCCTGTCACTGCAGTTCCTGGGGAAGAGTCACTCTCCCCTTCCCTGGAGCCCCTGCACAGACTGGAAATGTGCTCTGAGGTCTCCCCACAACCTTCTCTTCTCCCGGCTCAAGAGCCCCAACTCTGTCAGCCTTTCCCCGTAGGGGAGGTGCCCCAGTGCCCTCAGCAACTTCATGGCCTCCTGTGGCACTCAACAGCTTCCCTGGGAACACCAGGGGACATCAGCCATGGCGTGTCCAACACACATCCCATGGAAAGCACTGGCCCTGGGAATTGCCAAAGGCCTGGGAGCTCTGTGTTTCCCAAAGTTATGGAGAGAGGAGGAGAAAGGGAACAGGATCAGTGCAGGGAGCCTGAATTGCAGAGAAGGAAAGCTGATGATCCTGGGTGCGTGTGCAGTGTTTGTGGAGGGTTTAATGCTGCTCCTGGAATGTCTTCTGGGGCTGTGGGGATGTTTTTGGTGCAGGAAGTCCAGAGGAACATTTCTGATTAGCGATGTGTAGTAATGATGTTTGGTAGAGGTAGTGGTTGAATTTTGCTGGTATGGCAAAGGAATAAGGTGTTTCAGTTTTTGGGAAGGGAAGGTGCACAAATTACTGCCAGCTCTTGGTGTTTCAGGGGGTGCAGGCACAGCCACCCGAGGGCTGGGGGTCCCTGTGCACAGGGGGGTCCCACTGACACTACTCCCAGCACTGGGCACTGCTCATGTTCCTGGGCTGGGGCAGAGCGGTGTCCCCAAGAGCAAAGCTGTCCCCAGCAGAGAGTGGTCCATCGTGAGAGGCCCCAGCAGCGTAACCACCCAATCCTGCTCATTGACTCCTGCTCCGGGCATGGAATTTCTCTTTAGATTCACAATGCCTCATCAGTTGGATTCCTTTTTTTTTTTCTGTGCAAGAGTATTTGTGGCCCAGATAAACTCTCCTTGAACCAACAAGAAATGTATAAAGACCAACACTACATGGTTTTTAGGATTTCTGTGTAATTTCTCTGTGGATTTACCCTTGCCCTGACTCTCTGTACAATGCTTATCAGAGTTTCAGCTGAAATCTCCAGGTTAAAGCTTGCAAGCCCTTAGCAATGATTTAGTGGCATGGGGTGCTTTATGTATTGCAACTTGAAATTCCAAAGGATACGTTTGTCAACTGTTTTTATTGTGTTAGGACTTGTTATTTTGGGTCAGTAGGCTGATTGCAGAGCCCTTGACTGTCAGGGTGAGGTGTCTGCAAGCCCCTCACAGAATACAGCACTCAGATAAATCTTTTCTTGAGCATGGTGGGTTTTTTCATTCCTTTCCTCCTGTCCTTAGCCATTGCTAGAATGTCACAGTGAAAACAGAATAGAGGCAGTTGTTCACTCATAACATGTTCTGGTTTGTTTTGTTTCTTCTGCAAGGTTGGGCAAGGTCGATGTCGATGCAAATTCATTCACATCCCAGGAGCTCAAAAAGGCCTTGGCTAAAATGAAGGAAAGTGAGAAGGCAGAAAGGAAGGTGAGTTTCCTGTTTCTAAAGCAATGCACAGTGCAGGGATGTGAACACACCCTGTTACACATTGCAGAAATATAATAGTTAAAGTGATTGCTTGGAAAACACTGTGCAAACTAATCTTGTCGTGAATATGGACCTAAAATACCTTTTCTAACCTGTTAGTGATATTGTTCCCTGGATTTTCTGTATGATTCTGTGATTCTGTGAATGGTTGGGGTTGGAAAGGACCTTAAAGCTCATCTCATTCCCCCCGCTGCCATGGGCAGGGACACCTTCCACTGTCCCAGGCTGCTCCAAGCCCTGTCCAACCTGGCCTTGGACACTGCTGGGGATGGAGCAGCCACAGCTTCTCTGGACAACACAATTTATTTGTTCCACTTCTGCTTCATTCACAAAGATGTCTGCAAACCCCAAAGGAGCCTGGATTGCAGCAGATGGGTGCAAAGGGAGTCACTCTCCCTTTCACCACCCTCCTTGTTTTCTGTTTCCAACCTCATGCCCTGGATAGCAAAACCCAAATGGCTGTGGTGAAGTATGCCCTAAAGTTTCCTTACACAAGCTCCAAGTTGTCCATTTACAAACAGTCCACAACCCAAAGTAAATAGGTAGGATGATGTGTCACTCATCAGGTGGATCACAGCCTCTTTCCCCTCTCCCGCTCAGCATCATTTCCTCACTCCTCCTGCTGCCTTGGTGTTGGCTCAAAGAAAAACTGAAAGAGGAGTCAAGGCTCTAAAGTCTTGATGTCACAGAAAGGCTTTTTCTCCCCTTATGTGGCAGCAGGGCATGATTTCGTTTGCTGTGAGATTATTTCGATAGCAGCATTGCTGATTGATGGCAGGGCTGCTGGAAAGGGCTGCTGGAAATGAGGATCATTGAAATGCAAAAATTAGCGATACTCTATTAGGTGAAAATAAGCCATATTTTAAAATCCCCTGTTAGAATAGCTTTTGTCCCAGCAACTGGGCTACATCTAATGGACCTTAAGCAGCTACATCTAATGGACCTAAAGTATTCCATTTACAGTCACTCCTGCGGAGAGCAAATCCATCCTTGAAGGAGCTGTGTCAGAGGAAATTGAGTTACCCAGAGCCTGTGTCCCTCTGTGCTTGGCAAAGGCAGCTCAGAGTGCTTGGGGTGGGATGGTGTTGGGTGTGGTACCTGTGGTAATTAATCTTGACATTGGCAGAGCTTTCACTGCCATTGCTCACTTGCTTTTCCCCTGTAGCCCTTGGCTTCTGTTCCCACATGGGGAGCAGGACACGTGCAAACCCTCCAGGCAGGGGTCACACTGGATACAAACATATCTTGGTATTTGTGTTTGTGACAAATCCCTTTCAAAAGGTGTGTTCTGCCTTTCTCCTGTCCTTGGGGCAGCCCAGCTCCAGCCTGGCCTCTGCTTCTTGTGTCCCTTGCAGCAGCAGGCTCTGTCCCCAGTGCCACCAGTGCTGATGTTGCTGTGCCTCTGGGGCTCTCTCAGATCTCTGACAGATCCTTTCCTCCTCACCACATGTTTTTTGTCAGCTCTCTTGGTTCACAGCAGCCCTTGGGGTGCTGTTACTGCGAGGGAGATGAGCCGTGCTCAGGACAGGCTGTCTCCTGGCCAGGCCCCGTGGCACAGCAGTTCAGCTGCCCCCAGCTTATCACTGCTCCTCCTGCTTCCCTTTCTGACAGCTTCTGTCCCCACACCTTTCCCTGGGAGATAGAACCATCCTGGAATGTGTCCAGTGCTTGGGATTGTCAGGGAAATTAATCCATGATGCCAAAGCTTTATGTCCAAAAAGGAGACAGAGGAGTCCTGTAACTTTATTCGAATAAAGGGAGAGGCCATGGGCATTTCCCATGGGGTCTCTCAAATTGTTGGGGGACGCAGCCCCCTACATTCCCGGCAGCATTACCCTCTTCCTTTTCCCCATTGGCTGAGGTACTCAGAAGGTGCAGACTTCCCGAATTGCCTGCTCTACATCCCCGTCTAATATGCACCTCCTTTTCTTATATAAAAGAAAGGAAAAACCTATTCATAATTCTATTAAGTCTCTGTTCTTTTTCTCTGGGTTCAGGAACTTAACACGGCCTTGGCTGAGCAACAGTCTGTGTTGATTAGTAACATTTTCTAGAACTAAGAGTTTCTTCAGTTACTTCCCTATCTACAAGTTCCCTGCCCTATCTACAAGCAGATTCACATGGTCTGTTTGTGAAGGTGTGTTCATCTTATTCCTTTCAGGATTGCAAAAGCATCTTCATTCTTGTCCAACATCTCCTTGATGCCACTGGCATGGAATCACTGGGCACTTCAGGCTGAATGGGACTTCTGGAGCTCTCTAGCCTCATGTCCAGTTGTGGAGAGGTTCAGCTGTGGGATCAGGAAGGTGGCTCAGGGCTTTTTGCAGTCAGGTTTTGAGAACATCCACTTGCAGGCAGAGAACAGCAGTGCTGCTGCCTCTGGGCTGGATGTTGAGCTGGAAGGATGTGGAACGTAGAAATGGTGCACAAATGGTGTACAGATGTAGAAGTGTACAAAGCCCTCCTGCTCACTCATACCATAGGTATCTCACAGGTAACTCAGTTCCTGGGCTTCTCAGGACCCTCCAACTCTGCCCCTGCATCTCTGATGCACAAGCAATAAATCCATTGGCACAGATAGCCAAGGTTCCCCTTGTAAATTTGGGGCTGACGTTCCTTTCTGTGTCTGTCTTGTCTCTCTTCATCTCTTATCTTCATATCTGGTTTCCTCCCTTCTCTTTTCAAGGCCCGAGAGGAAGAAGTGAGGAAGAAGTTCCGGCCCATAGAGCAGCTGAAGGAGGAGTTTGAAAAGCTGAACATGAAGATGGAAACAGATTATGAAATTATGGTTAAATTAATCAGCAAATTCAACAGCTCTGCCTCCACACTGGATGAAAAAGTAGCAGCGCTTTATGATCTCGAATATTATGTTCACCAGGTAACAAGAATGCATCAGTAACTACCATGTAAAATCCAGGGGATACGGTGTCATAAACGGGGTTTTATTTTTCTTATCGGTATCAGGTAATACAAATTGCTTAATTACCATAATCCTGGGACAATAACAGACAGCAGAGGGCTAGTGCAGGCTTATTTTATATCCAGGCTTGAATTAATCATCGCTCATGCCAGGAGCCAGCAGTATCCTAGGGGTTGCCTGATTTGTTGTCTGTTCTCAGGCTGGTTTTTTTATCCTCTCTTTTTCCTCTTTTATCTGCTTAATGTTACAAAATGGGGTTTGAGATGCTGTTTTTGGGTAAGTAGAGTGGTGGCTGCTAAGAAAATAATTATTTTTTCACTGCTTCCATGGAAAGCTGCCGTGGTTGAGAGTAGGTGCCCTTACATCAGTTCACAGAGAATGTCTTTGTACCAGGGAAGGCAACAGCCACCCCAACCCCCCTGTTTTCTCTTGGTGTGAGTAAGCAGTGGCGTGTAGAGCCTCACCGTGCTAATTAGCACTGTGTGAGGGTGAACATATTTCCTGGCATCTCGCTTCCTTGGGGTTGTGCTCACACTTTTCCCCCCCTCCCTCTGATTTCTCTTGCTCTGCTTTCAGCTCACACATTCCTACCTCCCCTTGGATGCAGCTGCAGGCACAGAGCTCTCCTCCCCTGGGCTTGGTGCCTTCCTTGATGCTACCCCTGGGAGGGTGTCTGGGCATTGAGGCTCTGCTCTGCCTTGTGGGAAAGGACTCAGCTTCTCCCTCCCTAGTGACTGGGAGAGTCTGGAGTGCACTGGGAGAGTTTCCAGCATCACTTTGTCATTTCAGAGGGCAAGTGGGACAGCTCTCGGGAGGTGCCAGTGCAAGCCCTTGCACTGGAACGGCACTTGTTAAACCAAATGAGGTATTTTGGGGGCAGGTAGCTGAAGTGCTCTACTGAGAGGGAGTCCATGTGCCAGCTGATAGAAGTGTTATTTCCAGGGCTCTTTGTCTTGAATTTCCATGCTAAATCTCGGTTGTGGGCATGCAGAGGCTTCCTTGCTGTTTGTTCTCACTGCTTTTGTGTCATTGACGGCATCTGTATGACTCAGAGAATAAGTGTGAACAATGGACAACCAAAGAGCTTCATATTTGTACTCAGAGCTAATCTTGCCTGATTAAGATGCCAGAGCATCAGGCCAGCTGCTAAAAAGCAACCCCCAAACACCCTGGGATGCTTTGGATTCCAGCATAACGGGCTGGACTATTCCAGCAGAAAATCCTTGTAGCACAGGATGGGGCAAACAATTTCAGAATGGCGAGAGGAGCAGGGACTGGAGCATCAAAGGGAAGCACATCCAGCATCAAAGGGGTCAGAGAGGGGGAATGGCAGGGAGGCTGGCGGGAGCACAGAGGCTCCTTTGTGCTTCGATCACAGCGCTGCTCTGTGCCCGCGCTGTCGGGGCAGATGGCTGGGCAGCACCTTCTCGTCAGGCAGGAAGCTGATAAGAAATATGACTTGTCTCTAAGCCAGCATGGCTTTTCCTCCTCTTTCTTCTTCCAGTCAGTTGAATGCGTCCAGAGCATTATCTCTGTTTGGGACTGACTTTAGCAGCACTGGCTTAATGTAATTACTGAATAGCAGCCAAAGGATGCTTGTGCCGCATAACCCTGGAAGGGCTGAACTGTCAGGACTCCTCTGCAGCGAGTCACAGCCATGCCGGGGGAGCAAGGGGATCCTTGCTCGTGTGGGTGGCCCAGGCCAAGTGTGGGACCACTTTGCTGGTCCCAGCTTCTCCAGCCTCCATCAGAGTGGTACCGTGCCATGGTTTTTCGTAACTGTTCACCTCCCAGCCATCCTGCTGCTGCCTCCGGGGCACAGAATGCCCTGTCGAGTGGAAAATGCCATGCCCTGGAGGGTGTGCAAGGAAAGACTGCTCCCTGCTCCGTGGCATGGTCATGAGCACCCCGGAGCAGTGGGGTGTGAAGCAGCCTGTGCCTCAGAGCGCGCTGCGGGGAGCGGAGCAGGAGCCATGGCTGGTGCCGAGCCTGCAGAGAGAGGCTCTCCTGCTTTTGAAGAGTCAGCCCAAGGGCTCTGCGTTTGCTCAGCTTTTGGTTGCCAGCTCTGGTTTGCTTCTCCTCAGTCACGATTCAGCTTGGCATGTTTGGGAGGCCGTCTTGGAGAAGGAGCATGAGGGTTTGGCTTGCTGGGTTATCTGTAACTCATAAAACCCAAATGCAAATGTGAAGAGGGCAGAGCGTAACTCATAAACAGCATTCACGGTGCTTGCACAGCAGTGTGCGGAGCCAAGACCCATTCTCAGGCATTGCAGGCTCTTTCTCTCAATTATTTACTCTCCTTATCTTCCTCTCTCCTCTCCTCTGACATGCTACACCATCTCTCACTGCTAATTTCCTCTCCATCGTGTACGGTTGACATGCTGCTTTCCCTTGCTCTTGTTTTCTAACATTTTCTCTCTCACCTTCCCTCCCTATTTTCTTCCTCCTCCAATTCAAACTTGCTCCCTGAATAACTGCTGTCATATTTGCTCTTCTCCCAGCCCTCTCCTCACCCGCTTTGCCTGTGTACTTTACTCAAGAGCTCTTTTGATCTTTGGTTTTTCTTCTGTGCCGATTTCAGTGGACTGAAGTGAGGTAGGAGCTGCTGCCTCACAGCATTCACCGCTCCCCAGAGAGGTTAATACCTTCAAGTTGTTAAGTTTGGGGATTTTGTTGGTTTTAAAACAGTGAGTGAGGGAAGGAGCTCTCACAACAGGCTCTGGTTAAAAAAGATAAACACATCTTCAGAATAAGCTTTACAGCACAATTTATATTCTGCAGCCGAGGCGTCTCACTGACGCTGGGGCGACACAAAGGACTGTGGTGCTGCTGAGGTCACAGCAATGGCTAGTTTTACCACACCAGGTGCTGGATGCAAATTCCTGCCTGTCCATACGTTTCCTCTTATGCAGAAGTCAACGTCTGATTCCACCACTAAAACTGTTTTTACAGAGACTGAATAATAAAAGGACCCACTGGCAGCTGAAATTGGGTTGCATAGATTTCTTTGTAGACAAAGATGGGTCTGCAGAAAAGTGAGATATCTGGCAGGCCTATATTATAGGGACAGTTAAAAAGAACAGCATCTGAAAGGATACAAAAGCTGCTGCAAATCCTGAATCAGCCCCAGCAGACCTACAGAGAGCAGCTTTGCAGAGGGACAGCAAGTGGTGGGTATTGTCCCGTTGGGGAGCAGAGATGAGCTGGAGCTCCCCAGGTTCTGCTTTGGTTGGTAACGACATACCTGTAGGACACAAAGCTTCTTCCTTCTTTTGGGTACCCAAAATACCTGACTTAGGGCCAATTTTGATGAAGGTACATGGCTGAGATAAATATAACATGGAGCATGAAGTCATTGACTAGAAGAGTGTCCCACATGCCCTGCACGGCTTGTGGTGTTTTCCTGTCCCACCCCATCAGGGGGTCGGTTTGCCTTGCTGAAAACTCTTTTTTATATTCTGTTTCCATCTGCCAACAATTACTGTTGTCTCCCTGTCTTTCAGGGAGGAGAAATGTCGAATTTCTAAACCCGATTTTTCTGTGCAGGCAGTTCTGACTGTTCATCAGATCCCCTTTTAAACTGAAAAAAAAAAATCATTGAATACCAAAATGCATCGATTTGACTTTGGACTGAATTTTGTACTTGAAGTACTTTGTGCTGTTTCTCTAAATTTTGTCTGTGAGCACTCAGAGCCTTTTCTGATCTCCTCTCCAAGAGCAGATGCCCACTGGGACTGTGCCTGGCTAGCCACTGATACAGTTAGAGACAGAGGCTGATGAATCCCTACCGATGCGTAAACTTTTCCCTAGTGGCAGTTAATCCATTATTGTTTGCTCAGAAAAGGCATTGTGGGGCTGCTCCATGGGGAAGCTCCTGGCTGACCCCTCCAAGCAGGGACTGGCTTTTTCTTTCTTTGTCTTTGTGAAGTTGTTGATGGAACTCGTGAAGAACTCCCAGAGCTGCCCATACTCCTCAGTCTGATGCCACCTGTGTACCCTGTTGGTGTTGACAGGTTCCTAAACATCCCTGACTCCTGGTGCTACAATTAGAGCATCAATTAATTAATTACATTTGCAAAACATGCAATTCCCTGGGTCCTCAGTAAAGGCCTGCTCAGGTGAGAGCAGAGAGCTGGAGTTTTTTGACATCAGCAGATGTACCAAGTTTTTGACACCGCCTGAGTTACTGAAATATGTGCCGAGAGCAGTTTTGATAGCTATAATCAAAGTATTTGAGTTCCCAGCAATGCCTTCTGCATGTGACAATATCCTCCCAACGAGGACACTGTGCCTGTCAGAGCCATGACATCGCTGCTCGCGGGCAGGACTGCACAGAATTCAGCCACAGCCATTGCCTCTGAATTTTTAATTCCTTTTAAAACTCTGTGCTGGTTAAACCAGGAGGGGAGAGATGCTGTGCTGTGTGAAGGGAGGTGGTGTCCAGGGCCTGGGGGTTTGTGCTGACTGGACCTGCTCTCTCCCAGGTGGACAATGCGAAGGATTTCCTGTCCTTGGGTGGGCTCCGGCTGGTGATCGAGGGGCTGAACAGCAGCGAGGCCGTGCTGAAGGAACATGCTGCCTTCGTCCTGGGAGCTGCCCTGTCCAGGTGAGACCTGCTCTCAGTGGGGCTTTGTGCCTCTCTTCATCTCTCTTGGTTTATTTCTGATAGCAGAGATTGAAAGCTTCTTTTGTCCTGTGACACACCACAAAGTCCTCTCTCCCAAAATTGTCTTATCCCCTGCCCAGCCCTTGCAACGCCCCTTACCCTGAACTCCTCGTTCCATCCTCATCCTGTTCATTAGACTTAGCCAGGAGTAATTTGGTGTCAAATGTATGATTGTTTCTTGATTTCCCTGGGCTCCTTGTTTGTACGAAGTCCAAGGGGGGAATAAATCTGCTTTTCTCCCCTTGACAGCCCTCTCTGGGGGAAGATGTGGAGGAGGGTGCGGTTATGAGCACCCAAGCGAGCAATTTGTCCCTCCTCTTCCTTGCTCCTGGGCTGCTTTAGGATGGCAAAATGCCAATTTGAACTGCTCCCATGGTCTTTGGAGCGGGGTTTGAGCCCCAGGGATATGTGCCTGTGACACCAAAGGGGTGTCAGTTAGACATAGGGTCAGGAATAGGGTCAGCAGCCAGAATCCAGAGGAGAATGGCCTGCAGGATGCTTGAGGTTCACAGGAAGGAGCCCAATCTGCCTCATGCTGGGGCATCATGTGTAGTGCTGCAGGAGGTACCCTGTGGGCTCCATGGGTTTTCTTGATGCCCCCTTTTGATTTATGGGTTTTGGGGCTTTACACGGTGTGTGTTGCATATTCAGAGGTGCAGAATATGAAATGTATTAGACGTATTGGATGGACTCAAACTCCAAGATCAGAAGTGCAGAGTGAAAACTGAAGGTCAGGACTGTTTTATCTGCATATTTCTACACCTAAAAATACAGCCACCTTCTCCAGCATCATAAATTATTTATGGCTTATTCTAACACATGGTCCGCAGACCTGCATTTATTTGGCAATCTTGTATACAATGCAGTTGGCCCTCAGCTCGTGTGAAGTGATAGGGCCTTGTGGACAGGAGCAGGTACCCAGATTTGCACCAGGAAAGGACCCAGCTTCTAGTCTGAAACAGAGCCTGACTTGGCCATGACAGGAAGATACATCAGAAACAGGACCTGTTCTTCATATTCTGGTGTATCTTAATCTTTGAAACAATACTGGACCGGTTTCCTCAGGTTCTTCAGTAGCATGTGGACTCTTAATTATACGTTTAATACAGAGAAGATCATGCAGAGGGTCTGGAAACATTTGCAGGTAACTTGTGAAACAACAGGGGCTGTTAAAGAGCTTCTCTCCACATGTAGCTGACATGTCATGGCCAAGACTCCAAAAATTCATTGTCTCATGGAACATGACAGTGTAGCGGTGGCTGTGAGAGTCAGGCTTTTGTGTAGTATTCCTCACTCAAGTGCAAAAGCCTTCTTTGGACAGAACTTCTCATCTGATATGACAACATTAAACTGCTGCTTTGGGAACTTCTAGACCTTTTTTTTTTCTGAAGGACATTCTGGCAGATGGTAATTTGGAGTGGTTTGGATGATACATTGTCTGAGAGCTCTGTTCCGATATAGGAGGGATATTATGCCTGGGTTTGGGTTTGTTTTTTTTCCCCTTGCTGTGCTGAAGCTTTCTCAGTAGACACCTACATGCCAACTTGTCTGCTGTGTGCTCTCTGCCTAATTCGTTTGTTCATACATTTTCGCAGCTTACTCCATGCTCTAGTTAAACTGTCGGGGGCATTTCAGGTACTTCGCACAGCATTTTGTGTTTTTCTGAGGGCTTGTTGTTTATTTCCTTCACTCCTGGTTGTTCCTAGGAGCCTCGGCTAGGTGGTAGGACTTTCCAGTAAATTCCCAGAGGTGTCACAGCTCACTGGGCTGTAGGGACATGATCTGCTCTGTGCTTGTGTGCCTGGGGCTGGTGTCAGATCCTGTGCTGGATGCTGAATCTGGGAAGAGGCAATGGTCTGCTACTCTCCAAATGGGTCTGTGGCCACCTCCCAGGTCTCTTCAGCCAGGCTGGCTCAGGCCAGTGGTTTCAAGCCAGGCAAACATTCCCAGAGGGAAAGCAGGGCATGATGATAACAGCTCCAGAGCTTGGCATGGGCGGTCAGTAAGTCCTGGCACAGTTCAGTGTGGAAGAGGGAGTCTGGCGTTGTCCGTAGACGAGTGTTTAACACAGGAAGAAACCACTGGACACAGCGATTTCAGACGTGCTTGGGTCACATCCAGAACTTTTCAACTCTCAAAAATACCCAGATCTTCTCCAGATTTGCATTGTCCTTAACTCCATTCAGGTGGTGAAGCAGGGAAGGGATGGAGTAAGCAGCTGTGCAGCACCCAGGTCCTGCCTACATGTGGTCCTGCCAGGACCTGGCTCAGAGCTCTGGCTGTGCTGAAAGCCCATTGGAATAAAAGGGTTTTCCAGGGGATCAGCAGCTTGAGCCAACAGGCCAGGTGGCTGGCCAAGACTTGGATCAGCAAAGGCAGGAGGAGGAGAAGGCACAGCAGGGCCAGCTCAGGATTTCTCCTTCCTCATATTGCTCCTATTTATTTGGCTCAAAGCAGACTTGAAAAGCAGCCATAGCACAGCAGGATTTGGACCTCAGGGCACAGGGTCCCAGGATCCAGCTGCCAGGATCTGACCTCCTGGCATCCATCTGCTTCTGTGAGCCTCTGCCACAGGAGAGGCAGATTTCTTCACCTGATAGGGAGGAAATCAAGGTTTCATTTCATGTTTCTCTTATATGTCCTTCACTTCAGGCATTTGGGTTTTAATCGCTGAGTCTGTGACCAAATCAAACATCATTCCATCTGGTAGAGTTCTCTGAGCAGTGCCCGTATTGCAAGTCTAAAACCTCATCACAGTCTTACTGTTTTTAAGCCTTTAACAAAATGTTTTCCATTCAGCAGTTTGCAAAAGTAAACTTCATTTGAACAATCCTCAAGTGCTCTGATTGCAAATAAAAGTTAAATGCACTAACAAAAATAATTGCCAGGCATGTGGGGTTGTACATTTAGGTATCCATAATTCACTAACAGTATATGCCAATACACAGCATTATCTGGATTTCCAGTGATTGCATTAGCATAAAAGCATGTTAGCATTTATCCTGTGGTACTAACATTTAAATATATATAAGTATGAAATATTAAGATCCAGCATTTTGGAGGCAAGTGAAACTACTGTCTGTAAAATGTTCCTGCATATTTTGAAGGTACACTCCAGTATCTTCGGATGACAATCAGCATTCGCACCATTGGGTCCAAACATTACAAAAATGTTAATGTTTTATGCAAAGAGGAGCTATATTAAGCTAAAAAAGATTGCTGATGAGAGAAGTGTCTTCTGATGTCCTCTGAGCTATTTACAGGCAGCATCTCCCTTTGTTCGTGGCACAGCCAGGCCTCTGTGCAATCTGTATCTCTATGTTTCACAAGACTGGAAATGTTAGCCAGAAAGGATTATGCTTGTGATTAAAACCTCCATTTTTGAAAACTTCACCTACAGAAAATGTTTTTCCACACCAGTAATTTGAACATTTTAGTATTTTGTAATAAAAGGATTTTTGTAATCCGTTTAGAAGGGGAATAATAATTTATGTTGAATGCCTGCTTGAAGCTTTATCCCAAATACTCCCCATACACTTAGGGGTGAGTTGGAGGTGAGGATGGGGAGAAGTTAAGCTGTGGGACCTTCAAGGCAAAGGGAAGCAGTTTATATTTCATGGGGAGAAGGCAAAAGGCTCAGAAGGTGAGATTTTGGCCCGACCAAAGTGGGGAAATGGGAGGGCAGCCACTTGTGTAGCTGCAGTGAGAGACTTGTGGCATTAAAAACCCATCCAATGGGGTGGCTGGGGACAAGAATGTCCCACTGATGGTCCGAGCTGGCATTTTCCATATGTCCTAGAAGGGCACGGGACAGTCCCAGCACAGCCTCTGCCCACAAGCCCAGCACTGCTGGTGTCTCAGTGTTCCCTTTTGGCCCTGAGTGCTGAAATCAATGTCACAGGACTTGGTGAAGGCTTGGGATTAAACTCATCACAGGTGATAACTGAAGCATCATCCTGTAGCAGCACACAAGATTTTCCTATGGATTGTCTTAACCATTTCCCGGAGATGAAACCCCTTAAAGGATGACCCTGTGCATCCTGAACATCCCATTCACCATTATTTGTGTCACCCAGCTCTGAGGCTCGTTCAGAGCTTGCCCCACCTTGGTAAAGCCAAGAGAGGCATAAAACATGTGTTTACTTCTCAAGAGAAGCCTCAAAGAAGCTCCCTGAGCATTGGGCTCTGTTCCTACCTGGGGTGCTGGGGTGTCCAACAGAGCTCAGCATTGTGGGGTCCGCCTGGTTTTGGTTCTGCTTTCCCATCATCTTTTCTGAGGGAGGAGGGATGTGGGAATGCTGTCTCCTTGCTCTGTCCATCAGTGCCTTAGTGGTGTCCATCCTCCCAGGGTGCACAACTTCCCTGCTCTGCTGGAGGGGCAGCAGCTCCTTCAGAATGCCTCTGTCAAGAGGAAAGAGCTTCCACCAGATTTAAGGGGTTTGAGTTAGGTCCAGCTGTGCACTGATACTGTTTGGTGCTCACTGGTGTTAAATAACACTAAGGCCCAAGCCATAAACCCAGGAAAAGTAAAATTAAAGACCTTGCTTCGATGCTGTCTTGTAAGGACATAAGAATTTCTGTGCAGAGAAATAAATCTGGTTAGCTTAACAAGCACTGTCCCTACCCATTTATTTCCAATCCATCTTCATCCCTTCCTCCTCCAGCTTCTCCTTTTACATCCTGCAGTATTTGCCCATCTCTTTATCCACTTTGCCTGAGTTTTTCAGTGGCCCTGTTTGCCCACACCATGTGTTTGCCATCTCCCAGTTGCAGTAATTCCGGCTCCACTCCTTGACTGCTTATAATTTCTTGCTTTGTAGATTGTCTCCTCTGTTTTTATTTGAACTCCTGACTTGTGTGGAGTTGTCAGCCTCACTGCACTTAATTTTAAATTAATTTGATTGGGTCACCTCAATTTTTTTTCCTGTAATGATAATGAACTCAACCTATTTAGCCTTTCCCCATTATGAATAACCTTAACAAAAACTGCAGTGCAGTATAAATGGGTGTTTCATCATTGTGGTTAATTACACAGAAGAATAAATCCCTAAACATTTTTCAGCCTCTAAAATCTAACAAGGAAGTGTAATTAACAATTAAAGAGTAAACTGCCATCCTTGTGCTCTCAGGAAAACAGGGAAAGAAAAGTCTAGAATCCAAGGTGTCCTCCTGGGTTTTTTGGAGAAATTTTTGGGGAATTGCTGATGGCTGGAAGTGGCAGAGGGTGGGGTCAGGTCCTTGTCTTTTGCCAGGTATGTTTTCCCCAGGTGCCAGCAACTGCTGGAGAGTGGAGGAGGTGGGATGGACATCTTGGCCTCACCAAGGAACTGATTTTAGGCTGAGGATGTTGTGGTTTCTACAAAACATGGGAATGCTGGAGTGAGTTCTCTGGGTTGGGCTGGTGGTGCGAGCGAGGAGCACACGGAGGTCACGCAGTGAGGGTGCAGGGGGCTGGAATGGAAGTGTTTGGCCTCACATCACACCTGGGCAGTGGGCAGATGCACGGGGCTCCCCCAGCACTGGGACCCATTGGGTTCTCCCCATCCCCCTGGGGCCCAGGCAGGTGGCCTTGTGTCCTTCACACAGCAATGGATGCTCCCAGAGCCTGCAGGGTCTCATCACTCCACAGCTGCTGTTGTTCTAACAGCTGTGGGAGGTGTCTGCCCTGCAAACACAGCCCCACAGGACAGCCAGTGCTGCCCAGGGCCATGGTGGGGGTGGGGAGCATCAGGAAGCTGCTCCAGCTGAGCTTTAGCAGGGAGGGAAAGACTCATCACAGCCAGGTCATGTATTATATAAAACATGTTGTTTCTGTCTCATCGTGTTTAGTAAATGCTCTCTGCTAAAGCCTTTGAGTTATTGTGGTGGTTTCCATTTAAAATACATGTTCAGGCTGGTTACCTAATCACTTTCTGCCAAAAAAACCAGCCCAAACTTGCTGTTTCTCAGTGCAGACCTGGTTCTGTAGCTGGACACAACATGTATTCCTCTGTCTCTTCAGCCACTGTTTATTCATCCTTCTTGCTCTCTACAGCTCCCTGGCAGGACGGTGGAGCCAGGCAGGGGTTGGTCTCTTCTCCCAAGTAACAAGCAATAGGACAAGAGGAAACAGCCTCCAGTTGTGCCAGGAGAGGTTTAGATTAGGGAAAGTTTTTTCACTGGAAGGGTTGTGAAACACTGGAACAGCCCTGGAGGGGCTTAAAAGCTGTGCAGATGTGGCACTCAGGGACATGGCTTAACAGTGAACACAGTGGTGTGAGATTAATGGTTGGACTTGATGATCTTGGATGTCTTTTCCAACTGAAATAATTCTGTGACTCTGTTTTCTGTTTTTCCTTTTTACTACAGCCTGTGCACTCAGCTAATGGCTTCACAACCTTCAAAGATTTTCCTCCCTAACCACCTACATTATTTTCCTGACCTGCTGTGACTTTCCCATATCTTGGTGTGTTCTCTGCATTGCCTCCAAGCAGTAGGTGCAAAACACTCACAGAGAGGAGGCATCTGCATCTGCTCCTTCATCAGGGTGTGCAGGAGGCTGTGGCAGCTCATTGTTGTGTGGTTCAGAAGGGAGATTGAGAAAGTGCGTTCAACAGAACAAAGAAGGGAAGAATGGGAGATTGGGAGATGAACAATGGAAGTGGGAAATGCAGGATCCAGCCTCAGTAAGGACCTGCTCCCAGCAGGGTTTGGGGTGGACAGCACTGACCTGTTACAATTACAGCCATTGTCTGAGCCCCTGTGGGAGGATGCAGATGCATCTCTTCCTCAGTAGGTCCTGCTGTGTGCACCCTCCTAGCCCTTCCTGATTGCAGCGTTTGTTGGATTTAATTGCCAGCAGGCTGTACACAGCGAGCATGCAAAGCCAGCTTTGGGGGCTGCATGGCAGAATTGGGTCAGAGGGGTGTTGGGGGCCTGCCCTTGCCTCTCGTGGTCTCTCTTCTGGCTTTAGCCATCTTTGCTCCCTCACTCTTCCCCTTGTACCAAGGAGAGGCTGGCAGAGCTTTCATAGGAGGCAAAATAATACAAGCCAGCAACTGAAGGCTTCCATGGCATCCAAGAATGGCCCTTGGCTGTCCTGACTGAAGAGGGATCCAGCCCCAGCAGGGACCTTGTTTCCAGGTTGTCATCTTCCAGCCTACCTGTTCTCTTGATACAGTGCTTTGATAAGTTTTCTCTCATCTGTCTGTTCATGTGCTTAAAGATTCATTGAAACAGGTGATTATTCATCCATGAAGACAGTTCCTCAGGCCTTCCACCAGATTGCTGCCAACTTCAGCTGCTTCGAGGCTCTCCAGGTGTTTGAACGGGATGATGAGAGAAAACAACAGCTTACTGGAAATTATCTCTTTCTGAAGAAACTCGTCAGCACTGTTAACTACTTGCTCTTCCCTCAGGATGCTGACATTCTGTGTCTTCTTGTGAGCTGGGTTTTGATGTCCCTTTATTTGAGATGATCTTTTTTCTGCTTGAAAGGAGATGTCCATCAGAGGCCCTGGGAGCAGCCTGGCATGTTTGGGAAGGGGATGACTCTCTGGCTTGGCTGCAGTCCCCTGAGCCCTGACGCTGGGGGCAGCTGTCTGTGTCCCCCCAACATCCCCAGGGAGCTGGGCCAGTGGCAGCCCCACCCCGAGGGGCAGCTCAGAGTCCCCACACAAGCTGGAGAAATGCTATTGCAGCCGCTTCCCACCGAGCCTTGGCCCCTTGATGCCACTGCGGGAGCCCTGAATAGATTTGAAAACTAATTTGCTGCTCAGAGCATCAATAGATGTACGTCACTTGTCCTTTCTGCTGCATTTAATGAGTTTCCAAGGTACTGCAGCCAGTTCCAGAAGGCTGCCATCAAAGGATCTTTGCTTCCATCAGAAGCCTCGTGCCCCTCAGCGCTCTGCACTTCTCACGTCTCGCATGTCTCTTATGAATTCAACGTGGCGCGCATCTTATAATTTCTTGTAACCGTCCTTTCCAGACTGTCCCTGCTTTTTTTTCTGAATGCCTTGAAAACAGCCAATGGGAGAGAGGAAGGGCTCTTCCTGCAGTGAGGTGGTGTTAGCTGGAGTCCAGGTGAAATGTGGGTCATGCTAAATATCCTGTCACTGCTGCCCTCCACAGTCATGACTCCCTCAGTTATTCCCTCCCGGTGCTCAGCCATACCTGCTCCCTTCTGTTAATCATCCTGGAGCTGGCTTTGGGCATCTCTGCCTTTGTCAGCCTCGGCTGTCACCGTGTGGGACAACACCTCCATGTGGGTGAGGAGGGAGGGGATGCACTGGTGCTGCTAGACTGACAGCCAGGGGACCATGGGCACAGCCCTGCAGTGGCAGTTCTAAGGGACAGGTCATTCATCCTTAGCTGACTCTGGTGAGATCGATAATTAGGGCTGTTGCTTTGTATAAACCACCAGGTCAACACAGGAATTGCCTTATTGAAGTGGACGTGCAGGCCTGGCTGGAAAGGCCCCTGGCTGGATGGCAGAGCAAGGAACACAAAACCCAGGTGCTAACAGTGAGGGGACATGTAAATGAGGTTTCCCTAAGCCTTGAGCAGCTCAAAACTGCTGTGCACGATGAACCACAAGGATTCTTGGGTTTTATCTGTTTCTGTCAGTGCAACAGGGAGCGTTGAAGAGGGTTTCTGGATTTTGGTCCGTGCCTGGTGTAGCAGGGTAGCTGCTGCCAGAATCCCTCTGCTCTGTGCTGCACATGGGAGCCTGTGTGAGCCTTGGGAAGCAGGTTGTGTCACATTTCTGTACACACTGTGTCATAAAAGCCCCTAAATATGATTATAGTTTGTTTGCATGTCATATAATGTGCAGAGACTCACCTGAGTCGCTTTACAAATTAATACCCCTCTGCTTTTACTTAACGAGGTCTTTTTCCAAGCTGAGAACAGTAACGACTCAGAGATTTCCTTTTAAAAATGCATTTTCTTCTCAGGTACTTCATATTGAAATCTGTCTTAATTTCAGTTCAGCTAGTGTGTGAAAACACACGGTGAGGCATTATTAGTCCCTGAAGGAATGAAGACAGATGGAGCCCAAAATGGAATTGGCTTTATGATTAATTGAAACCTTTGAGAGGGCAGTGCAGTCAGGGCTTGGTCCTACTCTGGCAGCACCTGGGGATCAATTCAGCTGGCATGAAAAGCTCAGGGGAGACATACAGATATCACCTGGCAGAGCCAGCCCTGGGCTGTCCCCTCCTGGTGGGACCTGTGGCTGGAGGAGGGCGGGGGTGCCCCAGGTGTGGGGTGAGGGCAGTGTGGGTCAGGGTGACAGGAGGGGACGGTGGCACATCGGGGTCCTTGCGTGGGATGACGTGCTTGGGTAATGAGCTGCTATTTCTGCCTTGAGCCTCCCGCAGCTGTGCACGATGGCTCTCGTGTCACTGCACAGAGAGCTGAGCAGGGAGGAGAGGAATGTTTTGAGGCATGCTCCAAAAAACTTGGGAACAGGAATGGGGAGGTGTGGAAGTGGCATGGGGTGTGGGCACTGCTCTGGGTTCCTGCTCCACATGCAACCTGCACAGTTTCCTCAGGTTTCCCATCCTTGCCTGCGAGAGGGAAGGGAGTAGTGGAGAAATACCAGGTAGTGTTATGTGTGGTGGCTTCAGCATTAGTGGATGTTTCTGGGGTCTGTAGCCACAGACACTTGCATTATTTTCTGCTGGAAAGGAGGAAGAAAAGGTGTTGCAGAAAGGAGAGTTCTCCATCATGTTTTGGGAGCAAGTCTGGCTTTACAGCTCATGGCAATGCACTCACAGACAACAAGTTCTGAGCAGCTCTGGAGCTGGGGAGATGCAGCAAGCGAAGGCAAAGTTGCTTTGCAAAGACAAATCAAGGTCAGTTATGGAGCTATGTCAGCACATCTGTTTGGAGAGGGCATGAAGGGGACGGTTAAGGGCAGTGGTGGCAGCCCCAGGAGATGCCCAGTTTCCCACCCGTTGCTCACCTCTGTGCACAGGTTGTGCTGCC
Organism: Acanthornis magna; assembly: GCA_036785705.1. Lineage (NCBI taxonomy): Eukaryota > Metazoa > Chordata > Aves > Passeriformes > Acanthizidae > Acanthornis > Acanthornis magna. Next base: position 454,773 of record JAWUZG010000168.1, read on the forward strand.
ATGGGGCGCTTGCCAAAAAGAGGGCCTCCTCCTGAGGTAGTTGAATGAGTCCAAGCCATTGAGAATAATTTAAGGAAGGATTTGGTGTGGAAAGTTGAAGTTGCCTGTGCAGATCATGGTTTGAGGTATGGACGTGGCCAGGGGCCCATGACTGTGTGTGCTCGGCAGGTGTGTGTACACTGAACTGGTCTTGCTGGGGCAAACTGGATAGTAGGAGGCATCCATGGGTCCCTCAGCTGGGAAGAAGGTACAGGGTACACATCTCCCAGGTGCAGCCAGGACAGTCTTTTCACAGACACCAGCACCCTGTCCTGTGGTGCAGTAGCAGTACTCCCCATTAAGAATGCAACTGGGGCCTTGCTAACTGTCCTGAGGAGTGGGAGCACTGCTGGAAATGAGCTGATCCTGCAGATCTGTGGGGAGCTGAGCAAACTCCTGAAACATGCCCAGCACCTCACCAAACATCCAGTGTTCACTCATTCCAACTAGTGCAATTTTGTTGTTATCTCTGCGCTGCCCTAGGATGGCAGCAAGTTTGCTGAAGTGTATTTCGTTCAGGGAGAAAGGCTCTGTAACTGAGCTCTCTCTACAGGACCTGGCCAGGAAGTCATGGAGAGATACTATAAGGCTGCTGTGGATTTTCTTTTCTTTCCCTAGGGACTCTGGGGATTGCACATCAGCGGATTGTGGATTAGCGGGTCAGGAATTAGAAATGCATTTTTCATTCTTATGTTACACACTAATGAACTGACAAATTTAATTTCTTTAAATCCAGCTATTTCAGGTGGAATTGGCGAAATTGTCTTGTCTCTTCTGGTACCTCGAGAATGGCTGAATCCTGATCTCTCTGGGGTCACACCATCCACATTCACTTCTTTGTCTTTAGCCTGTGGCTGCTCCAGAAGTGTAGCATGCTCTCAAGGAAGAGCCCATCCCTCGTGGGTGGCTGCTGAGAGGAGCAGGGTGTGCTTGTCCGAGCACTGCCAGGGGCTTGCTGCAGCCACATCTGCCTGTGCCAGGGCAAGGAGGTGACCTCAGCCCCAGGAGCAGGGCTGCCACCAGCCTGGGGGCTCCAGTTTGGGTGTCTCAGTCCACTAATAGCAACTCAGGTGTCTCCACCTGGGCAGACACCCTGTTAAACCCTGCACCGTGGCTCTGCCAAGTGTCTCCATGGCACAGCACAGAGTGTGTGCCAGCTCTAGGTGTGAGGTGTGCTTGGCTTACATCTAGAATCAGAATATCCTGAGTTTAAGGGACTCAGCAGGATCATCCAGTCTGACCCCTGGCCCTGCACAGACACCCAACAATGCCACCCTGTCCATCCCTGGCAGCGCTGTCCAAACGCTTCTGGAGCTGTGGCAGCCTCGGGGCCGTGCCCATTCCCTGGGGAGCCTGGGCAGTGCCCAGCACCCTCTGGGGGAAGAACCTTTGCTGCTCTCCAGCCTGACCTGCCCTGGCCCAGCTCCAGCCGTTCCCTGGAGCTGTCCCTGTCCCAGGGAGCAGAGCTCGGAGCTGTCCCTGCGCTGCTCCTCGGGAGGAGCTGCAGCCCCCGGGGAGCTCTGCCCTCAGCTCCTGTGCTGCAGCTGAACCAGCCCAGGGCCCTCTGCCGCTCCTTGTATGCCCCTTCACCATCGTTTGGACACTCTCAAACAGCTTCAGATCTTTCTGAAATTGTGTCCCAAAACTGTTCAAGAACTCAAGATGAGGCTGCTCCGCTGCAGAACAGATCAGGACAATTCCCTCCCTTGTCTGGCTGGTGGTGCTGGGCCTGATGCCCTGCAAAAAGGAAGAAAGAAAAATCGAATAGATTTTTTTTGCCCTTGGGCTCACTTCTGTGATTGAAGCTGAGATCTTCCCCTCCTCTTTTGGATCCCTCTGTGGGGAGGGTCCTGGTGCCTTGGGCAGCCCCCTTGGCTGTCACAGGCTGGGATTTGGGTGACACTGGTGCTGGTGGCCATGCAGGCTGCAGTGGTCTCCATGTGCCTCCCCTTCAGCTGCACTGTTCTCCAGGTCTGAGGCAGCACCTCCCTACCCAACACCTGTGCCAGGGACAGCAGAGAGCAGAAAAAGGCATTTCTGTCGTTGAAAGCCTAACGGCCTGCCCTGTGGGACCCCATCGGCAGGGGGAAAGCAGCTCCATCATTACCCACTCACTCTTCAGAGCTTGCAATGAGAGCTAAACAAAACGGCCCCGGCTTTCCAGAGCAGGCTTTATTCCTGCACTCTGTGATGCTGAAAGTGGGTCTGAAAGGCGGCCGCCTCTCGCCATGAACCCCGGCAGAGCCGTGGGCTGGCCCCTGCCGGCAGAGCCGCTCCACTGCCGGGGCAGGAGCGGAGCCCAGGACATCCGTCACTCCCCGTGACTGATGAACAGGTTTGGGGCTGTGCCTGTAATACCTTGATTAACAATTAACGTGATGGAACTAGGAAATACATCTCGCTCCTCGCCCCAAGCCGACAGGTGAGGATGGATATATGTTGCCCGGTTGATTGCTCTGCCTTATTAGAGCCTATTTAGGCTTGATTGAAAAGCAGAGGCTTTGTGTGAGGAGAGACCTTTAATCTCCTGGCAGAGCCAAGTGCGTTTCCCATCAGGAAGCGTTCCTTCTCTGCTGCTTATCTCTAACCCCACTTTAAACCTGAGCCTGGCGGAGACCAAAAGAAAGGCAGGATCAAAACAAAAATAATTGGGATCGCTGGCTTCCATGGGCAGGCTGAACCCGTTATTCCTACTTATCAGCTAGTTATTCCTGCATAACTCTTGCAAGAGACAATTCAGCAGTTGCAGCATCTCCTTGATGAAAAGCACTCCAATGTAATAACCATGGCAACAGTTGCTGAGGGCCGGTGAGGGATGGAGATGTGCTCTCCAAAGGACCCAGCTTCCCTCACAAATGGCACTGCTGAGCACCAAGGAGGTGATGTACAGAGAGCTCCGTGTGCTGGCTCTTGTCCTGGTGGGGTCTTGGGCACACATGCTGTGCTGGGGATGCCAGCTGCCCCGGTGGGCCCAGTCACAAATCACACTTTGTTAATGGTGGGCATCTTCCCCTCTCAATGGAAGGGCAACTTCTAATCTGAAAGCTGATGGGGGGGAAAAGCCAGGAGGGGAACCTTGCAGGGGACACCACCTCTGATCCCAAAGTCACAGAGGATTTCCCAGGGTTTGGATGCTCTGGGAAAGGCTGTGTCTCTGCTGTTGATCTTCACCCAGTCTGGTTGGTGCCAGAGACTGGTACTGATAATAAACCCTTGACATGTCTGATTTCAGAGCTGCTTCTTTTTAAACCAACTCTAAGACTGTGTTTGAAGCTCTGCAGGAGAGGTGACAGAGGCCACGTGGTGTTGCAGGTGGAGGAGTTTGGGCATTTTCCCTGAAGAGTTGGCCCTCTGTGCATGGCAGGAGCCAGCAGAGCCTGGACTGAGCCTGGAGAGTTTGTGGTGAGGGTCCTTCACCCTTGGCTCATGCTCTCCCCTTGCTCAGGGGTCTTCTAAGTGCTCAGTGGTAGGACCACCCATGCCATAATGCTCTCCAAATGCTCTGGTCATAATCTTGGCTGGGGAGCAGCTTAGCTTATGGGATGAAGGCCTCTCAGGTAGCTTTGTGGGCATGGGGGTGTTTTTGTCAGGCACTATTGTCTCACTGTTGTCTTATTTAATTGGACGTTTATAAGCCTGAAAAGTAAAAGAAGGAAACTCTAATGTTCACCAAAAGAAAAGAGGAGCCTGCTGAAAAGCAGCATTTGTATAGATTTCTGAGAAAAGGGCAGTAAATACCCCACCTCTGCTTAATAATAATAATAGGCAGGCTAAGTATCTCTAAAAATATAAAATAACGTGGGTCTATTTGGAATAGTCAACATCCTTATCAGCCTGCTGCCATCTCTGCAAACAAGTTTCGCTAGAGATTCTGGGCATGATTTTCAATGGCTCAGAGCAGCTGTAGCTTCTTTGACTTCAGTGAAAAGTCTGAGTGCTTGGCACGGCGGCAAACCAAGCCTCTTCCTTTCTGCTTCAAATTGGGGCTTGATTCTAAGTGAGATGAATTTTCTCCTCCTGATAATTCTGTGCATCTGAAGTGATTACAGCTCCGCGTGAGTGCTCTTTTAGGAGATTTGAATGCAGCGTTTTCTTCCGTCTTAAAAAGGTTCCTTCAAGCCTTATGATGCTGGAGAAGGGGGGGGAAAAATAAATCCTAGTGGAAGCCGTTACATCTTCCTATGCAGATGAGAGATTAAAACTTGTATTTTTATAAAACACACACGGGGGCTAAATCGGAAAACTTCTGTTGAGGCGAGAGGGTTTTGGCTGGTGGGAACGTGCTGCTAAATTCTTATCTGGCGATGGGGAGGCAGAGCAGGGAGTGGTATTATTTGGAGTTCTTAGAGAGTGAGCTTTAATGTTTGCTTAACTCCACTAAAAATAGACGCCACCCTCTTTTCCTAATAGGCGGCATTTGTCACACTTGATTCATTTCCTCTCCCAAACTCAGTTCCTTCATGAATATTCATCTCTACTCCCCAGGAATCTGCCTGTCCTCAGAAGTTGTACTCACGGCGACCGTGCCGTAACAATGCGAGTCAACCTTCCAGGGCTCCAGAATACTTGGCCCGATCCAGCAAAATTTGCTGCTATCAACAGCTCTCATTGATTCCTGCCTTCTCTCTGAGCCCTGATTGCTCGTTATCCTCTCCATGAGACCCTTAACGAGTCTCCCGTTCCTGTTGTCATAGCAGCACCGGTGTAGCACAGTCTCTGTCGCTGCTAATTGTGTGATGGGAGGATCAGTTTGGCAGTTTTTCTAGTGGGGATTAGGCCAAAAGGTCCCTTCTGAACTGTGATGAATGCGGCTTCCTTCAGAAGACACTAAAACTTGGTAGTTAGAGATTTCTGAAGAGGAAGGCTTTCCATAGCAGAGATGGAGAGCAGTCCTTACAGAGCTCTTCCATTCATGCTCTGCCGCTGCTTAAAGCAGGAGGAAGCCAACCAAAAATGCCAAAGGAGAATGTAAAATGGCTGATTCCCAGTTAAGGAAGTCTGTCAGTGCCTCAGACCTTCTAAACTTGGAGGTCCAGAGCATGTGGAAGGTCTCTGCTCCTGTCATTTGCTGCTGGAAAGGGAGAAATCTGCTCCTGCCTGGTGAGCAGTGAGGAAGCAGAGGCTGCCATGGTACTGAAGGAGCGAGAGGCCAGCAGAGCTGCTGAACCACTGACTCTGACACCCTTGGCCAAAGGTGCATGAGAAGGTATGCGTGGAAGGGCTTCTGTAGGAGCTGCAATAAGTGTGTTTCACCCAGGGACCAAGGAGGAGACTCGAGGTGTTGGTTTTCGGGCACTGGTGTGGGTGACAGGCCAGGCTGTGTGAGGGGTGCTGGCAGTCACCCACCCTGTGTGGTGCCTGCCAGCACATGGGGCTGCAGGTTTGCTCCCTGCTGGTCACTCTGTCCTCACTCCTTTGCCCACTGTATCAGCATCTTTCAACCTTGCTAACTATTAAAGAAATCAGGGACTAAAATTGATGCAATCTCAGCAGGGTGCTGTCTGCTAGGCCTCTGAGGACCACTGTGCAGGCAGACTTCTATTGCCAGGGTGTTGATGACTTCTTAGCCATCAAAGAATCCCAGAATCCCAGGATGGGTCAGGCTGGAAGGGCCCCCAGGGCTCACCTGGTGCCACCTCCCTGCTCCAGCAGGGCCAGCCCAGAGCACAGGGCACAGCAGTGTGCCCACACAGCTCTGCAATATCCCCAGGGAGGGACACTCCACAGCCTCTCGGCACAATCTGCTCAGGGCTCGGGCACTGCCCAGGGAAGAACTTGTGCCTCCTGTGCAGGGGGAGCTCCCTGGGCTCAGTCCCTGCCCAGTCCTCTTGTCCTATTGCTCAGCACCATCAAGGACATTTTCAGCCATGTGCTGGAAGAGGTTTACAGGGGTTGCTCTGGTGTTGTGGGTGAGAAATGTGCACAGCAGAAGGAATGATCTCATCACACCTTTCACATTGCAAGCCCAGGAATGGCTGTGTTGCGGCCACAGTTGGTTAAAGAGGGCACAGAGAGGCAGAGGAATGTTTGGTGCTCGACCCTGAGGAGTGATTTATCAGCCAGGATTCTGTTGTTAACTGATAGGACCTGTGCAAGGCTCAGCATCCCTGTCCTGGCATGGAACAGCAGGACAGGGTTTGCCCAGAGCAGGAGGGCCAGCGGCTGTGCCATCCCCAGGGATGGTGGCTCATCTGTGGGTTCACTGCTGGCTCAGCACGGGGGCAGGAAGGGCTGGCCACAAACAATTGACTGTGCCCACATGCCAAGGGATGGGGATCAGCTGTGCCTGTTCCCAGAGCCCCACTCTTGGAATACACAGGGCAGATTTGTCCCCTGTGCCTCTCACTGGGCTAATTCCACAGTGCTGAAATGTAGCCAGAAGAATCCGTGACCTAAATGTAGGCATGAGTGGTGTTTTTAGAGAATGAAAAGAAAAAATAAATCCTCACCCACCTCAATCTCTCCCCCAAAATTAAAAACTCCCCTGGCCAAGCCCTGCAAATGAGTTTTTGTTGTTTGTGCAGTGAAGAGCCAGATTTTTAAAGGCTGGCTTTCAATTTTACAGCCGTTTATTATAGGCATGAATAATTGCTGGCACGGTGCTACCACTGCTGTTGTTTGCTCTTAAGGTTGGGCCAATTACATATGTAAGCCCTTGATTTACAAGCAAAAGCAGAACTAAAGTAGCTTTGTGGCCTACATTTCAAGAATGAGTGATGTGTCCACAGTCAGCTGTAGGTTCCCAAATTTGTGCTGTGAAACACAGAGGTCCATGGCCATAAATGTGTGGGCCCAGATTGTCCAAGGCATTGTGTGACACGTGCTGTCACAGCACAGTGTGAAGGACATAAACAGGGAGCAGCATTTGAGGCCCGGGAACCTGCCCAGATTCATCCCATGGCAGGAATGCTGAAAGACTGTGCTGCATTTGGGGAATTCACAGAGAACACACACAAAAGAGAGAGAATTTGAACTGAACATAACGGATCTGCAAGATGGACTTAAACAAAGCCTGTCCAAGTTCTATTTCCCAACATGAGAATTGGTCTGTCTCCAGCTCCTGCTGTCCAGTCAGCCCTCCTGAGAGAGGGGAATCACAGAATCCCAGAATGGTTTGGGTGGGATGGGACCTCAAAGCCCATCCAGTGCCACCCCTGCCATGTGCAGGGACACCTTCCACTATCCCAGGTCGCTCCAAGCCCTGTCCAGCCTGGCCTTGGACACTTGCAGGGCTGGGGCAGCCACAGCTTCTCTGGGCACTCTGTGCAAGGGTCTTGTTTTCTTCTCAATATCCCATCTAACCCTGCCCTTTATCAGTGTGGAGCCATTTCCCTTGTCCTGTCACTCCAGACCCTTGTCCAGTGTCTCTTTCCAGTTCTTCTGGAGCCTTTTTGGGCACTGGAAGGGGCTCTAAGATCTCCTCAGATCATTCCATTCTCCACCCCACCTCTTTCAGCCTGTCTCCAGAACAGAGATGAATCCATAGAATAGCTGCTATCCATTGCTGAATTTCAAAATCATCAATTGAGATCAAACTGAGGATTTTTTTCTTGCTTTTTCACAATAAGCAGAGAATGGGAAAGAGGTAGGTATGTCACTGTGATGTCTGTTCTCCATGGGGTGATGGTTCCCAGACAGTTGCTCGGTGGGTCACATCACCCACAACTGCTGTGACCTGGACTCCTCAGTGCCCAGCGTGGGGAAGGTGTCACCCTGCTGTGCTGGTGCCACTCGGTGCCATCAGCTGTGGGTGAGGTGGGGAGCCAGCCAAGCGTGAGGGAGAATGAGGCACCGTGCTCGTCCTCCCTGGGCTGGTGGCAGGCTGGTGTCCTTGCTGCTGCAGGAGCAGGAAGGGAAGGATGTGAGTAAGGGCAGGAGCAGGCAGGATGTTTGTGGACACTGATGTCATTGTCACAAATCAGTGGTGGATGCTGTCAGCGGGAGGCAGCTCCGCTTGGGAAGAGGCCAGTGTGTCACACCCCAGGGGCTGGCCAGGGGACGATGATGCACTCCTGTCCTTCGTCATCAGCACAGCAGGTGGCTTCTCATCCCCCCTCGTGCAGGGTGTGTGCTCAGCTGGAGGCCGTGGCCACCTCCCTGGTGTGAATGGCCAGGATCAGTGTGACTCCAGCCGATGGACCTTGGCGTGGAGACGCTCTGCACCAGCCCAGCACAGGCTGCTCCACGTGGATTCACGGACATCCATCTGGCCAGGAAGCACTGGTGTAGGACCACTGGTTTCTGAAGTGATTTCCTGAAGCTTCTGAAGGCAGAGGCAGCACCCTGTCCGCCCAGGGCTGGCAGACCCTGTGGTGCGCGCTGTGCCCGCAGCAGACCCAGTGGGCAGCAGAGCCAAGGGGAGGCAGAGCCAGGTTTGTTTACGAGGCTGCAGTCAGCCAGGCTTTTACATCCCAGCAATTCCTGGCAAGTCTTGTCTCCTCCTGCGCCTTCGCAGCACATGTGTGAACTCCTGGTTGTGTCACCTTCCTGTCCTCTCCTAGCGGAGTCTAGCAGTGGGAAGTGATCATCACAACTCACATTTGCCTGGCGTATGTCTTTCCACAGTTGCAGAGCGTGGAATAAATTGAACCCGCTTCCTCCTTCACCTTCGCGTTCAAGCTGTTCCTGAATCCAGGCGGCTCAGCTTCCACAACCACGCTCAGCTCTTGGAGCTTCCTTCTGCCCTGCTGATGAAGCCCTTCTCTCTTGCCTCACAGAACCTGCCTTCGCGCTCCCCCTTGCAGAGACGGTGCTCATCTCATGATCTTTTGGGCTTCTCCTAACCCTTTCATTGCCAGCCTGAAGCTCTCTGTCCACTCCCTCCTCCACTGTGGCAGAGAAGGGCTTTTTCTCTTTGCCTTCAGGGTCATTAAATCTTAATTAGCACATTGGCTTTCTTTGTCAAGGTATCCGCTCTCTCCATCCATCAGTGATGTAGGGCACACTGCTGACATTCTCTTCTTCCTGCATAATTATCTTATTCCACTGCATCTTTTATGCAGAATCTTCTCTTCTGAAAGTGCTCCTCTCCCTGCTCCCATTCTTCCTGAGCACCCAGTTCAGCCCTGGTACCTACCATGGCTTTGTTTCTTATACCTGCATACGAATTCTTTGCGTTATTCTCATATTTTATTAACTATCTTGATCATTTTGGCTCTTTGAGAGATTGATCCAGGCATTTGTAGGTGTTCCCTTCACCCTCTCTCTGAAGATGGGATCCATGTCACCCAACTTCAGTCTTCCTACATGAGTGTCCACCTGAGCTGGCAATCCAGGCTCCCTCTCCAGCCAGGGAGAGGGAATCCTCCAACTGGCAAATCATCCCAGCTAAGGCAGGAGTCAAAGGCAGCCCATCTCCCGTGAGACAAATAATCTTTTCTCCTTGCTGGTGCTGACCTTGAATTCCTCAGATCTTTTCAGAATAGATGCAGCCCCCTTTAGCATGACCCAAAATCTCTGGGCAGTGGACTTGCCTTTCTGGGTCAGCCAGGGCAAGTCCCATGGAAAAACAGAAACAGGGATTGGGTCTCCAGGGCTGTGTAGACCACAGGTCAGAATGTGTTACCGAGGGAGTCCTGGCAGCTTTTATGGGCTGGATGTCTTAATTGTAGCTGTCTAATGTTAACAGAGATGAATCTGACACTTGGAAAGGTTTGTGGAAATGTTTTCATCTTAATTTGTATTTAGAAAATGTAAAGGTATATAGTGAATGTTTAAAAACCAACAGTAACAGTAATAACAGTAATTACAGGTGGGCACAATTTTCTTTTATCTTTTATCTGAAGTTGCTAAAAAAATTACTGCTGTGCTGATACTTGGCAGAGGCACTGATGTGAGTACCCACTTGTTTCTGAAAAACGCTGTGGGATTTTTAATGACCATCAGCAGCACAACCTTGATTTTTAAATGTCATCCTAAATGTAGCAGTTACAGCCTCCTCTGCCATGGCATGTGGGTGGGTAAGTAGGGATGAATCAGAAAGCAGAAAGAATTGCTGGTGCTTTCTGTGACTCCCAAGTTTTCCTCGAGGTCTTCCCACCCAGGAACTGGCTGGAATTGTCCATGGGTGGGTTGCAGTCCCTTGTCCCGTGGCATCTCCTGCTCTTGCTCTCCCCTCTATTAATGCGTGATTAAGTTGCTTGATGTGGAATGAGTTCATCAGGTTTCTTCAGGAGTTGGTATTCCACAGGTCATCCTCTCTGTTTGTCAAAACCAGATAAATAAAAAAGGTTTCCTGGCTTTTGCAGATGCAGCTTTTCCATTCTCTCTCTGGCTGGAAACATTCCCCAGGCCTCGCTTTTGGAGCTGAAATCTGTGCTTGGCATTTGCAAGATGGTGATTTGCTTTTGTAAATGGAGCAAAGTCTTGGTTTTGAGTCATGACTCAGTGAAACAAATCTACTTTTATCGACTAAAATGGTTCTAATAGCACCATTAAACCCGGTGGGACTGGGAAGAGCCGGAGTGACACTGCAGTGGGGGGAGTCTCCCTGCGATCCAGCATCCCCCCTGGGCTGCCGAGGAGCGGAATGGGCTGGGATGAGGCTCATGAGCGACAAGTGGATGGATGTTTAAGGAGCAGCACCTCCCGCCGTGGTACCCGGGGCTGCTCCAGGGCACGGCCGGCAGCCAAGCGGGTGGGAGCTGATGGAAGGCTCCGCTTGGAGCGGCGCTCTGCCTTCCCCGGCTGCGGGAGGAGCGCGGAGCTGCGAGCAGATGGCAGGGTTAAAATAGGACAGTGCTGCGCCGAGCTGCTGCTGCAAGGGAGAGGAGCGAAATGCCTGTTCTCACACTTCGCTTTGTGTCTCGGGGAAGAGCTGCACGGTGCCTGCGCTCTGCTGGCATTCCCAACAGGAACGCGCCAGGCAAAGGCTTCCTTGGGGTTTTGATATTATTAGCACTTGTCTTAAAGAAAAATCAGCTCAAATGAGCAAGCAAACAAATAAAGCGAATAACAATGGCAGGGCTCAGCCTCGGGCCCCCTTTAGCATCTCTCAGGATGATTAGTGGGATGTGTCACATCGGCACCGCAGAGGCTGAGCCGGAGCCTTCCGAGTTGAGGCTCTCTTCTTGTGGTGCTTTCAGACAGCTTTTTGCAGTGTTTTCATCTCACCTAAGGCGTGTGAATGGGTTTTGTTGAAATAGCTGAGTGACTTTGCATGCCTGGAATGATGCCCAGAGCGGTTCAGCAGACTCGTGGGGAGGCTTCAGTGCAAAGCTGCCCCATTGCTGCACGGGGGGCTGGCTGGGGGTCCTGCACCAGCGGCAGCAAAGAGCTGGGAAGGACCTTGGGTGTTCTGCCACCATCCTGGGCCACCAGATCTGGAGCCAGGAAGTTGGAGGCGTGCAGAGAACAGGAATGTGAAGAAGAGGAGGAGCAGGGAGGCAGGAGCCAGCACTCACACTCGCACCCTGACGTGGTGCCAACGCTCCTGGGAGCACTTCAGTCTCCCTGTCTATAAATCAGGGGGTGCTTTGAAGGCTCTGTGATGAACAACACGGGATGAGCTCAAGGCTGTGGCATTAATCCTGCACTATTGTTCTTGTTTCTTGCTGTGTTGGGATTTTTTTTAAAAGAAATCAACACAATTTTTGAGGGCTCTGGCTAAAATGGCACAGAAATAAATGAGTTCTGCTCACGCTCAGAGAGTATCTCCTCATTTTTATTAATGTAGCCTCTGATGAAACACAGCCCATCCCTCGGCACCAATCCATGTCTGACCTACAGTAAATACCAGGCTTTCAGGAATCCATGGGGAGTGTTTTGTAAGTGTGGCACATCGAGCCATAAGGTTGATTTACCCTCAAAAACAAAACATCAGTTTGGGTGATAGAGCACTGGGGGGATTTCCTAGGATGCCGTTCTCCATGTGCTGTGGAGCACTTGCCTGTACCTGGAAGGATCAGTCATTCACCACACTGTGCTGGAAGAGAGCTCACACTGCTCCCATGACCATTGCAGGTGGGACACGAGTCACCCAGTCCAGCCCTTCTGTCACAGAGGGGTGACAAACCCTCAGAGTGGCCTGCATGGCCCATCCTTCACCATTCTCATCAGAGTGGAGAAGTCAGGCTGACTTTGATGGTGCTAACAGGGGAGTGGCAATTGCCCTGAAAAATCACAAAACCTTTTTAATCATAAAATAGTTTGTGGATTTTTCATTAAACCCACAGAAGCTGAGCTGTCATCTGAGGCTCTTGGGGCTGCATCCCCCACTTGCCCTGGTGTCTGTGGGAGCCCCTCCAGAGCACCCCAGCGAGAGCTCAGTGACAGCACTGGCGTTCATGGAGCCAGGGGCTCATGCTGGCACTGAAATACAGCTCAGAGCTGGCAAAGCCAAGGGGCACGAGAAGAGAGGGGCTCTGGGGGTGTCCTCAGGGGCCTCACTCATGCTAGTGCAGTGGGATTCCTGCCTGGGCTCACCTTGGGGCTGTGTGTGATCTCCTGCCTGTTTTGTGGGACCATTTTTCCCTCTGTCTATAAATAGAGCCAGTCAGTTTGTTGTTTGTGTGTGTTCCGCAGAACAATCTGGTGTGGTTGGGTTTGTTCTGGCACCTGAGATTTTACTGCCAGAGTTGGTATTCACTCTACTCTGCTCCCTAAAGAGGTGAGGAAGAGGAGGGGACTCAATTCAGTCCCTGTGTTCCCACAGCTCCTTTCTGAGTTGCTTTTGTTGCAACTTGGGCAAGCCCTTGATTTTGTTGTCCCACACAAGTGCCCCAGCTCCTGCATCCCACACCTGGAATGCTTGCTCCCAGCTGCAGGGGCTTTCTGCAGCCCTGTGAGGTGTCTTGCTGCAGCAGATTTATTATTCTGTATTTTTATTTAATTACTCACTTTTACAGCTCTTTGTATAACTAATTATCCATCTGTTACGCTGCGTTAGGGCACCACAGCTCCTCCGATTTTTCCTGCTCCTGAACGCCACCCTTGTCCTGCCTGGGCTTAGGTGAGCTGGGTGTCCTCCCTGCAGGGCTCCCAGTGGCTCCTGACCACACCACCCTCTGCACTTCCAGCTCAGTGTTGAGACTGCAGAGAGCCAGGAGCTCACACGAGGTAATTCCCGCTTCCATGGTGTGGCTGAGAGCAGAGTTTTCCCAGTTAAAGCCGATGTCCTGTGTTCCCAGGGAGCCTGGGGCTGTCTGTAATGGGATGTTACAGCCCTCCTGCTTGCAGAGGGGATGCTGGAAGGCTCATAAGAAGCTCGACTCTCTTGCCTGGGACACAGATACATGGTTGAAAGCCAAGCCAAGGTTCCCCCAGCTTCTCCCAGGTGCCCTTCCACGCTATTCCTGCAGCTCTGGGATGATTCATGCTCCCTGGGTTTGAGTATCACATCAGCCCATCAGAATCACACAGTCACGTACTCAGCTCCAATTTATTCTCTGCAGTTCTGTTCTCCTCTTAGCAACAAATACTCCATAACCTAATTGCTCATTAAAGGCCATGCTGTGTCCCTGTAATCCAGGATGTCACAGGCAGACGTGTTGCTCTCCCAGGGACGCTGCTGCTCCCCCGCTACGGAGCCGAGCGCCTGGCTTGGTAGAAAGTGAGAAGGCAGCATTGCATTGAAGTGGAGATTTTCATCTTCTTGGGGATTTTTTTATATCTCTCCTATATTCTGGGCTTTTGAACATCTATCATCTCTTTTAAGCTTCACATCTTTCATATGAAATTGTTGTATTGTGTTGCCTATTGAAACCTAGTTTTCCTTTTGTCAGGTTTTCCCCCCTCACCCCTGCTTTCTTCTCCACTGTATTTTGATCGGTGTAACTACTTAGGGCTCCATTTTTCTGGGTGGTGTTTAATCTCCTTAAGTCGTAGCTCTGAAGGCCTTTGTGATAAACTCAGGTCTGAGCTGGTGCTCGGAGAAGAGGATTTTTAGGCCAGTTCTGCTGCATGCAGCACTTGGAGGGGGCTTTGGGGGTGACTGTGCCTCATCCCTTCTCCTTCTCACTCCAAATAGTCACAGGCAGCCTTGCTGGGGTTGGGGTTATTCTGTTATTATCCTATATAGCTCAGATTGTGCATGCAAATGTCCTTTTCCATAGCTTGGGACGGTGTGGTGTGGAAAGTCTCTGTTAAATATGTATTTTATAAGGGACTCACTTTTGCTGGCAGAGCCAGGGGGTCATTTCAGAGGATGAGGGGGCTGCAGGGCTGTTGACATTGAGTTGTCCCAGTTATGCTCCTCTTAAGAAGGAAGATAGAAAGTTTGGAAGGAGATGTAGATACCTGGGAAGTCATGGATTCAGAGCCATCTGGCTCACTGCAGCTGCTCCGTGGTCATTTCCCACAGGGATAGTTCATAGCCAGAGCTTGGAGAGCAGGAGGAAGCCGTGTTCTCCTTATGTGTCGCTTCTCACTTGAACTGTTTCAGTGCTTTTATTTTTTTCTTCTTAAACCTGCAATCTGAAATTCAGTCGTGCAAATATTAATGAGCTGCTGATCAACCTGCCTTGCTTTTCTGCCCTTGTTCAGAGTCTCAGATTTACAGCTCTAGTTCAGGCTGGAATTACTGACATTGTAATGCTCTGTTTTATCTCTCTATCTATTATTTGTCAAATAATTTTAACATGACTGTGCTTACAAGAGCTGTCAGAAATCCTCCAAACACAGAGAAGGATGAAAAAGTCATTGGCCTTTTCAAGTGTGACCCTGGTTGTGTTGCTTTCTTTCCAGGACTCACAAAAATGACCTTTTCCATTGCCTGTCAAATTATGACCCAGGTGTGAGGGTTTGAAAGCCCCAGGAGCCAGACAAGGCACATTTTGGTCCTGTTGGTTTGCTTTTGTTTTCTTCATTTACAGATTTTGGACTGAAAACTGGGGAGGGGAAGGGAAAGAGGGGGAAGGCAAGGTAAGCAGTGCTGCCTCACTGCCTGTTTCTGATCCTCAGGTTATAGCACAAGCTAAATAGACTACACTAAATTTTTTAGGCTGTTTCACAGACTTACAGACTTTGATCCCCGGCTTTGATTTCCCATGTGGCACCACAGAGCGCTGGTTCTGAGCAGAGAAGAGACCCATTAAGCCCTGTCTAGCCCGGTGATTATCATGCCTTTGCACCATCAGCCGGGCTCCCATCAAAGCACAGCTCTGCAGCCTCGGCTCCCGGTGCCTGGGGAGGTGCCAGGGCAGGAGGGCTGTGCCATCCCAGGCAGGGACAGCCCCTCCGTCCCACTCCCCTGCCACACCTCTGCTTGGTCGTTCCCCACCTGGCTCCAGCAGGATGCCCAGGAGAGGAGGTGACCCTTTCTTTCCTAAGGTCTGTTGCCGTTTCTGCAGCAAGCAGGCCATGAAATAAATATTCTGTGTGTGTCCTTGTCAGAGCAGTAGAGACGAGGGCATTTGCCTGCCTGCCCTGCTCTCTGCTTCCAAGTCCCTGGGTCCCTCCGCACCACTTGGCTTGCTTTCTTTTTTTTTTTTTTAATTTAAATCTAATTTTGCTGCCTTATTGTAAGTTCCCACCTAACTCCAGAGCTGCTGTCGCCTCAGGGCTGTGTTGCTGCTTTTCAGTCTTCCCACACCCATCGCATGTGCAGTCTTCAAAAACTTTGAAAAGTCTCTCCTAAATTTGTGCACTTGGGGTCGTCCTAGGAGGAGTAGAATAAGGGTATCTCTCAACAGAGAGTACTCTGAAAAAATCCCTTCATCTGCAAAGTGGGCGCTGCTTCCATGCCATGAGTTTGCCGATGAAAATGGCAGAGAAGCCCATGCTGGATTTTCAGGAGCAACAGCTGCATCTGCCATACCAGTGCTGCTCCTCAGCATTCCCAAACCAACACCCAGGGATAAAGGGCAGCCATCCCACAAGCAGGGCCCCACCAGCCCGGTGCTGGGGCAGTGTGGGGCATGCAGAGGCTGTTTGGAGGGCTCTGACCCCAGCTGGTGAGACCACCTCTCCTCCAGGGCACCTCCATCGTGCTGGGGGTCCTCTGGTTGGTCATCCACATCCTGAGGCCTTGCTGCTTCCACAAAGAGCTTTAATGGAAGAAGAAAAGGAAGAAGGGCACAACATCCTGACCTGTCAGCTTGGGGAAGGTGCTGGGTCCCATCTTTGCCTTTGCTCCTTGCCCAAGGCAGGACCTGCTGCTGATGAAGCTCTGCATCAGCTTCATTTTGGTTTCACTCCAGAAGCTGATCGCAGTTTAATTTCCTCTTCTCCCCTCTCTCTGAGCTCTTGAGGCTCAGGTTGCTCTGACAAAGCCATGACTGTCATGATGTCCCGTGCCTCGTGGGAAGTTGTGATTCCAGCATGGGGAGATGTGAAGGGGCAGACAAGGCTCCTTCCAGCCCCTGTGCACAGGCAGGCTTGGGAGAAGGTTTGCTGGTGGCTTTCCCTCCCCTGCTTTTGTGCTTTTCCCTCTCCAGTGAAGGTCACCCTCCCAGCCACCGAGAGGGAAGCGCTGAACTGATGAAAGGGCACAGTAAATTCTTGCTTGCAAAGCCCCAGGAAGCAGGGAAAGGGAGCAGCCATCTCCAGAACCCATTCTGAGAGGGGCTGGTGGCTGGTGCCTGAAGCTGCTCAGAGGATCTCTCCCAGTCTGGGATGGGTGGCACATCTCAGGAAGTTCAGGAACTCCCACCACAGGACAGGTCCCACCTCTCAAGGGCTTCCTCAGGAGCTGCTCAGAGCGAGGGCAGCTGTGGGCAGTAGTGAATCCTGCTGGGCTTCCCAAGCTCCTCACCCCTGCTCCTGTCTTGGCCAGCCTGAGCACACCCTTAACCCCAGCCTGTCCCAGTGCCTGGGCAGTTTCTTGCATGGATCAGTCCCAGTGAGCCTCTGCCCATCCTTATTTGCTACTCTTCAGCCACAGAGAGAGGTGGATGGGATGGATGTGGGCAGCATGGCTGCCATGACACCCTGGGGACAGGCACCATGTGGGCGGGTGCAGCATGGCCGGAGGTGCCTGGCACTGTGGGCAGCATGGCTGGGAGACACAAGGACCTCAGATGTGCAGGGAAGGCCCCATTTGGAGGGGATGTGCTGTGACCCCACAGCCAGGCTGGCTCCTCCCAGGGCAAACTGGGGCTGTTTGGCACGTGGGGTCTCTTTTGGGGAGCAGCTTGAACCCAAGGACAGCGTTTGTGTTGAGTCGCTGTAGCCTGTGGCTGTTCCTCACTGGGGATAGGAGCTGGTTAATCTCATCAGGTGAGCTCACCCGAATCTGTGCCATCACTGCAGCATTATGGGATGTCACCATAGGCTGGCTTAGCCCTGGCCCAGCCTCACACTCCCATTCCAGTGAATTTTGTTGCAGGTGCCACCATCCTGTCTCCATTAGCAGATTAGCACGGCTGAATTTCCCATGTGAGTGCTCCACAGTCAGTCTCATTGTGTTTATTTTGTTCAGGCTGCTTTTCCCTGGGCTTGACAGTGTAATTTGTACAGATCTGTGCTGAGTTTTCCAAACCTTCAAACGATCTTTTTTGTTAGCTTGAAGCCAGGACTATTGATAGCAGAGACAGGAGCAACAGGAGCACTGAGAAAGCGGCACACCTACCAGCCAAGAAGGCTCCCTCACCTCCGGAGCTGCTCCTTGGCAAAAGCTCCATGGTTCAGAGATTTTAATTAGATCAAATCCTCCAGGTGACCAGCCAAGCGTTAAAGGCATACCAATTTCTCGGTTGTGTCTCTTGCTGTAAGAGTTTTTATTATTTATTTTAGAGACATGTGAAAGAGCTTGGATATCCCACTGTACTGTTTTCCTTGAATGGCATTAAGAGGTCTCCAGCCCAGGGGATTGTCCTTTAAGTGCACTTCTGCACAGCAAAGTGCCTTCCTGCAAGCTGCTTCTGCACTTGCTCTGGTCTCCATTGCGCAGAGGGACTCACATATGAAATTTGGTCAGATTTTTGGACCATGTGCTGTTGGGGCCATGGCTGTGGCTGTGTCTGCTGGTTTGGCTGGAGGTGAATGAGAGCCCAAGCTGTGAGCAGGGGAAAATGGCCCTGGGCCCAGGAGTTGCCTGGGGAGAGCTGAAGTTTTAGGGCTGGTGCTGTTTGCCTTTGTTGACTCCTGACTCCCCAGATCAGTGCCCAGCCCAGGCCATTCGGAGATGCCATGGATGGGTCGTTGCACAACATACTGCGGTGGAAGATCACATCTTCTTTTTACAGGAGGAGACTCTTCTGCCCCTGCTGGCTGGGGAGGTTGGGGATGGACACATCATGGTAGGTGTGTCAGGTCCCACCTGCACCCAGGCACTGAGAAGTTGGTTTGCTCCCAGGGATGCTGTAGGGCTGGCACATGGGGGTCTGAGAATTGTGCTGTGAAAATCTCTTCTGCAGGAGGATCCTGGAGCTCCTGCATTTGTTCTTTGTCTCTCCTGCCCTGTCTGGGCAGGTCACAGATGCCCTCAGATGCCCCCACCTTGGCAAGGTACCTCTGCCTGGATGTCTGCTGCAGTGAGTGGGCGAGGAAGGAGAAATCAAAGGTGGCTTTCAACATCCCCTTTTCCTGCCCTGAGCTCAGCCTGGTAATGCCAGCTGGGACGTCCCACACCAGATCTGCCCCCTCTGAGCCACGGATGGCTCCTTGTGCAAGAAGCACAGCCTGGGTGGAGCAGGGAGAGCACACTGGCTGACACAATGAGTGTGGTGCTTTGCTGTGTCTCTGGGAGCCATGGGTTTAACTCCAAGCTGCTCCCTGCCTAGCTCCATTTGTCTCCAGTTTTGTTTCTTTCTGACCCTGTCTGCCTCTGTCTCTCTTATTTCACGGAGGGGCTCGGCAGTGGCTGCTCCAGCAGCTCCCTGGGAGCAGTGAGAGTCGTGGGTGTTGTGCTGTAGCAGGGGCAGTGACCTTTGTCTGGCACAGTGCAATTGCTGCTTCAGAGTGGAGCAAAGGCTGAAGTGCTGGAGCTGTTCCTGGAGCGCGAGAGACCCGGGATCAGGGGTGCAGACAGCTGCTACACTGTGCTCTGACTGTGAAAGCCCTGCCAAGGAGGGAGCCTGGAGCATCTGACATCTCCACCACCTTCCAAGGTGCATTAGAAGTGGGCTTGCAATGTGTCAGCATGGATGGTGGGAAGGTCTGTCTGTCTGTCTGTCTGTCCCTGGGCAGCTGCTGACATCCTGACCCAAGGTTTCAGCCTGTCCTTGCAGACAGAAGGCTGGATTTAGCCCCTGGAGCCCTTGGAGAGGAGCTCTCGCTGTGAGAGGTGTGTGGGTGATCAGCACGTTCGCAGCAAGCGGCGAGAGGGGGAAGCAGGAACTGAAATACAAAGGCTGTTAAGGAGTAGATGTGATGTGATGTGAAGTGAGAGGATTCATGGAGCCACAGGGGAAGTCAGGTGGGATGGGGGATTTGATGGGGTGGCCCAGGTGACCCAGTGTGCCCTTTCCAGCCCTGCTGCCCTCATTTCATGTGTGTTTGTGGTGGCTGCAGAGGTCTGTAACTTCTCCATCACCATGAGCCAGGGTTGGTGGGAGCTGGAGGATTTGTTTTGGGATCAGGCTGGATCAACCCTTGTTCATACCCACTGTGGGGTGGAAATAGAATACAATAGAAGCATTGAAGTTGGAAAAGACTTCCAGGACCATGGAGTCCAAGCTGTGACTGACCCCACCTTGTCCCCAGCCCAGAGCACTGAGTGCCACCTCCAGCCCTTCCTTGGACACCTCCAGGGATGGGCACTCCAAACCTCCCTGGGCAGCCCTGCCAAGGCCTGAGCGCCCTTTCCATGGAGAAATTCCTGCTGATGTCCAATCTGAGCCTCCCCTGGCCCAGCCTGAGGCCATTCCCTCTCCTCCTGTCCCTGTTCCCTGGGAGCACAGCCCGACCCCCCCGGCTGTCCCCTCCTGTCAGGAGCTGTGCAGAGCCACAAGGTCCCCCCTGAGCCTCCTTTTCTCCAGGCTGAGCCCTTTCCCAGCTCCCTCAGCCGCTCCTGGGGCTCAGCCCCTTCCCAGCTCCGTTCCCTTCTCTGGACATGCCCCAGCCCCTCAAGGTCTCTCTGGCCAGGAGGGCCCAGAACTGGACACAGCCCTCGAGGTCCCTCAGCAGTGCCAGCACAGGGGACAATCAGTGTCCTGATCCTGGTGTCACATCAGTGCTGGTTCAAGGCAGACCAGGGTCCCTCCCACGCTGCCATGCCCTACTCTGTTAGTGACCTGCCTTTTGTTTTGTCCCTGCAGCAACCCCAAAGTGCAGATCGAAGCCATCGAGGGGGGTGCCCTGCAGAAGCTCCTGGTTATTCTGGCCACAGAACAGCCCCTGGCTGTCAGGAAGAAGGTGAGGAGTGGGGCTGCACCTCTGGGCAAAGCTGGTTTTGTGCTGAGCTTTGTAAACACTCCTGAGAACATCGCTGACATACGGAGAGTGTGGGACTCCCAGTGCTCTCCACGCTGGGTGGGCTTCGCTCCCAGGGATGCAGGAGGGTGGCCCTGGGTGCCAGACCCCCCCATCAGCACTGGCTGGTGCCTGCACTCCCCTGGCTCTGTGGGTGTCCCCCCAGTGCCAGCAGTGGCACACGCGGTGGCTCTGCCAGCCCACGGGGACAGGGTGCAGTGCCACAGCTCCTCGGGGGGCACAGGCGAGGGTCCCCATGGCAGCACAGCCATCACAGACTGACAAACATGGGAGCTGACGTTTGGAAGGAGCTAATTGCTGCAGCCAGCGCCGTGTCCTGCCTTCGGCAGAGGCTTTGGAGCAAGGAGCAGCATGGAGAGCCCCCAGCCAAATGTGCAGCACTGTCCATCGGGCTGGGGGCTTCCTCGCCCCCTCCCTCCCTCTCTCCCTCCCTCCCTCCCTGCTCTATTCCCTGGAGCATGAGATCCCATTACTCTTGCTTTAGCTTGTGATGCCACCTCTGTAACACCACCTGGCTGCTCCCAAACCCCCAGCCCTGTTTACCACAGCAACCTCCTGCATGAGGGGCTCCGGCAGGGCAGGGCAGGGCACCACGGGCCCTTCATTCACCTGTAATGAGCTCCCTGAAATGTGTTCCCCTTTAGTCCCTGGGAAGAGTCTTCCAGTGAGTGAAAGGCACAGGAGAGGCTGTGGAACCCCATTGCATTTGGTCACGGATGTGAGGAGATCCCACCTAGAGCACACCACGGGATGCTCCATGCTCAGAAACTCCTCCCAGGAGTGCCCGTGGCTCAACCCAGAGTTCTTTTTGGGGTGGGGAGGGATGGCTGGGCATGCAGGGGTTCTCACCAGCACTGCTGTGAGCCCCTGTGTGCTGAGTCCAGAATAATTCTTTCCAGTGAGCCTGAGTGCATCCCTCTGGCAGCCCCTGGAGAAGTGAGAGGGATGGGCTCAGCATTGTCCACATTCCCATGTAACCCTCCAAGGGATGAATCCCCTTTTCCAGGACAGAGGCTTTTAATTTCCAGCTCCCATGCTGTGTAGAGTCTCCTGTCTGTCCAGCCTGGATCCCAAGGACAGACTTGTGCCCCAGCCCCAGCCCTTCCTGCACAGGGCAGCAGCCCTGGGCTCCAGCTCCGCTGCTTTTTCCGCCCCGGTGCTCACAGCCGTGCACGGCAGCGAGGCCAAAAGTGCATTTCTTCCCTCTGCCGTCCTCTGGCCCGGGATTAAAAAGGGAGACAGCAGCATCTCAAATTCACCAGCGGCAACTCGGAAAATGGAAAATAGAAACAAATGGGACCGGGGAAGACATGGCTGTCAGCTCGGATCTGTCCGCGCCGAGCGGGACGCGGGTCCGGCCCCGAGTGCGGAGCTGCCTCGGCTCTGGCAGGCGCCCAGATGAGCAGCGTGTGCCCTGCCCCGGGCGGGCACAGCCGTCCCTGTGCCACCACGGCTGTCAGAGCCAGACAGCAGGGCTGGGGTGGCCCCTAATTGCCTCCTCGGCTCCGAGCCAAGGCCTGGGGGCACAGGTGGGTGCTGGGCTCTGGCTGTTGCTGCGTGGTGCTGCACCCGGGTGGGTCCTGGGCCGGGAGCATCGTGGCCTCATGCTCCAACCATAGGGACATCACCTCAGGCATCCAAACCACCTCGCAGGGATTGGGCTGTGCTGAGCAATGCTAAACCCCCTCACCCCGTCCCGTGGCCGGGCCCTGTGCCCGTGTGGGGGTGAACAGTGAGAAGTGGTGGCACTAGGTCTGTCCGGGGGTGGCCATGGGCCCCTCAGTGACAGCCCGGGTTGGGGTTTGGATGGAAGTACCCAAGTTTGGACAGCCTCGCAGCATTGGGGAGGATTGGGATCAGGAGCAAAGGGACTGTTGGAGATGCCCCTCACAAGGAGAGGTTGGGATGCATTTTCCAGGGAGTTCTACACAGGAGCATGTTTCTCCTGCCCCCGTGGGGTGCCATGAAGAGGGGCTGTGCCACATGTGGTGGCCATGGCCACTGTGCTGATGGCCCTTTCTCTCTCCACCAGGCTCTCTTCGCCCTGTCCTCCATGCTGAGACACTTCCCCTATGCCCAGCAGCAATTCCTCAAGCTGGGTGGCCTCCAGGTGCTCAGGAGCCTCTTCCGGCAGAAGGGCATGGAGACCCTCCACGTCCGTGTGGTGACACTGCTCTATGACCTCATCATGGAGAAGGTGAGGAGCTGGGATGGGACCTGGCCTGGCACACCCCACCTTCACCCCCACACCCAGACAGGGCTGCATATCCTCACAGGACAAGAATGAGGAGGAGCCAACCCAGCATCAGAGAGGATGAGTTCCCTCCAGCCCCTTGGCCATCACCACATGAGCGCCTGGGGGAGCCCAGAGGAGCTGGAAGCTTTGTTTGCCTGCAAGCCACTGCCACCATTTCGTCCCGATGGTGTTTAAGTAGCAGAACACCAAGGACACGAGTAGGGAATGCAGGAATGTGGTGTCCAGCCAAGTGCCAGGGGACAGGCCAGCACTGCTGTGTCCCTGCCTGCCAGAGACACCTCTGCCTGCTGCACGTCCCTTGCTGGAGCCCAGCCTGCCACGTTCTGTGTTTGATTTTCAAATACCCTGGATTACTGCTGTAAATGTCAGTTTAAAGCCTGTCTTTCCTCGCCATGGCTTGTTGTTCAGTCTGTGCGTTTCCCTGACTCCAGAGAATGGGAATTAAATCCACTCTGGCTCAGTTTATGGCCAATTTGCCCTGCGGATTATGGCTGCTCTAATACCTGGGTTGCAGGCATGGCAGAGCAGCACCTCTCTGTTAAATCACTTATTTTCCAGGAGACTTTGTAAAGGTGCAAATTATTTTAGCAGGCCAGAAATCTTATCAGGTGCTGACTCTAACATGATCCTGCCAGCTCTGTGGGAAAGGAGCAGACATGGGCATTTTGACTCCAACCATTCCCATTTGATCCTGCTGCCCATTTGCCAGCTGCCCCCTCCGGCAGCCCCATCTGTTCCCAGCTCCGAGGGTCTGGGGCAGGCACAGCCTGGCAGATTCTCAGCTTTATGGTAAAAAAATGATTTTTAGCAGCACTTTGGATTGGGAATGCTGTCCCCTGGGTGCTGAGGGGCTGCTCTGAGCTGGGGTGGCAGGTTTGGGATGGATGGGCTGGGTCACTGTCACATGGCTTGGTTTGAGTCATAAACCACCTTGGCAGCTCTCACTGCAAAACAGGAGTCACTGGGGCTCTGAACAGCTCCTCCTGCCACATTCCTTCCTTTCACCCCAAATCCTGCTTGCAGTCCAGCAGGCAGCTCTCCTGGGGCACCAGGAGAGGGGAGGTCATCTTGGTGTTGTCCCTCCATGTCCCTCCAGTGTCATTCCTGTCAATCCTTGTGACCAGGCTCTCACAGCAGTGCCCAGGGCCTGGCAGAGCCTATGGTTACTGGTGACCAGGGAACACAGTACTGACCACCTCAGGGACCGTCAGGATTGTCCCAGGGCTTCTCTGGGCAGCTCCCGTGCCTGCTGGCTGCCCCAGGGCTGGATTTCTGCCCAGCAGTCCCACAGAAGCCCTCACGTCCTGCTGGCAGCACATAGTCCTGCCTTACACAGCCACTGGGCTTATCACAGGGCTCAGCACCAAGCCAGGAGGAGCCCTAGGGGAATGGAGCCTGCCTGGGAATTTCACACTATCAACAGCCTCTCTGAGCCCCAAAGGGTGTTGGGGTGATGTGTTTTGGGGGTTCCCTTCCTCTCCTGGCACCTCCTGCTGCTCTGGGCTGGTCTCTCTCGCTGTAAGTGACCCAGCCCCTGCCGAATTGCAGTATTGGGGTTTCTGACCAGGCTGGGAGGGGAAGGTTTGGCTGTGGCTGGAGGACACTGAGATCCCATGTCTGGTAGGAGCAGCATGGAGCCAGGGCATGATGGCCATTAGGTGCTGCAGGCATCTGTCCAGCAGCAAAAAGCACCAGAGCAGAGACTTTACAAATCCTGCAGCTGCCTGCCCCTTGAGTCCCCTCCCAGGCTGTGTGACACAGCATCCCCAGTCACTGGGAGTTTGCCAGGGTGGACAACCAGCCCGTGTGGCCAGGGAGACAGGACACAACCTCGGTCTGGTCTTCTGTGGCAAGTCCCCATCCAAGGCAGGTGGTACGGGACATGCATCCTCCTCCACTGTGTCACCTCCTGGGAGCAGTTCCTCTGACAGGGATATTAATCTGTGTTCCAACACTTCCCACAGATGCTGCTTGAGCACTCCCAGCACGGAGAGCAGATGGAGGAGAAAATCCAGCAGTACCAGCAGGTCAGGCTGGTGCCGGCGGTGGTGGAGCAGGACTGGTGCGCCGTGGTGCCCAATCTGCTGGCCATGCCCGAGCACGACACCCGCGAGAAGGTCCTCAAGCTGGTGGGGGTCCTGATGGCCTTCTGCAGGGAGCACTACCGGGGGGACCCCGCCCTGGGCACCACCCTCAGCCTCCTGCGCAGTGAGTACGAGGAGCTGGCGGCCGAGGAGCAGAGGGAAGGGGACAAGGACAGCTACTTCAGGGAGCTCCTCGGCTCTATAAACACCATCATCCAGGAACTGAGGTGAAACTGTAGGTTCAGTCCAGTTCCAGGGAATTCAGGGTGACAGCGTGAGTTTGGATGGCACCGGTGCAGGTGCATTTTGGAATAAACTGCTGGACTAAACGAGATCCCAGCACTGTGTGCCAACAACTTTTATTACTAAAATACCTTGGGGCAGGGGACATGTTTTGTTTTCACGGGATACTGCTGGAAAAATGGAGGTGTGCACTGTGGAGGGAACAAGGCCTCAAGTGACACCGCCCCAGCCATGGCACCTCCTGCACCCTCGGTCAGTTGGCAGGATGGGTTGGGTGGGAAGGGCTCCGGGATGTGTCTGAGGGAGGTGGCTGTGCTGCTTGGGGGTCTCTCTGGAGGGTTCTGACCCAACCTTGGCTCCAGCAGGACCATCCCTTGGCCATGCCCCACGAGGCCCAGCCCCACCGTGCCCTCAGTGCAGTCACCCAGCCTGTGCCTGGGGCCAGCCCCAGCCCCAGGGGGGCAGAGCAGCCATGGCCCCACTGTGGCACAGCCACGGAGCTCTGTCCATCACCAGGGCTTGCCCACCCACCCTTTGCCTCCCAACAAACCATTGAGCTTTCCCACTTGTCTTTGCGGTGCCTCCCAAGGTGATTCCCAGGGGTCAAGACTGGCCAGCCAAGGGTTTTCCAGCCATGATGTGCAGCAGGTTCTCCATGCTGGGGTGGGCTGGGCGTCTCCCTCCATACACCTCATCCAGCTGCAGCTTCTCCTCTTTCCTCAACTCCTTCCCCATGACCCTTCATGAGCTCCGTCTCACACTGGATGGTCCATTGGGGATGTTCTGCTCTATCCTCAGGCTCATTCCTTCTCCCCACATCATCCACCAAGGCAAGGAAGAATCCAAGATCTTGGCCAAGCCTCTGGCTGTCACCTCACCACCAGCGGTGAAGTTACAAAATCTAAATTTATTTATTAGTTTGTCTAATTTCACAGAATCATCACAGAATCACAGAATGGTTTGGGTTGGAAGGCACCTCAAAGCTGATCCAGTCCCATCCCCTGCCATGGCAGGGACACCTTCCACTGTCCCAGGCTGCTCCAAGCCCTGTCCAGCCTGGCCTTGGACACTGCCAGGGATCCAGGGGCAGCCACAGCTTCTCTGGAAAACCTGTGCCAGGGCCTGCCCACCCTCTGTGGGAGAGGAGAAGATCGAGCTCCACCCTGCTGTCCCCTCCTGCCATGTGCCCCATGTGCACGTGGGACCCTTCCACCTGAGGTTTTTACCCTCCTTGACCCAGATGGGGCAATGGGTGCCCCACATGGGGACTGTCCCCAGCTGTGGTGCAGGTGCCCCCCATGGGCCGAGTCCTCAGGGCAGCTGTGAGTGAAGCCAAACTAGGAATTGGGATCTGCAGAAAGGGAACCAGCAGTGTTCCCGTGGGGGCTGTGTTTGGATTGTTCCCACCCTTCAGTGGTTGTTCCTATAGCAGCAGAAACACTGTAAAATACAAAAAACACAATCTGCAAAGTTCAGAGCCTTGAAAGGTGATGGCAGCCAGGTGCTGGTCACTGCCATGGTCACTGCCATGGTCACTGCCGTGGTCACTGCCATGGTGGTTTCCAGCAGTTTTCCTGCTGACTCTGGGTGTCTGGCACGGTGTGAACAGAGCACACGGAGCCTCCAGCAGGGCCAGCAGGGGAGGTTTGAATCCCTGCATTCCCTCCAGGCCTGGCACTGCGGGCACCGCTCCCTGCTGCTGCACAGCCCTGGGGCACCACACACCCACAGGGACTGAATTCACACAGGAGCCCTGAGCCAGGGCCAGCACAGCCTGCAGGGCTCTGCCACCACCGGGGATGGGCACAAAAGCCACCAGATCCATCCCCCCAGCTCCTGCAGCCACCAGGCTGCTTCAGGGCCACCAGCCCTTCTTCATGCTCAGATATTTGTGGCTCCCATGTACAGCCTGTCACTTGTCACTGTTAAGTAGCAGGGCTAATTATAACTATTGATTCTTTTTTGATCTTTCTCTTTTTGGGGTGTGTTCAGGCTGTTTTGCTGGCATTAATTTTTTTTTTCTATTTTTATCTGAAATGCATTTCCCAGCCAGCCCTGCCAGAGCTTTGCTTTGCAGGTTTAAAAAAAATATGTATGTATCTGATGGTAACAGCCAGGACAAGCACAGGAATGAGCTTTTCTGCTGGAAACCTGAGCCTCTGGAGTGATGCCAGGCCAAGCAGGGATCCAGCAGAAGTGGAAGGGATCAGCACAGGGATTTCTTGGGCCCTGCCTGGCCTTGTCACTGTCTCACAGTTGGATTTAACAAGGTGGGGATTGTCTAACACCTGCTCAAGGGCTGAGCCAGGGAGAAAACCACCAGCAGCCCTCCCTGTCCAACCCCCAAAGCCAAAACTCCACTCACTCCTCCTAAAAGTCTTAAACCTGACAAGTTTTTGAGCAGGGGCTCACTGGGGATGCCCGTGCTGGCCCTGGGGATGGAGGGGTGCCCATGGGCCTCCAGGGCAGCTCAGGAGGGAGGAGGAGGTGGCTCCTGGTCAGTGCCACTCCGTGCCCAGCCCTGGGATGGCCCCTGTGGCCTGGGATGGCAGCAGGAAGTGCCTGTGTCCCTGGGAGGGTCCTGGTGACACCCCTGGGCTGTCTCCCACACACCGGCACAGTGACACAGCCAAGGACACGGAGCACTGAAAGGAGGCCAAAAAATGATAACAAATCACGACTTCCTGGCAGTGCTGCTCCCGAGGCACTTGTGGGGCAGAGGCTGTGTGAACTCCTGGGGCAGCGCTGACGCTCAGGGACCTCCACAGCCCCACCCTGTGTCCCCCCTGCCCAAAGGGCTCCGGGCTCTGCGTGAGGGAATCAGGAGCCTCCTGTCCAGGGCACCCCTGGGACCTGCTGGGGTTTGCTGGAGTCACCCCCAGCCCCCAGGGAGCTCGGCAGCCCCTCGGCCCTGGGGCTGAGGTGATTTGGGGATTTGCACTGGGGGGTTCAGCCCTTGCCCCCATGGGGATGTGCTGGGGCTGAGGCAGGACCTCGGGCTGTGGCTGCCAAAAGCCCTTCCTGCTCTGGCCCAGAGCAGCTGCTTGTGGCCGGGGGGCTCAGGGCACAGCTCTTTCTGTGTTCGTGAGACCCCTCCCCAGCTGATGCTCCAGCCCAAGGCTGTGCTGTGCCACCACAGCCCCCAGCGCTGCACTCACCACCCCCAGGGCAGCTGCCTTTGGTGGCTGAATAAAAAACAGAGATTACCTGGAAATACTGAGCACTGTGACTGTTACAACAAATGCAGACAACGACTCAAGGCAGGGCCCCCCACCCTCTGCAGTAGCCAGATCCTCGTGGGACAGATGTGCTGAGCCCCCCCCCCCCCCCCCAAAACAGCCCCCCTTCTGCAAAGGCAAAGCACAGAAAGCCCCGGACAGCTCGAGCATGGGCACGATGTGGGTGGGAGCAGAGCCGGAGGGGCCAGGCACTGTGGGCAGCCCTGCCCCAAGGAAGGGTGGCCAGGAGGGACCCCTGGGCTGCAGCCACCTCCCCTCTGCAGCTCCTACAGGTCTCAGGGGCTGCCGTGTGCTAGCACTGGCAGTGCAGCCGGGGCGGTGGCAGGGGGAGGTGGTGACAGCCACGGAACCTGGAGGGCACCAAGAGCTGTGCCATGGGCAGCCGTGGCCAAGCCTCAGCCTTGGGGGCTGCAGCCCAAAGAGGGGCAGCCATCCTCCGTGTGCATGGCCATGTGTCCCCACGGGGTGACACAGAAGGGCAGGCGAGCCCTGTGCTGCTTTCCCTGGCCATCAACGCCAGCCCAGGCCGGTGTCCCCACTAATGACAGGTTTGTTCCCCAAATGGCACTGCTGCTCCACAGTCCGGGGCGATGACAGGGCTGCTGCCCCTCCCCGGCGCTGAGGGCAGGGACAGGGACAGGGGCAAGGCCAGTCCTGCCCCAGCCCCTGTGCAGAGCCAGCCCAGGGGCACTGCCGGGGCTGCTGTCCCGGCACAGGGTGGGTGTCACAGCCCCCAGATTCCTGCAGCCTCCCCCAGGCACGGAGGAAGGCAGGGCTGGAAGGGCCCCGGGGTGGGGGTCCTGGGGCAGATGGAAACCTTGGGTAGGGCTCAGCGGAACCCCTCCCTCTACAGGTCTAGGACGTGGGATAGGCACTTCCATCCTTAATTTTGGAGCTGGCAGGGGCCCCCCATTCCTCCAGCTTCAAGAGGCTGTCAAGCATTAAGTGCTGGACTCGCACACGTGGCCAGGCCAGGAACAGCTCCAGCTCCTTCCCCTTGCACCCACGGGAGCATCAGGAGGGTGGTGTTGGCTCAGCCTCAGCTCCCCAGGGCCTGGCACTCGTTGGGCAGGGAGGGGCTCGGGGCAGAGCCCAGGGGCTGTGTCTCCCTGGGACACTCTCCACCCTCGACATCTGCAGCACAGGCGGGGCCTGAGCCTTCAGCACCGGAGCAGCTGATGTGCCTTAATGGATTTTTCCTTTTCTCACCCATTTGTTGGGGTTTGGAATGCACTCGCCCCTCCCCACTCTCTCTGCTCTCTCCTCGAGTTGTGTATTTGAGGTTTGGCTGCCGTGGCGTGTTTTGAACCCAGCACCTGTGTTAGAAAACACAGTTTGGGGTGCCCCCTCCCCTCTCCTGTCCCCCCCGGGTCCCCCTGCCCGCGGCCGCTCTCTGACACATCCCAAAGGCTGTCGGAGCGCGGGAGAGCTCGGAGTGCGAAAGGCGTTCATTAACGGGCATTAAATCGTGGCGTGGAAACTTCACACACAATTAAAGTGGCATAAATTCAACGTGGCTCCATTCACCGCGGAATTGAATTAAGAGCACTTGAAATGTAGAATAAGGCTATCTCCTGAGGATTTAATGTGGTTTCACTAACACACTTTAGAAGATAATGTGGGTTCATCTTCCCGAGATCCCTGCACAGCCAGGTCTGCCGGGCTTTGGCACGGCCTCAGCAGAGCTGCTGTCCCAACGCACTGTAAAAAAAACCCAAATATCTTCAAATTACTGTCAGTTCGCCCGCCCCCCACAACCTCTCCAGCAAGTACTCTGGTGTGGTTCAGGCAGTGCCTGGGGAGCTGCCGTGGGGAGCTGGGCAGGGAAACCCCACAGCCCTTTCCTCCCCAAAGCCACGGCGGGTCCCCCCATCCCCGTCTCCTCGGAGGGCTGCGAATTGGGAAGAATGGCTCTGGCCCTCGCTCACCGGCGAGGGGAGGCGGCCGAAGAGCCCCGGGGCTTTCCCCGCCCGGCGCGGCCGCGATCGCCTTGGCGTTCGCTCCCTCCCGAGCGGAGCATCATCGTCCTCCAGCAGCCGCAGCGGGAGCGACTGCACGAGCCCTTCCCCAGCGCTTAATTACATGGAGCACTAATTACTGTAATTCTCTTCAATTGGCTCCCTAATAAAGTCACAGCTTCGCTGGCGGCCGGACCCTCTCGCTGAGCCGCTGCCCCAGCGCCGCTGCCGCTGTCACACCCGGGGCTGGAATTCCCTAACACAGCGGGATCGGTGCTTGTGGGGTTTTGGACTCCTGACCCACCTGGGGCTTGGGTTGCTGCTGAACAACCCAGGGGCGCCGATGGGCACCACGAGCCGGGGCTGGAGCCGGTGCTGCTCCGCGGAGCTCCCGGGCTGGGTTCGCTCCGGGAGGAGGAATTGCCCTTCCCTGCTCTAACCCCGGCTCGGGGCTGCCCTGCCCGGCTCCATGCCCGGCTCGGGGCTCCCCTGCCCGGCTCGGGGCTGCCCTGCTCGGCTCCAGCCCCGGGATCCGCCGCTCCCCAGCCCGCGGTTCCGGAGCAGCGCCCGTCCCGCAGTTCCCGGCGGTACCTCCGCAGCCTCTCCCCGTCCGGGGCCCATCGGCACCGAGGGGGTGCAGGGTCCCCTTGGGCTGCGGAGCAGCAGTGCCGGTGTCACCACCACGTCCCCAGCTACTGAAACTGGGGGCTCATGACACTAAATCCCCCTCTGCTGTGGGGAGAGGCGTCTGCTCCCCCGCAGCCGCTGCACTCCTGAACAGAGCAATTAAATAAGTTACACCAATAATGATTCACCTCGATGCCCTTCTCTCCAAACCCAAGCACAATTCCCAGAGGAGCAATTTTCTTGGGTACAAAAGAAATGTGAGTTGAGGCTTTTTGGCCTGCTGTCCCCATCATGTTCCTGCTGCTCCTGCACCCCCTGGGGTTGTACCTCTCACCAGGGGAACTACATTGTAATTTCTTACCGACTTGATGCTCAATGTTTGTAGAACAAATTAAACTAACACGTATTTAAAAGCTAAATACATGTAAATTTGTCTGTACATCTTAATATAAGGGTTGTTTTTTAGAGCTCATTAATAGATTGTATGGGGGGGATGGACAGATGCATTGGATGTATTCCCTGAACTGATTCCCTGAACAGCCCAGCGAATGTCACCTTTAAGACAATACCAGGAGAAAAACCCCCCATACAGTATAAAAACAGGTAATAATTAAACAAAAGAAGATCTACAGCCTCTCTGTTCCGTTAACCCCCAAATGTCAATGGAGGAGCACAGCTCCCCCTCTGAGCCTGTTTACATGTTAAGGGTGTATGAAAATAGCCTATAATTCCACTGTTTAATAGCTGTACTCAAGAGGCTAAAATGCTTGAAAACATAATACATTTGGCAAAAACATCCCAAAAACTATTTAGCTTAATTCCGATCAGCATTATGGTAACATGACAGCAATAACCTAAATACAATAAATTATAAGCTGATTGAGATAAATAAAATTATAACATTTCAATGCCAAGGCTCGGCACTAAAATGGAGCTGCAGTTTAGGTATTGACTACAGCCAAGGCTTTTCCAGTTCGGGGGAGGCTCTACAGGAACAGGCACTGTGGTGCTGCCCCGTGCAGGTCCTGCTTTCCCAGCACCCGGCTCCACTGGGATGTGTGGAACACACAGAAATTCACAAAATTTAAATAAGACAGCGAAATTATACCTTGTAGCTATAGTTATCACAAATAATGTACAGTCTAAATTGCAGCCTGAGCAAACACGATTTCCTGGGTACCTCTGGAAGCCCAAGGCGGGATGCAGAGCAATTATGAGGAATGAGCACAAAGCTGATTTGCATCTGAATGGCGAGGGGGGGCCGAGGGGCGGGCTGGGCCCGCTCCATTCACAGCACCACAATGCACCATCTGGGAAAAGCAACTTTATTAGTGTCCCGCAGCAAAATACATTAGTAATTTGTAATCAGGCATTAAAATTCCCGTCCGTGTCACACAGGAGCGCTTGGCCGCCCACACCAGGGGACACACCAGGGGACGTTTCCGCAGGGATTGGTCCCAGGAGCTCCCCCGGCAGCGGAGCAGTGAAGGGGCAGAAGGAGCAGTGCCCCGTGTGCCAGGAGCACATGGGAAGCACCCCGAGGGCTCCGGGGCAGCTGGGGAAAAGCAGCACCACAGCCCCAGGGCACCACCAAGCCCAGCTCCAAACATGATCCTCAGCAAAGCTCAGCACAGGCACAGGTGTAGAGTTTTTCCAGCTGTTTTCCAGCTGTGGTCACACAGCCACTGCCTGCTGCATTTTCAAACTCCTCTGAGCTTGCTCCCTCTCCACCCCCACAGCAGAGATACACTAACACATACAACATTTCCATTAATTACTTTTTTTGAGTAAAAAATCTAATTTTTCTCTCTTGATCACCATGATAAACTGAGTCTCTGAGTAGCATGATCCAGTATTAGTGTTAACCGTTAGTGTTACTGTAAAATCCTCTTTGGTTATAGAATATTTCATTTAAAGCAGGATTATAAAAAACAGTTTCCAGCTAGAAATCCACCCCTGTAATCTAAAAGCCATCTAAATTACCACACTTCTGCAGGCTGAAGATATACTGATAGGACTTAGAAATTTGAGTATCTCCCCATGTAATCTAAACAAAGTTATCAAAATTATATTAAGTAAATACATTTGGAGGAATAGTAAATTTTTGAAAAAATCCTCAGGATATTAAAAGTAGAGTTCTGGAAGTAGCAGTAGTGGGCTAGAGAAAAACACCCCCGAGCCAGAGCCCTCCTCTAGATACTCTCCATGGCCTTGAACTCGCTGAGAGCCTGCACAGGGTTCACGTGCTTCTTCTGGGATGCCCTCTTGATTTTAGTCTGGGTCTCGTCCTGTTTCTCCCTCTTGACCAGGGGTTTCTTCTCCGGAGCCTTCATCTTCCAGGAGACGGCCGGGAGGTTGAGGGAAGCCATGCCCTGGGACTTCTGGTACTTGGTGGAGGCCACGTAGGATGCCTTGACCGTCTGCACCACGGCGTTCATCAGGTTCTTGGCTGCCTGGATCAGGGACATGGCACTGTCCACCTGCCAAGGGGGAAAAAACCAGTTACGTTCAGGGCCCCAAACAGAGCATTCCCTGAAAACATGACAGCCCTGGGGGCAAAACCATTTGAAAACTGATTTGTGGAACTGATTTCTACTTTTCCTTTGAAACCTGAGGCTCCCAGTCTGAGGAAGGATTTTCCTTTGGACACTCAGTGGTTACAAACCTGACTTGTGTCACCAGCACAGAAGCAGAGTTTGCCCCCCTGTCTGCATTTTCCATATTAATGGCAATGGGAATGATTTGTATTCTGCCTTTTGCTTTTGTGATTAAGCTTTAACAGTAGCTTATTCTCTAATGAAATTAATAAAGCTGTAGTAATATCTTAATCGCTGATAATAAATATTTAAATTGCCCTAGAATACTAAGTTGTATTGGGAAAGAAGAAACACAACTGCATCACCAGCCAGGCCTGGAGCCCTTTCCCAGCTGGTTCCTCATTTACAAGAGCATCAAAACAAGGAAAAACATGAATTTGTCAAAGCTGTAGGGAACAGCTGGGACGAAGAGCTGAGACCAGGGCTGGGTGGAAGAGAGAGGGGAGGAGCACTGTGGTGACCTCAGCTGGGACCCCCTTCTCCAGGGGCCTGAGTCCTGCTCTGGGTGTACCCCCAGCTTGTCAAGGCCAAATGGCCTGGGGCAGGGTTTGGTCCGGGGCAGGGTTTGGTCCGGGGCAGGCTTTGGTCCGGGACAGGGTTTGGTCTGGGGCAGGGTTTGGTCCGGGGCAGGGTTTGGTTCAGGACAGGGTTTGGTCCGGGGCAGGGTTTGGCATGGGGCAGGGTTTGGTTTCAGGCAGGGTTTGGTTCGGGGCAGGGTTTGGTTCGGGGCAGGGTTTGATCTGGGGCAGGGTTTGGTCCAGGGCAGGGTTTGGTTCGGGACAGGGTTTGGTCCAGGGCAGGGTTTGGTTTGGGGCAGGTTTTGATCTGGGGCAGGGTTTGGTTCGGGGCAAGGTTTGGTCTGGGGCAGGGTTTGGTTCGGGGCAGGGTTTGGTCTGGGGAAGGGGTTCTGCACCTCTGCAGAGCTTCCACAAGAACTCAGCTGCCTCTACAAACTTAAACACTGCTCTTACAGACCTCTGAGGAAGGTTCTGGGGGAAAAGCTTGAAGCTGTGGCTCATCCAGCAGCAAAGCCAGCCAGGCAGGGGCTGGTGGCTTTTCTGGGCACTGTCCCCTCCTTTCCACCCTGCTGTGCCCCGAGTGCCAGCGCAGCACCTCAGATCCTCTGTCAAACCCTGTGCTCTGCCCTCCTCCCCAGTCAGCAGCCTGGAAAGCACTGACACTGCCCTGGCCTGTTTCCATGAATGCTCACAGCAGGAAGAGTCATTAAATGCCAGGAGAGCAGGGAGGTGCTTTTCTGAATGAACTGTCACACTGTGAAGGTGCCAGCTCTGCCTGCCTGGGCTGTGGCTCTGCTTTCACAGCACTCTGCTCCATGGACAAGGTGTTAACACTGGACAGAATTTTCCTTTCAGACAGGTAATGTCTCTGGACTGGCTGAGGTCTTCATCTGATTATCCCATGGAGCTTAACACTGCTGCTGGCAACACTCAGCCCCAGCGGACAGACTCGAGGAGATGGGATAAAACCAGGAGATCAGACTACAGATGCCAGGCTGTTCTCTAACTAATTTATGGCAGAGGGGATGTAAATCCTGGAGACACTGAGTAACTGCAGTGAAACCCTGGAGTACGTATTGCTGCATAATAACACATCTCCTGCTTTGACAGCACAATGCCTTCAGCCTCTCAGCTCCCAGGACATGGAACAGCAGCACACAGCAGCATGTTCCACCACAGCCCCTGGAGCAGCTCTGGGGGGCTGGAAAGGGAGCAGAGGGGCTGAAAATGGAGCAGAGGGGGCTGGAAAGGCAGCAGGGGGGCCTGGCACCAGCAGGAGGGGCAGCACAGCCCCATCACCCCCAGATGGGCTCAGCTTGTGCAGGGCGTCTATTGCTGACCTGCTGCTGCCCCAAAGCTCTCCTACAGCTCTCCCTGGTTTTTGGGAGGGAATCTGTACTAATAAGTTTAAGCAATTGAAATATCAAACAGGACATCACTGGAAAATATCACTGGCACAGGGTGCCCAGAGAAGCTGTGGCTGCCCCTGGATCCCTGGCAGTGTCCAAGGCCAGGTTGGACAGGCCTTGGAGCAGCCTGGGACAGTGGGAGGTGTCCCTGCCCATGGCAGGAGTGGCACTGGATGGGCTTTAAGGTCCCTTCCAACCCAAACTGTTCCATGATTTTGTCATACCAAAATGGCAGAATGTGGTAAGTTTTTTCCATTTGCTGTTAATGATTCAGGGAGCAATACTGGACTATCAGCCAACTCTGTCCCTTCTTCAAACCTCCTTCCTCAGTCCTGACATGGCTGGGCAAAAGCACCAGTGACCAAACATGCCTATGCAGGGCAAAGAGGAGTATGCCAGAAGAAATTAAGAATTTAGCTCCACTTCCCTCCCCCCAAATATCTGTCATACAGAATCCTCTTAGGAGGAAGCATTTCATGAACTACAGTGAAAAAATTATTTGCAAAGTAATGGCTGGAATAAGGAAGCAGACTGGCCTGGGGCAGCTTCCAGCTGTCAGAAACCAGAGCAGCCACTAAAAATCCCTGCACTCTTCAGGGCACAGCTATCCTGAAATATTAACATCTCTGGAGCATTGCAGGACCCCAGCATGTTCCAAGGCTGTGCAGAGATCCGGGGTAGGTTTAGCTGTGCTGATAAAGTGATTTAACCTCACTAAGAGTGAAAAGCAGTCTGGAAAACAGATTACACAGAGATGAAGTGAATCTGTCTACAAACACTGTTGAGCAAGAAAATGTGAAGTCTGTATTTTCACAGCAAGCGTTCCTTCCCAGAACAACGAGGCAGCAACACAAACTCTGCATACATTAAAACTCTGATTGCTCCAGCATCTCTGGTCTGTATTCTGTGGTGTTGAACATAAAGCTTAGCTTGGAATAAGTGTTCCTGTGGAAGCAAAGCTGCCCGAGGCAGAGGAGTGCCATACGTACCCCGGAGACGACGAGCTCCCCGCCCAGGTTCTGCACCTCGGCCTTGACCTTGCTGCAGATGTTGAGCTGGTGGCAGTAGAGCGCGATGCGCTGCAGGTAGGCCAGCAGGTCCTGCTTGCACGCCGAGTCTGGGCACTGCGGGACAACAGAGGGCACGTTTGGCTCTGCAGCACCACAGCTGGGACAGGACCAGAGGGACAGAGCACACACCTCCCCCTGGAACAGGGAATGGGCCGGGAGAGCACTGCCCCCCCTGCGGAGTGCTGGGCTGTGACACAACTGAGCAGCACGAACCCAGGGCCATAAACAGGGGTGGCACTGGACAGGCTGCTGGGCTCCTTTCAGCTCTCTTCAGCAGCCCTCCCGGGGAGGAAGAGGAGGAAGAGGGGGAGGAGGAGAAGGAGGAGGGCTATTTACCCTCCCCAGAGCAGGTTTGTCAACAGTTAGAGGTCCTTCCTGTACTGTGCAGGACACAGTAGCAATGGTTTGACACCCAAGATCTCAAGCTGCAAAAAGCAGATGTTACCAATTCCTCCCTCAATCCTCAATCTGAAGTGTTCCAAGCTCGGAAATTATTAACCCGACAGCTACTCCATTACATACAGCAAACAGATTTTCCTGACTTCTGCTCCCATTTCATAGCAGTGGGGAAACCAAGTTCCTCTCTAGGCACAAAATGACATTTTTAAGGTGCTTGCTGCAGCATTCATCCATAAGATAAAGGTAACTTTTTCAGCTTGGCAGAAAAGACTCTGCAGGAGTCCCTCTGCAGGGGCTGCTGTGCTGTTTGAGAAGGTGCAAATTTCTGGGACAGAACCGAAGGGCCATCCCTGGCTTTGCCTAGAGGGGAGATGGTGGATGAGCATGGATGAGCTAGGCTCCGGCTGGATTTGCAGACCAGAGGGGAGCCGTGCTGAGGGGCAGCCGCAGGCCAGAACAGGCTCTGTAAGACAGAAGGGCTGTGGAAGGGTTCTGCTGCCCATGCCAGCCCTGCAGCCCCTTTAGGAGCAGCAGCGATGTGGTGCCAGCAGCAGGTCCCCCATGGGCCACCTCAGCCCCAGGGCTGCCTGAAGACGAGTGATTAAAGCAGCTGGCTTTAATCGAGTGATTAAAGCACCTCCATAGCCCCTGTGCCCACCAGACTCTGGTGCTGCTGCTGGATAATCCCAGTGGCACCTGTGCCACACTCCTGTCCCTGCACCCAGCGCCAGTGGGGCACCTGCGGCTGCCACGCCCAGCATGGGCACCCAACAGCTCCTGGATGGGCAACACCCGGGCAAGCTCTGACCTCCAGGCATTGCTGCTGGTGCTGCAAGCAGTGTCCAAGACACCCTGGTCTGGATGTACTCCTGAGGGCAGGACTGCAGCAGGAGTGTGGGGGGATCCCAGTCCCACAGGCTGTGCTCTGGGGCCTGCAGGTGAGGACCCCTCGCTGCTGCAGGAGCATTTCTGGCCAGAGCGGGGAGCTGAGAGCTGGGTGCTCACACACACAACACCTACAGCTTCACAGTGGGATTTACATCACATTGTGTCACACCCCCTGTCGCTTAAAACCTGCTCTGAACCCCAGAGAAGCATGGCTTGTTGTACCCCACAAAGAGCTCCTGCTCTTCTTCCACTGACATGGCCGCTCATCATCTCATCTTCCCATCCAGCATCCACAGGCCTCCTGGACAAAACCACCATCAGACTCCCACTGATCCTTATTTGCTGCTCTAAGGCAGGCTGCCCTGTCCCCAGCAGGATTTCAGCTGTAGCAGTGGAATTCACCTGCCGTTACCCAGGGACAGGACTACAGGCACACCCTGCAGTGATCTCCAGCCTTCCAGACAGCTGCACCCTATCGAGAGTGATTTAAGAGCTCTTTTTCACACACCCCTGTTCACAGCAAAATCCCATTTCACCTAAGACCCTGATCCTGTGCAATGGACCATCTGATGAAGATTCATAATGGACATGGCATGACTGGAAGATTAATCTTAAATGTGGCACCACTTCATTACTTAATGCTTCACTCCAGCTGAGGTTTGTTGCTTTGGCCACGTAGCCTCTCCTCCCCTTTCAGGGCAAGGTAAAAATCTCCTCCTGGCTGTCAGCAGCAGGGTCTGAGCCCTAATTCTCCCTTCTCTCCTTAGCTATGAGAAGGAAGCAGGAACTGCCTTTTCCCTGTATAAAAGAGGCACCAGAGCAAACTGTGATGCACACAAGGAATATGCAAACAGGGGTCCTGCTCACACAGAGTATTTGCTTCTCACAGCAGCTCCTGATCTGCCAGAACAGGCATTTCCCTCTGCAGTGAAGGTTCTGTAGCTAATACACACATTTGGTTTTTTCCAGGGCCAGAACAAGTGGTTTTTCAAGTGGCCTCTGTGCTCAGCAGAGGTAACTCAGGTGCTGCAGTGATGTGCACACACAGCTCACACACACACGGGCACTGCAGTGGGACTGGTGGCATGGTGAGACAGCACATGAGGCTGTGGAGAGCTGTGTGGCTTTATGGGCATCTGACCCCACCAACCGACAGAAACCACCTTCCTTCTTAGTCCCATGGAAAATGATGGAACACCCAAAGAAATTGCAACTCTCAGCGTGGGCACGTGGCTTCCATCAGTGCAGTGAAACCCTGCCTAACGAAGCAGCAAAGCCTGCAGGTTAATTTTTTGAGCTAATCAATATTAGTCAGTGGTACAAGATGTTTTAGAGCAAGTCCACAAATAGCTCTGGCCAAAGAGCTAATGAAAAGCTCAAATTACCATTTTGGAAACTGCTCTCCATCTCCCAAAGAGCTCATCTAACACAGTGAGTGAGCAGCACAGCAGTGGAGGGGCTTGAGGGCTAACAAATGCCCGGTACAGCATGTCAGAGGGATGGCTCAACAATTCCAGCTACTCTCTGGGGCTGTGGAAGCAGTTCAAGGAAAGATTCTCAAGGCAGGAGGCTGCTGCATGTTCAACCATGGCTGAGGAAGGCAGCAAAACCTTCGTGGAACAGGAATCATCATTGGGTTGTGTTCAGCAGTATGATGTGAGCTGGAAATCCAGAGCCTCTCCTGTGTGTGCTATTTCTGCGGGCAGAATCGAGAACTCGGCTCAAAGACAGATGAGGTTTAAATGGAGATGTAGCACAAGATAAAAAAGAGCATCAACAAAAGACACTGCGGGTGCCTGCAGGAGCCCCGTCCTTTCCTAGGCAGGAGCATTCAGATAAAAATCAAAAAACCCAAAAGGCAACAATTTCAACACTGATCAAGAATGATGACATTATTGCATTAATCCACAGCCACAACCCCCATCTGCAGAGCTGCCATGGGAGGATTCTCACAGCCCAGCCCAGCAGGGAGTACAGTGTAGATGGAAATGAACATGTTGGGGGACACCCCACCTTCCCAAACCCCCCAAACTGAGAAGCTGCCACAGACTCGATGGAGCTTGTTGGCAAAAGCTAAGCTGGCTGCTCCAGGACAAATCCAGGCTCTGTCCAGGACAGAGCAAACACACCCACATTCTCTTCCTGCTGCCCCAGCTGTGCCTGCAGAGAAGCAGGATCACTTTTTCCCCTCTTTTTGCACAGAAAAGGGGCAGGGCAAGGCAGCAGAGCCCTGGTGTTGTGTGCTGATGGAGACAAGCACACACCCCATGCCCAGTGGCTGTAGGAGCGAGCCAGCAACTGCTGAGTTTGCATCTCCCTCTGCATCTCCTGCTGGGGAATGGACCCTGCTGCTCCAGGAACTCCCAGTAAATGACCCCCTAGCTCTGGGTGCCAGCTGGGCCAACAGGAGCTGCCAGAAGCTGTTTTGGGGAGGCAGCTCCCTGGCAGGACGGGCACTGGCCACGTGTGCCAGCAGCTGCCACCAGCACAGCCACCAGCCTGTGCCAAGGGTCCCCACCCCAGACACGCAGCCAGGGACCAGTCTTCCCAGCAAGAGGCTGCTGGAGCCTTTTACTGGGAAGTGGGGCAACCCCTACCCTCACCCCCAGCTACTTTTCACTGAATGGTCAGAACTGATGTAACCTCAGCCTCCCACCGCTATGAAATGAGAAAAGCAACAGAAATTTTCTTTGGCTTTGTAGGTGTTTCGACATTGAAAAAATAAATAACAGAGAGAACCCTTGTCTTGCTGCAAATCACTGTCATTTGTGTTGTGCTCATAACTGCTTCGTATTCCCCTATTCCCAGCCAGCAGCAGCTGCTTGGAGTGAGGAATGGAAACCTTGGGGAGAACCTGCAGCTGACGACCACAGGACTCCTCCCAACAGACATGGAATTCCTGGGATGGTAGCTCTTGGAGTTCCAAAGGAATGGGCTGCAGAAGTGCCTGATGGCAGAGCTGGGAGCTCCTGACACACTGACACGAGGGGTCATGGCTCTGTGGTGTCACCCAGCCCACAGGACACAGCCCCACCCGTGTGCCCCAGCCAGGACCAGGCACAGGAGGCACTGTTGCTCGGAGCTGTTCTCTGGAGCTGTCACACTGTTCCACATTAACACGTTTCTAAAGAGTATGTAAGCACATCTAATGAAATATGCAGGCTCAAAGTATTAGCAGAGTATGGAGTCAGGAAAAAGCTATATTCTTGTCAAAATTACTAACTGTACAGTGCTGCTCATATTTATCTTCAAACATGTGCTTAATCTGTTACATTTTTAAGGACCTTACTGCTACTAAAAGGAGCCATTTAGTTTTCTTTTATATTTTGAAATGGCTTGGTACAGAAAACCACATACCAACTTTGCATAAAACATTTGAATTAAAAAAGAAAAAAAAGCATTG
Organism: Acanthornis magna; assembly: GCA_036785705.1. Taxonomy (NCBI): domain Eukaryota; kingdom Metazoa; phylum Chordata; class Aves; order Passeriformes; family Acanthizidae; genus Acanthornis; species Acanthornis magna. The sequence continues at coordinate 495,814 of JAWUZG010000168.1, forward strand.
TAAACCTTCAGCCCAAGATCCCCTGAGACCTCAAACACAAACGGCTCCTTGCTTCATTTACCCACATCAGCAGCACACCTGGTTCTAGCAGAAACAAGGCTGTCCCAGTGCTACAGCAAGGAGAGCCATTTGAAAAAACACTTTTCAAATTTATCTCCCCATTGAACATTTCTCACTGCATCATTAATAAAGGAGGGTGTAGACAAGCACCCCTGGATGCAACATTAAGAGAGAGATCTGCATTGCAATGATTTACTTCCAAAGTGACACAGGTTCAGTTAAAACCTTGCATTACAAATTTCCACCCTGAAAAGGCCTGGGAAGCAACTGACAACTGGAGAAAACGAAGTTTAGTCCATGATCTCAGACTTAACTTCCCTGCATTTCACAGTCTCTCTTGAAGGTGGAATATTATTACTAATGTTGATGTTTCTCTGCAATTTGGGTGTGGGCTGAGGCCAAAGGTGCTCTTGCTTGGCCCAGTTTCTAAGTGGCTCAGGACAGGCATTGCATAAATAAATCCCTGAGCTGGCCATGCTCATTCAATCCTGTAAGAATTCCTTCCAAATCCTGGGACAGCAAAGCCACACTCAGGTCACTGCAGGCCTTGCTCCAAGTCTTCCTCAGCTCTGACTGGACAGTGAAGAAAACACCACAGAGCTTTGACAACCTCACCACTCGGTCTGTGGGGCATCTGAATATCGTTAATATTAAAAAGCTGCCTCAAAAACCATATGAAAGGTTGTGCAATAAGGCAGGTGCAATTGTGCAGGTGCTGTCCCTGCAGTCTGTGCTTTGGGAGCTGAGGTGAGCCCAGCCCGGGTCCTGCTCAGGACTCTACGTGAGGGCTGGCACGAAATGCCAGGTGCCTGATCTCAGCCAAGGAGCTGCTGTGTCACTGCAGGCCACACTCAGCTGCCCACACTGCTCAGGGAGGCAGGAGAGCAGCTGCAAAGAACAGGCTAGAATTTTCCAGCAGCAAATCTGGAAAAGCAGTTAAAACACCCCAAAACCAAACCCATTTTCATCTATTCATCATGCCTGCAGTACTAAAAGATCTGCTGTTGCTCCCTGGTGCTGGAGGCTTATGGGACTGTCACTTACATGGTCAGCAATGGTGCGGCCCAGCTTGTCCATCCTTGACCCAGCCTCTGCGATCTTCTTGGCTGCACTAATCACATCTGACGTGTTCTTCAATGGACCTTTGCCCCTGAAAAACAGAGCAGAGGCTCCCTCCTAGCACCAGGAAACCACAGCAGTGAACTCTGTGTCCCTTTTCTCATTCTGCTCCACACAGTGCTGGGAGTGACTCCTCACCCAAAGGGCAGGAATAGGCAGGAGCAGCCATTACAGCACCTTCATTTTCAAGAGTTATCCCCTTCCAGCTCCTCCCCACATTTAGGTTACATCTAGGAGTAAAAACATCTTACATTTTACTGCTTTGAGCAACCTAATGATGATAAGAGATAACATTTTAGAAGACAGATTTGCAATTTTTATGGCATGGAACATGAAGTTTAAAAAATAGCATTATATAAAATCTGGTAAATTAATTTCAAAAGGCATCAAAACCCCTCTCTTTTCTCTGCAAATAACTGTACTAGGAACTATTTCTGCAGTATGGCAATATCGAGAAGCCCATAGAATTTAATGTTGTAAAGAACTGAGCAAATATATATATATTCCTGGGGACAAGAATCACCCTTAAGAAAGAAAGAAAGAAAGACAGGCAATAACTGCTGTGTATCTGTAGATCAATTTAAACAGTTATTACCACCCAGCCACTGCACAATAATGCATCTCCCCCGTTAATATGCAGGCTTTAACAGGGCACCATTTAAAGGAAATTATAAGAAGAAGACTCTTAGGAGAACTTGCACCGTGTCGCACTGAATGCCCAGCAGCCCAGGCAGCTCAGAGTGTGCACAAATTAAAAAGCCTCACCTGGTGAAGTCTGTCATTTCCATCATAATCATACACATCTGTTTGGCCAGGACAATGATGTCATTGCCACTGTCATCCCATTTTGACACTTCAGCATCCAATTTACTCTTTTCCTCCTGGAAGCTGGCGACCTGCTCAGCAATCTTGGCTTTCTGCTCTTGAGGGAGCTGAGCCATGATAGCCTGGAAGAGAAGAGTTTTCTCACATGGCCTCCTGCTGCCTTGTAGAGGCTTTTTGGAACATTTCACTAATAACCAATTTCAGTCATGTAGATGGGGGATAAAACTTTAATAGCAATCCTCTACCTAGAGGCTTTACAGAGCCATTGACTTCCATTTTGAATCAAAGTTTATACTCTTTTTTAAAGAAAAAGTGCCCAGAAAGACAAGTTGACACTTAAAATATGAGCCTTTGCATGATAAAGCTGTTAAGACTCCAAACAAATTTGCCACATATTACCATCCCTCAAAATAAAACTGCATGAAGAAGGAGGACTTGTCATTTATAGAAAATTTCAACATTTTAAAATTAAGTTCCACTTGAGTATTGGGGATAATAAGAAATATTACCAGCCTCTTCCCTGCAGAAAGCTAGCTGTACTCTTTTGAAACATGTCTGCTGAGGAAAGAGTAAGTGAAAATAAAGAGTATGTGCTTACTCCCGAATAAAATCTCTCAGACTGGGTTTACAGCCTGTGTAAGACTCCATGCCCTTGCCCTCATAAATACTGGGAGCACAGATGCCTCCAGGAGCAGAGCCTTTGGTACTAAAAATCCTGTGGCAGCAGCTGCACTAAAAGGTAAATGAGCAATGTCTGCATTTAAATAGAAGGGGCAGAGGGTCCAGGCATAGAAAGTGCTTGTACAAGGGAGGGGAGCATAAACATGCTCTCAGTTAGTGTAATTCCCAAGCCAACGTGGCAGAAGTTTGATAAATAAGGTCTGGCTACTCCTTGCCTGGCAGGAAGAGCCTCCACAAAAAATCTGCCATGGCACTTTCCCAAGAGTGTAAATTGTTATCGATCCAGAGGGGCCGTGTCAAATAAAAGCGATAGGTAAGGCCTGGTTTTCCTTCAATGTACTGATTTTAGGGTTTCACCTCCTAATGATTATATATTGCCTATCAATGCTTTCATTTTTAAGTCATAGGAAATGCAGTTAGTTGAAATGATTTCATTTCTAAGTTCCTCTCAATGTTGTCTTGATAAATGCTCAGTGACCAAACACACACCAGCACGTGTGTGAGGAGACATTTTGTGAAGACTTTTTGCTGATAAAGTTAGTATTTGTCTGTTGAAAGTAACAATCCAATGGAATTATCTGCCCTGTAGCTCCCTGTAGAAGCGAGGTCTCCCTTCAAAATGTGAAGTAGTTTGTTGGTATTGAAAGGATTTTGATCTTTCAGGACACCCAAAATAAAACACAAATGTTTCTCACATCCATCAGACCAACTGCATTTCACTCAAATACCATTTCAGAAGTATACCGGAAACAAAGAATGGCAGTTCTCCAATCCAACATTTTTATCACCATCCCCCCAAAACTGAACCTGGGTTTTCAAAGCAAGCTGAGCTGTTTCTTGAAGGCAGGTCACACTTTTCTAATGCTCAGGTTTCTGCCTTACCCTTGCACTCTGTCCAGCAATGAGCTGATCATCCTCAGTCTGGATACTGGTTCTGCTTCGGACATCGAAATCCTCGGTCTCAAAGTCAGAATCATCCAGCTCTTCAGGAGTCTGAGGAAAAAGCATTCAGTCAGAGCCAAAATACAGATTTCATGGCTCTGAAAATCAACAGGAGTATTGTTTTTCAAGCAGAGAGAATGGAAATCAGTGGAGGTAAAAATTATTTCATGTTTTCAACCAAAAGGTAAATACAGGGACTGTATCCAGCTCTGAACACGTGTGATTTTATGTGCTTGACTGCTCCTGTTAAACACCATAGGGATCCCCAGAATCACACAGCAGTAACTAAACAGCTGAGATTTGTCAGGACATTAATGCACTCTGCATCTGAAAGACAGAAAAAAGTTCTTGCAAAACGAACAGCATTTTTGCAACTTGATTAAATGTAAAAGCTTCACTCGAGACTCTGAAGCTGGAATTACACACAGCTCTAAGGGCTGGTTCAGAAACACAGACAGTGTCTTCAGCACAATTATGAATCAAAGCACTGACTAAATTAACAACAGATAAAATATCTCAAAATTTATCCTTATCCCTCAGGAAAAGCTGAAAAATTTTAGCTAGTAAGGGCCAGCTTTTATGCTGTAGGCTAAACACATCTGACCTAGTTCCTGCTTGCCTAGGATTTATTTTTGTTACTGCCAGTCTGTAGCTGGCGAACTTCTTATAAAGCTTATCAAGTTTAAACAGCGTGTTTGTCAAAATACTACATCTTTGCTAAAGTGGCACTTCACGACAATTCTCCAGAGCTGGATCAACAAAGAACTTCACTGATAAACGCAATAAATTGTGATTAACAGATAAGATGCAAATAAAGTCCCTGTTCCTTAGATTTCTTTGCTATGATTTGAATTTCACAAACTCATCTTCCAATACAGACACTTTGTGATACAGTGAAAAGAGAGACGGACATGCAAAGTAGTTGCCAAAAAGCAAAGGGGAGTAGGGTGACAATCAAGGCTTTGGGTATTCCAGCCTCCTCTCCAGGTCCTGGAGAACAGGGTACATCCACAAAATCAGCAGAGGGACACACACTAAGAAGTAGCTCAGTGTATCAATATTTAAAAAAACGAAAAAACATAAAGAAAACAGTTCTGCTGTATGTTTACAAACTGTCTGTGATTCTCCTCTGCCCATCCCTCCCAAAGCCCAGGGACACACAAAGTGTACCTCTGCCTCTCCAGTGCCACCACGGGCAGAAACTCCTCTGGGGAGATGAGGCTGGGCAGCAGAGGCGGGGGGGAAAGAGCTTCTCTTCAATAAATACAGATATAGCGAGACTGCAGTTTTGAAAATACCCCACAAAAACACAAAAATGAGGTGTTGCAGTGGCTTCTCCTCCTGGTCCCTGTAAAGACCAGGAGGCACTGGACAAAGCTGAAGTGAATGAGCCTCTGTGAGCAATGGAGAAGTGGTGCCCTGGAATCTCCATTTGGATGGCTCTTTCATTCCAAAATAAACCCTCTGGATGACAAATGCTAACATTTTAACTTCTCTCTAGGTGGCTGCTGTCGCCAGGGAGCTGCTGCTGGCTGCTGGCAGTGGAGCCGTGGCTCCCTGACACCGGAGCGTGGCACAGGGGAAACATCAGCGTTCCTGGCACTGCCAGCCCGGATAATTACTGCCGACGTGGGATTGGCAGCCGTGCTCCCCGTCCTGAATAACAAAGACTTCAGCAGGGGGGAATCACATCCGTTTGTCTGCATAGCAGGAAAGCATTGATATCTTCATCTAACATTGGCTGTCTATAAATCCTGAGCTTGTCTGAAAAAAATTCCATGGGGAGCACATATGTGGTTGGCAGCTTTTCTCCTGGTTTTTCAGCTGATACTTGGCTTTAAGCAGCAAACATGGAAGATGCTACTGCAATGGTTACTGTAATCATGTATCTTCTGGGGCTGTACATCCTTGATTTACTGATCACCCAACTGCACCTGCTATGGTCACCACTCTGAAAGACGAAGGCAGTTTCTCAAAGGAATACAAGGAAAAGAAGAAAAAATGAATAAACCCCCTGTAATTGTCTTTGCTGTGTCTGACTCCTCCCCATTATTACCCCATTAAGATCCAAGGAAAAGGTCAATGGGCCAACTTCAACCAGAACTTTCTTTTCTGCATCCCTTCAACCAACTGCAGACACCTTCTGTGTCTGACCTACCAGAAATTAGGGCTTCCAAGTCACACCCATAGCACCTGAAACACGTAAGCACACAGCAGACAGAGCCTCTGTGAGCTGCCCCTGTTTACCCAGGTTAGCCAATTAACAAATTACATGCTCTAGGAACTACAGACCAAACTCAGCTTCTTTTTGACTAACTAACATTAATTCTGAAAATTTACTTAATGAAGAGCCATTAGGTTTTATTTCTGAGCTCTCAAACCATCAACAAGCATCTATAGTTCTGAATTAATTTGCTGTTGTTAACTCAAAGGTCACTGATTTTAGCACATTAACGAGCCAGGCATTACCATGAGATTACAAAAGATGCGTGAAGGGTATTTAGCATCACAGCTCGGGCCATCATCGATGCTCAGATCTGTTTAATGAATCTGAATCCAAACGTCCTGCTCAAGTGCTCCACAGTGATTAGCACATTTTAAGACTCTGAATGTTAATAGGAGCTAAATGAAAATCTTCTGCTGTCTGCTCTCAGTGATCCTGACGGCTGTCAGTTCCACAGAGCCAGGAAAGGAGCGGCAAAGAGGGAAGTTTTGCTCACCCGGATCATCAGCACGGCTTTCCTGATGTCCCGGATCCCATCGTAAACCAGCCGGGAGGCGTCGATGAACTCGTTCTCATCCATGGGCTGGGCAGGGTCGGAGCTCAGCGCCTCCACTGCAGCTTCCACTTGCTCCGTGAAGCGCGGCATGACTGCAGCCAGGGCACAAAGTCAGTCAGTCCCACCCAGAGCCACTCTGCTTCCCACTCCCGAACAGTCGGGAGTGCCTCGCTCTTCACTATCCTGGAAGCTGGGCAGTCCTTCCATTGCAACTCACAACTTCTGTTACAGGAGCTGAAGTCTTAATCCACTTCCATTTCTGCTTACACTGCTGCTATTTGGTGTTTTCCCCTTGGACAGTGAAAAGTTTATCACACCCTTCCAGCGGACAAGGAGAAAACACCTGGGGATGCCCTTAGAAACTATGGGTTAAAATATTAATCGTTTGTTTGATGTTCACTGCAGATGTACATCATTTTTTTAGGGAAAAAAAAGTAATACTACCATCAGGAAGCTCAAGTTTAAGAAGCACTGGAAGGGGACAGGTTGCACTGCTGCATTTCAGTGACTCATGGTGCCCCAGGAAGAACATGCCAGAACCAGTTACAGTCTGCTGTTTCTTCAGTGTCACCCTTGATTCTTCATCGAAGTAATTAAAGCAAAACCAACAACTAGTGGCTGGCACTGATGTAGCCAGAATCATCCCTTACCCTGCATGGATGTCACCAGGTCGTTCACAGGGAACACTCTGATTCAGTGTTCATGTGTGGAGCACTACAATCTACAACGCTCTTTCAACAGTTGTAAAGATAGCTATACAAAATTTATCCTAATTACTACCCCAAGTTTATTCTTCTGGGGGAATGTGATCTTCCTTCTGCATCCTGAACAGCTGCAGAGCCTGGTGTAATACTCCAATATGAGCACAGCAGAACTTTCAAGCCTTCACTCACATCTGGGACACAAAAACCCAGTGGTTTTGCTTCCCACAGCCCAGCCCATGACAGCGAGCACACTCAGGGATACCTTGTGCACTGCTGAGCTTTAAGCCAGTCAACACAGCAAAATCACACTTCTCACTTTGAAACAGCTCTGCAAACAACTCCCACTAATTTGCATTACAGCAAATTGAGTCTTTAACAGATTTCACAGGTACCCAGCTGCCCACGTGTTTTCAAACAACAGGAATTCAGGGCTCCTGGGAGTAAGTGACCCTTACCTGTGTTGGACAGTAACTTGGTGGCTTCCAGCACCTTCTCAGTGTAGACTCCAGGTTCGTAGTTGTCCATCTCCGAGGTGACCACATGAATGACCCGAGCGGCACGGCCCCGGATCGCACCGGCTGTGCGGTCTAAGCCATCCACATCCTTTTCTTGGAGGGCAATGACACATTTGTTTACATCTTCTAAAATGTGATTCTCTGGTGGTAAAAGAAGGAGGATTTAGATGGTAATGTCTTCTTTTCTGTTGCAGTCATCAGCATTGCAATTGCTCAGGGTGGGATCTGCTCTATAAAAGCTCCATGGAGATGCTGTCAAGCATTAATTTTGAAGGTCACTACAACCAGCAAAGAGCTGCCCTTCCACAGGAGGTGTCAAAAAGCCATCAGTCCATCCACCAACTGGCCTCCCCACCTCCTGCCCCTGTCTCTACTCGGTTTTACCAACAGGAATGCTGAGTTCTGCTGAGTTCTACCCTGATGTGTTTCTTTCCATATTCCTCCCCTGGGCTGCCCCAGCCCTTATTCCAAATACCTGCAAACCACGCCCCTGTCATTGCACCTCCCCAGCACCACACCTACTCCCCTCAACACTCCTACAGACACTTGGAGCATGTTTCCAGCTTCCTCCAGAGTGTTTTCCTACAGTCACACACATTCCATCAGAGCACATTACACTGTCAGTTGCCCATTCCCATCTTAGACACATAATGTATGCAGTGAATAATGTGGAAAGCATTCCAGTTACGCAGCAGTCACTGCCTCTTCAGAAAACAACAAAAAAAATAAAGTCAAGACCTCTGTTTGCAATCTGCTTTTTTAATGTACATTTTCTGGTTTTGTACAGAGGTATTTTACTCATTTATCAAGTCCAAGAAGCCAAAATGGGCAAAACTCTCCAAGAGATTTCTGAAGACGCCTAAAGAAGTCGGGATCCTTATTCGGGGAAACCTACCCTAAAGATTTCCTGAACTGTTATTAGAGACTTCCAAACTCTGTTAGAGAGCTCTTTAATGTATCAGTACCAATGCTTCAGTATCATCATCCAACACCAGCATTTGGGCTGCTGGGTGAGAAACCAACTTGGAAACATTTCTGCTCTGTCACTTAAAATAGTTTTCAGTGTTAATTACCTTTGACTTAATCATTCTACACTGCCAACCCGTGCAAGTGGCTTTTATTCCCTCTGCAGGTAGTAAAAAAGCCATTTTGCAAGAGTTTGTAAAGACAAGAAGCTCACAGAGTTGGCTGGGAGAGGATCTGGAAGAACTGCCTGAAAGGATTGCTGCGGGAAGTTACGCCTGATTTACATAAAATTAACAGGGCCAGGTGCAATATTGCGAGACTTCTGTAAGTAACCTGGACAAAAATTACACTTGTGAAATCCCTCTGAAGCAACTCAGCCTGAACAGGTTCAGCTGAGGGCAGAATGTGGCCCTGAGAGAGGGAAGAGCAGGTTCATTAGTGATTTGACAAGTCAGTGAGCAGGCACAGGAGCCACAGCAAGCACAGAGAGGATTTGAAGAAGAGACAGCCCTGGGAGTTGCAAGAGCCCAAAGAAAAAGCTTCGGCGCCAGGCCAAAACACAGACTGTTTATTGCTTCAATTCCTAAATGAATAAATTAAGCCACAGACCATTTAAAAGCCTCTTTGGATTATCCGAACTTTAATAAAAGGCATGGACAAAACGAAGGTGAATATTTGTATGTCTGCTGATCATTTAATGCCTTTTGCAGATGTGAAGTGGCGAGACAGACCCTTCTAGAGGAAGATAACCCACAGGGCAGCTTGCAAAGGGCGCAGGGAAGTGCAGGACTGTTGGGTCTATCAGCTCTGGTGATACTCTCCAGCTGGATGATAACAGGTAAGATCTGACACAGCTGAGTTCTTGTAAATACACCCAGTGCCCCCCATCCTCCTGGCACACAGAGCACAGGTTCCCCACCAGCACCTCTGGGGTGGGAGAATGTTGTCCCACATCAAAACCCACAAATGTGCCCCTGCTGAGCAGGAGAAACATCCCACAGCAACAGAACACAGCATAGACAACAGTGAAGGGATCTTGTTCCACCAAAACAGCCATGGAGAAAATGGTGGGGCTGGGCAACAAGGTAAGAAGAAAGGTATTTATTCCATAGAAATGATTTTTAGACCAAACAAGGAAATACATTAAACTGTGAAAAGCTACAGAATAAAAAGTCACCCACGACTGTCAATCCTCAATCCACCCCCACCAAACACCTTCCACCTCCACCCACCTCCACATTAAAGGATTAAGCAATCCCTTCCAAACAACCCCAGCAGTCTGTGAGGGAGCCTGAAGGCTACAGGAGATCAAAATCAAAGAGCAACAGTCAGGAGATGAAGCCCCAGATGCATAAATACAATTGTGCTTTTCTGCTGCATCTCCTGTGGAAGGTCTCAGAACCATTTCCATGCTGAACCTCTGCTGCCAAGGGGCACGGGAGGTGCCAGGTCAAGCAGCAGTGTTGGCACACAGAGCAAACTAGAGTGTTCACACACTTGTAAATGCAGTGTTCATCCCGGCAATATTCATCGGGAGCCTCTTCAGAAAAAATCGTTCCACTGAGATGGGCAATCTCTGGCATAAACCTCTGTCAGCAGCAGAGGGACAGAAGGCAGCAAATGGAATGGTTTTTTAAGAGTGTTTCAAAGGAGATTCAGGTAATTTCAGAACATTGAATTTGACAATTACACGGTGCTATCAGCAACTGCTCTAAAGAACAGAGATAGTGGGCACACCAACACACCCAGAGTGCTTGGGGAAGGCACTGATAAAAGGGGTAAGAATTACAGAAGGTACAGGAGAGCTTTGAAATGAGGGATAATGAAACAGGCAAAGACTCTGCAGTCAGGAAAGTGATGACTGACAAAGTGTATGGCAGAACTCTGTGCATCTGCAAAAAGCATGAAGAAGGAGCGGGGGGAAAAAACCTCTTCACCATCCTCTTGTACAAGTAGGGGCAGCAAATGAAGCAAACAGGCGACAGTGCAGAAACAAGAGGGTTCTTCACACAGGGCACACTTCAGCTGTGAATGTTGCCCAGGATGATGGAGGTGTCAGAGGTTCATAATGGTCAAAAGAACAACTAACAGCAGCTTAAATGAGAAAAATCTGTCAAGGACTATTCAGGAGATAGCACCTCTGATGGTGGAGCTCCCTGAGCTGCACATCACTCACGGCTGGGAGCACACAGAAAACATCTCCAGGCTACAGGGCTCCTGTGCCATCCATCTCCCACCCTGACACTGAGCCTCCCCCAGACCCTGCTCTAACACAGCAGGGCCCTCCTGCTGCTGTACCTATGAAAATGCTGTAACCTGCCAGCTCACCTGCAGCACTGTGCACTGACAGATCCTTCTATGATGTTCTGCTGTTACCTAAACTCAGCATTTCTCTCATCAAGCCTTTACTTGTGGGTAATTGATACAACTCTGTAGCATAAGCTGAATGGTGAAGCCTTTCCTGCATGAAGGACAGCACACCACATTGCAGAAATGTGGGATGGCTTATATACATATTTATATATACACACACTCATGCACTCACAAGAACTCCTTTAAATTCTGCTTACATCCCCTTTAGTAACTAATACAAACATCCTAATAACCCCAAACAGCACTGGGTATAAATCATACCCACCACGACTTTATCCAAAGAGAAGTTTAGACTTTCAGCAGATGAATTGGAGTTGTGGCATTTATATGGAAAACATTTATCAACGTTCAAAAAATATTTAAAAGAGTATTTACTGCTTTAATATTTTTCTACCATCTCTTCAATAACACATGCATACAAATAATTACTAGATGCACTTGAATGTCTGGAGTTGTCTCAGACTACACTTCCTTGGCTCCATTTTGAGTGGTGAGCACTCACTCGAGGTGAACTCTCCTGAGTTAACCTGCCAGCATGCCAGGAAAGAAACCTCTGCTTTCTGCCAAGATCTTGAGACTACAGCCATGCAATAGATTTGGTTATTTAAGCAAAAAACCCAGTTCTGTTCTAACCTGTATCCCTGTAGAAGATGGGGCTGTCCTGTTCTCACTTGAGTCTTGTGGTGCTAAACTACAAGGGGAAGGAAAGTGATTTTACTGAGTGATGCAACTTCCTGCTTGTGGTGGCTTCAGTCTTAAAAACTGGAGCTCTTCAGAGGAGCCCAGCACTGCGCCCACACCACGAGTTGAGGAGCAGAGCTCCCATAGCAGAGCTCCCATTCCTCAAATGTCCTGCATGAAGAGAGAGACCTCAGTTCAGTGGCTGACCCCTTGGGGAGCACAGCTGCCAGGGAGATGCCCCGTGGCAACTCCACACAGGCTGTGTTTGCATGTGTTGGAAAATATACCAGTTTAAAAATTTTGTACAACTTTCACCTTTTTATTTTTGTTTCTCTGGTTAGGCTTGACTTGACTTTGCTTTGGGGAAGGGAATTTTCTTTAGTTTATTTAGGAGATATAGCATCACTCTAAGGAGATGGGCTCAACATACCAACAAAGTGGGAGTAGCCCAAAGATACCCAGAGAGATAAAGGCCATCAATGGAACATGAACAGAACATTGGTGGCCATCTACAAACATCCACCCCAGAGCACCTCTGACAGAGCTGAAGACATCTTGCCCGGAAAGGACTGATAAGAAAATTGAAAAAATGAAGATCTGATTTACATCAGAGGCGAGGGGGATTCGGATCCAATGGGAAACTGAACACTGGGGGTTGCTCAACTCTGGATCAATGAACTTTGAAACAGTGCATCTCAATGGGGCTTGACTGTATAAAGTTTGAACGAAAATCCTGTAAAATCTGTGCATCATGGAATTATTCCCTCGGCACACCCAGGCTATGTGTGGATGAGATGATTTCTGTGGTACATTCTGGCCAGAACAACATCCTGGCCAGATAATAAAGTAATGCCTTGACTCTCTAACATTAAAAATGTTGTTGGAGAGTTTCTGTTTTTCCCACAGTTTTGGTGACACACGGACTCACAGCTTTTCCTCTCTCAAATGTTTGGACACCTGTGGGCAAGCTCCAAGTGGAGCCTCGAACTTCAGCACACAATTCCCTCTGAATACGTCCCCAACATCAGGCTCCTTCCCTCTGTGCAATTCCAGCTGACGGATACAAAGAGCTTGGATGTTCAATCACCGAAGAAGTTTATGCTCACTCCTTGCAAAGAGGATTTTTATTCAGAACCCAAGGAACCACAACACAACGTGTATGATAATGCAGGTGACTCATCACAGAAACACCACTGGGGCTTTTGTTTACTTGTTTTGTTTGTTTTACTTTTCTCTCTCGTTTTTTAATAATTTAAAAAAATACGGTCTCTTAATTCAGGACCTTAATTTTTTATCTACATTTTGTAACTATGTTCAGCTGGTACTTCTGACGCCACACATCCTCCTGTGAAATCTCTCTTTACAACTGGGGCTCTTAGGTCACTTGAGATGCCCAAACTTGCTTGCACCAGGAAATTAGAATCGCAGCTTGCAGCAGTGATTTGTGAACACTACTGCAGACACAATTCACATGGTTACATCTCCATGTCCTCTGACTAGAGCACAATTAAAGGATGTGGAAATAAAAATGCCCCCATTATTTTTAGGTCACTGCAGCTTATAGTGGGTCTTTATCAAGATGCTGATAAAAGGGATTATCTTGGTAAGCACTCTGCCAAATGTAATTATTAATCTATTATAACGATCCAATCTATTTTAAAAACTCTTAAAACTTTACTAAAGCTGACATAGTATGAACAGTTTTATTTTAATTAACTTGTACAACCATGGTTTAATATTCAGTTTTGTTTACATGGCAGAGTCTAAAGTGAACTGAGGGATGATTTTTTCTGCTAGTTCCTACGCTGGACACAAACATGTTCTATTTCCCCCAGAGTTACTGGGGCTTGTTTATAGCAGCTAACTGGTAATTAATTCATCCTTAGTTCAGCCAGCAATTCCAAATCTTGAGACATAAAGTGTCTTCTCCTTGAGACCAGATCTCCTGCTGCACTTTCACACCTCGCTGGGCAGAAGGTGACACCAGGTGAGGTGTAACAACACCATCCCTTCCAAAGACCTCACAAACTCCAGAACACGTGTCCAAACCACCCATTACCAGGACTAAGCTCTTAGGAGGATGATTATTTCAGAGACTGTACCCTTGATTACCTGATACAGCCAGGAAGTCATCAATGGAAGTGATGTCATCCACAGCATCCGTCAGCACACGGACTTGCCTCTCCCACTGCTCCTTGAAGAGATCCATGTTTTCTTGAGCCAGTTTGCTTTGGGGTTTAGCAGCCAGGGCCAGTGCAGCATTAATGACCTGTAAAACACCTCTGGGTTTTTAAAACATATCCCAATGAAACAATTACCTTCTGTGTGTTTATCCAATGAACTCAGCAGCAGACAAAGCAAGCTTAATAAGTTTTGATGAACTTGATACTTAAACACAGAAGCGTTTAATTTTGTTGCTCTCACATCCAGCTCATACCTGCTTCCACAATTTATTATGGATAATTATTAGGAGCAAAATCACTTGGCAGATTTTCACAAGAGCTGGTTTCACCTGTCTTTAGCAGCTCATGGTAACAAGGTGTTGCTTTCCGAGTGCAGGCTGTGCTAAGTATTTTGGACAGGATGACATTTAGTACACTCGAGGCTGAATTTACTACTTGCCAAAACCTCAGTAAAAAGGTCAAAAAAGGATTAATCCTATACAACTGAAGTAGAAACAAAATGCAAATACAAAATTAAAGATAAATTTTGATTTATTACTTTTCCTTAAAGCTTTACTCTGGATCTTGCCAATTGTAATAATGACTTCATATTTCTGCTGTGGCTGCGGACAAGCCAGATTAGCCAGGGAACAGGAAGAGATGCCCCTTCTGAATACCCTCTACTAATTTTCTTCAAACCCTAAGACCACAATTTACACCAGATCCTATTTTTTCTTAGCAAAACAAATGCTACACATACTGCTGGGTAACAAAGCTTAGGCTGTGTCCACTAATTGGTCATTTAAACAACCACAAAAGCCTCTTTAGGTGTGAGAAGAAGGCAATCTCAACAGCCTGGTCCTGCTTCTGCTGCAGCAGAATGACCTGGAAACATGCCAGGTGTGAGAAACCATCCGCAGTCAGAGTAACGTGACGATCCCAGCCTTGTTCCTAAGCCCCTGAGAGTCAGAACTAATTAACTCACAACTTCAAGGTGTAATTTTTCTTCTCTACTTTAGGACCGCATTAATTTCACAAAGTTGTCGACCAAAACATGCAAGCACCAGATGTTCCTGCTTTTCCAAAATCTACTTTCTCTACCTGCTTCATTTACAAGTGTCACAAAGCATTTAAAAAAATATATAACTCACTAAACATGGAAATGATGGTGATGTCAAATGTACTGGGATGACACTGAACGGATCAGGCAGGAGAAGGAGGCTGCTTCACCCCAGGGATGCCAGGAGTTAGCAGTGACTGAGGAAAATCCACAGAAAAGCTGGACTGCTCCCCAACACCGCCATCCTGCCTCTGGAGCTGGGGGCTGCAGGTCTGGGTCACAAATCAAGCCCAGCTCGGTGGCTTTGGTGACAGTGACAAACACAAGAAGCAGAACCTGAGCCTGAGCAGCATCTGCTCAGGGGCCCTGGGGATGAACACACCTCTGACCCTGGGCAGGAACAGCCCTGTCCCTGTCCCCCCTGCCACTGTGGGCTCCTCTGCTGCTCCCCTTCCTCCAGGCAGCCTGAGGTCACACCTTCTGTGACACATCCGCAGGAGTCAGGATGTCCCTTTGGAAAAGACCTGCTGCCAGCCACGGTCCCTGCTGCTCTGCCACCCTCACCCATGGGTCTCAAGTCCTGAAAGCCCCCAAAAAGCCTTGCAACACCCAAGAAAATGATGCTTAAAATTTTAAACTCAAACAGAAATAGAGGTTTTAGAAAGGCAAACCTATCCTCTGCTTGAGAGTCCTGATTTGCAGTCCAGTCACTGCCACCTCTTGCCCCAGTTTGATGGATGTAATGAATTAACCACCAATCAATCAAAATCTAGGTATCCAAGGTTTCATGAAGATTAATCTAAACAACAAGTGTCCTGGAAACAGGAGAGATAAACCAGACAATGCTCTAGAAATCTCTCAGCTTTGATCCTGCTAGAAACCATCACTACAGAGACAGAGACAGTGGTGATACCAAGGGTCAAGACATTGTGTCTGCTTTTCTCAACCTGCTTTGGCCTATATCAGATATAAAATATCCTCCAAGCACTGAGACAGGGCAGCACTAATGCTGAAGGAACATATGGTCTGGGTACCTGCGAGATGTTTGTCTGGACAGCAGCATCTGTCTGGACAATTAATCTTTGCCAACAGCGCTTATCAAGCGCAGATGCCCACGTTAAGCACCTCGTCACAGGTAATGGCAGAGCTGTCACAGATACAGGGCTCTGCAACTGCTCCACAAACTCAAACTGTGTGTCCTCACCAAATCCAAACACACGAGGCACAGGATGCATCATCCTACTCTCAACAGGCAACTTGTTCAATTGGGAAAAGTGTATTTTTAAAAATACATTACAACAAAAATGTATGGCCAAGGTGAATGTGTTTTATAAAAATGACCAAGCAAAACCAGTGTGTATGATCTCCCTCCCAGACAGACATTCCTACATTAGGAAATGCGGCCAGCAGTGCTGGTGATGAGGCAACCTGGTGGGGATATCAAAGGTTATCCATGGTCACCATGGAGCTAAAGACAAACCTACAGCTCAGGAAAGCCATACAGGTGTGTGTGCGCTCAGGGGGAAATTCAGGGCAGCAGTCACAGCTCAGCAGTCCCTTTTTATAGCACATACTCCCTATGTTCAAGTACAATGTGACCACAACACCCAGCTTTAGCAGGGGTGATAAAAGCCTTCACTCTGTGCAGTTTAGCATTCAAGTGGGCAAATCATCCTGGACATGTCTCACACCTCTGCTTGAGGAAATGTCCCAGGGATCACTGACAACACTCTGCATGTGATCTATTCCAGGGAATACACTCTGGTATCCAGCATAGAATGATTGATTTATTTTCCAACAGATGCTTAGGGAGACATGGGAAATGACAGGGATGCTGGATCTTAAATAGTCTGTGTATGTAGCACGACTATGATCCCTTTATTATCTAAAAATGAACAGTTTCAAGGGGAGGAGGAAACACTTTTTTGGGGGAGGGGATGGACCACAATACACCGTTCCTTCTCCAAAAGACATAAAGCACTGGGCAATTACTGTAAAATATCAGTAACTCTTACAGGAAGGAGGTAAAGAAAAACCCAAGAAGATCATGACCAGACTATCTGAAATGCAGCCACTTCCATGTAAAACATTTAGCAATTTCAGGGAATATTTTGTATTTCAGAGCTTTTCAAGATGCTGCCAGAGCACTGTGATCACAATGACTCACTGAAGTTGTACAAAGAAAAGAATCAAACAGGGACATTTTGAGCCTATCCAGAAGGAAATGAAGCATGGCAAGAAAACACACTATTTTTATCGGTGCTTTGTTTCATGTAGCAATTGCAATGTTCAAGTCAGACAGCTCCACGCTCCATAACGTGCTTCCAGTGACTTCCTTGGAGTCTCTCCTGCACCTCACAGCTTCCCGTGGCAGCAGCCAGGGCTCGGCAACACCTTGGCACTGGGGAGGCTCAGAATTCCAGACTTGCAATGAATGTCTCAATCTGCACCTCAAGTCCTCTTCTCATCCCTTCCATGGGAAGATGCTGCTGCTTTTTTCCCGTTTTCATTTTCCTTGTTAAAACTGGAGATGTCAGATGGTGGTTGTGTCCCTACCCCTCTGCCTGTAGAGTGACTCCTGCCTGGGTTACAACACTGCAGCTGCTTCACCCAGAAGCTCTCAAAAAAACCCTCAGCTATTCTGCCCACAGAACACCTGAACCTTGATAAACTTGTGGATAAATCAGAGCCACTGGATCAGCCAGAATTAATTCTTTTAGGCTAAATTTAGGATGGCTTCCAGCCTCAGCTTTATAGCACCCCATGTGAAAGTCAGAGAGGCCAAAAGAAAGCTTTGGTGGTGTTCTGACAAAGAACAATTCTGAATACTTGGCTGGCATGGCCAAAGGAAGAAACATCACTTGGGAGAGGAAAGCTATCACCGCCTATTTGCACTGCCTCTTGTATCTTACTCCAGGCTCAGTGCAAACCATTTCTGACCCACACCCACTTCAATGGCTTTAAGCACTTTTTGATTTTTGCCTTAGTCCTTTTGATAGGGATCTTTTGCTCCTTCCAGAAGACTGTTCTTTCTGCAGTTGGTTTACCTTTGTCCTGATTCCTGTAGGATTTGTTTTAGGATGTTACTGTGCCTCAGTTTCAGAAGCTCTAGAGTGAACCTCCAGTCCTCTTCCCTCATTACACACCATTTCTTTACAACCAAAACACCTGAGGTTTCTACAGAACTCACTTGGGTTTTGGGTTTATATAAAGATCTTTACTCATCAGATTCCTTGTGGCATTTGGAAAATGAGTTGGAAAGTAGCTCTGTGGCCTACAAATCCGGGATACTTTGCATTTGTGAAAAAGAAAAAGCTCTAAAAGAAGTGCACACCCATCAGCTTTCACCTCACGGGTAGAGGACTGCCTGTCCTCAGGACTGCCACTGTCTGTCAGTGCCCTAGTGGGGATGTGAGATCAGTTTTACTCCAGAGTATGTGAAAAGGAGCCCACCAAGCCTCTCTGCCCTTGCCCAGGTGGATTTTAATCCCGTATTTTTCTGTAATAAGGAAAGCATGGCTGGTTTACTGGCAGTTCATAAGAAGCTCCTCATAATTTAACTTTACATACACAAGATGCCAGAGTTACCTTTAGTGTTCACCCTCCTCTCGTCCCTTCCCTGCTCCTCAATGCATTTTGTTCCGAGTGTTAAAAATGGTTTATAAGCAGGACATTTAAGTCGCTTCCAGTTATATCCAAGGCCAGGTTTGCATGCCCACATCTGTGTGTGCCAACCCTCCCTGTACTCAAATACAGCAAAAAGCACTCTGCAGGCTCTGATGAGCTGAAATGCCTGGGAGCAAAACACACAGCAGATTGTTTTACACTCTCAGAAGCTCTAATGGCAGTGACCAGCGATGAACAGAGGCTGATGCACCGAAAGAGGAAGGAAAAGTTTCCTTTGATTTCCAATACTTTGTTCCCATGTATAAAAGGCACTTTGAGCAGTTTCCTTTCCTGCAAGTTATGCACGGAGTGACTGCAGGGATCTCTGCAGAGATATTTACACATCTTGGGCAGTGCTGTAACAACTCACACAGATCCACACTCTTACTGGAGTAACTTAGAATCACAGACTGGTTGGGGTTGGAAAGGACCTTAAAGCTCATCTCTTTCCAGTGGCAGGGACATCTTCCATTATCCCAGGTTGCTCCAAGCCCTGTCCAGCCTGGCCTTGGACACTGCCAGGGATCCAGGGGCAGCCACAGCTTCTCTGAACACCTGTGCCAGGGCCTGCCCACCCTCACAGGGAACAATTCCTTCCCAATATCCCATCTAACCCTGCCCTCTGGCAGTGGGGGTCCAGTTTCTGATGCAGAGTCCCTCTCCAGGCTCCCTGTAGGCCCTTCAGTCACTGGAAGGGGCTCTGAGGTCTCCACACAGCCTTCCCTTCTCCAGGCTGAACAATCCCAACTCTCCCAGCCTGGCTCCACAGGGGAGGTGCTCCAGCCCCCTCAGCAAAAAGGCCTTCTCCAGTTCAGCATGTACTGTCACAGTAGTATTTGCTAATTGCTATAAAGACCATTTGCATACTGTGCATAGATAATTATCCCATCAACTTCCCCATCAGTAGAAAAAGCATTTTCATTTGGAGCTGAGGACTGATTTTGCAGTACCAGTCCATGCAGAAGCTGCAAGAATTTTGCTGTCTGTTTATCTTGCTCCATTTTGCATTTTACTGACTTCAAGTACTGAAGCTTTGGGGGGTCTCAGGGACTCTGTGTCTCTTCTGGAAGCTGTTCCACCGCTGCACCCCCAGACCTTGTGCCTGTGATGAAACATAGGGCCCTTTACTCACTAACACACCTCTTTTTACAGAACTGAATCCTTTCCCCGTTTTCTGCTTATTTTTATGCACCAGTAAGTGTTTGAAATTCTAAAATTGTTGCTTTTATGGTCAGCCTTGGCCTGTGCTGGCAGTTCTTCCCAGCGAGCCTGGGTGATACAAATCTGCAACCCAAGTGTTAAGTTTTTAATAGAAGCATTTCTACCCAATGCCAATAACATGTTTCAAGCACCTGTAATTAAACAGTCTGGAGACAGATCTGCTCGTTAGAACATTCAAAAAAATCTGACAGTCTCTCAAAGTGACGAAAAAAGGGGACAATTGTTTGATGTTAAGTCTTTACTGCAAGAAAAATGAAGTTCTCTCCTTCTCCAACAGCCACCAGAGAGCTGGTGGTGACTGGGGACTCAAGGAGAACAAAGTCTGCTGGTCACATTTGGGTTTGGTTGATTTGAGGGGTGGTCTGGAGGGGTTTTCTGTTTCTCTAAGATACTCCAACTTTTAAACAAAAGTTTCTGGAACTCTCCATGGGATTCCTTATGCTTTGGTATTTTGTCTCTGTGTCAGTAGGTGTGATCACATATGAGCCATCTGCCTCATCAGAAATCTATAAGCAGCAAATGGCTTTTCAAGCAGTTCAAAATTGGAATAGAAGGATGTGAACAAGCAGTTATTAAAACAAGATGTTAATACGAGAAGAGCCAATTTATTTTTATTAAAAATGTAATTTAATCCAAGAATTCTCTGGAGTCAGTTTGATGGGCGACGCTCGCTCGTGTGTGTGGTGAGCAATTCCAAGCACACTCCAGCAGGTATGGAGGGGGTAGGGAAGGACCTGTGCCTCCAGGTGCTGCCTGGTGGCCTCCCAAAGTTTCTTTCGAGGACAAGCCCTTCGGGATGTGGAGGGGAAAGGCAACCAGCCCTGCCTTAGGTGGGAGAAGAGGTCCTGCGTGCCCTGGGGCAGGTCTGTCCTGCAGCCTCTTCCCAGGAGATACCCAGACTCCAGGGCAATGGGCTCCAGCTTTTGCTGGCAAAAGCAAACACCCAACCTGATGGAAACTCTACTCCACAGTTATTTTTTACAACTCTCAGCACGACTGCAGTTTGGGTAGGAGTCTATAGATGAACTTTGTGGAGGGTGTAAAAATGGAGAAATCAACGTAGAGCTGGTAAAAGGAGCTCAAGTGACTGTCACATAAAAGGGCTGGAGCAATTCTTCCTCTCCAGAGCCATGCTAGGGCATTCTCACTGTTGGTTTCTAACACCTGCAGCTTGTATGATCAGAAACACTCTGATGGTTTAAGCGCTCTTCCCAGGCATCTCTAATGCAAAATGCTGTTACAAAACAGCCCTTGCAGGCTCCCAAAGCAAGTACTTCTTGGAAACAGAGCGCAGGAGCCAGAGCTGTGAGCAAGGATCCAGGTTTCTGAGCTGAGATAAACAAAATCTTTCCCTAATTCACCATTGGCAAGCTCTGTGTTTAGCAAGAAGGCAAAGAAAGCTTCCCCCCGCGCTCTGCGAGGCAAAGGCAGGCACAGGCAGCTATTCCAAGCATTTCACAGCAGTAATTTTCCATTTCCATTAAGAAAGACAACTTAAGCATTTTATTTTTGAAATTTAACTGTAGTGATGGAGAACTTTGCTCCTTCATCTTAACCCCCTGCAGCCTGGCCTGTTTCCCCAGCACTCAGCGAGGCAGGGCTGAACTCCTGCGCAGGGCTGGACAAAGCTGTTTCCCATCCACAATGACTTCCAGCAATGCATGTCCTCAAAAGAAAGAATTCAGGCAGGCTTGTAAGTCAGGCTTGAGGAGGAAAACACCGGTGACCCCCTGAAGTTGCCTTATTTCTCTGCTGTAAGCCTGGACTAACACAAATCACCCAGCTGGCTGCTCCAGAGCATGCACAGCTCTTCCCAACAGCTCCTCCTGCACCCTCGAAAGGGAGCTCTAAATATTCCATTAAGTCTTCAACTTCACATTAATTTCTGTGCTAATTGGCTGGGGACCCACAAACAGGAAGGATGATGTTACTCCTGAGGAAGAGCTGACTTCCAGTAACAAAACTATGCTAAATAAATTGACTGCTTGTTTCTGCAGAGACCTTTTGATGAAAAATTTTCTGCATTTTCTTTTTCCGCAAAGAAAATTTAAACCTGAGACTGTCTGAACCCAAGGGTGACACTGGCAAGGACTGACTGCTTGTCAATACCAAGAAAACTTGCAGGTTTTCCCTAGCCAGCTCGAAGAGTTGAATGTTCCTTCCTCCTGCTGCCAGTTCAATGGCTCCTGATGGCAAGGGAGCGAATTATGGCTCTATTTGAGATACACTTTTATAATTAACTCTACAGATTGATTTCTGCAGAAATCATTCTTTAACCAGGAATTCCCTACTCCCAGAATGGCCTTCACTCAGATAAACTACTTAAGAGGTTACCTGGGACTCAAGTGCATTAAATTTCAGTTTCATCTTTCAACCAAGCAATACTTTGAATTACATTTCATACATTTTATTTCTGTGTGATATTGATATCTTGAAGTTTCTGAGACTATTGTAATGACTGATTGACTTGACTCATACTGAATCCAGCATCTTCCTGGAAAAATACCATCTGAGATTTAAAATAAAAAAATTTAAAAGAGGTTTAACCTGTATCTTATGCCTAATTCACAGCACAGCCACCTAAGAGGATTCAAGAAGCAGCTGTGAATCTCATCAGGAATACACTGCAAAATAAATAGGTAATTGTCTAAAAAAGGAAATAAAGTCCCACTTTGCTGTTCTTGATACTGAGAATCTTCTAGAGATTATAGAGAATACCCGAAGTTTGGGGGCAAGCTGAGGAAGGCAGCTGAGGAGGAGGAGGATGATGGAGAGCTGTGCTGCTTGCACAGGCACAAGACAAGCTATTGTTACCAGAAAACACAGATGCCATTTGTAAAACAGCTTAGACAAGTGCCCCTAATTATCTCTCAGGATTCACAACATGTTTAAATACTCTTAGAGCATTAAAGAATCAACCCGAGAGCATGTAATGTAATATAAAAGCACTCTTTCAACTGCTATGAACATCTATAGTGTCATTTACTAATCTCTTGGTGACGACCCTGAAATTAAGGCAAGACTGTGCAGTGAAGCATCTAAACTGTAGGCTATGAAGTTCAGGGATGTGACCTTTGTAAAGCCAAAATCCATCAGTTAAAGCCCTTGTGCATTTATAGATACTCAGAGCTTCCAATGTGTGTTAAATATATTGTCCATAATCCCCAAAGTCAAAGGTTAACAGTTGCACTTCAGGAGATGTGGCTACACTGGTGACTACAGCTGGGTCATTATTTCATGCTGACTATCATGGTGCTTATTTTACACAGGAGTAGATTTATTTACATAGGGAGTTGTTGGAAAAGTAAAGATAGAAGAGTCTGAAATATACACAATTTCAGCAATGGGGAGTGGAAAACACCCCCACAGACTTGGACAGCCACCAGAAACATTTAGACTCAAAGAGAACCTAACTTTCTTCAGATGATTATTTTCAAGAGCAGCAGCATTTGTTTGGAACACCCTGCGTTAGACACCCCTATTCTGGGAGATAACTAAAAAAAACTTACATCAGCCTAGTTGGCTCCTTCAGGAAAGAGCAAGCCCTTATATCAGGGAAGATGGATTTCTAAAAGCTTTTTCTTCCACCTGCTTTGTTCCAAGTGTAAAACTTGACCTTTGGTTTTGAGGGCAGCCACACACACAGCCCTCACCCCTGAGTGGGAGGCAGAGAACTGCTCAGCCACATGCAGGGGTGGGGAGCACAGAGAGCCACCCTGGGATGCCAAAAGGTCTCCTGGGTAGTATTTAAGGCTTTATGTTCAGGGGCCTATCTTCGCCTGTTTACCAGCTCTGCTACCTGGAGGTAATACAAAAGGTGAAACAGTTCACACTGCCTTCACCTTTTCCCTCAGAATTCCCCTCCTGCTGGGGTGGGTACAGGCAAGCATCTCTCTTCCTTTTGACTGGTTTTAAAAAAGACCAGTATATACGGGAAAGCCTGGAGAAATTCCAAGTAGTCCTGAGACAATACACTTTATTTTCATAAAATGCCATTTTGCCAATTTTTCTGAGTACATATTTTCTATTAGTTCCTCCTTACCAACAACAGCTTATTGGGATGTTTTAGATCTGAATTTCCTGCTGCTTTAAAAAATGTAAATTACACGAATCAACAGCACACTGTAGTCTTCAGGGGTTCATCCAAATATCTAGTTGTTGACATTTAAAACATCAGGCTGTCAAAAAGGAAGAGGATGGTCTAGTGCTTATATAAACTTAATTTCCTTGTTTCCATTAAAAAGTTATTAATTAAAAGGTAGTCTCAGCCAGGTTCACACTCTTCACACAGCCAACTTCCTCTCATCCTACCCACTGGGAAGATTTTTTGGCATATTTATATTCTACTCAGGCAAAAATAGTATTTTATAATTCATCTTACAGCATGCCCAGGAGCAGTGGTAGCACCTTCAGAAGGCACCTTCCTGCAGCATGATGTGCACAGAAAACCACTGAAGCTTCCCACATTCACTAACTGCAGGTTACTGGAATATCCTGGCCAAATGGAATTAGAGCTATGACATCAAAATAACCCTTTCACATCACTGATTCCATTGCCATGGGTTTTAAAGTTCCTTAGTCTTGATGCCTACACTGCATTTCATTCCCTACATAAAAAACAAGTTCTGCAAGTCACAGACAGCCACTATGAGACCAAAACATGTCCTAAGCAGCACCAGTTGCCCAAATTGTTAGGGTTTGTGTTCTGTTGTGATGCCCTTCCTTACCTGGGGACACAGGGCCTCCAGCTGGCTGGCTGACATGCGAACCAATTTCACACCTTCCTCGTTGTTTGAGATGGAACAGGCCAAGTTGGCAACCTGTGTCAGAGGGGGGAGAAAACAAAGCACAACTGTTAGAATTGGGGGTTATTTCCTTCTGTAGAAGAGCTTTTGCCTAATCCCAACAGTGATCAGTAACCCATTATGGAACACAAAGCATCCACATTTGCTCCATTCTGAACAGTTTTGAAACCACTAATGGCACCTGTCCTTCTGTAGACATAAAATCGTAACATGATGGATCATGGAATCCCAGAATGGTTTGGGTTGGAAGAGACTTTAAAGCCCATCAGTCCCACCCCCTGCCATGGGCAGGGACACCTTCCACTAGCCCAGGCTGCTCCAAGCCTTGTCCAACCTGGCCTTGGACACTGCCAGGGATCCAGGGGCAGCCACAGCTTCTCTGGGCATCTGCGCCAGAGCCTGCCCACCCTCACAGGGAAGAATTTCTTCCCAATATCCCATCCATCCCTGCCCTCTGGCAGTTTGAAGCCATTCCCCCTGTGCTGTCACTCCAGGCCCTTGTAAATTGTCTCTCTCCATCTTTCCTGTAGCTCCTTCAGGTTCTGCAAGGCCACACTGAGGTCACCCCAAAGCTTCTCCTCTCCAGGCTGAACAATCCCAGCTCTCGCAGCCTCTCCTCCCAGCAGAGCTGCTCCATCCTCTGCTCATCCTGGAGCCTCCTCTGGACTCTCTCCAGCAGCTCCAGCTCCTTCCTGTGCTGGGCCCAGGGCTGGGGCAGCTCTGCAGGTGGGGTCTCACCTGAGGGGCACAGGGGCACAATCCCCCCTGCCCTGCTGCCCACGCTGAGGCTCAGCCCAGGGCACAGTGGGCTCTGCGCTGGGACATGTCCAGCTCTCACCCTCAGCCAGACAAACAGGACAGACATCATTGCTAGCACTGTCAGGGTAAGCTCTCTGCAGTAAAATGCACAAGAGCAGCACTGGCAGCACCTGCAGTTCATTTAACAGCCCATTCCCACTGGGGTGAGAGAGCAGCAAGCATACAGAGCTCGAGCTGCTTTGTTGCTGTTCCACGAGGGTCCCTCTGTGACAGGACACAGGTATGATGCAGATAAAGCCTGGCAGGTGTCCCTCCAGCCCTCCATCTATGCTGCAATTCATCCAATAAAACTGGTACAGGAGATCTTCAAGATGCAGCCACAGGCCTCCAAAATTTGAATAGGATGTCTTGTGATGCTAAAAACTTTACTGCACAACCTTGACCTGCTGCACAGCATCACCCCTAACTAGGTCAGCCTGAAACAAGACCTCTGTAAACACCTGCCTTTTAAGAGCACGGATGGGGACAGCACAGAATTTTTTGGTAATTGAAGATATTCCTCATACCGGAGCTACTCTCAGGGGAAGGAAGTCTGAAATAAGTTACATTTCTCAGCTGACAGGTGAATGACAAGCATGTTATTCTGAGCCATTTGAACACAGAAAGTTGTAAAAATAGCAGCAAGTGAACTGAGATGAACACCAAGTACTGTCCTTCCAGAGGCAGAGCAACCTGCAAAGCCCCCTGTAAATGTGCCATAAAAGCATCACCAGGAGCCAGCAGATGCTCAGTAATACCACTGAACCAGATTTCTCCAGATACTTTTCCCTATAAGCTGGGGAATTTCCATTCTGCCTTTAATTAAACTACTCTTTCAATTCATATAAGTAATTTTGAAGTAGTATCTGCAGCTCTAGCACATGCCTTTCCCCCTCCCCAAGCCCTTCCCTCACGGCAGATGTTCCCACACAGAATACATTACTGTCCTGCAAATCATCAATCACGAGCCATTACACTTGAACAGCATTTTTCATCAATCCCATGATCCGTTTGGGGAGCAAAATGCAAGTTCTCACTGCAAAGCACACAGTCTCTTCTTCCCCCCAGCTCCAAGTTCCAGAGGATGGAAATCAAAGGTGTCAAGAGGAGAGGTGTTTCCAGCACAGAACAAGCAAGCAAACAGATGTGACAGCACATATTTGGAGGAAAACAAACTGAGGTTGAGAAAAAGACTGTGCAGCATCAACAACACAGAGGCAACTCTGCCAGCTCTCAGCAGTATTTGTGTCCTGCTCCTGAAGTTTCTCTCCCAGTTGTGTTTCTATTCAAGTCCTACACACGCAGGGGTGAATTACAGAAGGCTCCAGTTCTCTGCAGGGTCCCGCAGGCAGGGCCCAGCTGGGCCAGGGCTCTGCTCCTCCTCTGTGCCACCCCACGTGAGCAGGCTCTGCCCAGCCCCTCTGCACAACTCCCCAGCAAACAGCTGGCCCTGAACACCCTCTCACACAGGGATTGTGTTTGAATATCGGGGACTTTTCCTCTACATTTGCCATGTCTTAAATCCCTCGCTCCCAGCGAGCTGCAGTACATCATGCTTTTGTTTAGGGGCTCAAAAGAATCAAAAGACAATCAGATGCCATGATTTAAAAGTCAAATAAAGATTTTGCTGTTGGTTTAAGCACAGGTCATATTTTTGAGAAACACCAGTTTGCCAATATTTTTTATGGTCCATATTTCCCCGTCATTCCTGCCTCCACAGCAGCAGTTACAATCTCTAGGAGCGAGGAGAACACAAAGCTCTATTGAGTAGGGGCAGAATAAAAGCGACATTGAAGCACCACAAAATCAGCCTCTCCGATATCTGGAGATGTTGTGCTGTCTCTCAAGCCAAGTGTGATGAATCAAGCGCACAGAAACCCTGCTCTGTCTGAACACAGAGAGGCAAAGAAGTTCATAATGGAGTGTCCCCACCATGGTATAATGAAAATTTGCTTTTTTGCACAGTCATTTTTGAACAGTCATTTTTCTTCTGAATACCCAACTGATGGCAATTCTTCTTTAGAAAGCGCCCGCCTGGCACTGCCAACCCTCATGAAAGGAGCGTGTGTGCTTCCCTGACTGAGGGTCTTTGGCAGTTTAAGACAACCCAACTGTTGGCTGCCACATCCCATGCCAGTGCTGCGATTCCAAAGCTCAACACTTCATTTCAGCACGCTCAGCCAAAAGCCAGCTCTTCGCTCTGGCGGGTTGGCTTCTCTGCCAGATCAGCACACAAATTTCCCAGCAAACTCTGCTAACATCAGAGCGAAGCAGAGACGTGGCAGCAGCTGAGATGACTTCAGAGTGCTGCAGATAGGGCTGTAAATTCACAGCAGTGCAACATTTACTGCACCCATGGGAAGGCTCTGTCAAACTACTGGAAAACACAAGTATCTTAAAATTTGGAATTTGGGAAGAGCTATGTCAACTAATTAATCAAGTTGTAAATGATATTACAATGAGGTATAGTAAATTGTCAGCAATTATCAGGTGCTCTATAACATGATTTCTGAAATTGCATGTACCAGCTGATGTACATGGCTGTGGGATTAAGAAATTGAATTTTAGAAGTACCTGAAAGGACTCATCTTCAATAATTCCTGGGTGATCTGACAAATAGCTTCCAACCCCCTCTCTCTTCAGAGGATAGGGCAGTGCTGGCCAGTTATTTGGCACATACACATAATACATTGGATTTTGTAGCTGAGATGAAGATCCACTCTTTTAAAGCCTGCAGAGCACTTGGAAATCATACATTTCCAAAACTTCTAAATTAAATAGTGCACCTCAAGCAAACAAAAATTTCCTTTAAATCAAATGTAAATTAAATAGTTTCTCCATGTCTCCAACAAAGCAGCTGACTGACATAGTAAGTGGTCAGACTTGATTTAGAAAGAAGAACACTTGTGCTTGAGAGCAAAATAGCAATTGAATTCCCGCTGCATTTGTTCATTCTTACCATTCAATATCATCAAGTCCCTTTACATAAGCACTACTGGCACAGGCATCAAAGGAGACAAAACCATGGCAAATAATGTAATCAGCATAACGAGCAATCTCTTGAAAACAGTTAAAAATACATTGGGAATGAAGACAGCCCCGAGACCACAGCCCGGCGTGGTTCAGACCTTGCTTCTGGCAGACCAATTTGAAAGCAGCTTCCTGCTGCAGCATCAAGGCTCTCTCAGTTCAGAGGCTACAGCCACAGCCCAGACACAGCTTCTCAGACCCCAAAAGGCAGGACAGACCCCAAGCAGTTGCTGGTATTCAGAGGAATGAGCTTAAATATCCCCCCAGTGACAAATGCAGCGCACAGCCCCAGCCATGGAACTAACAGTGCCAAATGGAACAGCTGGACAGGCTCATCTGGAAAGGGCTTTCATGCACTGATCAGTTTTTGAAACTCAAATCTCATTGTTTTTAACGATGACATCAGCACACTGTTAGTTGATTTGACGTGAGTGGCTCTGGTGCCAGCACAATCCGGGAGGGCAGGAAACAGTGCTGGCGAATGGCCCTAACTCCAGGCTGGTCACCAGTGGAGTTCCTGGGCTTGGCACTGGGACCAGTCCTGTTTCATATCTTTATCAATGACCTGGATGAGGGGATTGAGGGCACCCTCAGTAACTTCACAGGCAGCACCAAGGTGGGTGGGAGTGTGGATCTGCTGGAGGGCAGGAAGGCTCTGCAGAGGGATCTGGAGAGGCTGGATCCATGGGCTGAGGCCAACTGTATGGGGTTCAACCAGGCCATGTGCTGGGTCCTGCCCTTGGATCACAACAGCCCTGGGAATGCTCCAGGCTGGGACAGTGACTGGGAAGTGTCCAGCGGGAAAGGCCCTGGGGGTGTTGGTGCCAGCGGCTGGACACGAGCCCAGAGTGCCCAGAGGGGCACGAGGCCAATGGCCCCTGGGCTGTGCCAGCCATGGGGTGGCAGCAGGACCAGGGCAGTGCCTGTCCCCTGTGCTGGCACTGCTGAGGGACCTCGAGGGCTGTGTCCAGTTCTGGGCCCTCCTGGCCAGAGAGACCTCGAGGGGCTGGGGCATGTCCAGAGAAGGGAACGGAGCTGGGAAGGAGCTGAGCCCCAGGAGCAGCTGAGGGAGCTGGGAAAGGGCTCAGCCTGGAGAAAAGGAGGCTCAGTGGGGACCTTGTGGCTCTGCACAGCTCCTGACAGGAGGGGACAGCCGGGGGGGTCAGGCTGTGCTCGCAGGGAACAGGGACAGGAGGAGAGGGAACAGCCTCAGGCTGTGCCAGGGGAGGCTCAGGGTGGATATTAGAGCAAATTTCTTCACTGAAAGCATCAAACCCTGGCACAGCTGCCCAGGCAGTGGTGGAGGCACCGTCCCTGGAGGGATTTAAAAGCCATGTGGATGTGGCACTTGGTGACAGGGTTTAGTGGTGGCCTTGGCAGTGCTGGGAGAACAGCTGGACTCAAGGATCTCAGAGGGCTTTTCCAACTTAAATGATTCAATGGTTCTGTGCCTTTGGAGGAGGCATAACTTAACTGGTTCCTTTTGAGAGAGGCAGATGCTATCTCAGGGCAAAGATCAGTTGAGAATATGTTATTAATAAGAAGGTGTAACTCAAATATTAAAAAAAATACTGTACCATCTGTCACAGAGTGATTCCATCTCAAATTCTAGTTAACTTTGACTCTTCAGAATTTACTAATTTTTAAATCAGGAAAAACTTGACATTTCTAAAGCTGTTCTTTCTACCATTAGTAACAATTTGTGGCAGAGAACCGCCTTCCCTGACAAGACACAGGTTGTACCTTTTCCACATGAAATGCATTTTTTGGGTTTGGTTTTTTTTTAACTCAAAATTTGTTCAGATCGTGACTAAAAAGTTAAGTCTTCCAGCAATTAAAAAACGCAGCAATCTTAACTACACAAGTTTGGGGTCAGTGTTAAGCTTCTTAAATTATACTACTGAACACAACCCAGCAATGCTAATAATAACACCAAGGTTGTGGGTTTGACCCCCATTCACTTAAAAGCTGGGCTGGATGATCCTTGTGGGTCCCTTCCAGCTCAGAACAGACTGTGATTCTGTGTAACAGCGCTCCAGCTTTGAACTTGCTCCACCTTCTCTTTGCACAGACTCCCCAGCTTAGGTAGCGAGGTTACTTTACAGGGAACTCTTTCTTGAAGGACTGGCAAATTGCTTTTTCAACAAGAGACAAAAAATGCATAGAAAAAAAAGGAATTATAATCTCTAACACTTTAAATATTTCTTTTGAATGACTGAAGGCAGACAATAAAATGATGTATTAAAGCCTCTGAGTTGTGCAACTTGATTGACTTCAGAGAAACACCACCCAGGTTTTCCTCCTTGTTCACAGGTCAGGTTTTGAGCACAGCTCCTTCAGGCAGTCAAGAAGGCAAAGTCTCCTAAGTGGGTGCTGCTGCAACTGTCCCGTGCTGGTGCAGCCCAAAGAAGGCTCTGTAATGTGTTTATTGTTGCATAATTGAATGCTGTCAGAGCTGGCCCTGCCACCCAGCATTGCCACAACCCAGGATTACACATGGCTGTGCAGGAGCCAAACACACACTAATTGCATTCTGAGAGTCTGAGCACTCTCATTTGAACCTGCAGTTGTAAAAATAGCATTGCAGAAAGAAGTTTTCCGACTGTCTCACACTGAAAAACTTTTCCGTTTAACATGAAGCAGAATCCTCTTGTAACCGGTGCTCAAAAACTCTTCCACAAAAATAACAAACCCACATCCATGTGTACACAGACACTTTGGGAATTTCAACACCACGGAAACGAAGCTTTTCAAAGGTGTTCCTGGCATTTTCATTTCTGATTAAACTTCAAAACTTCAGCTGCTTGTTCTATTTTTTTTGCTTTACATTTTACAATTTCTCTGGGAATGCAAACTGCAACTTTTAAGCAGCTTAAAAAATCACCCATTTTAAAAACAATAAAAAGAAAGAAAGAATGGACAGGCAGCCATTGAATATTTTCCTCCTAGGGATTTGCTAGAGAAAACTATACCTGATATTCTCAAAAAATTCGAATACAGCACAGCTAATTTCTTCCTCCTCCATATTAAAAAAACCTCTCCGGATTCGCTTCACACTGGTCAAAGCTCAGGAAATTAATTTATCTGCAGAAACAACTGTTCTGGCAAAACTAATAGCAACTGAGGACTCTCAGAAGAGATGTGTCGATTATGTAATCTCCATCCCTCTCCAGAAAGGCTTTCATTATTCACTAAGTCCATACATTTATTTATTCACCTGTACACTGCACTCAATACTCAAGACAAATCTGAGCATTTTAACATCCAGCCCTAACAGGTGCTGCGTGAGGGAGAAGTGTTACAGCTAGAGATGTGCTCCAGCTCTAACCCTCCAAACCCCTCATTTTGCAGAGGCGTAGCTAACTGGGAATTACACAAAACACTTCCACTTCTGTAATGCACAAGGACTTGGGATCAAATCCACCGGGACTGTGCAGAGTTCCTGGAGTCATGCTGTCAACTGCTTTGTGATTTTATATGACTGAAGTAGCTGCATGTGGCTGCAGCTCCACAGAAGGTACCCTGCAAGAGCTTGTTGTGGGAAACAGAATCCCAATGTATTAACTGAAAATAGTAAAAGTCTTTAAATAAAACAAGGCACACACAGACAAACTCCAGACGTAAAGCACTGGGGGAAATGAAGGACTAACATGAGGTAACTGCTATTTTCAGAGCTCTGCAGCCTCACGCGAAGATGAGAACAGTTTTAATTCCAAGTCTGTTTATAAACACCAGGAGGGGAAGTTTCAGCTGGCTGCAACAAAAGTGGAAAGCAAAGGGTTGGCATTTCTGATTCTAAAGTTTTGGACAATGAGAAATGGAGGTTACAAACTACTTATTTCAACAGGCAAGATAAAAGGGATCAGGGACAGTATCACAGAATCACAGAATGGTTTGAGTTGGAAGGCACCTCAAAGCTCATCCAGCCCCACCCCCTGCCATGGGCAGGGACACCTTCCACTGTCCCAGGCTGCTCCAAGCCCTGTCCAGCCTGGCCTTGGACACTGCCAGGGATCCAGGGGCAGCCACAGCTTCTCTGGGCACCTGTGCCAGGGCCTGCCCACCCTCACAGGGAACAATTCCCTGCCAGTATCCCATTGATCCCCGCCCTCTGGCAGTGGGAAGCCATTCCCCCTTGCTCTGTCTCTCCATGCTCTTGTAAGTAATATAATAATATAAAAATAAATATATTGTGTACCTTCTGCTCCCCACTATGTGGAGGCAATCACTTAATATTTTCATGGGTAGCCACCTTTTGTTTGGGATTAAATCTTAATAATTCCACATTTCCAGCTGTATCCATGTGTCTAAAATTCTAGTAATGGAATACAGCTTTGCACTTGCCTCTCACCCTGTCCAGAGTTGTCTCCAAATACCTCTCCAGCTCCCGGTGTCATGCCTGTCCTGCAAAAGCTCTGTTCCACACTGGTGAGCTCCTTCCATGACCTGAGGAAATGTTCTTCCCCAACAGAGAGCAACCCATGTGTTGCCAAGGTTGCATAGAGAAGGGAAATTTTTCACACAGCTGGGCAATCCCAGAGTTCGTGCACCAGGACAAACCAAACCAGGCTCCATTTACTGTGCAGCAAGGGCAGCAGGGAGAGAGCTCCTCTCTTGCCATCAGGAAAGCTTTTCAAACCGAGAGAGAGAAGAGATGTTTGAAGGGAATGAATACATCTATACTGTATACCATACCCACAGTAGGAGTGGGTAATATCTTTACAATGTGCAGCAGTATCTTTATTTTCAGGCTGGTGGCTTATCCTCTCTCCAGACCTGAGGGAGAGCAGGGCTGGTACAGGGACAGCAGTGTGTGACGTGGGCACTGCGCCCCTCGTCCATGCAGTTGTGGCAGCAGATGTAACTGCTGGCACAGGAACTATTCCTCCCTCAGACAAACAAGCTAAAGTGTTAAAATGTTTTTATAATCACAAACCACATTAGTTACACAAGTCTATCTGAGCCACCACGACAGCAATGACACCACTGGTGTGTGATGGAGAGCTCAGCTTCAGCTGAAACATTCAAAGCAAACCCTTGTCTGCGATGCTTCTTAGCAACACAAATACCTTTCCCTAAAATAAAAGTGTTTCTAGTAGTGATATTTGGACAGTACCCAAATAATTATCCTTATCCAAAAATGTCTCTGTGTTTATGAAAGTGGAAATGAAGACAGGCTGGGAGAGCTGGGGGTGTTCAGCCTGGAGATGAGAAAGCTCTGGAGAGACCTCAGAGCCCCTGCCAGTGCCTAAAGGGCTCCAGGACAGCTGGAGAGGGACTGGGGACAAGGGATGAAGGGACAGGACACACGGAATGGCTTCCCACTGCCAGAGGGCAGGGACAGATGGGAGATTGGGAAGGATGAGGGTGGGCAGGCCCTGGCACAGGTGCCCAGAGAAGCTGTGGCTGCCCCTGGATCCCTGGCAGTGTCCAAGGCCAGGTTGGACAGGGCTTGGAGCAGCCTGGGACAGTGGGAGGTGTCCCTGCCCATGGCACAGGTGGAATGGGATGAGCTTTGAGATCCTTCCCAGCCCAAACCAGTCTGAGATTCTGTGAAATTGTACTTCTTTCCCATCTCTGTTTGCTCATCACTCAGAACATGCTGCCTTCTGATCTGACTACAGGCTTCCAACTTGGTGCCTATTATTAGCTGCTTACACCAGTTTTTGGTGATTCAGACAACTGTTCATGGCACTGTAACTGCAATTGTCAGTACACTGTGCTCTTGAAGAAGACGACAAAACAGTGTCAGTAATGAGCTCCACACAGATTTCAGGCAACTCCTTGATGACATGACATGACTAATAATCCAATATTGCTAATGACTAAGATGGTGAAAATCCAGACATGCATCAAGGCTTTTAGTTAAATATCAAGAATTAAAATGTTTATGCCACATCTATAAAAACTTTACCCAAAAAGCTACTTAAAAATGTTGTTGGAATTAAGGCTCAAATATCTGGAAGATAAAAGGATTCTACTGCTTTTCAGCTGCCTCTGAAGACATCGTGTCAACACCACCTAAACCCAACTGTTCTCACACTTCCTGACCTCTTTTACACATTTCCCTTTCCGCAAAAGCTTCTGTTTCCAACGGAAAAAGAAACAGAGTAAACACAGATCTGTTTCTAGTGTAATAAAAGCACATTAATATTTTCCAAACCCTAAACTATTTCACCTCCAAATTCTACACTCTCACATCTCCCTTGGCCCAGGTGTGTACGGAGCAAGCCCTTCCCTCTCAGCAGTCACACAGCAAGGTGACTGTCCCTGAGGTTGAGGTGTGGCAGAAAAGCCTCTCCTCCGTGTAGCAGCAGCAAACCAAGAGGATTTCCAACAAGAGGAATTGTCTCCAAACAGCCCAATCGCTGCCCAGATCTGTGAGGATTCAATCTCTTCATCTCTCCCATCAGTTTCACTGTCATGGCCCTGCTTCCTCATGTGCACTTACAATGAAATCTGGAGAGAAAGATTATCCTGAAGTCTCTTATTCCTCTTCCAACATGATTTTTAAACTTTACCTACAGACTCTTTCATACATTATTTGGTGTAGCATTAGAAGATTGGCCTCAAAAAACAACCTTACAAGAACAGAAGTTATCCTATTAAAAGGTCACTTGCCTTTACTTATGTATGATATATTAAATTTGTATATCCAGTTTTGTTGAAAAATGTAGGAACATTTTTCTGCTGGGGCTTTCCTGCTTTCCCAATTATGAATGTAAGGAAAGCATGTTCTATGAGTAGAATTTAATTTATTTATGAATTAGTTGACTAATAAAATGAACTTACAAGGAAAGTGCATCGGCTGTTGAAGAGTGTCAGACTTTAGAGGGCACATTAGAGTTACACTGGTCATTTATTGAAGACATTAGTTTTAAATTGCTGCCAAGGCTATCTATAGACAAATTACAGAAAACGTGCTTGGGCTTTGAAAAAGACATTTTCCTCATTTTGGTCTCCATTTTAAATGGGAAATAACTCTGTCTCTCTTCTCCAGCCCACAGTGCAAGGACATTTCCCTTGTAATACAAAATTGCATTAAAAATAAAAGCAGTAAAAGACAAACCTGAGTTGGCAGGTTTTTTTCCCTCTGTAAATGAGAGTACTGGAAAAATAGGTGCTGAGGTACCCCGGTAATAACCCTAGTCTGGAAAATGCTAGGTTTTGAGATATTAATAAAATTCAGAAAAACATTCCAAGTCAATATCTGAGCTAGGTGCCAAGTGCTTGTCTGCACTGTTCCCCAAGAAGCTCATCCCTGCCTGGCAGCACTGACTGATCCTCACATCCCTGTGCTGGCAGGCAGGACAGGAGAGCATTTAAAGCATCAGCAACGCCAGTCCACTCCCACCTCCAAAAACGCTGGTTTGAAAAATTCCGCAGAAACTCTGGAAATCAGGTGGCTGATAGACACAAAGGATAATCTTGTCAGAGCAGATTAGCTTCTGGATCTGCTGGATTCTTCCATTCCATGCTTTGTTTGCAATAAATGGCAACTGGCCGTGCCCAGGTAAGTTACACCTTGTGAACAGGGGACAGCCAAGCCTCAGCTTCCAAAAACCTTCACCGTGCCTCCAGTCCAAAACCCAGTTTTTATTTTAAATCCAAGCTATGTTTTATCCACTTCATATTTTTTGAAAGCCTTTCACATGTAAAAAACCTGCAGCTGTTAAGACTCTCCGAAGAACATACAGGCTGCAAGTCTGAGCAAATCAGGATAATTGCAAGAAAAATGTAGCAAGTGTGCAAGGCTTCAGGCTTTGGGAGAGGGGTATTTTTAGACTGAGAGCTGAAGAATGTCTCCAGGACATCGGGCTAGACAGTGAGGGCAACAGAAGGGGGAAATGTCAGAGCAAGAGGCTACAGAAAGCTTATGGAGCTGCAAGTGCCCAAATGTGATTCTTTCCAAGCAAATAAATTTGCCGTCTGCATCTGTTCATGGGTTTCACTGAAAACGAGAAAATCATCACTCCATATGCAAGATGCAACCCAGTGCATTAAAAAAAGGCACAGAGCAGTCTTTTCAGATAAATTAAAGCAATTAGAAAAAAAATCAATGCTTATGAAACACCGTTGAGCGCTTTTGCCTCCTTGTTCTTACCAATATTTCTCTGAGAAAAGGACTTATAAATAAAATTTATGTTGAGAAAAACATTTGATACAGGGGTAGTGGGCTCCAGAGAAAGAGGAGTTTATTTGTTCTTTTTAAGGAATAACAAACTCCAAAAATATTCTCCAAAATATTCTTCAGCAAGCAAACTGGAGGATTTTAACCGGGACAATGTCCTTATTTACCTTTTATTTCCTAATTTCTTAATGTCTGAAAAACTTTTCCATTAAAACTACACAGTGTTACATTGTGTCACAGTGTAAACAGTGACAAATTGACAAGCTAATTTTTATTTTTCAAAAGCATTCAACAGTGTAGCAAAGGTTTCTTCTTAACACGTCTGGCTTTTTCCCTTCGCAAGAGCAGCCGGGAGCATCCCCGGGGTGCAGCACAAAGGCAGCTCAGCACAAACATCTTCAAAGCCTGGGAGGGACAAAGAGCCAGCATGGTGCTCAGTGACAATGCTGGTATGAGCACCAAGCTGCAGGAAAGCCCCGTCTCTGCTGGGAGGAACAGTCACTCCAAGGATGCCAGTGCCAAGCTGTCCTTCCTCAAGAGCAAAGTCACAGGCTGGAGAGCCAAGGCTACCTCACCCAGTGGGAAAAACCATTGGAATGGAGAAAGTAGTTCACAATCTGCAGATTGGAATGACTTTCATGGTTTACAAGTGAATTTAACTTTTTGTTATGCCGCTTCCCAAAATGCTGTCTTTTCTGTTATTCTTGTGTGTTACATTTAAATTGGCTTCTCAATTCCTGAATTAAACTCCTTTAACCAAATCCAGACAGAGTTAATGGTCTGTTAGCACAGAGCAATTTTGAAAGCTATCTTTGAAACATATTATTCAACTGAGACAAGGCTCATTCAACTCTTTTACCCTTACTCAGTTTTCAAAAGGTAGGATAAAAGGGTTAGGATTTTACTATGTGGGAAACAAATTAGGTGGGAGCCCTTTGGGATGCTCTCGGTATGGGCTCTCTAGAAGACACAGACCCAGCAGGCAGATCAGATTTTTGTGGTTATTGCACCTTTTGGTCAAATTTGGCTGCCTGGACGTTAGGAACCACAAAAGCAGACAGTGCTCTGCTGCCAAGAAGGGAACATTTCAAAACGAAATTACCCAAATCATGTGCTTGCCTCTCTTTACGGGTACTTGGAGGGCCCATAAACAGCTCTGCACTGCAGGAGCAAGAACTCCCTGTGCTAACCCAGGGCAGAACTAGCACTGCCA
Organism: Acanthornis magna; assembly: GCA_036785705.1. NCBI lineage: Eukaryota > Metazoa > Chordata > Aves > Passeriformes > Acanthizidae > Acanthornis > Acanthornis magna. Next base: position 533,546 of record JAWUZG010000168.1, read on the forward strand.
CTCCTCCTGTCTGGCCAACATCTGCAACAGTTTAGTCTAAAAAAATAAAATAAAATACATCTATCTCATTATATACTTCTCAGGGGCTGGTTCACTGACTCCTCCAGCTCACAGACAAGGGGGTACTAAACCCAAGGTGAAAACCCTCTCACCGATCCAGCGGGGATGTGCTGAGCTCCCCAGGGCAGAGCAGGATCTCCCTGCATGTTTCCTGCTCTCACTCAGCATCCAAGGGAGGACATGCTCCCCTCTACACCCAAAGCCCAGGAGCCTGTCAGTCAGGGCATGATACACCACCGTTCCATTCCTTGCTGCAGCTGTTTTGGCACATTTGATGTCTTGAGTCGCTCAGCAGCACTTGTGAGGGTAGTTCTGATAAGCTCCCTGCACACTTATCTCCCCTGAAAGCAGGTGGAAGCAATCACTTCCCATCTCAACAGGCAAAACATCTCCTGCTCTGCTCTTACACAGCCTTTTATTGTTTCTCCTGAGTTTCCTGCCCAAGAGCAGAATCATATGGGAGCTTAAACATCCTTCTCCATTCTGGTATAGACACACCAAGACATTCTAAGTGCAACCCACCTCAACCCATCTTCCTGCACAGTGAATCTGACAGCTCATACGACTCCACTGGCTCTGCTGCCCCTTGGGACAAGGGCTCTGCAGGAGCACTATTCCCTTCTGTCAAAACTAAGTGTATCTATTAATCCATCTCCATTCAGGGAAGAGGTTCATAAACCATCTAGATCATGCTACTCTACAACTACAGTTACATTTCAGACAGCAAAAGCAATAACCAAGCCTTCAAAAAGCTGTTGCAGCAGCATATCATTTTAGCAGAACCTTTTGATGTCAGTCAAAAATATTGCTGAATGTCTACTTTCAGGGGAATAGTCCTTGGAAGACAAGAGTGTCTGGCTGTACAGAGGCTCTGGAAAAGTCCTTTGCAGCTCAGCATTTGCACACCAGGTTGGGCCAGTGTCAGAGAGGATGGAACTGTGGCTGCTCCGGTGGGACATGGCTCTTGAGGGGCTCACCTGGCAAAGGGGAGAAGCTCAGGGACAGAGCAGCACAATTATGCCTCTGTAATTATGCCAATAAACTCTGTGTGTGGACACTGCACATCTGCTGAGGAGGTAGCAGAACTCTGGCAGAACAGGCACTGCTATTGTTACACCATTCAACTTCTCCTGTAAATAAGCCCTAAAAATAATTTTCTAGATAAATCAGGCTTGCAACATGAAGAAGGGAAGCTTTAGACCAAACCCACTTCAAAGTGTTCCCAAGGCTGTATCCTGCTGCCAAGGCAGGGCACAGCAGCACTGCCTTCCTTCCACATGCTGCTTTGCAGAACAACGTCAGTTACTTAAAATTTAGATTAGAATAACTTTGCAATTCTAGGAGGATGGGCATTGATGCTGAAACACGACAAACCAAAAGTGAAAAATGGATGCCTTCAAAGAATTAGAGATTTTCATTGCTTAGACAGCAGCTCTGAAGAGCTGGACAAGCTTCATGCACCCCGGACTATGGGACAGTTGCAAAGTGTACTCAGAACCCTACAAAAAATTTATTGTGCAAGTCAGAAACTACTTTTATCAATGTCTGATAAATCTTATTCTTGAGCAATTTAAATCTGCCCAGCTGTGTGAGAGTATTCCCCACGAGTCTTGGAGACACCAGGGCGCCATTATCAAACACAGAGACACTGAGAGAGCAAAACCACACGAAGCTGCCTGGGACTGTTCCCGGGGAGTTGCTGAGGTTAAGCACAACCAGCCAGTGCCTCAAAGAGCATGGAAAAGCACAGGAGGGGCTTTTGAAGCTTATTCCTAGTGGCATGTTTCCTCAACAATACCTATAGCTGTTTGTTCCTTGCCATTTAGCACCAGCTGGCACAGAACTCTCACGCAAACGTGGTGGTGAAAGGCTGAAGGTCCTGCGGTGTATCCATGAACCCATGGCACAGACTGCTGCTGCTCTCTGCAAACACCACCCTGGAAATCTGCTCCCTTCAACTAATGACCCTTAATTACCCTGACAGGAGGGGGCAACCAGGTCAGGGTCAGTCTCTTCTCCCAGTGAGAGGACAAGAGGAAACAGCCTCAAGCTGTGCCGGGGAGATTCAGGACATAAGGAGGAATTTCTGCATGGAAAGAGCGGTCAGGCACTGGCAGGGGACTCCCACCATCCTTGGAGGTGTCCAAGAAGGCCTGGAGGTGGCACTCAGTGCTCTGGGCTGGTGACAAGGTGGGGATTGGTCACAGGTTGGACTTGATGATCCTGGAGGGCTTTTCCAGCCTCAACCATTCAGGGATTCCAGTACAGACAGGCTGTCCCATTTAACCTGCTCTTCCCCCCGTAAGAGCTCTGCTCTGCAGTCCCACCAGCTGGAGAGCCTCTGGGTTTTCATTGCAAAGGGGTGGCAGGGATCAGTTGTGCTGTCATTCCAAGTGTTTTGTTTGCTCTTTGCACACACACACAAGCAGGTTTTCATTCTAAAAGCCTTCACATAAAAGGCCTGTTTATGTTCAGTGGGATTTTACTGGAAAGAAAAAAAACCTCCAGCTTCAAAGCAATGGGTCAAACTGCCCAGCAGGACAATCTTGCCATGGTTTCCCTTACTTCAAATGACCACCTCCAAGTAACAAAACCTTTATCATATACTCACATTGTAATATCCACAATTGCATGGATTATTTAATATCTCCTTTTGATAAGCTTACATTTTAAATTATTTAAATATTAAACTGTGTTTAAATTCATTCAAATAAAATTTTAAAAGGAAATTTATTACAGAATTTGCAATGCGCTTCAACAGAATTGAAAAACCTGTTTTGCCTAGTCTTGCCTTAATTTAACTAGCAATAATTAAATTTTAATTTGTACCATCTTACCTCAATCAATTTGTTGGCATGTTCACGGAAAACCTGGGCATATTCTTTAACTTCTTTTTCATTCCCATTCTTGGCAGCTTCAATCAATACTAAAAGAGGAACATTTGTTTCCAGAAAAGAGTCTGAAACATGGTCCATAACAGCTTTGCGCAGCTAAAATAAAATAAAAGATTGAGTTATTCTTCAGTAGTGTTCCACTGCTGTTTCCCTCTTACTGTATTAATATGTAAAGCTTAAACTACTTTTGTCATTGATCCTTTTTCCTTTGTGTGACCAAGGCTTTCCCCACACTAAGTCTTGTCTACACACTTTTTGCTTCAATTTAAATTAAATCTCCTTAAAAAATGGATTCGTTATAGAAGTGCAAGTCACCAGTTTGGCCACAAATATTGATTTAGCAGCTCATATTGGTTTTGTCTGAGTAAATTTGCTGCTTTCCCTCAGCTGATTAAACAACACACTGATTTAACTTTTTTATTTTTCTGCTCGAATAAAAACATTTTTCAACAAACCGGATCCATATTCTCGCTTACTCAAAAAATGGGAATATATTGCTTTAAAACCAAACAGACAAAAGGTTGATACTACATAAATACAGTTCCCAAACAAAATAGATTGAGATGAACACCACCAGCATTATAAAACATCACTGATTATCTTCAAAAGCTATAAAGTGAAAGTTTTTTGGGGGGGGTTGGTTGGGTTTTTTTATTTCTCTTGGCATGAGGATGATCAAGAATCCAACATCTTTATCACACAGTTAACAGGGAAGTGCATTCCCACCCCATGCTTCCCTCTGAGCTTCACACTGGAAGCTTACAGCTTTTAATTCACTGAAAACAGACCAGCAAACCCACCGCCCACGAGAAACTAATCCCCAGACAACATTTCCAGGAGGGCACCCATGAAGCACTGCACTCCTTTGTCCCAGCCAGTCCCACCTGTACCACAGTCATTACCTGTCTGCGCAGGTCTCTGGTCTTTTTGGTCATTTTATCAATGGCAGAGTTCAGGGCATCGCTTCTTTCCTTGCGTCCAGCCTGAAAAACAGCAGACAGAGAGGTCAACAGGTATTCAGAGTCTCAAAGTACAACCAGTATTATTAATTTCAAGTATTTTGTCAGCTTCTTTTTCTATTTTTTAGGTTTGTAAAGTGATTATGCACACTGGCAGCAGAGTCTCCACCTCCCTGATAAGGCAGTCACTGCTCCCTCCACACCCCATCCCCAGGAATCACACAGCACTGCCTGTGAGAAAGCAGCCAAAAGACCAAAATCAAAAGTCAAATCCTTATAAACCATTTGTTGGGTAAGAAATTCAACATTTCAACTGAGTCTCCAGGCCAACCCATAGGGAGCTGCCAAGGTTTGATCCAGCATATTTTGTGTGAGCCCTGTTGCTAGAGAGAGCAAAGGGCCAGGCAGCAGGGGCAGCTTCCTTTTTCCATCAGACACTGGGTCAAAAATAACCTCATTTGTATCAAATTAAGAGTTAGATAAGACAGTGGTGGTGGTCTGGTTTTGCTGGGAGTTTTTTCTGTACAATATAGTTTATATTAGGGTTTCAAAACACACTTTATGCAACCACAATCCAATTTCTGAAGTCCTAAGCCACAATCAATATAATTATCCAGTTGAGAAGAAAAAGCATTTAGCAGTGCTGCAGTGAGGGTATGCCAGGTATCAATTCTCCAGGTGACAGGCTGGTGTGAAATATCTGGGTGAACAGCCTTGAATCTAAAACATCAAGTCCACTCTACAGCAGAAATAAAAAATGGGGCGGAGGGAATTAGGATGTTGTAATGTCATTATAGAGTAATGAATTATTGAAGATTTGTCACCTCCATGATCAAGTTATTTGATTCTCATCACAAAAGGCAACTGAAAAGTGACTGAGGCTAAACCCAGGAGCTCACTGTGACGCTGCCACCGCCTTTGGCAGCCCCGGCGCTGGACCATTCTTTGCTCTATGTTCAAAAATCAAAGCTGAAGGCTCTAAATAAAGTGAAGATTAATGCACTGATTTACCCAACACTGCTGATCCCCTGCTCAGGGGATATGACAGACAAGACTCCCTGATCGATGGTTTTGTCCCTGGCATGCTGGTGGCAGTGGGCAGTGCTGGCACCCTGGGGGGACAGAGGAACATTGACCCCAGAAGCTGCCACCAGGCATGGCCCCAGCCCCAAGATGCTCCGAGACACAACCCGCAGTGGCAGCTGCTGCTCCTGCTGATGTTTCACACCCGTTTACCCACGGCAACGTGACCATTTTACTGACCCCACAGCACCCCTCCCCACACACGTGGGGTTTTTTCCCAGGAATATGTTTGGACCTAAGATATATGCTCATCTATTATGCAGAAAGCCAAACATTCAGCTGCTCCAAGAAGTGCCATTTTACTTCTCCCTGGGTGCTCCCACATTACCATTTTAACAAGAAGCAGGAACAGGCATTTGAAGCGAGGCCACCCATCAATTCCACTTTGCTGTCCCTGGCTTCACAGCCCACAGCAGCCTCAGTGCACAGCACCAGATGCCTTCTGGATGAGAGGAAAACCAAGAGATGGCTTCCACTAATGGACATTCAGTTCATGAGACCACTATGCAAAACACCCCAAAAAGCACATTAGTCTGAGCAGCACTGATTTCTCACTGCTGATCTGTTCCTATGAAACTACACCACATACTAGCACAGAAAGAGCTGTACAATCCAACCCCACTAGATTTTAGGAAGGCGGCTCCAGTTTATTTCCACATTCTCGGCATTCAGAAGCTTTAGTACAGAAGCTTGTCAAAAGCATGACCAGAATTTCCTTCGGAGGGCTGCAGGATAAAGCACCCTGCTAATTTAGCTGCGGTGATTTAGCACAGAGAGCTAAATACTAAACCCCAGACTAACTGGAGTCTGTCATTAGGGCTGAGAGGGGACAGAACAGGACAGACCCAGGACACCTTGGTGGCTACAGACACCCTGCTGCCATTGACATCTAAAACCATCACAGCCAATTCTAACCAAGGTCCTCTGGAGACAACAATGTTGAGTTTTGCCCAACTGAAGTTTCTTGACCTTTTTTTTTTCCTGCCTAAATTGCAACAAAAACATTGTGGGGCCAATCAAACCCCATTAGGACCTGGTGGAACGCATGAAGACCTGCACAGCCTGTGGCCCCAGGAACCCTCCCAGGCACAGAAACTCACTGAACCTGACCACAATATCGTCACTTTGTCCAGGCTCCCACACACCTTGGGAATTTTACCCATTGGCTCCACCCTACAGCTCAAAAGTCCTGTTTGAGCTGGTCTCCCTCTCTCAAGTAATAAATCATGCTTTCAAAGCTCCAAGTGCCAGTTTAGCACTTCTGGGTAATTTGTTCCACTAACCAATTAGCCTTACCATTAAAAACTGGTCCTCATGTCTAGTGTGAACCTTCAGTGAGGAGCCAGCTAATGACCCAGCAGCACAAGGCAGCCCAGCCATCAGCTCCTGCTATCCACAGGATTAGGAGGACTCACAAGGGTGAAGCCCAAATATTCAGATTTCTAATAGGATTTTTAGATATTCAGCACAAAACTCTGCTGAGGGAATCACAAGCCCTGCAGTCAGTGAGCAGCTATTAGAATCAGTAGATTTAATAGGGTCATGATGACCATGTCAATCATTCTGTAGTATGATATCCCAACTCTGTCCAGTCTCACAGATAATAAATTTAGCCACGGTGCAAATTTACTTTAAATTAAATCAGATCTTTATCAAAAAGGATAGAATAGACGTTAAAAATTGCTCGTTTCCCCCACCCCCTTATTCTCTGCTCTTCCCCCACCATTGCTGCCCTGCTTGGAGAGCAACACAAACATTCCCTGTCACATCCCTGCAGTCCCAGCTTACACCACCATCCCCAGCAGGACTTGTTTTAATGCTCAAAGCAAAGAAAGGGGATTTGTATACAGGGAGGGGAGTGAATCACCATTTCTGTCACAAAGTATTCCTGCTGTAGGTGTGCCATCTGAATTCAGACAGCCAAAAGACAGACCCAAGCTTTTCCTATCGCTATGGAGGTTAAATCCAACAATCCAACTAATCCCACCCGATTTGTAGAGGCACAGGAGCATGGTGGTGGTGGTGCATTCCACAGGATCCAGCAGAGCATGTGCTGTAACCAGCTACTCAAAGATATGTTTTCGTAGCTAAATAATCACAAATATCTGTTGTTAATCTTACAGGTTCATGATCAGTTTGGGTTAAACTGAGACCACAGAGCTATTGAGAGAGGTGGTGTCTCCTGCTCAGCACCACCTCACAGCATCCCTGCAGAGCCCAGCATCCCTCCTCCCCAAATCAGCACCCAGATGTGAGCCAGACGTGCCACCACTGCCCCACCTGCTACCCACCACACAACTACCCAAAAAGGATGGTTGGCAGAGAGGTTTCTGCTTCAGGTAATCTGAGAATTGTCTTCTGGGCAGCATCCTGGTTAACGATGGGAGTTGAAAAAGTGACAAATGAGTGCCTAGCACACCATCCTGGGGCAGGCAGTGGTGTGTCACTGTGCCACCTCTGAAAAATTGACAAATGAGTGCCTAGCACACCTTCCTGGGGCAGGCAGTGGTGTGTCACTGTGCCACCTCTGAGCTCTGCTTCCAGGGGAAACAGGACTCAGTGCTCAGGTGCATTCTGTCCCATGCTTTGTTTAGCCTTGCCACCCAGCCCAATTCCACAGGGATGACCATCCACAGCCCTCCATCACTGTGACAGCAGGAGCTGCCAACAAATTCCAGATAGAGCAGTGCTGATTCCAGGCCAGGCAGTGTGAGCAGTGAAGTGTGACCCACACGAATTCCAGCAGTGTTTTCACATCCAAGGCAGGACTGTGCCCTGGTTTGCTGCAGGAAGGAGTCTCCCACAGCCAGCCCAGAGCTCAGCAAAGCACAAGGGACTGCATGGCATCATCTAGGGTTCAGCAAGAACCTCAACGACAATAAAGCTGCCTGCACTGTGGCTGGCAATGCCACAGCACTCCCACACCAACATCCCTCCCCCCCATGGCCAGGCTGCACCACAGAGAGGGGAAGGGTGGCTCCTGCTCCTTCCTCATACCCTGGTGGGAGGAAGAATTAGAATGTGCAACCGGGTGCAGAGAGCTGCCACACAGGGAGGTGACAGCCACCACACCATGCCACCACACACGCCCTTTACTCCCAGAAGACAAGGACACCCAACCTACAGTGCCTTGTCCTGTCCCTCCCACTGCCCTCCCTAAAGGACTCTCCAGCTGGCCTGAAGCCCTGGGCACATCTGCTGCTGCTGGATCACCTGAGACATGCCTCGGTCTCATGTGTCTCCTGCCCAGGGCTCAGTGCTACCCCAGCTCACAGCAGCACATCCGAGTGACAGAGCGCACACAGTGACACTCCAGCCACACGTCCCTGCTCACCTCCTGCCTCACAGCCCTGTGGTCAAAAAGCAGCAACACTCCCGTGGTCCCTGAGGTGCTCCCACCCAGCAATAATGCCCACAGCCATTCCTGCAGGAAGAGGGCTGAGCTGAGTGCCCATGCAGTGCCACACGGGTGGCTGCATGCCCCAGGTGCTGCAGTCTCACCTGCAGCTCCAGGGCTCGCACCCTCCAGGTCCCCAGCAGAGCAAAGTCACACAGCTCCCGTACCTACATCAAGTAAAATTAGCTTATATGTTGCTCTTAATATACTAGGAAGGCTTCCACAAGATGTCAGCCTAACTAAATGACAACGCTCGCCTCAGGGTGCAATTCTACTTTCCCAGCGCATGGCTTTAGCAGGAAAACCAGTTGTGCTGCTGCTCCAGGAGTGGGGTAAGTGAGAAGCCCCACTACTGCTCCTAGCAAACTTATTCCTGCAAATTTCCCAGTCCACGTTGCATGCGAGGGTTCAGGCTGCCATTAAGCTCCCGCTGTGGCAGAAGTGCCCTGATGGTATCAGACATGGTTTTCTTTGCCAGGCAATGAGTTTTCAGTATCAGAAGAAATGCATTTGCATGAGTTTTCTGGGGGTTTATTCTCAGCCTGTTACACCTTGACACCCCAGGCAGCTCCCAAGGAACAATGCGAATGTTACTGCAGTGTTCTAGACTTAGGAGACTCAGATGCACACTTGTGGTAATAACTGTTATTTCACAGCAAGTGCACATAAAAACATGTTTTGCTAAGAAAAGCGCCCATAAAGTTCGCGTTAACAGCTTCCTAAACAGGAAACTCACTGGCAGGGTGCTAAATAGCCCTTGTTTGGTTAAGGGCCAAAGAATGGAGAGCTTCAGAAAAGGAGCAACTCACCGTGTTTGAACACTAACTTTTAACTCTGTGCCAAATTACACAATCTTAACGTGGGAGGTACCTACCAGAAGATATTGATGCAAAAAAGCAAAATGTTTCGAATGATACCTAATTTCAGTCTCCTGGTAAGAGCAGAAGAGGCAGCACTTGGGAGGGCTAACAGCTGACCTCAAATTATACTCTTTGGAATGTTGTTGTTAAATGTTATGGTAACATATTGAAATGTTATTAGAATTCAAAACAACACTTCAGATCAGGGTGTTGCACAGAGCAGCTCCAAGAACTGTCCGCAGGTGCTGTGGAGCCGCGGTTCTGTCCAACAGCTGGCAGCTGAGCCTGAGCTCTGTACACTGAGCATTGAACAGGGAGAAACTCTTTAAATAGGTTTATGTAATTTCTTTGCATGTATTTCTTTCACCCTGGAGCAAATGTGAAGACATTTACTATGGCAGAGCAATTTAAGAAATTTATCCAACATTTCCTAATTTGCTTAATCATTAAAGACAGTTACTCTCCTGACAGGTTCAGGGTAGAGTTTATTTGTTTTGCTTTAGCTTTTTTGGGGGGGTTTTGAGGTTTTATTCTTGTGTGTTTTTAAAGAGCTCACCTTGTCCATCCCTTCACTTTCCACTCAGTGCTCCCCTTGAGTCTGCCCATCCCAGAAAGGGAGCACCAGAGGCAGTGTTACCATCCACCACAGGACAGCCAAGGGAGAAGCAGGCAGAAAACAGCAGGTCTTAGTTTAAGCAAGTACCTCTGAGGAACCAATGCAAGGAACCAACACTCAATAACAAAGGTAAACAGCCATTTCATTTTAAAACCTTTTGACACAATTCATCTTGCACCATCTGCATGGGAAGTTTGTTATTCTCAGCTCATTCCAGATCTTAGGGGTTGGAGGTGATACCTCACTGCTACACAGCAAACATTTTCAAGTGTCCCCTACTACATTATTGCTTTATATCTCACAACGAAATAAAATAAAGCTTATCCAAGTTGCCTGGAGTGGGAAACCAACACTCCCCTGCCGCACTTATTGAGCCACGACCAGAGCAGTGGCTCTGAAGGCTGTACCTGCACATGCATCCTAAAAACCCATAAAAATGTCAATCAAGCCTGGTCATTTACCCTTCAGGACCAGCTGTCCCAGAGGAGAGGTTGCTCTGCATAATGGGGCAGTGAACCTTTCAAGCAAGCAAACATCCCTAAGAGCACTGTCCTCCTCCTCACGGTGTGCACGCTCCAGCCAGAGCCCGGCGGGGCTGGAGCAGCACACGCAGCTCTGCAGGGGCACAGCTCTGCACAGGATAACTGCTACAGACCCACCCTGCAGCCAGGGGCTCATGGAGGCCGTGTCCCCTTTTCTGAGGGGACACACAGCAGCAGCACATAGCGGATGACCACAAGGAAACCCTCGCACCGCTCCCAGCCTTGAATGTGAATACCAACCTCACCATTTCCTCCCTGCACTCCACTGCCCAGGAAAAAGCAAGTACAAAAGCCACCGTTTGGGAGGAGAAAATAGATTTTCTAGTTTCATAACCGCACACTGTCAAGCTGGATTCCAATTAAATTTTTCCTGTGCCCTAACACAAGCTTGGTTTTTTCCAGAAATTTCTCCTGGCTTGAAGTGCTCGCTTCCGTGCCCTGCTCCCGGGCTGTACTTCCTGACACACCAGCTCCGGCTCCACCACTGCTCTCTGCACTTCTGCAGGGACCACAGTCGCACAGTTGTCACACGGAGCTCTGAGCTGCCCAATCCCTCTCACCTCCATGAAAGCTGGTGCTGACCAGCATTCTCTATTCAAACTCTGCGCATTTTGCATCTAAAAGTTCCTTTCACGCAGGGAGATGTAGCAGCAAAGTGGGAGCAGGCAGCACTCAGGCACTTCCACCCGCGGCTCTGCGCTGCTTTTAACCCCAGCTGAGCAGAGCCGGCGCAGATGTGGGGGGAGCAGGGTGCTGCAAGTCTCTCCTGCTCCTTCTACCGCGGGGACGAAGGACTCCTGCCGTTGGATTTTTCCCCCTCTATCAGTGGTCTTTAACAAGATCACAGTATGCAGCACAATGCTTTAAAACAGCAAAGCTTCTGGAAAACCCAAACAAAAGGAACGTCACCAGGTGACGTCAGCCTATATAGAGCCCTGTGTGGTCGCAGCGCATAAGCAAATCCATTCTTGTACCGCTTCCCTGAAAAGCTTTTCAGTAAATGCACTCATGCTACTACAGGAGCTTCTCTCAGCAATAAGCCACCCATCTGCCATCAACAAGTTAGGACTAAAGGAAGCCACAGCTGCGGAAAAGGAAAACGTGAGCTTCAATTAACCAGCTGAGCAGCCACGGAGGACGAAAACTTGTATTAAGATTTAAAAATTGCAGACCTGTCAGAGGAGATCAAGGCAGCAATTTCAAAAGGAATATTCCAAGAGAGCATCGTGGATTTTGCACTAATATCAAAGGACACTAAACCCAGTCAATTATTCAAGGCTGTCTTACATTAGAGCCTTTCACAGACTCACGGCGTTGAGTCTCAAACTACGACTGAATGCACCCTCCAATGTGCTCAAAAGAATGGGTAAGTTCCTGCGTTTCTCTGTTCCTTGTATAATGAATGACAGCTCTGCTTTAAAGGAGCAGTTAAGATGCTAAAGCTGATTGCTCTGCACTGAACCTTATGAAAAAAATGTTTTCCGATAGTGCCACTGTAACCCTCCGTAATCGAGATAAAGCCTCCTCCTAAGTGTAATGTCCAAGTATTCGGTTTGTCGTAGTAAGTTGTTTCTTGCATTTAGAATTAGCTTGTTGGAAATGCATGGCAATGTTATCTGCAGTGAAATCTTCCACCGTGATGTTCCAAGTGTACTGATAAGGCTATCCTATCTTGTTGTTTTCCTAAATTATATTCTGCAGGCTTACATTTCAAGTGGCCATTAGGGGCTCGTATGCTGGCAGCACTATATGCAATGAGTATGGTTTTAAAAATGCTGCCTGCCTTGGGCATGGCTTGTCCACCAAAATGTCGCTGTGAGAAGCTGCTCTTTTACTGTGACTCTCAGGGGTTTCACTCAGTGCCAAACACCACTGAAAAGGGCTCGCTAGGTTTGTCACTGAGGCACAATTATATTTCTGAACTTGAAAGGGATCAATTTGCAAGCTTCAGTCAACTTACTTGGCTTCACTTAGATCATAATCAAATTGCAACAGTCAGAGAAGATTCTTTTCAAGGACTGTATAAACTTAAGGAATTAGTCTTAAGTTCCAACAAAATCTTTCATTTGCCAAACACAACTTTTAGCCAGCTGCTTAACCTGCAGAATTTGGACCTCTCTTTTAATCAGTTATCCTCTCTGCACCCCGAGCTCTTCTACGGCCTTCGCAAGCTACAGACCTTGCACTTGCGATCCAACTCCCTGCGGACCATCCCGGTCCGCCTGTTCTGGGACTGTCGTAGCCTGGAATTCCTGGATTTGAGCACAAACCGCTTGCGAAGTTTGGCTCGCAATGGATTTGCGGGATTAATCAAGCTGAGGGAGCTTCACCTAGAGCACAACCAGCTGACAAAGATTAATTTTGCTCACTTCCTCCGGCTGAGCAGCCTGCACACGCTCTTCTTGCAGTGGAACAAAATTAGCAACTTGACATGTGGGATGGAGTGGACCTGGGGCACCTTAGCAAAGCTCGATTTGACTGGAAACGAAATCAAAGCCATCGACCTCACCGTCTTTGAAACTATGCCTAACCTTAAAACCCTCCTCATGGATAACAACAAGCTCACCACTCTGGATTCCAAGATCCTGAGCTCGCTGACATCCCTCACCACCGTGGGCCTCTCCGGCAATCTGTGGGAATGCAGCCCAAAGATCTGCGCCTTGGCCACATGGCTGAGTGGCTTCCAAGGTCGGTGGGAGCACTCCATCCTCTGCCACAGCCCCGACCACACCCAGGGAGAGGATATTCTGGATGCAGTGTATGGTTTTCAGCTTTGCTGGAATTTATCGACTGTTGTTACCCCCGTGGCTACGACGTCGTACACAGCTCCAACTACCGAGTACACGAAAAGAATAAGCTCTTCTCATTTCCATGTGGGAGACAAAGAGATTCCAACTACGGCAGGCATGGTCGTTACCACCGAAGAACAGTTCCCCGAGCCAAACAATGCCATCTTCACTCAGAGGGTAATTACAGGAACAATGGCTTTATTGTTTTCTTTCTTTTTTATCATTTTTATAGTGTTCATCTCCAGGAAGTGCTGCCCTCCCACACTAAGAAGAATTAGGCAGTGCTCAATGATTCAAAACCACAGGCAGCTCCGATCCCAAACGCGGCTGCATATGGCCAATATGTCAGACCAAGGACCCTATAACGAGTACGAACCCACCCACGAAGGACCCTTCATCATCATCAATGGCTACGGACAGTGCAAGTGCCAGCAGCTGCCCTATAAAGAATGTGAAGTATAATACCTACAGCCCATCACAAAGTAAATCAGATAAGTAACCTATTTTAAAATTGTAGGGACCTACATCAGATTCTAATTTTTACAAATGTTGACATAAAGCCTAATTTTCCAAGCTACTTAATGGAAACATTGTTTATGGAGTGGTGCAGTATTTTTAAGTTTTTTAAAAAATAAATCCATAATATTTTCAGTGTTAAAGAAGCAATGATTACATTAAACTTGCACTCCTAATGTTTAAAAGTCTAAAGAGATGCTCACCTCAAACTATGTAAAATGTTTCATGTTATGTAATTATATGACTGTGTGTAAACATTTATACCCGAGTCTCCATATTCTACTTTTTCTACTGAAAACAGTCCAAGGGAAAGGATACTGGATCTCTGTACAGGGATCTGTGGGGGACGTGCGCTCCGTTTGTTCCACTGCAGCTGGAGGATCCCAAACACTGCAGCTGGCTCTGGGCACTTTAAGGGCAGCACGGAGGAAGATTTTGCTCCTCTGATCCTTTCGCTCCAGCAAAGGAAGGGAGGGAAGACAAACAAACAAACAAAAAAATAGAGTAACAAAGGTCCAGGTGGGAATTTCAGTGCTATTGGGGAGAATTTATTTGAAATACAGTTTGGCTCTGTGCATATTCATAGCTTGGCTTGCTGAAAGGGACAGCAGGCACAGAAAGGAGCAGTTCACACGGGCACACACACATGGGCACACAGCCCCAGGCAGGATGGGCACACACACACACACAGAGGAGCAGAATGGGCACACACACACAGAGCCCCAGGCAGGATGGGCACACAGCCCCAGGCAGGATGGGGACACACACACACACACACAGAGCTCCAGGCAGGATGGGAACACACACACACACAGAGCCCCAGGAAGCATGGGCACACACACACAGAGCCCCAGGCAGGATGGACACAGAGCCCCAGGCAGGATGGGGACACACACACACACACAGAGCCCCAGGCAGGATGGGCACACAGCCCCAGGCAGGATGGGGACACACACACACACAGAGCCCCAGGAAGCATGGGCACACACACACACACACACACACACACACACAGAGGAGCAGAATGGGCACACACACACAGAGCCCCAGGCAGGATGGGCACACAGCCCCAGGCAGGATGGGGACACACACACACACAGAGCCCCAGGAAGCATGGGCACACACACACACACACACACACACACACACAGAGGAGCAGAATGGGCACACACACACAGAGCCCCAGGCAGGATGGACACAGAGCCCCAGGCAGGATGGGGACACACACACACACACAGAGCCCCAGGCAGGATGGGCACACAGCCCCAGGCAGGATGGGGACACACACACACACACACACACACACACACAGCTCCAGGCAGGATGGGAACACACACACACACACACACACACACACACACAGGAGCAGGATGGGCACACACACAGGAGCAGGATGGGCGCATACACACACACACACACACACACACACACACACACACACACTGGAGCAGGACAGCCCTCCCTCCGTGTGTCCCCAAATTGGCAGTGTAGCTTCTTTAGGAAGGCTCAAAACACTGGGATCGATTGAAAATATTAAGTACATTCAGTATCAGCTCCCTGGTTTCACTTGATGATGCTTTTCATGAATTCAGGCTAATTACTTAATGACGATGAACAAACAGCATTTCAACACCTTTTCATGTGTAAATACCCTTAATGCAAGGTTCTCTTAATTAAAAGCAAATATCAACAGCGAGGTTAAGGAGAAGAGGGAAGGAAGAAAGGAAGGAAGGAAGAAGCCTCTCTTTGTCCCCCTGCTGCCCCCCCCAGCTGAGGCTTCCTCTCACTGGGAAGCTATTTTCATGCACTAACTCCACTGGTTTCTCTGGAGACAGAATTAGCCCCTGTAATATAAGCTCTCACTTGTCCTCCTCTTCCAAAGTTCAAGATAAAAAAAGACCCCTTCTGATAAGTTAGGATAATATAATTAGTTTATAGAATAGTTCACTGAAAAATGTTTTGTTTCTTACTTGATATGGGACAGAATCTAAACTAGTATGACTTAAAAAAAAATATATAAATATATATACACACATACACACCGCCCTCATTTTAAGGGGTAATTTGGTTTCTTTAGCCAGAAGTACCATATTGCTATTTATACTCTATTATGAAATTATATGTAAATATTTGCAGATCTATGCAGTGATGGTGGTACTCAGATGCCACGAGGGTGGGGGGGTGGGGGGTCTGCAAAGGATTACATTATTTTTAAGTCAATTACTCAAATATTGTAAACATTCTAACCAAAGCTAAAAGATTCAGAGGGATGGAGAATTATTTTATATATATATACATGTATGTATAACTAAAAAATGTGTTGTGTCCAATGCTGCAGTGTTAAACAATTACCAGCACACCCCGATGAAGAAACGAAATTCCTCACAGTGTTGCCATACCTTGACCAAATCCATAATTACAGTATGCTAATTGTGATGTACTAAACTATTCTGCAAACTTTTTAAACAGAAAAACCACTGCATAAAAATCTCTTTGCTATTTCACTCTGCTTTTCTCTCTGTATTACCACTTAGTGAGGTATTTAGGGTGCAATTATACAACAGTTTGATGTTTTCTTGTGAGATGAATTCGTCCAAGGCAATTACAGCAGGATAAGTAACTTCTGTTAAGATTTTACATAAAGATTTTTCAATTGCTGGCTTTGAAGATATTAATTTGCATCATTTTACTTTTACATACAGTGTCCTTATTATAAAACCAATATTTTGTTTACTTCCCTTGACTCTGTACTTTAATGGACGAGATCCAGTGAAGCCTAATGGATTTCCATAGAGATACCTTTGAACTCTTGTTACTGTTAATACTAAGATGAATCCATTTACACCTGTTCTGGGAAATTAATTACTGCTTTTAACTGACTACAAAAAAATCCTGTGGGGTAGGTGGACAAAGAGCAAATATCCTGTATGATTAAATCCCATGTGAGGCAGAAGGCAAGAGCTAAGCTGAGAAATACAAACCCATATTGGTCCCCAGGGGTATTTTAGCTGACTGCAGGAAGACTTGTCTTGCTCCTTCTCATAACTTAAGTGCTCACAGCTCTCCCCAGGGCCAGGAGGCTGTTCTAAGGGCAGGTGAGTGAGCAGTGAGTGGGCACTGAGTGGGCATCACTCTCCCTGCCCGTGCCCCTCCCTCACCCCGCACTGGCTGGCACAGGGTGGCTCTGGGAGCCTGGGGAGGAGGCACTTAGGGATGACTTCCACCTACAGCTGCAGGGCACCAGCACAGACAAAGCTATCACTGAGCTCGTTAATTATCCTGGCAGCCAAATGATCTAGCTACACTGCCATCCCCCATCAGATGTCAACACTGAACTCTGATGGCCTCAGCTGCATTTGCAGGAAGCAACCCCACCTCTCCCCTGAAACCCTCGCTGTAAGACAGTTCAAGGGGTACCACATCAGTCTTCCACACGGGAACAACAAGTGGCTGCTTGCTGAAGAGCTGAGGCTCCTCCATAGGAGGTGCTTTCCCAACACCCCAGCTCTGGGAGTGGGAGATGGTCACACTCCATCTTTATTAGCTTTTAATTACACCCAAGAAGAGCAAAGACAGATGTTCCAGCAAATGCTGGATTTAACCCTCTTCTCCACCCCTGCTACTCATGGCAGTTTTCCAAGCGTTAAAGCACTGTTCCACTGCCTCTCCTAGCAAACCCACCCAGGCACCCAACTTCTTCCCACCAGCACTCCCAGTTTGCACTGGCCCTGCAGTGCTTGGCTTGCAGACAGCAAACAGGAGGCCAGCAGGCACAGCCCAGCCCAGCACCGTTCCCTCTCTGTACTCCACACTGATCCAGAGCCAATCTCCCAAATGCCATGGTTTACGTCTGCTATTTCCAAACCCATTTGTTGCCAGGTTCCAGGCATAAGCAAAGCAATTCTGCAAACATTACATTTAGGGTAACAGGTATCATAAAACTCGCAGAATGTCAAACAGTAGCAGTGAAGTCAACTTGAATTCCCTGAGGAGGGACAGCAAGCGCCAGGCAGAGCCATTGCTCTGCACAAGGACACGGCCAGAGGCTGTTAATATTTTTTATTTTAAAGTTACTGTCTTCCATTTGCAATTGCTTGTGACTCTTCCAGGCACGGAGGGGATTGGAATAATTGTGCTACTCAGCAGTCTCTGATTTATTTTGTTGATGGAACAGGAACCACGATGATTTGGTTTAAATTAATCGTATTTCAGTACGAGCACTGCCTGATGACAGGAGCTTGTTAACATGCCCTCCCCAAATACCATCTCTGCTGTACAGCCTCGGTTTGTACAGATACTACATTGCTTACAGGTGCTTCAACACCTCCAGGCACAGCCTCAGGTGTTTGGGTCTTTTAGAAACTGAGTATCTTGTACTGCTCTTGAGGTCCTGGTCCCATCCAAAGACCTCCTCCAGCCTCGCTGATCCCCAGCCAGCTTCCCCTGCTCCCCACCCTTGTGTCAGTGAAATGGAAACCCAGCAGCACAAGTTCAGGTTTTGAGTCATCCTCCTGGAACAGCGCTGAATTAATGCTCCCAGTTAGTCGCTCTGCATTAGATCAGTGTTTAAATGCACACAAGTAAGAATTACTCGATGAAGGGTAAAATGGGTGTTCAGTCTCCAGTTGAAGTGTTCCTCTGCACTGAGCTCCCATTCCCTATCAGATGGAAACATAATGAATGCTGCTTGATCAGTGTTTGGTTTTGTTTGCTTCTCCCCCAAGCTGAAATGATCCGATTTTTCAGCGATCAGCCACATGCAAATCTGAGCATCTGAGCTTCTGTCCCATTACCCCCTTAGATGACAGGGGCCTATTGCTAACATGTAAAATCAGAAACATCCCATGGCTTTAAACCAGAAATCTGCACTGCACACTTATTTTTAATGTGTCTAAGATAATTTCTGTACTACTTTAATGGAAATAAAATTGATTTAATTTTCTGATCTGTGTAGCTATCAAAATCCATCTGTTCAGACCTATGAAATTCACCCAGAAGCTGAATTTCATCTTTCTTATGAAGTTTTCCATAAAAATCAAACAAGTTCAGAGGGGGATACAGTATTTCTCCTCCCCCCAAAAAAGGAACAAGCAAGGAGACAACAGAAACCAAAGGCAGCAGCTCCTCCCTCCCCACACCTTCCTCCACTGCAAATGTCCCAGATGCTAAAATTGGTGCTGGGCTTTGCTTTTTAAGGAACCACGTTAGCAGGATGCTTAGAGATAATTTCAGAATCAGCTGGAAATTCAGCATTTCACATCTCGTGTAAAAATCTTTCGAGAGGCATCTAGGCAAAGGTACCAGAAGCTCTGAGGGGTATAATCAAGCCTTAGATGGGGTGAAACACTGTGGCACACCACTGTGTAAGCACCGGGAAGCTATGCCTGCCATCCCCCAACCACTCCTTTGTAAAAAGCCAAACAAAACCCACCCCATTTTTCTTTTTACTAATGAAAACACTAGTAAGTGAACTATTCTACCAGTTTAGCAACCCAAGATTACAGAGAGTCCTAGATGCATTGTGTTTAAATTATGTTTCAAGAGCCAACTTCTGGTGGGAGGGGGTGTGAGTAATGGAGTAAAACAAGTTCAGTGTACAGAAGCATTTTGTTATTAAAATTGTGTATACTGTAAAACTGAATTTGCCTCTTTCTTCCTCCCTTTTCAAGCAGAGGTGTCAAAAGCTCACTCTTTCACAATATGTTAAAAGCAGTCGGCACCCACTGTCCCAAGCAGGCAAGTCAGGTTTGGGCTGTTTGCAGAGTGACACCAAATCCAGCACCTTCTGTTGAACTCTAGTGAGCTGGGCTGCACGGGCTCTTCTCCTGACCAGCAAAAACTGTCTGAATGAGCAGGGTGAGAGTGAAAAGCAAAGCAAAGCCAAGCTCTTGGCTCTTGAGTAGCTGGATCAGGATCAGCGCAAGCACAGCCCAGCCGAGCTGGCTGGCTCTGTCCCTGGGTGTTCCTGAGTCCTGGGCACACCAGCATGACCACCTGAGGGTCACTGTGCCAGCCAGGAGCGTGGCACTTCCAAAGGGACCACCCTGCCAACAGCTCAGCAAGGATAAACAGTCTGTAAGGTTTAGAAATGTCACAGAGTGAGACATCCCACCAGCTCTGAGTCACAACCTCCAAAAGTGTCACAAAAACAGACCTGGTACAAGGAGTGTTCTTGCCATGGGCCACCACAGTGAACACAGCGTTCAGAGCCACTGTGCCTCAGTATCAAGGGAAGGATTTCTGGGTTTGAGAAGCGACAAGTTAACGGGCACAACCCAAAAGGCTTGATAGAGAGCTGAACAAAGGAACAAGTTTCAGGATGTACCAAGATGATTACATGCCAGCTAAAATCATTTTAGTAACTAAGCTTTAGTTGCATTTACTTTTTTATCAAAAGGTTTGACTGGAACAAGTTCTCAAGGGTTTTAAATGTCAGTTGGCAAACTGCCTCTCAAATCCTTCTAATACTTCAAAGCAGCACATGATATATCTATTTTCTTAAACTCTCAGAGACTTAATTTTACAAGCAAAAGCATCTCTCAACTACAAACCCAGTTGGTCTCACAAGCAAAAGTAACACACCTAAGAGAAAAACCAGTATTCTGAATACATTATGCAAAACCTTTAAATCCAATTAGTAACAAGGAAATGTCAACATCACTAGCAACTTACTTTAAAATGTAGGCTCTGGTAAGACAACTGCAAAAAAATTGAGATTCAAGAATTTGACTGGAGAGGACTGTACAAATGAACTGAAAACTGCAGCACTGGGAAACCCTGACTCCCTCCTCCAGTGAATGTCCAGGCTAAGGGACAGGATTCATTGACAGTGTTCACCCACCACAAAACCCTGATGTCAATATTTTCTGTAATCTGTTCTTAAAGAAAAGCTTTACAAAATCATTGTTACCTAATCAACAATTTCATTACCTTGAAGATTTTAGGAAGTTTTACTATAATGAGTTAAAGCTCTATTTGTCTTATTTGACATAGGATTCACATGTTCTGGGTATTCTTTTGGAAGAAATTTTTTTACAGAAAGGGTGGTGAGGCCCTAGGATAGGTTACCCAGAGAGGTGGTGTATTCCCCTTCCCTGGAAACATCCAAGGCCAAGTTGGAAAGGGCTTTGGGCGACCTGATCTAGTTGAAGCTCTTCCTGTTCATTGCAGGAGGGCTGGACTAGGGTGGCTTTTAAAGGTCCCTTCCCACCCAAACCATTCTGTGAATCTGTGAAACAAAAAAATGACAAGTGTCTCATTAACAAAATTCCATGTTTATTTCTGTGATGCACAGCTCCAGAGGTTTGGCTGCCAAGGGCACTGAGCAAACCTTTGTGGGCTGACAGGTAACCAAATCCTGATCTCAGCTCCTCAGCTGGTTTTAACCCACAAGGTCTATAATTTGAATTTTTCTTCCAAGTCTGCTAAAAGGACTAGAGTTAAATACACACAAAAATTGTAACAAGCAGCATAAGAACCAGGAGCACGAAGCTGAACCATGACCAGAGGGGAACATCCTTTGAGTTAAACGCAAGCTCCTCTCCCCAGTATGTAACACAAACACTTCCAGTATGCACACACAAGCAAAACTAAATGGTATTCTCTACTACCTGGATGTTTAAATGAAGGAATAAATCTTTCTTTTATAAACCTAAAATATTGATTTTAAATGCCATAGAAGTAACCTCCCCATTTTCGCCCAGCAGACTCTACTACTTAGATACTAAAGGAAACTGGATCCAGAGGAGTTGCTGGTTTTCCTTTCCACCCCTCCCTACCCCAAAGGGTGGGCACTGCATGTTTGATATAGGTGCATCATGCTTTATACCAGCTTAAAAAAAAGCCATATTTCATCAGAAGTCGTGGAGTAAGTGGAAAAGGCTCATCCATCAAGAAGGTTCTTAAATAATGAATGAGTCATAATTCTTTACAGTCAAAAGCAATTAATTTTCTGTATTGTAATCAGGAGAATAAATCTGAAAAATCCATTCTAATGGCTCTGAATCTGAAGGTAGTGTTGCAGCTGAATTTTTAATCTTAAAATACAGGAGCAGTGAGGACTTCTGCTGTTTAAACATACAATCTTCTACCAAACAGAACAGCTTTACTGCATATTTAATAGGTAGAACGGGTTTTGTGAGACCGCATGAGATTAAAGACAGCACTAGATACAGGAAATGCATTTTAAGTAGAAAGGTCCTTCCAAGATACCTCTTAACTGTATAGCCACTAAAATACTTGAAATATCCTTTATGAAATGTACAAAATATTCTGAAAAGCTTACTGTAAGAAGTAGTTTTACTTATACGTTTGCAAAGAGCTAAAAATATTGAGAAGCGTGCTAATGTGGAATTCAGCTCAACCCTACAGCAACTATTCCTATTAGGATGCATTTGCTCTCTTTCCCACTAACTCCTAAATAATCCATCACGTATCCAGAACCTCTGCCTCAAAAGCCATGTGCTGTTAGCTAGGACTATCAATTTCTGCCCTCAGACAGATTGCTTCAACCCTGACACCACTTTAAGTTTTAATTCTTTTAGAGAAAAAACCTGTAAAATTAATAGAGCTCTTAGTAAAGCTAATAATGACACAGTCTGCTAGGAGGGAGAACATGGGAAAGGGGACAGGGACACAAGACTACAAGGGAGTTTCCATCTCTGAAGGCACCACACAGCACTTAACAGAGGGAAAAACATATTCCTCTGCACTGCAGCCACTCTCAGCAGCTTTGTTAACAACCTCTGCCTTGAGGAAGGCAAATTTTAAGTGCCCAAGCATCCCAGCTGCTCCAGAGGGGAGCTGTGAGTCTGAACATCCTCAGCATACACCTATCAAAGGATGCTGGCCAGGAACAAAGCACTAAGTTGGGAAAAACACACAGCAGAGTCATTCTGCAAACCCCCAGGTCTAACCACACACCTCTGATTTAAAGAGCAGGAGATATTAAAGCACCATCTCTGTTGTCCTCGGGAGAAGACAACACACTCCAGTAAAGACGTGGAACTACTTATTGATCCTGTCTCGCCTTGAAGCACGACATACCCAAACAAACAGCAACATCTGCTTGAAATTCTGGCTGAATAATTTAAAGGCTAAAGAACTCCTCCTCTTTCCAGATAGTCCTGAAGATGGAAATAGCTGGAAATAGATGGAATTGCTTCCAGGTAGGATAAATATCGAGCTCAGCGCGCAGGGGAGCAGCAAGCTGACCTGAGCACAGGCAGCCAAGCTGGGAAACTCCTAATGACAGCTGGAAGCTCTCTGGGTATCAAGTGTGTATCCTCAGGGTCCAGACCTTCAAGAATTTCACAGCCACAGGGCAGGCAGGCAGAGAAAGCCATCCCTAGTTTGTATTCTTCTCTATGGATGACCAGTTTAGCTCTGGGACGTCCATTAGCACCACGGCAGCTGCGAAGCTTGAAAATAAGAGAGCCGTGACTACAAGACAGATGCCTTTTGTCTGAAATTAACATCCAGAAACTTCCAAAAAGGCTAAGGTTAAACACCTGATTAGGTTAAACCACCAAAAAACCTCAAAACAAAGAAACAAACAAAATACAGTGAGCTTTGGCAAGCACTTCATCTTTAATGCGACACTACGCTCCTGAACAGAACAAAAATCAGGTACTTCTGACAAGTTCCCAGAGTCTGTGGCGACAAGGATCTTCTAGGAGATGTCTGTTCACCCTTTACTGAAAGTACAAAGTACAGCCTCGAGGTCTCATGTGTAATGAGCTCTTGCCAGGTATTACTCCCTGCCAGTGAGTGCAGAGCAAGTCTCTGGAGCAGCTAAAATACCGCCCATAGTCAAAGTCACCAAACACCCACAGGGCCCACTTTGTAACAACACAATGGCATCGGGACTAAGGAATCTCAGTTATTTACAGACCACTCAAAATACCCTCAGTGCTGGGAACTGCTGAACAAGCTGCAGTGCCTCTTCCGCTCCAAGTTTTGGATTTGTCAGCAGTGTAAATATTTGTTGACAAATCTGAAACTTGGATAAAACTATCACTTTGTTCCACATCCAAGAGGTGTTTCTGGAATGAATTCAAGGTTCCTGCCCCCATGCTGCAGAGCTGTCCCTTCCCAGCAGGGCCCAGGACAGCAGCAGGAGGTTCCTGTACAAACAGCACTGGCACAGCAGCAGGATCATTGCATGGAGCTGGAGCCAGAGCTGTGGGATGTGAGTGATCCACACCATCCTCTGCAGCCCCTCCCTGCCTGACAGCACACCCTAAAACACAGGGACAAATGGAAACACGGACAAAGGGGAGGCAGACTCCAGTGCACCCAGCAGATAAATCCCAGGGATATTGCCCCTTCATACCTACAGCTGTCTAGAGACAACAATTAACTTGACAAAGGGTGCCAGGGAGGGTGTCCAGAGACACATGAAAAAGGTTTATGCCACATTCAAATGAGCTGATGCCACCAGCTCTGCAGACTGCTTCTTTCTTCTTAGTGGGCACTCCATCATTTGAATATGCCCCAATAAAGCTGCATCATCAAGAGAGGAACTTTCTGACACCTACTTTTATATTGTCCATTTATTCAAAAACAGTAGTATTCATTAGGTGAATTAATAAATGATCATCAGCTTTAGAAACCAATTTCAATTGTTCATGCAAACGTAGATCCACTGTGGAACACAGCTCACTGCCACTGCCCCAACCTCAGCCTGTGCTGGGACAGACACCAACAAAACCCAGTCCATCCTGCCTGACCATCAGACACCCATGGGAAGCAGGAAAATACCAGAAAACCACTCAAAAAAATATGAGGTTATGCAAAAAACAAAACAACCCAACCACCCCATGTCTCTAAAACATTCATTATGCACACATAAGCAATTAATTTTATATATATATTTATAATAGAGACATTTCTGGTGGATTTACTGTGTCACAATATGAAATATACGTAATCAGTGATCCCAGTGGACTAACTGAAATCAATCCAAAAATATTTAAAAACCAAAAGTAAATCTCAAAAAAACTACTAGTGGGAAGTCTACTTATGGAAGTTCTAAAAAGTGGGGTTTTTTTTAATAATTACTCTATCCTGTTTGCTACATTTGCTTATGCAAGAGAAGTGCTGACAGGACTAGGATTAAATGACAAGTCCACATACTTGATGCAGATTGTTCACAGGCACAAGGTGAAAAATATGATAAAGAACATGAACAGGTTTTAGTGAGCTGAGCCAGGAAAAAAAATCAAACCCACACCCATTCTGAGCAGAAAATAGGACTTTTTGTGATTATTAAAACAGTTTCTATCAAGGCAAGTACACAGCCTGATTTCTACTCTGACAAGTGGTTTGGTCACTTTTTTTATGTAATGCAGTTATAATCAAGAGAGGCTTGTTTTACCTCTGTTATCAAAACCATTCCACTGCCTTCAAACCAAATATTTCAAGTTAGTAACATATTTCCAGTCTCTTCACTAATATAAAAAAAAACTTCCAAAAATCTTATTTCCTCATAAGAGAGCTATAATTTGCAACTTCAGTCTTGCAGTCTGCTCCCTAATGAAAAAGCAGGAGAGCACACAAGTCTTCCTCCACACTTCATAGCATCTTTTAACTTTAATGGCGGCTGACCAAAAGCTTCAGCACTGCTCCAGGCTAAAACCAATTCCTAATCTCTGTAACTCAGTCTGGAATTTTCAGTCGAAGGCAATGCTGGGAGTTACAGAAAACACTGGGACTGGTTTGTAAGAATTCACATCTTAAGAACAACCAAAAGGAGCTGCCCCTGGATCCCTGGAAGTGTCCAAGGCCAGGCTGGATGGGACTTGGAGCAACCTGGGATAGTGGAAGGTGTCCCTGCCCGTGGCAGTGGGTGGGATGAGATGAGCTTTGAGGTTCCTTCCAACCCAATCCAAACCAGTCTGTGATTCCCTGGATCTCAACCATATGAAGTGACAAATTTCACCCCAGCCCCTACAGGAATCCAATTACCAGCCTGTATGTCCACCTATCCACCCACCCTGCCCTCCATGTGCTCTGGCTGCAGGAATAACAGCAATGTAATCCCAGCATCTTCTCAGGTCACGGGGAAGTCACTGTCAGTCCACGAGGCAGCCACAGCTGTAGCAGCAGTGACTGAGCTAAGTCCAGGGTGAGGGTTGGATGGAGCTGGTCAGGGAATTCCTGAGCCCAGAGACTCCCGAGCAGCAGCCTTGAGCCCCCACCAGACCCAGGAGCCCTTGGCAGCCAACCAGGAGCACTGCCAGGAGCAGTGCCAGAGACTGGAACAGCTCTGAGGAGTGTGAGCAGCCTGGATTGTGAAAACAGGGGTGTGTCACAGTGCTGAGGGTGTGGCAGGGCAGTGAGGGCATGGCAGGGCAGTTTGCCCTTCCATTCCTGCAGGGAGGGCTCCTCTCCAGCCATCTGGGAGATCCAATAGAGGCAGACAAACACTCAGGGTCTGGTGAAGAAGAGCACAGCCCCAGCCACGCACTGTTAAAACCTCTCCAGTTTGGTGTTGACACATGCAGGAGCTCACTCCCCTGCAGCTGCTGGAGTCACTGACCCAGCCATGCAGAGCCAGCCAGACCTGCTGATGGCAGAGGGAGCTCTCCAGCTTGCCAGGAGTGCCTGATGCCTCCCCATGACGCTGGGGAGGACAAACAGTTCTGCAAAGGTGTGATGTGGTTGAGGAGCTATGGGCCAGGTGAACGAGCTACAGGAGGAAGGGATTAGGCTATGCAGTATTCGAGCTAATGAGCAAGAGATTGATTGTTGATTTATTGATTGGTCAACAGAGAGGATCTCATGAGTGAGGTGGAGATTAGGGCCATCTTGGCCACAGTGACCACAGCACCATCGAGTTTAAAATCTCTGGTGACAGGAAGAAAAGAGCCAGCAAAACATTCTCCCCCAGACATGAGGGGAGCAGACCTCAGCCTGCTCAGGGAATTAACGAGTGAGGGCCCATGAAAAAGTGCAGGTGCTGGGGTCCACCAGTGCCAGTCACTTTTTAAACATCCACTCCTAAGAGCACAGGAACAGCAATTCCCAAATGTCGGAATTCAAGCAGGAGAGGCAGAAGGCTAGCTTGGCTGAACGGGGATCTCCTCTTGGATATAAGGAAAAAAAGGAAAGTGTGTGCCCAGTGAAAGCAAGGTCAGGTGACATGGGAAGAACACAGAGATGCTGCTCCCCACTGTAGGCAGAAAAGCCATGCAGCCAAAGCTCAGTTGCAGCTGCCAGAACTGTGGGGGACAATAAAAATTTTCAAATATATTAATGGTAGAAGGCAGTGTAGAAAAAACATCAGTGTGTTCTAGGATGAGAACAATCACCTCACAAACAGGGATAGGGACAAGGCAGAGGTGTTTAATGCATTCTTTACCTCTGCCTTCAACATGTATGACAGACCAGGGGGGTGTCAGTGCCCTGAGCTGGAGGACCACCACTGTGACAATGATCAACTCCCAGTTGACCCTGAAATTGTGCAGATCTGCTGCTCCAGCTGGATCCCTACAAACCTATGAGGCCTGATGGGATTCATCCAAGAATCCTCAAGGAGCTGCTGATGTCATCACAAAGCCTCTCTCAATGATTTTTGAGTGGTGTTGGAAATCTGGAGAGGTCCCAGCTGACTGGAAGCTGGGGAACATTGTCCTGATTTTCAAGAAGGGCAAGAAGGAGGACCCCGGAAACCACAGGCCTGTCAGTGTCACTTCAGTGCCTGGTAAAGTTATGGAGAAGATTATTCTGGGAGGTGTTGAAAAGCACCTGGAGGACAACCAGGCACCATTCACAACCAGCACAGCTCCAGGAGGAGAAAGTCCTGTTTGTCAAACCTGATCTCCTTCTACAAGAGGATAACCCACCTGGATGAACAAGGGAAGCCAGTTGATGTGATCATTTTGGACTTCAGCAAAGCTTTTGATACCATCTTTCACAGGATCCTTCTGGACAACCTGTACAGCCCACAGCTGGGGAACTGAGTTATGTGGTGAGTGAGCAACTGGCTCCCGGGTCAGGCACAAAGGGTGACAGGGACTGCGTGACATCAGGCTGCTCCTGGTCATTAGTGGGGCTCCACAAGGCTCCATCCTCGACCCTGTGCTCTTCAACACCTTCAATTATGAGCTGGATGTGGGACTCAAAAGAAGACTAAGGCACTTTGCCAACAACTGGGACTCCCCTGAGGGCAGGGAGGCCATGCAGAGAAACCTCAATTAGAGGGCTGGGCAATCACCAAGCACATGAAGTTTAACAGGGCAAGTGCTGGATTCTACAGCCAGGATGGGGAACCCTGGCTGTGTGTGTGGGCTCAGGAATGGGAAGCTGAAGAGCAGCTGCAGAAAGGGATCAGGGGTCCAGGTTGATGGCCAGCTGAACATGAGCCAGCAGTGCCCTGGGGCCAGGAGGGACATCCCTGTCCTGGGGGGATCAGGCCCAGGGAGGGATTGTCCCACTGTGCTCTTGGCTGGGGTGGCCTCACCTCCAGTCCTGGGGCAGTTTGGGGTGCCACAACATCAGAGAGACCCAAAGCTGTTCCAGAGTGTCCAAAGGAGGGACAGGGGCTGGGGAAGGGTCTGGAGGAGCCACCCGAGGAGCGGCAGAGGGCCCTGGGCTGGTTCAGCTGCAGCAGAGGAGCTGAGGGCAGAGCTCCCCGGGGGCTGCAGCTCCTCCCGAGGAGCAGCGCAGGGACAGCTCCGAGCTCTGCTCCCTGGGACAGGGACAGCTCCAGGGAACGGCTGGAGCTGGGCCAGGGCAGGTCAGGCTGGAGAGCAGCAAAGGTTCTTCCCCCAGAGGGTGCTGGGCACTGCCCAGGCTCCCCAGGGAATGGGCACGGCCCCGAGGCTGCCACAGCTCCAGGAGCGTTTGGACAGCGCTGCCAGGGATGGACAGGGTGGCATTGTTGGGTGTCTGTGCAGGGCCAGGGACTGGATCGATGTTCCTTTCGGCTTTTTCCAACTCAGGATATTCTACGATTCTGTAAGTCCTTTTTTAAGTGATGGTGAAATCAAGCCTTTAAAATTACTGTCTACTGCTATCAATGTATTATTTCTTGAGGGGAAAAAAAACATTATTGCAACAGCAGAAAGTAATTTTTTTTACTATTATTTGCACCTGTGGTGTGGGGGAAGAGGGGAAGGGATGAAGAGAGGTGTTTGTCAGGTCTGAAAAGCAACAGATTCTCACACATTTTGTACTACTTTTGTACCACTACCAGGTAACAGAACTACCTACAAGTGTTCTCTTAAGGTTTATTCTTATATCTAAAAGAAGTTAATGGCATAGGTTTTATATATATGGCACATATATCTTTACCTCAGCAACACATTTCTACCACTGGAAAAATATCTTTTCATACAGAAAAGTAATGGTAGGAAAGTGCCAGGGTGCCAGGAAAGTCATCCTGTAACAACATACATCTTTTCTCTAAAAGCTCAAAAGAAAACCCAAACTGGCAATAATACATCACATGCTAAACCTGACTTTTCATGGAACTCAGTTTCTCCACTTTCATTAAATCATGATGCTGGGGCTCTACAAACCACACCAGGCCCAGCATTAACCAAGCAAATGTACCTGGAACCTTTTGCAAAATGGCACAGGTTTCTATTTCTCGTTACCCTGAAGCTGTTTGTTAGTTGAGCTCAGAGCCAGCTGAGAGCTCTGCCCTGCCCTGGCTCAGTGTGCCAGGCCTCCCTTCCAGCAGCACACTCACATCACAGAGTATTCTGAGCTGGAAGGGACCCACAAGGATCAGAGTCCAACTCTCAAGTGAATGGCCCACGCAGGGATGGAACCCAAAACCTTGGTACTACTAACACCATGCTCTGACCCCCTGAGCCCAGCTCAGGGTCACTCCCTCCATGACAGGGCATTCCTGCTTCCACCACAGACAGAGCCAGAGCAATGCTGTGGCTCTGTCCCACACAGCTCCAGATGCAAAGAGGTTCTTTTGCAGCAGGTCTGGCATCCTACTCCTGCAGTTTGCAATCCCATGCTCTTACTCCTCCCTGCTGCGAGGTGCAGGGCTCAGGACTCCACCACACCCTGCCAGGCTGCTCCAGGCTGTGCCCCCCACAGACCACAGCCCCCAGCTCCCACCCAGCCCAGACAGGAGCAGAAAACCTGTGCAGGAAGAGCAGCAGGACAGCACCATGGCACAACAGCCCCCACAGGCCCTAGAATGGATCAGGACTGCTAACAAAGCTCTGCTTTAAGCCTACAGTGTCTCTTCACGCAGCCCCGAGATCAAAATGATGCAGGATCCCCCCAAGTGCTGTGCAGCCAGGTGAGATCTGATCCAGGCTGCTGTGACTGACAACCTCAAGGGGGGCTGCCCAATATTTTGTCAACACTTTCAGCTGTTTCCTCCTAAGTGATTTTGCTGAGTGACGACTAGTTAAGCTTGGCTACAGGTCGATTCATCTCACTTTCAGCATGCCTGGTTAGATGGGAGAAGAAGGATGGATGGGAGAATGTCTCAGAATACCAAATCAGGGGACAAAACACTTCTGCAAGAGCCACCAGAGAGCTACTTGCCAATCCCAGCAATCTACTACTGGAACTGCTTTTTTACAGGCCTGTTTTTTCTTTTTTATGTTAATTAGCAACTTTATCTAAGGAATATCTCAAGCTTTTCCATTGCAGATTACATGAACTAATAGATATATCCAGAAGAATGAAGAGCAGGCTGAAGTTTACACCTGCAGTAATTGTAAAAGCCTTGAGATAGTGTAGTTTTTATCAAATTTTACGTGTGTGCAAAAGGCTTTAGAAATAGAACTAAAATTGGAACAACACAGACCCCTGCAAAACTCAAATTAAAAGGAGTGAGCCAAGGCAGCATATGCCCTTTCCAAGAGGAAGAGAATGCATTATAAATCTGGGAATAAAGCCACCTAACTCCTGGCAAGACAGCTTGGAGAAACAGATAATAAAGCAATCCTACCAATATGGTCACAAGACATTCAAAGTTAGAATTAATGTATCCTTTATTCATTATTAGAAATATAAATAGGTTTAATTTTCGACAGATTTTAAAATGTTTCCTGTAGGAAGGGATTCAGCAGCCTTAACCTGCAATACAGAGACAGAAAAAGTAGGTATGAAGTTGCCTTTGACAGGAAGCAATGCACATTAAAAACCAGGAACAGCAGGATAAGCTGACTAATTGTCAAGAACCTCAAGCCTCACCAGCACCAAAACCAGCAGAATCTCCCCTCCATCACAGAATCCCAAAATGGTTTGGGTGGGAAGGGACCTTAAAGCCCATCCCATTCCCCCCCTTGCCATGGGCAGGGACACCTTCCACTATCCCAGGTTTTTCTCCGAGCCCTGTCCAGCCTGGCCTTGGACACTGCCAGGGATCCAGGGGCAGCCACAGCTTCTCTGGGCACCTGTGCCAGGGCCTGCCCACCCTCCCAGGGAGGAATTCCTTCCTAACATCTGATCTGAACGTACTTTGTCAGTTTGAAGCAACTTCTTCCCCCTGTCCTGTCCCTCCATCCCTTGTCCCCAGTCTCTCTCCACCTTTCCTGCAGCTCCTTCAGGCTCTGCAAGGCCACACTGAGCTCACCCCAGAGCTTCTCCTCTCCAGGCTGAACAATCCCAGCTCTCGCAGCCTTTCCTCCCAGCAGAGCTGCTCCATCCCTCTGCTCATCCTGGAGCCTCCTCTGGACTCTCTCCAGCAGCTCCAGCTCCTTCCTGTGCTGGGCCCAGGGCTGGGGCAGCTCTGCAGGTTCAGCATCTGTGGAGTCAAGTGAAGCTCCTGAGAAGCCAAAAGGGCTCAGAACGAGCCAGCCCTGGCTGCCCAGGAGGGGATCCCACTGAGGGCACTCAGAGCAATCCAACCTCATCCACATACTCTCCATGCACCCAGAGCCAGTGACTCACTGGGGTACCGTGTGGGATTAAAAAGCACTAAAACGTGGCGTGCATACCTTCATTTCTCACAGAGGCACCACCAAGCCATTATTTACTAAGCTAGCTAATTAGCCAGCCACCCTTGCAGATAATAAGAATGCATTAAAGTATTTAAAATTCCAGCACAAGCCTGACACAAAGTGGCTGCCCTTCTTCAAAATAAAATGAATGTCAAAGCAAATAAACCACTTATGAACAGTCAGCACATCTGAGGTGCAGGGGAAAGGTGGCATCACCTCAGTATCGAGGAAAAGAAAGGAAAACAAAGCAGAGTGCTATGGGATGCTGAGGCATTTCACATTTTTATTGTATCAGCCTCTACTTCTAAAGAGATCATTAGATACATGATTTAAATTAGCATTAGATAGATGATAAAGTAACAGATACTCAAAACAAAGAGAATTAATACATAAGACTGCAAAAACTAGCACAGGAAAATAGGGAGATTGAAGGTTCTTAAGCTGACAGTAATCTGAAAAACCCAGCCGGTAAATTCAGTTTTATACCAAGAAATAAGTTGCAACTGAATATACACTTCACTGCAGTCTAGCACTGAAAGCACCCTTCCCTTCACACAGGCACTGCTCCAGGAGTGGGTAATAGAATCAAAGTCACAGAGCAAGTTTACAAAATGCATAAAATAATCAATCCACTGGAAATGACACCAGGAATACTCCCGGGGGACACAAGTGCCCTGTGTACTTGATGCAGTCGTGCTCTTTCAAAAAGAGCTCCTCAAATCCAGCTGAGGATATCCATAATTTGGGGGGTGGAGGGTGTTATGATCCAATTATTAAGGTTCTTAGAAATACCTCTGCCTGAATTAAGGTGCAAATGAGACCATATGCCAGTCAATAATATGGGTTTTATTGTATAGTAAATATGAGAGACACAGAGAGAGAGAGAGAGAGAGAGAGAGAGAGAGAGAGAGAGAGAGAGAGAGAGAGAGAGAGTGTGAGAGAGTGTGAGAGAGAAGAGGGAAAGGGAGAAGCAGGAAAAGAGGTGGGGGGGACAGAAAGAGGGTGAGAGAGACAGAATAAAGAGAGTATCACCATCTGTGGATCCCAATGATGTTGTGTTGATCCTCTCCAGCTGGTCTTCTTGGTGGTGATGGCCCCCCCAGGAAAGCACAGAATCCATGGGTTAATATACACTCATGCCAGGTGGCAATGTCCAGGCATGTCCCCCGGGGGAGGGGACAGTCTCTTGCAGCAGACTGAATCTGTTGCATCACGTGCAGTCCTGTGGTGCAAGGCCTCTGGGGAGCACTCTGGGAGGTCTTTGATGGATTATGACACCCCCCCAGCTGCCTCTCATGGGAATGCCCTGTGGATGTGGTCTGCGGGCTTGGGAGTTCCACAGCTGGGCCAGTTTGTAAGGGAAGATGGGTGTTTATTGCCTCATGCACCCAAAACCTCCTCTTCCCCACCTCGGTTGTGGGGGGAGTCTGAAACCTGGCTGTTGCATGCTGTGGTTTCCCCCACCCCAATACTCAGCCAGAGATGATTCCCAGCACAGCTGGTGGGTTTGGCCTTTGTGGATGCATTCCTTTTCCTTCAGCCTAAGATGACCGAACAATGTATTTATCTTTATCTAATCTCAGCAGTTTGACTCTCAGTCCAAAGTCCCAGTCAGGTGCCCTCACCAAGGCTTCTTTGGTTGTGGCTTCTTCATACAGTTTTTGTTATAATGAGCAAAACTTATATCAGTGTTTGAGGCATGAACTATTTCAGTCTCTGACAGAGTGGAATAGGTTTCCACAGCACTACAAAACTGATTGGGGATAAAAATATAGAGGAAGTTGGGAGAATTCAGTACCTGTCACCAAAAAGCCAGTTTTACACGCTCTGTGAATAAGCCTTCATGAGAGCATATGGGGGAGTACCAAGACAGGAAGATTTGCATTATTGCCACCTTTTTCTCTACATACACACACTCCTGACAGATCTCCTCACTCCACAGCTCCCACAGTGCATCCCTGAGCAGGTGCACAATGGGAGCAGCCCCTCAGGGTGAACAAAGCTGTGAATGACAGCAGTGGAGAGGAGCAGCAGCCCAGCCCAACCCCCCCAGGTGAGCCTGGGCAGTAACTTTACCTGTGCCTACCAGAGAGCCAAACCTGCAAACCCATCCTCCCCAAGCCAAGAACATGAACTTCTCTATTGACTGAAGACCCTGCCTTCCTCAACGAAAAGGTCCTGCAGGAAGGAACACACCCATCTTGTAGGCTAAGCTCTAAAGGGGTCAGCTGCTCAGGTACAAGGCAGAAGGGCTTTCAACTTCTTTCTCTTCAGTTATTTCTGCATTAACTTCTCATTTTCTTGGCTTTTTCCAGTCCAGTGACCTCTAGAATTGGGATTCTTTGACTCCTGGAGAGATGCCCAAAAAACTCATTCTGCCTCTAAGGAAATTCACAATTTGGCATTTAAGGGGAACAGTATCAAGTGATATGGCTGCAGCCTTATTTTGTACTTGACATCAGAGCTCTCAAGTCACCTTCTTTCCCCAAAATGACTCAATAAAGAGTCCTCAAAGAATAGGTTCAAAGGCACAGTAAGGAAGAGGAAGCCAGCCCTACATCCCATATTTCTCCCTAACAAAATTCAGGAAACTGAGGGGTGATACACACATAAACCCTTTGAAAAAAGGGAAATGAGACTGAAGCCACAGATGCAGAAGCCACCTGGGCAATATCACATAGTCAGTTGCTCAACCTCTACACAAGCAGAATTAATTGCATTAATTCTAGGGTTTAGTCAAGAGGATTTGAATTAAAATAATGCATCCTTAAAAGCAGTACACAGTATTGGGTTAAAAAACATGGAGACAGCATGTAAATGGAGGCCTCTGACTTGGGCACCACTGACATTCAGAGCTGCAATTCATCTGCTGGGAAGCCTGAAAGGAAAAACATCCATCAACTTCCAACACCAGATACAGGACAAAATATGTGTGCTACAAACAAGTCCCAGGGTTATCTTCCTACTCAGCAACCAGGGGCTTTTAAAAGCATCATATACCAACGCTGCAGATCACAAGTTAGTACCAGAAAAGAAAATAAACTTAAACTGGTGAAGTCTAAAGCACATAATGAGATTGGCGTCTCACAGAAATTGCTGAAGATATTGAAGTATCTCCAGCATTCCTTAATATCTCTGTATGTATTTTAATTTTGGGAGAAATTATGGAACTACATTGATATATCAAGACAAAATGAGAAGAAATTTAACAGTATCAGAATTATTTGAAGTCTTGAATAGTTTAGGATAGTCAGTGTTCCCACTCTCCCAAACTGCTCCTCATGGCCAAATCTTCATCTGTCATCATATAAAAAAAAGCTGCCTGCCACACTTGTAGGTGGGAACCTTACTCCAAAATTCAAAGGCAACAAAAATTACTTTTTTTGTGTTTTAAGAAATTAATCCTTTAAATACAAGGTCAAAATAAATTCCCTAAAACCCAGCAGATGAAAGGCAAGCTAGAAGGGTGCTCTGGAGCAGTCAAGGCACCCAGACTGACCCACCTGCAAGAACTGACCTCAAGAACTCCTCCTCATCTCTGCCCAGTCACCACCACACATCCCATGTCACCCAAATTTCCTGTGCCCCACAGATACCTCACTCTCAGGATACCACACCTACAAAGCTGAACCAATTCTAAACCAAGAACCCTCTGTTTTCAGAGCTTTTTTCCCCCCAGAGAACTAGCAGGCTTCATTTCCCCAGATCATTCTGCAGGTTTCATAAAGTAACTGATAATGTCAATTCACGTTATCATATTCAGCAAACCACAGCTGACAGCACCTCAGGCATATCAAAGAGATTCTGAGCTGAGAAGCAATTTTTTTTTCTAGCCACATATGGCAGCAGTGGAGCCCCCAATGAATGGCAAAAGCCTTGTTTCTTGACAGGCAGAGGTTAACAGGAATGCAGGGGAGTCGATACTCCACGAGTGGCTGCACATCCCACAATATTTGCGTTCTCTCTGACACACACAATAAAGAAAAACACCCTCCATTTGTGGAAGGCACACATATTTGTGAAAGCCAGCTCAGAACCATCTGGGTTTGTTTCTTCACTGCCTACTGCTAATTTTGCACGTGCCCTGGTTTTCCCCTTGTGGCCTGATGCCAAGGGAAAACTTTTTTTGATTAGAGCTGAGAAAAATGCACCTTTTAGCCCACCTTTGCAAGGCAGCTCCTGGCCTGACAGCCTCTGGCTTTGCTGCTGCTATTGTAAGGAAACCACTCTTCTAGAATGCCTGTTCAGCAAGAATAATTTTTGAGTCTCCAGTCTCCAAAGTCATGAAGTGAGTGTTTTCAGATAGCCCGAGAAGATTTTTAACCCTGCCATACACAAGCTGGCTCTGCTCTTTCCCTTCTAACTCCCCTCCCTCTTGCTAAAGGAACATGTCTCTGTGCAGGCCAGAAAGAAGCCAAAGTTCTCTCCTCTATTTCAACAGCTTTCCAAGATACAGCTTAAGCCTCATCCTTTTCTCAGACATGAGAAGGATTAAGTCACTCTTCTGCCTCTATTTAAATTCCAGAGGGCTGCCACTGTTTGGATAAGCCACAAATGCTAATTATTCTGTATTGATTTCGTTGACTTTCTGGGACAAAGGAGGTCTAAAGCTCCAGGACACATTAAGAGCATTACAGAACATCAGCTTTCTTACACAGGATAAAACAGGTTAAGAAAGAGCAGAGCCTGGATAATAAACACCGCATCCAGAAGAGAACATCCAGGTTTCCATCAAGACCTCTAATGCTTGCAGGAAGAGCTGTAAAAAAGTTGAAGAGGTATTGGAAAGGAAAAAAATGAAAGAGCACAAAAGGTTTTGCTTATCATGGGAGCACTGGAGAGAAGACAAGTGGTACCAGACAGCCACAGGGACGTGTGTGTACCTGGACAGTGACTGTTCCCATTCCCTTCATTATCTTCTGAATCCCATTCTGCAGAGGGAACTTAATCCACAGTTTGTATTTGATCAAGGAAAAAGAAAAAGGAGAAGTCAAGGACTTGAGATGCAAGTATTTTGTTGCAATACAAGAACTGTGGTATTCCAGCTTTGTAATAATTCCATCATCCCTTTCCTCCAACAAGAGGAAATGAAAAGCCCAGTTGTGTGTGTAATACTTCTGCACACTGAGAGCATGATCCTGCTGGAGGCTAAAAGACTGTTTATCCACAGATCAGCAGTCACTGTGCAAACTTACATGCTCCATTCCATCCATACTCCTCGATTTTGACTTTGAGAGATTACTCAAGTATCACCAAATGGAGCTTCATTAGGGGTGACTACATATTTGATCTTATGTAGGCAGATAAAGTTCAAACATTTTCCTACAAAATAGTAAATTCAAGTGAATTAAGTCATAAACCACAATGTTAAAGCAGAATCCATGCACAGCATTAGAGTGTATTTATATAAAACCACTTACAGCTCAACAACAGTAAAACACTGCAAAAAATGCCAACCTCTGTATCACAAACAAGGGTGTACATGTTATTACTGCAGGTCTTCCTCGCACCAATCTTAAATGTTATTTGATAAACATGAGAGTAAGAAAGGTCTAGATTTATAATGTATTATAATGTATTATCAAAAGATTAGAATGTGGTGACATTGGAGATGGACATATGCCTGACAAGAAAGGAAAAACCAAGTGTTTCACCAATACAAAACCAAAGGGTGAGGGAGAAAGGAGGGACCAGGTAGGATGGGAGCCTTCACTGCCACTCGGTATCCACAGGACTCAATTCTTGTCTAGAGACAGCACCAGAGCTCAGCTCTGCTGCACAGCTGGCTGCAGTGAGCGCTGTGAGTGAGGGCAGCCACCTTCCTTCTTTTACATACATTAAGAGTCTGTAACAGAAATGCTGCAAAGCGTGGAAAGGCTGCAAGGGTGAGTTCTGCTGTACAAGGCAGCTCAGAACAAGTCCCAGCTGCTGTCAGATCTATTCAATTTAAGAGTTCTTGCTGGCAGCTCTGCACCAAACAAGCAGCAAAGGCTGAAGGCAGTGGATGGAGAGCAGCAGTGATTTAGGACTTCAATAGACTTCTAGGCTCGTACTGGAACTAGACCTGAGGTGTGAGTGCTGGGCTTCGCTGGGATTCTCTCAGGAGGCACTAAGCCAGCCATATGCTTCTTGAAGAAATGCATCTGCACAGCACAAAAACTGTCTTGGGTCTGGAAAAGCATCCAGGACTTTGAAGTTGTGCCACTGGCATCAATGGCCTCAGCAGAGTCTGGCATGTGCCCCCACCCAGGGCACACAGCTGGAGCCCAGATGTGCTGCTCTCCCTCCCCTCTGGAGCTGGGCACCCCAAGCTGCTTGAGATCTCTGAATCAGCAATTCTACATCAACACTGGGACAAGCTCATGGAAACCACTGGTGTGACAGGGAAGACTCTGAACAGCTTCAAAACCCAAAGATCACAAAGCTTACAAGACTTTGCATGTGCTGGCTTCTCTCAAATTCCCTAAGTCCTTGCATTATTCCCTAAGAAATAGAATGTGCCAGAACATCTCCTGAAAACCCCATGCTAAGTCCCGAACCAGGATGGCATTGGGTGAACACCTGGAAGCTTGATTCTGTAGCCCAAAAATGCCTGACTGACACAGTGTGAAGTTCTCATCATCTTCATCTGGCTTCACTCCAATGATGCTGAAATATTTACTCTATGCCAGCCTGTAAGCATTAAACTTGAAACTCTTATCACTTCAGAAATGTTCTGTTTTTAAAAGCAGCATCTTTGTCAAACCAATAATGTCTATGGAAATTAGGGCCCAGCACAACAGCACGGCTCTCTACTGAGCAGCAAAGTCCATGACAGGAAAACCCATCCAGGCTTTCAAACCACATCCATCACGTCAGCATTCAGGCATCTTAAACTGACAAACAATATTAAAAGAGAAAGTATAGATTATCTCAAGGCAGAATTTTTATCAGCATCTTTATCATCAACACAGATCAATGTGCCATTTTAATTCACATCTATTTCCACAGAAACAGATGCTTTCATTAGAAGGGCTATGCAAGAGCCCTTTCAGTATAGAGATACTTGCTATAAATGAATTTTACAGTCATGTGAAAATTCACGTGTTCCTTTCCATGCTTGGATCCTTGATGGGAATACAAAGCTGTGGATCAACATTATTAATAGGCAAATTCATCATGAAAACACATCTCCATTCTGCAAATTGCAACTGTGTCAGGAGTAGAAATATCCTTTGCTGGTAGTTCTGAAGACAAATGATTTCTCCCAGCAGATATTGCATAGATAAACCAGGCACTTTCCTGCCGAATCAAATCCAAGCATCAGAGATGCTCAAAGAAGCTTAGGAAAGAAAAGCAAAATAGTGCAATTAAGGCTGAGGAAAGAGGACTTGTTTGGAGTAGTACCTTCCCTTAACTGCACTGAACACAGACACAAGGGTGCAAACCAAGCATTTAGCAAGTTACGGGTCCACCAGCTCCAAATCCAGAACTTTTGTGGCCTTCTCTGGATACCCCAAGATCCAAACCACCCTGGCCTGCAGCAGTTCCCCGAGGCAGTGCAGAGCCACAGCCTGGGCTCAGCCACCTCCCTCACCTTCGAGTTGTGCCACACCAGTGTAAGTCAGGTTAAAATCTAACACAAAATGAAACACAGCCCCCACCCCCAAACAGACCCTGCTGTGGTACTCAAGCACTTGAGGCCAAAGAGGAGATGGAAACCAGGGAAAGTAAAAAGCCATCCTGAAGTGCTGTGTGCCTGGAATGCCTGCTCTGAACCAGCTCCCAATGGCTTTTCTCCATTTGCTGCCAAGCACCTCTAATGCAATCCAGACAGTCAAGGACACAGTCAGAATGTTAATATGAAAGCATTAAAATTCCCATTGAAATGGGACCTGTCAAGCTACTTTATGTAACATGATTTATCGTTTCCAAATGTAGTAACAAGGGATTTTATTGTACAAGAGCATGTGGTACACAATGGGGCTCCAGGTCCGCATTCCGCACTCGCCAAACTACAGTTCCTGACAATGTTTCTGCTGGTACATGGCTGAGTTACTGGTGTGTGCATGAAAGGGGAGCTGTATGCATTAGAAATTGATGGGGTACAGAATAGACTGAAAATGAGAGCTCTCTGCACTTCCCTGCGCATACCAAATAGAGCCAGACACCTCTGACCACTGCTGGCTCATGGAAAGGAGCCCAACTGTCCCCATCCCTCAGGGCTCCTGCACCAAGCAATAAAAATTGACTGTCAAAAGCTTAAGGAAGCTTTTATTTCCAGTCTTACATGTCAGTCAGATAACTGATGTCTTCTGCAAGTTCGAGGCACACTGAGAGCACACTAGAAACTGCTGGTTACATTTCCAGAGCACAGCCTGCGCTTTCTCCCCCGCTAAACCCCAAACCCCAACTTCAAAGGGCAGCCTCACACCCACCATCTCCAGGGTTTGCCATGTGTAACACAGAGCTGACAGCAAGGCAAGCTGCCCAAGGCCTGTGCTAACAACACCCAGAGGGTTACAGTACAGAGCACATACCTGTCATCACAAAGTTTGTGGATTCCTGTGTCAGTGACACATTTTCTTACTTCCCCATTCTACATACCAGCGTCTCAAACACAGAAATATTTCAGCTGTCAGCCCACTGGGAATTTTTTAATGCATTTGCTTTCAGTAGTTTAGATATCCATGTAGTCTTCATTGCAGTTATGTTAACTTTGAGGCAGAGCTGAGGAGCACAGTACAGAAAAGCAGAGATGTTGGCTGTACCTACAGCGGGAGAGGAATCTCACCAGCTGCCAGTGCAAAGGCAAGGCCAGGATAAATCGGTAGCAGTGTCAAAAAATACACAGCTTCATCCTTTTGATTTGGAGAAAACTGCAATAGGTCAACATGCACCCACACAAGATTATGAAGTTAGACCCAGAAGACTATTTCCATTGTATTTTCTTATATTTCTTACTAACTTCTTCATTGATTGCACTATTAATCTGGGCATCATTCAGTTCGATGCTTTGCTCTGCCCTCTTGCCCTGCCTCAGTCTGGAATTGATGTTCAACTAAACTCAAATATGCTTTGAAACTTCTACATTTAATTAATAAAATACACACCAAGAATGCCTGACTGCCACAGATCACACAAAGATCTGGGTCTTGCTATCTGTGAATTACATTACAAACTTAGCTACAACTGATGTGGTCAATTTACCACATTCCAGGCAGTTGATCCCAGAACCAAGACCTTGGACTACTCTGCTTTTATAAAGCTACTC
This sequence comes from Acanthornis magna, assembly GCA_036785705.1. Lineage (NCBI taxonomy): Eukaryota > Metazoa > Chordata > Aves > Passeriformes > Acanthizidae > Acanthornis > Acanthornis magna. The sequence goes on from JAWUZG010000168.1 coordinate 574,439, forward strand.
AGAATCAATAATGAATTTAGCCTTCCCCTTCTAGCTCTGCCATTCAGTACCAGCAGCAAGATTCAAGCTTACCCCAAGTAATAAAATTCAAATGCAAATAGGCATCCATGCTATTTCAATCCAGGAGGGATCTGCAATGCAAGTTTTAAAAGGAAAACTATTTTCTGTTGGAATCGTGAGAAGTGAGCAAAAGCCATAATGGAAAACAGCTCTCCCCAGGCGAAGTGGAAGAGGAAGGGGAAAAGGCAGAGAATCAGATGCTACAATTAAGGGACAAACAGCTGGGATTTCAAAGAATGTAGCTTATGAACCAAGAGGCTGGGTCATAAAGTGGCTGATGAAGTTCAGTGGACACAGGTAATGAAAGCCCATATCACCTAAGATCCCCAGAAACAGCCTCCTGCCACTGTGGCTCAGAAGCCAAATCCTGAGGGTAGCTGTTTCTGAAGCCCCCTTCGTGCCCAGCAGATGTCAGAGAGCACATCAAGTGTGAGGCATCAGCAGCAGAACAAAACCAGAAGATACGGTGACACTGTCTGAATCCTGAACAGCCAGTGCAGTTCTGGTCCCCAAAACTCAGTGGGAATGTGAGGATCCACACAGGATGCAGGAGGAGATGGGGGAACATGACCACAGCAGCATTTTGGCACATGAACAGTGCACTTCTGAAACTTCTCTCTCAGTGCTGTCGCTTCACACACTGCGAGCTCATCTCAAAGCCTTCCTGGGCTGCCTGAGCTGGATTTTCCAAGTGGATCTACCCAAGGAGACAGCCACACCAAACACTACCTAGTCCTCAGGTCTAGGCTAGAATCAGCTGAGACAAACTGCTGTGAGATGCAGGCACACAGGCACTGAGACATTCCCTCTACAAAGCCCATCCAAAGCCACCATGCTGTTTGATAATGAGGGCTGAGCCAAAGCTGAGAGGAGGTGGTGAGTAACTCATTTATGGCAAGACCTAATAGAACTAGGACACTTCACTCTGGGGAAGCTTAGACCAAAGTCTCCTACATGAGATGGCTCTGAAACAACAGTGGCACAGGAAAGGATGGATAGGGAATTGCTACTCAGGGGCTTTTCCGACATGAGATGAAGGAAACATCCAACAGAATAAGCATGAGGTTGTTCTGCTTCAAAACAAAAGCAGGTATTTCTACACATAGCACCCATTTAAGCAGGAGAACTTCTTGCTAAGGAAGACTGTGGATACTGTAAGTTTATAAAGAAACTCCACAGACTCATTGGGGAAAAGTCCACCAAGAGCCATTACATGCAGTCAGCAATGCCAGCTCTGGAAGTACCCAAGTTGCAGACTGCCAACACTGGGGGACACTTGGGGTAAGTTAAATTACAGAGTTCCCTTGTTTCTGTCCTTCTGCTTGCAGGATCCACCACTGTTGGAGGTTGGGGGGGGGAAAGTGGAATTTTTCCCATTCTGTTGCTAGGCAAGTAACGATCGGTACTTAGAGGACATTTTACTCTCACAAAAGAGACAAAGACTTTTTTGGCTGGGCGGGCACGGGAACAAGAGATAGCAAGACTTGATAACGACACACGGACTCGCTCACAAGTCTCGGAGGAGACAGCAGTGGAAGGAACGGCTCTCCGTTTTTTTGGCTGCGACTGCAGGAAAAGAAAAGCCCGGCTTTGCACTAGTTTTTCTCTACCTGGTGGGTGAGTTCTCGGGGCACGGGACTCCAATCATCTCTTCCCCTCCGGGAGGGTGCATCTCCCAGCTGCACTGCAGCGGAACGGGACCCCCGCCTGCCACCACCCCGCGCCCTGCCTGCTGCCCCGCACCCTGCCTGCCCCAACTGCGGAGTTTCCTGCCGCCTCCTCTGCTGGCTGGCCCGGGTGGGCTGACCCGGCCGCTCCATCTCCCGGCTCTGGGCTCTCTGCTGCGCCCCCCGTCCATCTGCGCTCCACCCTGCTCCAGCCCGTCGGCCATTACGCGCGACACAGATCCAACCTCGCGGCACAGCGCCATCTGCAGCTTCCCGGGAGTCATCGCACCTGTCCGGCTGGTCTAGGAGCCCAACAGCGCCCCTGCTGGCCGTGACCGTGACTGCACCAACCGAGAACGTGCCTGACAGTCCAGGGACATTTGCCACCGAGTTTTTTTGGTTTTGTTTACTGTTTTTCTTTACCTTGTTTACTGTTTTTTGTTACTGATTGTTTACCTCAGTATAGATACTAGTAAAAAAACTCTTATTCCTTTTCCCATACCTTTGCCTGAGAGCCCTTGATTCTAAAGTTATAATAATTCGGAGGGAAGGGGATTCACATTCTCTGTTCTAAGGAAGGTTCCCACCTTCCTAAACAGACACCTGTCTATCAAACGAAGACAGATTTTGGCGCCCAACGTGGGGCTCGAGGGCATTGAGGGAAAAAAAAAAAAAGGGTGCAAAAGGAATAACAGTTTCTGGGAGACCCATTTTTAGTGTGCTGAACATAGAAACCTCACTAAGTGACACCATGTGGTCTAGCATACCTTGGTCTGGCTGGCACATTCTCGTGGCCACGGTTTTCCCATTTGCAGCTCCCTATCTAAACATGGGTCCTATAACTAAGGCTATAGTGGCTGTTATCCAGTTCTCACAATGGGTCAATAAGGTGAGGAATCTATGGATTTTCCATTTCCTTTGGACGGCGGTCACTTGGTTACAGGGCTTTAACACCGTGCGTACATGTTTTTGGAGTCTGTTTGGTAATGGTACCTTTTGTGACGAGACGACACTAGGGGAAGATTTTTCTCAACCCTTCACCCATCTCTTTGGACCTACCCTACCAGGGCTCAGAGGGTTCATATACTCTCTAAATACCAATGATGTCGTACTGTGGCTGGTGTTGCTGATAGGCCTGTTCAACTTTGCATTCCAAGTGAGAGGGGAAAAGATACATCAGGTGTTGAAAGAATATACTTCCTCAGCTGGTGGGAAGCCCTCTCCTTGCCCAACAGGGGAAGAGTTAGATGGTGCAGCAGCGGAACCCACGGACATTACAACCGTCCAGGTTCCAGCTGAACCTCAAGGGCAGTCACAGTCAGCAGCAGTTGCCCCTGTACAGCGGAGGAAGTATAAGACCAAATCGGTACGCCCAGTTGATGATGATGGGGAACCAGGGCCTTCACAACCCGCAGGGGAGCCTGGGCCTATAATCATCACCGAGTCCCTGCCATATGACACTATCCGTAATCTGCACGATGACATTGTGCGGCGGAAGGGCGAGGCTTTCTCAACCTGGTTACTTCGGGTTTGGGACCGCATGGGCCCAGGCGTGCAGCTGGATGGTAATGAGGCCAGGAATTTGGGTTCCGTGGCCCTGGACGCGGGTGTTGAAAAGGTGTTCGTGAGGGAGGCGGGACCCATTTCTCTCTGGGAGAGGCTTTTAATGAGTGTAAGAGAGAGGTTTGTTCACAAAGACAGAATGCAGGAGAACTACCGTAGATTGCCCTGGAAGACCGTTGAGGAAGCGATCCAACGGCTGAGAGAAGTGGCAGTACAGGAGGTGCTTTTTGGGAGGGATGGACAGCACGAAAATGATCCTGACAAGGTCAGATGCACAGGGCAAATGTTGTGGAACCTGGCAAGTCTAGGGCCAACCCAATATGCCACCTACATTGCAATGTTTAATGCCGATGACAACCGTGAGACAGTGGGCTCTGTAGCTGACAAGCTCAGGCATTATGCAAGTGTGATCAATGGCCCATTGCAGGCTCAGATCTCTGCTGTGGTTAAGGAGTTGAAGGAAGAGATGAGGGAGATCAGGGAGGAGGTGAGGAAAAACAGTGTGGCACCAGTGAGAGTCACAGGCCCCAACACTGGAGCCCGACGTCCTCCAGCTAGAGAAAGAGGGTACACCCCACGAGCTGAGTTGTGGTTCTTTCTGCATGACCATGGGGAAGACATGAAAAGGTGGGATGGGAAGCCCACCTCTGTCCTGGCAGAACGGGTGCGTCAGCTTAAGGAGGGCAACGCTAGCCGAGGGGGTTCTGCCAGAGCCAAGGTAGCCTCAGCTTCCTGTAGCCAACCTGCTGAGTACAACAGAAGGGAAAATGTTGTGTCAGATTCCCTTGACGGTGGAATGCATGCTCAGGAAGGGAATGATAACCAGGGCTAGAGGGGCCCTGCCTCTAGCCAGGTAGAGGCATGGGAAAACCGTGTCTTTTGGACTGTGTGGATTCGATGGCCTGGTACATCAGAGCCACAAAAATATGAAGCATTAGTTGATACAGGTGCGCAGTGTACCTTAATGCCATCGGGACATGTTGGGGCTGAACCCATTTCTATTGCTGGGGTGACAGGGGGATCACAAGAGTTGACGCTGGTGGAAGCCGAGGTGAGCCTGACTGGGAAGGAGTGGCAGAAACATCCCATTGTGACTGGTCCAAAGGCCCCGTGTATTCTGGGCATAGACTTCCTCCGGAATGGCTATTTCAAAGACCCGAAAGGACTCAGGTGGGCTTTTGGAATAGCTGCTGTTGAGGCAGAGGGCGTTAGGCAATTGAACACCTTGCCTGGACTGTCAGAGAACCCTTCTGCAGTTGGACTCTTGAAGGAGGAGGAACAACATGTACCAATTGCCACCTCGACAGTGCACCGCCGGCAGTACCGAACGAATCGAGATGCTGTGATTCCCATCCACAAGCTGATCCGTGAGCTGGAGAGCCAAGGGGTGGTCAGCAAGGCCCACTCACCCTTCAACAGCCCCATCTGGCCTGTGCGCCGATCTGATGGAGACTGGAGATTGACTGTGGACTATCGTGCCTTGAACGAGGTGACTCCACCGCTGAGCGCTGCCGTGCCAGACATGCTGGAGCTCCAGTATGAACTGGAGTCCAAAGCAGCAAAGTGGTACGCCACTATTGACATTGCAAATGCATTTTTCTCCATTCCTCTGGCAGCAGAGTGCAGGCCTCAGTTTGCTTTCACCTGGAGGGGCGTGCAGTACACCTGGAACCGACTGCCCCAGGGGTGGAAACACAGTCCCACCATCTGCCACGGACTGATCCAGGCTGCACTGGAAAAGGGTGAGGCTCCAGAACATCTGCAGTACATCGATGACATCATTGTGTGGGGGGACACAGCAGAAGAAGTGTTTGAGAAAGGAGAGAAAATCATCCAGATTCTTCTGGAAGCCGGTCTCGCCATCAAAAGGAGCAAAGTCAAGGGGCCTGCCAAAGAGATCCAGTTCCTGGGAGTGAAGTGGCAAGATGGACGGCGTCAGATTCCCACCGAAGTCATCAATAAAATCACAGCGATGTCCCCACCAACCAACAAGAAGGAGACACAAGCTTTCCTAGGTGCCATAGGCTTCTGGAGGATGCACATCCCTGAGTACAGCCAGATTGTGAGCCCTCTCTACCTGGTGACACGCAAGAAGAATGATTTCCGCTGGGGCCCTGAACAACAACAAGCCTTCGCCCAGATCAAGCAAGAGATCGCTCATGCGGTAGCCCTTGGCCCAGTCAGGACAGGACCAGAAGTGAAGAATGTGCTCTACTCTGCAGCCGGGGGCAACGGTCTGTCCTGGAGCCTTTGGCAGAAGGTGCCTGGTGAGACTCGAGGTCGTCCACTGGGATTCTGGAGCCGAAGCTACAGAGGGTCCGAAGCCAACTACACTCCCACAGAGAAGGAAATTCTGGCAGCCTATGAAGGCGTCCAAGCCGCCTCAGAAGTTATTGGCACGGAAGCACAACTTCTTCTTGCACCCCGACTACCGGTGCTGGGGTGGATGTTCAAGGGAAAGGTTCCCTCTACCCACCACGCCACCGATGCCACGTGGAGTAAATGGATTGCCCTCATCACGCAGCGCGCCCGTATTGGAAGCCCGAATCGCCCTGGGATCTTGGAAATAATTACAAATTGGCCCGAAGGTGAAAACTTTGGTCTCACCGATGAAGAGGAGCAGGAACAGGTGACTCGCGCAGAGGAAGCTCCACCATACAACCAACTGCCGCAAGATGAAACATGCTACGCTCTCTTCACTGATGGTTCCTGTCGCATTGTGGGGGCAAACCGAAAATGGAAAGCAGCTGTATGGAGCCCCACACGGCAGGTCGCAGAGGCTACAGAAGGAGAAGGTGGATCAAGCCAACTTGCCGAACTCAAAGCCGTTCAGCTGGCCCTGGACATTGCTGAAAGAGAGAAGTGGCCAAAGCTGTACCTGTACACTGATTCATGGATGGTAGCCAATGCTCTGTGGGGTTGGTTGGAAAGGTGGAAAAAGGCCAACTGGCAACGTAGAGGAAGACCAATCTGGGCTGCTGACGAATGGCGAGACATTGCCAGTCGGGTAGAGAAGCTACCTGTGAAAGTCCGTCATGTGGATGCCCATGTCCCCAAGAGCCGAGCTAATGAGGAACACCGAAACAATGAACAGGTAGATCAGGCTGCAAAAATACAGGTGTCACAGGTAGATTTAGATTGGCAGCACAAAGGAGAGTTGTTCCTAGCCCGATGGGCCCATGATGCCTCAGGCCATCAGGGCAGAGATGCCACCTATAAGTGGGCACGAGACCGAGGGGTGGATCTAACTATGGACTGTATCTCCCAGGTGATCCATAACTGTGAGACATGCGCTGCCATCAAGCAAGCCAAGCGGGTGAAACCCCTGTGGTATGGGGGAAGGTGGACCAAATATAAGTATGGGGAGGCCTGGCAGATCGATTACATCACACTGCCTCAAACCCGCCACGGCAAGCGCTACGTGCTCACAATGGTAGAGGCCACCACTGGGTGGCTGGAGACCTACCCTGTACCTCATGCCACTGCCCGCAACACCATCCTGGGCCTTGAAAGGCAAGTCCTTTGGAGGCATGGTACCCCTGAGAGAATTGAGTCGGACAACGGGACTCATTTCAAAAATAGCCTCATAAACACCTGGGCTAAGGAACATGGCATTGAGTGGGTGTACCACATTCCTTATCATGCACCTGCTGCTGGTAAAGTAGAGCGATGCAACGGCCTGCTAAAAACCACCTTGAAGGCTTTAGGTGGGGGGACTTTCAAAAATTGGGAACAGCATTTAGCCAAGGCCACCTGGCTAGTTAACACCCGAGGCTCCACCAACAGGGCTGGCCCTGCCCAATCTGAACCCTTGCAAACAGCAGACGGGGATAAGGTTCCAGTAGTGCAAATGAGAGGCATGCTGGGGAAAACTGTTTGGATTAATTCTGCCTTGAGCAAAGATAGACCCACCCGTGGGGTTGTCTTTGCTCAAGGACCAGGGTGTACCTGGTGGGTGATGCAAGAGGATGGAGAGACACGATGCATACCTCAGGGAGACCTCAGTTGGGGTTGAACTGCCCATAACACGGTGCCTGTATGCATATCTGTATGTGTATATTCAGAGTAATGCTTGTATGTATATAGTTTAAAGGCTTAAGTTCAATGTAATATGTTGGAATGGAAAAAATTCGGGGTGGATAATGTTGGAGGTTGGGGGGGGGAAAGTGGAATTTTTCCCATTCTGTTGCTAGGCAAGTAACGATCGGTACTTAGAGGACATTTTACTCTCACAAAAGAGACAAAGACTTTTTTGGCTGGGCGGGCACGGGAACAAGAGATAGCAAGACTTGATAACGACACACGGACTCGCTCACAAGTCTCGGAGGAGACAGCAGTGGAAGGAACGGCTCTCCGTTTTTTTGGCTGCGACTGCAGGAAAAGAAAAGCCCGGCTTTGCACTAGTTTTTCTCTACCTGGTGGGTGAGTTCTCGGGGCACGGGACTCCAATCATCTCTTCCCCTCCGGGAGGGTGCATCTCCCAGCTGCACTGCAGCGGAACGGGACCCCCGCCTGCCACCACCCCGCGCCCTGCCTGCTGCCCCGCACCCTGCCTGCCCCAACTGCGGAGTTTCCTGCCGCCTCCTCTGCTGGCTGGCCCGGGTGGGCTGACCCGGCCGCTCCATCTCCCGGCTCTGGGCTCTCTGCTGCGCCCCCCGTCCATCTGCGCTCCACCCTGCTCCAGCCCGTCGGCCATTACGCGCGACACAGATCCAACCTCGCGGCACAGTGCCATCTGCAGCTTCCCGGGAGTCATCGCACCTGTCCGGCTGGTCTAGGAGCCCAACAGCGCCCCTGCTGGCCGTGACCGTGACTGCACCAACCGAGAACGTGCCTGACAGTCCAGGGACATTTGCCACCGAGTTTTTTTGGTTTTGTTTACTGTTTTTCTTTACCTTGTTTACTGTTTTTTGTTACTGATTGTTTACCTCAGTATAGATACTAGTAAAAAAACTCTTATTCCTTTTCCCATACCTTTGCCTGAGAGCCCTTGATTCTAAAGTTATAATAATTCGGAGGGAAGGGGATTCACATTCTCTGTTCTAAGGAAGGTTCCCACCTTCCTAAACAGACACCTGTCTATCAAACGAAGACAACCACTGACCACTGTCTGACAGGATGCTGGCCTTGATGCACAAGGTTTAGTTTGACCAAGCAGGACTGCTCTTGGAAATGGCAAGAGAAGTCGTGCTAGATGAAAAAGGAAATAATACACACACCAATCTAAGAAAAAGGGGATTCAAACTTCTGTAACAAACTACTGAACAAGTAAATCTTGCCCTTCTTTTAAGGGCATAATCACAGGATTCACCACCATGCCAGCAGATGCAGTGGGGGTCAAGAGATGCTACAACTCAGTTTATTGCCAAAAAACTTATTCAGCTAAAACCTTCTGCCACACTCCATAATACAGCCACCAATGCTTGCAGACTTACAGACCCTCAAGGACAGGCACAGAGAAACAGTTCAACCCTGGGTCCAAAACGCTGAACTTCAAGTTATAAACTACCTAGAAAAGAGTCTTGTTATTGCCAGAGATCAGAAAGCAAACCCAAAAGCTGGAGGAAGTTGCCAAAGAGAAGGCATTTAAAGCTAAAAGGGAATCTGCCTCAAGACAGTCCTGCGCTTCAGCCTTTTTTCATCCAGTCTTCTCTGAATTTTTACACTTGGCCAATAAATACCTTTTACTCTAGCACTTGGATAGGATTTATGATGCACTGCAAGTGCTGTGCAATTAACAGATTTAATGCCCAATTCACTTCCCCCTTCAAAGGGAGACTGGTGGAAAGCATCCCAGGAGCTGTGGGTATATCATACATATACATGAAATGACATTTCCTCTGCCACTACTCTAAGTCAGCACATCCCTACTCTTCCTGCAGATGTATCAAACCATTTTCACTGTTTAGATTCCCAACTATTAGTCATTCTTCAGCTTAATCACAGAGGGGTTTACAGTATGGATTTTTACACACCATCCCACATTTTCACCATAATTTATCAATTGCTTTTTCCACTCCATTTCACTGAATTTCTAATCTCATTTCCCCAACTACACTGTCTACAATCATAACATAGCAGTGACTTTAAAAAATTCAGTATGCTCCACTAATTTCACAATGTGTTAAAGGAGATAGAGGGAATACATTCTTTCCATCTCAGAATGATTACTTTAACTTGCCTATGAGAGACAAAAGCACATGGCTGAAGATGAGGACAGGCATTTCTGTGAGTGGAAGCCCAAGCTCTGCACTCTCACACGGGTATTGACCAAGTTTCAATGAGACAAATGCCACCAACTCCTACATGCAAGACTGAGCATTTACCTCTTGCACATGTTTAATTACCCTTTGGTGGCTGCTCCATTCGGAATCGTGCTGACACGGCTCCATCCAATCCAGCAGCACATTTGAGGGATTATTGCTGATGCTTCATAGACTTATAAAACACCCTGCTCGAAGGAGTTTTGAGTGGCACAACTCAGTGCTTTGCTTCCCAGCTGCAGTCTGAAGTTCTACAAAATGTCAATGCTGAGCACAAGCTACTTTCACAAGCAATTAAGACAGACTACATGAATACCCAGCTCAGCCTGCAGGCTACATCAGATTTGCCTTTCAGTTTTGTTCAATTACGCTACCCTTCTCTTTGGTAAACAGAAATCCTTGTTTTCCTTTCTCTCTATCACACACTGCATCTGTTCTCCAAATCCCACCACCCCAACCTACATGTAGCAGTCTTTGGACCAGTTTTACTCTACGTTGAAGTCATTTTGGCCAAAAGATTTGAAGGTAAGGTACCTAATGCAGTAAGGTTCCTAAATAAGTGTTACTGTCTAAAAAAGGTATCTCTGAACTCAGTTGCACCTCAAACAAGTTCAAAAGCATAAATAAGACTTCACCTCCCACTAAGATTTCTTCAGACGATTTCACTTGCTACAGTGCTACAAACCATAGTTTGCTTAACTTGTTGCTATTTCTACAACTTTATTTCCAAAATCAGCTTTAACAGTATTGAAGTTTGACAATTATATTAAGTCTAGGCTATAACCTTACGATATCCTGATCTCACCTCTCAACACAGTAAGTTCCTCAGATTCAAACCCACTGGAATAAGAGCAAAGGGGCAATGGAGGGGAAGGAAGTCCAGTATTGCATCATGATGCCCTCAAATGCAGAAGCTCATCCGCATGACATGACACTTACTCCAAATGCAGAAACACTCTCAGGCTTCAAATATTGTGTACACATTCAGTGCCTAAACACTGGAGAAGAACTGCTCAGAGCCCAATATTTAGACCAAACTGCTCTCAGGATTTTTTACTACATATTTAACTTCAGACATCACTTCTACTCAAACTGAGTAGCAACAATAATCAACTTGATTCTGACAATTTATGCTTTCAGCTACAAAGATGACACAGTTAAAGTTTCCGCAAGTCAAAAGAAGTGAAGCAGAACCTTTTGCATAAGCCCAGTTACCTTATGTAAACTGGTTTGAATTTCTACACAAACCAATATTAATAGTCATAAAATAAAAGCAGTGCCAAAGGGTTAATACTATGATGATAATACTTGTTTGGAAGACTGCAGATCAATTTTAAGGTAAGTATCATTGATGATTTAAGTAGGTTTCATCCCACCTCATGACAAACCTTTTAGGACCCCTTGTTACTGTTCAGATTCTGTTTGGGACAGAACCAACCAGCTTTGAGGAACAGCTTCAATTCCGTATTTTACCTGATCACGTGGAGCTAAACCCCCCCAAAGTGAGCAAGCAGAGCAGGGGTACTCACGTTGCCCATGTACTCGGAGAGCAGGTCCTGCAGGGCCTGTCGCACCGCGTTACACTCGGCCACGATGCGCTCCCGGCGGTCGTCGCGCGTGCAGGACGAGTCGGCCATCAGGGCTGCTCCACTAATGATGCTCTCCAGCCGCTCCTCCAGGGATGGCCGGAATCGCTCCTCACTGAATGTCGAGGGATCCACGATAATTTGTTTCTAGCAAAAGAAAAAGTTCTGCAAATCAGTCACCAGCCCAAGCAGCGTGTTACCATTTAGTCATCCACACAAATAGCACAGAGCTTAATGCCCTGATCAGGCATTAAGAGGCAAACGACACCATTTTGGCACTGGGGAGGATTTTCATGAGTAGTTTTGTAAAATTACTAAGAGGTTTCCCAGCAGATTATATTGCGACTCATTTCTTGTGCTGCTTTGACAGCTAAACAAAACTTGGCCACAGGAAGCCTCGTTACATGAATGGCAAAAATCAAATGTGCCAGCAAAAATAAGGTTCAAAGTACAGAACTCTTCCTAACTACATGTCAATCTGGACATGCCTTCACTAGTTAACTTGTCAGATGTAATTATCCCATCATGAACAAGAAAACAAACATCCAAAATTAGCTCTATGGATTGTGCTCTGTTGCCCTACTTTGTACAGTCTTTCTTCTCTTCGATGTTAGGTAGGTAAATACAACTGCATTCTCAAAAATTCTCCAAGTGAAACATCAACACAAAGTCTCAAACAGCACAGAAATCAATTTCTTCATTGCAGAAAATTATCACAGGTTTCTCTTGCCAGAGTATTAGTAAGCACAGCTCATACCAAGAGACTCAAGGCTGAAACAGCAGCACTGATGTATCAATATCACCACCCATGGAAGTTCCCCAGGAAGAAGCTGCACAGTATTTATCACCTGTGAGTACTTTCAGGTGATTTGTCTAAACAGGTCTGTAATTTATTAAAGAAAAATTATTTGGCCATTTCAAGGTTTGGTGACTTGTTTAGGGTTTGGTTGGGTTATTACAGGGTGGGATTTGTTAATTCAAAAAGCTTTGGGGCTTCTTCTAGAAACAGGAATTTTCTCGGTCAGTTTGTACTCAAGCTAACCTCAGGAGCCAGGTCACACCCCCTCCTCCTGCCAGCCAGCACATTCCATAACCCTACGGAGTAGCCATGCAGCCATCACAGCAGGGTGGGAACTCCAATGTGCTCTCCAAGACATTCTCTCCTCATTTCTCCTGAAACTTCCAGCCATTGGCTAATACAATGGTAGCGTGCTACCACTCCAGAACTGCACCATCAAAAAAGAGAGATAACAATCAGCTTGTTATCTTCTGGTAGCCATTTAATATTTTACCATCACTGGAGTATCTGGGGGCATGTGTGCTCAAAGCCTCTATTACAGGAGCGTAATAACACTCAAGCAGTAGCAGGAAATGAAGTGCAGGGATAACATCTGCCAAGAATCTCAATACATTTGTTTTGTCAGCCTCCTTTGGCAGGGATGAGACAACGAAGCTATCATGAAGCTGGCCTGCTGATCAGGCACTGCTGCTATTAGAGAGCCTCACCAAGTGGAATTAAAAGCTCAAACAGCTTCATGTGAACTGCAACACTCAAAAAGTAGTCTGCAGCCGTATATTGGAGAGTTTGTACAGCAAAATAGGGTGATATATCAGAAATCCCATTAGATGGTTTGAGCTATTCAAGCCAAATCACAAACCTGAACTGAATTGTTTCATTTCCAGCCCCTGACACAGTGCTGTTGCTGCAGGGCTGCCTTCCCCTCCCACAGGCACCCGTGAGAAGCTGCAGCCCCTCGGGGCTAACCTGAGGCACACTCCTAAGGCTTACTGAGCATCTGATGAAATTTCAGAAAGGCAAACTCAAAACTGAAATCAGTCACAAAGATCAAGACAGCCATGACATCCTCTTGTTACCCAAGAGATCACAGGGAAAGGCTTCCCACTAGGCACAGGCAGAATTCAAACAGAACTTTATCCTGGTAAAAGAATCATGGCAGAAAAAGGGAGGAACAAGAGTGGTACGAGCCAAAGGAGAAGGAGAGCAAAACCTGGCAAAACCACAACTATTAAATGCCTTTTGAGTGATGGCTTTGCAATATTAAATAAAGTTCTAGAGTAAGTTAGTGCTACAGTGTTTAAAATTCAGAGGCTGAATCAGGTAGACACCGAATCCTGGCTTCAAAAGGAAAGCGATCTCAGTAAAAATGCATGGCTGTCCTCAGCAACGTGCTGAATGCAAGATAAAGAACATGACAGATCAGTACAACATATCAGTGTGAAATGACTTCATTTCCAACCAAAGATCATATTAAAACTTCCCACTTCATGTTCCTCTCAATAGGTAGTTTCAGCAATTCCAAATACATTATTCACTTTTAATAAATCACTTCTGTCACCTCCAAGAATACATTACATAAATATATTATGAAATAATCAATTTCAAACAAACCATCTAATGTAGCAGTAGGCTAACTGCTATTTCAGAGCTAGTTTAACTTGACAGCCTTCCATCACCAAGAACCACATATATAACTTTCTATATTCCATCAATCCTAGTTTGGAAAACGACTTTTTTAAAAAAAGTCTACTTTGCCTACAACTTGCTGTACTTCAGTAGAAAATGATCTTCCAGGCAATATCAATAAAAACCAGGTGAACAAACAGGAGGGCTAGCGGGGTGGTGTTGTACAGAGATGTTCAAACTCACATCAAAGTTGTTGAGGGCATAGGCCAGCTCTCCGCCCCCGCCCTGCTGCTGGGCAGCATCGTCCGAGGCGGTGGCCTGGGCGGCATTGGAGATGCCACTGACCGCCTGCTGCAGCTGTTTGTAGATCAGGTCCCTGTTGGCTTTGTAGGCAGCAACGTCAGGGTGCTGCAGGCAGGCCTGGGATGCTGTGTACAGGATGGGCACGTTCTTCTGCAGGATTCCTCTGGCTGCCGCCATCTGATCGCGGTGACCCACATCTTTCAATTCCTGTTAGGAAAATTAAAGGGGGAAAAAAGCATTTGAGAGCATTCCCCACATTCAACATCCATGCATTGTCTCTCTGCATCTTCAAAGGACAGGCAGGTTCTTTGCCTCAAATCTGCTTAAATCTGTCTGCTGACTGAGTATTCCTATCCTTAAGGGCTTAACTAATTGCAAAACATGACAGCTTCATAAAGTCAAAAAACAATAACACTGCAGGGCAATTCACAACACCACAATTCAAAATCTGACATTGGATTTTTGTTCCTCTGCAGCAGAGGACCAGCATTTTGAAAGCTGTCTTGTCTTGCACTTGCAGATGAGAAGCAAGATCATCTTTAATTTAAACTCCCAGCCTCGCAACCAAAATGTTTTCTTTAATCACACCTAGAAGATGGCATTTACTCTCCTCAAGAGACTCAGGTACTTAATTTCAGAACAAATATATCATCTCATTCAGCTTCTTGTTCACCTCCAATGAGACAAAATTAATCCAATGACTGTAATTACCACTAATTCAAGATTAGTGAGCAAGTCCATCAGTCTTTTCCCAAACACTCCGTGCTGTAATTCTCTAAAGCACCATCACCTTGTTTTGGAATAGAAGCACCATGATCAGATAAAGCTTTGAGTCCAGCACAGGCAGTAAGTTTATAAAAGGAGGAAGAACCACAGTTATTAGCCGCATCATCATTTTAAAGTTACCTCTTAAATCTAACAAAGAGGCAGTGAAAATGAAGACAAGGACTGCCTTACTGGGAAAAGGGAAAAAAAATCTGTCAGACTCTCCAAAATGAATAGGCAATATGTGACCCCTGTAAGGTACACATTGAGCAGGGAGGGCACTCCAGGCAGGCATAGAGATTTACAGATTTTGTACAACCACTTCCCATAGTGTGGAACAATCCATCACAAAGCAGTTTAAGAGCATTTATTGCATTGCCATCACAACCCTACTCCCATTTACTGCAATCAGATTTGAGATACATAACCAACTGGCAATCCCTTTTTGACTGTACCCAGCTTATTTCCTAAGACAAATCTGTGCAAAAAAACCCAAGCAGTGTCAGAAGTGCATAAGCAGTTTTGGTTTGTACATATCAGCAGAACAAAGAGGCAAAAAATGCTCTAAAAGAATTATGCTATTCCTGATAAGTTAAACTGCCCACACCTCTGCTTTCTTTTGAAAACTCAACTACACAAGAATGAGTCACACCAGTGCTGTTGAACAAAACAAATTTCACACGCAATTTAAGGTTAAGCACAAGCTATCCAAACACGGAACATACCCATAACAAACAGAAATCTAAACACCTTCTCCAATGGACATTTCAGTGCAAGACCAGTGAGCATTACCATTCGCTTCCTTGGGAAATTGTAGCTGTGCCCAGCCATGACTTTTGCTCCCTGTGCACATCGACATGTTCAGTCCATTCGTGTGAACCACAACAACAACGTGGTCTAGTGGAGAGTGCCCCAGGACTGGGACATATCTCAGCTCCCTGTCCTTACCCACACCTGCACTGCTTCAAAATGGGAAGTGCAACTCTTGGGGAGCAGCATTTCATTAAGGCACTAAACCATTGACATAAACAAATTTTACTAAGAACAAATTCCATCAGGAGCAGCACCCTTACAGGCAAGTGGACTTTTCTTGCTTACCAGGCAAGCTCTGAGTTCCTAAACATGGCAGAGCACAAGACAAAAATATTGAAACAAAATTTCAATAATGTAAAAAAATTAAGCAAAAAGTATTAAAAGAATAGGCACTGTCCAAGTGCAGCAAGGCTACCTTATTTTGAAAAAGAAGAAATATGCAGAAGAAAGCGTTGGCACACTATACCTGTTGTCTTTTGGCTGCCATTATGTTAAGCTTGTCCACTTCTGGTTTGAGGGCTTTGTACTGGATACCCAAGTCCTGCTCTGTGCCAGCATTTCTCAGTTTCAAGATACCATCTTCCACCTAAAAGAATATATATTCACATATTTTTCCAAGCAATACAGTCCACAGGTCAGGAAGTAATTCAGAATATATTTCAGAGCAGACAGAGAAAGCAATCTTCCTCTGCTCCCTGCTATTTTTTTGAGAGAGACACTTTAAAGGCTAATAGTATACAGTGCTTAGCTACTATTTCATAGTCACCAGCTACCAGAGACAGCCAAGTACACAGATCTGAAAGAGCATGAAGGAGTCCAGGGCCCTGGCAGAGCCATGGCAGTGGCCAAAGAGCACAAGGAGAGTCCTCAAAGCTCCTTTGCAAAGGAAGACCCAGTATCCAATGTCATTTCACTTCAAATTCTGCACAAACCACTCACCCACCCTGCTGCTCATGGGAAGAAAAGGATTCCTCAAATATTCCACTTTATTTTACTTAGCCTGTCGAAGCCGCTCATGTCTAGTAGCTGCAAGGGAGTACTGGTTACAAGAAAGCCAAATTACTTCTGTAAGATGAAAACGCTGGCTATCACCTGCAGCTGCCAGGGCTCAGTTAGTTTCTGTACTAAAAGTTCAGAACAGAGTGCAACTCAATGTCAAAAGCTACTGACAGTGAGATAAAAGTGCGTGACACACACCCACTGCACACGTTCTGCTGAGAGGAAAATCCCCAAGACCCTCCCCACTGCAGAAGGGAGCCACTGCCAGCACACACCCCATGGGGTCACACACACAGCGGGCACCTGGCAGAGCACCCCCGGTGTGCCAGGCCCAGCACAGACCCACACTTACGACTTTGAGCTGAACAAGCAGCTTGTAGACATCGGCCATGTCAGCCAGGATGAGCAGGCGGGTGACGGCCGAGAGCAGGGCGCGCGCGGCCCGCACCATGTTCCCTCGCTTCACCGACGAGCAGGGGTCATCTGCAAACTCCCCCGACGCGCTCTTCATCAGGTCACCTGCACAGGGGACAGCAGGGGCTGGCTTTAGCATCACACAGCATTGCCTCAGCCACTGGCAAGATTCCTATGCCAACCTAAGTCCCTAAAACAAAACATTTGTGAAATACAGCCAACCACTAATACTGCACGTGGCGACCTCTAAGTACAGCTACCACATAGCATCAGGGCAGAGGGGCTTGTGCAGGGAGGAAGGGCTGGGAAATCACACTTTGGTCCTTATTTCCATTTGTGCAGGTGTTTTAGCACGCCAGAATTCTCTAGAGAGGTGAATTCAGCATGCCTTTGCAGGGCTGCAGTTCTTTCCCAAGCTCCGATGCTTTCAAAGCCTGAGCAAAAGCTTTGATTTGTGTGCGTGTAGGAGTTAAGCAGAAAGCAGCAGAAAGCACTGTAAACACACAGCGAGCTGCCACAGCTCCTGGGACCGTAAACAACTCGGAGCAATGACCTGGCTGGATATGCCCTGGTTGGAATTCAAAGCCAGGCTGCGCTTCGTAAAACGCTTCAACATTTCATAGCCTGTGGGACTGCATCTGGTGCAGGAGCAAAGAATTTGGGTTTCAGATGGTAACAATGCCATTGGTTAACTATGAAAAGCAAAGGCCACTCTGCACAGCTAGAGCAATTCCTCCAGAAGGCATTCACAAAGCATAAAAGTAATGCTTGCATTAGGTCAGAGGATTAAATTTTGGATTTCTCCCTCACTTTTCGGGGCAGCTTCCAGTACCACAGTTCATACACTGCAGCAAGTTTTGGAATCCACATTATTATCCTTGGATCTCTCTGCATCTCAGAAACACTGAAAGAACAGCTAGGACTTAGTTTAGAAAATAGTAGGTCCTCAAGGTCAGGGATTTGCAGGCAGCAAGAGATGACCAGAAAGCAGATTATTAGAGCTGCTGTTTCAGAGGCTTCCCAAAAACCTGTATGAAGAAGTGTCCACATGGCCAAATGCTGAAATAAAAATAGCCTGTCTCAGATGAGACTAAAAACCCTCCACCAGCACTTGACAAGTGACAGCTGACAGTGAGTCCCATGGAGCCCCCACACCAACCAGGGCCAGGGCTGCACTGAAATCTCTGCATGATGCAGTCCCAGGAGTCTTCCACTTAACAACTTATTTTTAACTGCTCAAAAATGCCAGCAGCTGGAAAGCCTGGGTTAACCATCCTCATACATTATATCTTGCCCAGGAAGAGTTTCTCTCACCCAGGCACTCTACACCTTCACAGCTAAATTCAGCCCAAGCACAGCTGCCAGCCTGCCCAGGCAACCACATCAAGATACTCAATTTTGTTCAAATGCTCCCTCCTATGTAACACCCTTCCATCATCTTAAATAATACAACAAAGAGTGGCATATAACATTTTAAGATAAAAATATGCTAGTTCTGTACTGGGACACAGCAAAAAGGCTTCTGTCCAAGTACAGGCCAGCTCTGAGTATCAACCCAAAGCTATCCCCTACCCAGCTTTGGGGAACACAACTCATTACCTTAAAAAGGGTTAAGAACCTCAGATTTCCAGATGGGTGAGATGATGTACCACCAATGCTGAAGACTTCAAGCCAGGACATTACAAATCGCTTACATAGCTGACATGACCCTTTCTTTATTCCTTCTGGAGCAGGTTAATAATAACAGTCACCACCACTAGTATAAAATCTATTAACAATATCAGGATTTAAGGATATATATTTACAAGAGCATAAAGTAACAGGACAAAGGGGAACAGCTTCAATAAAGTAGGTTTAGGTGGGATACTGGGAAGAAATTCCTCCCTCTGAGGGTGGGGAGCCCAGGTTGCCTAGAGGAACTGTGGCTCCCCTGGATCCCTGCAAGTGTCCAAGGCCAGGCTGGACATTGGGGCTTGGAACAACCTGGGATAGTGGAAGGGGTCCCTGCCCATGGCAGGGAGTGGGACTGATGAGTTTTAAGGTCCCTTCCAATCCAGGCCGTTGTGTGATATGCCAGAACCAAAATTCAGTACAAATATTTCCTTCCTTATTTACTCATATGTAGAATTCCCACATTTCCAACTCCCAAAATGTTGTTTTCATTTATTTTCTGTTTAGAACAACTTATAGAGGTGGCTGCTTGCTTCATGTGAATTTCAGAAATTGCTAACGAATTTAAAAACCAAAATTATCCTCTACCCATCTCTTAAATTGCAACCTTTCAAGCCAGTCCTAAAATAAAATGCTATTCCCTTTTATTTTAACACAGGATTTTAAAAAGATTTAGTGAGTTTCAAACAGCTTGTCAGGGTGTCAAAAGACAACCAGCTTCCCAAAATTAAAAGCAGATTATATTTAAAGTTGTTGCATATATATACATTTCTGCCAATTAAAGAAAACTGGCTTTCAGGCTTCTTTTATATAGGGAAAGCACCATGGGACAGCTATTTTAGCTGGATTCAAAGGGTAAAAGGGCACTCTGTCCTGGCTGAAATACGCAGGTACTGCATTGTGTGTGCACATCAGCAGTTCCAATGGGATCCAGCACAATATTCCCATTTTCAACACTGAACCACAGGTAACACAACCACTTTGTAAGAAGGATTTCAGGAGTTAAGTAACACAGTGGAGAAGAGTCCAACTACAAGACTCACATTATAAAGCTGGTACAAATTCTTACATGAGTAGTCTTTTTTTCCAATATAACCTTAGATCTTCATTAGATATTAGAAGGGAAAGAAAATAAAACAGCGTTGAGAAAAGAAGAGGCAACAGTAGCCACACTATGATCTTGTCAATAAAGCACTAAGAATTCAATTAAATCTAATGGAACAAAGACCATTTTAGAAATGGTATGATTTCAGTCCATCAAAAGAAAATTCTCATTCTCTAGTCTCTTTCCCACATGCCCACAGGGTGTGACAGCACTTTCAGGCAGCACTATTAACCCTGCTCCCAGCATGGAACATGATGGACAGGGCTTGCTCCACACCAACACCCATGGGAGGGCACAGCAGCAGGCAGGATGGGCCAGGCAGAACACCCAGGACACACAGGCACTGCTGCTCCTCTTCCAAGCTGGAAATTCATGCCCACACATCACTTCGTACACTTCAGCACTTCCAGTTCAAAGCTGTCCCCAGGCTGCTTTGCCAGCAGTGCCAGGGACACCGCAAGTGCCACCAGGCCATTCCCTCCCTGCTCACAGCACCCCACCTCACTTCCCCAGAGGTTGCCATTCCCCACCAAATGAAGGCAAGCAGGAAACCGGAGTGTCAGGTCTCTGCTACTCTGGATACTGAAGTGCCATCTCACCAACAATGCCACCTTCAACAGCCACCAGGAGTGTCACAACAGGCTGTCCTGGCTTTCTGCAATAAAGGCTGAGGCCCAACATCACCTCTTGCCATATCAATACAGAAGCTGATACTTATGGCAACAAAAGCTTCTGTTAATTCCTTAATCTTGTCTTCAGTTAAATCCATATACTGCCTACAACAGTCCTACAGTTTGCCAAGAGCCATCTCAGAGCTCCTTCATGTTATGGCTTTTCAAATGGCACACTCCTAAAGCATTGTTCCAGGAAAGCAACTGAACTTGTACCTTTCCAAGAAATTAAGCTCACCGGTCACAACAGAATTTTGAGGTTGAGTTTTCCAAGAAGAATTCAGCATTTAACTTCAAGATGTTCCACAGCTGGCCTCCTCCTGGTCTTTGGAAATCCTTAAGCCAGACATCTTCTCTGATGTACAGTTGAAAAAACAGTTTTCCCCTTTCATAATTCACCTCGCTGTTCAGTTTTGAAGAGCCCTTCACTTAGAAATGTGAAGCAGAAGGACACTGAGCTGAATCAGTCAGCTCGTTCCCCTGCATTTGCAACCTGAGACATCAAAGCATTCATCCATTCTCTTACCTCAAACCCTACACACATGCTCAGGCATTTAAACTTAATTTTAATCTTTAATTTTTGGTCTTTTATGTAAAGTTGCCATAGAAGACACACAACAGCATGAGCACAGTCAATACCCTGGATCCCCACTCTCACACATACAGACACAGAGAGACAGTGAGCTATGGCCATCAATATTCCAGGGAATCAGGAGCAGCCTCACCAGTCTGACCCAAAAGACATTTCCTTCTTGACCCCAGTTTGGAAGCTGTCTCAGTGCCAAGCACCTGGGTAAGAGACTGCTTCAAGTTCCAAAACACCTCCCCAAGAGCACCAGAAGAGCTGAGCACTCCAACACACAAGGAGGCTTCATGAGAAGGCAGAACCCCACAGGGACCTTACACTGGGGAAGTAGGGCTGGGCAGGACCAGTATTGCCCCTTCTGTTACCCACCAAAGCTCTGATGGCAGAAAAGATTGTAACACTATAAAGATGCTGAGATTCAAAATATTCACATCTAACACTTTCCCAATACCAAGTCTTTTCTATAACCACAGCAGGATCTATTCTGAAAAACACTTTGATTCCTTATCTCCACTCTTCTGCGCAAAATCTTAAAAAGTTTCATTACTTTTTATAAGAAATCAAAAGTCCAGAGCTTTAAAGGGCCAGAAATTTTACTGCTGGATATTTCATTAACTTGCTTAATATTTAAAGCAAGTTGTAATTTATTCTTCCATTGTAAAAAACAAGAAGACTTTGAAGATCCACTTACATTGATTTAGTAGGTAGCCATGCTATTATTCATTCAAAATAGCTCTTTTCACTTCTTTGTTTTTACCCCCAACAAATGGGATTTTATGAACAAGTGTGCTCACTAAAATCATGTACTCTCTCAATCTTCTTCTCGCTAGGCTTAAAAAAAAAATTTTAATTTTCTCTGATGAGACAAGTTATCTATTGTCCTAATCATCTTCATAATCCCTGTCTACATTCATTCATCTTTTTTTATTATGGTAACTAAACTGCTCCCTACTCTAAATAGAGGCGTTATTAATGCTATTTTCCTGTCCTCTGCTGAAGATTAATTGTGCTCTGTATCTATAATCCCACTGCTGCTGTCAGACCCAGATGCTGCCAGCTCGTGATCACCCTGCTGCTGACCACAACACCCAGGCTCTCCTCTCTCTCCACTCTTGCCCCTGTCGCTAAAGGCAGATAAAGGCACCAACAGCAGGAAGATTTGCTAAGCACATGCACAGGCTTAGCATCACACTTGCCTTATTTCTCCAGTTCATGAATTCAACTGGTCTACCACAATACTGGGAGGCTTCTGAGGTGCACAGAGTGTATATAACCATGCACATTGGGAGGTTGTATCTCCCTGCTGTTATTAGCACTGCTGGAAGCTGCAATCCTCCTGGGCACTGGCAGCAATAACCCTTCCCTCTGTTCTATCTCATTTTTCACCACTTGCCTCTCATTTCCTCAAAGGCTGGTTTGATTTTTAATTTCCTCACCAAGAGCTGCTCCACTAAACCTGCCCTAACACCAGCCCCATGATGGAGCACAGCTTTGACCCCTGGTCGTGTTGCAACTGTGTCCCCACAAAGGTACAATCTCCACTTACGTCCAGGAGATTCACTCCAGCCTGACCACCCACCCAGCCTAAGGGAACAGGCACAGCCATCCCTTTTACACACCACAATTCACACAAGCTGCAAACAGCAAAAAGGGAGGAAGAAGTGAAACAACATTAAGGTGGGAAGTTATTTCACTCCAGCACCTCTCAGTTACGAGCTTCACCTCCTCTGTCAAGCCAACAGAGCAGGGAGGTTTTGGCATCAAGCCTACGTGTAGTCTCAGAACCAAGAAGGAGCCAAGAAACATGGGAAAGGGTCATCTGAAAGGCTTTTTATCAGTCTCTCCCCTTCCCACCAGCTTCTCACTGCAATATTCAGCAACAAATCTAGCTCAGGAAACTTCTCAATCCTGCGGGCTGAGCACAGCTCCCTCTCTCACCAACACCACTGAGCCATTTGGAGGCACCCACAGATGAGCTCTGACTCTCGACTCTGCAGCAAGGACCAACAATTAAAGCTTGGAGTCAAAAGGGCCTCTCTTGCTGTTTGTTGTCGGTAAATTAAGCCAACTCAATTAGCTCCTTATATTGCAGCCTTCTTACCTTGATCTTTCTTTGGTCTGTCAACCAGGCTCATCCAGAACTTAGAACCATTTTCAACTAATATCTCACCACTCTACAACTTCAACTACAAACAAGTAATTAACACTAATGAGTTTTCCCCTTTTTGCAGCAGCAGCCGTCACCATTAATACCAGTTGACTGGGTTTCACTGAAGCATAGAAAAGACTCATGACTGGAAGAATGATAAATGATTTATGAGCAACAATATTTACTAGTGCATATTTTACAGTAAGTCAGCTCCACAGGCTCTTCTTGCAGGTCTTCTCCAAGAAAGTAAGAAAGAAAATGATAAAAATCAACATTAGATGTGAGGAAGGAAGCCTGGAATATTTAATCAAGGTCTTCAAATTCTGCTTGGTGCTGTTTACATTTAACATATTCAAGAAACACATCTCTCTCAACACTTGGCTCTTCCTCCTACAGTACTGGTCTGCATACAGTCAAATATTGAAGAAGTTATTGTCATATTTGAGATGTAGTCCCATGAAATTTATAGCTGGGGGAGCACGTTTACTTTTGAGTCTCAACTGAGTTTTTAAACGCTCTTCAAAGAATCAGCCCTTTTGCTTCTCAATCTCTACTTGGGACATCCAATTTCCAGACCTATCCGGTTATATTACTGCTCAGGGATGCCAGCCAGGCAAGTGAGAATCCACAAGCTGAGAGGTGCAGAGTCATTAGAAACAGCAACAAAGGGAAATGGGAATGGTTCTACTTGCTCTGAAGAGCCATGGTTTGAGAAGCCACCAGATCCACAGATCTTACCTTGCTTGCGAACATCTTCCACAGCTGCCACCAGCTCCTCCTTCAGGAACTGGCTCTCCTTTGCAATTTTGTCTCCTTTCTCCAGGAAATTCTCTGTTGCTTGTTCAACTGAAGCAGCCAAAACATGGGCCTTTTTAGAACGCCCTCGCTTTTTATTGGAGGGGCCCTTGTTGCTGGTGTTAACCAGTGTTGTTACCTAAAGACAGAGACGGAAGCGTAAAAAACCCAACACCAAACAAAAGAGATGTTTATCCATCTGATAGTAAGGCCACATATATTTTTTTTTTCTAGACAGTGTATTGCTAATACGTGCACTATTGTCAGCTCCTAAAGTTAACCTAAAGAGTGTTTTTCACATTTAAACACTACCATGCTTCGTGATTCTTTAGATGAGCAAAATAAATACAGCTAAACAGCTCAAAGATTTCTATTATCAGCAGCAGACCTCAAAAGTTGATTTTAAGAATGGAGATCTATTTGTATTTTTGATAAACCGCAGTCTCAGTAACAGGCCAGAGCTCTTTGGCACCACATCAAAGAAACCAAGGTGGGGATAATTAGGTGGGGATAATTCTCCAGTCATAAGACACCCCAGATAAGGTTGAAGTTTATATTTCTATTGGCACAGAGACACAGTATCTTTTCAGTCCAAAACAGAGCTATAGCCAATGGGCTGAATGCAGAGCAAAGGACTTGGTAGAGCTCATTATTTCCTTAAGAAAAGCCCAACCGAACCCACAATCCTCCCACAATCAACATATATTTCCAAGCCCTGTGTCTTAGACCAAAACCCTACTGGGAACGGGGTCATCACCAGAGGCCAGATAACCCCCAGGTACTCCCTTAGCCCAGGATCAGGATCCATCCCTTTCTATCCAACTCAGACATGTCACAAAATCCACATACACTTCTCCATTTGCCTTATTCTTTCCTCTCCTTTTTGGAAAGCCCAGGAAAATGCACACAAAGCTACTTCAGAGGGACATTAAATTACAACACTAAAAAAAATTACTACTCTGGAAAGCCCGAGGACCGCTGACATAAAGGTCCTCAGAGCTGAATCCATCTTCCCAGCTGGCTGATTCAGAGAGGGAAAGCCATCAGTTGGGAATATCACGGTTGGTTAATGGGGAGCATTTGTACTGGGTACTCTAAGTTCATAGTGTTCTACAAATAAAGAACAAGTTACAAGGCAATTTGCTCCAGTTCCCTCTCTGTATTTTGCCAGTCACATCATTCAGAATATTTGGGATTGCCAGTACAGCCTGCTGTGCTTATTCCTTGAGGAATATGTTACACTGCACTTGATGAAAATGGTCCTATGAACAAGTTTGCTCAGTTAAGTTTGCCAAATTAGGACAATTTCTCTTAAGCAAAGACTCCATCAGTAACTTCAGCTAAAAATCCTTATCATCCAACTGCCCACCTGAGGATCCAGAGGGAACAAGTGGCAAGTACAGACAGCAGCTTGGTGACTAAACAGAATAATACTGGAAACAAAACTTGATTATTCCAGTCTGTACTTAGCAGGAATTGTGTCCAGCTCATTCTGTCATTTTAGACATTTCACATTCCAGGAAAACAATGCTAAAGACAACAAGTGAACTGTCTCCAGTGTACTTTCTTTTCCAGACCTCCTAGAAAGTCTCTTCCAAGAATTTTGAAGACACCAAATACATAGAGCTCACATTTACAAGACTTACTCCAGCATTCCTATGCCCTTCAGTGCTTTTCACTGGGGCATATACACCACACAGTAAGAAGCTTTTATTCACAAATCCAGCACAAAGTGCAGGCGTAGAACATTATTTCAATTAGAAGTGCAGAAATGCATATTAGTAACTACTGTGTCTTATCAGTGGCTGAAGCAGCACAGTCTCCCCAGACCCATGGCCAGTGACTGCTGCAATAAAACTGAACAAAGAAACTGCTTGTAGACTCTATCTTCAGTTTGTAGTGTTTTACACCCAGAATTTAAGCTTTGTGACTTAATCAAAATAAAACACCAAAACAGGCAATCATCTTTATGACTGTTGATTTTGCCCCTTCTCTTCTTCTTACCTGTGTAACAAGAGGCTCGAGCAGCCTTTCAACCGCCAGTGTTCTTATCTCCAGGCTTTTGGGGTCCCATTTGAAGTTCACGTTGGCTGCAGTGACAGCAGTCATTTCTGCAAGAAGAAAAGAGCTACATGAACACAATATTTAATTACTAATGCATCTTAAAAATAAATTAAAATGCAGGCTGTTTTGTTGAACACAAAACATCCATTTAGAGTAAGTGAAGGCTACAGCACCTCCAGAAACAACAGTTTTGATTCAAACGGTGAGAGTTTAACAAATTGCTTGTTTTGACAATATACAGACATTACCAGCACATTTTGGTTAGTAAATAAAACCAAAAGCAAATAAACTCGCACAAAAACCTACTGCAAAGGCATGTTGTTTTATCAGAGCAATGACAAGATCAGCAGGGCCTGGATTACACATTGGTGGTCCCCGAGCAATGAAGAAGGACCACAGGTAGTGGGGGCACTTCACCCATGAAGCTGGGTGCCCCCTGCCCCATTTCCACTGCCTCCCTCTCAGGGCCAGCTATCCTGTGCTCCCACACCGGCCCTGAGACACAGCCCAGGGCGTGGGGGAGCAGAAGGGAGCACCCTGACTTCAGCAGCTGCAGAAAGCTGCCCATGTTTTCAGCTGCACCGTGAGTCACTACCCCAGAGGCTCTGCCGAACCAGGAGCCAGGTTTAGCCCAACCCATGCACCCTCCCCCTTCACCCAGTTCACCTTTGGGGAGTACAAAGGTAAAGTAGTGAATATAAGCCTTACAAAGCCAGAAAATCCAGCTGGTTCATACTTAACAGCTTACATATCTATTACACTTCTCCTTAACATTTGCATAGGAGGGAAAAGCAGATTTGCATGAAGAGATCTGTTCAAAGCTGTCACTGAGCCGTTCCTTCCCGTTACAGTTTTATATCAACATCCCAACGGAACAGCAAACATACTTATGGGAAAAGTTGAGTGAAACTACTAAAATAGCTCTGCTGTTGAGACCAGCAGTCTAAAAAAACAGAACTAAAAATAAGGAACTACAACAAATCACTGGATTAACACCATGATGCTGCACAGCACAACAAAAGAAAAAACTGAACAATAATTTCAATAAAAATTGGATTTAAAGTATTACAGATCCATAAAACCAATTCATATCACTTGAGACATAGCAGATTCTAGCTCTTCCTGCTTTGGGCTGACCTCAAAATTCAAAATTAGACTAAACCTATATTTGTAACTTTTTATTTTTAAAAAAAGTCAGGAAGAGAAATATATTTTCTAAATCTCCTTCCACCCATCTTCCTAAACACCTATTGTTGAGGTCATTTTAAAGCTTATTAGCTGATATTTTTAATCTTTCTCTGGACAGGGCATTGCCTGCACAGCATCTCAGCAGTCACGTTGCTCTGACAGCACCAGATGTCCCCAAGCTGCCAGACGAGCACAACATCCCGTTATTTTTAAAAAGCAGGAGGCAAGGCACTAATTTCAGTAACCAACAATGTTTACAACACATACCAACAACCAACTGCTCTCTCCCGACCCCGACAGCTTATTGTGCACAGGAGAGGCTGCTTGTTTCCTAAGGAAGAATAAAAGCTCTGGGGCATGGGAGGAGCTCAGCCAGGGCTCAGCATCACCTGGCTCCAGGCTGGTCCCCAGCCATCCCACAGGCTTTCACACCACGGGCACGATAGGAGAGATTAAGACCTCATTCCAGCTCTGCTGACCAAAGCTGACACACTGAAGCACAACTTCACAAGGTGCAAGGAATATTCACCCAACTGCATTCAGCTCTCCACTACGCCCACATTCCAAGTGCCCACACTGCTGCGAGAAACAAAACTACAAAAGCTGAAAGCTTAAAAAGAGAGACTAGAAAGAGCCTGATCAATGCTGGCATACATATAACCTTTCTGATGGCTTTCGCTGAAAAAGCTGGTGAAGGCTCCCAGCTCCCACAGCACAAGCCAGGCCACAGCTCCAGAGCCCCCAAGGAGCCACAGGGGGATGGAAGGGGTGACTTCCTGTCTTCCCTTATGTCTGACAGCGACCACTAAGCACTGTGAACTCACTAATTAACCTTCTCTCTCCTTCAATCACCTCCTTTTTACTTCACTCACCCAGTGGCTTGTGCCACAGCCCTCATGCTGGCACAGGGCACATTGTGAAATGCCCTTCACCCCCAGGTACCTTCCCACCTTCCACAAGGAATTTCAGTGGTTTAGTCCCTCCCCATTAGCTTGGCATGAGTGCTTCCTACGTAAGAAGCCAAGAAAAATACATGGAAAACGTTTGTGGTTTCTGAGAAACATAGCCAGGGCTCTGGAAAGCAGCAGGTTTCTAAAGAAAGGCTTTTTCTGTGTAGTTAATGCTGTTACACCTGTCACAGTAACAACCTGCAGGACGAAGTAACCATGAGAAGATACATTAATTGTATTAGTAGGATAATAAAGGCAATTCATCTGAAAATACGTTAGTATGATAGTTCATGAATTGGCCAAAAGTAATGGTCTATAAAACCACTTAGTAGCAGCGCTATTGAAATTTATCTAAAAAGCATAGCTTGATATCAAATAGCCAGTTTGGCAGCAATGGCTTGGAGATCATTTGTACATCGCAATAAATACGTTTATTCAATTAAATACTTGTGGAGAATATGGGAACAGGCTATAGGTTACAAACACGTGAGTGAGATGGGTTTAGGGGATAAAAGGACAACTGCCAGGGCCATGTTATGGCATGGCTGTGATCCTGCCACAAGGACCCCCCAGTTCCCTGGAACATCCTTTTTCCCTGTGACTGCTCAACCTCTCCCTCAGTGAATTCAAATATGGTAACGGGTAGCAAACCACATCACAGGATATTATAGCAGAGTGCTTAATCCTTGGCTCCCGGAGAGCACATCACAACCCCCACAGCCACCGCAGTCACTCCAACACCTATAGGGAGACAGGACATGCTCTGGAAGAAGAACCCACTTGCAGAGCAGCGCAGCACTAGTTTAACAGCTGGGATAGCCCAAATGACACGGAAACACGTTCTCCATGCCCCAGCTCCACCACGAATTTCAAGGACAAAGCAGCACGGACCACATGGCGGAAGAGTGAGCGGTGCTGAATCTCAAGTGCAGGAATATATAGAACGACACCACTGCACAAGGAGTTGTGGTTGCCCAGCCTGTGGTTTCATAAGCAGCAGAAAAGCTGCTTAAAGACCAATGTTCATCCTCCCACACCCCTCCAGGAACTCATTCCCGTTTGCACATCACACCCCCTCCGTACTGGCACAGCTTTCCCCACGCCTGAGCGATTAACCAGATGGGGAAGGACTGATTTGGCTGGAGGGAAAGAAATCCATTTTTGCAAGGTGGGCTGAGATTCCCATCTGGCTCACCGTGCCACCACAGATACCGTTACGGCAAGGGGAGATGGCACCATCAGCTGGCACCCTTGGCAAAGCCACTGCAGTGGGAATACAGGGCAAAGCTGGATGCCACAGCCAAGTTGAACCAGGAGCTACTGAAAACTGAGCATCAAGCAGAGCTTCTGCAGAGAGCAGGAATGTCTTCCCCACACACCTGATGCTCAGACATGTGAAGCCACAACCTACACAAGCCCAGCACATAAACTGCAAAGTCTTTGGGTTATTTTAGTGTTCATGATGGTGTCATTACTGAAATGGAGAGTTCAACAGTAATGCAGTATCTAACTGGGGTTTAGTACACTTGCAAGGACATGAGGGCAGGGGAAAAACAGAAGTTTAAAGAAGCCACATTCAGAGCTCTGTTCCAGTCAACAACCTCATCTACAGCCAAAGATCTCATCTACAGCTAAAAATTAAGGACAAATCTCCATTCTGCTTCAACCAATCACTGTAGCCACCCTACTGCTTGTCTCCCTGCCCCAAACAGACCCCCACTGGCACAGGTCTGATGGGGTGAGCCACTGCAGGGGGCTCAGTCTCAGTAAGCTGGGAATTAAAAATTCCCTTCCCAGGTTACTGTCCTGATGGAGGAGGTGGGACTGCACAGGGAGAGAGCAGCACCAAGATGAACTCTGCCTCTGAAATGCCCCCCAGGCCAGGCCCCAGCCCTGCCTGGAGAGAAGGATGAGCAGAGGGATGTCTGAGCTGCTGGGGCTGCACTTACACACCCCCATACAGGGGCTGCCCTGCCAGGAACACAGCAAAAGTGCTCTTTCCAAAAGCTACAACTGAAGGCCTGACTGTTCTCAAAAACTGGTAATTCAAGGTTTTAAGAACAATTTCAGATACCTACTTCCATAATACTGGCATGCAAATAATTTCTAGATGTTGGCAAGCAGAGGAATGCAGCTCTGCAGCTGCTTTGCAGAAGTGCCCTGAAGGCACCCAAGGTTTTTCCAAAAGCCCATGAAGGAGCACAACTTTAACAGCAAGCTCTGCACCACAACGAATCACAAAACAGCCTAAGTGCTCATGGTCCTGTTTTTCCAGGTTGCACTCACACACACACCTGAAGGCACTGCTGGCTCTGCCTCAGGAGTCCTTTTTACCTGCTCTCTACCAAACCATCCTGCAGCTACCCCACCTCTGGGCAACAGGAAATCTCTCTTGCAAAAAACAACTGCCCATCTCCTGTGCTTCAGTGTCACCCCCTTGTGCTACCTCAGGAGTCTTTAACCTGACATCTGCTGTCAGTCTTCACATTTTAACTCCCCTGCCAGGCTGCTTTCTAAAAGCTTGTAGCTGCACTCACTGATTTCTTGGTTTTTCCCAGGGAAGCCAGTATTCAAGGAATGCTCTGACTGGCACAGAGAGGAGCTGACCTGGCCAGGCACAATAGACCACATGCTGAATTCCAGCATTGTGCTGCCCAAAATACCTAACACAGAACATGGCACAAGAACATTTTATACCTGGGAGGTTCCATTGGAACACCCTTCCTGCCACTCCTCAGCTGTTCCCCATTCTGTGGGGCTGATGTGCCCAGGTGCAGTAAGAGGTACTTCACTGCAGTTTTTTGCAGCTTCTTTCTCTCACATTTCTTTAAGTAGTCTCACTCATGTTGAACTATAATCTGGTCTCCTACCATGCTTCCAGACTGACTTTAAATATTCTGTACCATATAATGAGAACAGTCCTTACTCCATCACCCAGGTCATGCGGAGGGAACACGGATTCCCAACACAACAACCCAGCTACATCTTCCAGACAGAAAATGAACCAGACCCCTGTTCCCAAGGGAATCCTTCTGCTTGGCTTGTTACCCAAATACCCAATCCACCTGACAATCAGCAGGGATCCTTTACCCCGCTGAAGGTGGCAGACAAAGATCTTCAGGAACTGGGTATCTAACACACAGCATTAATGCAAACATTCTGAACAGCTCTGTTTCAAAAAGATTAAGGCTCACTTCAATAAAACTCAGCTCACATGCTGGGGCTTCATCATGCCCCACTGACAATTCAAAACTGGTTTTCATATAACTAGGAGTATCCATAAAATAAAAAGTTTCATTCTTTCCCTTCACAGTCCCCAAATTAATTTGTCTGCCCTGTTCCACAAATAAAGCAACACTCGGCAGCCAAATAGCTGCGAGTCAAGGATGTCTGGTATTTGCGATGCTTTTCAAGGAGGATTTAAGCAGGTTTTATTTAAGCTGGTTTTATTTAACATCAACTATACATAACTAAAAACAGAGTCATCATCTTCTAACATAGCCTTCAACTTTACATTTGATCTGCTCAGCTACCAAATCCTCTCCCCCACATAAATGACATGCAGATACTACCTCATTAGAAATCCTTACTGTTAGAATTTCACAAGCTGAAATATTAATATAAACTCAGATGTCACCTATTGTGGCAAAGCTCATATTTGTATGTACAGGATGAGTTTGAGTTGAAGCTGTCTTATGAGACTCAGGTCTTGGTGGTAAAGGTGGGATGTATTGGCTGTGTCTGTATTATTAATCTCTGGAATGCCTCCAAGTTCTGAGGTGTGAGTAGATACATTGGCCACGTCCAGACTGGTGTCAAGGTAAGACCATCTCTGCCTCATCCCAAACTCTTGGTTTTCATTGAATACAATTTTACAAAACTTTCAGGTGTGGTATCTACACAAAACATGGAAAAGTATATGGGAAGTAAGTTCACAGAATAAAACAAACTTCTGTAGAAACCAATGACTATATTTTCCTTAATCGAATTTCCTGCCACTCAAATATATTCAACTTTGCTATATGTTTTAGTTTGGTTTTTCCCCACAAACTGCAGTAACCACCCAAGAAAAAGAAGACATTCAGGTTCAGATAAGCCTGTTTCTCACCAGTGCCATTCCAGTTCTGGGTCTCTTCATCTCCTTTTGTAAGTTTTTCTCTGCTGCTCTTGTGGAGAAGACCCACAGGGAGGCATCTGAAACAGCTCATAGGACAGCCTTACCCAGCCAGTACAAACAAATGCTTCTCTTCTTCTCCACTCATTTAGATCTTGCTACTGAGTAGAGAGATGAAACCCAATCTAATGTCCCTACAAAAATCCATGAAATTCCTAACTCTCTTTTCTCTCCTGTGTGGGTGTTGTCTCCCAGCAGAGCCAGCAGCCACAGGGAGCCCCTCACCTGTCCCCTGTGGCAGCCCAGCCCAGCCCAGCCCACGCACCATCACATGGGAGTGGGCACAGGGCACATCACCAGATTAAGATGCCTCACTCTCCCCCAAGCAGTCTGTGCTATCTCCAAGCAGCTTCCAAATTGTCACCGTGCTGTGGATTCGAGCGACTCATTTGCAGTCAAAATCAGGAACGTACTCTGTCACAACAGGTTTTCACTCCTCCACTCAGGTCTAGCTGTCACTGAGGGGATGAAGGCACGCTCTGCACAAGCAGTTTCACTGTGCTGGTCCTGGGACCTCAGCAGAGATTTCACAATGGCAAATACGGTGTTTCCTTGGGAGATGCTGGTGCCAACAGCAGCTTCTTGCCTCCAGTTATGTAAGTGTTCAGCTCTGATCATTTCCTTTTTGACAGAATTGTTTCACCTCAAAGGAGCTAGAAAGGAGGTGCATGGAAGACAAATCACAGCCAGCACAAGCAATTAATGACTTATTTATGTCACACTAAGGCTCCAGTTCATGGATGATGCCCTGAAAGAATACAGGAACCAAACTCAGGCTTATACCCACTTAACTGTTCAGATGGATAGCCTGGTATGTCCCAACAAACTTGCAATTTATTTCTGCAGTTTTCAGTTTCCAAAACTCATGCATGATTCCAGCTCCACAAGGAAAACTGACAGGGTATCAAGAGTGCTTTAGAAGACACACATGCTTTTTCTAAAAGAGAGAATCTCCTCTAAGACTAATTTTTATATTCTAACAAGGCTTTGTATTTGGCAAAAAGCAAAAATCTATCATGAACAGCAAGCTATTACTTTATTAATAATAACCACTAACTCTGCCTTCACATGAATGTTTGTGCATTTTATGCTGAATACCTGCACCAACACAATGAGAGATAACTTCCCAAATCAGAGCAAGTAACCAGTAGATTGGTAACTGCTGATTTTGCTGCTCTGTGGGTCAGGACTGCGAGGCCCTGGCTGTGCACAAGGATACTACACCTGCATCTTAAGCAAACAGCAACATCTCTCATGAACTTATCCCTGCAGTGCTGGCAACTACAACCTCCCAAACCCAGCCCCTGCTCAGCCACATCTCCCACACTGAAGCTGTAGGCTCAAATTGTAGGTTCACACTCTGAAACACAACAAGAGGACTCAGCCCGGAGAGAGGATGTTAGGGCCCAGGCATCTGCTGGACCACTTGAATTCAACTACCAAGAGCCCTTCCAACCTCAGTGGACTCTTTCCACTCTTGAGGCAGAAAACTCTGTGAAGCTTCCCTAAAATCACTGAGATAGAATTAGAGAACAGCTTTCTCGCACTCTCTGAACCACAGAACACACTTCAGGCCCTAGGGACACAGGCAGTACAGACGTAATCACCAGGCTGTGGCTTCAGAGCACGGCTCTTCAAACCCCAAACCATGCCAGCACAGGTTCCAATTACCAAACTTAATTTAACAATGAATGCAAGAAGGGACAACCTTTTAACAAGTTAATTTTTGTCACAACTATACGTTAAGTAAGAAAAAGGTTGTTATAAATTAGTCCACTTTATCAGTTGGCAGAAGAATTTGCCAGGGCTGCAAAACTGATTCTTGCTTAGCTTGCAAAAACTCACTGATGGCTGGCAATAAAAGGAAAAGAAAACCTGGGAATTCTTGTTCTGATCTTCTTCAGCACTCAACCTGCAATAAAAAATGCTGTTTATGCTAAAGAGTCAGAAATAACCAGAATCTGACCCCACTCAAACTGCATTTTCATTCCTAAATTGATATGTTGTTATGCAATACCCTTCAATGTTTTTAGCTGACCACATCTTTGAAATCTAGACCTTCATTAGCAATTTTAAACAGTCAGAAGTACACAAACACTGGAGCAGTTGGAGTTGACACATGGGTTTTGAAAAAAAGAGGCTCCCTATAATTAGGGGGGTTGATGAAAATTTACTTAAACATGGAGCAAATGGACAGCGTTGTATTAACAGTGACTAAATATCATATTCTTTCTCAGCAGCATGATCAGCATAGCAGCAACTAAGGACTATGTAACAAAAGTTTTGATGTTTTAAGAAT
This sequence comes from Acanthornis magna, assembly GCA_036785705.1. Lineage (NCBI taxonomy): Eukaryota > Metazoa > Chordata > Aves > Passeriformes > Acanthizidae > Acanthornis > Acanthornis magna. The sequence goes on from JAWUZG010000168.1 coordinate 608,949, forward strand.
GGAGAAAGTTTTCTATAGTTTTCTCCTTTTTCAAAACCTACTAGAAGCACCCACTGAAGCAAAAGAGAACATGAGTGTGAAGACTCTTCAAAGTAAAATATTTTCTAAGTTTTTTACAAAAACTCCTTCAGAAGTACTTTTTCAGTCCTCCACTTTGATTCAGGAACACTCTTGTCAGTCTTAGCTAAAAGTTACAAAGCAGTTTTTTTAAAGAAAAAAGTAACAAACCCCACAGGTGATGAGGCTGAGATTTTCACTTTATGCTCAGGGCAACCTTCAGCAACATCTCTCCGCTATAAACAATGAGTTACTCTCACAGGAAGAATTGCACCATCACCACACGCCTTCAGACAACTCTCAACTTGCAGCTCCACCAACACACACCGTGAGTTTGGAAGGGGGAAGGGGGGAATTCACAAAAACAAACCCCAGAAGAAAGAGGAACATGAATGGGATGCATAAGCGTGGTTTGGAGGAGTTAAGCATCTTTCAGTGACTGCACTAAGGTAGGACGCTCTGGCACCCCATCTCCTCAAGGCTGCAGACACTGGGAACACAGGGGCATTGACTGATTAGAACTTTGCAGCTTCTCCAGAAGAGCAAAGCAAGTAATAAGAAAAACACAGTGGTGTGATGAATTTTTGGATGCTTCCCAGAGTTCCTGCACAGCCATAATCACCTGTCAAGTACAAACTTGCTAAGGGTGCACCACAGTGCAATGAGAGTCAGAGCTAACTATGATCTGCCTGGACAGGAATCCTTTGGAGTCACTGCCTTCACATATAGATGACCAATTAAAGCAACTTCTGTTAAAAAAAAAAAAAAAAAGAAGAAAAAAGGTCATTGTCCCACCCACATTCCATAAAAGCTACAGGAAGGAATCAGGTTTGAGAAAAAAGAGTCACTGCCTGGACGGTCTTGCTGGGGGTAAAAAAAAAAAAAGAGATTTTAATGTAGTAACACAGCCATTTACTAAGTGGAAACCAACTTACATCTGATAAAAGACACATTTTTCTCTCTCCACCCCTTCTTTTCACCCCCAGGAACAGGAAACATGACAAACCTACAGAACAAAAACCAGATGAGCTAAAAAATCCTGTTCCATTGGCTTTGCACCAGCGATTTGCCTCTGGTTCTGCTGAGCACTGCATCTTTCACCGATAGCCACTGACTTTTCCCTAGACCCACAATAATACTGTTAATCAAATACTCATATTCAAATTGTCTTAACCAATTCTGTAAACTAAGTAAACCAGCTTAAAACACCTGACACTAAAGTACTGAGGCATAAAGACCAGAAATTAACTTTTTTTTTCCTTGAGGTTATAAGCTTTGAACCCTGCACAACTAATCTGCATTATTCTGTTTTGCTACAAATAAACCCTCTAGCTTTCTTACTGTTTGTGCTACTCTTATTGGATTTTGGTAATTATTTTTTCTCCCTAACCACCAGCTAGGAGAGAGGGAAAAAACTCCCAAGACACTCTGACAATCATACTGCACTCTTCTCTGCACCCATACAAAGTAGGAGGGTTGTGACTGAGTACTCCACCAGCAATGGAAGTGTCATGGAGTAACAAACACAGGCTATTCCCACTGTCCAAAAAGCCTTCCCCACATCTCCACTTTCAGGATGCACTGTTTAATGTTACTTAGGAAAGGTGTTTCCAGCTGCAACGGCAGTCATTTTTAATTAAACACATCTTCCAAAGAGTGAAGTGGCAGGAACTACAAAGCCATACTTTGTACCAAAATTTAAACCACTCCAGAGCTTCTCATAGAGCCAAACCAGATTCCTGCTTTTCACTCAGAAAATATTCCATATCTTTCATTTTACTTGTAGCTTGTATGAAGTCGTTTGACTCACATGGTTTCTAATTTAAAAGACATGAAGTCATCAGCTGAATGCAATGATGGGAGAGCTGCTCTGCACCTGCAGCCAGGATTGTCAGAGCCAGCAGCCACGTGGGCTCCTGCCAGCACTGGCCACTGGGCACATCTGCAGAACAGAGTCAGTCCAGGCTCCAGCTCCTGCCTCAGGAAGCTCCTACACTGCTGCACCTTGGCAGAGAACCCCAGGGAAGCAATGCTACTTGTGTGCCCTTCTCTCATGGTTTTTACTGCTTGTTTTACTGCCTGCCTGTTGCTTTCATTTTTAGGAATGGCTTTACACACTGCCACCACCCAGGAAAAAGGTGGGTGAGAATATGAGGAAGAGAAGATAAATGATGACAAATGACTGTAGGGATAAGTAAAAAGAAGAGTGGCAGGGGTTGATAATTATGACCAGAGAACCAGAAGGGGACACCAAACAGCATCCTAGAGCATCCATCACTCCACAAAGGCATCAAAGGAGCCAGAGGATACTGCTCAACAGTGCAACAAGCAGAGCTCCTGATTTAGTCCCTCCTTCAGTTGTTGGTAACAGTCAGCTCAGCCATGTTCAGGTAAAGGGCTTGTAATTTAGGGCCTCAGACAAGGGCTAGACTAATAAAAGTTGATGGGACCAGTATAATGAAAACCTCATGATGAGGGCCACAACAGGACAGACCTCTCAGCTATAGCAATCAGAACACATCAAGCCCTCTGTCCACCACTTACAGTTCATTGTTCAACTTCTCACCTTTTAAATGAATAAATTATTTAAGTTCCAGGATGCTTAAACTCCAAAACACCTGGACATCAGGTACTGGTTGGAATGAACTGTACAGTTTGTAAGTGAGGTTATTATGAGAGATGTCATTTGCACAGGTGGACAGAGCCCATCATGAATTATCCAAGACCATGAACAACTCTTCGACATCAAACAGCAAGACTCTCTAGCTCTTCAAGTCATGCTAAAAGAGATCAGTTTTACAAGTATACATTACAAGGACATACTTGCAAGAAAGAGGGCAAAAACTGGCAGCTTCTACATCTTGATTAGTTGCACTCACACCCCCTTTCACCTTCTTGCTTCTGAGCATACCACAGCTCTGTCCTCTGCTGTTCAACAACGCTGCCTCTGAATTCAATATTCCAGTCAATTAAAAAAAACATTTACCCACCTACAGCTTCAACTGGAGATCTCAAGAGCACTTTGCTAAGATGAATACTGACCTGCTCAGTGTTACGCAGGTTAAATACCGTTTTATAGGCACACAGCTCAGCCCTGTTTACATGAAAAATTCAACTGACCTTTGTGGCTCTGTAAAGCTACATTGCTAGTGCAGCCCTTGTGCAGACCATTTATTTAAGTGGATCTTCTGTGTTCAGGTTATATCAACCAGAGAAAGAAGAATATCCCCCTTAGAGCCTTAGATCTGCATAGATATCACCTCCACAAGTGCCAGAATAAAGTGAATGAAAACTCTGAGCCCTTGGGGAGTGGGACCAGCAGTGGAAGGGGGAGCATGAAAAACCACACAAGCTATCAAGGCCACATGCTCCTGATAGCATTGACTCTTACTGACTTAAATGAAAAGCCACAAATTTAGTATTTACCTAAATGTCCTCTTGACCTTCTGCTGAACAACAGCAATGACAGAACTGTGTGGAAACTACACTTTCCCCTTAATTCCTTCATTTAACCTCCAGGTAAAAAAAAATAAGGTAATTTTTTCTTCTCCTGCTCCTTCAGCACCTACTCAAGCTCATTAGTTTCAGCCTCTTCCTTAAAGCAGCTGTTGAAGGCTGCTCCAGAACAGGGTGCACTAGTGGGTTTACAGCCTCTTCTACCCTAACCTGCACCAATATCTCATTTACTCCCTAACATCAGCTCACACAGGAATTCTTCATGAGCATATAGATTCATATGCAGACCTATTCCATAACAGGGCACTGACTGCTTAGAAACTGGGTGTTCTTTGGGAAAAACAGCACACCACAAGCTTAGGATCTCATATTACGCCCAGTGCAATCCTACCTGCCACACTGGTGCCACTTCCCTGTCTGCTTTGCTCTCAAGCCCCTCACTGCCAGGAGTTTCACTCACTCTTGGGCTGTAACAAACTAAAACACAGCTGCCAGAGAACCAACAGGCATTCAGCTTGGTTTCATGGGCACTGTTCCACTCTCCACCTTGGTAATGGTTATTCCTTTAGCTACAGCTGGCCTCATGTTTGCTTTTTCCATCCCTCAGTTTATCAGAGACCGGTTGGGGTTGCGAGTGACCTTAAAAGTTCATCTCATTCCACCCCCTGCCATGGGCAGGGACAACTTCCACTAGCCGAGGTTACTCCAACCTGGTCTTGCATACTCCCAGGGATCCAGGGGCAGCCACAGCTGCCCTGGGCACTCTATGCCAGGGCCTCTCCACCCTCACAGGGAAAAAATTTTCCCAATATCCCATCTATCCCTGCCCTCTGGCAGTGGGAAGCCATTACCCCTCAACCTGTTTCTACAGACCCTTGTCCCAAGTCCCTCTCCAGCTCTCTTGGAGTCCCTTTAGGCACAGGAAGGTGCTCTAAGGTCTCCATGGAGCCTTCTCCTCTCCAGGCTGAACAATCCCATCTCTCGCAGCCTTTCCTCCCAGCAGAGCTGCTCCATCCCTCTGCTCATCCTGGAGCCTCCTCTGGACTCTCTCCAGCAGCTCCAGCTCCTTCCTGTGCTGGGCCCAGGGCTGGGGCAGCTCTGCAGGTGGGGTCTCACCTGAGTGGAGGGGGAGAATCCCTGCCCTCAACCTGCTGCCCACACCGCTTTGTATGAGCCCAGGATACAGGCACAGGTCCCTGAATTTAAAGCTTTTCAGAAGAGGCTCTTGGGAGTCTAACTGATTAATAAGTAGCTGTCTTGTAAATTAGAGAAATTATAACAGAAGGGAATGTCAATAGAATGGGGGAGAACTTCCCTTTACAAACTGCATTAGTTTAGATCTGTGTATTTAATAATTTCTATCACTTCACAAAGCAGGGGGGAAAAAGGTTACTCCTCTGATTTCACCAGAGATATTTATAAACGCATATCAAAGGAGTAACAGATGTTTTCTGTAGTAGATCTGGGATTAACAAGCAAAAATATGTAATCATATTGAGAGAAAAGGTAGCTGTCTCTTTAAATCCATCAGTCACGAGGAATTATGAATCATGTTTAAGTATCAGATTTGCCAATAGAAGAGTCTGAACTAACCTTCTGCACACCAGAAATCACAGTTACACCCATTCTCACCCTGACTAGCAGATAAGGAGTCTCAGTCATTCAAGGAGAACCATCCCACTTCCAGTTGCAGTGACTGCATTCCTCCTGCAACTCCTTCACCTCAATAAATCCATTTGCACCCAGTTCTGCTTCATGACACAGCAGGCCACTCTCAGTGCTTGTCTTTCCAGAGGAACTCATCCAGTGAGGGTGCTGGCATACAATTTTGTGGTAGCTCTATTTTAAATCTCATTTGCTGGATTAAAATAGTATGGAGTTAAAAGTAGTAATTATCAAACATCTGCACTTTCTCTAAAGCTGCAACGCTGTTTAACCAATGCACGAGCTATAAACTCACTGAATGGAGCTATTCCCGACTAGCTGTAAAACAGTTCGGGTGAATTCCCAGAGCAATAACAGATCCTATTCCTCAAGGTCATATACACTGAAGTTCTGCAGCACAAGATTTTGAGTGATGGCCAGTTAAGGCACAATAGCAGGAAGCCCCATCCCTGGAAGCATTCAAGGCCAGGTTGGACAGGGTTTAAAGCAGGTGCAGGGTTTGGGCAGGAAGGTGTCCCTGCCCATGGCAGAGGAGTGGAACCAGATGAGCTTTAAGGTCCCTTTCAACCCAAACCAGTCTGTGATTCATCATTATGTTGAGTGACTGTCTCATATGGCACTGTCCTAACAAAATGATACTCAGTCCCTCTTTTATTCATGTTTCCTTTAGTGTCCAGCAAATCTGAGAGACGCCAGTAAAACAGAACCCAGCAAGTCCTTGAACAGAAGCACCACAGCCACATGGGCCCTCGCTCCAGACCAGCCCCACTGTCCACCTATGATGAGCAAGCTGCTTTCGCTGCTAAATACTTTTGTGATCTTAACTAAGTCTCTGCATAAGAAAGGTCATTTAGAAATCAAATAGTAACAGCAGATGTAAATTCAAGGCAGGGCTGAAGTCCCACTAAAACGTATTTCCAGCTCATAAACATTTCTACTAATGTGGATTCCTTTGCGAGATCAGTTTCTTGATCTTACAGCTGCAGAAGGAAGATATTCATGCTACTGAAAAAACACAAATTACTTTTCTATTACATCTCCCAGTTACCTTTATCAGACCAACAGAAGCCCTATGAAGAAGCTGCACATTAACGTCTGTCCTTACACATGTCAGCACAGAAATGCTGATGTTTCAAAGCTTAAAAACTCATTGTGAGGAAAGTATTTACATTTGTATTTTAAAGCATCGATTTGAGCACGGGATTTCTAATCTCTGCCCACTGCGCTCCCCCCGGCCACCTTGTGTAAACTTTTAATCTCCAATGCAGAGGCCTATTATTAGAGCTGGCTGAAAAAACCCTAAAGACTGAAGGCACATTGTTTGTTATGGAAAAGGTTAGGGCAAAGCCTTTCTAAAAACAAAGCCTAATAAACCTTTGTCTGTTTCTGCTGAGAAAAGGCAAAAAACCATTTCTGTGATGTTTTAGAAACTGTTTCTCTGTAAACGAAAAACAGTGACTCAACATCAAAGTATGTCCTTTCAAACAAAATGTTTCGATTCAGAAGGATGAAATAAGTACAACAAAACACTTAATGGGGCCTTGGCGCCCCAAAACAGAGCAAAGACTGCACCTAGCATAAAATGAGCTGCACTTTCACCTTCATCAACACAATCCTGCCTACAAACCAACTCAGCAACTGAAATGAACGTCCCAGAGACTTTAGCTGGTTTGAAAGCACTTGAGAGGGTGGGGTAGCCAGCAGGACTGAGGAGTGCCGCCTCTCCCCCCACCTCCCCTATCCCAATGCAGGAAAAACACAGGAAACCAGTAACTCAAGCACCCAGAAAACACCTTCTGCACAACTCCCATCCCAAAAAAACAATAGACAAAGACAAACAAAGGGGGAAGGGCAGCAAAGAGCTCCCAGACTAGTTCAATACAGATAACCCAGACACGCCTCCAGTCATAATTCCGAAAGCTGGGATGAAGACACGGTCATGGGGCTCATAGGCCAGCTGGGTGAGGGAGCGATCAATGACCCTCGCCAGAAAACACCTCCTGGGCAGGGCTGGCGGGCTAAGGGCAGACGGGCAGGGAAGCGTGCCTTGATCACGTCCAATTCTTCACTAAGCAGAGCTGGAACACACACTTTCCTGCAAACTTTCAGCCTGAAATATTTCACGTGTTTTGAACTCGTAAGAACAATGAATAAAAGCCGGGTGACCCTCGCTGCCCAGGGACCCCACGGCCCCGGCAGCAGACACAAGGGTCGCACATAACCCGGGAGCCGATACGCTCTCGCTAGTTTTTGTTTGTGAAACTTTCTGCACGAAACTTTCTGTCAGCGAAGGAGAGGCTCTCGCCTTCCGGCAGAGGAGTGGATTAGAGGTGGGTGTCAGAAAACGTGGCGGGGCCAGGCGGAGGAGAGGGGTGTTCCTGGCCCTTCGTGCATGCGATCAGCACCACGACCGGGCCGGGGGGAGGGAGAGCTCGCTCCAGGCTCGGCTGCGCCGCCCGGACAAACCGAGGGTCCGAAAGGCACGGGGCTGTTCCGGGGGGCTCCCGGCGGTCCCCGGCCCTGCCCGCAGCCGGGGAGCGGCGCCGGGGCGGCCCCGGCCGCGCGGGGAGGGGCCTCGACACCGCCCCGCCGCACCGAAACTTCGCCGGGAGCCGGCCCGGCCGCGCTTCTCCCCCGCCACAACGCGCTCGGCGGCCCCAAACACCGCGGGCCCGCCCCGCTCCCTCACGGGCCCCGCCGCCCCGGCCCAGCATGGCCTCCCCAAGCCGGGCCCGGCTCCCACCCCACGCGCGGCCCGCTCCGCTCCCGTCCTCCGGTCCCCGTCCCAGCCCCGCGTCCCTCCCGGGCGCCGCGGCCGCCGGGCCCGGGCCGGCCCACCGCCCAAAAGTTTCCAAGTGTGAGGCCCGCAACTGTACCGGGGGCAGAGGCTGGGCTGGGGGTGGTGGTGACCGCCCTGGCTGCGCTCCGGCCCCGCCGCTTTGTCCCGTCCCGCGGAGGAAATGGGCTCTTCCGGCGCCTCCCGCCCGCTCTTCCCGGCACCGCCCGCCGCGCCGCCCCCGCGCCCTTCCCGGCACCGCCCGCCCGCAGGTGAGGGCCGTGAGGGCCGGCAGGGGACGGCGGGGGCGGGGAAGGGTCGGGAAGGGTGGGACCCCTCACCCCGGGCAGGGGACTCTAAAAGCCCCTGGCCCCCGGAGCGGAGCCTCGCAAAGCTCCCTGGCCCTCGGGCGGGAGCCCTGCTCCGTGGGCCGAGGGACAGCCTCCCCACACAGCCCTCCACTGGACGCCTCCAGCCCACGTTCTTAGGACGCCGCTTTTGAGGTAGAATCAACAAATTCGAGGTCAAAATCTGGCCTTGTCCTCCTGAGGAAGTGCAAGACACCAAGAGTCTTTGCAGAGAGAGGAGGTAATGTATGCTGGGATTTGAAGGAGACAGGAAAAGTTATAGATGGATTCCCCCAGGTTTGTGAATTGGTGTTTTGTTTTGAAAACCGAGATATTTTCACTTTCCTGAGAGCTGCTGCTTTTAGGAAAAGCCTTGTTTTCATCCAAATGTCTATAATAACAAGACTACAGGTGAGAGGAAACCCCAGGGGTACAAGTGGGGTCACCAGAGCCCCTCTAAGAAGAGAGAGAGATTTTGGGAACCCGACCTTGAACTGCAGAGGCAGGTCTGCAGGTCGAGAAACTCGTCTTTATGCAGTGATTTGTTTCAAAGTTTTCTTTGAAAAGTCTCAGTGAGCCTCTTGTGAGAGAGCGGTTGTTTTTACCCTGTGACAAATTACTCTGGGACTTTCCGTGGTGTGTTTTGAGATGGGTTTTAATACAAATCTCTCCACAGAACTTAAACTTGTACTGGATTGTAAAGACAACTGAATAAATTTAATACATTTCATGACTCATTTGCCAGCACTTCTGAGATACCTGAATCTACACACTCCATCCTTTGTTATTAAGCAAAAAATAGAGAGATTGAATAACCTACAAGGAAGATTCATACAAGGTGCCACATTAATTCAAGGTATGTAATAGAACTGAGGGGGCTGCCCCAGGTCAGTGTCACAACATAGGTGACCATACCATAATCAGGACTATCACTTTCCTCCAGGTCCTGGTTCAATGGGATTTGCAGGGCTGTATTTCCTATCTTTGCCATATTCCTACAAGCTTTTCCTGCAGCAACACAGTGTCCTGCAGCAAATTAGATTGCATTTTTCCTTCCTGCAGGTTTAATCCAAGAAAGGGATCCAAGACGGGGAAGTAAACAGAGAACAATTGTTTTATAATCCAGGAAAATATAGGGATCAAGAGCCCAGCCTTGTCAGTGAGTGAAATTAATCTAAAGAACGTGAGATCTGTAATTATGTTACTGACTGATACACAGGTTATTAAAAAAATATATGGTTTCCAGTGCCTTAACAAACAGACTCCTATGGAAACATAGGGAAAACAGATTTTTAAAATTCTTTGTATTTCCTGCTTATACCAAACCATTAATATTTGGTGTCAGTTGCACCAGGGATTCAAACTACTCAGTTCTGATCTGTAGCATACTCTCAGTAAAAATTGAGTTTACACTTCAATAGCTTGCTTTCTTCCATTACTCCTTTTAATATCATGTCTCGGCCTCCTGTGGTGGCTTCCACATTTGGCAGTTCTGTGTGCCTCACATCCTTTCAGGACAAAATGTCAGATTAAAAAAAAATCCTTTTTAAAGCTACAGACTCAAAGGTAGATGGCCTGTAGTTGTAGCGAATCACACGTTCTGCACTGCACCACTGAAAAGCGAAGGGAGAAGTAGGAGATCAGCTGGCAGCTCTGTTGGTTCATGGAGTGAGTTAAAAGGCTCAGCAAACAAAAACTAAAATTATGTAAAAATAGAGCCAGCTAGCTTCAGATTGGACTTTGTCTCTTAATTAACAGCTCTCTCTGAATCACAGCACTGGGCTCTGTCAACAAGACTAAAATGCAGGGGGTTGTTCAGACAGGCACCCAGCAACAGTAGCTCACGGCTCCCATCCAGTCCATGTCATTGGCAGCTTGAAATCTAATGCATTTTCTGAAATGAGTTACAAGTCTGCTGCTTGACCTCAAATCTTCCTGCAACAGTGATTGTGGTTTTGTAATCCCATTTTCCTGGTGGTTTTTTAATGTTTTTCTTGCCCTTTTTCGCTGGGTAAAAACCCAAGGTAAGCCAAGGGAGAGGACAGGGAGAGGGAGGCAAGGCAGCCACACTGATCCTGTGGGGAGGTTCTGTGGATGAAACCAACAAAAGCTTTTGGTCTCACCCCATGAGGACGATCCAAGGCTCAGCAGAGCGGAGTGGGATTGGCAGATGTGTGCTCCTGACAGCCTGTCCCTATTCCTCAGGTGTGTGCAAAAGGCAGTCCCTGGCCAGGGCCACCTGAAGACACCGTATGGGTGTAGCCATATCAGGGAAGCTGCACTTTCCTGTTAAATCCTGGGGTGGGTCTGTGTAAGGAGGGGCTTGTTTATGTAGCACTTAGTGTAGCTACACTGTCTGCCAGTCCCCGTGTACACAGGGTCTAAATGATGTGCTTCAGCTGGAACTGCATTTTCTATTTCTGTAACAACATTGTTGAAGTAGTTGCTCCATGCATCCATTTGTGCCCATTTCAAAATGTTTGTTTGATCTCTGTGGTTTTGGTTTTGGTTTTGTTTGGGTTTTTTAAAGTGGTTTAGTTTTGTTATTTGTGAGAAGTAAGCATTGCACCTCTCACTTCTCTTTCAGAGACAGGACTACTGGGGCAGGAGAGGGTAGGGAGGGGTCTGAGAGGAATGAGGGAAGGAAGGAAATAAAAAGAATGAGGAAAAGATATAGAGCGTTGTAATGACGAGCCAAACTTCCTGCTGGAGAGACTGAATGGGCAGCAGGAACCAATAGAGAGAGGAAAACCTAAAAATACTCTAAAGGAATCTGCGGGTTCAAATACCAGCGGGCAGGCTGATGTCATGCTGGGCGGTGGGGACAGCCCCGGGGCAGCCATGCTGTGCCACCAGCTGTGCCGAGTGAGGAGCAGCAGTCACCAGGCACAGCCCTGTCACCTCAGCCCTGTCACCTCGCTGTCCCTCGGCTGCCAGCGAGGGGCCAGGAGCAAGGCAGGGACCTTGCAGCCAGTGAGCTTCACTATGGGGGTCACCCCAAAATGCAGCCTCCCTTGGGGACTGGGGGCTCTGATGAAGTCAGCAATGTAGCAAAGTGACAAAATGAGGGTCTGGCACAAATATCTCGCAAGTGCTATGGCATCCACTCCTGGGGGCTCCCCAGTGTTCATCTCAACGTTCCATGCAGCTGGGAGGCATCACCATCCCTTTTCAGGGCTCAGATACATAAAGAACTAAGCTTGTCTCGCAATATCCAATTAGGAATGAGCATCTGCACAGCCAGAAATCAAATTCCAGTGTCCTGGGGCGATGCATGCCTCGGGACTCTGGAAATGCTCGTAGGTGGTGCTTTTGAGGGGACTGCAGCTACACAACCTAAGGCGGGACTCAACACCCACCTTGATGAAATAGGCCTCAGTCAGGAGGAGAAGGGATTTAGCAGCACACCTGCAGCTGCACTGGGGCTCCTTGGCAGCCCGGGGATCAGACCCAGCTGATGCTGCAATGCCTCTGGGAGCTGCAGCCACGATGCTCCCTCTGCCAGGGCTGTGCTCACCATCACTGCCACCCTCTCCAAGGAAAACCGTCTGCTGGAAACATGTCCCAGTCCATAATCAAGAAGCCACTGGATCCTAACTGCAACACTCTCTTGCTGCTATCAAATGCTCCTGGGGCCTCCAGAAAGAGAAGCAATCCATAATGCCAGCATGGCCAGGAGCAGAGGGGCTGCTGCACCAACAGTATCCCCCCCTGCACACACTACAGCACACGCCTGTGCAGCCTGAAAAAAACAGGCAGAAACTGTAATGAGGAGAAATTATGCCATCCCAAAAGGCTCAGCATGAACTGGGTTCACTGGTTGCTGTTCCTAGCCCGAGTAGTTTGCATTCACCTCCAGGTTCAGGCAGCCTTTGTGTAATAAACTGTCATAGCCCCGGAGAAGGGAACATTCAAAAAAGCGCCCTGAGGCAATGCATAGCAGAAGCCTGAGAATCCTCCTGCATGAGTCACTGACCTCCACACACTGCATCTATTTCAGCCTTTAATTAATAAGGTTTTACATTTCTATGGCACTTTCCATCTGGAAAGATCCGAAAATGTTGTAAAGACTAAGGGCTGTACAGCACCATTGAAATGTGGTTCCTGTAGAGGTGGGACTGTGCAAGCTTAGCCAAGGGCACAGGGGAAAAAGGTTCTTAATTTTAAATGCAGCCTCTGTTACATCACTGCGTATTTCATATCTATGGAGAACAGAAAAAGATTTTCGTTTCTAAGGCACTGCTTGAGTAAATAACATTGTAGATTGGTTTTGTTATCCGGGGGGATGCAGTGCAAGACAAGTACTGGGTGATTTTAATTTGGGGTTTTAAAGGGTCACAACTTAAGTTACAAATTTAAACCATCATTGGATCAAGGCTTTCCTGCCTCCTGATAAGTAAGTTATTCCCAAATGTTAGACACAAAGCAGAAGCCAGCAGCGGAAACAAATCCCACACTTACAGCACCTGACTCTGCATCCGGAGCACCACATTCCCTTGCACATTCCCTGAAAGCTCAGCAGGTTGGTGTGAAGCTTCGGCAAGGAAAACCAGCCCCAAGCAGCAAATTGGGCAATGGAGAAAATGAGGAGGAAAGAGCCATCCTCTCCCAAGGCTGACACAGCCCCTGAGGGGAGCCAGGGCTTTGCTGAACCAGCACAAATCCCTTCATTTCTATTGCAAAAGATTAAACAAGTCCAATCACCGTGCTCTGTAGCTGAGCAGGGCCTGGCTTGCATGAGGGCAACCGAAAGGACTGTCAGCCACAGCTGGCATCCCTCTTACTAAGTACTTGGCCAAAGTGGGCTGGGAACACTTGACCACAAAGGGTTTTCAAAGGAATGTCAAATTTCTCTTTTTCTCAGTGTGATTCTGAACTATTTTTATCTATCTCTTTCTGGAAGAGAGACACGGGCATTGCCACGACTAGTCGTAAACTTTCATTACTTCCCGAGGAGAAATTGCAGGGAAATTACAGGCTAGTGCACTCTTTTTATGTCTCTCCTGCTTCGGGCATGTCAGCACTGCTGCATTCCAGTCTACCCCCAACACATTCCTCCCTTCGAGTCCTGTCCTCTCTGCGCCTGCTGATGGACATTAATGACCTTCCTCCATAATTAACACATTGAACACCGCAGTCAGCACGAGGTGAGCGCTCAGTGCTGTGTCAATGCTGGAGAAACACACATTCCCCGGGTGCAGGGTGGGATCAGTCCCTGCTCCCTCTCCACCCCAGCGTCTCCTTGGCCATGCTGCACTTGAGCTGTACCTGCCTCCCATCCCAGGGCAGGGCTTGGCCCAGGCTGTAGGGGCACAGGGGGCCTGTGGCTGCACCATTCCTGGTGTTCCCTTCCCTGGGTGCTCCTGCGAACTCTCACATGCCATGTGGAGTTCCACGCTGCTCCTCCAGGTTCACAAAGGTGGTGTGGAGAAACCCTTAATCCTTCACATTGCAGCATTTACGAGGAGGTGTCAGGAGCAGGTATTCATTATCCCTCTCCCATAAAGACAGACACCTACGAGCACTTTTTATGCTGTTGTAGTATCAGGGAAACTGAGGTAGAACAGGTGAGTGCTCCAATCTCTGCAGCTCCTGCCCCATGCTCACATCCTTGCCATTCCCAGCCCTGAGTCCAAATCCAGGATCATGCCTTCTGCAGTGCACCAGAGCTCCCTGAGCATGGAAATCCCACACCCACGTGGCTTTTTAGGCATGGAAACTTCATCCAAAGGGAGAAATTCTGTCGTCAAGGTGAAAAGCATTGCTACTGAAATGTGATCAAAGAGAGAGTTATCAACTTAAGTGTACTCAGGAGTTTCTGTTCCAGACAGAATTATCAACGAGAAACCAATCTTATAAGGTAGCTGCTATTGACAGGGAAATAAAAGGAATACAGTTCTTACCAGACAGACCTAAGTTGCTCCAAATTGCTGTCAGCTTGAAATATCTTGCTGGTAATTTGTTTCCAAATTCTTTCTCCCTAAATTTGATTTGTTGCTGTACAGTGGATGATCTATTCTGCACAGCACCTCAAAGAGCATTCCCGTTGTCCTCTCCCTGATTGTTTGTGAGCTATCACTTCTGGGAGTTGGCAGCATTTATTATAAAAAGGGACATCATTGCCTGAAAAGCAGACTTTTGTCTGAGGCTGTGGTATCTGCTGCCCTTACAAATAGCAGCTGAGATTACTGGGCGGAAAGTCATCAAGGAAAAACCACTTTTCCTCCCCATCTTTGAGCTTGTCCACATGGGCAGGCGGCCACTCTGCATGTCTGTACCCTGAAGCAGAGAAAGGATGGGGCAGCATTTCCTAACAAGACGCGAATAAATCCCTTCACCAGGATCCCTTTTAACCAGGATAAAATCCCACCTCCTGTGGTATTGTAGCAAGAGCATGAACATCACACCCAGCAACTTTTTTCTGCTGATCTCTGCTCTTTCTTATGTGAGGGAGGAAGAGAGAACTCTGACTTTGAAGCATCCTGCTGGGTTCAGTGATGTCTCCTACATGATATGTCTGGGGCTTTCCCAGGCCTCTGAGCAATCACCCTCAGCTCTCCAGAGGATTTATTTCTTCACACTTGACACAGAGGTAAAAATGTGAAACTCCACCTGAGCTCTCCGTCAGGATCCATCCAGCCTGTGTGGGTGACAATGAGGAGAGCAGTAGCCTTTCCCTGGCTTTCTCTTTTGAGAACATACATGTGTCTTCTTCTGTCCTTTCTCTGCTTAACCCACTCTGCCCAATGGTTTAAGCAAATTCAAGGAAATTCTAGTTTGGGGATGAAGAGCTGCCTCAGCTTATTTACATGGCTTCCAGGCATGGGCAGAAAACAGAGTCTTGACTTCCCGAAAGAAAGGCTTTCACTCATCTTGTGTGCATGGCTGTATTAGATAAAAAGAAGGAAGATATTTCTGGATCTTTCTGGGAATGTCTGGGCAACCTTAGCATATTTCTGCTTTCCAGCTTGTTGGCAGTACCCATAGGTGGCTTTGCTGTGGGTAGGGCACTGCAGGCACTTCAGGTCACCCCAAGAGCTAGTGCTGCACTTTGGACAGGTCTTGGTGGCATCCAGAGCACAGAGAGAACTGGAGAATTGGGAGCTGGTAGAAGGATTTCACTCCACCCACGCCTGCACTAGAAAATTAATAATTGTAGCAAATGCTCGAGAGCAGCACAAAACACAGTGCTAATTCAGCTGGCTGTAATTTTGCCACACAGTTTACTCTGACATCGCATCAGGGAAAGCTCCACTTAAGCAATTGTAACATCACTGAAAGGATGGAATTAAGAAAAAAGAGAAGGAACATAAACCTCCCACTATTGTTATTTTCAGAAAGCAACAACAGGAAGAGCCAGTTAAAAGGCCTTGAGGCTCTGAGCTGTTATTCCTCCCTGGAAACCAGCCACGTAATATACAGAAAAACCCTGAACTGTGTGTGGGGGCTGCTCTGTGCCCACCGTGGGGGAAGTGTGCCCATTCCCATGGGCAGGTCCCTGCAGAGGGCTCCCTCCCCACCACAGCTGTGGCCACCTTTGGCATTTGCTCTGCTCTGGGATGCCCTGGACAGACAATCCTGCAGCTGCTCCAGAGCAGCATCTCCCAAGTGCCACTGGCAGGGCTGGAACACCTCTGTCTCCCCACACACAGGTATTGCAGCAGGGCTGCTCAGGAACCAGCAATTTTTCCTCTTTGCAGGAGCAGGCTGAGCCTTTCAGAGGTGACCAAATGCAGGTGTCAGCCAGGCAGGAGCAGCACAAATCAATCTCTCACTGCTTAAAAATATATCTGTATACCAGATCTGAACCCTTTCCTCTAGAGTCTTGTGGCAGAAATGGAGTTTTAAAATGCTCAATTATTTATAGCTGAAATGCTGGGAAAAAAAATAACCTCATTTGTCGTGCTGGAGCAGAATGTGCTGGTCCCCATCACCCACTGCTTGCACAATGCCCAAGAGTCGTGAGATCTGGCCAGGGGGACAAGGAGCAAGGAGGAAGAAGTAGTGCCTGAAAGCAGGGTGCCAGCACCCCAAAGCAGAGCCAGTTCATCCAGGGACATGGTCAAACCATCAAACCCAAACCATCACAGCCCTGAGGTGTGCCAACTTTGCTGTCATGCCTGGCTGTTAATTATTGCCAATTAGGTGGGGTGGGTGGCTCCTTGAGTACGGGCTTCTCCTGGCAGACCAGGGGCCAAGGACAGGTTTTGTAGACCCGTAGATGTGTCAAAGGGATGCTTTGGAGAATTAGCAGCTTTTAGGAGGGAACCTGTGGGAGTTCCTCCAGAGGAGGACTGTCTGCCTCAACTTGCTTTTGTTTTTCTCTCCCTATGCTTTGGAAGAGCTGCTCCTTGCCCAGGGCCAGGCATGGGGAGCAGGCACTGAGGGTCTCTGCCTGGTGAAGGAAGACACCACAACCTGCAGTCACACATGGCAGGAGGAGCAGCAAGAGGAGATGAAAGTGAAAGCAAAAATGAGAGACCAGAGGATGTAAAGACAGTGAGTGTCACATGGCTGCTGGATGGAGACTGGAAGAATTTTGCATGGCTTTAGGACAAAACTGGATAATTATGGCTGTGTAGAGTCTCTCTCCCTTACTGAGTTCCCCACTGGTGCCTAGTGCTCAAGGACAGGCAGGAGCATGGGGACAATGATGTGGAGGGATGGTTTGGAGCCCAATTAAGTACCTTCACTTGCCTAATTTTGTCCAGAAGAAGAGAACCACCATCTGGGGTTTGCTTCACCCTCCCCTCTCCTGGGGAACAGACTTCATTCTCCCTCTCCTGAGGAACACAGGCATCAGGAAGGGTCTGAAATCCCAGTGCCTTGCACTCAGCTGCTTTGTGGTGCATTGCACTGAGCAGTGGTTTAAAACCTCAAGGATGATGAGGAAAGTGCCTGTAACCATGGCAATCCTCTGCAGCCACATCCTTCCCCCCTGCAGCCCTGGCCAGAGGTCCTGGGAGCACCCCTTGCCCTGTAGCAAGCAGGAACTGGTCCTGACACCTGTATTTTTCAGGGATAAAGGATACTTCCAATCTGAAGGAAGCAGCCAGCCCTGATACCTTGCAGGTGGTGACCATTGCATCACCAGCCAGGTGCCAACATCTCCCAGGGGTTAAGGACAAAGGTGCCATAAGAGGACCTGCATAAAAGGCCCTTCTGCTCAAGCTCTGAGTCAAGACTTGCCCTGTCCTTGGGAGCATCACCTGGCTCCACAGCCTCTGTCCTTCTTTCAGGCATTCAGGAGACTTTGGGCCACATCTTCCAGTGAAACCAGTAAAAGTTACAGCATTTGGCTGCTAAGGAGCTGGTGGTTTGGCCTTCAATCAGGATAAAGCTGTTTAACGTCTTCTCACCTCAGCGCTACCTTCCCACACAGCCCTGTTAGTGAGGCCGGCACACGGAATGTTAGGGATTAATGAGATAGGTGATTAAATGCAATTCCGATTACATCCAATCCCCAGAGGATGGATGTGGAACTGCCCTGCTGTGAATTAAGTAATAAAGTGGGAAAAAGTAGAAAACATAGCAGGGAAGTGGTTCTGTTTCATTAACACCCTCGTGCCTGACAGTGCCAGCACTTCTGCCCAGTGCAGGTGTGATTGCAACATGGTTTTGGGACCATGGGCAGACCTGGCCCTCAGCCAGAGCCAGGGACAAGTGCTCGTGCAAGAACCACCAACATGATCAGGAGGGGAGAAACAGGGAAAAACATGGCTTTGCATTGAACTACTGCCACTTCCTTGTGCTGATATTCTGAATAAAAATCTTATCGGTGCCACACTTTCATCCCCAGCACCTCCTCTGACCACTGTAGCTGATTGCTGGGGGATGGTGCAGCAGGTACATTGTGGTGCACAGCCAGCAGCACATTTTTAGGACAGGCAGATCCCCACAGTATCTCCATCCATTTGCAGAAGCTATCCAAAATCCTGTGGAAGTCCGAAAGCAGGGAAGCTGGGAAGAGTGATAGTAAACCCCTTCCAGTGAGAGCACTTCAAATCCATGGCTCTCAAAGGGCAGTGGCAACCAGCACCATTATCCCCTCCTTACAGAGGGGAAAACCAAGGAAATTATTTGCTTTATGCAACCCAGAAGTCCTGGAATGCAGCAGGATCCCAGACTAGGGAAATCTCAGCCCCTGGACCATAAATGAGTGCTCAGATGTCGGCACCAAAGGCTATAAAACCTGAGCTCCGCTGCCCGACTGGCTGGTGCAGCTGGGGGTGTCTCACTGTTGGCAGGTCTGATGAGCAGTGGAGGCTGCCCAGCCCCACGCCCTCTGCTTCACTTCCAAGGATAAAAGCTTCCCGTGAGCACCACTAAGATCGAGAGCAGATAACACCGAGCCATCTATCTGCCTGCAGGCAGGCACCGAGCCCAGGACGAGCTCCCTCTGCGCAGGGACACTGAAACACCTGCCTTTGTGCTCTCCAAAACCTCCTGGCTGGATGTGCTGACCACAAAAAGGCTGATTCTCAATTGCACAGTCCCTGAGGTTCAAATTGTCATTTTCTCCCCCAATGCCTGGCACCGGGGCACTTTATCCACACTCTCCTCTTGCTGCCAGCTCGAGCACAGGTGTAGGGGAGCGCTCAGCCCACTCAGGAGCAGAGCAGCCTACTTGTAAACTTAATATTACTTGAGGTTTGCTCAGAGTTCATGCCCCAGGTTGCAGTTAGATGGAGTGAGGCAGTCCCAAGTGCTTCTGATGGATATAAAAAGGATATGCAATCAGACATGCACTTAAGCAAGTATATTACCAAGTTAAATGACTACATTTTTACTAAGCTAATTAAAAATGGAACAAAGCGATGATCAGATTAAGGTCATAATTAATAACTCTATAGGTTCAAATTATCCAGTCACCCAATAAATTCTCCATGTAATCAGAGGGAGCCACAGCTGATAACTTGAGGGAATTCGTGTCCTGCTCAGAGGTCTTCAGGAGGCGAGAGCTGCCTTTAGAGCAGTGACCTCAGCTCACTGAGGTGATGTGCTAACCCTGCAGCCCAGGGGACCTTTTCCTGAGGCTTCAGTGTCTAGTCCAGGTTGCCTCCTTCAAGGGAAGCAAGTGGACTCAGGATGGGTGAGAGCCCCTTGGTCCCCACCTCCCAAGTAATCAGGGCAAAAGCCACCACCCACCAGCAGAGCGGTGTCTTGCCGTGGTTTATCTCTGTTTTTTAGCAGGGACGAAGCTTCTTAAGGATCTCAGCATTTGGTTTGTGCTATATTTACAGTCAGTGGTTTAATACCCTCTTTTTGGGTGTTCTCCAAGTGGTTGAGCTCTGACATCCCCCCACCAGCTGAAGCCAAGCCCTTGGGTACCCAGCTGATGGGGCCAGAGGGGACTGCCCAGCACCTCCCTTAACCTGCCTCAGCTCATTAGCTCTTGGAAATGCCCAGTGTGCTGCTCTCCATGCTGGGATTTGGACTGTTTCCATCCTCAGTGCCCAGGATTTGGCCAAGTCAATGTTTTAAGAGGGTTGTTTGTCTTCTTGTTGCTCAGAGCCTGGAACAGCTGTAAGAGCAGGAGAGTTTGCCAATTACATGATCCTATTGTTAATTATCTTAATTATGAGTACGCTGCTGGGTGACATCTCCACTGGAGGCTCGTGCTGCAGCATTCGGCTCCCAAATCCTTGGGGTCTGCACATGGAGACTCATCCAGACCCTTTCTGGGGCTCACAAGCAGTGGGGAACAAGTCCTAAGAGGTGCAGGGAGGACTCCATCACCCAAAAATCTTCCCAAAGCAGGAGGGAAAGAGGTGGGAGATGAAGATGCTCAGGTCGCTGGGGACACCATTGTGCCAGGCCTCACTGGAGCTGAGCCTGGGGATGCACCCAATATCCCATGGGATTTCTGGTGGGTTCAGGGGGAAATTGGAAAGGTCCTCTCTGCTTCTCCTCCTCCCACAGCCCCAGGGCAGCTCCGGCTGGTTCCCTCCCCTCCCAGACTGTTTCATAGCCTGAAGCTGCTGTTTACAAAAAGCAAATGTTTTACCGTTGGCTAATCCGCCTTGTTTGCTAAAGCCCTGAAGGCTCATTTTAATTGCAAGTAAATGATTCTTAACGATATAAATCAGAGCCAGGGAGTGTTTGTGATATCTTGCACTGTGACCAGGAGTCAAGAAATGAATTAGTCTCAAATTGAAAAGGGGAAGGTTTCCATCTGAAATTGGGCAAATATGAGACTTCATCAAGGAAAGATAATCACTTGGCGGGATAATAATGAGGCTTCAGCTTATCAGTTTTGCATGGAGAATCCTTAATACGCCTGTAGTGAGTTTTGCTGCCGTGAGCGGTGTGAGACAACTCAATAAGAAAGGTAATGGAGAGAGAAGAGCTGCAGCAGCCCCCAGCTATTCCCTGGCCCAGAGCCTCAGACCCACCTGGCTTTGGAGAAAAAAGTCAGGAAAATGGAAACAAATCGTACAGATGGCAAAGAGTCTGGCTGGGGAGGAATGCTGTGCTTTGGTGGATTCTCCTCTCGCTCTGCCAGCATGTCCCCTGCCTCATCCCCAAAGGGCACTCAGCGTGCCCTCCACCAGGACCCTGCCCAAGGGATCAGCAGGACTACTTCTGTTGGTCTCAGTGCCAGCTGGATTAGCCCCAGACCATGGATGTACAAGAGCATGGGGACATGGAACAGCCGAGGTCTGGCATGTTTGGGGTGCTGTTCCCTGTCCCATTCTTCTCTGGGATGCTCCCTAAGTGCAGGGGGTGGACTCAGACTTGCAGACACCGTGCTTCCCCTTCCCTCCCTTTGTCAATGAGGAGCCTCAGACAGCACAGCACAAGGATGCTTGGGAAGCAGCTGGCACAGCTCAGATGTTCCCAAGGGGAGTAGGGATCCCCCAAAGGGGCAGTGATCCCCAAACTCATCCTGGCCCAGAGGCTGGGCGGGAAGCTGGGGCCAGTGGGATCTAGGGCCACCTCCTGTGCCTGTACAGCCCCTGCTCCAAAAAAGGCCTCATTGTCAGCCTGGGAACTCAGTCCTAATTACCTCATAGTCCTGCTGATTTCCAATCAAATGAAGCAAAACCTGGGGATTGAGTTGGAGACTTGGTTTTCTCAGGAGAAAAATTAAACAGAAAAAGGGGAATCTGGAACATTTGATTTGGTTTAGCATTGAGGAAAACCTCCTTTTCCCAAAGTCAGGCTGAAATAGCTCAGTGTTCTCCTCCCCAGACTGCTCCCATTGTTTGTATTATTCCCACTGCCCAAAGCCTGAAACCTTGCTCACCTCTTGGCATGGCTGTGAGTGTCCCCTTGGAGCAGCAGGTGCCACCTGTCACCCAGCTAGTCATTGCCATCTCCTGTTCCAGTGGGGACACAGCCACCCCACGGCTGGAGCCAGCTCCTGGGGCTGCAGGAGAATGAGGGGGAACATTTCCAACTTCCCCATAAATCCCCCACAGCATCTCTGAGTGCTGGAATGCTGCTGGGACCCTCCCAGCAGGTGCTGGGTGCATCCCTGGGCTCAGCCCTGGGCACCCTGGCACAGCAGTGACCCCAAAACCCCCACCTCCCACCTCTCCCCCCTGATTTGTGGAACTCTTTGGGCAATGGGGTTCTCCCTGCACTGCTCAAGGCTTGTCTCCCATTGCCTGGATGAGTCTCCATGCATGACCACAGGGATCTGGGACCTGGGACAGCTGGCGGCATGTCTGGAGGAGCAAGAGGGAAAGGGCAATGCTGGCATTCTCAGTGCCAGGCTCAGGGAGAGGCAGGGACCCTGTGTGCCCACTGCAGGGTGTCCTGGGTGAGGGACCCGTGGGGATACCAGGCACAGCTGGGGCACAAATGGGCACTGGTGAAGCTCTCAGCAGCACGGTGGCTGTGCATGGAGAGAGGGCTGAGGGGCTGAGCTCATTGTCTGTTCCCGCAGAAAAGGAGCCCAGACTGAGCACAGGATCTGTGTCCATCCCTCTCTGTCTGAAGGCTCGGGATGAGCTGCCTGACCAGGGCACGCTGCTGGGATTGGGGCTCACCTGGGAGCAGGTGCAGCCCTTGCATGGCCAGGGCTCCATGTCCCAGAGGGTGTCAGCACCGCCCAGGGACCTGAGGCCAGGAGAGTTTGTCCTGTCTGTGTCAGCTCCAATGTCACCAGCATACCCTGGGCCCCCATTTCATGCTGTGCCGTGACACGCCACGCCACGCCACGCCACGCCACGCCACGCCACGCCACGCCACGCCACGCCACGCCACGCCACGCCACGCCACGCCACGCCACGCCACGCCATGCCATCCCATCCCACCCCATCCCATCTCATCCCATCCCATGCCATGCCATGCCATGCCATGCCATGCCATGCCATGCCATGCCATGCCATGCCATGCCATCCCATCCCATCCCATCCCATCTCATCCCATGCCATGCCATGCCATGCCATGCCATGCCATGCCATGCCATGCCATCCCATCCCATCCCATCCCATCTCATCCCATGCCATGCCATGCCATGCCATGCCATGCCATGCCATGCCATGCCATGCCATGCCATTTCATCCCATCCCATGCCATGCCATGCCATCCCATCTCATCCCATGCCATGCCATGCCATGCCATGCCATGCCATGCCATGCCATGCCATGCCATGCCATGCCATCCCATCTCATCCCATGCCATGCCATGCCATGCCATGCCATGCCATGCCATGCCATGCCATGCCATGCCATGCCATGCCATTTCATCCCATCCCATGCCATGCCATGCCATGCCATGCCATGCCATGCCATGCCATCCCATCCCATCCCATCCCATCCCATCCCATCCCAGCCACGCACGAGGATGTGAGCAGGTGGTGGGACCGGCTGGACACCCAGGGCTGCTGCAACGGGAGAGTTTTCACAGAAAAGCTGCTGGACCTCCTGGCCAAAGGGCTCATGTGTTGTGCTTGCTGTGCCCAAATGGCACCCGATAACTTGTGTACAATTAGCAATGGGCTATAATTGCTGACTGTAACATCTCGGGCTGTCAGGAGGATAAAGCCAGGCTGGCCAGCTTGGAGAGCCTGTCAATGGGCCAGGCTTTGGGTTTGCAGCCACCAGGGCTGTGCCAGCTCTGTGCTGCACCCTGACCTCCCTGCTCAGAGCCCAGCACAAACACACCTCCCATGGAGCATCACCTCAGGCAGGGATGGGGATCCTGACCCCCCTGGGAAGGGACAGAGGCCGGGGCAGTGGCTGGGGAGTGGGTGCAGCTGCTGCTGAGCAAAGCTGTGGGTTCATTACCAACCTTTTCAAAACCAGTGCTTAAAAATATCCCCCGCTCACAGGGGCTGGCTCAGCTGCACGGCTGGTCCTCATCTCCCTCTCGGGATATAAATAGGCAGCACTGAATAGCAACGCTGGCCCAGCGCTTTTCACGCTGCTGCACAGGAGGGGACGGCGGCAAGAGCCCCGTGGGTGGGGGGGGACATTGGCTGAGCAGCCTGGCCATGTCCCAGCCGAGCTGGGCTGTGGCTTCAGGGGTCACAGCAGGAGCTGCTTCTAGCCAAGAGCCCAAAGGGGAATGCAACCAGGAGAGCAGCCAGGAAAAGAGTGGTGCAGTTTTGGGATGAGGATGAAGGAGGAGAGTCATCCCTGCTGGCTTGGGCCTGCAAATCCCTCCTGGCCCCCTGGCATGTGCCCTGGGGACAGTGCTGGCAATGGGAGCTGCTTCTGAGCAAGCTTGGCTTTTCTTTCACAAAGTTTCACAGCCTTCTAGGGGAAATTAGTGATTTTATGATGAATTTTGCAGCAAAATTAGAAATTTGCCATTTGTAAAAGAGGAGTCTCCTGCATTATGGTCCTTTGGTGGCACTGGATGAAGATGTTCCCACACCATGCATCCTCCAGCAAACCCTGATATCAGAGAAGGAGTACCCAGGAGAGAAGGAAACAGATGCTAAAATAAAGTAAAAAATGTTTTTCCTCTTTTGGCTTCTAATAAGAACGTGTTATTTAATAGTGAAGGAGAGTCAGATGGCCAGATATGCCATTATTAAATGAAAGGTGCAAATGTCTTTGCTTAATCCACAGTGCAGCTCTAGGACTAAACACAGGGCAAAAGATCTTAACACCTCTTCTAAACAAGTGGATGCTCTCATTATTCTCCAGTGCAGCTGCAGCTTCTCTGTTCAGGAAGCTCAACTGCTTCATCACAGTCTCCCCTAGACTAATCCCTCTGTCCTGCCAGGAATTCATCATTGCTCTCCACATTTCTAGAAGATGTTCCATTACGCAAAGGGAAGTGGAGGAAAAGCCCACGTGAAGCCTGTCCTGTTGCGCCCTTGGAAGCAAATTAGTCACAGTGCCACCACGAGAGGCCATGAAATAACCCTGGGTACTCAGTGGGCTCAGCTAAGCAGGAGGAAAATTTCATGCCCAAAGGCAAGGTGAAGAGTTTCTTGGTTGCAAATGATATTTTTAAATTGGCAATGAAGTCTCTTCTGGGAAAGCGTTGGAAAAATCTGCTGCAAAGTGAGAAACCCCTCATAGAGCCACCAGTGTTTCTCCAGGCTGGGGCTGCAGAGAGCCACCAGGGATGGCTGTGATGGCACAGGCAGGGGCTGTACTGGAGGGTGGTGCTGCAGCTGGGTGTCCCTGTCACCTGGTGTCCCTTTCACCTGGTGTCCCTTTCACCTGGTGTCCCTCCAGGTCAGTGTCTCTGCCTGTGTCACCACACAGAGGTTGGGGACTGCCTCCATGGGGATGGAGCTGATCTCTGCAGCCCTCACAATTCCCACCACTGTGGGGTCTGGAGGTTTCATCTTGTTCTGTCTCCCATTCCTTTCCACCAGCAGCAGAAATCTGCTCTGTGCCCTCCTTGATTTAATCCAGAGGAGAGGGGCATTTAGTTGCCTGTCTCTCTCCTTCCAGCATCTCTGCTAGGGAAAGGGGGATGCTCTGAGCCAGCTGCCTGCTTCAATGGCCAAGGAGACGTCGTGAACACTTGCAATCACTTCTGTGATGTTTGGCCGTGTTACTTACACCCTTTAAAAATATTTTTCCATGGAAAATTATCATCTCATAGCCATGACAATAAGGGAAAGCTCAATTTTGGGCATCCCTCCTAGAGAGGGCAAAATCAGTGCCCAGAGTGGGAAAGGCTATCCCAAGGTACTACACTGGGAAGGGCCACGAGCCCCTTCAAGGGCAGAGATGGCCTTTGCCTCTGTCCCCAAGCCAAAAAAAGCTGTGGCTCAATGTGATTTCGTGAATCATCCCCAGCATGAGTCACTGCTGCTCCCTGGGCTATCATTTTGTTGGGAAGGGGCTCTTGCTGGTTCCTCTGCAGCACACATGGCAGGGTGGGAGCCAGGGCAGGGCAGGGCAGGGTGCAGCCACCCCTCTGGATAAGACACCTCTCTTAGGAGAGACACCTCTCTTCCCAGCTAAGGCAGCAGGCCAAAATCAGCCCTGCCAGAGTGACTCTCCTTTGAATCTCCAGCTGCTCTTGGGGAACTTGAAATGGTGGTGACACTCCCCTTGTAAGCAGATTATTTCTGTTCCACGCTGGGCTCTTTGCCTGCACACAATCGCTTCCTAATCGCATCTTTTTCGCCAGTTAACTTGGGGGTTTATCAGTCTGAGCCCTCGCCTTTATCAGATCTCAGCCTTGCTGGGCCGATGAGCATCTCTTACGCTTCTGAGGCTCCCTGGAAGATCTCTGCCACTTATTTGAAATGTGCTGAAATGATGCCAGGCTTGGCTAAACTGCCTCTCCCAAAACTCCCCGCAGCTCTGCGAGATGCTCCCAGCTCAGTGCACAGACTGAAGGAGCAGCACCGAGAAGGCTCATACCCACTGTGCCACAGCCCCAGGGGGATCCATCCCAGCAAAACCTTCTCCTGGGGGACACAGGGTCCTCAGGGACTGATAAAGCTGTTGCAGGGGGCAGACAGAGAGGACAAAGCTGCTCCTGCAGCCCAGGCTGCTCTGTGCCTTGTTCCCATGTGCACACACACATCACACATTCTGTGTGTCAAACTCAGAGCCATTGTTTTCCTGCTGTGCCCCAAGTGGTGCTCTCAGTGCCCTGGGTGACAAGGTGATGCCCTGGGTGATGCTCTGTGGCCCCAGCTCCTCAGCAGGGTGAAGTGGATGGCCCTGTTTCATGGATGACCAGAGCAGGAGTCCTCAAGGAGGAGGAGGAGGAGGATCTGCACCTCAGCCCTGGCTGCAAACCTCCTCCAGTCCAGTGTCACAGCGAAGCCTCCAGGCCCATATCACCCCCGAGCTGCAAACCTCCTGGACCCTGGGAGTGAAGCCACCAGCCTCACATCATCCCCAGGAGAGCCTGGTCCATTCCAGTCCCTGCAGTGCCAGTCAGGAGCTGCAGTTTATTTTGCTGGCTCAGCAAGATACTACTGGCTCTCAGCATTGCATTTTCCCCCACGGGGTGAAAATTACCCTGGAGCCCATCAAGCAGGTCCAGCCAGAGCTGGGGCTCTGCTTTGCACCCCTGGAGCTCTGGAGGTGCCGCATCCCTGGGCGGCTCCAATGGGCCATGCAGAATGAGCAGCTGTGCTCACCCCACCTCAACGTCTCACGTGTGAAATAGAGATGAAAAGACCTTGGAACATGGCCAGGGGGCTGAGAAAATGGATGGGCTGTTTGAGAAGCACCTCAGAGAGTAGTGCTGAGTGCCGTGGGGCAGCCCGGGTGGAAATCAATACCCTTGGCTCTGCTGAGCAGTGCAAATCTGAGTATGGAGTGATGCTCACTGCCCTGCATCCTTCACTTAGGGCCAGTCCCTATGGCATTCGGGCAGAGCAGCGTTCAGGAAAGGCTGGGTGCCACCTCACCCGGGTATTTTTCACCTTGGCTGTGTTTGTGACCTGAAGAAATGCTTTCAGGTAGGAGAGCACATGGCTTCGATGGTCTCTCTGGGGGCATCCCCACAGCCAAGCCCAGGACTGGATACACACAGGATATTTGTTTCCTCAGCTGCTGATGCCAGCCACACTGTGGAACGCAAGGGTTAAGTTTATTGCTCAGTTTATTATCTTAACTCAAAATAAGCTTTTTCACAGAAAACAGCTGGGTGTGTGGAGTGAAACTCATCACTCCAGGGATGCTCAGTGCTGCTGAAGACAATTTCAGGGGTAAATACGTATTTTTAATGTATTTCTTTTTATGAAGGCAGAAAAGTGACATGGCTGGATGGTGGAGAACTTACCTGAGCTAATGGCCCAGCTGGAGCTCTTCCAACCAGCCTGTTTAAGGAAATGGATAGTTTGGGGCTTAGCTCAGGCTTTAAATGCTTTTAAATAGATCTGTGCTATTTTCCTGCTTTCTCTGTCCCTGCCACAGCTAAGGAGATGGGCTCTGCTGGGCTGGGTGGGAGAAGTCCAGCAGATGCTGAAGTGGCCATGGCAGAGGGCTTGCTCCTCTGAACCACGTGTGATGCACAGTGCTGGAAAAGCCTGGGCTGTGGCAGCTCCTGGTGTTTGCCCCCAGGGAAATTACTGTCCCTGCAAGGCAGAGACTGACCGCATTGTCACCCTCTGTGGGGGCCACCTCTGCACAGGCTGCTTAGAATGGGGCTTTGGGCTCTCTACAAGAGGTTGTGAGACTCCACCGTGGCTTCCTACCAGCTCTGTGCCTCCACCAGAGGGAGGGAGCAGCACTGCCAGTGACCCAGAGTGGTAATTAGCCTTTTCATTTGGGTACTGCCACAGCCAGGTCAGCCTATGAATCGTGTGATGCTCTGCCAGGTCTGACACACATTGGGAGGTTGTTCAAAAGCCAGCAGCTCCTGCTAGAGCAGGAGAAGTGCCTTCTCTCTTAGCTGGAGAAATGCCTTCTCTCTCAGCTGGAGAATAGCCTCTCACCAGCCTGATGCCTGATCCCAGTCTCCAGGCTGCCATTCCCTCTGCTCTGATCTCACCCAGACCTCTTGCCTCCTGCAATGTCTCCTCGTTCCCTGAGCAGCTCGGGGCAGCTCCTTCCTTGATCACTTGAGTGGAGCCGACAGCTCTGGGTCAGCAGAGCCTTGCCCCACGCTGGCCTTGGGGGGACTGTGGCACAGAGCATTGGCCAGCAACATGCCCGAGCTCTTCAAGAGACTGCTGGGCATTTGCTCGGAGAAATCATTTCTCCAAACATCATGGAAAGGCTGAATTTCAGAGCTGTGCTTACACATGTTAACATGGGGCCAAAATCTGGGCAGACTCTGAACTTGGATGCATATGAACAAGAGCAAAGTTTAGCTTGATGGTGAGACCCTGCCTCAGCAGTGCCCAGAGGATTCCTGGATGGAGCTGGTGGGAAAAGCCACCCATCCCACCCATGCAGGAGAGCCCTGTGCAGGCAGCAGAGTCAGCAGTGCTCAGTTTGTCCTATGAGGTGGCTTTTGGTGACGCGACAATGAACTTTGAGCCTCAGTTCTGATCTAATCACACAGATGCGAGATGAAGGTGCTGCCTTAGAGAGAGCAGCTCTTCAGCTCAATTCCCCTGCAGGGCTGTGTCCAAACAGCTTCACAGCCTTTTCAGCCCCATGACAGGCTTGAAAATAAAATTCCAGTAATGGATGTAGGGGAGCATGCCTTTGTCAGGCACGATGATGAAGCAGTGGTGTGCTGTGATCAGCTCCCTGACTCATGCTCTGATGTGGCTTCCAATTAGCTCTGGTGCAAGATCAGCTTCTCCTGCTGTGCTGGGAATGAAAGAACAGGGATGAAAGGCGCTGGCCTCATGCCAGGTGGGCTGGGGACACAGGGGGAGCTCCTTGGGACCCTTGGGGAGCCCAGGCCAGTGGCTGGGTTCCCCCTTTCCCATGGTGTGAGCTGTGTGTATTCTCCACTAGTCCATAGATCAGCTCAGAAACTCACTGAAAATTAAAGTATTTTGTGTATATTTCTAGATGAAAGAAGCATTCTTGCATAGAATCACAGACTGCTTTGGGTTGGAAGGGATCTTTAAGCTCATCTCATTCCATCCCTGCCATGGGCAGGGAGACCTCCCACTGTCCCAGGCTGCTCCAAGCCTCATCCAACCTGGCCTTGGACACTCCCAGGGATCCAGGGGCAGCCACAGCTTCTCTGGGCACCTGTGCCAGGGCCTCCCCAGCAGAACAGGGAAGAACTAGAGAGAGAAATATATTTCTATATAATCTATATATTTCTATATAAGTATGTAATGATAGACATATCTACCTATATATTTCTATATAAAAAAGAAAGATTATATTTCTATATAACCTGTATATAGATGAAAATCCTGTTGCTCACCATGATGTGACTTCAAGCCTCGCCACCCATCCAGCAGTAGCTGCAGCTCCAGGGACACACACGCTGTGCCTGCTCCTGCTGCCCACCCTGGGCTTCCCACAGGCCCACAGCCATTCCCAGGTTTCTTGGTGTGCCCTTGGGATCAGGAGTTCTGGGGGACTGACATCAGCCCATGCTCATCATCCCCATTGTCCATCCCTCCCTACCGCTGTGAGCATGAGGTCCTTCTGGGAGCAGGGACATTGTGGGCTGCCTCACCTGCCCTTGGTGCCCACAGGGCAGATGCTGGCCGTGGCCAGTGCACGGCGCAGCCGTGGGGCTGGGTAGCTCCATTTTGACTGCGTGGCCACAGGGACAGCAGCAATGCCAAAGGGCCTTTTTCCAGCTTGGAAAAGGATGCTGGGTATCCCACGGGGCATCACGGGGCTCTGGGGACCGTCAGAGCTGTGATGCTGCTGTCACAAGCCTGCCCTGGGACAGCGCTAGGGCACAGCACCCCTGTCCCTGCTGGACTGCAGTCCTGCAGGAGTGGCTGCTGCCCTGCTGCCTGTTGAGTGCCACAAACATCTGCAGAGCTGGAGGTGACAGAGCCGGGGACGCGGCTGAGCGGAGCGAGCGGAGCCATCTGAGCAGCCCCAGCGCCAAGCCCGGGGAGGCAGAGAGCCTGGGGGCCACTCCTGTGCTCCCATCCATGGCACACATGGGGACTCAAACAGGAAATCGCGCATAAATGCACGCAGTGCGTTGTGATTACTGAGCTACAGCGTGGCACACTCTGCTGGCACCTCACAGGGCTCAGGAAAAAATACAAGAGATGACTCTTGAGGCATATGAGGAGGCTGCTCTTGTGCCAGGGGTTTGTCCCGTGGGTTCCCAGGCTGTGCTGGGCATTGTGCTCTTTGTGTGCGAATTAAACATCAGCTGGGATTGCTGATTTGGCATTGGGGTGCTGCATTATTGCCTGGCACAGCGTGTTTGCTCCTTTCCCCTGCGCCCCAGGAAGCCCTTCTGCTAGAGTTGCACCTCCCCTCTCCTCCCAGTTCTGCAGGAAGCTGTGACACGGTGATGGGGACACCATTCCCAACCCTTCCCAAACACCCATGGGATGTCCCGGTGCCACCAGACCCCATTGCCAGCTGCGATGGCTCAGTGCAGGCAGGAACACTTGCAATAACCCTGCCAAGATGCAGAGTTTTGTTGTTACAGGCACCCCAGAACCCTTCAGAGCAGTTACCTGAGCAAGCTGTGAGTGGGACAAGCCTGGCTGGATGTACAGGAAGGGTCACTGAGGAGAGGGGGGTGGCAGGAAGACCTCAGCGGTTTCATCCACGCTGAGCCCAGAGCTCCACTACCTCCCACAGAGCGGGTGATGCACAGCAGCTCTGTCCCAGAGCACGGAGGGACCTGCCAGCACAAACTGCACAAAGGTGACAAATGGATGGGAGGGATGGGGGTCTCACCCCAGGCAGGGGGGATGGGCCTTGGCTGGAAGCCTCTGCCTGTGTCCCCAAATCACCCTGTCAGGCTGTCTTGATCTTTCCACAGCTCCCTGCTTATCTACTTTTGTGCTGTGGGTAAGAACTGGGGTGATTCGTCCGTATTTCCCTTTTCCCTGAATACCATTGCCTCCTGCAGTCGCTCTGGGGCTCTGCAGGCTGCGACCTGTGTCCCCTCATGTTTGCACTGTGACGGGCACTGCTGCTGTGGGCTGGCAGTGTCAGTCCCCTCTGATCGGGACAGGACAGAGTGTTTAATCCTGCCTGAAGTCTCCTGGAGTATTTATTCTACCCTAAAGTCTCCTGTGCTGCAGTGGAACAGGTCCTGCCTCTTCTCTCAGGGCCTTCTAGGGGTTTAGCAGGAGAGGGAGGGTGAGAGTTGGACTGGAAATGGAAAAATGCTTGCCAAGGGGACACCTGCACAAAGGCCAGGCAGACGTGGCACAAGGACTGTGGGATGTTTTCCTTGGGGTCTCCCCCTTCCTGGGCTCCGTGGGCCATCATACAGCTGGCACAGGGCCTGCTACAGGACATGGCCGAGCCCTCACTCTGCTGGCAGCATGGCTTTGGCCAAGGTTTGATCCCCAGGGATGTCAGGAGCTGCTTTCTGAGCTGCCTGGCAGGGCTGGCACAGCCTGTGGAGAGCCGTGCCAGGGACCCCATCTGGGCTGGCAACAGGGCTGTGGGAAGGGGGAATGGGGTGCCCTGTCCCACTGTGCACAACCTCAGCTGGGGGGCTCTGAGCTCTGCGGCTGCTGGAAGGGGCTGGGTTTGGACACAGGGATGTACAGGGCTGCATGGGAAACAGAGGGGGATCCATCACACCCAACCCCCTCGGCTTATGCACCCAATCCCTTCTCCTTCAGTCCCACACACTCCCACCCACTCATCCCCGGTGGGCATTGGTGATTTGCCCCCAGTATTTCTGTAGGACAAGCTGAGCAAACCATCCTCAGGGAACTGACCTTGGGAAGCAGCCAGGCCTGTGCCAAGCCAGGGGCAAGGCAAAGCTGGGGTAGGCACAGTGGGATGGCCTCGGTCCTGCTGGGTCCCCTCCGGCCAGGGCCACCCCCTCCAGATGGTGACAACCCCAACCGAGCCCTCAGTGCATGCACAGGAGCTGAGCTGGCCTTGGAAAAATCGCTGCCTGAATGGGCAGAGGCAGCTGCTTCCTTCCAGAAGGCCAGGCCAGAGCCAAGGCTGTTTCCCAGTGTCCAAACTGAGATGCTGTCCCTCAGGTCCTGCCTCTGGCTCCTTCCCAGGTGCAGCAGTGGGCAATGGAAGCTCCTCAGTCCAGGCTGACCAAAACCTGAGCCATGCTCTGATGGGCAATGGACCAAACTCACATTCCCAGACTTCACCCAGCCAGAACACCGAGTCCTGCTGCTCAAATGCATTGGGGATGCTCCAGGTCCCTGCTGGAGATCAGGTTTGAGTGGGTTATTTAAGAGAAAAATCCGTGTTTTGCTGGTGAAGGCAGAAAGACCAATTTTTGTCTCTTCTCCATAAATCTAAGTTCCACTTGCTCCCAAGTTGACCCAGTAATTGTAATTCTAAATTAAATGTAAATGTATTGGCTGCTGGTAAAGGTCATCCCACAGAAAATGGCTATGTTTGCCTCTTCTTCAGATGCATGAATACTAAACATGTATAATTCACAGGATCATTAGCAGATAAAGACATTTCCCACCTCTGCTCCCTAATCCTCACACAAACCCATTTTATACGTCACTGGGCAAAAGGAAAACTGTTCACTCTTATTTAATGCTTATAGATCTGGCTGTCTGCTGTGAAAAAATGCAAGTGCTCAGCATCCATCAGGATCCAGCCCTCTGGAAATGAAATCCATGTCTTAGAGGAGGCAGGATGTCCTTTAGGGCTCTGTGCAACTGGGTCATTGTTCTGCCAGATCATCACCCTGGCTTCAAAAGGGTGGGCTTGGGTCAAGGGCTGTGAAACTTCCTCCAAACCTTCTCCCAGGGGAATTAGGGAATGCAGGTCTAATGAGGACCCAGGTAGAAGGCTCTGATTAGCTCTGGAGCTCCCTGGGGTGAGCTGGGTCACATTGTGCCTGCTCGGGGAGCCCCTAAAACTGGGGAATAACAAGCAGGTGGATCAGAGCTTCAAAGCTGATGAGGACCTTTCCACCACCAAGTGCTGAAAAAGGAAAAACCACAGGGTCCAGCAGAAATCATCCCTTGGTGATGGGAGGAGGTGGCCAGGCAGTTTCCTTGCACAGACTAAGGCAGTTATTCACAGCATCCTCAAACCACTGAGTCTCTTGCTGTCTGAGAATGTCACAATTTCCTCAGTTGTGATCAGGAGCTGAAATTACCCAATACTTTGGATTTTCTCCCCTCTTTGCTGACTGATTGCAAACAATCTGCCAAAATCTGCTGGAGCTGCCACGCTCTGAGGCAGAATGAGCAGTGGATGCTCATGCCAATGGCACAGCTTTGCTCTCAAGGCCCTGCTGGCGGTTTCTGAGCCAGGTGAGGGTCTTGCAGCAACCCCCTCACCCCATCTGCAGGGAATTTCCCTGGAGCAGCCTTTGCTGGGAGGCTGAGACCCACTGCCTGATGCTGGCACAGGGACAAGGAGGGTCTGTCTCACCTGCGAGCAGCTGAGCCAGCTCTGAGCTCTCGGGGCAGCAGTGCCACCTGTGATTCACCCCCTCCAGTCCTCCATCCCCACTGGATGGCCACTCCTGGGAAGCACTGCCCTGGAAAAGCACACAAAGCCTGTCAGCTCAGCACCCCTGAATGCAGCCCCAAATTACCCCAAATTTGGCTGCAGGTGGACACAGGATAGATAATCTCCAGCTTTTCCCTCTCACCTGAGCCACTTCCCAGGGAGTAGTGGGGGTTGGGATGCTCTGTGGAGATGTCCTTAGCAGGGTCCTGATGATCAAAGCAATTATTCCATGGGGCTGAGCAGAGCGGTGCGCCCACAGGTTTGCTGATCAGCAGCCCCAAGAACACTGCAATAAAATGGGAGGAGTGGGAAGCTGGGCTCCAGCAGCAGTGTGAAACTATGCAGGAGGTGAGACTGGAGACACAGCCAGCCACAGCCCAGGTCTGCAGCGCCCCAGGAGATCAGTCAATAACCTGGGACACAGGGCTGGGACAATCCCACAGGTCTGACTGTTCGGACTCTAGTGGGGCTCCCAGCTGTGGGCAGAGGGCTGGGGGCAGGTGGTGCACACAGGGAGCAGCAGGATTTCGTGCCCTGGAGGCTCTCACTGAGCCATTGCTGCTCACCCAGGCGTGGCTGTGCCTGTCCCGAGGCGATGCAGGTGAGGAAAAGCCAGACCTTGCTGGGTCTCGAGGTGCCCGAGGTCCCCTGGGTGCTGCTGAGAGGGGGCAAGGTGCCCACTGTGGTTCCTCTGTGCAGTCACAGAGCGGGCGGTGCAGCCCTGTCCTGCCCAAGCTGCTCTCCCTGCCCTGGCAGCATCTCCCCAAACGTTCAGGGAGGCTGGCAGGACCTGGGCACAGCTCCCAGGGGCTGGGCTGCTCCATGCCTGCTGTCCTTCAGCTGGCTGGGAGGTTTGCAGCAAGGAGGGAGCTGGCAGGCCCTTCCTGGAAGGTGCTCATTCATGCACTGACATGTTTATTTGCATACAGACATTTTAGGCTTTTTGTTGTTGGCTGACTTATTGTACGAGTTCTCAAAGCTGTGATATT
The DNA here is from genome assembly GCA_036785705.1 of Acanthornis magna. Lineage (NCBI taxonomy): Eukaryota > Metazoa > Chordata > Aves > Passeriformes > Acanthizidae > Acanthornis > Acanthornis magna. The sequence goes on from JAWUZG010000168.1 coordinate 643,654, forward strand.
GAATTATAAATTGAGACAGTGTATCCATGAAAGATTGCTCTCTGACTATAGGCAGCACTATCAAATATGACAGTCACAATAAATGCATGCTTTAAAGCCAAGCTAAATATGCTCTGCAATCCAAGATGTGCAAATCAAGCAAGTAGAAAAATAACCATAATATTTTTTTTTCCACAAACAAATCCCAAACCTTGGGTGATGATTTTGTTTAGCTTTATGTCTTGGCTCCTTGGCAAAATACTCAGGCAGCAGATAATGAAATGACCTACTTTTGCTGTCTTTGTTCATGACAACACATAAATTAAGAATTATGCCCTTTCAAATTAAACTTATCGTTTTTGCAGAAATTAGAGTGTAATTTCTGTTGCAGGTTGGAGGTGAGGGAGGGAGAGGTGGTTCAGCTCCTGTGGGGGTCCCTCTGCACTGTGCCCATTCCCAGGAGCAGGGACTGAGCATCCCAGCGGTCCCGGCCTGGTACCCACCACCAGCAGGGTCCTCTCCTCTGCTCACTGCTCTGACTCGTTTGTGTTCACCTTGGAGGCCTCGGGGGCAGAGCAGGGCCATTTAGCTGCTGATTTAAGCAACGCCCCGGGTTTCACCTAAATGCTGACTTGAGAGCTGCCACAATCGGGTGTCGCTGGGAGCGAGCGCCCCGGGAGACCCTCCCTCTGCAGGGGAATTGTTTTGCCTCCAACCGCGAGCGATACGCAGGGTGCTGTAATGCTTTCTGACTGGGTGACAGCAAAATAATGTTTGCGTTAATTGAATTTCAGATTGGGTGCGTGGGCTGCAGCCCGCGGGGCTGGGGGGGTCGTGGTGCTCCTTTGGGGGTGCGGGTGCCCGGCTGGGGGGTCTGGGCTCCCAGCGAGGCCGGAGGCGATGCTGGGGGACAGAGGATTTATTTGCTTAAGTGATACTCTGTGTCTACATCCCGAATTGGATGGCTGGGTCAGAGCAAGGTTGTTCGCTGAGGCTGTGTAATTTCCGGAGGATGCCGGAGGCGGCAAGGAGGATGGAGCGTGCCCGGCCCCGGTGGGCTGCGGAGCTGGGAGAACTTCTGTCCTCCCCAAACACCTCAGATGGATTTCATAGTCTACAAAATCCATTATGAAACCCAACGATGTATTTCCACAAACAAGAGGCTAAATATAGCACTTGGAGCTTTCTGTTCCTGGGCCCTGCAGGCGCCTCACAAACCGCGTGTGGCAGCTGCGGGACCGGGGCTGGCAGTGATGGCAGCGTCCCTGTCCCAGCCATGGTTCCCTCCACGAGCCCACCCAGGCCCCCTTCCCAAAGATGACCAGTGGGACAGAGAGGTGACAGCACTGCTTCGTGTCCATCCCCAGCAGAGATGCAGGAGCCGGGGCAGGGTGTAGGGGATGTACAGCAGTGCACCCCTGTGAGGTAAACAGGGGCACCTTAAGCACATCCCTGACCCCTGCAGCCCCCCAGCCCCACGTGCAGTGATTTCTCTCCCACAGAAGCTCCCCTCCAGCTTCAAGTGCTGGGTGAGCTGCAGTGCCCCTGGCAGGGTTTTGCTAGGCTCCCTGCCCTGGCAGAGCACTCCTGCAAGCTGTGAGGATGCTGCTGGCTTGCACCAAGGTCTGCATCTGGCCTTGAAGGGGTTTGTGCCTCAGATCCTGAGCACTGGTGCAGCAGGAGCCTCAGAGGTGCTTGCACGGCCTCTCCTTGTGCTCTCATTCCCAGCCAGCTGCAGGTGAATTGTCAGAGCTCCCAGCTCTGGCAGAAGGACGTGAGGAGGATCAGAGGGCGATGGGCTGTGCTGCCCAAGCCCTCTGTGTGCTGGGGGTGAGTGATGCTGGGGAGCAGAAAAAGACCCATCACAGACCCCAAACCACACCATATCCTGTGGTGATCCGCAGCTGTGCCTGTGCGGGGGTTGAGGGTACAGCAGGGTTTGGGGTGCTGTGCCTGGCTCAGCCTGGGTCAAGCTTCTGTGCCATTTGGGCAGGGGGAGGCTTCGTTCTGCTGGAGAAGGAGAGCAGAGAGCTCCTGGGATGCTGCACCCTGCAGCAGAGGCTGCAGCCGTGGGGTGGGTGAGCAGAGCTGGCAGGGCTGACCCCACACCAGTGGCACCTTCTCTGTCACCTCTTCAGCATTTTGCACTGCTCCTCCTGGTGCTGCCAGAGTTTCCTGGGCTGTCCTGTGGTGCTGCTCTGGGTCCACTGGCCCTACAGGTGGTGGTTCTGCTCCCTCTCCAGGCTGGCTCCTGGCTCCTGCTGTTTTTGAGCAGTGGCTGGCAGGAGCACTTGTACTTCTTCCTTCCAGCCTGTTGTTTCCAGGTTCAGTGAGTAATTCCTGATGAGCTGTCATTTCTAAAATTAAATCCTTAAGATTACAAACAAGAGGGCTGAATTAATATTCCTGCAGTGTGTGGTGTGTTAATCCTCTCTGGGATGTCTCACCTGACAGCTGTGCCTCCCCTGCAGGTCTGGCCCTCCTGCCACTGGTCCCAGTGCTGCTGTGGCCACTCAGAGCAGGATGGAGCCCCCTTGGTGCAGACTTAGACCCAGCTGAGAGTGGATGCGTGGGCCACAGCTGCTCTCCACGCTGATCTCATCTTTGAAAATATCTTATTTAGGTCAGATTTCTCTTTTTCCAGGCAGATCTTCTGCCAGTCTTTGTTTAATCTGAGCTGTCTAATTGGGGGCCCCAAATTCGGCTGAACATGCTGTTAGTCTCATTGAAGAGCTCTGGCCTCATGGGCTGGGTTTTTTTCTTTTCCCTTTTTGCAGAGGATTGATTTTCCTGCCAGTGTGATTCCTCCCCACTGAAGTTCCCATCACTGCAAAGTTCAGGCTCCTCTTTGTTCTAATTATCACTGTCTCCACACAAAGTGAAAGAGGCAAATGCTCTGCTCTATTTTAGGTGTAACCGAGATGATAGCCCTGCACAGCTGGGATGCCTGCAGGAAGCTCTTGCTCAAAGTATCATCTTTCCTTGACCAAAATCAAAGGAGCAGCCAGTCTTTGGAAGCACCTGTGGAAAGGCCACATCTACCTGGCCAGGCTGTCCTCAGCAGGGAGCAGCATTGCTGTCCCCTGGCCACGGCAGGAGCTTTCTCTCCCCTGCAGAAAAACTGGAATTTTTATCATCCCTGCAAGTGCCCAGGGGTACTCCTTGTCCTCCCATGACAGAGGAGCAGATGCCCCAACCCTGCCGACATCCAAGGCCAGGTTGGATGGGGCTCTGATCAGCCTGGGCTGGTGAAAGGTGTCCCTGCTCATGGACTGGGTGATCTTTAAAGGTCCATTCTAATCCAAGCCATTCTGGGATAGGGAAAGGAGCCCTCCATGGGCTGCTCCAGGGTTGCTCTTCTCCAAAGATGGAGAGTGATGCTCCAGTAAGGAGACCTTTTGCTGCCTTTAGTTATTCCTAATTCCCCAGTAAAATCCACAGAGGTTGTTTCCTCTCACCAGGCTGCCATAATTGCTGTTTCCCATGGGACATCAGGGAGCAGGAGCAATGCAAGCCCAGGTGCCCTGGCTCCAGGTGAGACCCTGCTGTGCCCTCCTGGGGGCTGGCTGTGCCCAAGAGTGGATGTGCAGCTCTCCCTCACCCACACCCACTCTTAGCTCTGCCCCCTAAATCCCACCAGCCCTGTAAGTGACATTCCTGGGGGGCAAATGGCCCTGGCAGCTGTGAGTGGGTCTGTGGGGGGTGGCACCGTGGGCATGTCCTTACCCCCAGAGGGAGGGGATGTTGCTCTGGGGAAGGAAAAATAACAGGGGAGGTCGATGCATCAGCCGTTGATGCTGTTGTGATGCAGGGAGCCAGAAATAGAGCCTGGGAGGCTCTACCTGCGTGACTCAGGTACCTGCGGTGCGCTGGGTGAGCGGGAGGGGCTCGGCGCTGGGAGGCTGTGCAGGTGGAGGGGATGTGGGGCTGGGACACTGAGTCACAGGCTGGCTCAGCGCCGGGCTGGGGGCTGGGAATGGGGAACGTGGGGTGCTGCAGAGACTCCGGGTACCAGGGCAGGCTGTGGGCAGCCTCTGCACCCCCGGCAAGCATCTCCAGGGGCTCAGCCAGACCCTAAAGCTGCCCAGCGTGGTGCCATCCCATCAGAATGGCTCTCCTAGCCTGCACTGGGCAGGGTGCACACGGAACGTGGGATAAAATCCATCCCTGACTGATTACTTGGGATTTTGCCTCTCCCTGACCTAAGCAGAGGGCTGTGTAATTGCTAGAGAAGTGCAGTCAAACGGGAGCAAGGCTCAGCTGAGTTTGAGTCGGGGAGCCGGGAGCAGATGAAGGTACTGAGCCCCCTGAGCTCAGTGGCATTTCTCAAGTGAAATGCTCTTTTGCTGCTAAGATTAACTGTTGATGAAAAGGCTATTTTTTGAGAAGGCTCTTCCTGACAAAATATTTGGAAGCGTTTTAAAATAGTTTGCGTGGAAACATGGAAAAGCTTAGGCTGGAAGGAACTGTGGGGATCATCTGTTCTGCCCCCCTGCCAAAAGCACACCCAACCTGAGCTGCATCCAGCTTTGATTCTATACCTTATTTTTACATTTTTTAGTGCAAATCTGAATTTTTCATCTTGATGCAACCTTCAAAATCTCTGTCAAAACAGTTTAACTGAAACTTCTGCTGAAAGTAGCTGAAAAGGTTGGCATGGAAAGAAATGCTTCAAAACGAAATGTTTACTGACCCCATCTGGATGCCTTTCAGTGATTTTTATTTCATTTTTCTATCTGGTTTAGAGCACGAAAATTTTGTAAGATCTTCACATCTGGAGGTGGGAATGGGCTGTGGCTGAGCCAGCTTTTTCCTGCCCTCCTGCATGGGATGCTTGGGCTGTGCTGAGCTCTTTTGGGAGCTGTGGCAGTGACTAGTTGGGGACAATGGCACAAGTGGCCACAAATCCTGCAGATTTGTATCAGACATGGGCTTGATTAAAAATAAATGAACAAGTCTAAACCTTCTCACTGTGTATGGTGAGGATGGAACTTCCAAAGGCAGAAAGACCAGTGTGTGCATAGAAAGGATCCGTATTTTATTACTCTCATCTTGGTTTTTTCCCCCTTGTTACTAATCTCATTATGTTTAAGAGTATAAATTTAGGTTGGCACAAATCTGTATTACTAAAATATTTTACCTTGAGTTCTTAGAAGCTCTCTCCATCTGTGAGGATAATACTAAGTATTAATTAACCAGCTAATCCTATACAGTGCTTGGAAAACATAAAACATGACAAAGAAGCAAGTCCAAAGTGCAATTCCATTCTAATCAAAGCAAACCTATCCTTTTGCCAGAGGAGGAGGCTTTGGGGGTTCTTTTTGCTTTGAGAACAGCACTCAGCTTGCTTGGAGTATCTGTTCAAAGCTCCAAATTTGAACAGAAAGGGTGAAATGAAGGGAGATGGAAGGGTGGCCAGGACAGTGTGAGGATCCAGGGTATCCCAAGGGAGACCAGCAGCTCTTCCTCTGTCCCTGCCATGGCAGCACATCAGCAGGCAAAGGGATGGGGCGGTGTGGGTACTCTGGGCCAGGTGCTCAGTTTTGCCCCCCGATACATGTGAAGGTTTCTGCCTCCTTCTCTTGGCATGTTCCAAAAAAGTCCATATTTGGCAACAAACCTGATCCTCTGTGATCTGAGGGAGTGTCTTTGCAGCACGGAAATGCCCCTCTGAGGAGGATGAAGCCCTTCTGAGGAGGGCTGGGTCCCACATTAGGGTTAGGTTTCAGGCGGTGCCACAGGAGGCTCTGGAGGGAGCGCACGTAAATATGGGCTGGGCTCTGTGTGGAGCGTCCCCTCACCTGTCACCTGCACTGTGTACTCTGCCATGTCCTGAGGTTCTCAGGCCTGTGCCTCAGGAATGTGGGGCAGGTGAATGTTACAGAGAAAATGAGGAGTTTGGGGGCCTGGCTGAGCCTGGGGAAGAAATGGCTCAGGCAGCAGGAGCTGGGATTCTCCGGCTTGGTGTGCCAGGTGATGGCTTGTGCATCTGGCTGGGGGTCAGGGTATCCTGAAAAGCCATGGGGGGCTCATCCCTACATCACATGGGTGTTTTGGAATGTCCTGCCTCTGGTGCTCACATTGTCACAGCCCTGCAGAACCTTGGCTCTGTTTGCCTCCAGACAATGCCAAGTGAAATTATTATCTCCCGATATGATCTCGAGGTGCCAGGCTTGACGTGAGCAGGTTCACTGCGTTCCCACTGTGTATTCACAGCTGCTAATCTGTTCCTTCCTGTCTCCCTCTGCTCAGAGGAGCTGGACACGGTGCTGTGGGCCTGAGCAGGGCCAGCGCTGGTGCCCTGTGTCCCTCCAGTCCCCAACAGCTCCGTTGTTCTGCTGCAAAGGAGCCTGTGCAAGCTCTTGTCTCATTTGCAGTGGGGTGATTGAGCTCCTGGCTCCTGATGAATCCCCTCTCCACACACAGCACGTGTAGTCCAAGCCCGGAGCTGGCGGAGGCGGTGTGGGATGTGCAGCCCTGTCACCACACTGCAGAGTGCTGGGTATGGCGTTGGCACAGCCCTGGAATGCGGATCTGCCTCCTGCTCCCACTCCGTCTTGTGTTTTCAAAAGCACTTGTGCCAAGCCACACACAGGGAGCTTGCAGGATGGCTTGGCTGGACTCTGCAAGGAGGTGAAGTCAGGAGGAAGGGCTGGACAGGGCATAGGAAGCTTGTCCATGAGGTGGTGGAGTTGCTATCCCACAGAGGAAATGGTGCTGGAGTGAGCACAAAACCAATGGGATTGATCTGCATCCATCCCAGTACTCCATCCTGGTAGCCAAGTTATTTTTAACACTTTTCTCATAGCAACGTGATGATTCCTACATCAATGAAGGGCAAGCAGGTTCCCTTGGATCAGGACTGGGGCAGGAGTCTGTGGGCACAGGTGTCCTTTCCCCTGCAAGCCAAGGCCAGGGCTGTGTGTCCTGCCCACACACATCCAGTACCCAGAGGAGCTGTGGGATTTCCCTCATGTGCACCTTCCAGGTAACTCAGCATCCACTTTCACTGTGTTTAGAAGGGATTAAGGGAAGCCAATCTATTTCTATGTGGCATTTGCTATAGGGGAAACAGACTCTGGAGCTGAGGGTTAATAAATCCTATTGGAGAGGCTGTTCCGTCTGTGGTGTGGACACTTGCACTGTGTCCACTCCTGCAGGGGAAGTCCTGGGGAAGCTGTCCCTGCCTCCAGAGCCCAGAACACAGGGATGGCCATGCCAGTGCCATCTCTCCGAATCCCAGAACCCCAGACTGGGTCAGGCTGGAAGGGCCCCCAGGGCTCACCTGGTGCCACCTCCCTGCTCCAGCAGGGCCAGCCCAGAGCACAGGGCACAGCAGTGTGCCCACACAGCTCTGCAATATCCCCAGCGAGGGACACTCCACAGCCTCTCGGCACAATCTGCTCAGGGCTCAGGCACTGCCCAGGGAAGAAGTTGTGCCTCCTGTGCAGGGGGAGCTCCCTGGGCTCAGTCCCTGCCGTTCCTCTGTGCCATTGCTGGGCCCCGCAGCAGAGCAGAGCCCGGGCCTCCAGGAGCGAGGGTCAGGCACACTGACGGCTCTTGGCTTGCTGAGGGGGTGTCGGTCACTGGGGTGGTGCTGGTGAGCAGAGGGTGCAGTGTGTGAGGGAACTGCAGTGCTCATGTCCAGGGCTGCTCCCCACTCCTGGAAAGCTCATTCCCTGTGGAGCCCAGCAAGGCCTCTCGTGCTCCAGGGTCTGGTCAGTGCCCAGTGCTCAGCTGGCTGGGGACATCTGCCCTTCAGAGGGGACCTTGTTCTGCCGCAGTCACAGCAGAGCTGTGAGTGCTGACACCATTCCCGACTTCAAATCAAACTCCCACACTCGCTCCTGCTTTCAGAGCTGTTTTTCTTCACTGTTTTCAACAGTGAAAAAGGCTGAGTGTAAATTAGGATGTAGAGGGTGATAAACTGAGGTTGGGCACAGAGGTATGATGCTGACTGTGGGGTTTAGTGGTCAGCACCATGTACAGCAAGGAAGGACACCTGCCCCCCCCCCAGGCTCTGCCCTACCTTCACAGCAGCCTCTGACCAGGCAGTGCATGCCCCACATCCCTGAGCCCAGCACAGAGTGGACACTGGGTGCCCAGTCACCCAGTGCTGGCAAAGCCCAGCTCTTTATTGCAGGAACACATCGCAGTGTCCGTGTTCATGGCAGGGCTTTGGAAGCAGATGATTTTGAAGGTCCCTTCCAACCCAAATCATTCTGTGTTTCTGTGATTTCTACAACAACCTGGCTACTTCAAATATTGCTCTGTTGGTCTCGAATTGGTGTTAGGATTTGAAAAACTTGCACTGCTCTTTGAAAACCCCAGATCAAAAGAAATATGTTAAGTAGCTCCAGCCAGGTGCAGCAGGGAGCAGGGAAGGTGCTGCTCGGTAGCACAAACCAGAGGGCTGTGATGCATGAGGTCAATTTTGGCCCTGAACACAGAAAGCAGAAAATCAAAGAGTGTGAGGAATTTAAAAGGGGATCCGAGGCCAAGTGTTACCTCTGTGCCAGGAGTTATAAAGCAAGGGATTGTTTCATACAGCACTGTGTGAGGAGGGACACTGCCTGAACGCTGCCTGAACAACGTTCCTGACCTTGCAGGGATCCAGGACCTTACTTGTCTTGTGTTCTTGGACCAAGGCTGGGTCCCCCTGGTGGGATCAGCTTTTCTCCCTCCCCTCTCTGTCCTTCATGTTCAGCCTTGGCAAGTGGCATCTGCTTGGTATTTCTGATAGCCCAGGGTTGTCCTGTCCAGGGTGCACAGCAGAGTCACTCCTGCCTACCGACAGGCAAGGGCAATTGCAGCAATAAATGTGCTGGAAAAGCCACTGCTTTCAACCCTCACACTGGCTTTAAACAGCAAATGAACTAAGGCAGCAGACCTGGAGCCCTTGGAAAGATCAGTATCCCCTTAGTGGCTCTTACTCAGAGGAGAACCTGGGGACCCTGGGGGACAATGACCTGTCCCTGTCCATCTTCATGTCCTGGGGACAAGGAGGCCACTGGATCCGGGGGGCATCAGGCAGAGCATTGGCAGCAGTCAGGGAGGGGATCGTGCCCCTGTGCCAGCCCTGGAGGCACCTCTGGAGTGCTGTGCCCAGCTCTGGGCTCCTGAGCACAGCAGGGACAGGAGCTCCTGGAGCGGGGCCAGCGGAGGCTGCGCAGCTGAGGAAGGGCCTGGAGCGTGGCCCATGGTGCCCAGGAAAGGCTGAGGGAGCTGGGGCTGCTCAGGCTCCAGAGGAGCCCCAGCTGAGAGGGGCCCTCAGCCCTGGCTGTCCATGGCTGTGTGCAGGGAGGCTCCGAGCAGGGCCCGGGCTCTGCTCTGCTGCGGGGCCCAGCAATGGCACAGAGGAACGGCAGGGACTGAGCCCAGGGAGCTCCCCCTGCACAGGAGGCACAACTTCTTCCCTGGGCAGTGCCCGAGCCCTGAGCAGATTGTGCCGAGAGGCTGTGGAGTGTCCCTCGCTGGGGATATTGCAGAGCTGTGTGGGCACACTGCTGTGCCCTGTGCTCTGGGCTGGCCCTGCTGGAGCAGGGAGGTGGCACCAGGTGAGCCCTGGGGGCCCTTCCAGCCTGACCCAGTCTGGCGTTCTGCATGAGCTGCTGTTCCTTAAGACTGGAAATGCCACATGAGCACTGCAGGCTTTGCCCAAGACAGTCACCAGCAGAAGCCCAAAGTTGGTGCCCTGGCTGTGGACCATGCTGCTTATGGACTGAATGGGAATGAGATCTCTGCAGAAAATGGAATATAGCCCCAGATTTTGTGTTGTTAGCACAACAGTAACACAACAATTAAGTGTTGTGAGGCTTTTGTCCTTTCATTTAAAATTATCAATCCAAGTAGTAAATGTCTGTTCTTCCACCATCCAGAAGCTTCAGCTGTGGAGGTCTGGAATGATTATATCATTATTTTAATTCCCTTGATACTGGCAAGATTTTGGGGGAAGAAATACCAGTGCAAACATGCACAGTGCCTGGAAAGTGTTGGGAAAATGTGTCAGCCGAGGGGCTGGGAGATGCATCCTCAGCTCTGCGAAACCAAACAGCTCCAGGGCAGCAGGATCTGCTGGAGGTACAGGATTGAAATGCTGCTGCATCCTGTGCTGACCTCCGAGTGGGCAGCAGTGGAACTGCTCCTGGGGTGGTGCCCACTGCTGGGAGCCTCGTGCTCAGTTTTGTTGCGAGTCACTGCTGGTGCAGGGCTGGTGTGAGTGCTTTGAGCTCCGTGCTGATCCGATGCGACGTGCCACATCTGTTCTGCTCACAGGGCAAGCATGGCCCCTGCTAGACAAGGTAGAACAGGACCTGCAAGTCCTTCTGGCACAGCCACCCCACACCAGCTGGAGGTACTTTTGTTGCAGGGCTTGTGCCAGTTCTCTCCGAGATATAAACTGGAAATACTTTTTTTCTGCTCTAAATGCATAGGGATTTCTGCCAGTATTGTAATGTCACATGGAAATCTGCTTCTGCATACATACCTCTTATTACTGGAGTAGCAAATTATCCTAATGGGGACTGGGCTGAGCCTCTCCAGCTTGAAGGATCAATGCAAAATTTGAATGTGTGCTTCCTCAAAGACTGCAAAGAAACCCATTTCACCTGCAGTCGCTGGGGCAGGAGCACATCTCATCCCAGCCTTGGAAATCCCATCTCAAATATGGCTGGGCAGCCCAGGCAAGACATCTCCTCCCCACAGCAATCCCTGCTCCTCTTCACAGCTGGGGGGTGTCCATCTGCAGTCAGGTCTGAAAGAGCTTGGTCACCAGCTCTGCTCTGACCTTGGCCCACCTGTCTCTCCTGGCTGAGCAATTTCAGCTCTGCCAGCCCAGGGCTGAGCACCTCTGGGAGGGTTCCCCAGCCTGGGGCAGGTGTTCACTGTGGGGCACCCCTGGGCTGAGAGGTGTAATGAGGTTATGTGATTCCACCAAGGTGGGAAGGGGCCCTGTGCAGCCTGATCTGGTGGGTGCCATCGCTGTCCCTGGCAGAGGGCTTGGAACTAGGTGTGCTTTAAGGTGCCTTCCAGTCTAAACCATCCTGTGATCCTTGCTCCAAATGGGAACAGAAGATTGGCTCCTCAAGCAGGATCCTGGGTAGTGGCCAAGCACCAGGAACAGCCCAAATGGGCCGTGGGCAGTGCCTGCACTGCTCTGCAGCGGGGTGGGAGTGCATGAGCTGCTTCTGCTGCCTCAGACACGGGACTGCCTCCTGCCTGTCCCTCAAACACTGCCCCAGCTCCCTGGGGTGAGACCAGGAGAGAGCCTGCGCTGTCTACACTCCCTGAGGAGCCGCCTCAGATCTGTTTATAGACACCTGTGAAGTCCTCACCCTGCTGCAGTCAAAGACTAAACTCCTGTTGACATCAAAGGCGGGACGGTTTCCCACTGAGCCTGTATCTCCCATCCCATCCTCCTCAGATCCTGCTCCTGGACCTTTAGATGTCCTTCTCTTTTAACTCGACTTGATTTGTGCAGTCTGGAGCTATATTTGGGTTGGAATAAGCTGTGTTTGCCCCCTAACATCATTTGCTGAGCAATTTTGAGCTGGGTTTTGCATCGCTTGTCAGTGGCTGTGTCACACGGCGGTGCTGTGTCACACGGCGGTGCTGTGTCAGGTGTGCTGTCTGTAGGGAGCTGCTCTAGAGCAAGTGTCTCTGAAGGCATCTGTGCCCTCTGGGCTTTTTTCTTCTAGATTTTAGATTTGTTCCAACTTGGGAAAAAAACATAATTCACTCCCTGGAGGGGCATAAAGTTCTGCCCTGGCCCTGTGGACTGTGGGAGCCTGGGGAATCTGTTCCAAGGGCAGTCCTGACCCCGCCTGGTTTCTGGCTTAACTTGATCAAAATCCCTGTGGAGCTTCCCAGTTTTAATAAATAACTAATTTCTACCGAAAAACTGTTTAGCTCTGAATTTTCCTGGCTCCTGGTAATGTATCTAGACTGTAGCAAACAACCAAGAAATGCTTTCTCCCTTCTCCCTTGGGTCCCAAAGACAACTGTGCACGAGGCGCAGATGCTGGGCTGCCTCTGAGGAAATACAGCCTGTTCCTCTGGAATTATTTTGAATTTACATAGTGTCCCTGAAATCAGAATCTCAAACATTATCCTTAATTATCATTAAGTTTTTCTCTGCTGCTTCATGCTTTCACTCAGCTTCACAAAATTCTGATAATTCCAGCCTTTCCCCTATCCCTCCGGCTTTAATTTGCAGCCCATCACCGCGTTGGTTAAGAGAATCAATCTCCAAGTTCATTACCTCAAGCTCTTTCCCAATATGTTCTCCTGTAGTTTGGATAGATTGTGGTGTTCTTCCTTCAGATCTTTATTTTTCTCTGCTGTGGCTGATTGAGACAAATTACCCTGGGCTGAGGAAGGAGCCTGATGCTGCATCCTCGGCACTGAACATCCCAGTGCTGGCTCCAGTGGGCCCCAGAGTGGCCCCAGCAGAGAAACATTGATCACTGAAGTGTCTGGTGGTGATGTTCATCACATCACACAATGCTTTGGGTTGGAAGGGACCTGAAACACAGTTTGTTCCCACCCCTGCCATGGGCAGGGGCACATCTCACCATCCCAGGGTTCTCCAAGCTCCACCCAGCCTGACCTTGGACACTGCCAGGGATCCAGGGGCAGCCACAGCTTCTCTGGGCACCTGTGCCAGGGCCTGCCCACCCTCACAGGGAACAATTCCTAATTCCCAAGATCCCATCCAGCCCTGCCCTCTGGCAGTGGGAAGCCATTCCCTGTGCCCTGTTCCTCCATCCCTTGTCCCAAGTCCCTCTCCCTGGAGCCTTCTCTTCCCCAGAATCTCAGGGTTTCTCACAGCACTTCCATGAGAGAGTTGGTATCTGTGCAGCTGTAACCCGCGGTGTGCCCAGGCTGGTGCAGACTGCTTCTCCCTGTTCCCGGTGCTCCGTGGGGCTGCCGTGGCCTCGGGCGATGGGAGAGATGGGCAGTCAGGAAAATGGGTTGCAGCTCCTCATTCCCTTTGCCCTTCAGAGCACAGCAAGGGCAGCTCGGTGCGGTATCATTGCAGCTGCACGGCAGGAGGGGCTGTCCCTGGCCAGTCCTCCTGCCTGGCGCCGGCCATAAATCACCTCCCGACACTCCCTGGAAAAGCTGAGGCTTTTCTTAGCGCCTCAGCATCCCCAGTGGGCACTAACACTGCACGAGGCTCTGCCTGCACTCAGACAAGCTCTTCAATAACTCCAGGTGTCAGGTATTCAGAGGGTTTTTGTTTATTAAGGCTCAAACCAACTGTTTGAGCTTTTGACTGTGCCTTTCCCAGCCCTGGGAATCTCATGGCTCTTCACCTCCAGCAGCTCTGTCCTGCCCGGGAGGTGGCAGTGGGTCCTGGTGCTGCTGCCCTGTGGTATTGGTTGGATTTTCCTGCTGACAGAGCTAGGCTCACTGCTGTAATCATGGCCTTTTATCAATCTTTTGATTGATCCTGGGGACCAGGAGCACCTCATGTCCCACAGCTGTGGCTGCAGGGGAAGGATGAGCCCGTGAGTCAAGTAGAACACCAATGAAAATCTTTCTATTACAACAAACAATTATTTTTTTAAGGTGTGTTGGCCTTTCACTAAAGAAAGAAGGAAAAACATTTTAAGGGCTTGAAACATGAAGCCTCAAGTGAAGTATTTAACACCACCCCCTTATCCCTGTTCCCTTCAAGCAAAGTGAGCTTTCATAACTTTGTTTGGCCACAGTCTGGGTGGCCTTAAGGGCAGCAATAAGCTGTCGTTTCGGGGGTGGAAAGAGAAAAAATTAGCCAATATGTGCTGGAGAAATTGGTGCTGTTCTTCTTCTCAATGTCTGATCCTGTTTCCCTGAGGACAAAGACCAGAACAGGGCAGAATGGGGAGGGAGCAGCCGCGTCTGCCTGGCCTGACCCATCCTCACAGCCCAGAGAGCCACTGTGCCCACTCCTCACAGGGCAGCAGCAGCACCAGGCTCTTCCCTTGGGGCTCCATGTGCTCAGGAAAGCTTTAGGAAGCATTTGGGTACCAGGGCACTGCCCCCCAGGACAGGCTTCTGCCCCCTCTCCATCCTAGGGGACAGCATCACTCTCCAGTTTGCCTCTGCTGAAATGCTGAAATTCGGACAAACCAATAATTTTTCTGCAGTGCAAAGTCCCAGTGGATCAACCACAAAACCTGCAATAAAGGACACGTCCTCCTGGCTGTCTTATTTGTGTCTGCACTGTCCCTGGCTCTCATTAGTGGGGATTTATTCCTGCAGATCCGGTGGGATCCCTGCCCGGGCTGTGAGCAGTCCGTGCTGCCCCTGTCCTTCGCAGTGGGTCTGTGGGCTCTGTCTGTCCCAGTGTCCCTGCCCTCCAGCGATCTGCCTCAGAGCTGCTTCCCCGCTGGGCAAGAAATCAGATTTGCAGCCCAGGCCCTGTTCCCTACTGAATTTGGATGCAGGAAAAGCTGGACAACAAGCCACACTTACACAGCAGCCGTGCTGGGTGTGACCCCACGGTGCCCATGGCCTCTCCTACCCCTGGGACCATAATTTCCCGTTTTCCTGTGGGATTATTTCCCTGCAGAGGAGCTTCCCCAAAGCTCTGATGCCTGCAGGTCCCATCCTGCAGGTGCATCCCTGGGATGCCTTCCCACAGGTGCCGGCAGAGCCACGTGCCCAAGGTTATTGCCAGCTGAGAGCTGGGCTGGCCGCGCCGGCAGCGCCGCGAGGCTCCCAGAGATTTGTTTGCTTTCCTTCATTCTCCTGTTGACTTTGCAGGAGCAGTATGTGCACGCAGGGACCTGCATACAGATGTCCCCGTATGGCTGGAAGCTGATTCACGCCTCTCCTCCTATTTTTTCTTCAAACCCAGCCCCTGCTGACATTGAATTAAGGGCTTTTATTATCACTTGTGCAGGGATTTTTCTTTGCCTGGCCTGTGCAGCCACAGCCAAGCTCTGCCATCCCGACTGCCCCACTATTAATAGCTGCTTTTACCTTTCATGTGTGAGGCCCAGCACTTTTATTGCAGCTCTTTGGATGTACTTCAGGTGTTTCCTATTCTCCCAGCAATGTCTTCTCCTCGTTCAAATTCTTCTTGCCTATTTTTACTTCCTTTTATCTCAAATGCTTTTTTTCCCACCCAGGAATGATCCTGCCAGAGGATGATTTTGTTGGTAATATTGCTCTTACATTTTAGACTTCTCAAGGACTAATGAACTTTATTAGATTATAATGAACTTATTACTCAGCGCTGCTGACCTGCTTTTGAAAGAACTTGAATTATTATTTGGAACAGGCCTGTTGAGGGACTGTATTTTTTTTTTTTTTTTTTTTTTTTTTGCCTAGCAGCGTGGGTATATTAACTAATCAGAGGCACATTTTTTTGCTTTACTTTAATTATCTAAGATTCATGTGAAATAGAGCTGGTCTGCACTGATGGAGAGCCAGGGAGTGAGGATGAGGCTGGTCTATCCCCCAGGCAGGCTGGAGGAGCTGTTCCCTGATGGATTATTGGGTTCCCATCTCTTGCCTCCCTCCAGAGCATCATTCTCTATCCTGTCCTTGAGTCTCATCTTCTCCTCATCTGGGCTCCAACTCCCACCCTCACAGCCAAGGGATGCTCTTAGGGAAAGCCCCAGTGGATCTTGCACCCTCATGGTGGCTCTGAGAGTGCTTTAAAGTCCATTAGATTTGGGGTGTCCCTGGCTGAGCTCGAGGGTGGTTGGTGAGTGTGGCTCTGGAGGAGGAGCGGCTGGTGGGTGCACAGGGCAGGAGCTCTGGGATAAAGCTCCAGGGAGAACTTAGAGCACCTGCCAGTGCCTAAGGGGCTCCAGGAGAGCTGGAGAGGGACTTGGGACTATGGATGGAGAGACAGCACAAGGGGGAATGGCTTCCCACTGCCAGAGAGCAGGGCTGGATGGGATATTGGGAAGGAATTCCTCCCTGTGAGGGTGGGCAGGCCCTGGCACAGGTGCCCAGAGAAGCTGTGGCTGCCCCTGGATCCCTGGCAGTGTCCAAGGGCAGGCTGGACAGGGCTTGGAGCAGCCTGGGACAGTGGGAGGTGTCCCTGCCATGGCAGGGGTGAAATGGGATTTAAGCTCTAAGGTCCCTTCTCCCCCAAACCATTCTGTGATAAACTCAGGGATGCGGCTTGGTCACTTCCAGCAATGCCACATCCATCAGTGGCAGTAACAGTGCTGTTCAATCCCACATATCGGCAGCTGCAGCAGGAGCTGTAGCTTTCCACCTTTCTGTGGTGCAGATCCACTGAGCACCTTGTCCTCCCTGCCAGCCCTCTTCTCCTGCTCGCTGGGTCTCGGTTCCCAATTTTCACCTTGTTCCCTGTGGATCCCTGCTGTTCCCCAGTGAGCTGTGACTCCTCTCCTGCCCTGCTTCGTGCCCGGGGGTGGTGGCAGTGTTTCCTCAGCCCTGCTGGAGCTCCAGGCTCGGAGCAGGATGGTTTATGAGCACGGGGGAATGTGTGTGCAGTGAATGGATGAGTCAGGCGCTGGCAGGGCACCAGTTCATTGCAAATCAATTTTCACCTGCCTGCAGCCTGCGCTGCCAGCTTGGAGGAGAAAAGGGAATGTGCAGGGAGCCAGGGCTGAGGGAAGAGCCTCCCTGTACCAGCCAGCCCTCAGGACTGGGCTGCAGCCCTGTGGGGAGAGGCAGGAAAGGGGAACAACCCGAGCTGGGGAGGGAGAGAGGCAAGAGAGGTGCTGACATGAATTCCCAGCCACGGAGCAACAGGAGAAAAGCATGGTCAGGAAAGAACAAGTGCTTCTAACTGCATCACATCAGGGTGAGATCCCATGGGAAAGGCAGGAAAGGTGCCCAAAATATGCCCTCTCTGGAGAACTTTGCTGGTGGGTGATGGCTGAGATTGCTTGATGTCCCCCAGGAGCTCATAGCTGACCCCAGAAATGTCGCTGAGTGAGGGTTCTGCCCTGAGAGGGGGTGTGGGACACCCACGGGTGCACAGCTTGAACCACCTTCCCATGCCCATGGCATGGACATCTGCGGGGCTGGGGACAACATCTGTGGGACACTGGGAACATGTGGGCAAGCACATGGGAGTGAGAGGCGCTGCCAGGACTGGGGAAACCTCCAGCCCTTTCCTCCCTTCCCCCTGCAATGGTACCCAAATCCTGAGCCTTGCTGCTGTGCACAAAGTCACCCTTTTCTGGGAAACCAGCAAATGCCGCTGTGGTGTGGCACAGCCATGGGGCACATGGGGCAAGGCCAGCTGCAGCCCAGGGGCTCTGTGGGAGCTCTGGGGAGCATGGGAGGAGCAAGCAATCAGCCTGACTTCAGGATTGGGGTGTTCTTGGGATGAGGACAGGCTCTTGGCCTCTCTACCTTCCCCCCCAGGAGTGTGGCACCCCAGCCGCCCCAGCTGCTGCCTTGGGGCAGCACAGTGGGCTCCCTGTCCCCTGCAGCATTCCCTGTTGGCCTGGCTGCAGGAGCAGCTCTCTCCCAAAAGGGCCCCTGTATTGTGCTGGGAACGGTTTCCCCTAATGCTGCCCTGGAGAAGGAGAGCTGTGACCATGAGGTGGCTGTGGAGATGGCATGTGGGGTCACAGCAGAGGGGATGGGGTCCCCAGCTCTTGGCAGGCAGGAGCTGCTGCAGGGCAGTGGTGACAGGAGAGCTTTGTGCTGGATGGGGAGACAGCCCCACTAACCTGCCCTGTCCCAGGCTGTGGTGGAGGCCCAGGGTGGACATGAGGCTGCTCTGGGTGGGGTCCATTGTGACCCTTCACTGCTCGGACCCATCGAGCTGAGGTGCCCTTGCTGACAAATTCCAAGGCAGAACAAGGCACCTCGTGACCCTTCCCAAGGCCCTGTGCTAACCTTCCCTCTAGCAAGCTTTGCTGGGGACCCCACCAAATTTGGGGATCATACATCAAAGAAATAAGCTTTTTCTTTTTCATTTAGCTGCTAAAGTTAGAACAAGATGATCTAAAAGCCTCCTTTCAGCATCCCTCCATGCCAGCCCGCCATGGGCACCAGCCAAGAACCATCAGGAGGGTCTCACCTGTGCGAAGGCACCTCTGTGCCCAGGACGTTGCAACGTTGCTCTGGCAGGATCTTTAGGGAGCTGTAGGGATGAAATACTTGTGAGCTGTGTGAGCAGAGTGCCAGGCAGTGTCTGCGCTTGCAGCAGCCCTGAGCTGCTCCCTGCGCTGCCAGGTTTGGATCAGCCGAGGCACGATGCAATAAACAGCTCTGACGATCCCTGACAGCAGCGCAGAGATAACAGTGACCTTTCCTTCTGCAATTATCTCTTCTCATAAAAACCACATGCTGACTTTAATAAAACAGAGAAGGGGAGTGATGGTTTCATATATGCTGCCATACAGGAGCCTAACCTGTGCCTCCAGCCCCGGGGAGAGCTGGGACCCTCTCAGCACAGGGAGGAGGCAGTGCTGCCCCGGCCCCGCTGTGCAGGGTGTGGTGATGCTGGCTCCCAAAACACACTGCTCGCCTGGCTGTGGGGAGATGTGAGCTGGCCAGGTGTTTCAGCAACCTGAATGCACAGCAGAAACGCTTTTTGTTTCAATCCAAGGTGTGGTTTGGCCATCCCCTGTCTCCTGGGATGCAAGAGCCCGAGGTGCTCTAATGGCATTGCCAGCAGGTCTGCTCAGCAAGGACAAGCACAGGGGAAGGAATTCCTGGGATATCTGTGTGCCTGGCCTCACTCCCAGCAAGCCACACTAGTGTTGGTGGCTCCCAGCCTCTGCCCTGAGTGCAGCTGGGATGTTGGAGTCCCTCCCTGTGGTGTCCAGAATATCCTGCTGCCATCGCAGGCTGCAGAGCTGCCCGTGTAGGCAGCTGATAAATAATGAGCTGGAGATCTACATGACCCCATGGCTGTAAAGTGAAGGGGAAGAATTAACATTGGGCCACTCAGAAATTATGGGGCATCATAAAAACAGCCCCTCCTGTGGTGCTGCTGAACTCCGGGCAGGGGAGGATGCTGCCAGGAGGTGATGTCACCAGGAGGCGATGCCACCTCCGCCCAGCTGTGAGCTGCTGGAGGAGGGTGTGTGGCCAAACCCTGCTAGAGGGATGGGGAGACAGCTCTGGGCCATGGAGAAGGAGCAGTGTAGGTGCTTGGTGCTCCCTGTCCCTCTGCAGACACAGGGGAGGCACGGCCGGATGCAGAGGTGTCACCACGCAGGGACTGATGCTCCAGGGCAGAGCCCATCCCCAGGCGTGGCTCGGAGCAGCCACTGTTGGACGTAGGGACCAGGGCAGAGGGATCGCTGCTGGCTGTGCTGTGTTCGTGCCTCCAGAGCGAGTCACCACTTGTCACCGCTTGTCACCACTTGTCACTGCTCGCTCATTACTTGTTTTAAGATTTTGTTGAAACCTCACGTTTCTTCTCAGCACTGCCGGGCAAAAAGGAGTCTGTGGATCCCCAAAGGTCATGCTCTGGCCCTGCCTCTAAGGTGCCATCAGAGCCCTCTCACTGTTTGCTCTGGGAGTGCCAGCGCTGGGGCTGGTGGCAGGGGAGGGCAGGAGGCTGCGGGGACCGCACAATTGCCATCGTGGCTGTGGCTGTCCCACCTCGCTTGTGTCCTTTGGAGGGAGCAGCTCTAACTTACAGCGTGTCCTGCTTATCCCCTGATCTCAGACCGTGCTCTGTTACTGAATCTGAGCCTCTGTCTGCTGTGAGTGGGCTCATCAAACACACTGCCTAATGCAGGTTGCACTGGGCAAGATCTAGATTAGATATTAGGAGCAATTTCATCACCGAGAGGGTGATCAGGCACTGCACAGGCTGCCCAGGGCAGTGGTGCAGTCACTGTCCCCACGTGGATATGGCACTTGGAGACACGGTTTGGTGGTGAGCATGACAGTGCTGGGGAATAGTTGGACATGATGACCTTAGAGGAGTTTTTGAACCTTCCGTGATGTGTGATCACACATGGAGCCAACAGCCCCTTTCTCTCCATGCCTGTCTGGGCACACATTGGCTGTGATCATCCGTACAGGGTGCAGGGGAGATCAGAATGCTGCCCATGGCCAGCAGTGCTGCTTATCAGGGTGACATCTGCACCAGGACCTCTCCAAAACAGCCGTGACCTTGTCCCAAGGAATGGGTGACATCTGCACCAGGACTGCCCCAAAACAGTCATGACCTTGTCCCAGGAAAGAGGTGACATCTGCACCAGGACCTCTCCAAAACAGCCGTGACCTTGTCCCAAGGAATGGGTGACATCTGCGCCAGGACTGCCCCAAAACAGCCGTGACCTTGTCCCAGGGAAGAGGTGACATCTGCGCCAGGACTGCCCCAAAACAGCCGTGACCTTGTCCCAGGGAAGAGGTGACATCTGCACCGGGACTGCCCCAAAGCAGCCGTGACCTTGTCCCAGGGAAGAGGTGACATCTGCACCGGGACTGCCCCAAAGCAGCCGTGACCTTGTCCCAGGGAAGAGGTGACATCTGCACCGGGACTGCCCCAAAGCAGCCGTGACCTTGTCCCAGGGAAGAGGTGACATCTGCACCAGGACCTCTCCAAAACAGCCGTGACCTTGTCCCAGGGAAGGGGCAGGTGGCAGAGCCAACCTCTGGGGCAAAAGGAGCCCTGTGCTGCTGGATGTGCACTTATGGATGGATATCGCTGGCAATTATGGTAATGGCTGGGATATCCAAACCTGACATCTTCCTCGAGGATGATGAATACGCTGTCTGACTCCTGTTCATTTTTAATTCCGAACTTCAACGCCGGCTAATCCCAAGCTCTGGGTGCTCAATGCTAATGAGCAGTGAGTTGCCTGACTCCCATACTTAACAGCAAAGCAACTCCCAGGATCAAGGGGGTTAAGTATTGAAATTGTCTCATACATTAAATAATTAGTAGACAAACAGACTGACTTCTCAAGCCATCACCAGCCCCATCTGTTCCCTGTGTGTTTGCTCCCTCTTTCTTTGCTTGATCAGATAATTGGGTAGGGCTTCACTGAGAGGTACTCGCCGTGCTTTGGGCCTTTGTGGTGTGTCAGGAGGGGAAATGTGGTGGTGAGGCTCTGACTGAGGCTGGCTGTGAAGCTGGAGTCACATGGCAGGTGGATGGTACCCCAGGGATGGCTGCTGTGGGCTCCTGGATTTGGGCTGAGCTGAGAGGTAAACAGGCAAATGATGCAAGGGTTGGGCTTAGTCTGAGTCTTTGCTGAAAGAAGGTGTGAGCCCAAAGCTCTGTGTGTGGGCACACCTGGGCGTGGATGTGTGTGGAGGGAGAAGTGATGGTGGAAACATGGAAGAAATAATCAGAAAATCATGGAATATCCTGAGTGGGAAGGGAAAATCCAACTGAAATCCAGCCCCTGGCCCTGCACAGACACCCAACACTCCCACCCTGTCCATCCCTGGCAGCGCTGTCCAAACGCTCCTGGAGCTGTGGCAGCCTCGGGGCCGTGCCCATTCCCTGGGGAGCCTGGGCAGTGCCCAGCACCCTCTGGGGAAGAACCTGTGCTGCTCTCCAGCCTGACCTGCCCTGGCCCAGCTCCAGCCGTTCCCTGGAGCTGTCCCTGTCCCAGGAAGCAGAGATTGGTGCCTGATGTGCTTCAGCCCAGCGTGCCCTGAAACTGCGAAACACAAACTCCATGGCCCACCCAGAGAGGAACACTCCAAAAACTCATTTACTGCACTGAAATGTTTATGTAAATGTTTCAAATGGGTGTTTGAAAGCTTTTATTCTTTTATTTCCTTTTCATTGCTAATGCTCGAAGGTTTCCTGTAATTGCTTCCCTGTTTTTACTGCTCTGTGGCTTTTGTGAAATATTTTTGTTTTAACTACAATATTGATTTAGATACAATGCTAAGAAGACCCCTGAAAAAAGGTAAATGAAAAGCAATTACTAGAGAGTGCTCTAATGGAAAGGAGCCTCACATGGGGAATCAGCCCAGACCTCAGCAGTTATTATTATTTATAGGGCCCTGGAAAGGAGCACTTGGCCGGGGTGGCATGGAGAGTTATGGATGGGCAGGCTGGTTCCATCAATAACACAGCCAGGCGTGTGCCCAGTGCTGCAGGCAGGACCCTCTGTGGTCACCCAGCTCTGCCCAGGTCCAGCATGGGGAGGAAGGTGTCCATCCTCCTCCTCTGCACACCTGGAGCAGCACTCCCACCCCAAGTCAGCCCCAAGGACTTGGCTTTGGCAGGGCACAGAGGGTCCCGGCCCGTAGGAGGTCAGGAAGGAGGCTCTGAGGGCAGAGCATCCAGCTTAGTCCTGCCCAAGGGGATTTGAGCATGAATCCATCCCAGGCTGCTTTTGTGGAGTGCTTAGTTTGGGGTTTTTATTTGAAAGGCTCTGCCAGAAGGTTGTTATCATGACAGATCCCTATTCAGCTGGAATGTTGTGATGTGGGATGGGGAAAGAAAGGCAGGCTTTGGGAGAGGAGGGGAATGTTATTTTGTCAAGGGGATAACAGAACTGAACCCCAGGTGTGCCGTAAAGAGAAAGTTGACTTTTACCTAAAACACACCAGACATATTGCTGGGAAACCTCGATTAAGGATTTTAAAAGGTGAAAACCTTTCATGCAGTTGACTCCTGAGGAAGGTTCCTTGACACCGAGTAGATAAATAGAGGCTTTTGCCCTTAGCTGTTCTAGCATGAAAGGGGAGTCTCAGGAATGCTCTCCAGATTAATGAGACAGAGGACTCATAAATATGTCAGAAAAATACAATAGTTGGAGATGAAATAGATATCTCCTTGGGATGCACATTAATATTGACGAGGCTGGGGGGTTTGCCAGGGGCCATGATCCCCAGGGAGGGCCGTGCCCCCTGCCAGCTGTGCCAGGCAGGGTGCCAGGGCTTGGCCTGCAGCAAGGAGCTCATGCCCAGAGCAAGGCTCCACCTGGCCAGGGCAGGCAGAGGACACGGACACAGCCTTGGGACACAGGGGAGTGCTGGGCTTGGCACTGCTGGCTTAGGAGCTGGCCTTGATGATCCCAAAGTCCTTTTCTGACCTGAAGGATTGCACGATCCCGTGGCCTTCACTGTCCCTGCAGGCTGGCAGGGCTCAGCTGTGCCACGTCACTGGGGCGCTGTGCAGCTGGGCTTCGGGTCTGCTGTACACATCCCCTCTTTGTGGGGTGAGGATTGGGATGTTCAGCAAGTCCAGGCTGCAGAGGGAATAGCAGCAGCTCCCTTGGGGTGTTCCCAAAATCAGAACAGTCAGCAGCACTCACTATTGGGGTCCAGCCTCCCACAAGAGCCCCCTGCACAGACACCTCTGGCAGGAGCTCTGGAAAACAGCTCTGCTGCAGCTCCTGCCCTGCCCCAGGCAGCTCTGCAGAGCCTGGCCAGGCCTGTGGGTGCCCTGCCTGAAATAAAGAGCTGTAGAGAGGTGTGTGGTGAAGGGGGAGCAGGGCCCTCTGTGCTTGCTCATGGAGTGCTGACAGAGAGGCCGCTTTCCTGGGGAAAAGATGGCTTTCTTCTCCTGGCTCTTTTCTCGCAGGAAAGCCCTGCTGTGGGCAGGTGACTCCACGGTGACAGCTCCCCTGGCCTGCTCCTGCGAACCCGCAGGAGCCACTTGTCCCAGGGGCTGGAAACTCGGTGTGTTCGGGCTGGGAAGGGGAGGAGAGGAGCTGCCCTGGCCTTCGCAGACATTTCTCCTGCGGGCTGCACACAGCCCCTGCCATTCCTCGCTGACAGATGCCCACAGGCTGTTCCAGGGGTGATCCTGCCTGGAGTGCTCTGTGCAGCCCCTCCTGCCCCCTCATCCCCCAGGAATCAGCCAGCACCGGGAGCAGGGAGCAGCAGAAGCCTCATAAATCCTAAATCAGGGCTGCTGGGAGGAAACAGATCCTAAAATGCTGCAGGTGTGACACGGCAGGGGAGTGGATGTTGCACAGCGAGGCAGAGCCGGGGCCACACCGCGAGTGGAGCATCCCAGGGAGCAGCCCTCAGGCCTTGCCATGGCCTCCCTGGGGCTGCACCGAGGATTGAACAGTGCCAGGGTGCAGTTTTGGAGAGCAGGTTGAAGGTTGGTGCTTGCTGCTGGCCCGAGGCTTGAGAGCATCTCAGCTCCTCACCCCAGTGAGGACCAGCACGGAGAGGAGGCTCTGACCTGCTGTTCACCCTCCCACCAGCCTCTGCCTGCTCCAGGGATTTTTGGGAAGCTCCCTGAGGATGTCAACTCGTGGCAAAGTAAAACAAGTCCCTCCAGCAGTCGCTGCAGGGCTCTCCAGGGACAGGGGATCGGTTGGAGGGGATGTGGATCGGCACGGGGCACGGGGAAAAGCCGTGGCAAAGGGAGCTGGGCAAAGGCTCCTGCGGGTGTGGGGAGCTCATCCCCGCTGGAAACAGCCCTGTGTGTAGGTGTTTAATGGCACTATTGCTTGGAGTGGCACTGCATTAATCACCATGGGAACACGGAGCAGTAAACAGTCTGAAATCATCCCGGAAAATATCACGCCAGTGTTCACATCGGCCCTAATGTGAATTAACAACCAAGCTGGCAATGACTCAGTGCAGCAGAAAGCACAGCCAGGGCACCACAGAGGTCCCCCAAAGGGCAATCCCAGTGTGGCAGTCAGGGGGGAGCCCCACAGCCCCACAGAACCCAAACCATGGTTTGCTTGGGGCTATCCACAGCCTGGGCAAGGCTTGAGTGGAGCAGCTGGAAATGCCCAGGGCAGAGCATTCCCTCCTGCCTGCCCCATTGCAGAGCCTTGGGGCTGTGACAGGACCTGCTCCCGGGCTGTTTGCATGGCCCTGTCCCCCTCAGTGCCACTCAGCACCACATGGCATCTCTTGCTAAGCAATTTCCACGGGAATATCGGCCCTTCCCATCACAGTGGCTGAACTGGCAACACTGGGAAGTTCAGCTCATGGCCGGGCTTCTCCAGCCTCTGCATCCAACAGCTGCCCCGAAGGGTTTTCACTGTCAAACCTCCTTGCTGGCATGTCTGGGTGTCACCCTCATCCCCAGCAGGGTGACAGCCCCCTGTGTGCTGTCCCTCGGTCCTGACAAGTCCCTTCCCAGAACACCACATCAAGGTCCCTGAGCATCCTGTCCCCAGCCACTGCCAGGAGCAGCTGAAGCCCCTCCTCAGGCACAGTGTGTGCTGCTGGTGCCCAGAGGGATGTCCCAAGCTCTCCTGAGATGCCAGCCTTGGCAGAAAGCTCTGCACAGGCTCAGGGGCTTTTGGGGTGTCCTGGAGGAGTAGCTGTGAGCCCCAGTGGCAGTTTCACCAAGTCAGTGCCTCTTTTCCCGTCCTTCAGACATCTCTGCCTTGAGTCCAGCACCTGCCCTAGTGCCTACATGGAGATGATATCCTAGAATTGCTGGCAGAGGGGAGACAGTGGGGTTGGCATGGAGAGGGGTACCAGGCATGGGGAGCTCTGCGTGGGGTGGGAGACTGTAAATCTCATTTGCCACCTAATAAAGGGTACCTAAAGGAAAGCCCTCCCCTCCTGACTCTTCTACCTTGCATCTGAGATCCTCTCTCAGCCCCACCCGGGCTCTGTGGAACGTATTTGGGGTCTCAGGGCTGCCTGGACATGCAAGGGTGAGTGCTGCAGGGGCTGCCTGTGAGCTGGACAAGGAGCATTTGGCTTTTCCTGCTCCATTTCATTCCTCCTGGTCCAATAACTGCATGCATTGATTCGTGTGGCTCCACCCTGCTGTGCTCTCTGCCTCTGTGTTGTGGCCTGGGTCCTCTGAAAGGTGTTGTACAAACATTTGCATTAGATATATTGATACTTGTGCAGCATTTGCATTATGGGATGGCAGAGGGCTGGGGCTGGGACCTCTCCTGGAGTTTAGGATCTTCCTAAGATCAATTCCAGTGTGAAAGCAGCACCTGCTGCATCCCGCCCGTGGGTGACACTCACCCCAAACGAGGAGGGGAACGCCTGTGAGGTGCTGGCAGAGGCTGTCCCCCTGCTGGGCCCATCCTGATGTCAGCCTGTGTTGGGCATCGTCATGGAAACCAAGAGCAGCACAAACCATCCCCAAAAAGCACCAGGCAGGCTGCTCAAAGAGAGATGACTCAGGGTCAGGTTGGACCGACCTGGAACACAGCCCAGCAGCTTCCCTGGAGTGCCGGTCAGTGCCAAGGGACAAGCGAGGAAGGATGGCAGCCTCAGGGGGTCACCTTGTCCTGAACAGCTCACCTGGGCATGGAGCTGGGGAGTCACCCCTGAAACCCCAACATCACATTGCCCTTCCCCACAGGGTCCAGCCTAGCGTGTTGACCAAAGAAAGGACCCAGAGCCACTTTTGGCCAAGCTGAGCAGCAGAGAAATCAGCAAACAATGTCCTGCATCAGCAGCACCCTCTGCTGCACTGCCATTCCCAGAGCTGCTGTGCAGGGACGTGGTTGGGTCCCCGCAGCCACTGCCAGCCCCAGGAGCCTTCCGTGCCACCAGCTGACCTCAGAGCCTCAGCACTGCGGCAGGGCCTGTGCCAAACCCAACCTCTTGGGGTCATCTGCAGCCTCTGGGAGGTGAAACCCCACAAAACCTCCTGCAAGGGTAAAGGGACACATTGTCAGCAAGTGCAGAGGGCCAGCAATGCCTGTCCCCAGCAGGGGACAGGGGTGGATGGGGAGCACTGTCAGTACCCAGCCAGGCTGGTGGAGAAGGCAATGCCTGGCAGGAACTGAGTTTTGCCTTTGAATATGTTTTGATTTCGCAAGTGGAGATGCAGTGAGGGAAACCTCTGGACAGCTTTGCAAGGGCAGAAAGGACCCACGAGGGTGGTGTCACCGTCAGTTCCATCAGGGATTCACACACTGTCTTGTTTTCAGCATTTTAGAAACCTCCCGGTTTCCTGATGCCTTCCACAGGGTTTTGGGATGGAAAGGAAGGACATCTTCCCTGTCAGGAGCCCTGTTCTGTACCCCAGCCAGGAGCTCTTGCTGTCTGCACTGTGTCCCCAGGCTTCCTGTCCAAGGAAAGGTTTCTTTCAGAAAGCCTTTTTCCCCAACACTTTATAGTATTTGTTTTTTCATTAAGACCCAAATCTCCTGCTTGTCCTCCTTAACTTTTGCTGAGTTTCTTTGTGTTGTCATTTCAGAGGCAGTTTCAAGGTTAAAGCAAACTCCTCACGCTGCAGTGACTGCAGCTCTCCAGGGGAAGGTTAAAGGATGCAAATTGTTGACAGAGGGCTTTTCAATTTAGCGTGCAAAGATCTGATGGTTGAAAGGTGAAGTTAGACAAATCCAGGGGAACGGGACGGGTGATCGGCAATCGGAGCCGTTTGCCAGGGCTCGTGATGGATTCCCCTTCACCCGTGATTTTAAAATGAAGATTGGATGCTTTTCTAAATGCTGTGGTCATGTTCAAAAGGCATTAATTTGGGGAAATGCTTCAGAGGAGCTCAGACTCATCCTACCTGTGAAGCCATGAGCCCTGAATCCCTCCAGGTTTTTCCATGTCTCCCCTTTCTTGGCCTTGATCACACAGCTGTGTGGGGCTGCCATGGCCACCTGCCAGAGGCTTGGTCACCTCTGGGAAGGTCCCAGACCTCTTCAGCCCCACCCTGCCCCCACTGCCTTGTCCCAGGGCCACTGTCACCGCAGTGAGCCCACCAGGGAGCCACCCCTGCTACTGCCTCTCCCAGCTCCTCCTGCCTCTCCCAGCTCCTCCTGCCTCTCCCAGCTCCATCCTGCCTCTCCCAGCTCCTCCTGCCTCTCCCAACTCCTCCTGCCTCTCCCAACTCCTCCTGCCTCTCCCAGCTCCTCCTGCCTCTCCCAACTCCTCCTGCCTCTCCCAGCTCCTCCTGCCTCTCCCAGCTCCATCCTGCCTCACCCAGCTCCATCCTTCCTCTCCCAGCTCCTCCTGCCTCTCCCAGCTCCCTCCTGCCTCTCCCAGCTCCCTCCTGCCTCTCCCAGCTCCCTCCTGCCTCTCCCAGCCCCTCTCCTCTCTGGTGTCCGTCGTTGCCAAAGCCTCCAGGAAAGCCGGCTCTCCTGGGCAAGGGGAGAGATTTGCCAGCCCACTGTGCTCACCAGCAGGGTCTCACCTCTGCCCGGAGCTGTCCCCAGCCACCTCTCCAGCTTCAAGCCAAGGATGGCAGATCTGCCCTGGTCCCTGTCTTGGTCTGATCCCACTCCCCCTCAAGGAGCACTGGCAGCAGCACGGTGCAGGTTCCCCTGTGGATGTTGCTGTGTGGAGCACGGTGCAGAACATTTTGGCCAGCAGCCACCTGCTCCCTGCTCACTCTCACTCAGTGCTTACATGGGACCCGGGGAGTTTTTAGGTGGTTTTTATTGCTCAGTGTTTGCAACGCACGATCTCCATAATGCCTGTCCCCTTCTCTGCTCTGCAACTCAGATGTGCCTCCTGGGCTCATTTAAACTGTTTGCCTTCTCTTTCATTTCTTTTTTTCTGCTGGAAATCAGTGCCCAGCTGACAGATCTTGCAAGCAGCATTGAGTCCTCCCTCCTTGCAGCAGTGCCTGTCCTGGCCTGGCAGCCCACCCTGCCCAGCCCAGGGACACCCTACCAGAGGGTAAATGTGTTCTTCCCAGCTTTTCACTTCTATTTTTGCCTTTTCCGCCTGCCTGGTGATGTCTCTGGGTTCCTATCCCTAGTGAACACTGGTTCTCCATGCTTGAAAATCAGTGGGACAACCAGCATCCTGTTACTATTAACTGTTATTAATTAGCAATAATCACAATCTTTTGTGCCTTGGACATGACATGGGCATCATCTCCCAGGCACTTCAGCCTCTCCTGCAAGTGTGTCCCAGCTGAGCACTGACAAATGATCTCACATGAGCTGCAACAGCCAGGGACTGAGGGTCTGTCTGTCTTTTTCCATTCTCCTGTATTTTATTTAATTTAAAGCTGTGTCTTTCCTGATGCTCAAACCAACCACTGTGGCCACTTCTCGGGCATTCCGATTTAAGAGATCTGAGATCCTGTTTTGTGCTGTGTGCATGGAAATAAAATATGAACGTCTCTTGTTTAATGGTCTAAAAGTCTTCCTCACTGTGCAAAAACCCAGCATCTCCAAATCCATTTTCATTTATAACATCATGAGTAATTCTACTGGCAGCAGTTTTTCCTTGCCATATATATTTATTAGAGAGAGAAATTCCCCATCCTGAAATGATGTTCTTGCTTGAATCAAATAGCTTTTGAACTCCAGCTCTGTGTTTAACCCTTTTGTTGCTTCCCGTGTGCTGTTTTATCCCATACTATGCAGGGCAGAGGGCTCCTCTCAGAGGAGAGGACACCTGGAATGCAGAAAGCAGCCTCAGCAGCGCTCAGAAAACAAAATTGGGGCAGTTTTAGAAAAATCTATGTCATTTTTTTCAAGATTAGGAAGCCATGAGAACCAACATCCTTCTCCCCAAAGAGCAGAGGTTTGCCCATGCTCATCTGATGACCATCACGTTGTCACTGTGCATTGCCATGTGCACACAGACACCCTGGGCTTGGCTGGGGGACACAGGTGGCTGTCCCAGCCCAGCTAAGGGGACTCTGCAGGGTGCGAGGAAGGTATTTCTGAGCTTCCATGGACCTTGGTGTGGTGATGGCTGTGGAATTGTTCACAGCTCCTTCTCCATGCGGTGGCAATTGCGCAGCGGTTCAGAACTCCCAGATTCCTGCAGACAGGCCCCTTGAAGGAGGGGTCCCCCTGTTTCCTGATAAAATATTCCTGTGGCATCAATTTTGCCAGCATGGGAAGGAGAAGGAGAGAAGTGAGTGCTGCCCAAAGGACGAGGGTGAGGCCACGAGTGGGACAGGAGAGCTCAGAAATCCTGCTGCGCTCCGGCCGTTTGCTGGTGACAGGGGCACCATCTCCTGATGAGCAGGGGATTTTTCATTGTGTCGGTGACAAATGGCTCTTGGTTGAGTAGAAAAATGGTTTATTGATCAGCTGGCAGAGGTGCCCGCCGGGACTGTGCCGCTAACGAGCAGTGCCTGTCCTGCAGCCGCTCTCTGCTGGGGCAGGAGGGCCCTGGCCCAGCCTGGCCTCTCCTTCCCGTGGCCGTGGGTCCTGCAGAGCAGAGACAGGGGCTTGGGGAGCCTCGTGCTGCTCCTTTTGCCCTTCCCTTCTGGCCCTCGCTAAGCAGGGACGTGTCATTGCCCCCGAGGCAGGGGAACACTTTGGCTTCCAGGGGCCGTTGGTGACAATCACCACTGTGCAGCAGGACCATCTTCCTGGGTTGTTTCCCAGCAGTCAGTCCCTCAGCTGTCCCATATTTCTCCTTTCTGGGTTCCCCAGCTAAGCCCAGCTCTAGCCGAGTGCTCAAATGCTGGGTTTAAGCAGGGAACAGTTTTCCTGGACTGGGCTGGTCTCTTCCAACCAGGTGGTTTTGGAAGCTGCGGCCTGGAAGCCCACGCAGTTATCTGAGCTGCCTGGGAACACTGTTTTCAAGGCTTTCCCCCTTCTCAGGGCTTCATTGCTGAAAAAACCAGCCCAGTTACTTTGTTTTGCATTTTTTTTTCATATTCAGCCTTTGTGTGCCTACCCAGAGCACACCTTGAGCAAACTGAGCATAATTAATCACAGTTTGCTTCCCCATGTTTGCAAGGGATTCCTAATCCGCAGTAAATCCTTTGGGGAACAGATGCAATTATAAAAGAAATGCTTATTACAAAGAATGATATGTGTCATAAAAAAGTGTCAGGACAATTGTCCTTTAGTTGTTTGTAATGTTGCCAGCTGTGATCTACATTCCTGGTGCCACGTCCCAGCTGTCCCTGTCCCCTGGACGTGCCGGGTTCTGTGTGCAGCTGCACCGAGCCCTTGGATTTCAGCTGTTCCCCCTCCTCTCCCCATCCTGGGGGCTCCTATCCTGAACTCATCCAGAAAATCCCTGTCACAGCCATGGACCTCCCGCAGCAAACACTGTCAGGATTTCTCCTGACTGAAATGGATGATGAGCTGCTCGGAATTAATATCTTCTGCACGTGTCAATGTGACCAGCCCCTGAAGAAGATGTGTGTGACAGTGATTTGTTGGTTTGACTGGCATGGCAGAGGACAGACCACAGCAACTGAGCTGTTTCCATCTTTTGTTACCTGGCAAAGAGTGAAAAAGGAGGTTACCACCAAAATCCATGTGTTGATACCTTGATCAACGCTCAAGATGGTTGAGACTGAAGAAATGAGGAGTTGTGCTCTTGGATTTGGTCAATCATCTTTTCAGTCCATGGTTTAACCTTTCCCCCACAGGACTGGGGAAATGCTGCCAGTCCACCTTTGTAGAGATTTTGAAGGAGCAGCCAGACAAGCACTGACAAAGACATCTCCAGGAGAGCTCTTTGATAGCACAGTTGGAAAGCCTGTGACTGAAGCAAGTGATTCATGTGCAGGGGATAGTGTCAGAAGGGGGAGAAAAAGAAGCAGAGGAAAAGGGAGATGGTTTTGCTCTGTGTGTCAGGAATGGCCACACTTGCTGCAAGCTCTAGAGAATGAGGGAATGTGGGACCTACTGAAAACTGGGGACAATGAGTGAATAGGGTCACATTGTGAGGCTGCTGACCTGTGTTTAATCACAGAACCACAGAGCCCTTCAGGATGGAAAAACCTCTGGGATCATGGAGTCCAACCATCCCCCAGCACTGCCAAGGCCATCACTGAGCAGATGTCCCCAAGTGCCACATCCATATGGCTTTTAAATCCCTGCAGGGATGGGGACTCCACCACCTCCAGCCCTTTTGGTGAAGAAATTTTTCCTAAAATCCAAGCATCTAAAGGTGAGTCAAGACTTTTTTTGCAGCAAAGAGAGCTGTCCAAACCTTAGGAGACAGGACAGGAGCTGTAGCAGGGGCTGTCTCAGTTCAGCTCCAACCCATCACTGACCTTTGGGAGAGGAGGAAATTCTTCAAGAACTGAAATCCAGGTCACATTCCCAAGGCATGAGCAGGAAGGGACAGAACCAGGCGGCTCAGGGTATGAAATGCTGTGCAATCAGCAGGGACTATGAAGGGCAATAAGGATCAGTTGCAGATAAGTAAAGCATTTTCTGAGTGGCCAAGGCCAGAATTTTATCCTTGGTTAGTCAAGGAATGGGCAGAAGCCATCTGGGCTGTTACAGCACTCCAGGAGATTGGCAGAGGCAAAGGTAAAATCTGTATTTACAGAGGGGAAAAAGAAGGAGGCTTGGAAAATCATTATTAACATTGTAATCTGTCTGCTTTAAATTCAGGTCCCAGAAAAATATAATTTCTAAATGAAAATTTAAAAAAAGGATCCTCCCCAAAAGAAAAAGCCAATCTGATTTCTCTGTGTGACAACACTAAATATTCTTGATTGGGACAAAGCCAGAGCTGCTGGATGCCTTGGCTTTGCTGGGAATTTGCTGTGTTTCCCATGACATTCCTATTAGCAAGGTTGGTGAGCAGGTCTCCACACAACTGCTGTGGGAGAGGTGCAAAACATGGTTGGAAACCAGACAAGAGAAATCAATAACTTGCTGTCAAATAAAAGGATGGATTGAGTGACTTTCTGCAGGAATCCATCCTCAGTCTAATACGAGTCAGTGTTCTCCCTAACGATCCAAATGATGGAATATTCGCTGCTCAGCTGCAGAGGTTCAGGGTGGGAATTAGTGCTGCAATTGCAGAAAAGGCGATTTCCAGCCATGGAACAGAAAGGACAATTAAGCACTGGGTTGTTTTGCCTGGGGAGGGCTGTGGAGTTTCTGTCATTAGAAGTGTTTAAGAAGAGTTTGGAGAAACATCTCCTGGGATTAATGGAGAGCTGACCCTACCCTGGGGCAGGGCCAACACTTGAGGTCCCTCCCAGCCCTATTTTTTGTGATTCTGCATCATTCCAAAAGCAGTGTCACATCTCTAATGACTTCTAGGGAAAAGTATGAAAAATACCACAAAAAATCTGGAAATATGTGACGACTTTGAAAATGAAACACTGCACTTCTGTTTACCAAAATCTCAATATATTAACCCAGATTTCCAAACAAGAGGCATAAATTGAGCAGCCTGGCTTCCAGGAGCTACTGGAGCTCCTGCTGGCTTCCTCCATCCTGCCTTTGGAAAGCCTGGCTTGGGGAGGTCTCGCTGTGGTGGAAAAGCTTTGGATTTATAAAATCAAAATATGAACAAGGGTATTTATATGAAATGGGAATGATTTTATTTTTTCCATCGGTTCCTCTGGCAAAGACAGCTGGGCATTTGGAGTGATGGTGTTTGAAATGCAAAATGCACCTCATTGGAGAGTTGTTCCATGCAATTCATCTTCAGAGCGCGCTCTCAGCGCATGTTTGCGATGTGCAGCTCCAGCCCCGCGCCGGCTGGCTCAGGGTGAGCACGAGGGGAAGGATGGCAATATCACACATTTCAATCCCCACTGCAGCCCACATTGCTCAAAGCAAGATGACTTGCAAACATCCAACAGGAATGAGGAAGATGAATCGTATGCAAGGTCAGGCGCACTGCCAGGAAACCAAGAGAGGCAAAAGCAGTTAATTGCTTTAGATTCCAACAACCCCAAAACGTGCCCTGTGTACAGACATCCCTTCCTCGCACAGCACCGGACCTCACTGTCCAAGCCAGCAAATAAAATAGGCAATGGAGGTGCTTGTCGTGATTTTTAATGTCAAAATTAGATTCACGGATGCCTTATGGTCTCTGTAATTACTAGACATCACTCATCATTTTTCCCAGCTCAAGGGATACTCTGTTATTGACCTCACTGGGAAGATATAAATACATTACTGAATGGAAATATCACCATTTACTATTGTGGAAAGGTCTACACCATAGCTCAAAGGACTCGGAAATCTTTATCTCAGTGTACCTACAGCAGAGGAGAATGCCTGATACTGTTGATACGATGCCAAACCACTGCTACCGAGGTCTTATCTTAAGGAGAAAAACCTATTAGAGGTTATTAAAGGAGAGCAACAACAGCAAACCACAAACTCAAAGGAATCTACTACAGTCAAACAGCTAAAAATACCGTGCCAGGCCAGCACGGAGCTCCAGTGATGGAGTGGCCAGAGGGCACGGTGGCCTCCCTGGTCCCAGGCTGGTGGGGCCACAGAATCTCCTGGGAGCATGTCAGGATCGCAGAGAGCCCCAGAAGATGAAGGAATGTTACACACCCTGAATGTGATGAGGACTGAAGGCAGGGAGAGGCCAGGGAGGTGTTCTTGTGAGGCCTTGTGTGGGTCCCTCTGGCGCTGAGGGGCTCTTGTGGAGCTGTGCCTGGGGCGCTGGGGGGACATTGGGTTCTGGGGGTCACCTGTGAGAGAGGAGCTGCTCCCCAGAGCCTGTGATGGGATTCTCTGCTGCTGGCAGTCCCATGGGTCTGGCAGGGCCAGGTGTCCCCTGGGGACAATCTCTGCCTTGGAGAACAAAGTCATTGCCAAGGAGGTGTGTGCCATGGGGTGCCAGCTCTCAGCTGGGGGCACCTGGGGCCTGCTGGTGACAGCTGGGCGAGTGGCATTGCCCACTCTGAGCCCCCAGTGCCCTGGGAAGCACCTCTGAGCCATAAAAATAGGTTTCCTACAGAGGGATCTATGGAGGGGAAAGCAAAGTTTCCCTGGGGCAGGGCTGGCAGAGCTCGTTTAGGATCTCCAGTCTTTTTAAGAGGCCCCCTAAAAGGCCCCACACATTTTGCAGGGGCAGTGGCAGTGACAAAGCAGGATCTGGATCTGCTGACCCTTCCAGAGACTTGGCAGCCATTTTTCAGACATTCATGGGTTTCATCTGAGACAGACCAGTAGCTCAATGTGTGCTGGGCTAAAATAGGTTCTGGCTGACAAGGACACTGGGACTAGATGGAAAACAAATTTTCAATTTGATTTAATTTAACTGTTATTGTTTGGGTTGGAAGGGACCTTAAACTCACCCAGCCCCATCCCCTGCCATGGGCAGGGACACCTCCCACTGTCCCAAGCTGCTCCAAGCCCTGTCCAGCCTGGCCTTGGACACTGCCAGGGATCCAGGGGCAGCCACAGCTTCTCTGGGCACCTGTGCTAGGGCCTGCCCACCCTCCCAGGGAACAATTCCTTCCTAAAATCCCATCTAACCCTGCCCTCTGGCAGTGGGAAGCCATTCTCTGTGTCCTGTCACTCCATGTCCGTGTAAAATGTCCTTCTCCATCTCTCTTGAATCTCACCTGCTCTCAGTGACATGTTCCCATGGCTAACCCCCCCGCTCAGTTATTAATGGGGTCTCACACAAATCTGTTGGCTGCTTTGGAAAATCTCTTTTAACCACCTGTGGGAGCCTTCAGGCATAAAGAGCCACAGACCTCCCAGAGCTCCTTTAGGAACTGGAGGGAGAGAGGACCTTGCTTTTCCTGTGGGACAGGAAGAGGGATATCCTAGTACTGGTAGGAGGTGCAGGAGGAGCTGCGGCCTCAGAGGACCTGGCAGAATGGGGGAGGGAGAAGAGATGTGCTTGCAGGCACTCATTTCACCCTGACTGGGATTTTTTTTATGGTGTTTTATGGTGGAACCAACCACGGCTGTGCCTTCTTCAGAGGCTGTGCTATGAGCAAGCATCTCTGGTGTGAGGAGCTGCAAATTCCCTGTGCCTCGGCTTGGGGCTGGGTACAAAGGGAGGAGTCCCCCGGGGGCTCAGCCACGTCTGGAAGGGACAGCCCAGGACAGGGCCCCGCGGCCAGGCTCCCTCTCCCAGCCTTGCTGGACCTCGATGGACAGGCGCCAGCCGGAGCCCAGCCAAGTCTGCAGCCCATGGAGAGAGCTGGCCCTGCAAATTACAGTTTCCCTGCCTGCAAGGGCTCATTATAGTTTATTGAGCTAGGGAGGTTTCTCTGCTTTCTATTTTGGGCCAAGCTCCCCTTGTATTTATTTACAATCAGTAGAGCAGCTGGTAGCCACTGGAGTTGAAGAAAATTGCTGTGAAAAGCAGGAAATTGGCTTCTCACCTTGTAAGTGGGGCTGAGTCTGCCCCGAGGGACCCAGCCCTGCACTCTGCCCTCACCCCCAACCCCATGACTTGTCTTGGTCCCTGTCACCAGGTCTCAGGTGTCACAGGTGTGCCTAAAGCAGCCACCAGGGCTGGCTTGAGGCAACATGGCAGTAAATCTGCTCCAGGTGCTCAGTGCTGCACCTCATCCCAGGATGTGTTAGTAACCATAGTGTTTGTTCATGTGAGTCTTTGAAAGGTTCCTAAAGGCTTTTAACGGTGCATTTATCCTCAGAGATTCCCTTTGGGAGGCTGAAGGAGTGGGGAAAGCTCTGTGAGATGCACAGAGGGGTCTGTGTGGTTCTGGGCTCTCCTGTGCTACCAACTCCCCACACCCCCCAGGCTTTGCTGCTGCTGAAGTCATCACAGTTCCCAGGCTGGGAGAGGAGAAAGCTGCTGTGTGGCCCACCCCAGAAAACCCTGCAGGCCCTCACTTTTGGGAATGAATGACTTGTCTGGCCTCTCCATGCCAGGGGGTGCTGGGCACACAGCCCTCCAGCAAAGCCTGGCTCTGGAAGCTCAGAGTGGCTCAGCTGCCCCCAGCCAAAGCAAGACCCTCAGAGAGGAAAAAGGAGGGAGTGCCTGTGCATCCTCTCCCCCTGGCCCCGTCTAACCACCGTGGCTGTGTCTGGAAGTGGTCTAACATATTAAAGTTCAGGCAGCAGGGGAAAGGATGACCTTTTACATTTTGCCCAGAGCAGGCAAGGGGAATGTAATTATAATTTAATGTAATTCATCTCCTGACACTGTGGAATAGCTGAACTTCACTTGGTCAAGGCAGGGGTGGAGGGAAGGACAGGAGGAGGGGAGCACCCCAGCACTGAGCTGGGACAGCCCCCCCAGGCAGAGCCACCCAGCCCTGAGTGGCTCAGCTGCCACCATGAGGGTCCCCAGCCTGGCCTGGGTGCAGATGGAGCCTCTCCTCCTCACAGGAGGCTGCCAGGGCCATGAGCTCGGAGCTGCTGTGAGCACAGGCCAGCAGCTAAAATGCTTCTCAGCCCACAAGAGCATCTGGTCTGGCTGGGGCCATGTGCTCCACACAGTGTTTTTTGGGTTGCGCTTTTGGGATCACCCCATACACAAAGCCTCTCTCCAGCAGTGGGGGAGGTGAGGGGTTGTGCCCCTCCGAATCCCAGAGCTGAGGATGGAGCGAACACACTGCCAACAAAACCCAGCCCCTCTGGCTTTACCCTAAAATAAAGCTTTTCTCTTGGCCAAACAGGCTGTGTCTGAAGCCCACACAGTGCCAGCCTCCTGTTAATTAGTCCCTTGTTAATTTTCTCTGCCATCCCCGGGCTGGAGCGCTTCCCTGAGGCCCCCAGGGAATGGGTGATGGACCAGCACAGTCCCTGCCCCTCTGGGTGAGTACCAAAGCGCTCTGTGCCCACAGTGTACAGTCAGGATTGGCAGGTGGTGTCTGCAGGGCACTTTATTAGCAGAGCAGGCACCGTGTTTGCACAAACAACATTACACCTATTTAAAAGCTGGTGCCACCTGAAATCTATTTCTCATCCCTAACTGATTAAATTCTGCTGGTTGGAGATTTTATCCCAGAGAAATCCTCCAGGAAGCTCTAATAGCGGAGCCAATCTTTATAACATTGGGAATAATAAAACAAGAGCCCTCGTTTTGCTGGAGGTTTTATCTGCGGGTGTGTGGCTCCCTGTGCCTACCAGCCGCATTATCATCCCTGCACCCAATAGGAGTCATTAAATATTTATTTAAAAGGTTTTCACTCCTGAATGGTGAAACAGAAACCAATGATTAAATGGATTTGTTAAGGCAAACAGTTTGGAGGAGAGAGCACAGTTCTAGCCCCGGGGACAGGGCAGTGGATGCAGGGGCTGGGGCTGGGTGCTGTTTGCTTTCTGCTGCTCCAGGGCAGATCCCGAGGCAGCACTGGGTAAATTAACCGTGGGGTTTAATTACTGGCTGGGTGTGGGTGATGCTGAGCCCAAGGAGCTGTGACATTGGCACCTGGCACTCAGCACTTGCAGTCTGACAGCCACGGTTTGCTGTGGCTGTTTGCTGTGGGAGAAAGGAGCAGGGATACTGGTTAGGGAGTTTTATCATCAAATTTGTGGCGTTCTGGACTCTCAACACCCAGAAAATGCCCCAGTCCAGGTACCACAAAAGAAATGCCTTCACCTGTATCAGGCTGCTTGGGCAGCACTGCTCTCCACAATGAAAACAATCTCATCAGTATCAGTCTCCAGTTCATGTCCCACCTCACCCCATGTGCCTGCTGTGGGTGCACACAGTGATCACCCTGGAGCCCTCAATAAATGTATTTTTCTTATTAAAAATTACCCTGACCTCAGCTCGATGAGAGATTTACCAGCATTTCCCGCCCTGCGCATGCTCTGGCTTTGCCTTCCTGATGGCAGGGCAGGACACCCCATTTGATGAGGTCTCCTGCCCCCACATTAAAAGGTCTTTCATGGTTTCACTACCTCTTAAAAAAACCACCCTTCTGGGCTGCTCCTGTGCCAGCAGCTCTGATGGCAGCAGGGTGGGTGAAATGGGCTGTGCCCCTCACTGGGCTTTGGCAGCTTTGGTGCTGTTGGGGGAATTGGGCTGGCAGCAGGAGGGTGGGAAGTGGAACTCCATCCTTTGGGCTGGGAGGAGCTCCTGAGCCACACCCAGCCCTGTGCCCCACAGAAAACTGGCTGGGGTCGTGCTGGGGACACCGGGAACCAGCCCTGGGCTGTTCTAAATGCAAACCCAGAAATTCATCTTTCCCATCTTGCTGCTGGCAGTTGAACTGATTTGCCTTCCCAAATCTATCCCAACACCTCCGGCTTTTATCAGGAATTTTTCCTTGTTTGAGCAGGCAAAGGGTGAAAGCGCAGCAATTGAAACATCATGGCCCTCCCATCCAGGGATGGATATAATACTTACCCTGTTATTTTGTAGCATTAAAAAGGAAGCCTCTGACGTATTTTTGAAGCACAGAGTTTCCTGCATGATGAATGGGAAGGAGTTCTTTTGGTCGATGCAATTTAATTACACCACAGAACACCAAAGAGCCGAGCTGCCATGCCTGGCCTCCCGCTGCCCTCAGCTCGCTGGGGAGGACGGGGCACACAGCCACTTTGTCATCCTACAAACTCCTCTGTCCTGCTTGAAGTTCCCCAATTTCTTCCTAGCTGCATTTTAGAAAACACTTCACCAATTACCC
Organism: Acanthornis magna; assembly: GCA_036785705.1. NCBI lineage: Eukaryota > Metazoa > Chordata > Aves > Passeriformes > Acanthizidae > Acanthornis > Acanthornis magna. The sequence goes on from JAWUZG010000168.1 coordinate 682,664, forward strand.
TTGATCTGCATCAAGACGAGAGCCTCTGTGTCGCACGGAGATGCTCCAGCTCCCTGCAGGGGTTTGTTCCCAGTTTGAGTGGCTGAGTCCTCTCTGGATGGGGCTTCCAGATCCCTCCCGAGCTGATCCGAAAGTCCCTCTGATGTAAGAGCCTTGTCCCAGCAAACCCTGTCCCTGTCCCGGCCCATGAAGACCCCGAACCTGTGTAGCCTCTGGCAGGACTGGCAGTGCTGGCACGAGGGATGAGCCTGCTGGAATCAAAGGGCACTTTGAATGCCACAGAGAATTTGCATTCAAAAGTCTCAGAAAGGTTTGGGATTTATCTCCATCCTGGGAGGGAGCCTTATTAGCGGCTTTTGGGTACACCGCTCCTGAATAATGAGGACAATCCTGTCTCGGGAAGATAAATCCCAATATAATGATGCCATTGTCTTTCCTTATTATAACTCCCCGTCAGCCCCTCATTTAACTGCTGGTTTACCCAAAGATTGTGACTGGCTGGTTTAGCACAGGAAGATAATACACTGCTTTTTAATTGCCACCCAGTCTAAAATTAGCCCTTTCTTCTTTGGCTAATGAGCCACAGCGCAGCCCTTTGGGGACCGTGGTTTGAGCAAGGCCAGCCACAGCTCTTCATCCTCTTGGCTGTGATGGATCTGCCACTGCTTCTTCCTGTCCTGCAGGACATCACCTGAGCCCCCAAAGCAGCAGATGCTCTGCTCCAATCCCTCCTTTCCTGCTTTGCACAGCAACAGGAATCTTGGGGGAAGGTTTTTTCAGCTCTGCAAATTCTCCTACAATTATCACATGAAAGAGAGGGGCTGAGAGAAACAACCTGAGGACAGAAATACTGCCTGGAAATAAATTTGGGAGAATATATTTGTGCTGTGACAGGTATGGGGAGTGCCAGAGCTGGACTAAATGGGCAGGAGGCTCGTGGGTCATTATGGGTTCGACTCAGTTACCAGGGGGATGCAAAGGCAGACGGAGATGGATGTATTGTAAGAAGGTTTTCTGGAGATGATTTGAGCAATTTCAACTCACTGCCATGGTTGGGATCGACTTGAAAGTTTCTTAATGAATTTCTTTGTCAGGAGGAAATTGGGCTGTTGAGTAGAGGAATGTACTGAATAGAAAAGCAGGGCTCTTTCAGTTGAAAATCCACCAGTGAAAAATCCAACTACAGCGAAAATTCCCAAACCTCTTGGTGTGGATGCTCTGGGAGCTGTAGTTTGTCACCTTTGTGGCTGCAACTCTCCTTGGGCACTCGAGGCAGCAGCAGGGGCATCCTTGCAGGGGAGAGGTGGGGGTGAGCTCTGCCCAGCTCAGAGCAGCAGGGAGGGAGCTGCCTCTGCACACCACAGCTGTGCTGGGATGTGCAGGACACAGCCCAGGCTTCCCTTGTCATCCCCAAGACTTTTATCCCTGGGCTGAGAGGACTGTGGCACACAAACCTGGGCAGCAGCACCCTGAGCTGGGGGCTCTCGACTTACTCATGGCCAAAAAGCCACGTGTCACTGAAGAAATTCTGGAGAGCAATTTTGTGGTATCAGTTTTCCTGCAGTTTGCAATCAGAGGTTGGCAGAAATCTCTGCCCTACGAACTGTCCCTGGGGGGCTGGGAGGGAGGAGAACACACAGATGATGGATCAGGATCCAGAAAGGGCCCAAATGCTGCTTTCCTCCACTTCAATGTTCTGTGCCGATTTCATTTTGGGTTTTTCCTAGGGATTGGTGTCCCGATGGAGCAAAGTCAGAGCAGCCTTGTAGAGATTCTCACCATTCCCAGGAACATCTTTAATTCACCCACAAGGCACGGCCCCAAACCCAGCTGATGGTGGTGCTGAGGTTGCTGCTGGTATTTGTGTAACCTCCTGGTGTCACAGGAAGGACAGCCATTACCTGGTTCTTGGCATCCAAAACCTGCCAGCCCTTTGGAGAGGGTGTATGGGCTCTGTGTGCTTTGCACTGTGATGGTTAAGTTTAAGTTGGTTGGTTTAAGGTGGTTAAAGGAAGATCCCATGGGATCCTAAGGTGCCTTTTGTATTTAGTGCAGCTTTAGTGCTTCCAAGTCACTTCAAAAATTTAATTTTTCTGCTTGTGTCCCCACGATCCAAATGTAGCAGGGTTGGGATGATCAGCAAGGAGCCACGAAAGGTGCCACGTGCCTGGCATTGGCATTGTGGAGCTGCTCCCAGGGCAGAGGTTTGTGGTGCCTCACTCCTACAAAGGCCCCATAAATGAGTTCAAATGTCCCATGATCTCTGCAGCCTGGTGCAGGAAGGTAACAGAGCCAGGGGTGGGTCTGGAGCTGCCAGCCAGGGGTGCCAACAGTGGCGTGGGAAGGCTGGGGTGGTGCTGTGACCCTGGGCCTGGCTCAGTCTGTGCCCATCCTGTCCTGTCTGCCCCGAAAATGCCAACCCCACGGTGAGCGCTGTGATCCCTGCTCAGGGTAACGGGGCGGGGCTGCTGGGAGAGGGGCAGGGGCAGCCACCTCCCTGTGTCCTGTGTCCTGCGTGCCTGTGTCCCTGTGTCCTGTGTCCTGTGTCCTGTGTCCCTGTGTCCTGTGTCCCTGTGTCCCTGTGTCCCTGTGTCCCTGCATCCCTGCGTCCCTGTGTCCCTGTGTCCTGTGTCCCTGTGTCCCTGTGTCCCTGTGTCCCTGCATCCCTGTGTCCATGTGTCCCTGTGTCCTGTGTCCCTGTGTCCCTGTGTCCTGTGTCCTGTGTCCCTGCATCCCTGTGTCCCTGTGTCCCTGTGTCCTGTGTCCCTGTGTCCTGTGTCCCTGCATCCTGTGTCCCTGCATCCCTGTGTCCCTGTGTCCCTGTGTCCTGTGTCCCTGTGTCCCTGTCCCTGTGTCCTGTGTCCCTGTGTCCTGCGTGCCTGTGTCCTGTGTCCCTGTGTCCTGTGTCCCTGTGTCCCTGTGTCCTGTGTCCCTGTGTCCTGTGTCCTTTGTCCTTGTGCCCCTGTGTCCTTTGTCCCTGTGCCCCTGTGTCCCTGTCCCTGTGTCCCACTCTCCTGTGTCCCTGTGTCCCTGTGTACCTGTGTCCCTGTGTTCCTGTCTCCCTGTCCCTGTGTCCTGTGCCCCTGTGTCCTGTGTCCTGCGTGCCTGTGTCCTGTGTCCCTGTGTCCCACTCTCCTGTGTCCCTGTGTCCCTGTGTCCCTATGTCATTCTCTCCTGTGTCTCTGTGTCCCTGTGTCCTGTGTCCCTGTGTCCCTGTGTCCTGTGTCCCTGTGTCCCACTCTCCTGTGTCTCTGTGTCCCTGTGTCCTGTGTCCCTGTGTCCTGTGTCCCTGTGTCACTATGTCCCTCTCTCCTGTGTCCCTGTGGCCCTGTCCCCTTGTCCCTGTGTCCTGTGTCCTTGTGTCCTGTGTCCCCGTGTCCCTGTCCCTGTGTCCCTGTGCCCCTCTGTCCCTCTCTCCTGTGCCCCTGTCCCTGTGTCCCTGTCCCCGTATCCCTGTGTCCCTGTCCCTCTGTCCCTCTGTCCCCGTGTCCCTGCGTCCCTGTGTCCCTGTGTCCTGTGTCCCTGTCCCTGTGTCCCTGTGACCCTGTGTCCCTTTCTCCTGTGTCCCTGTGACCCTGTCCCTGTCCCTGTGTCCCTGTCCCTCTGTCCCTCTGTCCCTGTGTCCCTCTCTCCTGTGTCCCTGTCCCTGTGTCCCTGTTCCTGTGTCCCTGTCCCCGTGTCCCTGTCCCCATGTCCCTGTGTCCCCGTCCCCATGTCCCTGTGTCTCTGTCCCCATGTCCCTGTCCCCGTGTCCCTGTGTCCCTGTCCTGCCGGAGTAGCCCCAGGGCAGGTTTTGCCGGAGCTGCCCTGCTGCAGGCACAGGCAGGATGAGATCACAATGAAGATCTGGCAGCTCAGGCAAGAAGTTTGTCCTGGAGGCTCCTCCTGCCTCTTTTCCTCTGTAATGTGACGCTCTGTGAATATTGTAATGAATACAGTTATGCCCTGAAAAAAAAGAAAACTCATTTATTTATGAGGTTATTTGATTTCCTCTGAAACGCCTCATCTAGCAGCCCCCTCCATTAGAAACCCTCCAAAGCCATGCAAGAAAAATACAAGGCTTATTATTTAAATTAATAAAGCAGCTGCAAGTTTTTGCTGCATTTTAAAACATCACTATAGAAAATATTCTTCCATGGATCATTTTCCTGTGGTTTTCTTCCTGAATATTCCTAATTATGGCTATAATTAATTTTAACGAGTCATCCACCATCAATTCCATTGTAACTTGCTAGTGTCCTGCAGCTGACTTTTAAAAAAAAGTTCAAAGCTTTGCCCTCCTCTGGCTGCCTCTGTAATGAAACCTGGGATTACTTAAGGAATTGGCACTTGGCCCCAGCGATGCAAAATTGCCTGGTCCTCAGTCAGAGCTGCTGCTGTCCAGCCCTTGATGGATGGCATCATTCAGAGCTTTTATAGGCCCAGCGAAAGAGGCCAATCTGTCCGAACTGATAAATCTCAATCTTCTGTAATATTTCATGGTTCTACCAGACATATGCATGGAGCCAACATGACGCTTCATTTTCCCGGGAAAACAGCTCCTCCAAGGCCAGTGGCCAACACTAAAGTCCTTGAACAAACTCTGACCTCTGGGGAAGGATGTTGGGAAGGTCTGGGAAGAACATTGGGAAGGTCTGGGAAGAACGTTGGGAAGGTTTGGGAAGAATGTGGGGAAGGTCTGGGAAGAATGTGATGGCAGGAAGGTCTGGATTGAGGTGGGAAAGGTCTGAATGGAGGTCGAAAAGAAGACTGGAAAGGTCTGGATGGAGGTTAAGAAAGAGGCAGGGAAGGTGTGGATGGAGGTTGGGAAGGTCTGGATGGAGGTTAAGAAGGAGGCTGGGAAGGTCTGGGAAGAACGTTGGGAAGGTTTGGGAAGAATGTGGGGAAGGTCTAGGAAGAATGTGATGGTGGGAAGGTCTGGATTGAGGTTGGGAAGGTCTGGATTGAGATTGGAAAGGTCTGAATGGAGATTGGAAAGAAGACTGGAAAAGTCTGGATGGAGGTTTAGAAGGAGGCTGGGAAGGTGTGGATGGATGTTGGAAAGGTGTGGACGGAGGTTAAGAAGGAAGCTGGGAAGGTCTGGGAAGAACATTGGGAAGGTCTGGGTGGAGGTCAGGAAGGTCTGGATTGAGGTGGGAAAGGTCTGAATGGAGATCAGAAAGAAGACTGGGAATGTCTGCATGGAGGCTAAGAAGGAGGCTGGGAAGGTGTGGATGGAGGTTGGGAAGGTGTGGATGGAGGCTAAGAAGGAGGGCGGGAAGGTGTGGATGGAGGCTGGAAAAGTCCAAGTGGAGGTTGGAAAGGAGGCTGGGAAGGTGTGGAGGGAGGAGGTGGATAGAGAGAGGTGGATCAGTGAGTGCTTTAGAGCCTCATCTCCACCTCCCACCGCAGGATATCATCAGATCTCTCTGCAAGAAGAGATTCCAGCTGCTCATGGACACCCAAAGTGTGGGAGCCCTCAGAGGTCACCTCAGACTGAACTTCACCCCATTGTTCTCATAAGAGCAAGGAAATTTACCACAATCAAGGGAATTTGGGAAAAAGAGCCAGGCCTCTCTTTAATTCCTGTGTGAGTACATTCCTGGTGCTCCTCTCTCTTAATTTCCTTTGTCTTTGCAAATCCATCCAGAGCTGGTGCAGGTGGCCACAGGGTTGGGGTTGTGGCAGTAGAATTCGGGGTGTTTTCATGTCTACTCCCACAAACTCAGGCTTGGGCTATTGCCACTGGATGGGAAAATGGATTTTTCTTGCTGGGCTTTACTGTGACCCTCCTGTGATCCTTGTCTGATCCCCAGCACAGCCAAGCTGGGGCTGTGTCAGAGGAGCCATGAGGAGCTGCAGGAAGGTGGATTTGGGAAGCACATGGAAAATCCCAACCTCTTATGGCAGCTGTGCCAACCAGCCCTGGTACATCCCTGGAAAAGCACTTCTCAGTGGGTCTGAATCTGCAGTAGCTCCAGGAGGGATGTGGGGCTGCCCAGGGAGCACCAGGAGTTTATCAATGCTTGGAAAGAGCAGCACAGAGAGGGAGAGGGAGAGGGCTCCCAAACCCTGCACTGTCCCGGTATTCAAGGAACTAGCTGGAAAATTGCAAAAATATTGAAATATGATCTGTTTTTATCTCCTGGTTCTGTGCTGCCGCTTCACAGGTTGTGTTTGCAGAACACCGTGCGCAGCCAAAATGTTCCTGGATGCTTCCAAGTGACGTGCTGAGGATTCTCTGCATCCTGGGGGATCATCCTGGGGGAATGCTGCCCTCTCCTTTTGGGCCGTGCATCTGACACAGGTGCCTCAGGACGGCAGCAGCCCCTGAAGGACAAACACCCAGGATAACATCAGGAAATCAGAAGTAAAAGGGGCCCCAGAGCCATAATTTCACCCTAAATGCTTGATGTGCACAGCGTGTGGCTCCTGCTCGGACACCTGTCCCTGTGGGAGCGTGCCTGGCTCCTGAGGGCAAGGCAGGGTGTGCTTCAGCATCCGAGTGAGGAAAGCAGGCAGGGAGAGCAGCAGAAGCATTCGATTGACTGCAAAGCCCGTGAGGACATGAAATACGCTCTCTACATACACAGGGTTTAGTGATGATAGCACAAAACTGGGGAAAAAAGCATTTCCTCTTTACTGCAGCTTGAAAGGGTGAAATAGAGGCTGACCAGCAGCCACTGCTTTATCCTCCAATTTACTGCTCTCACTGCCAGCCTGGCCCTGAGAGCCTGACTCCCTTTGTACCATTTTTCTATTAGTGGGTTTTATTTGTGTCCAGAGCTTTGTACCTGCAGAGCCAAAGCTGCCTTTGCTCCTGCTGGGCACTGCTCCGAGCCCCTCTGAGCTGCAGAGCTGCAGGGCCCGTGGGGTGGTGCTGGATGGGGGACCAGCAGCACGGTGGAGCCATGGGGGCTTTACGTTGCACTGTCAGACCAAGAATAGACCAAGGAAAGCAAATGGGTGCCTCAGTTTCCCTCCCGTGTCCCCCAGGAGGCATCACAGGTTGAGGAGGGGTGCCAGAGGCTCAGAGATGCCATGCTCTGGCATGACCCCCCAGAAGGGACCCTGCCAGCCCAGGGGACCCTGGAGCAATCCTGCTTTTCAGACAAGCCCAGTTTCCCAGCAGGCTCTGATGAGGTTTGCTGGAGGTGCCAAACCTGTCTCTAAACATTGCTTTCCAGCCTCTGCCTGGCCTGGGGTCTTCTGCATCTTCCTCTGGCCTCATTCCCAGTCCTCCCAGTCCCCAGAGTATAAACCCAGTTGAAGTTGCCTTGTGCTTGGCTGAAGACATTTAATCACTGTCTGGACGTGATGGAAATATGAGCTACTCCTGTGCCAGTCAGGACACGCTCTTCTTGCACAGACAGAGATGAGCAAGGAGCCATCCGAGCATGAAATAGTTGTCAGGCGTCCAGAGGGTCACAAGATATATGGATTATGAAGTAGAGACTCCCACAGATCTCAGATTATCAAACGCAAAGACTGTAGAAGATTGCTCCAACGCGTTGGATTGCAGGAGTGCTGTCCTGAATTCAGAGCTGGGCCGGAGCACCAGGGGCTGCTGGAGTCCACAGGGGTCTGCCTCACAAGCTTTAGGTTCACCCCAAATTCAGCTGTCCCTGCACAGAGCTGCTCAGGTATCAGAATCATCTCATGCCTGTTTCTGTCTCCAGCTCACTGAAATGGGTGGGTTTTGGGTATGGTTCTGCCCTGTGGAGCAGAGGCCACCCAAAGGGCAGAGACCTTGGAGAACTGCAGATTGGGGTGAAAATGGACACTTTGGGAACAGAAATGAGTGGGGTTGGCAGCGTTCGGTTCAGTGGGAGCCATCCTGGGCACATGGATCAAGTTCCTGTAGGACAGGCAGTCTCCAGGGGAAACCTGGTGGAGCTGGGGAGTCCCTGCATGCCTGAGATGCAGGGGATGGTTCTGCTCTAGGGAGGACACTGCTCTGCCCCTGAGCCTCTTTCCAAAGCCCCAGAGCCGAGGGGGGCAAGGCCATCCTGGGTGTTGGTGCTCCGAGGCTGAGGAGACTCCTTGGGATATATCCCTGCCCTTGGCTCTGAGCTGCACCGTGCAATGGCCTCTCATGGGTGACCACTGCCCCATCCCCCTCCCCTAGAGCCTCCTCCAGGTGACAGAGATGCAGCTGAGGGTCACTCCCTGTTCTCATGTCTCGGTGCCCGTGGGCAGCACTGGTGGCCCAGGGCATGGCCCTGGCCAGGACAGCCATGGCTCGCTGGGCTCCTTCCCCAGAGGCCCCACTGACACGGGCGATGCCTGTGAGGTGCCAGGGCTGCAAGAGCAGGGCACGGCCTTGGTGACCCAGGAGGTCCTTCCAGCCCCAGGTCAGATCCTGAGGTCACCCTCAGGGCACTCCCTGCTCCAGATTTGGGGGAACAGCAGAAACGCTGCCTGTGAGCCAAGGAGCTGACAGAGAGAGGGGCAAACACATCTCCCTCTCTGTTTCTGCTCTGCCTGTGCCCCTCTCTTTATTCCTCCAGCCCCCCTAACACCAAGGAGTTTCCCTGGGATATCCTTACAGGTCCTGAGCACGACTGTGCATCAAACCCAGCCCTAGCAGGAGGCACAGCCGTGCACCACCCTCCCTCCACTCGGTGCACGACTGCTTATTCCTCCTTTCACCACCGCCCACCAGTTATTCTTCCCCAAAGCCCAGGCTCAGCCCAATTTGAATTAATTGCAAGAGTCAGACGTCAGCTGCTTTTATGTAACGCTCCCATGTAATTCCATCGCCTCGTTTCCGCTCCCCCACTAATTTATTCACTCCAGGTTTCTTTAAATCAGCCCAGCCTTTTTTTTGTTTTTTTTTTTTTTCCGTTTCCACAAGGTCTCTTTGTAAATCGTGTTCCCAACCCAAGGACTCAGCCTTCCTTAGGTAGCCAGGGTGAGCGGGAGCAAGCCCCAGGGGACTGGAGCAGCAGGGCAAGTGTCTTCTCATGGGTTTTGCTGTGCTGAGGCTGCCCATGATTCCCTCCTTCCCTAATTACTTCTATTTCAGTGTTTTCTTCTACTGCTTCAGCAAAGAGACAGGCTAGACTTTTAAAACAGACCTTCTTGCAGCACCAACATATATATTTTATTTTTCTTCTTTCCACTGATATATTGGGAAGATTTGAAGCACTGTTATTGTTCTCCAATACAATAAGATGAAGAATTATCCTATGCACTTATTGATCTCCACTAGGTCCAATACTCAGAAAAACATTCCTGCTGGAGGAGAGGGATTTGCCCTCCATATCCTCTCCCCAGCTGTGCCGGGATGTGTCAGGATATGCCGGGAGCGCTGGGTTGGAGCTCAGGGGTGCAGCATCCACCAGCAGAGCTCACCGGCCCCACCAATGAGCCACCTGAGGCCCCACATCTCTCTCAGCACTCCTTCTCACAGAAATGACTCTTCATTTAGCTCTTGTGTTGACAGGGCTCAAATTAAGAGGCAATTGAGGCGGCTCTCAGAGGTAGAGATGCACACGAGTCCCTCCGAGCAGGCAGCGGGGCTTGTGGAGAACCCAGCACCCCCAATTCCTGCAGGGCTCAGGGGATAATGACCTCGGGCTTCCTCTGCACACCAGGGTTAACCCCTCACTACTGAATCCACCCCCATGTGCCAGCAAACATCTCAAGGGGAGTTAGGCAGGGACATTCATCACCATGCTGGAGGAGTCTCAGAGTGGGCTTGGCAATACCTGGCCAAGCAAGAAGAGCTATGGAGGCATTAGGACTGAAAAATCATCTTATTTGCTTATTGATTTCCAATAAAATCTAATAATTAGAAAAATAGCCCTGCTGACTTTTGTGTGCCGTGCGTACAAAGGAAGGAGGCAAAACCCCTCGGGGAGTGATGGTGCTTCCATACTCACCCTGCAGTCCCTCTGGGCTGACAGACAATTGTCCCTGCAGCTGGCATCAGCCTGTGCCCCGAGCAGGAGAGCAGAGAGCACCGTGCCAGCAGCCTGGGACATCCCTGGGGCCGGGGAAGGGCTCCTGGGGAACGAGGGCTGTCACAGGCAGGAGTAAGGGCTGTGCTGTGGGGTTGGGGCACCTGAGTGCCAACGGTGACATTACAGACCCCTGTGTGACCTCGTCCCTGCCAGCGCCACCCACAGCTCCCGTTTGCACCAGAGGGGAGATGCTGCCCTGGAAAAGCAACTGCTGTGGCTCTGAGCGTGTAGGGCCAGGCTGGCCCTGCAGTGACAGGAGTGTCCCCTCAGCCAGCACCAGCACAGGGCAGTGGTGATGCTACTGAGGATCAGCTGTGCCTCCTGTGCAGATAAACAATGTATTTTGCTCTCTGCAGGTTCCTAATGTAGTGCCTTCTACCCTCTGTAAATAGCACACTGAACAGTGGTTTGTCAAAAGCAGGACTGGGGGATTGTCTGAACTCAGCCTGAGCTGAGGGCCCTGTCCTGCACAGGAGGCAGAGAGCTGGGGGAGAACAGCAGCACTGAAGTCAGAACAGATTTGCTGCCCTTTGCAGTTGTTCTGCTGCCCAGACTGAGCAGAACACCCTCGAGGCACCGACATCCCAGTGCCAGGCACAGCAAGGGCTGTAACCCACAGCTTTGCTGGGGATTGGCACAGTGATGCGGGGTTTTTTGCAAGTCAGCCTTTGATGTTTGGATGTTTTACCTTTGGTTAATGGAACTCTGAAACATTCTCATGCCAAACACCTGATTGTTTGCTTTTTTCTGCTTCCCAGCCTTCCTGATGACTCCTCACAGCTGCTCTGTTGCATTTCCTCTGTTGATGCATTTGCTCCTCTCCATCTAAGCAAGAGAAAGAAGCGTTAATCACTGGAGTGCCTTGTCCTCGCCAGGGATGTTGGGAATCTCCCAGAGCTGCCCCCCAGCACAGGGCTCCGTGCAGCCTGCGTTAGCCCAGAGAGGGCAGGGCAGGGCAGGGCAGGGCAGCACCGCCTCCAGCAATGGTGGGCCCCAGCGCTGGCCTCCAGAAACCCCTGCCCTGGCTAATTAGGCAAAGAGGTAAAGCACCATGGCGAGATCACAGGCTGAGGGGTTCCAGTCCATGGCTGTTGGCCATTCCCACAGTGGTTTCACATGGAATGGACAAGCCACGTTCAGCACATGTGTCACACTCAGTCCCAGGCCGCCTTGAGGCTCTCCTGTGTTCTGTATTAATCAGAGGAGTAATAAGCAGGGAAGGAAGTGGGAAGAGGCTCTAGCCAGTGGGCAGGCATGTTCCAGGGCAGGAGCAGAGTCCATGCAGAGAGACAAGCTCTGCACACTGGGAAAGGGAGGCTCACTCTTATGTGGGGCTGGGACCATAACTCCATCCTGCCAAGGCTGCCTCATTAGCATTCTGCACCAGCCTGGCTTTCATAAGCTGGTCTGACTTCGTAAGATAAAAAAGTAATAACACTGCCCTCTATTATTTATTAGCTGCCTTTATGTCTCCCGGCAAAAGTCCTTCCTCCTCCCCAGCTCCCATGCCGAGCTGCTCCAACGAGAGGCAATGAGGCCGCAGCACCCAGGGCTTCACGGGGCTCCAGCAAAACCATCTCCTGACTCAGGACCTGCATTCCAGAGATGACAGGCACTCATCCAGCTCCTTGCTTGCCTTCCTGGATGCCCAGGGTGGCCTCACGCTCCTGGGACAATTCCTTGCCCCTAGCAGAGGAAAACACAGCAATCAGGGTCTGCCTGGGTGGGGTCCCCACAAGGGCACTTGCCTTTTGCCCCAATTTCAGGGCTATTAAGCTCTTGAATTTGAAATTCTTTTGCCTCCAAACTGAAATTACCACTTCAAACAAAGCATGTTCATTGTTCAAGCTGGGCTGCAGGGCTGTCTCAGACAAAACTGGCTGCTGGTCCTGTTCTTTGGGGTCCTGTGGATGTTTTTTGGGTACCTAGGGGCCCTGGTGTCATGGCCAAGCTTTTCTGGGGTGTTTGCTCCAGCCTGCAGCTGTGCAGTGCCCCCTTTACTGCACGCAGCCTTGTGAGGCACTCGAGCACCGCTGTCCCTGCTCACCCATGATTGTGTTGACGGTATTGACTGAATTAATTACAGCTGAGCCTCAATATTGAAATTACTCAGACCTGTGGACAGCCAAGCTGAATCAATTAGTTTATTAGCGAGAGCCAAAGCCAGCTGAGCAGCAGAGGGACGCTGCACCCTGGGAGAGGAGGCAGAGCAGCTGCCCTTTCTCAGAGAACGCACCACACTGAGCATTTAAAGAAATCCTTGTGGGTTTGCCCTACACCACATCTTTGTTTTAGCCCTGATTCCCCAAACCTGGAGAGTACTTGATTTTAACTGCTGTTTGCCCAGGCTGAGCTGGCTCCTTGGACAGCTCTGCAGGGGCACACGGTGTCCCCATGTTTGGCAAGGGTTGGGAAACCTGCTGGGGGGGACAGGAAATGCAGTCTTGATGGCTGTGACTCACATATATTATATTTCTAGGCCCCAAATATAGATGTGGATAAGAGCAATAAAAATTTATCACCAGCTAATACCAAGATGTAGGGCCGGGGTTAAAGTATGGATATGTGCTGTTGGCATGCTTCATCAAACACCCGGGGCTTCCAGCAGGGAATGACTCTCTAACATGCACACGTTCATCTTGCTCGCTGCAGCATGCCCTGGCTGTGACATCAGGAATTAAGTGACTCTTCCCAACTCTCTCCAGCTCCAGGTGTGTCTCTGCCAGGAGGCTCCAGGTAGGGTTTTGGCTCTGCCTGGTGCACAGCCCATTCCAGCTTTACATTCCTTCACCTTTCACCGTCACTGCTTTCACTGCAGGAATAGCAGCGCTGTTGCACATCCAAGAGCCCAGCTGGAGATTTCTTGGGTGCTCCTGGAGAAGCCCCTGGAGGGCTGGCTTTGCTGGGGTGTGGCTGGCTCCTCGCAGGTGGCAGCAGTGGCACTGCCATAGCAATTGTCACCTGGGCAAACGGGAGGTACAGCCATGCCAGGGCAGCGGTGTTCTCTCTCTTTCCTTAGTAGGTTGGCTCAGTTTGGCATCCAGCCCTGGCGAGGAAACCCAGAGGAGAGCCCAAAAGTAGCCTCTTTTCCATTCCCCATTCTTGGCAAAAGCCACCCCACAGCAGAGGGCGGCCATGGCCCATCAGGTGACTCCTGTAGGTGTAGAAGAATCTCAGGATCAAATGGAATGGGCTCTGACCAGGGGAGTCAATCCCAAAATATAGAAGGCCCCACTACGATCAGGACTTCAGCTCCTTTCCAAGCTCAGCCTCCTGCTTTGGACTAAAAAGCTTCTTTCCTCCTCCTGAAACTTCGAGGAGCAGAAGCTTCCCAACCTCCTAAGCTGTCAACATGTCTTGCTTAAATAAGATCTTCGCAGGGATGCTCTTTGGATCCTTGCAGTTTTATTTATTTAGTTGGTTTAGTTTAAGATTAATCATAAATGGGGAAAGTGCCAGAGACATACAAAAGAGGTTCTAAATAATTCTGAGTGATTGAGAGCACCGTGATTAATGGGATCTGCTGATGCCATTCGGGTGGAAGCAGCCTTCCGAAAAATAGATTTATGTTAAATGGAAAAATACAATAATGTCATTCACAACAGGAGAACACACGCAGCAGCAGAACCTGCCCTGAATGGCCGTCACACACAATTCAGCCTCACAATGAACCAAACTTAACTTCTCTAAGCTTGCTGTGTCCTGATTCTAAATCCATTCATTAGGTTTGATTATCTTCAGTCCTCCCCGAGTGTAATATATTCTTTCTTACAGAATTCACCCTGCTTCATATCAGGCATGGTTTAATATTTCATACAGTTCATTAAGTAACACATTCGGTTCAGCTCGGAATGCCTCACTCCTAATCCCGTATTCATCCCTGTGAAACCCCCAAGAAATGGGAAAATGGGGGTGTGGAGAGACACAGGGGTGAAGTGAGATGGTTCTGGGAATGGACCCTGGTGATGAAATGAGCTTTGCCAAAGCACAGAGGAGGATCCTGGTCCCTGCCTGTGGCATGGGGGGTGAGGCAGCCCTGGGCAGTGTGGCCCTGGGGCAGCACAGCCTGGAAGAGGTTGTCAGGATTCTCCTTTGTCCTGTTCACACTGAGCAGGGCTGTGATTCCTCCTCCTGCCATGCTCCAGGCATGAACCAGACAGAGCTGCTGCTCATCCCATGGTCACCTCACAGATCTGATTAAGGTCATCAGTACTGGAAGTGAGCTGGGAGTGGTGAACTGATATCTCAGCTGGCTCTGGGGCTGAGGGTGGCGAAGGTTTTTCACAGGCTCCGGGTGGGTTTAGCCACCTGATTTTAGTTTGGGGTTTCCAACTGAAGCACCCTGAGTGAGCTGTGCCGCCTCAGGCAGTGCCTGCCTCCATCCACACACCCAACCTGCGCCTGATTCCATCAGCTCAGCTCCTCCACGGTGCCACCCCAGAGTGTCCTGCAGGGCAGGGGGAGCACAGCAAAATGTACCTGCTGCCTCTCAGGATTCCATGAAGGGAGGAGCATCTTCTCCCCAAAGAACCTCCCTTCATTTCAGGGCAGCACTCTGACAGGAGGAGGTCAAGGCAAGAGAATTCACTCCATGCACAAGAAACTTGTTTTGGTAGAAGGTTAGTCATAGCCAGCAGTGGGTGGAAATTTCTGCCCTGCTCCAGAATATGGTCAAATACTACAAATTTCTCCAAGGAGGGTGAATCAAGTCCCTGCATCCACAAGGACACTCTGTCTGATGGGCCAAGGCTCCTGTGCAGAGGAGTCTATTATTTCTTCATGTGATTAAAATTAATAATTTATGCAGGGACAAAGTGACTTCGCCATAATTTCTTGTTAGCTGTGATTCCTCCTCGGCAGCCACAGGGATTCCAGAAGGGATCCAAGGAGGGAATAATGGGAATGGATGGAGATGCCCCTGTGAAGGGCAGGGTGAGCAGCCCTGGTCCTGCTGCCCCATGAGCTCTGTGCTGGGACCAGACTGTGGCCTCGGCAATAAATATCCCTGGCTCCCCCACACATCCCAAATGAAGATGGATGTTATGGCCAGCCTGCCAGAACTGAGAATGTCACCAGTGTTCCACAGCACTCCTCTGTCCCTGCCAGAGGGACCCTGGTAGTGCCTGACCTTAGACAGGAGGAGCTCGGGGATGCATTATTCCAAGGCCAGGGAACAGCAGAGTGCCAGGCTGGGACTGTCCATGCCACAGGTCAGGGGCGTGTTCTGGGCCACGGCTCCCACTCCTGCATCTCTCTTTTCCTTTGCCACACCTGCTTTCTCCACCTGTGCCCAGCAGTCTGGGCAAGGAGGGTTTCGTTCCTTGTGTCACACCTGCAGAAAGGGAGCCTGACTCTCTGAAGGCTTCCAGTTCCCACTCCCTGGCAATCCCAATCCTCCCTGAGGGCAGCACACCAACCTGCCAGCAGCAGATAAGCCCAATCCTGCACAAATGCTGCTTTCAGCTGTCCCCTCATACACATGTTCACGCTCAACACCTTTTTTCCCTTGGCAAAGGGAACCTGTGCTCACTGATAATTCAGTAGGCTGGCACCAGCAGTGGGGATGCAGGGGATGTTTTGGGGCTGTGACATCTGGCTGGGAACAAGGCCCCAGGTGTGGCCTCAGGGGAGCCTCGTCCTCCTCATTGCTGCTTTGCACAGTTATTCCCTTTGCACAGTTCCCTTTGCACAGTTATTCCCTTTGCACAGTGGTTTCCTTTGCACAGTTATTCCCTTTGCACAGTTATTCCCTTTGCACAGTTCCCTTTGCACGGTTATTCCCTTTGCACAGTTATTCCCTTTGCACAGTTATTCCCTTTGCACAGTTCCCTTTGCACAGTTATTCCCTTTGCACAGTTATTCCCTTTGCACAGTTATTCCCTTTGCACAATTCCCTTTGTACAGTTATTCCCTTTGCACAGTTCCCTTTGCAGAGTTCCATTTGCACAGTTATTCCCTTTGCACAGTTCCCTTTGCACAGTTATTCCCTTTGCACAGTTATTCCCTTTGCACAGTGGTTTCCTTTGCACAGTTATTCCCTTTGCACAGTTATTCCCTTTGCACAGTTCCCTTTGCACAGTTATTCCCTTTGCACAGTTCCCTTTGCACAGTTATTCCCTTTGCGCAGTTATTCCCTTTGCACAATTCCCTTTGTACAGTTATTCCCTTTGCACAGTTCCCTTTGCAGAGTTCCATTTGCACAGTTATTCCCTTTGCACAGTTATTCCCTTTGCACAGTTCCCTTTGCACAGTTATTCCCTTTGCACAGTTATTCCCTTTGCACAGTTCCATTTGCACAGTTATTCCCTTTGCACAGTTATTCCCTTTGCACAGTTATTCCCTTTGCACAGTTCCCTTTGCACAGTTATTCCCTTTGCACAGTTCCCTTTGCACACTTCCCTTTGCACAGTTGTTCCTCGCTCTCATCCTTTTCTCTCTCCCCCTCTGTTTTCAGCCCCTGCTGCCCTGATCCCAAATGCAGGAGCTATTGGGTGTTGGGTCTCATCCTTCCCCTCTGGAAAGATGAAGACTCCCCCAGTGTCTGCTCTACCCAAGAGTCAGGGGTGGAAGAGGTATTTGGACTGGGACATTTCAAATGGGGGTAGGTGGCTTCAGCCCCAAATTCTCTTGGGGTTTTTTCCTTCCAGTGCAACATTCCTGCCTTCATCACTGGGCTGGATTTCTGCCTTTTTTCCTTTTCCTCCTCCCACCAGATTTGCTTGCACAGAAGAATTACAAGAACAGAAGGTGAAGTTAGATCTTTCTCCCCTTTTTTTGAAATTTTATTTTGGCATCCATTGCCTGCTTTTTGCCAAACTGCTCCAATTCCTCTTCCCCAGTGCCCACGCTGCCTGCCCAGCGCGGGGGACATGCCAGGCACAGTGGCCACCCATTCCCTGCAAGAGGAGGGGGTGGCAGAAATACCAACCCAAAACCCAGGGGAAGCACCTGTGTGGGCTTGCCTCGCCCTCTGCCGAGGAGCTGCCCCCCCAGGAGCTGGGCTGAGGTCGCTGCTGTGTCCCCGTGGGTGGGAAAGGTTTGTCACCACGGGTGGGAGCTGGGAGAGCCCCACCCGCCCCTCATTGCCTCTCCTAAATGCAGTCAGCATGTTCAATCATCCTTCCCACCTTTCTTCGAAGCCTGCCCAGCTTTACTACATCCCTTTGCACCTGAGCAGGGCTCCGTGTGTGGGTGCACGGGGAATTTATCCACTGGCAGCGTGACTGGGGCTGTTTTGCTCTGCTCTTCTCTGAGTAATCCCTAACATTCAAGATGCATTTTTTCTTTTATCTCTGCTGAGCAATGAGCTGATGTTTTCGGAGAACTATCTATTATAACCCTGAGATCTTGTTCCTGAGAGTTAATAGTCAGCTCAGAGCCCATCATTTTATTTCTGAAGTTGGGAATGGCTTCTCCCACGTGCGCCACTATTTATCCGCACTGCATTTCTCCTGTCATTTTCTTGGCCACTCACTCACTTCAAGGTCCTTCTGCAATTCCTCACGGTCACTCCTTGTCTTTAATATCCAAAATAATTTGGAAGCATTAACAAAAAGCTCTCATTTCACTCTCCACTCCCTTCCTCTCCCAGGGAGTCTCCATATAGGATGAGAATTTTTGGGGAAACTTGTGAATCCACAGAAAAACTGTGACACATGGAAGGGGATGGGAGAGGAGAATCCCTGCGGCTGCCCATGGTCCTGAAGGGCATCAGCATCTGGGAGCAGTGGGGACAGGCTCCAGGCAATCCAAGCAACAGATATCTGCAGGGACAACTTCTTTTGATACATTACCCCCAGGATTCATCAGTAAATGGGACTGAAGAGCCTTTAATGACCATAAAGAGTGAAAAATTCCAGTGGAGGGATGGCAGTGGCTTCCCTGCACGAGCAGATGCTCGTCAGAATTGGTACTCTCCAGGGAATTGTTCCAGAAGGTGGATGGAATAAAGTGATTCACAGTATTAAAAAAATAAAATAAAAAGAGAGACATCAGAGCTCCTGGAAGCTGTTCAGTTGGCACCGGGAAGGCTGCGAATAACAGACGCCCAAGGGAACCAATGTTTGAAGCCAAAGCAATTTGGGTAAGAGGACAGGCTTGGGGGGGAAAACCCACAGTGCCAGATTTTGGATTCTGCTGCACATCGGTGCTAAAAAAGAAGCCACACATGTTGTGAATGCACAGCCCAGGAGCACATTTTGTGAGCATGTTCCTAATGTGGCACGTGGTGTGGTCTCTCCTATTACTGATAATAGCTAACTACAGCTTCTCCTCCTGCTCTTCCCTGCTCAGCCACGGAAAATACAGGGTCCAGATGCTGTTAAACAGCTTTAGAAATTTCCAGGTGAACATATGGGCTGTTTTGAGGGTCTGCCTTGAACTCACAAGGTTTACAGTGCAGAACAGCTGTGTCCAGGGTGGGATGGATCCATTTGTTTCCTATATTGGCACCTAAAAGGGAGGGCTGGAGAGGCACATTCCATCCAAGTAGCTCTGGCACCAGCTTTATCTGATCAGTGAGGCTGTGTAGCCAGAATGGCAGGATTCAATCTGACCAGAAATACTTCTCTTAAAAATGTCAGATGATGCCTCGAGTCCTCGCAGAGCTGGGAGTGTTTTCTTTCTGCAAACCAAAATCAAACCTCTCCATTCTCCTTTTTCTCACTAATAAGCCCAGAGGAATCCCTGGGAAGCTGGTGATAAATCAGCTTTTCTCTGGGACGAGAGGAAGAAATGTTCTTCATCCTCTTCTGCCCAAGCCACAATCCAGCCTCTGTGCTCTCCACATTTCTGTCTGTGTAAAGTGACAAGGGACACGTCACTGCTCCGACAGCCACGCCAGCCAGGCCTGCAGAGAAGCCCTGACAGAAAATTGGGAAGTGTTGCACCTCTGAGCAACCCTTAGTGCTGCATCTGGGAGTGCAGCAGGACAAAATGACTGACCCCTGCCAGCATGACCCATCGCCCTTTGTCACAGGATGGGCTGGGTGGGAAGGGACCTAAGGACCATCCACCCCCTGCCATGGGCAGGGACACCTCCCACTGTCCCAGGCTGCTCCAAGCCCTGTCCAGCCTGGCCTTGGACACTGCCAGGGATCCAGGGGCAGCCACAGCTTCTCTGGGCACCTGTGCCAGGGCCTGCCCACTATCCCAGGGAGCAATTCCTTCCCAATATCCCATCTCACCCTGCCTTCTGGCAGTGGGAAGCCATTCCCCTTGTCCTGTCCCTCATTCTCTTGTCCCCAGTCCCTCTCCAGCTCTCCTGGGGCCCTTTAGGCACTGGCAGGGGCTCTGAGGTCTCCCTGGAGCCTTCTCTTCTCCAGGTGAGCACCCCCAGCTCTCCCAGCCTGGCTTCCAGAGCAGAGGGGCTCCAGCCCTGGGAGCAGCTCCATGGCCTCCTCTGGACTCTCTCCAGCAGCTCCAGCTCCTTCCTGTGCTGGGCCAGGGCTGGGGCAGCTCTGCAGGTGGGGTCTCACCTCAGTGGAGCAGAGGGCCTCTCCTGTGATTGATGACAGTGTTGCTCTCATTCGAGTGTAACATTTTCCTTGTGGTTGGTATTATCCACAGTGACCTTTCCGTATCTGATATCAATTCTACCTGAAACTTCCAAGAACTTCTATTATTAAAGATGTTAGGGAAGTTTACCAGGCTGGTAAAACACCTCCATCCACATCTGCGATTGATGTCCCAGCCCTGGGGGAGCCGGGACGTCTCTGCCTGGAATGCAGACCATCAGTCACCATCAGGAATGCCCCCAAGAGCTGCTGTAGCACCATTCCCCAGGGAGACCTGGCTGGAGCAGCTGCCGGTCTTTGCTGATGAGTGTTCATCCACACCCAGGTCTGCTGCCACCTGATCCCTGGGGGCTCCCTGTGTCCTTGCTGGGGTCATGTCCTGGGGTTTTGGGTACAGGTGATTCTTGGAGCATGTGTAGTGTTTCTCCTGGAGCTTCCACACACAGACATTTCCCTTTTTTCCAAATCCACAGCAGTGTCCTCTGCAACACCACAGACCCTGGGCTCTGCCAGTCAGCCTTGAAGGGCAACAAAAAATCCCTTTCCTCCTGGAGCCCAGAGATGCGCTGGGTGATTTGCAGACTAAACCCAACGAGTTTGGTGGCTCTGGTCCACCAGAGGTGATGCCTGAGCCACTGACCAGTGGGGTGGTGAGGCCACGCAGAGGAGAAGTCACTTGGCTGGCCATGGGCAAGGTTTTACAGGTGAGATGATTTTCTGTGGGGACTGGAGGAAAACGGAGCAGAGTGACAGGGACAGAGCAGAGGCAAGGTGAGTGTCCATGATGGAGGGCAAAACCATCACAGATTTCAGATTTCAGACCCTGCCCTAACTCTCCAGCTCCTGCAACTTTCATCACCCTGTAGGAGCCCCCCATCAGATGCCACCTGGGCCACCCATCTCCACCAGCCATGGCCAGATGGGGCCAGCCACTGCTGTCCCAAAGCCAGCTCCTCCCAGCGCCATGGGATGGCCCCTGGGCACTCAGCTCGTCCCGGGAGGGAGGCGAGGTGCCAGCAGGGGGACAGGGGACGGGAGAGGGGCTCACCCCCGTGCCCTGGCTCACAGCGGTCCCCACTGCCAACTTGGCTGCCTGTGGTCGTCTATAGCAACTGAACCACCTTGGAAAGCTGCACTGCCTGTGTGGGCTTGAAATTGTGGTTGTTTTCGTTCCCTCTCGGAAAAAAAAAAGACAATCTGATTTGTATGTAACTCCGAATAAATTCCTTGTTAACCTTTACAGCCATCTGGAGGGAGTCACTCCTCGCTGCAGAGCCGTGGGAGGGAGCGATGCTTCTGCTGGCAGATTTTGCAGGGGTTGGCACGGAGGGAGCTGGAAGCCCCGCGCTGGGTGGGAGCCCCGGAACACCCACCAGAGCCGGAGGGGGAGGATGTTGTGCTTTGGAGTGGCCTGGTTTGTCAGGAGCCACGGGGTGCCCTTTCCACAGCCAGTGTGGGCACAGGGGAATGGGAACAGCCCCTCACTGCTTGTCCTAGGTGTGAGCAGAGAGGGGAACCCCCTTGCTGAGGGAGGGGTCTCCCCAGG
This sequence comes from Acanthornis magna, assembly GCA_036785705.1. Taxonomy (NCBI): domain Eukaryota; kingdom Metazoa; phylum Chordata; class Aves; order Passeriformes; family Acanthizidae; genus Acanthornis; species Acanthornis magna. Next base: position 703,672 of record JAWUZG010000168.1, read on the forward strand.
CTGACATTGTGCTGGGGGGCCCCATTCGCTGTCTGGGTCTGCTGCCCCAATGTCACACTCCCCATGTGCCCCCAGCCCTGCTGAGGCTTTGGGGTTTGAGTTGAGGGTGGAGGGTTGAGGACTGAGGTTTGAGGGTTGAGGATTGAGGGTTCAGGTCTACTCCAGGTTCTGAGTCTCCCATGTCGTGTGGGAAGAGGTGGATCAGCCCTGAAGGTCCATCCAATCCATCCACGCTCACGGAGCAGGATTTGGCCAAAGGCTTCTCCCTCCTACAGCTCTGCCTTGGAGCAGGCCCTGGGAAATCTGCTTTGAACCTGCAGGGCATTTGTTCTCCTCCAAATGCTTCTTGCAGAGTCTTCTCTTGACTGGCACTGTGTCTGACATTCCTTACCTGTGTCTGACAGTCCTTACCTGTGTCTGGCAGTCCTTACCTGTGTCTGACATTCCTTACCTGTGTCTGACAGTCCTTACCTGTGTCTGGCAGTCCTTACCTGTGTCTGACAGTTCTAACCTGTGTCTGGCAGTCCTTACCTGTGTCTGACATTCCTTACCGGTGTCTGGCAGTCCTTACCTGTGTCTGGCAGTCCTTACCTGCTGTTCTTGCTGTTCTGTTGACTTTCTGGACTGACAAGACTGCAAAATTTGTCACCTCTCACTGCCAGTGCAGCACCCAGCCAGGCAGGGAGTGTCTGGAGCATCCCTTGCCGAGCGTGTTTGGTGCCATATCCTCCCACAGTCAGCTCAGCATCCACGTTTTGCTCCCATGAAGCTGTGCAGCCTTGCTGTGCTGCTCTCCTGGCTGGGCTCTCACCCTGGTGCAGCCTTGTCCCAGGGACACAGGGCCAAGCAGCAGCTCCTAAGCACAACTGCATGGCAGAGGTCCCACAGCAGCCACCCGTGTGTGGATGCAGATTCCTAGCAGGCATTTCTACAGCTCCTAAAGCTGCCTTGGTTGTTCACACCTATGTCAGGCAAGGGGAAAAGTCTGCTCCTCCCTGGCATTTTGGGGTAGTGAGGGGCTGGGGGGAGCAGAGGACCCTGTGGAGGAAAGGTGTCCATGGAATTGCTGTGGGGGTTCTCTTGTGCAGGGGGATCCAGCACCTCCTCTGGGATGTGCAGGTGTTGGGCTGGAGCCAGTCCAGAGGAGGCTCCAGGATGAGCAGAGGGATGGAGCAGCTCTGCTGGGAGGGAAGGCTTGGAGAGCTGGGATTGTTCAGCCTGGAGAGGAGAAGCTTTGGGGTGACCTCAGTGTGGCCTTGCAGAACTTGGAGGAGCTGACAGGAAACATGGAGAGAGACTGGGGACAAGGGATGCAGGAACAGGACAAGGGGGAATGGCATCTAACTGACAGGGGGCAGGGTTGGATGGGATATTGGGAAGGAATTCCTCCCTGTGAGGGTGGGCAGGCCCTGGCACAGGTGCCCAGAGAAGCTGTGGCTGCCCCTGGATCCCTGGCAGTGTCCAAGGCCAGGCTGGACAGGGCTTGGAGCAGCCTGGGACAGTGGGAGGTGTAGCAGAGCCCCCGTGGCAGGGGTGGGACTGGATGAGCTCTAAGGTTCATTCCAACCCAAACCATTCTGGGATTCTGTGATTTGTGCCTGCCCAAAGATCCCAAAGCACTTCCCAAGGCAGCACAGTCACAGCAACCCCTTCAGAGCAGCCCCTCGAGGCGCAGGCCATCGGGCACAGGGGTGACACCGATCCTCGGTGTGCTGGCCCTGACCCCCACCCAGCACCTCACGCAGCCCTGCCTGGGCCCCTGGCAGTGCTGGCTGGCAGGAGGGAGGAGCAGAGGGGACAGGGGACACTGCCACCCCTCCGGCAGCCCCATGGCTGCCCAGACAATCGGATCCATTGCAGTTTCCATGGATGAGAAAGAGTAGGGGCAGCACCAGCCAGGTAAACACAATGCAACTTTATTTTCTTTCTTTCTCTGCTCCTTTTAAAATTTATAAATATTTTGAAAACTTTCCAATGGGAGGGAAAAAACACCAAGTTGTACATGAGCGACTCAATGTAGTGTCACTGTGCTCATTAAGAAAGAAGGAAATCAAGTCATTACAGGGCTGAATAAAGAAGAATCTTTTGGTTGACTGGGAGAGGGGAATGCACTTGCAACGGGTAGGATATAACAGGAGCATGGCTGCTTTCCAGCCCTGCTGAGCTCTGTCTGAAGGTCTTAATTATAAGCAGCTCAAAAAAAAAAAAAGCCGACGAGAAAAGGAATTTACAACACAAAAGAAATAAATTGGATCTCAGATGCCTCTATACATATTTAATCATTGGGATGCTGATGAAGAGGAATCTTTAATATGAGCTGCCACGATCCAGCTTTGCTCGCCGAGGGCTCTGGGGGAGGCACCGTGCCCGGCGGATTTGGCTGGAGCAGGGGATGCCACCGAGGTGCACGCTGCAAACTGGCAGCCAGAGAGGACAAAAACCTGACCTTTGGGTCTGGAGCTTGGCTGGAACAACAGCAGTATCAGGGACCTCCTTGGAGAGCTCTCCAAGCACCACGGCTTGGCCTCCAGAGACACTGAAGGTCAGCGAGGCACTCGCTGAGTCCAAGAGCATCTAAAGCCAGGCTGGGCACCTGAAAATCCTGGCTGAGCCTCTGCCACCGTGGAGCACGAGAGATGATTGCAGCCCTCTCTCATTTTTAAGCCAATTCTCTCTCATTTTTAAGCCAGTCTCCCTAAGCCCTCTCTAAACTCATTTAATTCGTTTCGCCATCTTAGCTCTGATAACCGCGAAGATTATTCGCCTTTACCCCATGGCAAATTCTGACTCTCCTGAACTTCTTCCCCTTTATTGATCTCCCACAACCTCCCGGGAAAACATTTCCACTGCATCTTTTAAAGGCTAGGTTTAGATAGTATCTCTCTGCCTCTGTTTGTGTTTGCATAGCCCATCCTCATTAATTAGGATGTCTTGTTGGACAGAGTGTAGTCTTCGGGGAGTTCCCCCAGTGATTTGTTTACAGATGTCAGGTTAGCAATAAATTGGGAGAAATAATTGACCTTTCCTGTAAGACTTTGCTAATCCTGTTTCTTCTTAACTGTTTCCAATTTTTAGTGTGCAGCGGTGTTTTTCTTAATCAATTGTTCAGACTGTGAGAACATTACGGGAGATGCGATCAGGAACACGCCGTGGTGATGCAATTTTAATGATTCATTCTCTGTTTCGCCTTAATTCATTGCATTTCATGTTTCTTCAAGTGCTGACTTTGGAAGTTTTCAAGACTTTAAATAGTTTTTCTGTTTTTTAAAAAATTTTTTACCAATTACAGTGGCCTTCTTGGTATGAGGTGTGTTGCTGCAACAGGCTGTGGGCAAGATCCCCTTCCTGGAATGAGGCAGGCATGGAGCAAGGAGCTCATCCCAGCCTCAGGACCTGGCGTGCCGTGGCAGGTTCCAGCTAGAATGCAAGGAGAACAGTCAGCAGAACATTTCTATTAAAAACTGTTACTTTTAAACAAGTTAATTTCCCCCATGAATCAAGCTGCTGTAAAGAGAAATCCCATGTGGCAATCTAAGTATAATTGTGATATTCTCATTAGAAGTGCTCAGACTGAATCTCTTTCATTTTTAATTTTTTTTTTTTAAGGAATTCAAACTTTTGGAAATTAAATGACTTGGAAGAGATCCAGCTTTTGATTTAAAGGAAATTGTTCTGTTGTTATTCTGCATTCCAGAAATGATAAAAAACACTTCAGCTTTTGAAAACAAAACCTGGGGAATTGGAGCATTGTATTTCATGCAAAATAAAAATATGGGGCTTTTCCATGTCAGTTATTTCAGGGGAGTGATAACATCGTTGATAAAGCAGCTGCACTATCACCTAATGCTGCTATTAATATGCAAGTGCGGGTCCTTATTCTGATCCCTGACAGTGAGCAAAACAGCAATGAAGTGTTCTGCAAGGAAATCCTTTCTGCAGCTAATCACCTCATTAGAAATGCAGAGATTGTCTTAAACTGATCAGTTACAGTCAATTCAGAGCAGAGGCAGCGGCGATAACCGGAGCCGTGCGGGCTCTGCCGTGATGGGGATCAGGCACACGGAGCCCTAATCCACCTTTCTCGGGCTCCTGTGCCGCGTTTAAAGCCCTGTTAGACCCGTCAGTTTATAAATTACACGTTCATTAGTACAAGCTGTTATCTTGTTTCACACCACGCTGTCGATTTAAGGCAACATCGCAAATGAGGTGTTATCTCCTGGCTGTAATTGCCGGAGGGATGCTCTGCCTCAGCCCCTGCCAGGAGCACTGCCATGGGAGGTGCGGGGATGGGGAGGTATAGGGATGATGGGATGGGATGAATTTTCCTGTCTGACCACTACAGTCAGTGCCAGGGATTTGCGGCATTGTGGGTGCAGCTCACCCAGAAGTAGAAGGACACTTGTGCATCTCAGTAATTCCGTGGTTTTAACCCAAGTACTTTCTCTGGGAGAAATATTTGACTGAAAAGTCAAGGCAGTGGAGTAAGGTTCACGAGGTGGATGGAGACTCTGGATATTTTGCTTAGAATTAAAAAATCATGTTGGTAATTTAGAGAAAACCCTCCACACGTGTCAGGCAGTCTCTTGCCAAAGGCACTATTGTCCCCTTGGATTTGCAAGCAAGTCTTGGGAAGAGGATTCAGTGGCTGAGCCTTTGTAGCCAGGAGGGAAATCTGATTATCTTGCTCTCCTTCAGGAATTTCGGGCTTCTAGGTACAATTTTTTGGAGTGTAGCTCCCTAGAGCAGAGCAGTGTCACCCAGACAGGGACAGGGCTGGCGTGTCCTGTGTGCTCCAGACTCATTTCCCAAAGCACATCCCTGCCTGCCGTGCCCTCAGCAGCAGCGCAGCTCTGTGTGTCTGTCTGCAGAGCCCCAGCCCACACCGGGCCCAAGGTTGCTGAGCGCTGGTGCCTGGGCAGAGGCAGGAACCAGAACCAGGTTGTTCGCTGGACCACATCCTGCAGGGAACAACCCCTCAGCCATGGCTTTAGTCAGGGACTGCGGGAGACAGGTGCTGATCAGCTCAGCTTGCCTCGCTGGCCCTTTAATGTAATACAATTTAATTTAAATTTGGGTTATTTTATTTTATTTTATTCTCCCTTCTCCCTTCTCCCTTTTCTCTTCTCCCTTTTCTCCCTTTTCCCTTCTCCCGTTTCTTTTACCCCTTTCCCTTTTCCCTTCTTCCTTTTCTTTTACCCTTCTCCATTCCCCCTCTCCCTTTCTTTTTCTCTTCTCCCTTTTCTTTTTCCCCTCTCCCTTTCTTTTTTCCTTTTCCCTTTTCTTTTACCCTTCTCCCCTTTTCCTTCTCCTTCTTTCTCCCGTTTTCCCCTTTTCCCTGGGCTCTGCTCCCTGCCCCATCCCCACTGGCAGTGGCACACAGCCAGGCCCTGGCAGTCCCTCCGCGGTGGCTGTGCCCCATTCCCAAGGACATTCCCTCTCCTGGGAGAGGCCAGCACAGCTCTTCCTGCAGGCTTTGCACACCAGTGATGGTTGTCTCGCTCTGTCCCAGGAAGATTTCAGACCTGGAAACATTTCTTGCTCATTCACGGCTGTCACCACACAGGTTTGTGACACTGCTCTGCCCCAAATCCCCGTGGGGAGGGACAGCAGAGCCATCAGCACGGCCGTGCTCAGAGGGACAGATGGCACCATCGTCACAGAGATTTGTGCTCCTCAGGACAAAAAGCAGAAAGCTGAACATGTTTCAAATGAGGCCATTGCAGCTGTCGGGATAACGGAGCGTGCCGGGAGGATGGCAAATCCCTCTTCAGTCGCTCATGGCTTCGGCACGCCGGTCCCCTTCAGCAGCAATGGAACTCCCCCTTGCTGGAAAACAGCCTGGAGAGGATCTCCTGCTCCCTCCCAGCCAAGAGGGTGAGTTTAATTAGAAACTAAAAACAGACCCATCTGCTTGAGTGGGTGTAGGTGTTTTTTCCCCAAACTGATGGGGTTTGGCCATTTTCCTCCTCATTTTAGGCACGAGGAAATGAAGATGATTAAACTCTGGCATGGATGAAGGCTACTGCAAACTGTCCCCCACAGAGCTGCTTTCCTGGCAGTGACACGTCTGCTGCTTTGGGGGCAGGGAGTAGGAAAAATGGTAACAGAACAGCAGTCCCACATCCCCACCCCTCTCCCTGTGTTAATTCTCACCCTTCCCCATGGCAGCACAACAATGTTCCCCCAGGAGCTTCCTGAAGGAGCATGGTGTGAGCAATCTGCCCTCAGTTTTGGGTTCATTCAGAGTTATTTTAATAAATTTCTAGTCAATACCTGCTGTTGGATGACACTCTCCCCTCTCCTGCTGGGCTGAGTGTTTGTTGTGCTGTGATTATTCAGGTTTGTTTGAACTTCTCTCTGTACTATGGGATTTCTTAATGGAAGGGAAAGTCATGCAATTGCACAAAGCTAAGCAAAACTGGAGCTAAGAGGAGCTGGAAATAATAAAAATAAAATAACCCCAAACCAACAGGATAAACAACAGATATCTGGGCACCATCACCACTTGGACAAGCTGGGTGAGGCAGCTGGTCCTGGAGAAAGTTGCAGGCATGGCAAAAATTCCTTAAATAGCTTTTGACAAAATTATTAAAGCTAAATCAAGTATAATTTAAGCTAAAATATGTTGCAGACAAGACCTTGGAACTCCCGAGCCTGATTTCCAAAGGCACCTGAAGGCTGTGGGTGTCAGGGCACAGCACGAGGTGTGCCAGCTCTGAGTGGGGCTTGGCACAGGCACAGGGGGTCAGACCCCAATGACACAAACAGCAGAGCCACCAGCTTGAAATGAGGATATTTAATGGCAAAATTATTATTCCCAGGGCTGAATCTTCGCCATGATTACATCTGAGGTCTTGGTGTACGCAGCTGTTTTCACTGCCTGGAAACTCCATATCCTGGAGGATTATTCCTGTGTAAGGACCCCGTGCCTGCTTGCCAGCCCCAAAGGGTTTCCAGGAGTGCTGATGAGGAGGATTTTGACTGAGGAAGGCACTGCAGGTGTGGGAGTGGCTCCATCCACTGCAGGCTTCCCAGCAGGACAGGGTGTAAACCCTGAGCTCAGCATGGATTTAACCCTCTGACAAATGGAGGCCCTGAGTTAAGGCACCTGAGTTTAGAGCCTGTTTTATGAGCCTGGCCGTACCATAAATCTAACTGAGCTGAGCTCAGCAGCCTTCCCCAAGTGATGCCTCCAGAGCAGACACGAGTCCAGCACCGTGTGACGGCTGCGAGGCTGCAAAGCAGAACCTGCAGCTGTAAAATTCACGGGGAGCCGGAGGTGGGAGCTGGGTCTGTGCCAGGAGCTGTTCACAGAGCTGGGAAAAGCGCCTGGAACTCTGCAGCACGATGGCCAAACAGAGAAGGATGGGCCATCCTGGGCAGTGTGCAGTGGAACAGTCAGACCTGCACCTCCAGCTCCTCCTGCCCTTCTCCACTGGGAGTGACAGCAGAATTTGGTCCTTCCCAGTTTGGTGGCACTGTGACAATCTCCACACAGTGTTTAAATCCAGGCCACCTCCTGCACCCTGTGCTGCATCCTCCTGTTAGGGTGAGGGCAGCATCGATACAGAGCCCTGGACCAGGGCTCTTGTGGTGAGGTGACAACAGCACAGGACAGAGCCATTGCCTTGGGACAGCAGCCAAGGGACAGCAGCCCCAAGGCACAGCTCCTCCGAGCCCCTTGGCACCCCTGTCCTGTGGGAAAGGCTGTGTGGTCCCAGCAAAGGGCTCTGTGTCCAAGGGTGGAGCTGAGGGGTCACAGAGCCTGTTCTGGCCCCATTCCTACCTGCCATGGGTGAGAGGCAAGGCTGGGCACTTTGTAAGGTTTCTTCTGCCAGAATCCAGTGACATTTTGGGGCTGCCTCAGTAGTGTTTGGGGTGGATGTGGGGGGAGGGCAGCTCTGTCCTCATGACACTTGTGCTCCACAGCTCCTGCTCCTCAGCCAGCCCCACCTGAGAGAGGGACTGAGCTTGACCTGCTGGAGGATCTTCTGTAGTTTTGAAATAACTGCTGGTAGAGGTGTAGCAGAGAATGTGCTGAACCCCTCCCACCCCAAAATGTCCCCAGGCCTTTGGTGGGATGAGTGTTGGGGCTATTGGGGGCCTGGGAGTCCCATAAACAGTGTCTGATACCCACATGGCAATGGGATCCGTCTGCATCCTTTTTGTTTTCCACTGTTTTCCCTTTCCATTGCCACCACCATTTGTAGGGTCGCAGAACAAAAACAAATGGGGACATTCTGCTCCAGTCCTGTCTTCACTGCTGATCCCATGAGTGGGTTTGGACACTTCCCAGTCCTGCTCCTGCAGGCTGGCACCCCCCGCAGCAACAGCTGTATGAATGACAGGAAGGAAGAAATCTAACACCTTCGAGGCCCAAGTTTATCTCCTCTTCCCTCTGTAAGGAAAGTGCCACACAGGTGTCACCTGTGCCAATGGAGACCTGCCTTTCCAGGAGGGGGAACCATTCCCCAGGACCAGCCACTCACTTGGTAAAGCAAGGCCCTCACCAGCACAGCAACATCTCCTGAGCTGTATCATCATGGTGAGCTCAGGCCTGGCCAAGGAAAAGCAATTTATTTCTTCTTCTTATAGGGAAGAAATCAACTGGGAAAGCCCAGGTACCCTCGGTGCAGAAGGGGAGAGCACAGCAGGGCTCCTCCCTGGCTCAGTATAGTTTCCTCATTAAGGAAAAGCAGCTACAACTCTGAGAGCATCTACCAAGATGCAATGATATCTATATTGCAGATCTCACAGGCTTCCCTGCCTTTTTCCAATCTAAATTTCCTCATTAATTCTGTTTCTGAGTGCTGACAGCCCCTGTGCCAGTCACTCACGCTGGAGGAGGACGAGTTCATGCAGCGCTGCCAGTCCTTGGCCAGGAGCTGTGACCCCGCAGGAATGAGGGAATTGGAGCACTTTGCTCTGCGCTGAGCCCGCCTGGGTGAGGCTCCCCCATCCCTCCCTGTCACGGGCAGGAATTGGAATGGGGCCTTTGGCAGGCAATCATCCTGCATTTCACATTTCTAATAAGCACTTGTGAGAGAAACGAGTCCTTCATCTTCCCAAGCTCTCCACGAGGACACATAAAGCTGCAGGAAGCCTCTGCCAGCGCTGGAACCAAGTGCCCGAGCACCAGCACTGCCCAGAGAGGGCTCCTTCGCCAAAGGGGGGAGGATTCACGCCCAGCTGGCACAGGGATGGCTCAGTACAAGCCCAGGAGCAAAGCCCAGGGCGAGCTATCAGCTCTTGCCCACCTAAGTGCAACCAAAAGGAAGATTTGGGCAATCGTGCCTTAAAAACAAGATGGTGCTGGGTCTGTTTAGAAGAACAGTCATCAATAACTCTTGGAGCAAGTCCAGAGGAGGGCATGGAGATGATGAGAGGATTAGAACACCTCCCCTAAAAAAAATAGCTAAGAAAGGTGGGGCTGTTCAGCCTGGAAAAGAGAAGGCTGAGTGGAGACCTCATAGTAACCTTCTGGAGTCTGAAGGGGCTACAAGGAAGCTGGAGAGGGACTCCAGGAACTGCAGTGACAGCACAAGGGGGAATGGGTTCAAGCTGAAAGAAAGTAGATTAGATGGTAGGAAGGCATTGTTGCCTGGGATGGTGGGGAGCCTCTGGCACAGGTGCCCAGAGAAGCTGTGGCTGCCCCTGGATCCCTGGCAGTGTCCAAGGCCAGGCTGGACATTGGGGCTTGGAGAAACCTGGGCTAGTGGGAGTTGTCCCTGCCATGGCAGGAGGTGGAATGAGATGAGCTTTAATCCCAAACCATTCTGGGATTCTGCTATTAACAGACTGGTGCTGATGATTTCCTAGAAGATGGGAAGCTCCCCTGGTTGTACTCTTTAAGGGTCATGGCCTATTGGGTCTTTAGTGCTGAGAATGTTTATTTCCTGCAGGCAAGACAGCACCACTCCAGGGACGCTTGGATCCAATGGCAGAGAAGCTCTGTGATTCCAGAAGGTTCTTCATTACATCCACCTTGAATCCGAGACTCCTTTCAGCTCCTCATTCTTGGGAGCTTTGCTACCTCTGCAGGATTTCCTGCCTGATGGATGACCCCAGTGCAGGCTCCATGGCACGAGCTGAACTCCAGCCTGCTGTGACAGGAAGAAATAAGATTTTTCCTTTAATCAGTTATGTGTAACCTTTGAGAGCTGACCTGCCTTTTGGATTGCCTCTGCCCCTCCATCCCCTAGGGTAACAGTGCATGAAAATTAGGAGCTGAAGACATCAGCAAAGTTGGAGCACAGGAGCAAAGTTGAGCCCTGAATTGTGCAGAGTCATCAGGGATAGCTTTTCTCCCTCTGCATGGTGCTGCCTTCTCCTCTTGCTTATCCTCACAGCAAAAAGGGAAACCAGGGCACATTTTGTTACCCTGCCTCACCTCCTCCACTGCACAGAACTTTGGTGGAAGTGGCAAATGCCTCTTGTTTTTCTCATGCAAGGCTGGATCTGGGATTGCCCAGAGCACCACTGTGCAGGGCTTGCTCTCCTCACCCATTCCCCCAGCTCTTCTCTTAACTCACCCCAGTCCTTTTGTGAGCTTGTTCTGTTCTCCCAGGAGAGAAGTGGGATGGAATTCACAATTCCAAAGAGAACCTGGAAAGACCCACCCACCTCTGCCCCTGCCCCTTTCCTTCTTCCACAGAGCTCCCCTCTGAGCTGCTCAACATCTGCCCACCAGTCCCTGGTGCACCACAAGACCTCAAAACCAGCCTGGAAAACTGAAAACTAGTGTTACATCCATGCAGGCACTGAGTGAACCAGGGAAGCTTGGATTAAAGCCTCATTTTATTTGCTTATCCCTGGAGAGAGTCATGGCCATGCTGTGTGAGGTTCATGGCTTTTCCTTCAGAAATGTGAAAAGCACCTGAAGGAGAAGGGATGTGACACAGAGATTCACCATGGAGCATGTGGTCTGGGAAACAAAAACCAGGTACAAATAATCTGGGACTCCCCACCTATTTGGCTGTGGCTCCCTGGAGAAGGGAAGACATCTTTTCCAGTAAACCTCTCAGGATGAAGATTAGCACTGGAGTTTTCAGGAGGAGTTAGGGAGGAGCAGCAGCACAGAAAACCAGGGGACAGCTCCGCACTGGCCAAAATCAGCTTGCAGCCAGGGTGTGGGCACATGGACTGTGCAGTGCTCTGGCAAGGACAGCAAATCTCTGGGATTCTCGGAACAGTTTCCAGCTGAAGTGCTAATGCTCAGCTCTGTGCTCCTCTCCCCTGCCAGTGGGATTCTGGTGTGACTTGTCATCAGATCTTCACTTGCCACACACCAGACAAGGTGGTCAAATGGCACAGAACACGGGCAGGGAGAGGGGGCAAGCAGCACTTCAACGCTTTGGTGCCAATTTTATTTGCTTGTGAAATCTCAGTATCTCTTTATCCATTTTTGCTGGAATACAATAACCTCACATTGGCACAAAGGGACCCAAAACCAATTGTTTTTTATTGCACAAATCAAGAGTGACAGAGGGCGTGCAGAAGGGCACGAAGCACCGGACAGCCCCCAAATCCTGGGTGCGGTATTTAGGAAGGAGCCTGGGAAATCTGTGATGCCATGTACTGCTGGCACATATCCCCTGGGCAGGCTTTAAAACCTGCTTTTAAAGCTCAGCTTGAACAAAGTGCTGCTGTTAGTGCTTTTAGTGATAGCAATAAAGATTGGTTTTATTGTTGTTTTACCTCGGAATTTCACAGCGTGTCCCTACCCTTATTTTGGGGGCAGTCTCAGGTGCAGCTGCAGCAGCGACGGCAGCAGCCAAGGCAGGTCCTGCCAGCGCAGGGTGAGCTGCAGCCGTGTGTGACAGACTCAGCCGGAGCAGGGAAGGATGCTCCCATTCCGTTGATGTGAAAGCCTTGGGAGCTCCTAAGGCTGCTGCCAGAGGAGGGCTGAGCTCCGGCCGAGGAGCTGCAAGACTTGGGGCAGTGATTTCTGTAGCACAGGGCCGGGATTGTGGCGATGGTGACAACAGGGGCGCGGACAGTGCTCACCCTGTCCCTTCTCCAGAGGGACAGGGACACTTCGGGAGCTGCTGGTTTGACATTCCTAAACATAAATCCTGCCCTAATCCCCCGCCAGCGGATGGCACGCTGCTCCTCCCGCAGCCGTGCTACGCTGCCCATCTGCCGGGGTGGCAGCGAGCCCACCGGGGTGCGACGCCAGCGCAGGGCTGCGGTGCCAGCGGGACGAGCCGGGGGACAGCCTGTGCCACGCCGGGAGCCAGCACATCCTCCCGTGTGCCAGCAGTGCCAGCCTCGGGCAGCTGGCTCTGCTCAGGGCGGGCAGCTGGAGATGCTCGGGGCCCTGCAACCCCGGCACTGTCCCCGGCACTGTCCCTCTGCACCATCCCCCTGGCACTGTCCCCCGGTTCTACAACCCCGGCACTGTCCCCGGCACTGTCCCCCGGCACTGTCCCTCTGCACCATCCCCCTGTCGCTGTCCCCCGGCTGTCCCCCGGCTCTGTCTCCGGCACCGTCCCCGGCCCTGTCCCCTGGCTCTGTCCCCGGCACTGTCCCCGGCTCTGTCCCCCGGCTCTGTCCCCGGCACTGTCCCCCCGGCTCTGTCCCCGGCTCTGTCCCCGGCACTGTCCCCGGCTCTGTCCCCCGGCTCTGTCCCCGGCTCTGCCCCCCCGGCGCTGTCCCCGGCTCCGTCCCCCGGCTCTGTCCCCGGCCCTGTCCCCTGGCACCGCCACGGAGCTGCTCCGCTGTCCGGCTGCTCCACGGAGCTGGCAAGGGGAAAATGTGTTCACTTTCCAGACCAAGGGCAAACAACTTAGCGGAGCAGAGAGTCTCCAACAGGCTGTGAAAAAGAGGCTCGTCAGATATTCCCGGCGCTTTTCCCAGTTCCTTCCCCGATGCTGAGCTGCCCAGGCTTTACTATTCACTCTCACCAGGAGTTTTTCACGCCTCGGAAGGGGAAAGGAGACCTCAGACCCTCGTGCCCGCTTTGGAATTAAACGTGGTCTGCGCAGGATGCAAGCAGGGAACCCTCGACCTTTGGAATGGTGCAGAAGCTGCAGGGCTTGCAGTGCCAAGAGCTGCCTCCTGCCCATGGCTGGGGCGGTCTGGAGCTCCGAAGGGGTGGCAGAGACAGCTGATGATCTTTTGGGGGTCACTTCAGTTTCCCAGTGCACAGATACCCTCTGCCAGATCAGTTCCAGATAATTGGAAGGGATCGTCCTGCTGACAGTGCTCATTCCTGGCCTGGTGCTCTTCACTGGCAACTGGAAATGGAGGAGTCGGAGAAAGGATTTATTTGATATTAAGTATCTGTCCCAAATCATTAGGTTCTGCATGCTGACCATGACTTCTCAGAAAGAGGTAACACTGCTCAGACATAACGAGGTTCAGATCGTAGTTGGAGTTAGGGAAATTCTTGCTGTCATAAAATCTGTCTTACATGGGTACCAGTTAGCCTGGGCTTATTGCTGAAAGGCACCAAGGATGAGTGGGAAAGCAACTGTGACTAATGGGAGCTTTCCTCAAATATGTGAAGTCACAGGAATTAATGAACGGAGGGAGAAGAGTGGTGAAGTGTAACACCAGGCAGAAAAAGAGCTGTCATTTTCACATTCCTTTCCAGCAATTATTTTGTATCTTTAAGTCTATCCGAGCTCCCAGCCCAGCTTAGGAAACGGTGTTTTCTGGGTATTTCCTGGAAAGACCCACCACTGCTGCAAGAAATCCTTGCTCTCACCACGTTCCTGCTCTTCCTCACAGGAGCAGCCAGTGCAGGGCTCAGCCAAACTCCTGTCCTGCAAGATGCTTGTCCCAAACAAACCACTGGATCCCCCAAAGCCTGGCTCTCACACCGTTCCCAGGACATCTGTCTGCCATTTCTGCACTAAGCAGCTCAGCGCCCAGTTCAAACCACCCTTATTTATGGCATTCTGCAGTGTAAGTCCGAGCAGCTCAACTGCACTGCACTGGGAAAGTTTGCAGGGAAGACTCTTCTATGGAAGCAAAAAGAAAAATGCCTGGTTTGTGTGAAATTTGAGCTGGATTAGTTATTTCTGTATCTTTGTATGAGATACCTCCATGTTTTACAGTGGATTTTGTGCTCTTGCAAAGCAGATCTCCCTTCCTTCTCTCCTTTGGAAGAAAGTTTGAAGAATTGCTGTTTCTGCGCTCTGCTGGGTTGTTCAGCACTTGGTTCAGGCTCTGCCCTCAGTGGGTGCTTGGCACATGGGCTGAGCACAGAGCTCCCACCCTGGGAGCAGCTCCACTGCTCCCCAAACCCTCCAGACCCAGACCATGTTGCCCAGGTCATACTGATCCCTTAGTTAGCATTTATTTCAGACATTTAAATGGGAAATGCCTGACATGATGCATTTATTTGATTAATGCAAAATCTCTCCTCCAAATCTGAATTCAAACAACCCAACTGGAGCTTTGCAGCAACCTCCTGTGGCAACACCAGCCTCAGGAGCTCCTTCTTTCCCAGGATGGAGGGGAAACACCATTTCTTCTGGTCTGGAGGGAGAGGAGCAGAGCCCACCAGCAGTCCAAACCCCAGCCTGCTGCCAGCCAGGGCACCACAGCCCAGGCAGAGCTGCCGGCACATCCCAACCCTCCAGTCTGTGGCAGGGCGAGGATGAATTTGGCTCTTTCTTTCCAGTTATATAAAGCTCTCACCCAGTTTATCTGGCCTGTACCCCGCTGGCTCTGGTTTGCATCTCCCCTGACAGATGAGAGAGAAGCCTCCTGCTTCCATCCGGCTGCAAAGAGCTGCGTACCACAGGGGCTTAAAATATCTGCAGGAGGAGACAACAGAGAGGGAAATAAGGGGCTGCTGGGGGAGGGCAGGTGGTCATGGACTGGAGGAGAGGGAGGACAGGATGTGGAGGAGTGGGGAATGTCTGTGCAGGGTGGAAGGGAACAGGCTGGGATGTTGGGTTGGGGAGGATGCTGAGCTCTGTGGGAAGGAGGCATCCCGATGTGCAAGCTGAGCCCCTGGGCTCTCCCTGTCCCTTTTATCTCCCCTTGATCCCAGTTTCAGGTCTGTAGGGTGGCATGTTCAGAGCTTGCCTGCCTGGGGTGCTGGTGTGGGAGTAGGGAGACCTACAAGGGCTTTCTACCCACTTTAATTAAGCTGTTTTTTAACAGGAAATCTCCTTGGGTAAAATCTAGCCTTGATAATAGTTAATAGCAAAACTTATTGGCTATAGAGGAGCTAGGATTGTCCCTAATTAGTCTTTTATAAGGCTGTTATTTTTTTTCCTGCTTCCCTGGACCCAAGGGCTCTGCCTGAAGAGCAGGGCTCACTTAGATCCTCCCTACAAAAGCTCTGCCTTTGCTGGGGCTGCAGGGCTCAGGGACAGCACAGCCCCAGGTGCTATCCCCACACTGCAGCAGCTCATGGGGTCCTTGGGGCTGTGCTGCCCTCCCTGAATCCCTGCATGAGCCTGCAGAATCCCCAGGGATGTGCTGGGAGCACTGGGAGCCCTTCTCTGCAGCCAGGGCACAGCCAAGGCACAGGAGATCTCTGGAACCAGGAACTGCTCCATCCCATCCGTGGTGTTTGTACTTTCTGTGCCAGCGTGGCTCTTACTCTGCGCCCTTGGCTGGAGTTTTGGCTCTCAAACTGCGATTCCTGGCGCTGGGAGGCGAGCGGCAGCAGGAGCCGTGGGCAGGGGATGGGGAGGTGGTTTTGGGGATGGGCAGGACTCCAGCAGGGCTCTGGTTTTACAGCATCTTCCTTCAGTGCTGTTGAAAGAGCCAGGCTGAGCAAGGCTGGGGTTTTACTGCTGAGGGGTTTTTACTCCTTCCCTTTCCCTTTTGTGTCAGTTAGATGGCTTTGAAGCAGTCACTGAGTTGCCCAGCTGGTTCCTTCAGAGCATCCTGGTGACTGTGGGCACTGCCAGAGCCTTGCACAGTCCTATGTTTGTGTCACCGAGCCTCCATGCTGTGTGTTCACCAGGCACTGTGTTACATTCCAGTTGTATATGGTATGTTCTGGTTCTTCCTTCTTTTCCAGCTTGCAAACCTGCCGGAGATATCAATAGCAGCATCCACAGTGGCTTTGCTGTGGATTTATTGCCCAGAGGAGCTGTGGCTGCCCCTGGATCCCTGGAAGTCTCCAAGGTTGGACAGGGCTTGGAGCAACCTGGCCTAATGGAAGGTGTCCCTGCCTGGGGCAGGGGGTGGAATGGGATGGACTTTAAGGTCCCTTCCAACCCAAATCAGTCTGGGATTCTATGATTTCATGGTTCTGGTATTTCCCACATGCATCTCCTGTAAATAGGAGTCTGGAAAGCAACAATGGACATTTGTGGGTCTCAGTTTTCATTGGAGGAAAAAAATCTACAAAACATTGTTAGTCTGTAAGTTGAAATGAGAAGTCCTTTCAGCGTGACCCTGCTGGAGTTCAGAGGTGGTGAGACCCTCATTTCTGGGGGAGCTGACTGCTCAGGACTGAATGTCTGGACTCAGACACTGCCACCGAAAGCCTCAGGACCCTGCCAGGCCTGGGCTGCCCGGGGCTGCTGCTCTTGTCTGTGCTCTCCCATAGGCAAAGGGGGTGAGTTACCCCAAGTGTGAGCTGTGCTGCTGGAAGTGACCCCGCAGGGATGCAAAGCTGTCACTGCTCCATGGAGCCTCTGTGTGTCCATCCTGGTGCCTCTGGGGGCTGCAGAGCTGGGGCAGGAGCTGTGCTGTGGGGCACAGGGGCACAGGGGCGGGTTTGGAGAGCTGCTGGCTGTTCCTAAGGATGCCCAGCAGCACCAGCAGCAGTTTTACACTGACCGGGAGTAAACATTCCAGGGCAGAGCCAGTCGGAGCCGTGAGGATGTGCCAGTCCTGTCCCCTCAGGGGACATTCCCAGGCTGTTTGCTCAGGCAGCAGCTGAGGCTGTGTTGGCCCAACCAAACAAACCCCTGGCTCCAGGCCAGAGCTCGGCACAAGCCCACCCACCCCACTGCGAATCTCTGCAGTGTCCCCATGCCCTGCAGCAGTGTCCCCATGTACCCATGCCCTGCAGCAATGCCCCGTGTCCTGCAGAAGTGTCCTCATGCCCTGCAGCAGTGTCCTCATGCCCTGCAGCAGTGTCCCCACACCCTGCAGCACTGTCCCCACACCCTGCAGCAGTGTCCCCATGCCCTGCAGCAGAGTCCTCATGTCCTGCAGCAGTGTCCCCATGCCCTGTAGCAGTGTCCCCACACCCTGCAGCAGTGTCCCCACACCCTGCAGCAGTGTCCCCATGCCCTGCAGCAGTGTCCCCACACCCTGCAGCAGTGTCCCCATGCCCTGCAGCAGAGTCCCCATGTCCTGCAGCAGTGTCCCCGTGCCCTGCAGCAGTGTCCCCACACCCTGCAGCAGTGTCCCCATGCCCTGCAGCAGTGTCCCCATGTCCTGCAGCAGTGTCCCTGTGCCCTGCAGCAGTGTCCCCACACCCTGCAGCAGTGTCCCCATGCCCTGCAGCAGTGTCCCCGTGCCCTGCAGCAGTGTCCCCACACCCTGCAGCAGTGTCCCCATGCCCTGCAGCAGTGTCCTCATGTCCTGCAGCAGTGTCCCCACGCTCTGGGGCAATGTCCCCATGCCCTGCAGCAGTGTCCCCACGCTCTGGGGCAATGTCCCCACGCCTTGCAGCAGTGTCCCCATTGTCCCCATGCCCTGCAGCAGTGTCCCCGTGCCCTGCAGCAGTGTCCCTGCAGTGGGTGGGCAGCACGCCTGGGCTGCAGTCAGGCTCTGACCACGCAGAGGGATATCTGAAGCAGGACCCTGCTGCCTGCAGAGCAGAACTCAGCCCCCCAGTGCCATGTGGGACCCGTCCATCCCGAGTGGTGCCCCGTGGGGTTTGCTGCCCTCAGCCCTGGCAGGGGTTTCCCCAGGGCTGTCCCCTGTGGGGCAGGACACCGTGCCCACCACAGCACCACCCGTGTTCAGTGAGGCTCTCACTGGGACATTGCCTCCCAGGAATGATGTCCAAGCTTCCCAGTCAGCCCCAGGTGTTTAGGAAGCCATCCCTGCACAGTCCTGTCCCTTCCAGGCTCCCCAGCACACTCCTTGGCTCTCCAGAGGTCATTATTGAGACTACTCCAGCCAATATTATCCATGAACAAATTAATTGATTATATTAATTACTAAATCATTATCAAATCACTTTATTTCTCCCAGTTGGTCTGGGATATCCTGTGGAGGCTGAGGTGGAATGCAGGGACTGAGCCTGGCTGACCTGAAGCCCCTTGGGCCACTGAAGAACAGACAGAAGGTACTCAGGACCACTCTGGACTGGAGGAAAAAGCATGCTCAAAGCCTCCCTGATCAGCAGGTGCCTCTGAGACCCAGGAAGCTGTGTCCCTCCATAGAACACTGCCTGGGAGACTGAGCCCACCCCTGTGCCCCCTCCTCTGCAGGGGTGGGTGCTGGACCCCTCTCCCTGTGCTCTGCGCAGGCTCCAGCCTTCCCTGAAGGTCACCTGGAGACATTTCCACCCAGAATTCTCCTGACAGCTTCTTCCAACACACTGCAGCTGAGCTACCACACTTTTACCATGGATCTGCAGGTCCCCAAGGCCTCCTGTGCCTCTCACCCACCGGAGGGGGCCACTTTGGGGCTGCTGGTGACTCCAAACTGCGAAGAGCTGTGGCCTTGGGGCCCTCGGTGAAGGTGAAACAGGTCACAGCAATGGCCATGGGCCTTGCTGCACTGAGGAGCAGAGCAGCCTCATGTCCTGCCCTCACTCCTGGCACTGGTGGGGCGAGGGATGGGGCAAATGAGCTGAGAGAGGCCATAATCGAGTGAGAAAAGTTTCCTTTCCAGTGTCTTGTTGAATTTTAGGGTTTGAATAAGGGCTCTCCCTGAACAGGCAGGGACATCAGAGGCGTCTTCAAAAGGGGAAAAATAGATATCACCTGCTGTTATGTTATGAGAAAAAATGATGGAGCCCAAAGGCTCCTAATGCTCCCTCTGGCCACTTCAAAGCCTCTGAGTGGCACTGCCATTATCCACCCAGCAGGAGAAGCATCACCTCTGCCTCCCAGTTTCCCCAGCTGAGTCTTCCAGAGCCAGGGAAGCTCCAGGGGGTGATCCCAGGTGGGCATTCCTGCGGCTGATCCCTGCAGCAGGAGGTGGTAGGCACAGCTGGCCGAGCATGGGCCTCCCTTGGCCCAGCACGAAAGGCTCGAATGCTCTGCAGTCACAGAAATGATTTCTGGGGTTTTTCCCACAATTCTGAAGCACTTGAGAGATTTTCAACTGCAAATCACAATCATATTAAGGACCGTTTTTCATCAGCACCTGCACAGGCTGGTTTGGAGTCTCACAGTGCCTGCACCAACGGGCAGCCTGCGAGAACGTACCCTGCAATTTTGGCATCTGGCGTTCAGGAGTACAGTAAATATTTAAAGCCATTAGGCTGAGGTTTCCAAAGGACTCTAAAGAGATTGATTTCCCCAAACCCCTGTGACTGCAAATGGAAATTTCGTGCCAGCTTCCTTTCAGCCAGAATTTCCCAGAGTCTAAATGTGGATCCGGGCTGTGCTGGAGGAAGTGGGGACTCGCAGTTCCCTGCGAGGTGCCGTGCCCAGATCCCTCTGCTCTCAGCGGTGGCTGCGGCACATGGGGTGTGACAGGGACGCGCTGTTCTGCTCAGACACGCCAGGCTGGAGCTTCTCCTGCCATGCCGGGTGGCTGATCAGGTTTTCCTGCTTGGCTCCTTCCATGCATCAGCATCTCCTGTTTTTTCTGACTGTTTTTTCAGGGTAAAATCTGGTGTCTCCAGCCAAGCTCACAGTGCTGGGATCTGCTCAAGGCTCCATCTCTGGCTCGTGCTCACAGGGGCTCCGGCTGGGAGGATGTGCTTGGCAGGTGGGATTAGGGAACAACCCCCAGGGTCAGTCCAGGCTGGGGATGAGCAGCTGGAGCTGCCCTGGGAGAAGGACCTGGGGGTGGTGTGGGTCAGAGCTGGACCTGCCCCAGCCCTGAGCCCCCCGAGCCCTGGGCTGAGCCCCAGCGTGGGCAGCAGGGGAGGGGAATTGTGCCCCTGTGCCCCTCAGGTGAGACCCCACCTGCAGAGCTGCCCCAACCTGGCCACCCATCCAACCCGGCCTTGGATGCTTCCAGGGATGGGGCAGCCAGAGTTTCTCTGGGCACCCTGTGCCAGTTCCTGGACTCTCTCCAGCAGCTCCAGGTCCTTCCTGTGCTGGGCCCAGGGCTGGGGCAGCTCTGCAGGTGGGATCACACTCCTTCACCTCCTCAGGTGCTGGGGCAGAATTCCTGTGATCAGGAAAATGGAGCAGAAAGGAGGTGCTGAATCTGTCAGGGCAAGGCCACGGGCAGCTCCCTGTTCCAGCCCCAGCCCCCGCAGCCACTCCTGTCACAGGCTCGGCAGTGCTTCCCCATCTCAGCCCTGCAACACTAAACCAGGCTCTGCTGAGCTTGCCCGAGGCCAAGCTGTGCTCATGAGGAGTCGCACGCCACAAGAGGCAAAGCCTGGAATGAGGGCAGAGAGCACTGTCCCCAAACCCTGTCACGGAGCATCGGAACAGCGCCGGCTCCGCAGGAAGATTGGGCAGGATGAAGAGAAGTAACATAATGATGTCAATGCAAATTTGGGCTGAAATGATGTGAGTGAAATCCCCAAAGATGTGATGCCAAGAAAAATAAAACCCAGCAGAATGCCAGAAAACCAAATTACAACAAATAACATGGAGGGAGGGTGGGGGAGAAAAGAAAAGGACTGGTGGAACAGGCAGAAGAAAACACAGGCAAGGGGCAGAGGCATCAAACTAGGTGGTGCAAATGCCACAGCCAGCCAGTGGCAGTGAAAAAAAATACCAGGGAAGATGGTGGGTGATGTGAGACAGGACCAGGCAGAGATGGGGCTGTGGGGATGGGCAAGAGGCTGGGAGTGACCTCAAACCAAACAGGACTGAAGGACAGGGGGACACTCACTCAAGGAGCAGCAGGTGAAGTGCAGAGCCACATCCTGCTGGGCACAGCAGCTCCCTGAGGTGGACGGACCCGTGCCAAGGATGGGATGAGTGCTGGGGACAAGGACCTGGCTCCCTGTCCGCTGGGCACTGGGACTCCCAGGAAAGGGCTGGAGATGTGCTTTGCCACGGGGTGCCAAACAGAGCCCCCACCTCACCGCAGCCATCCAAGGAAGCTCAGCCACCCCCTCTGCAGCTGGGGAAACTGAGGCACGGGAAGGGCAGGCAGCAGGGCCTTTGGGTGCCGGTGGACATTTCCCTCCCTGTCCCTGCTGGGGGCTGCCTCCTTCCCCCGCAGGTGTTTTCCAGTGGCTCCTGCCCCGGCACAGCCAGGCACAGGGTGGGACTCTTGGGGCTGTCCCGTGCAGTCAGGAGTTGGACTCGCTGACCCTTGTGAGTCCCTTCCAACTCAGATATTCTATGATTCCCTGAGCCCACGTTCTCCCAACCCTGCTGTCATCCATGGCCAGGATGGGCCTGGAAGCATCACCCAGATGCCACCCTAAGGCCACTGTCCTGTCCCTGCCACTCCACTCCCAAGTCTCTCCTCTAAACCCCCACTTGCCCTGTACTGCAACCAAAGAGCAAATTATAGAGCAGATCTTGATTTCTGCACTTGGCCTGGTGAAAGGCTGGAGGTCGGGCAGCGCTGAGAAATGGGAAGGGCAGCTGGAGCCAGGCCCTCCCTCCCCCAGCACCAAGCCCTCGGTGCTGAATTCGTGCTGCATTCGTACCCTGAACGGAGCTGCAGAGACAACAGCAACCCTGGGACATTCAGTACATGAACAACTTTAAAATATCAGTATTGTGGAAGGAAAATCTCTGTCATTTCACTGCAGTGCTTTTCCATCAACACCACGCTGCCTGCCCTGTCTGTGTGTGGGCAGGGAATGTGTGGGACAGGGGTACAGGCAGGGAGGGACGTGCAGGGAAGGGGTGATGTGCAGGCAGGGAGGGATCATGGAAGATCCTGAGTTGGAAGGGACCCCAAGGATCATCCAGTCCAAGCCCTGGTCCTGCACAGACACCCCAATAATGCCACCCTCTGCCTGGGGGTGTTGTCCAAATGCCCCTGGAGCTGTGGCAGCCTCCGGGCCGTGCCCATTCCCTGGGGAGCCTGGGCAGTGCCCAGCCGCACAGGCAGGAGCGAGCAGAGGGTGCACAGGTAGGGCCAGGCTGTTTGAGTGTGACCAGGGCAGCCAGGAGGGCCATGGCTTCATCTTCCAACAGCTTCGTCCAACCTTTCATGTTTGGATTTACGCTGAGTTATTTTTGCTCTGTCACCCTGCAGTGGGATGGGGAGAAACTCTCACCTCCCCTGGCGAGAAGAATTTGGGCTTTGGTGAAGCCCTGGCTCAAAGCCACAGATCTATCAGTTTTCCTTTTAATTTCACCTAGAAATCTTTTCTCTTGAAGGCTGAGTGACAGCAGGAAAGCTGAGAAGTCACCTGGGAGGGATCTGAATAGGGATAAAGCCCAAGGGAAGCCTCACCTCCTGTCCATGTTCTTGCTATGGCTCTGTTCCTGAGGACTCAGCATCAAGGACCAAACCCACCCTGTCCCCACCCCGTCCCCTGCTTCTTGACCTCCTTGCAGTGGGGACACACTCAAAATAATGCCACCCCAGCCATTTGTCATGCAGGGAACATCACCCTGCAGTGGGATTCATCCCTCCTCTGTAAATAACTCCTTCCTGCAACTTCAGTTGGAGGATTATTTATATCTGGCATAAATCTCCCCCAGCAGGAGAGTGATGGGAGGCCACAGTGATCTGGAGGATGCCTCGGGGTGGGGGATGTTTCCTCTGCAGGGAGATGTGAGGGAGTGACTCTGGGCTGGAAACCCCTGGGCCCGCCCTGGGCTCCTGGATCACAGGCTCTGGGGCTGAGCCTGCCTGGGATCAAGGCTCTAAAGGAAAAGCCAGGCTTCCCAGAGCTCCAGACCCAGCCTAAAGGGAGATTTGGGAGCTGGCAGCTCAGCCCTGCTCTGGCTTGAACATGTTTAGGTGTGATGAAGGGTCCCTCCAGCACTGGCACTGCCAGGTCCCACTCCACGGGCAGTTCGGGGGCTGCTCCTGGGGTCACTGCTGGCATTTGGAGCCAGGGCCACCTTCTCATGCCAGGGAGTTTCATCCTCACGGATCCCTGGCACCCAAATGCATCTCTTTAGGAGCCCATAGAGGATGTAGCTGTTACAGCAGCCAGGGAGGGCTCCGGTGGGGCAGCATTTAACCGCAAGAAATTACTTCCCTTCCCTTTAAATGCTGCACCTTGAAGCTTTTGAACACCGGTGGCTTCTGCAAATTAAAAAAAAAAAAGCTGGAGAAATTGAATAGATATTTAAACACCAAGAAGCCCATTCAGCCTCTCACAAACATGAGTACCCTGGGGCAGTTTCTCGGTGAGCAATTTGCGTTTGGTTCCGAGGAGCACGGACATGTGGTACCAAACCCATCCTCTCTCTGCTTATCCCCGCTGTGACCGCAGTGTTCACAGCCTCCCTGCAGACCAGCCTGCTCCATGGCCCATTAAAGCCTTTAATCAGCCACCTCGGCCGCAGCTGGAATGCAAACAAACCCCACCAAGGGGCTGGGGGTAGCCGGCGCCAGGATTTCGGGAATAAATCCTGCCTTCTCGGGGGTCGCAGCAGTGTCTCGATGCCCCCGGGGGCTTCTCTGTCTCTGCAGGAGGGGATGAAGCTGATGCCCAAGGGAGGACATGTCCTGTGTGGAGCTGTGCTGGGGTCAGGTATGGAAGGGGCCATGGACAGGCTCCTTCCCGGGGAGGGAGCCCTGTGGAGCAGGGCTTGGATGTGTCCCACCCATGCCAGCTGGTTGGGATGGAGGTCGGGCAGGAGCAGGAGGGGTGCTGGGTCTGCCCGTCTCCTGGTTCCCAGCTCCCAGCTGGAGAGTGCTGGCTCAGGCTGGCAGGGATGGGACCCACCCAAACCCTGCCCAAGCTCCTGGCGTGGGGAAAGCAGGAGCTCGACCCTGTTTGTCACCTGGGACAAGTGGGAGCAGCGTGGCCAAGCCCAGTCCAAGCTCAGCTGCACTCATCCCCAGCCCAGAGCCCAGCAGAGCTGCAGGGAGCAGGAAAGCAGCTCCCGGAGATGATTTACACCCGATTCACACGGTGATGCTGCCCGGATCCTCTGCCCCAGAGCAGCGGAGTAACCAGACGTGTGACGCTGCCCACCTGCGGGCACAGCCCTGCTCCAGCTCGGCTCTGGCTGCCTCTAATCACCCTCGGTGCTGAAGGATTAACAGCAGCAATCTTGTTCCCAGCCACCCTCCAGATGATACAACATAATAAGACATATAACAGCCCCTTGGAAAAGAGAAAGTTATAGTTCCCACAGCAACTGTAACTCAGCCATATTACACACACATATATATATATTAAGGCATAAATTTAACAACACATATTTTAATGCAAAATACCAGCGATGCACAAGGGGACAAATAACAGTGGTTGAGGGATCCATAACGTTTGGCTTTCCCTGCTTCCCACTGCTGGAATCTCACCAGCAGCAGCACGGGGAGGAAGATGGATCCATCCCACTTGTGGCCCTCTTCCACCTGCTCCCGGTTTTGGCAGGGACATGCCCAGGGACAGGCACAGACACCCCCATCCATGCTCCTCTGGGCTGCCCACGTGCACAGACATGGCACAGTGCATGGAAAAGGTGCACAGTGCATGGAAAAGTGCACAGTGTAATGGCACATCCCACGGGACGCCATGGAACACGCATGGATGCAGCAGGGATTTCTTCTGCTGCTCATCAGGCTGAATGCAGAATGAGATCCTTTCGACAGAGTTCTGGGTTGGGGTTTTTTGTTTGGTTTTTTTTGCAACTATCAGCTGGAATTGCACAACAGAGATATAATTCTCGATTACATTTTATGAAATGGCTCAAACCCGTGTCGTTTCAGCTCATTTTGTCAGGCAGCTCCTGGCCGCCGGCAGCAAGGCATGCGCGGTGCTGGCCCTGCCCGTGCCAGGCTGCTCCGGATGGCTGGAAAACCTTGGGTGGTTCCTGCCTCTCCTTGCAGACAGGGGTGCCCTCCTCTGCTCCCCCCAAACGGAGCTGTACAGCCAGAGAGATGCATCCTGCGATGCCACAGCTGCTTGTCCTCCCAGCCACCCAAAATCCATCCTGGAGGAAATATTTTCAGCTGGGGCAAGAGGGGGACTAATGCATGGCAGGGTCCTGATGTGGCACGGCTGTGCCCAGGGGGTGCTGAGGAGGTGGGAGCAGTCTCGTTAGATACCTTCCCCTCATCCTGGGGGGACAAGGGATTTAAGGGGTTTGCACTGAGCTCCTTGCTTTGTGCCTCCCCAGCCCTGCCCTGTGGCCAGGGTGCCCAGGTTTGTGCTTTATTGTGCTCTACCGGAGCTGGGCTGTGGCAAGGCTGGCTCTGCTCACCTTCCACAGGTACCTGGGTCTGCACCCCGGGGTGGCTCTGCTGCTCCAAGGAGCAGGAAGGCTCCTGCTTGCCGCATTTTAAGCTCGACACGGCTTTATATCATCTCGGTATCGAGGTGAGGAGCTGAGCTATCAATGAGAGGAGCTGAGCTGCGGTTATGGCCGATGCTGCCTGGCAGTCTGTGCTACAAGCACCTACATTTGCACTTCAATTAGTTTGCTTAATTGCATCGTCCCCTCTCTGGTTGCGTTGTGGGGAGGGCTGGTCTGGGCAGTGCCGCTCTGCTGGCTGCCCTGGTCCCTCTCCCTTCTCCTCCCCGGGAGGCAGAGCTGGGATCGTGGCAAGTCTGAATTGCACTGCCTGGTAGAGAAATGCATAGATCTGTATGTATGTATGTGCAGTGTTTACAAAGCAATCCCAGCTAATCTCTCTATCCAGGCAGGGCTCTAGGATGTCCTTTCAGCAGGGATTTGTGGAGTTTGGTAGTTATTTCCTAAGAATGCATTACCCGGGGTTTCGGATGAATAATGTAGGTCCTTGTTCTGCAACTCACTTACAAATGTCGAACCTTAAACCACTGAAGTCAATGGATCTACTTGTGCACTTAAAGTTAGGCACAGGCTTAAGTGTGGCAGTAAATCAGGGCTGCACAGCCTGCCCTGGTCCTGCTGGTGGGGGCTGCTGATGGAAATGGCAAATGGTATTAGAATTACAGGGTGGTTGGGGTTGAAGAGGACCCTGAATCTCATCTCATTCCAACCCCTGCCATGGCAGGGACACCTTCCACCACCAAGGGTGCTCCAAGCCCTGTCCAGCCTGGCCTTGGACACTGCCAGGGATCCAGGGGCAGCCACAGCTGCTCTGGGCACCTCTGCCAGGGCCTGCTCACCCTCACAGGGAGGAATTTCTTCCATACATCTAATCTAAATGCCCCTTCTTTAAGTTTTAACCAATTCACCCTTGTTCTGTCACTCCAGTTCCTGATAAATCGTCCTATGGCTTCCCTGTAGCCCCTTCAGATGCTGGAAGATGCTGTGAGGACTCCACACAGCCTTCTCCAGATGAACAGACCCAGCCCTCCCAGCCTTTGTAGGGGAGGTGTTCTAATCCTCTGCTCATCCTGGAGCCTCCTCTGGACTCTCTCCAGCAGCTCCAGCTCCTTCCTGTGCTGGGCCCAGGGCTGGGGCAGCTCTGCAGGTGGGGTCTCACCTGAGGGGCACAGGGGCACAATTCCCCTCCCCTGCTGCCCACGCTGGGGCTCAGCCCAGGGCTCGGGGGGTTCAGGGCTGGGGCAGGTCCAGCTCTGACCCACACCACCCCCAAGTCCTTCTCCCAGAGCAGCTCTAGCTGCTCATCCCCAGCCTGGACTGACCCTGGGGGGTGCTCCCTAATCCCACCTGCCAAGCACATCCTCCCAGCCGGAGCCCCTGTGAGCACGAGCCAGAGATGGAGCCTTGAGCAGATCCCAGCACTATGAGCTTGGCTGGAGACACCAGATTTTACCCTCAGTCACAAAAAAAAAAAAAAAAAAAGGAGATGGAAGATGCATGGAAGGAGCCAAGCAGGAAAACCTGATCAGACATCCTGCATTGCAGGAGAAGCTCCCTACAGGTGTGTTTGGGATTGCTCTGAGCCAGCTTTATGACGTTGCCCTTTCTTTTGTTGAACTTCATGAAGTTTGCATGGTCCCACCTCTCACATCCCTCCTCTCCAGTGTGTGACTGCACCTCACAGCTCCAACTGCACCTCACAGCTCCGACTGCAGCACCCAGCTGCAGCTCCAACTCCACACCCAGCTCCAGCTCCACACCCAGCTCCAGCTCCAGCCCCACACCCAGCTCCAGCCCCAGCCCCAGCTCCAGCTCCACACCCAGCTCCAGCTCCACACCCTGATCCAGCCCCACACCCAGCTCCAGCTCCAGCCCCATACCCAGCTCCAGCTCCACACCCAGCTCCACCTCCGGCTCCAGCCCCATACCCAGCTCCAGCTCCACAGCCAGCTCCAATTTCACACCCAGCTCCCTCTCTCCGGCGGAGTTTCCCTGGGGAGCGTCTGCTCTGGGCACTGAGACCAGCCGTGGTGGGGACAGCAGCAAACCCACGTGTGTGTGGCTCCCTCCACGTCCTCAGCGGATCCAGGACAACTATGCCGGGCACAGCCCAGAGCGCTGCTGGGCACGGGGCTGTGCTTTGGAGTCCTGGGGGTTCATTTTAAACCCCGCTGTGAGGGGAAGGAGTCCCCCACTCCCAGGAGGGGATGGATACGGGTGCTGAGCGCCCTTCCAGAGCAGTGGGGCTGACCTGAGGGTTTGCTGCTGCGGGAAGAGGACAGGGAAGGTTGAGCACAAAGCTGGGGCTGGCAGTGCCAGCTGCCCTGGGCCAGGAGCTGCTCTGGGACCTGGGCACTGCTACTCCTCTGCCACGGACGAGATGGGGCTCTCTGGGAAAGGTTTTGGTGTCGGAGCTGGGCTGACGTGCTGCAGAGCCCTTCGGAAAAGTGTGCTGGAATAAAATCCCACCTCTGCTCCCTGCAAAGCCCCAAGGTGAGGGTGCCCTGGCAGGCGGGCACCCCCTGACCACTGCTGGCCCCACTTTGGCAAGTGCTGGAGGAGGAGATTGCTGGGCTCTCTCCACTGTGTCCGGAGCCATCCCAGCCACCAGGAGCTGCACCCTGAGCTGGATAAATGGGAGGTGCAATAGGACCTCCCTTGGATGTTCCTGGCTCGGTGCCCTCGGCGGATCGGGGCTGCGGCTCTGCCCGTCAGCGGCAGCATGACGTGAAATCCTTCAGCCTTGCCAAGTGCCTTTTTTACAAATTATTATTCTTTTTTGGCTCCAGTGTGTGCAGCGTGTGTGCTGCCGAAGGGGTGGCACCGGCAGAGGGACCCTCCGGAGCAGGAGGGACCCATCCCGGAGCACAGCCCACGGGCACACAGCAGAGGCGGTGTTTCAGCGGAGGTCTAATTAGCAGATCTAATTAGCCCCGATTTCCTTGTCACCTGCCGGTCTCCGCTCCTGCTCAGGCTGCATTGCAGAGCTAAATCATCAATGCGGCCGTACGGGCCGGGGATCCCTCCCGCTGACAGCACCTCGGGCTGGCACAGCCCTCCTCACCCTCCGCTTGCAGGGACAGGGACACGGACACGGACACGGACACGGGCGGGCGCGGGGGGGGGAGCGGCGGCGAGGGACAGCAGAGCTAATTAAATTCCTCCCGAATCCCTCTGGCTGGCAGGGAACTTCTCCGAGGGGAATCGGGAGTCATGGTAGAGTAGAAAAATGAGGGCACGGGGTAGAGGGGCAATAAAGCATAAAATCACAGCTGGGCAAAAAAAGGAGAGAAAGCACTTGCAAGCTGTGAGCTTTGCTCTGCTTTTCCCTTCCCTAGGAGGGCCTGGGAAGGGTCACAGCCAGCCCATCCCTTCTGGCACAGCTGGTCCCATTCAAGAAGCAAGACCCAAAGTCATGTCTTTGCCTCAGACCTGACGGGAAGTTGGGACAAGCAGGATGGTGGTTGGGATGCCCTGTGGACAGCGCAGAGTGGGAGGAAGCAAAGGCGAGCTCAAAGTGCAGACACCATGGCTGTTCTGGTGAAGAGGGAGTCACAGACACATCCGTGCCCCCTTGGAGAGGTGGGGAAGCTCTGGCAGCAGCTCTGGGAGCCTGCTGGCAAAAGTCTTCCTCCCCATGGGCGCTCTCTGGAGAGACTTGTGCTTCCCATGATTGCTTGGACAAATTCTTGTGCGCGAGCCAGCAGCTCTCCTCTTGTCTCTTGTAATTACTGTCCCAGCGTTCTCCTTGAGAGACACCATCTGCTACTCCTCCATCACCAGTCATCTCCTCATCTCCCGGGCGCAGCCCTTTCCCCGGAGAGCTCGGCTGATCGCGCTGATGGTGCAGCTCCCCAGGTCCCGCGCTGCTCGTTAAGCTCAATCACATCAAGGCAGCTGCTCCATCACCTGATGCCCCACCACGGGCTCGGGGGGCTCTGCTGGCCCCCCCGCCTCCCCCAGGACACGCTGGCCAATGAATGAACAGCCAGGCTGGGGCTGCTGTGGCCAGTGGGAGCTGTGACCCCCTAAACCCCTGTCCCTGTCTCTCCGTGTCTGGCACAGCTGCTCAGCAAACCCCAGGAGCCTGTGGCAGTCAGCAGCGGCTGGGCTATTCCCGGGGAGCAGGGGCTGGGGAGAACGGGCAGCCTGGGGTGGGCACACGCGGACCAGCTCAGTGCACGGTGGCTGAGGTGACACCGAGGTGACACTGGCCGTGTTTGGAGCTGTAACAGCTGAAACGAGCACTTTCTGGGTCAGAAACAAGATGCATTTCAGAGAGCTCTGGGGCTCCCAGGAGCAGCCGGGCCGGGCTCCGAGGCGAGGCAGCGGCGCGGGGGAAGCGACAGCGCTCGGCTGCACCGTGTGCCCGGTGCTATCAGTCTCCTGCTTTTAATCAACAGCAAATGAGTCTCCGGGGGCCTATTCTCTCACGGCAGCACACCAGAAACTTTCATTGAAGTCAATAGAAGTTACTCACACCCTTAGGCACAAGTTCGTGGTCCTGGGAAGTTGCTAGGGAGCTGTGATTTATGCCGCGTGTCGCAGGCTCGACCACAGCCAGCGCCTGCCTCTTGGTATAATTCACAACTAAATGTACATTTATATAAAAAATACAGTAAAACCATCACATTTTATTAGGGGAGGGCGCACGATAAATTTTTACGTCGAAGCTTCCAGCAGCCAGAGATGAAAAGCGTCTTCAGGAAAATCACTGCCATGGAGACAGGTTTGCATCCTGCCGTATCAGGCGGCTCGTTTGTATTTTTAAGACATCTCATTAGAGCGTTAAATGATCTGTAAAAGGTAAAACAGCATTTTTCTCAGTGGCTCTGGTGATGGCCAGGCTTCGAGCCCCCACGGAGCAGGGGGTGGTGGGCAGGGGATCCAATGAGCCCACTGAGGCTCGCTGTGCCCCCAGCCCCATCCCCAGCCTGTCCCCAGAGCCAGGCAAGAGCACTCATTTATTCATGCTGGCAGACGTCCTCCTAAAAGCCTCAATAAAACTGACTTTCTTTCTGCTAACCAAAATTATTGTCTACAAAAATAACCGTGCACCCCGTGCAGAATGTCTCCAAAGCTGGAGCTGTGTGTTTACATCCCCGTGCCTCGGTGAGCCGGGGCCAGGCTCCTCCAGCCAGCTCGCCTCTGGCTCTGCACTGGCATGGAAGAGTTCTCCGTGCTGGCTCCCCGCGGGCAGTGTCCAGCCCTCGGGGCTGGGAAATCCTGCTCCTGGCTGCGGCTCCTGCGCTCCCCCAGCCCTGCTGTCCCCGCTTCCCATCCCGGAGCTGGCGCGGGCTCCCCTCGTGGCAGCGTCTGCTCGTCCATCTGCGAGGCTCCGGCACGGGCTCCGAGCTGCCCTTCTGCTCCAGCTCCTGCTCTGCCCTCCCAAATCCCTCACCACGGCGCTGTGAGGCGATGGAATGCTGCAAATGAATGATTTTAGAGACGACCAAGCACCTACGATCAGAAATTCTTTCATTGTTCCGAGGCCAGAAATAAAAGCTGCACCTGAAATCGTGGAAGTGTTTCAGCACAGCAGCTCAGGTTTCAAACTGCTGCAGAGCTGGCACGGAGGGTCTCAGCTTTTACAAGCATGAAGGAAGAAATAAAATGGTCAGGACAGCAAGAGATGAGTGATTTTGCAGACATTTGTCCCTTCCCTTGGCAGTGTTTCAAGGACATCTGGCACCACCTGGATGGGAGCAGCTCAGTGAGTGCAGCAGCTCTGTGGAGGAGCTGGGGGACCTTCTGTAGCACTGAGGGGATGTGACTGCAGCAGGGATCAGCCTCGGAGCAAGGAAACCCTTCGCAATGAGCCCCAAAAGCTCCCGTGCATCCCAGTCCAGAGCTGCTCCATTCCCAGCACCCTGGGGCCACCGACAGGAACCAGCAGGGCTGGGCCAGGAGAGGGGTGGGGAGGGCCCGGCCTGCAGAGCTCTGGGATGGCTCTGTCATCCTCCCCAGCTCCCAGCAGCAGGAGGGAAATTCCCAGGAAGCTTCCAATTCATTCCTTCCTAAGAAGGCTGGGTTTTACAAATGAGCAGCTCTGGGTGTACCTAATGGGAGCCTCCCAAACCCAGCCAAGGCTGGATGTAAAATAAAGGTGTGCTTTGTTTCACACATATTATCTTTTTTTTTTTTTTTTAGTAATTCACAAAAAATTATCCCCATCCCTACACAAGGACCTGCAGACTTTCTGAAGTGCTCAATATTTTTTATGAAGTGTTTCTAACCTTTTTTTCTTTTTTTTCTTTTGTGAACAAAAGCTTGGCAGGGGAGCAGCTTACCTGCTCATAAATCAGCAGGCAAATTAAAGAGGTTGTACAGTCTTTTTTTTTTTTCTTTTTTTTATTACATTTTACACAGCTCATGCTTCTAGAATATTTGGGGCTGGTAGTGCTGCAGTGGTGCTCCAGAAAGGGAAATTTGGGCCGAGCAGCACTTGACTGTGCCCAAATGGACCCCATCACTTGGGTCTCTGCTTTTCCAACAGGGAAAGGAGCAGTCCTGCTGCTGAAGTGCTGAGTGAGGAAGCCTAGGAGCTTGTACAAGGGCAGGATCATTGGTTATGTGGCCTGGATCCTACGTTTTTCCCCTGCCTTTTGCTCCCAGGCTCCGTGACTCTTGGCCAGGCCAGGAGCAGCCTTTGCCCTCCAAAGCGCAGTTGGCACTGCCCATTGCAAACACCATTAACCGGAATTTTAGCCTCTCATTAAAAAGGAGGAGGAGGCTGGGAAAGGGAACCTCAATTAAGCGAGGTGAAAGTTAAAACATCAAGAAAAGCTTTTAATTGAAGCGCAGCCCTGCAGGGAAATGCAAAGTCGCTTGTTTGGCAGCCTTACAGATGGTGGGAATGTCACACTTTGGAGAAAGGAGAGGGAAAATGGGAGCTGGGGTGGTCAGGAGCTTTGAAGAAGTAGGACGTGCACAAAAGGGATGAGAGGGAAGGGAGGAAGCGCTGCTGCCTGGTGGCTGCTGGCAGCCTGACTCCCAGGGACAGCCCCATCGCTGGCACCGCCATCCCTGGGGTACAGCAGCATTCCTTGGAACCACCCACCTCAGCCAGCACAGGGAGGGCCCATGTACCCCACTGAGTGTGTGCAACTCCCCAGGCTATGGGAAAGTTTCCCCTTAAAATGTTAAGGGAAAATGCAGTTTCCTATTAATCATATCCCATGTGGCAGCCCCAGTCAATTTGTTGTGCCTGCCTGAATGCTGCCTTGGCAGCAGGGACCCGAGGGAACAAGACCCTACAGCTCTTCTCTTCCTATTTTCATTTGACTTTTTTAAACTTCTCCTCTCCTTTTTCCCTGTTCTAGTTGCATTTTGTTGCTGCCCTGTTCTGTCCCTGGGGGCTGTCCCGAGTAAGGTGACACATCCAGCAGTGGTGTTTTCCACAGAAATATCTTCCCTGTCTTTAGTTTATGACCAGGAGGAACAATCCAAGGAAGGTCTGGATCCTCCCTCCACATCCACCCTAGAAGCTCCTCCCCTTTGCAAACGGGGTGGGAATAGCTTGGCTGGATTTTGGTGAGCTCAGATTTTTGCTCGCAAGGTTTCACCTCAAATCATTCCTGGTGGGCTCTCAGCTTTCACTCCTTGACATCCCAGATCCCTGATTGCTGCTCCCAGGAGATGTCACCCTCTGCAGGAGTGTGAGGTATGGTTCAACCCCAGCTTAATCAGTCTCAAGAACATAAATACTCCCAGAGGGAAGAGTTATGGCTGTGAAGGTCCTGCGGCTCTGGAGCTTCCCTGAGGTTTTCTCTCAGCTCCAAATTAGTGGGAAGCATCAGCTGCCATTCCAGTGAGAAAGATGTTTCTCTGAAGGGCACCTCACAACAAGGAGGTGGAAAGCTTGGAGCTGCTGGAATGGAGGGGGATGTTCCCTTTGGCCGTGCTGATGCCCAGGGCTGGGTTTTCATTCATATCCTTTAGAACTGGTTTGCAGGCAGGAGTGTGATAAAAACAGGATGTTAGACCAATGTGATCCTGTACTGAGAACCAAGAGATCAGTGGAGAATTGGGAAGAATAACACTGAAATCACAGAAATCTCAGGGCAGGCTGGGAGCCAATTCAATACCAGATTGGTGGCAAGTCAAGCTTTAAGTCATCTTTTCTCCTAAAAGCCTTTTCTAGGTTTCATGTTCATCAAATTAAGGGAGGAAACTCCATATCTGACCAGAACTAACCAGTCTGGCCCAGATCTGCAGTTCTGGCTGGCACACACAGTGAGATGCTGAGGAACAGTCTCCTCCCTTTGGGGAGCTATTAGCAACAATTATTCAGTGAGTAGATTGAAACAAGGAATAAACTTGAGAAACTTCAGTGCTTGTTGGCTGATCACAGGGAAAATGAAGAGAAAGAACTCAGTGCCTGAATTATTTGTGATGAGTTAATTACGCTGGGAAAGGATGATGGAAGACAGAACAGCAGTCAAAATTCTCTGCCTTTTCCCACCTACACAGTTTTCTCAGATCCACTCAAAATTAATGTGGAGTTCAATATCAGACCCTCTCAAGTGCTGGGTGAGTCTGAGCCTAAGCATTTTTTGATTTACTACTCTGTCCAGTAGTACTGTGCTATGGTGTTTTGGATGTCTCCAAGATGTAAATCAGGTGGGAAGTGAAAGGTTCTGATAATCCAATCCCTGCTTCTGCACAGGAGGAGACAGCCCTCCCTGGATCACCCTAAGCACTGCAAGATAGGACAGAGCTTCCACCTGGTTAGACCAGCCTAGAAATAACACCGTCCTACAAAACCAGAGAGCAAAGTGCAAAGCCCAGGAGCTGGTGGGAGGGGAAGATGAGGCACAAAGACCCTGAGCTGAGAACTCTTGGGGACATTTGGGGTTGGGAGATGTGAGGCCAAGAGGAGCATCTCCCACCAGGGCTGAGCTTGGTGACCCTCCCACAGCCCTGGGCAGGTTTGTCCATTCTCAGTCCCTCAGGACTGGCACTGGGGGAAGGCCCTTCCCAGATACCTGCAGGATTTACACAGCTCTAATTTTCTACCCCACTAAAAATTGCAGATCTCCGGGAAAGCTGCTTTCCCACGAGACTTCCCACGGAATCCTGCACATCCCAGGGGGCTGCAGAGCACCCAGCAAGCTCCAGGGTGTGTAGGCTAAGCTAAATCCAGTAGCACATGGGGTATTCCCCATGGGAAGTGCATTACCTGCTCGTGTGCACACAGCAGCTACACTTGGAGCAGCAATGAAAACCCTGGTGGGATCAGCAAACCTTTAATTAATGTCAATTTTGCAGAAAATAGTGGATGTCCAAAACGACCCTGTGACGAATCGAGGCGTGCTCTCTTACTCTGTTTTCTTTAATCACATGCATCAGGATTTATGGAGACATCCAGGCTGTTTTCTAAGCTTTAGGAGGCTCGTTTTATTACAAATCCATGGATTTTTTATGCATTTGGTAATGGATTTCTGATGAAATTTTGAAACTGGAGAGAAGCCACTAGCAGTGACTCTTCAGGGCATTGCTCTTGGCACCTAAAGAAGGAAAAAAATGGAGAGAGGAAAACTTAATGAAAATATGTATTTGTATAAACAATCAATGAAGATCGTGTTTGTGTGTTAAACAACCACCTTGAAATTGGTCTGTCTCAAAGGACTGAGCAATTGCAGACTACCTTAGCATGAATGATTTATGACATTCATGAACTTGGCAACTACATCAGTTTTCCTAAACCTGGCAGCAAACACCACCTGCATATTAAGTGAAGATTTATGATTTATAAAACTCACCTCATTATGCAGAGGAACATGAATTGTCTTATGTGTGCAGTCTATAACTCCTGGGACAGATGAAAAGGCAGCTATGACACACAATTTATGTGTTCTTGCTGCTGAGGTGGTGAGGGAAAAGCAGGGAGAATAACTTGGGCTTTGAGCTGGGTGCCTTCAAAGCTGTCCACATCCCTCTCCCTCCCCCCAGGATGATGCTGTGGCTAAAATTGCCTGTTCTCTTAGAGGAATAAAAAAGCCAAACCCTTGCAAAGATGACTGGTGGAGGTCATTTGAATCAATACTCTAAATGATGCCCTTCCTCGAAAAAACACCAGGATTGGAAGCATCTGAGGGGCCTCTGTGGAAATCACACGCTTGGTGTTGACCTCTGCTCGTATTTTTCCCCACCTTGTCCTTTCCTGATCTTTCTCACCCAAGGACACACATTCCTGGCTTCAAGGAGTGGAGACCTTTGGTCTGGAAGAGGCCACACTGTGGCTCAGGCTAGGGATGGAGCTCACGGCCCCCAGCAAGGAGTGAAGCACCCACATGAGCCCTGGGTACAGCTGGATTCCCTCACTGCAGGTCAGGAGAGCATTTGAAAGGCAGCAAAACACACAGGGCTGATGGACTGAAAAATGAGTGACATGATCCAAGGAGAAAACACCCAAGGGCAGAATTCACCCCAATCTACTGCATGGGTTTGAGTGAAACGTGGTTTGTGTGTCCTTGTTCCTTCATTTGCTTTAACAATACACCCAGAGAGCAGATGTGGGTACAGTTTGATGGGCAGTGCTGTGGGGGCTGTCAGAGGGCCCTGGAGCTGTCTGGAGAGTGCTGAGAGGAGGAAAATCCCAGCCCAGGGCTTCCCTTCATGCCCAGGGCACCACAGGACATGGACTCCTTCTTTTTGCTGGCTTGACTGGGGCTCCCACAGACTGGACAGGGGTGTCTGTGCTGTCCCCAGGCTCGTGGAGGGTCCTCACAGTGACATCATTGCTTGGGGCCAAGGTGGCCCCACCCACCTCAGGCTGCTCCTGGACCTGGCTGGGTGTCACAGGCAGGACAAGGGGTGCAGCAGGGCCCCAGGCTGTCACACAGCAGGGCAGCATCACGGAGGGGTGTGACCCTGCCAGGCAGCTCCTTCCCCACAGCCTCACCAGAGGGAGGGGAGAGACCTGGGAGCAGCAGTTCAGACACAGCCCCTGAGCTGTCCCTCAGCCCTGCAGCCACTTGCTAATGACACCCAGGGGCTTTGGCTTCTCCTGCAGGAGAAAAATGTGCGTGAAGCCTTTGGGTCTGTAATTGGCTGCAGCACTATTTAAATTCATTAAAAGCTGTTTCCGTGCCTGGTCCAGCTGCTTGTGCCCACCCTGGGCTGCCTTTGGCAGTGCAAGGAACTGGCTTGGGGAAGGGAGATTCCATCGGTCCTGGTCCCCAGAGCCCACCAGCCAAGCACCCCCCGCCCCCATCTAAGCAGGGACTGCAGGAGCTCCTGGAATTCAAGGTGTGGAAGTCTTGGATGTGTCCTCCTTCA
Organism: Acanthornis magna; assembly: GCA_036785705.1. NCBI lineage: Eukaryota > Metazoa > Chordata > Aves > Passeriformes > Acanthizidae > Acanthornis > Acanthornis magna. The sequence goes on from JAWUZG010000168.1 coordinate 740,376, forward strand.
GCAATGAAGGGGTTGGCTTGTGCCAAATGCACTATGGCTTGGTCAAGCCAGAAATCTCAGGAGGTGAAGAGCTGAGGCTGGAGGCAGTCAGGATGTTCCTCCTGCTGCTGTTTGGGGGGACACAATTCATTGTTTATTTTCTGCAATAAAAACCTGCACTGAGACTCTTCAAAATATATGTTGGTGCTACTGGAGAGGAGGGAGCTGGGAATGTGAATGATTTTGTTTTCCTCCCTCATTGTGTTATTGCCAAGGTAGCAGAGAAGGAGAATTTCTTCTGTCTGAGCACAAATCAGGAATTCTTCTCCTACAAATGTTGCCCTTTTGTTCATACCTGTTTCGTGAGGCTGATTCCAAAATGAAATTATTGTAACTGTACATATTAAATAAATCACAGGCTCTACCTGGACCACGTGTGTTGGCAACAGCTGATCCAACAGGAGCTCTCTGGCCTTTCTCTCCTGGCTCTGTATTCAGACAGGCAGCACAAAGCAAAGTGCGTTTGCACAGAGGAGCTGATGAGGCTCCTGGCATTGAGGCTTCCAAAGGGAAGGACAGGTACTGAGGAATAACAAAGGGAAGAGCAGGTATGTATCAATGGAGTGGTTCCTATTGTTTCCAGAATAAAAAGCTGCATTCTTCCTCAAAAGACAAAGACACCAGCTTGGGAGTTTTGCTTCCTCTGAGCTGCTCGGGAGTGGGAAGTGCTGGTTCTTGCTGGTGGTAGAAACTCAGAGAGCAGCTTAAAGCAGCACAGGTCAGAGGATAGTGGGAATGGGCACTGTGAGGAACCAGCTTAGAGGGGAAGGTGTGGGGACACAGTGACAAACCCTTGGAGGCCTGGAGGAGGGAGCACGGAGCATTTTGCATTCTCACAGTTGTAAATTTGGTGATTCTGCAAGTACCAGAGAGGGCAGAAAGAGTGAGAGGACAGGAGACCAGCAGGGAGGGAGAGATTTGTGCAGCAGAGCCACATGATCCTTCCAAAGCCACTTGATAAGGGGAAAGTTGGGGAAGCAGAAACAGGGGAATGTTTGGGTCTCACGCTGGGATGTTGCAGGATATGTAGGAGAGTGGATGAGTCTACTCTGAGAGACCAGGCCAGAGCAGAGGGCTGTGCTGTGCTGTGCTGTGCTGTGCTGTGCTGTGCTGTACTGTGCTGTGCTGTGCTGTGCTGTGCTGGAAAACCCCTCCATGGGCCAGGGAAAGTGGATTCAGCCCAGGCCAGCAAGAAGCAGAGGGAGACTTGGGCCAATGCACAGCCCCTTGACAGAGGGGTCCCCAGGGCCTTCCCCTGCCTGTGAGGTTGAGCCCTGTCAGCCTTCCCACCATGGCACAGCTTGGCTGTGGGTGACCTTCAAGGTGGTCTGTCCTCTCAGCAGGGCTGGGACCAACCTTCAGAGCGTTCCCAAAACCACTGTCTTTGTACCTCAGCTGCTTTAGATCAGGGATAAAAAATTTGCAGAGCATTTGGAAGTTTTCGTTTGTACTGCACTAATTGCTCTCATTATTATGATTCCTGGAGGCACCTCGGGTCCTTATTAAGGCAGTTGCAGTCATGGAGGGGTGAGATGTGGTTTGTGCTCCCTCTGGTCTCCTGCACCCTCAGTGAGTGACAGGGCTCTGCCATTTGCCCTGTAGGAAGGGCTGGTGAGCTGCTGGCAGACACAGGCAGCCTCAAAACTGCCTTCTTGCTGCCTTGCTGCTTCTGGGCTGCTTTCTGATTTATGTTGTGATGCTCTCCAGGCTGATGCTTGTTGTCAGCCCCAGTGGAATCATGGGGGTGAAACCAGGGAAGCCTGGAAGGACGGTGTGGGGTGACCACCCCAAGCCCTCATGTTCCTGTGATTCCCCTGAGACGATTACTTAGCCAAGCACCTGACTGGGGCACATGAACAATTCAATACCTGAGTCAAATGCCTGCATCCCTCCCACCCCTGCAATGGGCTTATTTTGGCCCTGCTGCCCCTTCCCACTGCTCCTGTCCCTGGCAGCCCCCATCTCCCCCAGTCAGCCCCCACTGAGGCTTGGAGGATAACCCTGGATTCCAACGCTGCTCAACCCTCCCGCGCACAGAGCGTGTGGGGTGGCTGTGATTCAGCCTGACTCAGGGTGCAGCCTGATGTCGTGCTGTGTTTGATCCATCACTGCTTTTCCCATTACCTTCCACCCCAGTGAGCAGGAAAGCAGCTGAAGTGCGGCTGTTTTGGCAGCTGCCTCGACGAGCCTTTTCACACCCGGTCACCTGAAGTCAGGCCGGCATCACTCAGGGTAACTTCAATGCGTGTGGGAGCCAGAGAGCAGGAGCTGCCCTCAAATCCCTGCCTGTGGGGAACAAGGAAGGCGGAGGAGTTAATGTGGAGCTCCCTGCAGGCCTTGAAGCACTGCCAGCAGCCCTGGCCTGCCTTGGCACTTCTAGATGCCTCTGATGGGCTGCTTCCATGGAAAACTGTGGGTAACTCCTTGCATTTTTGTCATTTCCACTGACATCCTTCTGAGGCAGATGCCTACGGAACTGACAAATGCAGCCAAATGGTTGGAGGTTTTGTAGGGACAGAGTTATGGCCCCGCTCTGCTCCTACAAATGCTCCGCTGCTGATCCCCATGGGAGCAGGGATGGGACATCCACGTGGAACTCTGCCTTTTCACCTGTCCCAGGGCTGCCGCTCTGCAAAAGCAGCCTCTACAGTGCTTCAAAGCAGCCTCGTGTCTGGCAACAGTTAATGGGGAGGAAATTAATTGGGTTCCCACAGGGCTGTGCCTGTGCCACCATGCCTGTGTCATGCTGCAGGCAGGTGGTGTCTGGTCCCTCCTGTGGACTGTCAAAAAGGAATCACCTTGCCCTGCAGTCCCCTCCCTGCCAGCTTTTCCCCTTTCCCCACGAAGGCTCAAGGGCAGGGAAGGGCAGGCTCAGGAGCTGATCCTGCCCACTGCAGAGCATCCTCTGGGTCACCTGAAGGCAGCAAGTGAGTGGCAGCTCTGGGGCTCCTGCAGGGGTGCTGGGGGTACTGCCACCAAGGGGTATGGCCGTGTGCTTTGCCAGCACTGTGGGCTGTGTAGCACAATTTGGGGAGCAGAAGGGAACACAAGGCAGGCCCCTCCTGAGGGATCAGCGTGTGTGGGCAGAGTTGCACAGGACATTGCAAATGGTGCAGTTCAATGTGACACCTGAGGGCAACCTGAAGCCCAAATTGAGCAGAAGGTGAACTTGTTGCACTTCAGGAGCGGAGGCTGAAGGTGTGTGCTGGCCTTTCACTGAGGGCTCAGAGGGACCTGGAACATGGACACACTTTGGGCACTGACCTGAAGTCAGCCAGACCCCAAGGTGCTGTGCCCAGGGCTGCTGCAGGTCACATCTCACTTAGAAGCAGCCACAGGGGGATTTTATGACCTTCAGAGCAGAATTTCCTTTTACTCCCCTCTTTTCCCCCTCTCCAGACTGCTGAAACGTTTGCCTGTTGCTCCATGGGCAGCTGTGTGAGCTGCTCCCGCCATGGACACGGCTCTGAGGGGACACCGGCCCTGCTCCCCTCGGAGGGGAAGGACAGCAGAGCTCCCAGAGCCGCCTCCCAGGGTGTCCACATTTTAATCGCTGCCTTGCCAAGAGCTGGGAGTTGTCAGTGCCGGGAATGATGCTGTCACTCTCCCGGCATGTGATTCCGAGCAGGCTGGAAGCAGCGTTAGCACGGCCGGCTGCTGCCCCTTCCTGGCGGCAGGAGGGGCAGGCACGGGCACCCTCCTGCGAGACTGGAGGTGGCCCATGCAGGACTCGGATTTACATAAGCAGAGATGCCCGAGGGATGAGGTCAGGCTGTTGTGACCCACGGAGGGCACTCCGGTGATCCTGGGTGAGCGCTAATCCTGCCCAGTTACAGCACCTGGGACTGACTGGCTGGAGATGGATCCTGACCCTATGGAATGAACGTGCTCAGGCAGGGCCAGACCTGGAGCAGGGATTACAGCTCTGGTGTCCCCAACATAAGGACATGGAACTGCTGGAGCAAGCCCTGAGGAGGCCACCAAGTTACTAAGGGGAGCACCTCCCCCTGTGGAGCCAGGCTGGGAGAGTTGGATCTGCTCAGCCTGGAGAAGAGAAGGTTATGTGGAGACCTCCCAGTGCCTTCCAGTGTCTGAAAGGACTTACAAGGAAGCTGAAGAGGGATTCTGCATCAGGAATTATAGTGATAGGATAAGGAGTTATGGGTACAAACAAAGAGGGGAAACTTACGTTATATATTAGGAAGAAGTCTTTTACTGGGAGGGTAGTGAGACACTGGAACAAGTTGTCCAGGAAGGTTGTGGATGCCCCATTCCTGGAAGTGTTCAAAGCCAGGCTGGAGAACGCCTTGAACAACCTGGTCTGGTGGGAGGTGTCCCTGCCAATGGCAGTGGGGTTGGGATGAGATGTTCTTTAAGGTCCATTTGAACCTTTAACATACTATGATTCTGTAATTCCCTGTCCTACCAACGCAGGGCCAGCCCAGTGCCACATCCCAAAACCAACCACAGGGGAAGCAGCAGCCACAGCCCACACGGGTGTCTCTGGAGAGCCAGTGTGGGGTGGGATGATGAGCTCCATGTGTCACCCAGGAGTCTCTGACAAACCCAAAGGCCAGTTTTGTGTAGTAGGAGCATGTGCCAGGGGAGCGTCAGTGCTGAGCTCCAGGCTTTCGGTTTGCAGGTGTTGGGCTGAATGGGAAATGGCATTAAAAAGACCCACCTGGGGAGGAGATGAGGATGCACTCCGTTAGAGAGGCCTGTTATGTGCCAAAGTGGCACAGCCCTGTTCCTGGTGTGCCTCTGGCTCTGCTGGGGACTGTGTGTGTGGGCTGGGGGTCTGCACTGGCTACCCCGGGGCTCACCCCCTGCTGCAGGGAAAGGCCTCACTGAGGGCCCTGACCCAGGTTCCTTGGGCTTGTTTCAGTCAAAGCACAGAACCACCAAGGTTTGAAAAGATCATCCAGTCCAACCATCCACCCAGCAGTACCTCTGTAACTCCTAAACCACTAAACCATCACCCAGTGCCAGATCCAGACACCTCTGGGACACCTCCAGGGATGGGGCCTCCACCACCTCCCTGGGCAGCCCCTGCCGATGCCTGAGCAATCTTCCAGTGAAAAAATTCTTCTCGATGTCTAATCCAAATCTCCTCTGTCTCAGCTTAAGGCCATTTCACAGCATCATAGGATGGGTTAGGCTGGAAGGGCCCCCAGGGCTCATCCGGTGCCACCTCCCTGCTCCAGCAGGGCCAGCCCAGAGCACAGGGCACAGCAGTGTGCCCACACAGCTCTGCAATATCCCCAGCGAGGGACACTCCACAGCCTCTCGGCACAATCTGCTCAGGGCTCGGGCACTGCCCAGGGAAGAAGTTGTGCCTCCTGTGCAGGGGGAGCTCCCTGGGCTCAGTCCCTGCCGTTCCTCTGTGCCATTGCTGGGCCCCGCAGCAGAGCAGAGCCCGGGCCCTGCTCGGAGCCTCCCTGCACACAGCCATGGACAGCCAGGGCTGAGGGCCCCTCTCAGCTGGGGCTCCTCTGGAGCCTGAGCAGCCCCAGCTCCCTCAGCCTTTCCTGGGCACCATGGGCCATGCTCCAGGCCCTTCCTCAGCTGCGCAGCCTCCGCTGGCCCCGCTCCAGGAGTTCCTGTCCCTGCTGTGCTCAGGAGCCTAGAGCTGGGCACAGCACTCCAGAGGTGCCTCCAGGGCTGGCACAGGGGCATGATCCCCTCATCCATCCAGGGAGTTGTTTCATTGAGGAAGGCAATCACATGGGTCAGACATGACTTTCCATTAATGAACCCATGCTGACTATTCCTGATCACACTCTGGGCCACCTCTGTCCCCCCTGGCCACCCGTTCTACACCCCACACCACCCCTGTGCCCCTTCCCCAGCCCCTGCCAGCTCACCTGCCCAGAGCAAAGACCATGTCCCCCCTCTGGGTGCCCTGCACCAGCCCCCTCCCCAGCAGTGCCTGATGTTACTGCTTTGGGGGTGCTACAGCTGCTCTCTCACAGACCAGGGCTTCCCTCCTTCTGCTGTGCCCTGTCCCTGCTGTGCCCTGTCCCTGTGGCAGCCACTGCCCCAGGCCAAACCCTCAGCCCACGGTCTGGAAGGGCCTGTCCTTTATGGCCTGTGAACATCAACATCTGGAGCAGTCCAAGAGAGGCAGGAAGCACAGGAAAGGACATGGGGGGACATGGAATGGGATTTTTGAGCCACAGGGTTATCTCCCATTTCTCGTTTCGCTGCAAGCATCGCCTTCCCACAGCCCCTGCCAGGGTGTCTGAGGGCAGGGACCACACATGGTGCCCACAGGGATCTGGGCCAGCGCTGCCTCGGAGGCATCAGTGGGGTGGTGAATGTCCACGGAAGGGCAGCCAGGCTGGCCAGTGGTTCAAAAGAGGTTGGGAGCACTGCCCAGAGAGCCCAGGGAGGAGGCTCATGTCCCACAGATAAACAATGACCTCCCTGTCCAATGCCATGGCCAGGGCACCCTCCCAACCCCTCTCTGGGTCCCAGACAGGAGGGGGCTCACCCCAGTCACCCACACAGCCATGGCTCAGTGTGGGGAGCAGAGCTCTCCGTGTGCCACTGACATGCCCCGGTGCTGAGGCTTCTGCTGCTCGAGGTGGTTAGACCTGGCCAGCCATGTCAGGAGAGCTCCCTGGACACAGGTACTCCAACTCCCTTTGTGTCTGCAGAATCTTCTCAGGCACATAGCAGAGGCTGTTCCCAGTTGGCATTGCCACAGCATCCTGGGAGCAGTGGGTTGGCATTAGGGCCACAAGGATTCTTTCTGATGTGCCACTTCCCTCTGGGAATGATTCACTGCAGTGGGCTGGCTCCCATTTTGACTTCCAGGCTTTTTCGGACCATGAGCACCTGCAGGGCTGAGCCGCTTCTGCTGCTCCCTGGGGCAGGCAGAGCTCTGACATCACAAACGGGGTGATGCTGACACGAGGCAGGGCCGTGATGTCACACAGCAGTCCTGGCCCCAGCACTGTGACATTGCATGGTGTCCTGGCCCCAGCGCTGTGACATCACACAGTGTCCCTGTATATGCCAGGCCAGTCCCCGCAGCTCCCAGTGCAGTCATGATGGGCCATGCCAGAGCCATGAGCAACAGTGGCTGCCTGCTGGTGTCTACATTGGTCCTGCTGCTGGCCACCGTGGCTATCTGGTGGGCCATTGGCCACTGTGCACCACGGGGGCGGCAGGCATGGACATGGAAGCTGCGATAGCACCACAGGGTCCAGGCCAGGGGCCCATGGAGGAGCCAAGGAGCCCCTGTGGCTTCCAGGGCCTCCAGGCTTCAAGCGGCCCCTGGACAGTGTCCCGATGCTCCCCCAAGCCCCCCGCGCATCCCCTGCAGCTGCGGACCCTGCATGAACATGGCCCAGGAGCTGCAGGAGCTGACGCTGCAGCTGTGGGATCCGGATGGGACATGGGCTCCGCTCTGTTCTGGGATGTGGCAGGCACTGAGGGCAGGGCTGGAGCAGCTGGGGAAGCGAGGCCACCTGCCCTGCTGTGCCTCATCCAGCTGCTCCAGGTGCCTCCATCCCAGCAAAAGGCTGCTGCCACCGAGAATGGCCATCCCTGGGAGAGCCTCCAGCCCTCCGAAGGTGGCATTGCATGGGACAGCAGCCATCCAGGGAGGAACACCAGGCCATCAGAGAGACACCACCGTGCCAGCAGCCTCTATTGCCTCTGATGGCCTCCAACCCTCCAAGATCCTCCCTGCTTCTGACCGCCTCCCTCCTTCCAACAGCCTCCCTCCCTCTGAGAACCTCTCCATTGCTGAGATTCTATGTCCCTCTGAGCAACTTCCAAGAGCGTCCTTTTCTTCTAAGAGCCCCCAGCCCTTCAAGATTCTCTGCCTGAGAAGATCCTTCCTTCCCTCCAGGTTCCTACCTGCCTCCCAGGGCGTCACTCCTGAAAGCCTCAATTCCTCCCAGAGGCTCAGGGAGCCCTGCTGGCCTGCAGACACTGAGGAACCCACGGACAGCTCTCCTTGCTGCCTTGGAGACACAGACCTCAACGACAGTGGCACATCCTAGAGTATTGACAGGGCCAGAGAAAGCCGGGAAGCAGAAACAGGATCCCAACTGGAAACAGACAAGTATCCCCAGGAGCAGGTGGCAGAGGAACAAGTGTCCTGCAGCCACCAGTGTCCACCCCATGGTTCCCAGGACACTGCGGCTGAGCCAGCTGGGAACAGCCCGTGCTTGGTGGCAGAGACGGTCCCCATGAGACCAAAGAGTTTCAGCCGTCTCCAGGAGGCTGCCCCGAGACAGGCTCCAGGCACCAGGCAGGTGCTTCCCATGGCAGGAGAGACCTTCTGAGGAGGATTAGTGTAAATCAATTAGGTTCCCCCAAAGAGCTGTCTGAGTGTTCCTGCTGTTCTGGATTTGACTGGGATAGGTTCCTTTCTCGCCAGGTACTGGCACAGTGCTGGGTTTGGATTCAGGCTGGGAATGCTGTGGATAACAGGTCGGTGCTTTGGTTGCTGCTGAGCAGGGCTTGCCCTCCTCAAGGACTCCACATGGGACAGTCCATGTCCCCTGCTGTGCCCGTGAGGAGGTGACAAGGAGCCGGGAAGGAGCACAGCCAGGACAGCCTGTCTGGGCTGGACAGAGGGACAGAACATCCTGCTGCTTCACTGCACTCGGCTGGGCTCCCATTTTGACTTCCAGGCTTTTTCGGACCATGAGCACCTGCAGGGCTGAGCCGGTTCTGCGGCTCCCTGGGGCAGGCAAAGCTGTGACATCACAAAGGGGTGATGCTGATGCAAGGCAGGGCTGTGATGTCACACAACTGTCCTGGCCCCAGCACTGTGACATCACACAGCGCCCTGGCCCCAGCACTGTGACATTACAGTCATGACTTTCAGCCATCTCCAGGGGGCTGCCCCAAGACAGGCACCGGGCACCAGGCAGGTGTTTCAGGTTCAGTGGGGTCATAAGGGAGTTTGGGAAGTCGCGGAAGGAATTTGGGGAATCCCGAGGAGCTTCTCCCTTCTCCACTCCCTCGCTGCCCTCAGCGCTTTCCCGCCCTTTTCCTTCTCCCACGGCCGCCAGGGGGCGGTCGCTTACGGCGCACGCGCTCCACCCCCCGCTCCGCGCGCCTGCGTCTGATTGGCCGTGCCCTCAGCGAGGCTCCGCCCCCTCCGTCACGCAGCTTTGCCCGGCCGGGAAGGGGGCGTGGTCTACAAGGAAGGGGGCGTGGCTACGGGGTGTGCCGTAGAGACCCTGTCCGTGGCAGGGGAAACCTGAGGAGGATTAGTGTAAATCAATTAGGTTCCCCCAAAGAGTGTTCTTACTCTTCTGGATTTGACTGGGATAGGTTCCTTTCTCGCCAGGTACTGGCACAGTGCTGGGTTTGGATTCAGGCTGGGAATGCTGTGGATAACAGGTCGGTGCTTTGGTTGTTGCTGAGCAGGACTTGCCCTCCTCAAGGACTCTGCATGGGACAGTCCATGTCCCCTGCGGTGCCCGTGAGGAGGTGACAAGGAGCCGGGAGGGAGCACAGCCAGGACAGCCTGTCTGGGCTGGACGGAGGGATATTCCAGCTCACAGAACATCCTGCTGAATCTGGAAACTGGGCAAGCTAGGGACAGGAGAGGTTGATCACTGGTGGGATGTGCTGGGCATGGGGTAGAGTGTCCTGAGCACTTGTGAAAGGAACGAGAGGGGGAATGTACATTAGAAGGGGTCTGTATTAGGCAATTCGAGAAATCTGTACCTCTCAAGTACCTCAGCCAATGGGGAAAGAGTCAGGGAAATGCGGCCGGGAAATTAGGATAAAAAGAGGCTGCGTCCTCTAGCAATTTGAGAGATCCCATGGGAAATGCGCATGACCTCCCCCTTTATTCGAATAAAGTTACAGGACTCCTCTGTCACCTTTTTGGACATAAACCTCTGTGTTTGTGGGTTAATTTTCCTGACAAACTGGGGACTCGTCTGGGGTCCTTCCACCGTCCGGGGGCAGCGGGCAGCGAGCTTCATCTGAGGGCGCACCTCACCCAATTTCGGTGATCAGCTCCCCTTGGTGGTGGCTGACACCGAGTAATTGATTGGGTCCCCGGGACTGCCCAGGAGACAGACAAGTCGTGGACCAGTGGGGTTCGTGAAGAGTCCTCAGGGAAGGACCACTGAAAATCTCACCGGTGAGTACAACAGGATCTTCGGGGAGTAAACCTGGGAGGGCACCCATGGAGGGTAGCAAAAATAAAGCTGCGAAGGGGTCCCAGCAAAAGGGATGACATTTCCATAATACCCCCAGAGAGTCCTTTAGGAAGAATGCTGAGACGTATTACACATTCCACCAGAGGTAACTAAGGAAAACCTGAGAGGGCCCCCATGGAGGGTAGCACAGGTAAAGCCAGAAAGGCAGTCCCAGCAAAAGGGATGATGATCGCAAAATATAAGGACATGGACGCCCAAGGGGACAGTAAGGGAAAGTTGAGAAAGGGTCTCAACAATCCATGCCTGGGGGGGGTAGGGGGCACAACAAGGGCAGTCAAGAAGTGGTCTTGGCAACAGGCAATGGACAAATGGTGTTAGTATGTTGGGAAAATATTAGCTGAAGGGGAGTGTGCAGAAATATGGTTATGGTTAAGGCAAGGAGTGGCATGACCGGAAGCATGGCCTGGGGTCCTGTGGGGAGGTGCGGAGCCAGGCCAGGGCTGTGGGACAGCTGCAGGCTCAGCACCGGGCGGTCCCTGACCCTGCCACCCCCCGGGGCAGGGGCAGCAGTGGCCCCCTGGCCTCCATGAGGCTGCAAGGTGCCCTGGTCACCTGTGGTGCTGCCAGCTGTGCCCGCCGGGAGGACCAGAGGGGGGGCTGCGTTCAGACACTGCAGAAGGAATATCTGGACAATGCGTATTGTACATAGAAGGATTAGGATTGTCTATTAAGGATTTTGTTTGGGTCTCTGGAGAAATGAATGCTTTTGAAATGTGAGAGAATGAGCACCCACAGGCAGTAGCAGGGGAGCTAGAGGAAGGGCAGAATAAGGCCCTGGATGAACTGGTTAGAGATATAGAGCAAGTGTATATGAGAAGGGGTGAGGAAAAGGTGAAGGCAAAGGTGATGGCAGAGTTATTACAGCCCCAGAGGAAGAAACTGCAGAGCCCAAGGGGCCCCTGGGATAGAGGGGACAGGGCCAGCCACCAAGACATGGCAAAGGCATTCCGTCCTTTGCAAGTGAGCGCCAACTGAAGGGGAGTTGGGAAGGGATCAATGTGCTGTCTGCAGGGCAGAGGGACACTGGAAGCAGGAATGTCCGCAGAAACAGCTGGATCCTCAGGAGGAGGAAGACCAGCGATTAATAGAAATGAATTGTTAGGGATGTCAGGGGCTCCCATTATAGCAGGGACCCATTACACAGGAACCCTTGATAACTTTTTAGGTGGGCCTGGATCAAGAGGAGATGTGTTTCCTAGTAGACACAGGGGCCTCGATCCACTTTGAATTTTATGCCTGGGGGGGGTATAATTGTCAAAAAGATCTTTAATTATTCAAGGGGTGAGTGGAAAGGATGAGCAAGTGCATTTTATTCAACCACTATTAGTAAATGTGGGGGATAGGTTTGAAATGCATGAATTTCTGTTTGTTCCTAATTGTGATTGTAATTTACTGAGAAAAGATTTGATGGCTAAAGTGGGAATGCAAATTAGTGTTGTGAAGAATGATACAGAGGCTAACACTGTGGTGTCTTTGTGCAAAATGTCTGAGAAGGACTATGCTGCAGTAAACCCAGAATTGTGGGCAGCCCCAGGAAAATACAGAAAATTAGATATGGAGCCTCTCCAAATTACTTTGAAGCAACCAGGACAAGTGGTGTCTAAAAAGCAATACCCTATTTCAAGGGAGGGGAGGAAAGGGTTATAGCCTGTCACTGAGTCCCTGCTAAAGGCAGGGCTTTTGGAGCGAGGCATGTCCCCCTGTAACACTCCTGTCCTGCCCGTTAAGAAACCAGGTGGAACCTACAGAATGGTGCAGGATTTAAGGATAATAAATGAAATTGTCAAACCAAGGCATCCCACAGTTCCGGATCCCTATACCATCCTGAATCAGATCCCCTCTTCACATCAGCATTATTCATTGGATTTGAAGGATGCTTTCTAGGAGTGTCCAATTACAGGGGACAGTAAACAGTATTTCAGCTTTGAGTGGGAACAGGAGGAAGGAGGGAAAATGGTAAAACAACAATTGACATGGATAGTCCTCCCACAGTATATAGAGTCACCAGTTTTGTTTGGACAAGCCTTGCAGAAAATATTAAGAGAGTTTACTCCACCCTCAGGACTTAGGTTGTTGCAATATGTGGATGATTTGCTTTTATCAGGGGAGCAGGAAAAAGTGGTTGAAGAGGCTACTGTGAAGCTGCTTAATTTTCTTGCTAAAAAGGGGCTTAGAGTGTCTGAAAAGACACTACAGTTATCTCTACAGCTGGTAGAGAAAGAAGTTAAATATTTGGGACACATTTTGACTTGAGGTTTACAGTGTATTGATCCAGAAAGAACACAAGGAATTTTACAAGTACCATTACCCCAGACTGAAAAAAGAGTTACAGCAGTTTTTAGGGGTGGTGGGGTACTGCAGAGCATGGATTGAGGATTTTTCTGTTGTAACCCAACCTTTATATGACTTTTTAACCCAAAGCAGTCCTAACATGGTATGGATGCCAGAAGGGGAGCAAAGATTTAGAAAATTAAAAGGCAAATTGATTAATGCCCCAGTCTTAGCTCTTCCAGACTCAGAAAAAGAATTTGAGTTATATGTGGATGTGAAACAGAGCCATGCTAAAGGAATTTTGATACAGAACACAGGGGAACATGGCAGCCTGTTGCTTATTTTTCTAAGCTGTTAGACCCAGTGGCCAGGGGTTGGCCACACTGTCTGCAGAATTGTGCAGCCACGGCTTTAATGGTAACTGAGGCCTGAAAAATGACAACAGGAGGATATCTGATTGTTAAAGTTTCACATCAAGTTAAAGCTTTGTTAACCAAAAGAGCCTCTAAGTGGATGACAGTGCTCATTATTACGGTATGAATCTTGTTTAATGGAATAGGAAGACTTATATTTGAGAAGCCTCCTGTTTGAATAGCCCTGAAGAAGGGGCCAGGAAGAAATCCGTGACTGCATTCAAGCGATAGATCTCCAGACCCAGGCTAGGGAAGATTTGTGAGACACTCCCTGGCCTGAGGGAGAAAATGTGTTTATTGATGGGTCTTCAAGGGTGGTAGAAGGGAAGCAAGTTACAAGATATGCTATCATTAAGGGAAGGGAATTAGAGGAAGGGGGGAGGTTGCCACCCACACGGTCAGCTCAAACAGCAGTATGCATTTGTGAGAGCCTGGGAATTATATCGGGACAAGTTAGTGAATATTTTTACTGAGTCTCAGTATGCATATGGGGTGATACATGCATTTAGAAAACTATGAGAAGAAAGAGGTTTACTGACCTGCAGGGGAAAACGTTAGCTCATGTCATTTCTCACCTATTGGAGGTGGTGAATTTACCAAAAGGGGTGGCAATAAATACACGTTAGGGGACACCAGGCAGGGTGGAGGAAGCAATAGGTAATCAACTGGCTGACGAAGAGGCTCAGAAATCTGCACTGTTGCAGAAATCTCTAAGATCCTCCCTTTGCTCCCATTAGCCCCACCACTGCCAGAGAAACTGTCTTTTCCACCAGAGGAGCTTGAGATAATTAAAAAGGAAAGAGAGGATACTTGGTTTACAAGGTATGGTAAGCAGTGGATACCAAAAGCTCTAGCCTTACAAACACTAAAACAACTCAATGAAGGGAGTCATTGGGGCTCTCAAAGATTGGCAAAAGCCTTCCTCAAAATGTATGTTGCTGTGGGTCTTTTTGATCTGGCAAAACCAGCTATTGAAGGTTGCTTGATTTGTGCTAAAGCCAGTAATGAAGTTACAAAGAAAATTGCCAGGGGAGGGAGGCCTTAGGCTGTATGTCCCTTCCGAACATGCCAGGTGGATTTTACTGAAATGCCCCTAGTGGCATTTATATCTTATGGTAAATGTCAGCTAAATGTCAGCTAAAATATCTTATGGTAATGTCAGCTAACAGGGTGGCCAGAAGCATTCCCAACTGTTTCAGCAACTACAGGATCTGTTGTTAAGATATTTTTGGAACAAACAATTCCAAGAGATGGGATTGTGGAAGCAATGGACTCAGACAGGGGAACTCATTTCACAGGAAAGATCCTTCAAGGAGTTATGACTGCTTTAGGAATGCAATGGAAACTCTATACCCCCTGGCACCCCCAGAGTTCCGGTCAGGTAGAAAGAATGATTGGGGAAGTAAACAAATACCTTTGGAAGCTGCTAAGAGGAACTAAGATGCCATGGGATTTTGCCATTGGCTTTGGCAAGAATAAGGGCCAGATCCAGGGGAGATATTCAATTATCTCCCTTTGAATTGATGATTGGAATTCCTTACCCTTGTAATTCTCAACCTAGTGGGGGTAGAAATAAGTGATGTATATCTAAAACAATATATGGCAAAGATACTGTCTCTTGTGAAATCTCTTCAACAGGAAGCTCAGCTGGCACAGACCCTGCCTTTGGACTTTGCCGTTTATAACATTCAGCCAAGAGTGAAAGAGTGGAAAGAAGCACCACTGGTGGCAAAGTGGCATGGACCTTTCCAGGTGATACTGACCACAGAAACAGCCGTCAGGACAGCTGACCACAGGTGGACCCATCACACTCGGGTCAAGGCCTCTAAAGCCCCAGAGATCTAAACATCTCAGCTGGAGAAAGATGGGAAGCTGTGACTGACACTCCGCGGGAGTGGACCGGAGCAGCAGCCAGTGTGTCGACATCGGGGGAAGCCTCGTGTGCCTACCCACAGACTGTCTGCTGAAATAGTCTGTGTGGGCATCCCTCCTCTCGGATCTCCAGTCACTGCGGAGGGGCTCATACTTGCTGTCTTTGTTTTATGTTAAGTGGTTTCGGTGCCTTCACTCACCGCAAGTGGTGCAGAAGATAACATGAAAGTTAGATTAGGTGATTAGATTACACCATTAGAATGTTTCTCTTAATGATCTTACCTTTATATTGTCAGTTAGGTTTGGGTCAGATGTGAGAGAATTGGGTTTTTTTTAATCCTAGGAGAAGAAGTAGCAAAAACCTTTAACCTTACAGTTGTTCTTTTTGCTACCACAAGTTCAAGGAAATCAGAGGAATCAAGGTATATGATTAGATTATGTATTAGCAGAAGAAGGGGGAGTGTGTGGAAAACTAAATTACTCAAACTGCTGTTTGCAAAAAGATGATAATAAAAAAGTGGTGAAACAAATAACAAAGAGAATAAGAAAGTTAGCTCATGCACCAGTCCAAACATGGAAAGGATGGGAATGGGACATGTTTTTGTAGTTGC
Source organism: Acanthornis magna (assembly GCA_036785705.1). NCBI lineage: Eukaryota > Metazoa > Chordata > Aves > Passeriformes > Acanthizidae > Acanthornis > Acanthornis magna. Next base: position 755,784 of record JAWUZG010000168.1, read on the forward strand.
CTGATGCACTGTGGGTTAAACGAATGCTCTTTTTCCTCTTATGTGCTACAGCAACTCTAATCTGTTTGCCATGCATGATCCCTTGCTTAGCGCAGCTCATTCAGCATGTGATCAAGGGGATGCAGGTAGTAGCCATCCCTACTGACCCAGAAATGGCTACAAAAGGACAGAAAATCATGTCACTGCAAATAATTGCAAAATCAAAAGACCCAAGAAGAGAAAATTAGGTCAACGATAACTAAGGTTTGTAAAGACAATTATTGAGAAGATGAGAGATTAAAAGGAACGAGAGGGAGATGTCTTTACAAACAAATGTGAGGCCTGCTGGTGGATAAGGCCAGATACTGATAGGTGAAAGAAGCAATGGGAGGAACCATAAATTCCATAGGAATTCCATTAATTGACACAGACTGTTACTCACCCAAGGCTGTGCTAAATGTCTGGACTTAGAGAAAAGGGACAGAGGTACAAAGAAAAAAAAAGGGGGGGAGGAATGCACATTAGAAGGGGGTCTGTATTAGGCAATTTGGGAAGCCTGAACCTCTCAAGTACCTCAGCCAATGGGGAAAGAGTCAGGGAAATGCAGCCAGGAAATTAGGATAAAAAGAGGTTGCGTCCTCTAACAGTTTGAGAGACCCCATGGAAAATGCCCATGACTTCTCCCTTTATTCAAATAAAGTTACAGGACTTCTCTGTCTCCTTTTTGGACATAAACCTCTTGTGTTTGTGGATTAATTTTCCTGACACTTGTGTTGGGCATTACTGCCCTGTCCTGGGCTTTGGTCCTCTGGCTCATTTCTCCCCTTCTTGTTCTTCTTCCTTCTTCTTGTTTGTTTTCACCTTCCTGGTTTTCTTCTCCTCCTTCTTCTTCTTCCAGTTCTTATTCTCAATCTTCCTTCCTCTTTTTCTTTCTTTTTTTCCCCTGTTCTTTGTTTTTATTTTCTCATTTCCCTTTTTTTTCCTTTTAAATTTTTTTCTTTTTTTCTTTTTCTTAGTTTTTTTTAGATTTTTTCCTCTTTTTCTGTAGCACTAAATCAGGGTGTTGATGGTTCTCTGGTTCTGTTCCCCACAGGCAGCCCATGAACACAGCACAGAGTCCGCATGGGCGTAGGACAAGTCCTTGTTCTCCGCTTCTGTCCCTCTCCCACTCCCCACTGCCCTCAGCTCCGTGTCCAGCTTTGCAAACCCACAACCTGACATTTTGCTCCAAAGGTGCCAGGCAGGGGTTTTGGGAGTGCCATGGCTCAGGGAGCACCTGCCAGTTCTGCCTCCAGGACAGCCCCAAAGGGGATCAGCTGGAAATGCAGCCATGGTGTGACACTAAAGCCATTTCCTTGTTCCTTTTAAGAAGTGGCAGCAGGGGCTGCTTCCCTTGTGCCCCCCGAGGTGATGCTCTCCTGGGGATGCTGAGCAGGCACTGACAGCTGGGCACTGTCGGCTTCAAGGCTGTGGCATCTCTCCAGCCCCACTCTGCCTCCCGGGGACATGCCAGCTCTGCCCTGTGCCATCAGCCAGGTCAACCCCCTGCCCCCGGGCTCTGAGCTGTGCTGTGCCAATCCGGAGGGAATTGTGCTCTCTGGACACCAAGCACTGCCACAGCCTGAGCCCCCTGCAGCTTCTGTCCCTTCTGTGCTCCAGCACATCTCCCAGTAAAGCACCAGTGCAGCCGTTCCGGGAGCTGAGCCCAGCTGGGTAGCACAGTCATTCCAGCAGAGCCTGGGCTGGGACTGCCCAAAACTGGGCATTTCTATCCTCAGGGTCACGCTGGGAGGACGCTGTGAAATTCTGAACTGCCTCGTCGGATTTAAGGTCCTATTTCTCCTCTGGCACTGAGCAAGTATAAATTTCAACTCTCACAGGTATTTTTTCCAAGTGCACCTGGTCCCACATTCCTTTCTAATCCTGGGAGCGGTAGGACAGTGGATTACACGTGGTTTAGGAGCGGAGCTGCTGAGATGGAGGTGTCTGTGCCTGATGTGCCGGGACAGTGTGCACTCCAGGTCCCTGCTGTGCCGAAGAGCTCAGAGGTGGACACAGCACACCGGAGGTGCCTCTCAGGACCGAGCTAAGGGACAGGATACCCTCCCTGACCTGCTGGGAATGCTCTCCCTGATGCTCCTAGGATCCCATTGGCCTCCTTTGCCCCAGGACACACGGCTGGGCAGGGACAACTCGCTGTTCCCCAGGACCCCCACGTCCCTCTCTGCAGAGCTGGTTCTGTCCCTTTCCTTTAGTCCCCTCACTGTACTTGGTAGCACGGCCTCGGGGCCGAGCGAGAGCCGTTCCAGCTCCTCCCAATTCCAGCCCGTCCTCATCCCCAGGGCGACCCCGGCCCTTCCCGCCTCCACAAGGCGCATGCGCAGGAAGGGGCGGGCCGCTCCCGTGCCCTTGGCGCATGCGGCGCCCCCGCGCGGGCCGCGCATGCGCAGTGCGCGGCCTGACGCAAGGCCGCTGCAATCGCCCTGCGCTTTATCCTGTCCGACCTTGAGTGCGCGGCTGCCGCAGGACCCGGGCTGTCCCACACCGCGCCGGTGTGTGCCGCGCCGCTTCGGCACCCGTGTCCCGCCCCGGCGCGCGCCAGCTGGCACAGCGAGCTCCGTGTCGGTGTCGGCAAGGCAGCGCGCCGCTGTGTCGCTGGTGCCGGTGTCCGAGCGGCGCAACGAAAGCGAGGGGCGAGATCAGGGACTGCTCGGGACAGCCCGCAGCGGGGGTCCTTCGACGCGTCTCGCCCCCCCGCGGCCCACGTGGGTGGAGGATTCCAGAAGAGCCGCGGCCCCGCGCGCCCCGTCCCCCGCCGCCGCCGCCATGCTGAGCGCGAGCCGCGCCGCCGCGCGCCTGCCCCTGCTGCTGCCGCGCGCCGCGCCCGCGCCGCCCGCGCGCCCCGCGCAGGTCAGGGCCGTGAGGGGACCGGGGGGGCGCGGGGGCCGCTGGGCGGTCTATGGGACATGACGGGGCTGGGGCTGGGCTGGGGGGACATTGAGGGCCCGTGTGGCCTGGGGGTTCCGGGGAAGAGAGACGGGGGCCTGGGGGTGGGACCGTGGGACATTGCAGGGTTGTGGAAGCGGCAAAGGGCGCTGCCAGCAGGGCGCTGCCAGCAGCCGAGTCCCGAGCCCCGCCGGGACGGGCCCGGGCCGCGGCACCTTAGTGCTCGGATTTTATTAAGAGAAGGTTGATGTGGGTGCGGGGTGAAGCGGTTTTGGGGGGTGTAGAAGAGCCTGTTTGACGTGTTTGAGTCTGTTTTCTATTAAGGAGATTTGTAGTAAGGCTGCTCGATTCCTCACTGTCCGTGTGACGGTGATAGGGGGATCGGGCTGAGGAGGGCACGTGGACGCGATTTAGGGACAGGCAGGGACCGCAAATCCCACGGCGCTGTGCTAGCTCTGCTCTGACCGGGCCCTCGCACCCTGAGCCGCCCCTGCACTGTGTATGGCCCTTACGTCTTTAAATATCAGCAAAATAGTTATGTCTCGGCCTAGTTCGTATTAATATATCTTGTTAAAAGTTTATTCTTAAGCAGAAAAACGGATGATGCTTCCAAGAGCTCTCCAGGATGCTGATTTGCATCTTCAAAGGGGTGGCCAAGAGCTTAGCTGAAGTTGTGCAGCAAAATCTCAGCTGCAGGTTCCTCAAGGGATGCAGTTGGTCATTTATTGCTGACCAGGCACAAAGCTCTGAGAAATGGGGTTAATGTTTATCTGCTGCTGCTCAAGGAACACTGAAGGTTCAGTGTTGGCTTACCAGAATGTCTTTTGCCTGGTAACATGCACACAGATTATTCCGTGTAAAGGAAATACATCAATTCTGGTCATAGAAATCAGCGTTATAGCAGATTAATTAGTGCAGTAATTGTGGGGGGTTGTGTCAGTCTGAATCCTTCTCAAATTCTTCATTAGTTTGCAGTTAAGTTTTTTAAGAGGAAGCAGTGTAATATGACAGTGTTGTTTAGACATTGTCTGCCTCTGAATGTCTTGGTGTGAAGACGTTTGATGTTTTAAACTAAATTCTCATTAGAATGTCTCTGTTTTACAGACATTTTGGAATGGCCTCAGCCAAAATGTTCTCAGAGCAGCATCCAGCAGGAAATACGCGTAAGTGTTCCTTGGGGTGTTCATGTTTGGCTGTTGGTGTTTATATTTACTCTCCTCCTGATACCAGAACTGATTATTGGAGCCAGAGATGGAGGAGCAGAGCAAAACCAGCAAAATAAAACTGGAACCTCTGCATGTAACTTTTATCTCTTGTTATTCTCCAGGGGACATTTGAGAATTGCTCTTCCCTCCTTGTAGCACCACCAGCAGTGACCACAAAACGTGGATTGCTGAGATTTGTTTGATTAAAACCAACTAAACAAAAAGTGCCTCAAACATTGGTGGAACAAATTGTTTTACACTGACATGAAATGGATGCTGACTGGATCCATTCCACTGCAGATAAAGTTCATTGCAAACATGGATTTGAATCACTAGTTTTCCCTGTTGCAAGATAATGGGAGAAGGGAGCAATTGGTTGTGTGACTTAGTCAGATGTTTGTGGCTGATGCTGATTCAGGCCATGGTCTGGGAAATTTGTTTGTGTTGGGAAAGCTGGGTCTGTCTGGTACAGAAAACCTGTCTGATTCCAAGATTTATTATTGGAACTGGAGTTAAAGCCCCTGGCAGCCTGGGGACAGGGAAGGTCACATCCCTGGTGATAAATACAGTCCTGCACTGCCTGCAGAATGCCTTTTCCATCCCAGAATGTGGCTTTATTTCCAAGTAAAGCTGTGTTTCAGGGATTCTCTGAGCCTCAAAAGGGGTAATAGACTCTTCCTAGAGAGGAGGTTCAAATTTTTCTTTTGTGAGAACCACTCCTGTTTTCCAGGATTAAGTTCATTTGTTGCTCCTGAGGATCAGAAATGTGGTTTGCTTTGGCTCTGGCCCAAAGCACCCCACACGGACCAAGTGATTTGTCATTGTGGATTCTTCTCCCCATGCTAAACAATGATAAATAAACAGTAAATGCAGTTTATTAGTGTTTTGAGTCCAGGTGAACGTTTTCAAACAAGTTTGAGCACCAAGGTTGCCCAGAGAAGCTGTGGCTGCCCCTGGATCCCTGGCAGTGTCCGAGGCCAGGTTGGACAGGGCTTGGAGCAGCCTGGGACAGTGGAAGGTGTCCCTGCCCATAGCAGGGGGTGGGACTGGATGAGCTTTAAGGTCCCTTCCAACACAAACCATTCTGGGATTCTGTGATCAAAAGTAACCCAAAACAAGTCCTTTCTTCAGGGACAAATTTAGTTATGACTTTGTTTGATATCAAACTCATAAGGGTTGCTGAGAAAATATAAATATGTATGTAGTAAAGATACTCTGGGGAAGAAAAATACTTTATGTGTTTATCTTAACGAGCAAGGGTTTACCTATAACTGATCTGATTGGGAACAGAGGAACAAGCTTAAATTGCAGTGTAAAGAGCTGGAGAACACCTTAGGTCATGATACAGTGTGGATTTATTTCAACATTGAGTGGAAAATCTCTTTGTCCTGTCTTCAAGGCTGAACATTTTTTTCCTATGTAATTTTCCGTTAATGGTAATTTTATTTTTCTCCTGATGTGCTTTCCAGCTCAGAAGCAATTAAAGGTGCCGTTATTGGGATTGACCTGGGTACAACCAACTCCTGCGTGGCCGTTATGGAAGGGAAGCAAGCAAAAGTGAGTAAAACAGGAGTTTTACAAGTGAAATGCCCACACTGGTGTATGGGGGGTGTGTGTGCAGATGTCATGCTGCTCCATTTGTCACCCAGGTGCTGGAGAACTCGGAGGGTGCCCGGACCACGCCATCGGTGGTGGCATTCACGGCCGAGGGCGAGCGCCTGGTGGGGATGCCAGCCAAGCGCCAGGCGGTCACCAACCCCCACAACACCTTCTATGCCACCAAGCGTCTCATCGGGCGCCGCTTCGACGACTCCGAAGTGAAGAAGGACATGTGAGTGAGGGGGACAGTGGCACTGCCAGCACGAGGGCAGCACACTGCCAGGGGGATAGTGTGACCTGCTGTTCTAAAACACAGCCCTGCTTTGGGGGAAGTTGTTTTGCTCTCATCTCTCAAGGTGGCATTGTTTTTATCTGGGGGCCATGCTGTATTTTAGCTGCAGTAGTTGCTGATCACCTTAATGCTTTCAGAGAAGAAAAAAGGCTTGCTGATGCTTGTAGTGCAGATTTTTCTAATTCTTGAGGGCATTTACAATCAAAGTTGTATTATCATACCTCAGGCCTGTGATTACCTGATGTATCTGAGCGAAGCAGAAGCAGCAGAGAACGATACAGTGTATAAGCTCTCTGCGGGGCTGGTGCATGGGCATGAATTCTGTCTGTGCAGCTGAATGTGCATTTGATGACTTAATTCTCTGTTTTTGAGACCTTAAATTAGGGTGTAATACATACTTTTCTCACTTGCTGTCTCAAACACTTATAAAGTTGGTACATATACATTATTTGTATTGTATATATGTTGGCAACAGCAGATTCTCTGATAGGTACTTCAGCAGCTCTGGGTCTGGGGCTGCTGCTAGCAAGTTCAGTGTTCTTTGTTTAGCACTTACACATGTTCATCTGCTGATACTCATTGTGAGGGGTTTGTGCGGCTGGAGAAACTGAGTGTGAATTCTTGTGGCTTTCAGTAAGAATGTCCCGTTTAAGATTGTCCGTGCCTCCAACGGGGACGCCTGGGTAGAGGCTCATGGGAAGCTCTATTCTCCCAGCCAAATCGGTGCCTTTGTCCTAATGAAGATGAAGGAAACTGCAGGTTGGTACAGCTTGGTCTTTGCTGTCTCTGTGCTTTGTACATGGAAGTGCTGCAGTCATAAAGGTGCTTTCTTGGTACTGAGCCCTCATAGAGCAGGGCTGTGGATGGGGGAAGGGAACAGGGCAGGCTCTCAGGGGGCCTCAAGGAAGATCAGTGCCTGCCTCTATCTTGGATCTTTGGCAAAATATCAGTGCTTTACTTAAAAGATACTCTTAACCAGAATTGGTTACTGATTGAGCTGACCCTGGTTTTAACTGAATTCACTCTTGCTCAGAAGGGGGAGCTCTGTTTCTAGGAAGCTGCAGTCCCTGTGCCTCCCTGGCTGCAGCTGAGCACAGGCTGGAGCAGCCAGGCTTGGAGTGCCTTTGTTCTACTCAGCTGCTGGATATGTGGCACATAGGGAGAGGGAGTGTTCAAGGGACCCCATTGTTGGGCTCTAATAGCTAATTAGGCAGTGATCACTTTAAATCTTCACTACGGGAAAATACCCAATGGTCTGGAGAAACGTTTTTCTCTTTTTAATTCCAAAAGTGATTCTGGGGAAACTGAGTGTAATACAGAGAGGGAACAGTCAGTAGTGCCTTCTGCAGCCTATTTGGTAAACATCGTGTGTCCAGTGAGTGTGAGGAGGGTAGGACGGAAGCTTCATCCAGAGGTTATAGTATTTTCTGTGTTAGGTCCTGGGCACTTGTTAAAGCTCCACCCGGTAGTAAAATACGAGTCTGGTGTGTGAGCATCTAAATATAGTAAGTCTGACTTACTTTAAGGAAGAGGAACATCACCCTCAAGCAGGTATCTGCTTCCTGGAGGTGTTTTGACTTTTGGCCTGAGTGCTCCATGACTTCAGCTGAGACAGGATCTGGCTTTGCAAGCAACAGAGAACAATGCAGTGTGTCAGCTCTGTGCAGGGCTGCTGCATAGGCATGAGTCCTGTTTGTGCATCCTCACTGCATTGTGCACATCTGTATTTTTTGGCAGGTCTCAATGTGCATTTGATGACCTTCTCTTTTTTTTTAGACCTTAAAATTAAGGTGTAATACATATTTTTCTGACTTGCTGTCTCAAACATTTATAAAGTTGGTATGTGTGCATTATTTGTACTGTATTAGCAACACCAGATCCTATAAATTATATGAAAATGAGTAAGTCAGAAGTGCATCGCATGCAGAAAAATGGAGAACAGCTTCAGTTTCACACTAAAAAGACAAGTTAAACTCTCAGATAAATTCACACCAGTGGTATCCAGTCACTGGTGGAATTGCAGAGGTGCTTTGCTGTGCTGTTAGAAGTCTCCAGACTATTCCATGTTTTGTGGAAGGAATGGAATTCTGCACAGCTCCCTCTGCATCTTCTCAGAAAACAGCAAGGCTGCCTTCTGTTAGTTCACAAAAACTATTTCAAACTAGGTAATAATGGAGAGAGACTATTTACAAAAGCATGTAGTGACAGGACAGGAGGGAATATATTCAAACGGAGAGAGTGGGTTTAGATTAGACAGTAGGAGGAAGTAGTTCTCTGTGAGGGTGGGCAGGCCCTGGCACAGGGTGTCCAGAGAAGCTGTGGCTGCCCCTGGATCCCTGGAGGTGTCCAAGGCCAGGTTGGACAGGGCTTGGAGCAACCTGGGACAGTGGAAGGTGTCCCTGCCCATGGCAGGAGGTGGGACTGGGTGGGCTCTAAGGTTCCTTCCACCCATTCTGTAATTCTGTGAATAATAACTTGGTGTTCTTACAAGGGTAACTTCCTATTTGTCTCCTTTTTCTTCCAGAAAATTACCTGGGACATGCAGCAAAGAACGCAGTGATCACAGTCCCAGCTTACTTCAATGATTCTCAGAGACAGGTACTCATCAAGCTGTGAGATTTTGGGGCTTATAAATTGCATTCAGTTTCTCTCAGCAGTCAGCACTCTCCTCTCTGCTCCTCAGGCTACCAAAGATGCTGGGCAGATCGCTGGCTTGAATGTCCTGAGGGTGATTAATGAACCAACAGCAGCTGCACTCGCCTACGGACTGGACAAGTCTGAAGACAAAGTGTAAGTGCCTGTGCATAGCACCTGCCCTCTCACATCAACCTGCTGGGGTTTGCTTCTTCTGCTTGCTGGGTCTCAAAGCACTGCTTGGAGTTCTGCCAAGGCAGACTCAGAGCTGTGAGTGAGAGCTCTGTAATGTCACCTCTGTTCTGTGCCAGCCAACCTTGTTAAAGAGAGTTCATAACTTGCAGCTACAACTTAATTATCAAACCTGAGTATCAATTTAATTACCTAACCACTGGTGGCAGTGGTGGGTGTGGCTAAGGATAGCTGGGTGACAGCCTGTCTCCAGAGGTCCTCATGGGCAGCGCAGGAGTTGTGCTGAAGTGTGCCTAGTGTCCATGGCCTGCAGCTTCCCTGCCTGCATTTAGCCTTCTGTTGCTGTCAGGGGTGGTTACAGAAGTGCAGGCTTTTTGTTAGTGATTCTGTATTTCTGAGATTACAATACTGGGAAAGCCTCACATTTTGAAAAAAAACCCATTTAATAATAGTTCTGCTGTCCCTGCTCTTGTCATTTGATGTGTGTCTGGTTTTGAAGAGGCAGGAGTTGCCTCCTGAAAGAATGGGCAAGGTTAGGCTTTGTGCAGCACATCTACCAGAGACTCAAGGGATATGGACACTGTAAGATTGTTCACTGCTGTCTTTTAAGTTTGTTAGGCAGCAATGTGAGTTCTGCACCTCATCTTTTGAGTAGAGTGAGTTCTGAGCCACACAACTTTGTCTAGAAGGTAATGTTGTTCTGCCTCCCTCCTTGCAGCATTGCAGTCTATGACCTGGGTGGAGGCACTTTTGATATCTCTGTGTTGGAAATCCAGAAGGGAGTCTTTGAGGTGAAGTCCACCAATGGTGACACTTTCTTGGGTGGAGAAGATTTTGACCAGGCTTTGCTACAGCATATTGTGAAAGAGTTCAAGAGAGAGGTAAGGTATCTCTTGAGAACAGTCTTGTGTTAAACTGCTTTTCAGCCTCACTTCTGCAGAAGAATGGGAATTTTCTTAAGTTACTAGGACTTGATTTGTCACCTCTGGCACAGTTGAAATTTAAGAGTATTAGACACCCATTAGCCTGGCTTCCAGTTCTTGCACTTGTTTTCTTGAAGTGGTACATTCCTCTTCTGGAAAACACAGAATAGCAGAACTTGTGCCTTTTTTCTCTCTCTTGTAGCAGGACTATCCTATAAACAGTCTGCTTACTTTTAAAAGTAAGCATCTGTGGTCCAGCTGAGTGTGACAGGACAGATGCAAACCAGGGTTGCCTGGAGGAAACTGCAATGTAATTCCAACTCTTTGCTAATTCAGTCCTGTCTTTTTATTGTGTGATGCAGCAACTTTTCCAGGCTTTGTTCTGTAATTCACTGTATAATCACTTGCAGAGCAGAGAGGGCTGGTAGATTTGAAATGCTAACTACCTCTGCCAGCAGAGAGAGAGCAGCACAAGTGCACATAGCAGTCTACTCTAGAAACAGCTTTACAGTCAAGAGCTCTGAGAAGGTGAACTGCAATGGAGTGACTCATGAGCAGGTGCTGAGAGTCTGTTAACCTTGTTTTTGTCACTCAGACGGGTGTTGACCTGACTAAAGACAACATGGCCCTTCAGAGGGTGAGAGAAGCATCAGAGAAAGCCAAGTGTGAGCTTTCATCATCTGTGCAGGTATGTGATTGGATCCAAAGCATCCACTACAACACTGGGAGACACTGAGTTCTGCATTGGGTTTGTTTACAAAGCTCTCTGATGCTGGTTTTTCTTCTGTGTAACCAAATGGCATCGCTGGCACAGCAAATCATTCAGCAGGGTGGGCTTTCAGAGCACAGGAATTGGTGGAGGCTGAGTTGTTGGGTGCTGGGTTTTGCCTTTTTTCTGGCACCACATCGTCTGATCTTGCAGGGAGTGTGACCTTGTTCCCAACCAGTTCTATGCTTCAGAAGTGTGATGGGCATCAGGAAATTCAGCTGCAGGTGGTGCTGCTGGGTTACTGGAACCACTTACAGCTCTGTGCAAGCAGTTCCAGAACCTTGGTGCTACTCATTCCACTGAAACAGCTAATTTGTGTAGTAATTCCTGTAAAGAATCTTGACTTATTTGCTTATAGATGAGTTGTCTGGACAATGGGCAACAGACACCCTCCCTCCTTTTTTCCATCAGCTTTGTATATTAATGCAGTCAAGCGTGTCTTTTATTCATTACTGGATAAGGAACTGGAGAAGCAGCAAGTTGGGAGTGTAATAGTCCTGCCTAAGTGAAATTAAGGTCAATTATATAGTAATTGAAATGGGGACTCTGCCAAGTGCTAGGTTCTGAATAAGCATCTTTAATTTTATCTGATGGTGGTCTCTTTGCTGGCCAGTGTGGAGCTCATAGCAAGGAGTTGAGGGCAGTCACAATGGGTGCATAGTTCTGCCAGAGACATAGCAAGCTCTGTTTTATGAGCTCAAGAGCTGGCAAATGCAGTTTGTTCATACCAGGAAAGACTGAATTCCTTAACTCTTTAGTAGTGAAGGGGAAAGAACTTGTTTTTGGCCCCATTTTTCCCTAATACTTTTGACCATGCTGTTTATAAAGTGAGTGCACACCTCTAGTCAGCAGCTTGGCTTTAATTCTTGTGTAAACTTAATCTCTAGAGCTTATAGCATTAATGTTTTAATTGCTTTGGTTTGTAGTGTCTTCTGATGTCAGCATGACTCAGCACTTGAATCAGATGATTTCACTCTAAGATTTGCTTTATAAATCCAGCATGTGAGTTTGTAAGGTCACTCACAAATAGCCATAAGAAGTGGAGATTATGGTCCCTTGCTCTAATTAACTTTGTATTAAATGGCAGCAGACTGGCTGTTGAACATGAATTGCTGGCATTAAGAAAACAGCCATGAGTTATTTCCTTCAAGGAGTTTGCCTGGTATGGAGTGTTAGTCAGTTGGCAGAATCTCTGGGAACTATGAAGATGGGCTTTCTTCTGGGTTGTGCTGAAAGAACAGGATTAAGGTCGTCACTTCCGGTGTTCCTGCTCTTACCTCCTAGCTATGACAGATGAATTTGTTTTTCTCAACAATGAAAGACCTTGAAATAACACAGTATTAAGAGTGGGGATTAACAGTTGTAACCATGAGGTATGGAACAAAATACTAGTCTTTTCTGTGAAATGTCAAGCATAAAAGTATGCTTGCTGCCACTTAAACTGGGCTGGTGGGTGAACAGCCACAGAGGTGCTTTAGTATAGGCCAAACGACCTGTAAGGTGATCCAAAGCCCATTCCTGGTTTTCACTGCGAGCCTGTTTCCATGGCACAGACTGACATCAACCTGCCCTACCTGACCATGGACGCCTCTGGACCAAAGCACTTGAACATGAAGCTGAGTCGGGCGCAGTTTGAGGGCATCGTGGCTGACCTGATCAAGAGGACGGTGGCACCCTGCCAGAAAGCCATGCAGGATGCCGAAGTCAGCAAGAGTGACATTGGGGAAGTCATCCTTGTCGGTGGCATGACCAGAATGCCAAAGGTATGAGCTCAGTGCCTGTTCCAGGCAGGGCTGGCACAGCTGCCCTGTGCTTGCTGTTTGGGGGGATCTGGAGCAGAAGAGCCGGTGGGTGCTCAGAGCAGGCTCAGTGCTGAGGATCCCATGGAAGCACTGCCCAGGGCCTCTTGTTCTGTTTACTTAGCTCAGCTGGGATGTGGGGGCTGGAGCTGAGTTGCACTTTACAGAGTCAAGTGGGAGGTGCTACGAGGTGAAAGTCCAGCTGCAGCCTGACATTCTGATGTGCGCTGGCCACGGGCAGCATTGTTGAGAAGTGTGGGGCATTTCCTCTTGTTGTGGACTCAGAGTGTGGTGAAGGTACCTTTCAATGACAGCCAGTTCTCAGTGATCTGTGCCTTCCGAGAGATTTCCTGCCTGTGTAGAGCACTGAGAGCAGAACTGCTCTGGTACCTGCTGTTTGTGTGTATTCAGAGGTATTGTGTTGTTGAGATGGACTCAATGCATAAAGACACACCAGAACAGCTTCCGGTCAAAGAAAGGAACTTCTCTTTATTTTACAAGGCCTCTTTTTATACTATTTCTAACATTCTTGCTTGTTTTGAGCTAGAATCAATGTCTGTGAACTGAAGTAAATTAACAGTTCCCACTGCAAGGTAGTTCTCACTGCAAACCAGCGGTTCCCACAGTCTTATGTATTCAGAGCTACCTGTAAGAGGCTGGTGTTGGCAGGCCCATTTACCTGGCTCTTCCAGACACTCCTTATCTAAAGCCTGGCCTTTATATTCTGTGGAGATAAGCAGCAGCAGGTGCTTAAAGCCTGCTGTGCTGACATGCACAGTCTTGCAGATAAGGTGCTGTCTGCAGGTGATATACTGCTCCTGTTCCAGGCGTGCCTGCTGCAGCTCCTCCATCCCAGAGCTGAACATGGATGTTCATTGCTCTCTCCAAGGGTAGAGCATGTCCTTTCCTGCAGACAGCTCCAAAATCTCACTCCAGAGGGATCAGTCAGGCTTGGACTATTTGTTTGTTAAGATTAGTGATTTGCAGGTCCTCTCTAGGACAGTAGGTGTGTAGATGGTCCTGCTTGGGGTTGATTTGGGGTTCTGTGGGAGGGTTTTTCCTCCCTGTATTAGTGGGCCTGGTGGCTGGAGGTGATACTGGTGTGAGCAAAAGGTCACACAGGCTGGGGAGCCAGAGCAGCATGATAAACAGAAGCTCCTGATTTGGCCAAAGCTCAAGTGGGGTAACTGCTGCACATTACCAAAGTCCTTGTTCCAGATGGAACAAAGAAAAATGGTGTGATTACCTGTGTATAAAGTGATAACAAACAGAAAGCCTTTTCCTGAAACATTATGTACCCTTTAGGGCAGAATTTAAATACTGATTTTTAATTTTCCTTCTTTCCCTCATAATCCCCAGCATGTGTGGCTTTGAGCTGACAGAATGCTTTCCTGAGTGCCTGTAGTTACAGCTCCGCCTCTGAAATCAGTGCCAGTGTTGTACACAGCCCAGACCTTCTCTTGGGTACATTGTTCTGCTCTCTTCCCCCTGCTAGAAGGGAATGTGGCTTCTCCAGAGTGTGCCTGTGGCCAGTACACCAGGAGATGGACCATGGGTGGTTAGAAGTATTGTTTTGTACTGTAAAATACACCTCCAGAGAGAAAGACTTGTGTTTAATTACATGCTCGTAAATAGAGTCCTCCTCTGTAATGAACACTCGTGGCAAGTGTCTCCTGGCTGTGGTGCACTACTGAGTGTTTGCTTCCAGTGCAGTTTTCCAGGCACATCCCACTCACCTGTGCTGGTGTGCCCAACACCTGTACTTGGAGAGGAGCACCAGCCCGACAGCGTTCCCTTGTGGGGCAGAGAAGGGCAGTTCTGAGCTGTGCTCTGGGGCATTCCCATCTGGATGCTTCAGCAGGAAATCTGTTGGAATCATGAGCACAGTCTTTTGGAATGGGCCAAGCAGTGCAGAGCTTAGAGTGCTGACACAGCACAGCTGCTCTGCTGAAACAGCCCATGAAATAAAGAGTTGGAAAATACTGTTGTTCATACAATTTCCTTTTTTTTTTCCCCCTTTACTGCACACAAAGAGCATGAACTGTACTGCTGGATTTTTTTTTTTACCTTCCCTGTTCTGTGCCTCCACAGCTGTACTGTCCTTGACAGCTGTGTTGTGCTCAGTGTTGGCTTGCATGGTTCCCAGGAAGCAGTCCTTGACTCCTAGATAAGCATGGAATGGTCCCCTGTGGTCTGGCCTCTGTGAAGGCACTGATGGAGGCTGCCTTGCAGCTGGCAGACAGAGTCTCTGGAGAAGGGGCTGTCTGGGCTGGAATGAGGGCATTCAGTGGGTGCAGGAGGGTGGGCAGTCACGGAGACCTGAGACTCAGTGTTTCCTTCATGCCCCAGGCTTCCATGGCAGCAGCAGCATAAGGACACAAAGCTGAGCCAAGGCTGCTCTGTGGCCATGGTGGTTCCCCCATGACTGAGCTGTGCTGTGTCTCCATTCAGGTGCAGCAGACTGTGCAGGAATTGTTTGGCCGAGCTCCAAGCAAAGCAGTCAATCCTGACGAGGCCGTGGCTATCGGAGCAGCTATCCAAGGTGGGGTGTTGGCTGGTGATGTAACAGATGTGCTGCTGCTGGATGTAACTCCCCTCTCCCTGGGCATTGAGACCCTGGGAGGTGTCTTCACAAAGCTCATCAACAGGAATACCACCATCCCCACCAAGAAGAGCCAGGTAAGAGTTGACCCTGGATGGGTGGGACTTTGCTGGTGCTCTCAGACAGCTGAGGGAAGGCCATTCAAAGCACCCCCAGTAGATGGTCTTGCCTCCTCGTCTGGCAAGAGAAGCAGTGGAGAAATCAGGTTTAATGTCAGCCGCCGAGTATCTCTGATTATTGGTGTGCCCAAGAGGGGCAGGCAGTTAATTGATGCCAAGATATGCCATGATGTTTGTGGCCTGGTCAGGGTTGTTGCAGTGTGTGTGCCATGATGTTGAACTGTCAACACATCATTCTGAAGAAGAATTGTGTGGAGATCTTCTGGAACTGAGCACCACGCCCATGGCACAGCGCCTTGCTTGGCTGTGTGCCTCAGAAGGGGTTATCTTGTTCCTGCATTGTAATGTTCTGGTGATTTGGGTGTGATCCTTTCCTTCCCTTGGCCTTGTCTGGGCCTGCTGCTGTGTGCTGTCACTGATAACACCTGAGCTGCCTGGGGTGTGGGCTGGAGCTTGCTGCTTCAGGGGCACATGTGCTGGGGGTGTGGTGGCTGCCATGGAACCTGCTGCTGCCATGGATGGCCAGTTTTGTGTCCCCAGGTGCATACAGGACCAGATAACAGTGAGCTTGGCTCTTGCTAGCCCTGAGGCCTTGGAGTTTTGTCAAAAGAACATAAGAAGCATTTAATGATTTTCTCTTCCAAGTAGCTTCCTTTTATTCCTTATTCAATCAGCTTGTAACTGCATCAGTTTGTGTGTTCTAATTAGCTATTCAATAGCTTTCTGTTCCTTTTCCATAGGTGTTTTCTACAGCTGCTGATGGGCAAACACAAGTGGAGATCAAAGTGTGCCAGGGAGAGAGAGAGATGGCTAGTGACAACAAACTACTTGGCCAGTTCACATTGGTACGTTGGCTTCTCTATTCATGACCTTAGACTTGACCTTCCTGGAGATGTTCAGAGCATTCTCCATTTCAGCTGCCCCCGGAAGGCAGTGTTGAGGGGGAGTCATCTTAGAGAAGACATTTGACCCCGTTTGTAGTAAAAAAGCTGCCTCCAGAGGCCCAGCCTGACCTGGGGACAGCCCATCTGTGGTAAGGGACCAGCTGGCATTTAAGATGGAGCTCAGAGTTTCTGAGCTGTCTCATGTGGCCCTGGGGCTACTGCACTGCTGGCCTTTCCTCTGGTGTTGCAAAGATGGGACTTGGAGCAGGGTCCACGATACCTGCAGTCCCCAGGGGAACCCATTCCAGCCTAGGGGACCCCCTGTGAGTGGAGTCAAGGTGAGCCATGGTACTGCAGGATGTTTGTGGCCTGGTTGGGATTGCAGGGTGTGTGCCGTGATGTTAAACTGTCAACACATCATTCTGAAGAAGAATTGTGTGGAGACTTTGTAAACTGAGCCCCACACCCTGCTGCCTGGGGAGCGATGTGCTCCAGGATTGCTGTGAGTGGAGGGTAGCTGCCCAACCAGCTCCCTGTGCAGAATGGGTTTTGTCAGTGCTGGCAAAGCTTGGCACTGTTAAATAGTTGAAGTTTGTCTGAACTTCCTAGGAAGAGCCATGCTGAAAGGAAGGGCTTTAAAGGCCTTTCATTTGTACTTTTGAAGGAAGCTGTGCTGCCTCTCGCTGTCCTAAAATGGTTCCTCAGAGGTGGCCAGTGAAGTCTGTATCCAGAACTGAGGAAATAGAGCATCCTGCCATAGCTTTGGAAGAGGGGCTTATGTAGCAACAAAGCAGAACCTGTATCACCCTGGAACCAAACTTGGGGGTTCTCTCTTGTGGTTTCTGTGCACTTGTCCAGGGCAGAAACCTTTTAAACCTGTCAAGATACAAATGCACAGCATGGTGCCAACAGGTCCTCACTGAGAGGACTCAGCTGTGAGGGTTGGTTAGTGGTTCATTCAATATCAGGTTCCCAGGATGATGTGCCCAGCCCTTGTCCCCTGAGCTGTGTCCCTGTGGGAGCTCATCCCAACCTCTGTCATCCCTCAGGTCGGGATCCCTCCAGCACCGCGGGGAGTGCCCCAGATCGAGGTCACCTTTGACATTGACGCCAACGGCATCGTGCACGTGTCAGCCAAGGACAAGGGCACCGGGCGGGAGCAGCAGAGTGAGTGCTCTGGGGCCTGCCAGGGACAGGGAGGGAAGCAGGGAGCACTGAGGGTAGCACTGAGTGACTCCAGAGGGAATGGAGTGCTGCCTCCATGGCATCCTGCAGTCCAGGGTGGGGATGGAGTGTGTGGCTTGATGCTTGGGTCACCCTTACTCTTCGATCTGCTGCCACTGCAGCACAGATGCAGCTTAAGTCATCTGAGCCTAAGTGCCTGTCCTGGCGAGGAGGGCAGAATGAGGTTGGGCAGAGGGAAGAGTGAGATCTGAGCTGTGGGTTTGTTTTAAGGCAGTAAAGCTTCTGTGAGCACACAGCCCCTGCCCTCCCCAGTAATCTGACAGAGGTTGCTGCCAGTGGATGTTCTTCTTGTATGTTAGGCAGAGGCGAAGCACCTGCCTGTGCCAATGTCAAGGAAGTCCTCACTGGCAGGGTTTCACCACATGCCAAGTGTGACAGTCCTGCCTTGGTCTTGCCATCTTCTGGAATAACTGCAGCAACATTTGAACAGAATGCAGCTGTCTCCTGGGTTTCCTGCATGGATCAGCTGTGCCCCAGTGCCCAGGTGTTGGGCACACAAGTTAGCTCACTGAGGGCTCACTGGTGTTGGTGGGCCATGCTCCTGCTGCATCACAGGAGTGTCCTGTGTCACCGAGGTTTTTGGGGAGTCACATCTGCCCTGTGTTACCCTGAAGGGACAGAAATTGGTGTTTGGGAATTCAGTACCTTGTACAAGTTGTCCTTGAGCTGTGCTGCTGGATATACTGTTCCTTTGGGAACACACAGGGATTGCTGTCTGTGAGCCTGGCTGCAGGAAGGTGCCAGTTTTTAAGGGAGAAATCAAATCAGGAATATCTCTGACTCCAGGGTGTGTCATGTACAGCTGAACAGACCTGTGCCAAGACCCTGTTTGTTTGTAATTACTCCATTAAAAAGGTCTGGAGATTCAGATCTTTTGAAGCAGCATGTTCTCCCTGTAACCACCTTGTTCATTTTCATGCACTTAGGCTGGAAGTGTCTCCAGCTGGCAGGAGGCTCGGGGACTTCAAGCTGCCAGTGTATTCTGCTCTGTGGTCCAGTGAAATGCTGGGCCCTGTGTGCTGGGGTAATTGATGACACAGATAACAGTTAAAGCTCTGTGGTGGGTTCAGGAGATTAATTTGAAACATTTACAGATTCCCCAATAGAAAATAGATCTCTCTTCTTCCTTTTAACTGGGAAGCCTCTATACTGCCCTTCAGTTGTTTCTTGGAGAGAACCCTTGAGCAGTGAAATGCTCCAGTTAACAAAAGGATTAACTATGCACAACTCAAAGGTGTGCTGCTTTTAATTACAATGCTTGGCTTTTTGGCAGCAATTTGGTACCAAAACCATACTGTTTATTACTTTGATTTCCTTGGAGATTTTGGATGTGTGACAGCCTTCTACTGCTGAATGAAAGGCTCCTGGTAACAGGCAACCAGAATTTTATACAGCTGCCTACCTGTATGTAGATGTGGTCCTCATTACAAAGCTGAATAGCTCATTCCACATCTGTATCCAAAGGACACCTCTGTGTGTGTGTCTTTGTTTAGGGTTTCGTACCATTGGCAAATATTCCACAGAAAACTTCCTTTTAATGGTGATTGTAGTATGCACTTTTATGGGCATTGTGATATCCTGGAAGTTGGTCCTCTTGCAATGAAATTAAATGAATTCCTGCAGTAAATCCCAAGTCTAGAGTATGCTTTTTGACACTAATAGAGGCAAAAAGACCAAGGAGGAGACATGTAAGAGCCTGCCCATAGAC
Source organism: Acanthornis magna (assembly GCA_036785705.1). NCBI lineage: Eukaryota > Metazoa > Chordata > Aves > Passeriformes > Acanthizidae > Acanthornis > Acanthornis magna. The sequence goes on from JAWUZG010000168.1 coordinate 774,680, forward strand.
TCATGCTGCATTTCCTTATTAAGGGCAATGTGAGGAGCTGGGTGGGGAATGCTGTCTTATCCTGCCACCAGCCTGGGCTGCTTTCCAACAGGGAAAGGAATCTTTGGTGAAACCATTCCTTCTCTCTGGATTTTTTTGTTGGTTGGGTTTTTTCCCAGTGGGGTTTTTTGTTTGTTTTTTTGGAAGGGTTTTTTTGTTTTGGGGTGGTTTTTTTTTTTTAGTTCTGTGGTTTTAACCTGGGATGCCCCTTTGGTTTGGGGACTTTGGTGCACCCTCATTTTCCAGGAGGGTTAAGTGAAGACTGGCCAAAGTGACTTGCAGACCAGCAGGCAGGAAGTGTGTGGCAGAGCTGGGGAGTTGTAGATCCAGGAGATGAGGCTTTTACCTTGCCAGCAGCATCAGTGCCTCTTTGGAGACTGCCTGTCTTTGTCCTGCCACGGGGCCTCCCCAGGTGCAGAGTCTCTGAGCGAGGCTGCTGCTGTTAGGTTGGGGAATAATTCTCTCCTCAAAGGTGACAACATATCCTTTATTCATGTTCTTCTCTGCTGCAGTTGTTATCCAGTCCTCTGGCGGCCTTAGCAAAGACGAAATTGAGAACATGGTGAAGAATGCGGAGAAATACGCAGAGGAGGACAGGCGGAGAAAGGTAATGGGGTGGTTACTAGGCCTCCCAGGGAGCAGAGGACCTGCTGCTTTCACCATTCTGTGCTGTTAGCCGTGCTCAACCCTTGGGGGGGGCTGGAGGCTCTACTCTAATCTGAGCTCTTACCCGAATATCTGCTCTCTTCCTTACATTCAGTGGATGCTCCAAGATTGCAAGAAGGTGTTTGCAGAGGGGTTTGGTTGTTGGATTGGGCACCTTGCCCTGTGTGACTGCACTTCACTTGCTCCCTGAGGATAAGTTCCTCTCTGTTGTAGTCCTGAAGTGGGACTCACCCTTGTCCAGTGAGCTCTCAGAGGAAGGGGATTAGGTTGTTTTAATTAACACTTCTCTTTACTTGACTTGTGTAACTGTAATTTTCAAAATTGTATCATTACACTTTTCTGATCCTGGTTTTGCTGCCATGAAAGTATCAGGAATGCATAAATGAGAGTTTTTGTAATAAGGGAACACGAGTAAAACCACCCAGCATTTGAGTTGTCTCTGGTACCCCTGTTGCTGAAGAAGCCTAAGAATATTCTCCCAAGGCTCTGTTGCTTTCCCAAGGAGCAGAGTGTGCTGTGCAGTCACTGCTCTTTCCCATGTTGCAGCAGTGGTGCTGCATTAGTCACTTGCAGTTCAGGGGGGTCAACGTGAGTGTGAAAGCAGGAGGGCTGACTGGCACAGACCTTCTTTGGGCCTTGTGGGGCCGCACCGCACCTACAAATGCTTTACTTGAATTTCATCTTGCCCTGTTGCCATTAAGAAGGAGCCTGGGTGGGAACTTGAGTGGAGCGTGGCAGTTCGGGACATGAAATGTCACCACTTGTGTCACCAGTGGTGTGTGCAGTAGCCCTGACGAGCTCTCTTCCCCAGGAACGTGTGGAGGCTGTGAACATGGCCGAGGGCATCATCCACGACACGGAGTCCAAGATGGAAGAGTTCAAGGATCAGCTGCCAGCGGATGAGGTAGGTGGTTCCTGATCCCATAGTGCTACAGCGCATAAAATCCCTTACAAAATTATTGCTCAGATCCCCACTTAATTCCCAGCTGGCTCTGGCCATGTGTCGAGGCTGGGTGAGGATGGCACAGCCCTGCACGTCTGGGCATGGCCCTCACTGAGGGGGATGAGTGTGGCTGAGCAGAGGATGTACATTCATCCTTAGAGGAAGAGGGTTTGGATGATGGCAGATAACCTATTTCAAAGTGCAAGGTCTGTGTCACTGAGGATCTGAGCACCTGGGAAGCTGCTGATGAAAGGTTTCTGCAAGAGCTGTGTCCTTGGCTTGGCCTTGCAGTGGTTTGTTTGATGAAGTCTGTGCTGTGGTTGGCTCCTGAGAGGAGGGGTTTGCTCCAAAGCTGGGGATTATGGACAGTGCCTGCCTGTGTTAGCACAGGGACAGAGCCAGAGCTGCTCTGCTCTCCTTGCAGTGCTTGCACAGCACCCAGGAACTTGGGGGCAATAAAAATCGGTGTCCACAACTCCAATTTTTATCTCTTTGAAATGAATGAATATTTAGTATCCAAGAGTGTTTATCACACCACTCTGAAGTGGTGTATTGTGAATTTCAAAAGCCAAGTTTAGAAGAGTGTGCCCAATTACCAAGTTAACAATTCTGGGAAGCAGAATAAAAGGGCTTCTGATGGCTCTGAGGTGTTTGAGGGAACACAGTTACAGTTCATTGGTAGCAGCCTCTGGTCAGTTGAAGGGCTGTTTCTCAGCCAGAAAATGGTGACACGACAAGGGGCAGTGGCTTTGAACTGCCAGAGGGCAGGGTAAGTTTAGATATTGGGAAGAAATTCTTCCCTGTAAGGGAGGGGAGACCCTGGCACAGCATGCCCAGAGAAGCTGTGGCTGCCCCTGGATGCCTGGAAGTGTCTGAGGCCAGGTTGGGTGGGGCTTGGAGCAGCTTAGTTGCGTGGCCATGACAGGGTGGAATGAGATGGTTTTTAAGATCCCTTCCCACCCAAACGGTTCTGTGATTCCATGATCCTGGCTGGCTCTTTGTTTGCAATTATGATCACTGGAATCTTCTTTCACAGGGGCACAGAGCCTACATCCCTGTTCCCTGCAGGGACTGTTCCCTATAACTTCCTGGGGGAGGTGGGTGGTAATGCTTGGCAGCAGCCTGTGCTGGCTGGGTGCTGGTGGTGGCCGTCACTCACTGTCCCCTTCCCGTGGTGTGATGCAGAACTCTGCCTGTGTCCCATGAGCCCTGCTGGCACAGCTGTCCCCATGAGCCCTGGTATCCTGGGCTGCCTCTCCAGCAGCCTGCCAGGGAAGGAGGGAATGCCAGCCTGTGTGGAGGGACTGACACATGGCTCTGGGCTGGGATGAGCCTGCTCTGTTCGGTTCTCCTGCTCCCACAGGCAACACACAGATTGACCAGGGCAGGAGCAGCCCTGGTGCTGGCTCCCTGACAGTGCCTGAAATATCCCTGAAAGCCAGCTTTCTGTTCCCTTCCCCTGCTCCTGGCATGGCTGACTCACAGGTGAGCTGTGCCAGGCACAGAGCACAGCCTTGGCCAGCTGTCAGGCCCTGCAGGGCTCTGTCCTTGGCACCTCTGCCCAGACAGCAAACAGGGCCTCATTAATGCCAACTGGGACGCTGTTAGTGAAGTGGACAGGTGCCCACTGGGAACTGGGCACAGTCCTAGGCCCTGCAGACTCACTTTGAGGCTTAACTTCATGGCTTCTGGCACAAAAAGGTAGTTTTGCTGTGGCCAGTAGGTGGTGAAATGACAGGACGGAGATTCTCAGTGAAACAAGTGCAGCATTTCACCTTGGGGTTTTGTGTCTTGTTTGCAGTGCAACAAATTAAAGGAAGAAATCGCTAAAATGAGAGAACTTCTGGCTCGTAAAGATAGTGAAACAGGAGAGAACATCAGGCAGGCAGCAACCAGCCTGCAGCAGGCTTCCCTGAAACTCTTTGAAATGGCATACAAGAAGGTAGGTCTGTGGTCGGTTCACTTTCAGAACCCTGGGGTGGGGAAGGGGGAGTCAGGACACCAAACTCCGGGTAAGAGCTGCATTGGGACAGAGTCAGGACCCTGAACTCATGGGTAAGAGCTGGACTAGGAGGTGGTGCTGAGCCCCTGTACAACTCCCTGTGAGTGACACTGGCTGAAGGGGTAGCTGTGGAAGGGCAGGGAGAGATGGAGGCCTGAAATCCTGGCCATGCCTCCAGGCTGGGTGTTCTGTTACTGTCCAGCATTCCATGGAAATGGGGAAGCTCCTAATAAGGAGCAACCAGAAGAGCACGGAGAGGGCTTTCTGCTCAGTGCATGGAGTGCCTGAAGGAGTAGAGTAACTCCTGAACGTATTTAAGGGTAATGGTAAAACATCCTTCCTGTTCAGTGCCTAAAGCCACAGTAGAAGGCCATTGGGATTCTCTTCTCCACCTCCTTCCCAGTGAAAGGCTGTCCCACCCACTGGAACCTGGCCAGCATGTGCTTACCTGTGCAGGGCGCTCTCCCAGGACGGCAGTGGCACAGTGCCCAGGTGACCTTAGTGGTGCTAAGCTGTCCTTACTGGGGAAAGCTGCTTTCCTGATGTCAAACCAGCCCTTCAGTGCTGCAATGTAAGCTCGTTACATCCCCTGGGAAAGGGAACAATGGGAAGATTGTTTCCTCCCTCTCAGAGCTCAGGCAGAGATGAAGATTTCCCCTCTCCAGTGAACATTGCTCATTGCACTGAAGGAGGGTTCTCCAGGCTGGAGCTGAGCTGAGCAGCCAGCCAGGGAAAAAAGTCCAGGAGAAGCAATTTGTTGTTACCACAACTAATAAACCAATTTTTTCACAGATGGCCTCAGAGCGAGAGGGTTCTGGAAGTCCAGGAGATCAGAAGGAAGAGAAGCAATAAGGAGTCTCTGTCTTGCCTTGACTAGAGAATGATGAAGAGGTCGATTTTCTTGATGCTTGGGAGAGAAGGGACCTTCCTGAGCAGCAAGGGGCAGAATTCAGACTTACTGTGTTTTTGCAGTATTCTATATATAAAATTCTTTAATGTATAAACTTAGTGATGTGTCTGCTAGATAAATTGTCACTTGATGAAAGTTAATTCATGCCAGACAAAGTTACAAGTTTGGCCCCGGTGTGTTCCCCTGAGGCACCTGGGGACTGGCTGATCATTTAATACTTGACACAATGGTGTAGTAAATCCGAGATCCAAGCTTGGAAACCATGTCACTAAATTGGAGGGTGGAGATGGAAGCTGTGCTGGAATGGGGAGGAAAATAAGGCCTACATGGCCCCTCCTTGTGGATCTGAGCACCTGGGAGCAGGTGCAGGCCTGTGAGCAGCAGGGGCAAGGCTGGTGGTGTGGCTGGAAACCATTTAGCCCTGAGCTAGGCTGGTACCCATGTTCTGAAGGAAAGGGGCTACTTCAAACTCAGCTGTAACATTATTTCTTACAAAAGAAGCAGTGTGGAAGTTACATACTTTGCTTGTCTGAGCCTTCTGCTCCATCCTGTGTCTGTTCTCTGCTTATGGTAAAACAATTTCCTTGATAATAAAACTGTTACTGGATCCATTCTGGATTTTTTTAAAATAAAAGCAGAAAAGTGTCCAACATGGAGTTCCTGGTATCCTGGCCTTTGATAGAGAACACGAGCACTTCACTGCCTGTGAGAGCTGCAGAGGGAACAGTCAGGCAGCTGTAGCTTACTGGAACCTGTGCTTCATTCACAGGCAAAGAGGATGTCTCTGATGTCAGGTTGAGGTTGGCCTCTCCTGAGAGTGTCACTGCTGCTCTCAGGAGCTGCCTCAAGTCCTGTGACTGCAGCAGCAGTGGGACTTCGCCCTCAGGCACTTTGTGCTTGGGCTTACCTTTACAAAACAGGCTGTGGGCTCAGAGCAGCACTTGCCCACTGTGATTTCCAGCAGCCGAGCCTTCCACAGAGGTGCATAAATGTAGCTGTGTCTCCTTTTCCCCCATCTGCCACTCTGTGTGTCGTCAACTGGAAAGAAACCGGGGTTTGCAGCTGCTTTGTCCTGCCAGCTCAAGTATTTAGGAGGGTGGAAAGGATGTTTCGTGTTCTGGCACTTCAGACAGTTTCCTAAATAAGAGAAGCTATTTGGGAAAACTACATGTGGTGATTCTGTGAGCGCTGTTAAGCTGCAGATGGGAAGGAACCAAGATTTAAAACCTTAAGAGAGTAGTGAGAACCTACCTGAAGTGAGAAGGGCTGGAACCCTTCTGGCCTGGTGAGGAAGTGGCTTGGTGCAGCCACTGGGGGAGGCAGGGGCAGAGCCTTGGCTCTTCACAGCACTTTGGAGTATTGTGCTCCTTATTGCAGCTAAACTGAGGAGTTTAACCCAAAATTCAGTGCTTTGCTTTTAGCAGGGGAGTTGGTGGAGCCTGGGGCTCCTGGCGCTCTGGTGGCTGACTCCAGGCTGGATGGCGGTTACGGTGCTGCCTGGGGGACTGTCACCTGGCTGATTGTGTGAGCACAGATGTCCCATGGGTGTACAAGTGACACGAGTTGACCCTGGGTGGGTCCAGGCCTTGTCGTGTTGAGTTAAGTGGCAGATCTGTTTATCACAGGCAGGTCATGGCAGGCTCAGGTGTACTTGGACCGTGGGGCTGGGTGCTTCTCTGGAAAGTTTGAGGAACACTTGACTAAGAAAGTGAATGTCCACAGCAGCTGCTGCTCCTAGGGCATGTCTGTGCCATCCAGCTGTGCGTGGTTAAGGTGTGAAGCCTTTGTGCTTTGTCACAGCATCGCCCTGCTCTGGGCCTGGGCGGGGCAAGGGCAGCAGCAGCGGCTGTGCATCTCCTGAGGATGATCTTTACAAAGCTTGATCGCAGGTGACTTCTGTCCTGAATTCACTTCTGCTGCTGCTCCTGCCAAAAGCCATCCCCTGGATAAAAGTACAGAAAAAGAGAAGGAATTCACTGGCAGAGCGAGCTGGGTATTTGAGGTGCTGGAGGGAAGTGTCCTTAAGCGAACACTTTTATGAACCATCCTCTGTGGCAGCTGTTCTGCAGCAGGGCCAGCCCAGGCCAGGCCATCCCAGGCCAGGGGGCTGCTCCCACGCATTTCCTCTCTGCTGGGCTCCTGGAACCCTCAGACTCCTCCACTGCCTCCAGGGTCCTGAATCATTGATTGGGCTTGGCCTTTACATCTTGAATGAATTATTGTCCCTGTCACAGTTTAAATACATTTTTCATAGATGTTCTTAATTTATTAATATGCTGTTCTAGCTCCTCCTTTATAAGCTGAATTATTGAGCTGGGGAAGCAACAGTGAAATCAGGTGCTGTGTGTCATGCTGAGAACAGTTTCTTGCTGTGAAAACCTGCCAGGAAGGCTGAGGTGGGAGGAGTGACTCCTGTCCGGAGGTAGTGCCATCCCACCACTGGGAAGGCGCCGCCAGCCCCGGGGAAAGGCTGTTGGAGGCTCATTTTCCAGTAGGGCAGTACTTACTTTAGGAAGTCTAGCTCCAGCAGTGCTGCTGCAGCTCTGGAATAAATGGACTGGTCTGTGTCTGGCAGTAATTAAGCACAGTTTTGCAGAACCTTGGGGAAAAGGCACTAAGTGATGTCTGTGCTGTGTTCCTGCCTGTGTCCGTCAGTGCTGGCAGTGGGTCAGGGCCAGGCACAGCCTGGACTCTGTCAGCTTAAAACTGTTCAGTGACACAAACAGGACAGAACAGATGCCCGGTCCCAGCTCCTGCCTGACTAACGGGAGGGGAGGCTGAGAGTGAGTCAGGAACAGGAATCCATCCCCACGTGCCTGCGGTAGCTTCTTTCCCTTTCCTGAGAGCTTTTTCCCGAGCTCGGCACAGCCGCAGGTGCAGGGTGGAGACGGGACCTGCTGTGCTGCGTGTGCCGCCAGGGGCTCGGCTTCCTCGGGAAGAGCTTCCAGCACCGAACAGGAGCAAAGAGAGATGGAGTCGTTCCCGAGAAGGGCTGCCCGTGTGCTGTGGGAGGCTCCTTTCCCAAACTCCACTCCGAAGAGAGACAAGGAGAAAGTTCTCTGGAGCTCAGCTGCTCTGCTCCCTCCTGCTCCTGCAGCGCCGAGCCGGCTCCCCTGTCAGGCAGCTGGGAATGCTGTGGGAGAACCGCCAGCAGCGGCTGGAGCAGGACCTGCCACGGCAGCGTGGGAGCTGCGAGGGGAGGAGGAACCTCGGCGGGGCCCCTTGGAGCAGAGCCCCGGGATGGAACCAGGAGGGATGGACTGCCAGGGAGGCGTGGGGTGCATTGTTCTGCCCATATGTGCACACTGTCCCAGCACATTGGGCACAGACACCTCCATCTCAGCAGCTCCGCTCCTAAACCATATAATCCACCGTCCTACGGCTCCCGGGAGGATTAAAAAAGGCTGTGGAACCAGGTGCACTTGGGAAAAATACCTGTGAGAGTTGAAATTGGTACTTGTTCAGCTCCAGAGACCCTGTGGATCAAAAATCCCCTTCCATGTCCACCATGTCCTTTCCTGTGCCTCCTGCCTCTCTTGGACTGCTCCAGATGTTGATGTTCACAGGCCATAAAGGACAGGCCCTTCCAGACCGTGGGCTGAGGGTTTGGCCTGGGGCAGTGGCTGCCACAGGCACAGGGCACAGCAGGGACAGGGCACAGCAGAAGGAGGGAAGCCCTGGTCTGTGAGAGAGCAGCTGTAGCACCCCCAAAGCAGTAACATCAGGCACTGCTGGGGAGGGGGCTGGTGCAGGGCACCCAGAGGGGGGACATGGTCTTTGCTCTGGGCAGGTGAGCTGGCAGGGGCTGGGGAAGGGGCACAGGGGTGGTGTGGGGTGTAGAACGGGTGGCCAGGGGGGACAGAGGTGGCCCAGAGTGTGATCAGGAATAGTCAGCATGGGTTCATTAATGGAAAGTCATGTCTGACCCATGTGATTGCCTTCCTCAATGAAACAACTCCCTGGACGGATGAGGGGACAGCACTGGACATTGTCTCTCCTGACTTCAGCAAGGCTTCAACACTTCCTTGCATGGAATCCTCCTAGGCAAACTGGGGCAGTGTGGGCTGGATGAGGGGACAGTGGATGGGCTGGGAACTGGCTGAGTGGCACATCCCAGAGGGCTCTCCTGAGCGGTGTCCCCCGAGGTTCAGCACTGGCTATTGTTTAACTTGTCCATCAGTGACTTGGATGGGAGGGTCAATGCGAGTTCTCTGGTGACACAAAGCTCCCAGGAGTGGCCCATTCCCCTGAGGGCTCTGTGTCCCTTAAGAGGCACCCCAAACAGGTCAGAAAGATTGGCAGAGAGGAAACTTCTGAAATTCAGCAAATGCAAATGCAGGTCCTGCACCTGGGCTGGAACAACCCCAGGCACCAGCACAGGCTGGGGGGGACCTGCTGGAGCAGCTCTGCGGGGAAGGAGCTGGGGACCTTGGGGGACAATGAGCTGTCCCTGACCAGCCGCATGTCCTAGGGACAAGGAGGTTACTGGATCCCGGGGGTATCAGGCAGAGCATTGGCAGCAGTCAGGGAGGGGATCGTGCCCCTGTGCCAGCCCTGGAGGCACCTCTGGAGTGCTGTGCCCAGCTCTGGGCTCCTGAGCACAGCAGGGACAGGAGCTCCTGGAGCGGGGCCAGCGGAGGCTGCGCAGCTGAGGAAGGGCCTGGAGCATGGCCCATGGTGCCCAGGAAAGGCTGAGGGAGCTGGGGCTGCTCAGGCTCCAGAGGAGCCCCAGCTGAGAGGGGCCCTCAGCCCTGGCTGTCCATGGCTGTGTGCAGGGAGGCTCCGAGCAGGGCCCGGGCTCTGCTCTGCTGCGGGGCCCAGCAATGGCACAGAGGAACGGCAGGGACTGAGCCCAGGGAGCTCCCCCTGCACAGGAGGCACAACTTCTTCCCTGGGCAGTGCCCGAGCCCTGAGCAGATTGTGCCGAGAGGCTGTGGAGTGTCCCTCGCTGGGGATATTGCAGAGCTGTGTGGGCACACTGCTGTGCCCTGTGCTCTGGGCTGGAGCGGGGCTTGGTGCCGCTTTTCCCCCAGCCCCGCTCACGCCATTCCCGTCCGTCCTCATTCTGCACCGACTCCACCCCGACCCCACCGCTCCTCACGGGCCCTTTAAGCGCGCGCGGGCCGTTCCTCGCAGCTCTCGCGAGTCCCGCGCGCGCGCTCCCGCCCTGCCCCGCCCCGCCGGCCACCTCCCGGACTACGCGCCCCACAATGCTCCGCGCCAGCGCGCGGGGAGGGGCGGTGGCCAATGGCGCGGCGCCCCGCTGCCGGCTCCCCCCGGAAATGACGTCAGGGGCCCCCATGTGAGGCGATTGCAACACATGGTGCGCGGCGCGGGGGAGCGCGAGCACCGCGTGCGACGTCAGCGCCGCGCGCCGGGGGGAGCGGGCACCGAGCGGCGGGGCCCGACCGGCACCGGCACCGCCCGGGACACACCCGGCCCCAGCGCCCCGCACCGCGCCGCCCGCCCGCCCCGCGCCGCCGCGCCCGCCACAGCGCCTGCAGCCGCGGGAGGAGGAGGAGGAGGAGGAGGAGGAGGAGGAGGGAGAAGATGGCGGACGATCCCAGCGCTGCCGACCGCAACGTGGAGATCTGGAAGATCAAGAAGCTCATCAAGAGCCTGGAGGCGGCCCGCGGGTGAGCGCCGGGCCCGCGGAGCCGCCGCCCCGGAGCGCCGGGGGTCCCGGTGGGAGCGGGGCCGCCGTCGGGGCGCTGCCCGGGCCCGACCGGCGCGGGGAGACGGGAGGCGCAGCCCCGGCCCGGCCGCCCCTGCCCGGCCCCGGGGCCCTTTTGTGCGGCCGCGTGGGGCCAGGCGGCCGCCTGGGGCCGGGGGTCGGCGGGGAGGGCGGGCCGGGGTCGGGCGGGCAGGGCCGTGCGAGGCGCGGAGAGGAAGCGTGACCGCGCTTCCCGCACGGGAAAGGGAAAACGGCCGCAGCTGCCCCGGGCTCCGCCGGCCCCGGCGCGGCCCCGAACCCGGCCCCGGGCGGGGCCGTTCCCCTCGGCCCGGCGGGGGTGGCACAGGTGCGTGTCCCCGGCCCCGGTGCCCGCCCCGCTCCCGGCCCGTCCGGCCGGCCCGTGCCAGCTGGCACCCGGGAAAGGCGGATTCCAGCCGGAGGAGACGCTCCTCTGTCCCTCGTGCAGCCTTGGGCTTCTCCCAAGGGACCAGCTGGGCCGGGAAGGCGGCGGGGTAAGGGCAGGGAGGCAGGGGCTGAGGCAGCACTTATTCAGTGCTTTTCTTACTGACAGTTATTTGATCTTTCTCACCCCTTCCCCTCCCAGTGCAAGTGCTCAGCTCCGTTTCCCTGAAAGCGAGCTCTTACAAAGTTTGGACATTGGAAAGTTTAAAGTCTCCAATCCCACTTATATCATCCTTGGACTTGGATTTTTTTTTTTTTTGCCCCACCAGAACGTCTGTTCCTGCAGCCTGCCCTGTGCCAAAAGTGCCTGTTTGAGAGGGCACCTTGGCAGTGGCTGGTTCCATCTGTTAGGAGCCTGCTTGGGCTTGAGGAATTGTGAGATCTCAAGGTTCTGGGGCTGTGAAATAGCAAAGAAAATGTGTCTCGGGAGACAACGTGATAAAATAAAAATGAAGGGTCACTCCTTCGCCACCCTTGCGGCTCTAGTTTCCACAGGCTCACCTGAACAGGTGTTACTGTAGCTGGGGCACCACTGGCAGCATGTTGTGGCCCCCCAGAAGCCTGGGGCCAGCTGGCAGAGGCTGAGCTGCTGTCTTGCCATGTCCTTAGTGCTGGTGCTTGTTCTGTGTCTGGAGTCGTTCAGCTGAAAACTAACCCAGGCTGGAGGGGAACTCGAGACACAGGTCTCCTTAAATATATTTTACTCTGATTTATGATGCAGCTGTGCAGGGGTGGCGGGTGGAAGAAGGGAGTGGAGAGCCTGGGCTGCCCTTCCCTGCAGCACAGTGGACTTTGGCTGCCCCAGCTGATCACTGAGCTGTGCCTGTGCGTGGTGTGGACAGCACAGGTTGTGCTCACAGGGGTCCCAGGAAGTCAAAAGTGCTTGGGAAGCTCCAGGCATCCGTTGGAGCTTGTGGCATAACTTTGTGCAAGAGCACTGAGGGAGCCTGGTTGGGTTTTGGAAATGTAGAGTTGGAGTTTTGTCTCCCTGATACGAAATGTGCCCAGTTTAGTGTCAGCTCTCCTGTTGTCTGGGATAGGTGGGTGTTGCACAGAAAGTTCAAGCTGGTGTTGGAAAGCTCCTGGGAGAGGGGAGGCTGAAGGGCAGGTGGCTGTTGGGGGCATTGGCTTCCTGGGGCCACAGCCCAGGTGTCCCCTCATGTCTGTCCTCTTCCAGTGATCCCTGGAACATCTCTGTTGCACAGCAGAGATGCCACAGGCACAGTGAGATCTGTGTAGCAGGTTTAGCTGCGCCCCCTGGATCCACCACCTCTCTTGGGATGTGGTGATACTGCTGTTTCTTAATTTAATTTGTGCCAGCTGCTAAACCAGCACCCAGGGAAGGTGATGCTGGTGCCAGCAAGTCTTCTCTGAGCAAGGTGATGCCGGTTTGGTGTCTTCCAGGGAGTCCTAGCCAAAATTCTCCTAGTTTGGGTCCAGTAAGGAGAAGAGGTACTGCAACTTCAGCCCCCAGAAGGCTCAGGCTCTCCGGCACAGGAGGTGTGAGGCAGTGGAACAGGCTTTTCCGGCCTTTGGGAGAGTCGCTTCCTCTTCCTGTGGAGTAGGAAGACCAGTTCTGGGGTGGGTTAGGGGGCAAGCCTTTAAAGAGGGTGATGTGGAGGCCCAGGGCCTCGTAGGCATCTCCACCTTCCCTTACTCATGTGCTCCATTAGTGACCCAGCAGCAGTGTCCCAGTTTCATGTGCCGGCTGTTCCTGCAGGGGATCAAAGGGACGGGAAATGGAGGAAGCTGGAGTTAGACATTCCCTTGGCATGTGGTGGTTGGGGCACCTCTGCTCTTATCCAGCTCTTCTGGTAAAATCTCAGTGGAATCTGCAGGGTGTTAACAAAAGTCAAGTGAGCAGGAGAGCAAGGAAGTGCTTTTATGGGATTGATGAGGGAAGGGGCAGTGCTTGGTCAGAGCACCCAGGGAGAAGATTAAAACTTCAGCTTTCCCAGAAGCTGATCGGCTGGAGGCCAGCAGGGCCTCTCAAACTTGGAGGTAACATCCTAGCAGGAATGCCATGTATTATTTTCCCAGCTCTGCTAAGGAAAGCTGGCTTTCTCACTGATCTCTACAGAAATAATATGTCCATTCGAAATAATGAAAAATAATTTTTAACTCCCTGACCCCACCTCAAAACCCTGTCTCTGCTGGCAGGGACTAGAAGGAGCTGTTATCTGTGTCTTGCTTCCTAAACCAGAAGCTATTTCCTCCCAGCTCTTCCAAAGTTGAGTTGCGAACTGTGTGATCGTGTACAGAGTGGATGAGTTGGTGTTTCTGGTTTGCTGAGGTGAAGGGGGGTGGGCTCTGCGGAGGGTGTGAGGGTGAGCGCTGGGGCCGAGTTCAGCACTGCAGGCAATTAACCTTTCTGGGCAGAAGGAGATGGGAGTAAAAGGCTGGTGATGTGCCTTGTTAGAAGTTTAACCTTGTCGTTTGTCTCTGAGAGCTTGGAGTGCTCAGACTTTCATCAGACATCTCTGCTTTTCCCCTACAGAGGGATTCATTCTGCTTTCAGTCCACAGTTCAGTTCTGTAGAACAGATATGGGGAAACACTGGGCCCCCCCACAAGTTGCAGCTGTGTCTTTCTCTGTGGAGGCTGCAACAGCCCAAGTAGAAGCAGCATTAACCACTCTGTTTTTTCTTTAGCTTCTCTCTCGGGGCTTTTCTGCTGTTGCTTCATGCAGTTTTCCAGTGTCAGTGCTAAACTGACAATCCCTCTTTGTTCCTTTGGTTTCTGCAGTTCTGAATAGTTAGCTGGGCTATGGGCAGGGTTTTCTGCTAATCTAAGCTGTAAATGCTTGGCAAAATCAAGTATCAGCAACAACAGGCAGTGTCTTTGCTGGGAGAGGACCTGAGATGTCACATCTGAATCATGTTTGGAAACTTGTCCAGGTTTAGAAACGCCTTTTTCCTGCAAACACCTCTGCTTGGAAATGGCACCAACGCGTCTGTGGCCAGGTGGGCTTCCAGACCCCAGGTGAGAGTGCAGCTGGTGCAGGGTGTGGGGCTCCTTACAGTGGTGAAACCTTCAGGAGCTTGCTCTCTCGAGACATCTCTCCTGCCCTGAGCTTTCTCTGTTGGGAGCAGTAGTCCTTGTTGGTTATTTTACTGAATCAGGAAAAGAGGAGGTCTAGATCAAGGCGTCTCTGAAGGCACTGCCTGCAAGCTCAACTGAGGCTGGTGCGTAGAACATTTTGCCGAATTATGTGCTCTGAAAGGTGGGTCTAATGGGACAAATGCAAAAATGAAGTCTGAGCAAGTAATTTATTCTGGTTGTAACTGGAAGAAATGTTTGAAAGCTGGAAAAGGGAGAAATGGCAACAGAAGGGGAAGTCCTGATGTCTCCAGAGCCTTGGGAAAGCAAAGTGATGCAGTTCCTGCCTGAGTTTGGATTCTGCCATGTTGAGACTTCCGTCTGCTATATGGGAGAAACCAAAAGTGAGAGAAATAAAGTCACCAGGAAGGACAGAGGCCTGAAAATATGTGGGAATTCCTGCAAAGATGGACATAGTTCTGCTCGAATTCCTGGAAAATGAAATATAGTTATGCTTGAGGATGGACAAGCTCACCTGTTGCTTAGAAAAGATTTGCCTAGCTTGTGTTGCAGAAAGCATCACTTGCAGATGGGTTCTCTTGCAGTCAGTCTGGAGTCTTGCTCATCCCGGTGGAAAAGCCCAACCTTGGAATTAGCCACAAACTGCTGCTGTTTTCCAGCCTCGTAGAACAGGAACAGGAGGCTGTGCTTCTCCACACACCTTGTTCTGGGATGTCCTGGGATGGTGCTGCTCTGGGACCAGGCAGCTTGGCAGGGCTGAGATGTGTTTGGACAGCCTGGTGGTTCTGGGGAACAAGAAGGTTCTGTTCCACTGTGAGGATGACGGGCCTTTCCAAAAGTGGCCTGAGAGCCCACCTTGCTGTGAGTTGACACCACAGCAGGGACAGCTGGGGCGGCACCACTGCTGGGGTGGTCAGGGGATAACGGGTCAGTGGTATGTCCTGTACAGCTTTGCCTTGTTCCCGTTTTCTTGTGAAGAAAGTCTTGGGAAGCTGGTGGTGCTGGGATTCTCTTGTTCTGCCTCAGTGAACTGTATTTCCCTCCTAAATTAGGCAGAGCCCCTGCAGCACTTGCCTGTGGTTGGATTGTTCTGCTGGTGGTGCTGAGGTTGGAATTGTGCTGGGATAGCTATGGGACTGTAGCATAGCTGAGTTAACTCCAGCGTGGATCCTCCAGCTCCTTGCAAGACACAGTGGATTTAGGGTGTGCTCCTGCTTCAGTGAGTGTGACACCACCACCATGTCCAGGCAGGTACCCGAGCAGCTCTCTTGGCTTAAAGGGGTGTCACACCACGAGGCGTTTGGTGAGGTCTGTCAGTGCTAGGACTGGTGTCTGGCTGCACTGCCAGAAATGTGTGGGTCCAGAGGCTCCCTCCCCTGCTCCCAGCCTGGCAGCAGATCTCTTTCCCTACCTTCTTTATCAGGATCTGTTTGCCATTGTGGCTGTGCCTCAGATCTGAGCTCTGGGACAGTTTAATTGTTGATACAGGATCTGTTTCTGCAACTTTCACCTTAGAATGGGGAGTAGGAGGGAGGCATTGCCCCAGGCCTGGATGAGCTGGTCCATCTGGGAAGGGCAAAGCTGTGGCAAGGTGGTCCTTGGCTTTCCAGCTCGTGCTGTGGTATTTAGGTTGCAGTGCTGATATGTTGTGCTAGTGCCAGTCATGGGATAGCCTTGAGGATCTCTCCTGCAAGCTGGTGTCTGCAGTGGACCTGTCTTGTAGAAAAGTCCTGCTTCAGCTGGAGTTGAGCTGGGCTGTCTGTCACTGTGTGGGAAATGTGAGACATGGGTGGGACAAGGGCTGGAGTAGGAGGGTCTGCAGGGTGGCAGTGGAATTGAGCTTTACTGTCAGTGAGTTTTCTGCTTTGACTTTGTGATCTGCCATTAGTGTGGAGTGTTTAGGGAAGAGGTTGTGGTTTAAGTTCTTACCCAAGGCAGATTGCTTCCTCCAAGTCATGCTTCTCATCCTGCTTGTGGCTGGGGAAGTTCTAAAGGAGGTCATGTTTCTGTGAGAGGTAAAGGCTATAATGTTAGTACTGCCTTTTGCTTCTGGTGGTGTGAGGAGAAGGAGGAGGTGTTTGCAGAGAGGCTGGAATAGAAACAGTCCAGGACAGAAGGGATAGCTGAAGGCACTGTGTCAGGAAACCATGTGGGATGTACAGCAGCTGCTTCCACACCATTTTCCTGCTCTGACTGTTGAATCTCTTCAGGCTGCCAGTGTCCACAGTGCTGGGGTAGAAGCTGAAAGTGGATTTCATGTGAGCAGGGCTGATCAGACCTCTCAGAACTAAGGCAGTGTCTTTTGTGTTTCAGTGGTGCTGAGAGTGGGTGGTCTGAGAAAGCTGTGCCAGCTGGGATGACAGCTGGGGCCAGGGAGAATGTCCAAAGGGTTGTTGACATCCTGCTGGTTGCCTCAGTCTAATTGCTGTAAAACATTTCCTGGGCTCTCACCTGCCTGCTGTACCTGTTCTTTTGAATTACAGCAACAATTAGGAAGTGCTGTTTGGAGAGTGCTCACTAGCAAGTGGCTGAGGAGGACCTGAGCTGGGAGAGTGGCTCCAGATCAGAACTCCAGCGAGTGTCTGCCAGCCCGTGGCTGTTCAGCAGCCTGGTACCTCTTTTACAACTGTGTGAATCATTAGTGAGCAGTGTGATTCATGCACAGATCATCATTCACATCGAGCTAATGAATGAGCCCCTGAGGAATGACGTCGTAGAGATGGGAACGAGCACCTCAAAAGAGGACAGACTTTTTTGGCTTTGTGGCAACTGGATTTCTCTTCCCCCCCCCCGTTAGCCACCTATTCCCATGTAGCTCTGGGGCATTAGCATCTTAATAAGCAAATCTGGATTTGTTTCAGTCCCTCAGTGTACATCTTGTACCCAAATGGCCCATTAGCATAATGCAACAAGTCTTTTAAACTTGGAGCATTAATAATTGGAGAAGGAGGAGGGAGAGCAGGGGAGCTGTGGCAAAACTGAGCCTCCCAGTGAGTCACAAATGTCTGAAGTGCAGAAATGGCTGTTCCACTTCCCAGTAATTGGGCATCCAGGCTTTCTGCATGAGGTCAGATGCAGCCAATAAGACCTATTCAAAACATGCCTATGCAGTTATGTTTTGTGGTGTGTTTGCCTTTGATCCAAGGATTTTGGAGAGGCATTGATTCACGTTCCCCGTGGGGTGTGCGGGATCCACCTGTGCTGATTCAGTGCTTGGGTTGGAGTTGGAATCTGCGCCTGGAGCTGCATGGCTGATTCAGGATGTGGGTGCTGCTGGTGGCTTGAGCAGCACTATCAGAGCTGGCTCCGGTTTGAGGCTGGAGCTGCTGACATGTCCCTCAGGGCAGGTGGTGCGTGGTGGCCCAGGGGCCAAGGGCTCACTGTCACCTGCTACCTGTACAGCCCTCAGACACACAAGAGCTGTGTGGAGGAGTAGCAGTCTGTGACCTGATTCTTGTCTCACCTCCTTTGTGTCCTGGGAGTGAGGGAAGCTGAGCTCAGGAGGCAGCTCCTGGCAGGGAGCCGGCGGCTCTCAGGGGGAAGCACTGCCTCGCCTGACCCTTGCTGAGGCTCAGGCCAGACTTGCCTCTGCTCCTTTGCTGAAGCAGCCATTTGCTGCCTCCCTGTGGGAAGCTTTCCCTGGCTGCTGGAGCCAGGGGTGCACTGAGGAAGTGAGGCTCACTTGTGTTTTCCAGGGTGGGTTCTGGCTGGGTGCTTCTCTCCCTGGCTCCCACTCAGAGCTTGAGTGGCATCTGGAGGCCTTTCCTCCCTGAGAAGGTCAGTGGGTGAGGGTAGGAGGGCAGGATACCTTTTCAGGATGGTCTTACTGCCTGCCTTCAGGCTGTTTCTGGCTACATCAATTGCTTTTTCTATCCAGTCTGCCAGCATTAGAGGAAAATAATGTACAAGATTCCAGTCTTGGGCTTTGGAGCAGGACTACAGCAGGAGAGCCTGGCATTGTGTGAGCCATGGTGGAATAGCTGCACGGTCGCATGCTGTGCAGTTAAGTGGTTTTCCTTTGTCCAGGGGAGAGGTAGCATTCAGAGACTGGAGGAATTCGGTGTCTGGGGTGTTTCTTCAATTCAGAGGAGGGGCCTCGATTTCTCCAATTAATGCTTATGCTGAAAAGGATTCCTGAGGAATGAATTGCTTGGTCTCTAGACTCTGCAGATCTTCTCCTCATGCCCACCCTGCCCCCATCTTGTCCTTTTTCTCTGCTTCTGAGGTGTCAGTGGATCCAGGGAGGTGAACCCTGCCTTACTTTTGCTTGGGAACTGGTCCCTTCCGTATTTCATACTCTTCTTTGGATGATGTGGAAGCCTTTGAGGAATGACTTGTATTGATGTCACCGTTTAGGAGATGATCCAGAGTTCTGCTGCCTGTTAGGGTGAAGTGCAGGACACCTTTGAAGTGGGGGTTGTGAGGTTCTTGCTGAAATTGTGCTGTAGAAAGTTCTTGCCTGGGTTTTGGCTCAGTTCCACATTGAATCTTGGAGGAGCTGTGGTGGGTCCCACCCGGCTCCCTTGCACTGTGTGCTCCCTGTGGGTATCTGTGTGGTGCTGTGTCCTGCTCCAGCTGTGCTTTGGGCCCATGGGCTGAGCAGGGAGGGGCATTTCATCTGTTTCTGGTGGAGGCATCACAAAACACTGTTGCCTCCAAGCAGCAGTTAGGTTGAGGTGTGTTGGCTGAGTTTATTGCAGAGCATTCAATTGATATTCTCACAGGCAGTGCAGTCTTTGGCTTCCAGGTGATGTGGCCTCTGAAGCACTGAGGGATCCCGGACTCTTGAGATTCCCTTCTCTTTCCTAGCAGGCTGACAGCATTTCCAGGAAAAGTTATGCAGCTCTTGAATCTGCTGTGGTCTCTCTAGATTTGGCATCTCAAGTGGAGTTCAGCCACTTTCTGTTTGATGAAGGCTTTGTCTTATTAAAAGACGTTAAGTCTTTAAAGGGCACAGCTGTGACCTGTTTGTGTTTCACAGCCATAATTCATAAGTTGCAAGAGCATGTGCAGAACTTCCCTCTGGCAAGGTCAGTGCTCTTGCACACAGGGCAGGGATGAGTGGGGAGTGTCTGATGGCCTGGGTGTTGTAAGGGAACTCAAACCAGCAATTTTGTACTTGCCTGTACCAAAGGACACTTCCTTTTTATAGCACTCCATTCAACATCTCTGTTCAGATACAGCATCAAAACCCCTCAAATATTCTTTCCTCACATCACTGATTTTGTGGACTGTGCACTGAACTTAGTCCTTTGCTGAAGTACCACGTGCCTGCGGTGCTGTGGATGTTGGTTCAGAAGCAGCTCTTTGGGACCTCTGGGATGTGCCTGATGGAGTTCTGCCTTGGCTTACAGAGATATTGTTGGCATCTGTCTTGCAGCTGGCTGTGCATGGAACTGGTTTAGCTGTCATATACCTTGGGTAGCCTCAGCTGTCCAGGCAGCTTGGGCTCCTTGGAATATGTTGTGCCTGCCCAGTGATGCACAGTCCTGGATAGACACCAGCAGGTTACCTTGGGAAGGTGACATGGCCTGCAGCAGTGTGTGGCAACAGCTGTTTCATAGAAAGCTCCCTAGCTGTGGAATGTGGTTGGGATCAGGTTCTCTGGAAGCTGTTGGCTTTGTGCTCCTGCCAGTCTCTGGCAGTCGCACACAGGCCTTATGCTGCCCTTGGTTCCTGGGGACAGCAGGATGCTCATGAAGCTGTGCCCTGTGAAAATAAGCCCATTTTGAGTCCGAGGGAATGACTGCCCTCCCTCCCTTGCCTCTGTATCCCGCATTCCACAGTGTGTTATTAGTGTGAAATGTTTCACTGTGGAACAGCTACGGCTCAGCTGCTGTTTGTCAGGTCTCCTCTGATACCACAGGGCAGGCCAGTCACTGCTATTTTTATAGCAGTCTGTGAAATTAATGCTCTCCCGTGCCAGCTCATAGCCCAAATTGCAGGAGACAGGTTGACTGCTCCTCCTCAAACTGCTGGTGGTTGTCTGCCAGGTGGAGGGGAGCTGTGGTCGGTGCTGCTGGTTTGGTGTGGGGTGGGGCAGTGCAGGAACCATTTCACTGGCACAGCGCTGTGTGGGGTGGTAGGAGCCTTTTGAAAAACCACTATACTGTTTTCTAGTTCCAGCTGAAAGCTGAAGATCTGAGGATGTGCTCAGCTGTTCCTTCTGATGGCAGGAGAATGGAAGCATGGTGACAAAGCCCTGCAGGTGGAGACGGTCACCCAGAGCAGGAGGCTCCTCTGGCAGCTGTCGTGGAAAGCAGCCACGGGGTGCACGTGGCAGCTTGTCCCAGATGGGGTGCAGTGCCTGCTTTGTGCACTTGGCTCCTGCTCTGGTGCCTCCCTCGTGCCGGACCACAGAGCACGTCCCCAGAGGGCCCCGCTCCTGGTACCGAGCGTGGCGTGGGCTGGGAGCAGGGATCCAGCTGTGCCAGCATCCTCCAGGTGATCCCTGCTCCTGGAAGGGACCCAAGGGTTCTCCCGGTCTGCAATACCACAGCACAGGGAGGGGGTTTTGGGTGATCCCTCCTTTCCTTGCAGGAAAAGTGCCTGCTTGGGTGCCACAGCACCTGCTGCAGGAGCAGTGGCAAGGGTCTCCCCTCCAGCTTTTTGGGACTGGCTTAGTGGTGATTCAGTGCTGCCCACACTGCCGCTCGCTGTGATCACTTGTCAACAGTTACTTTGAGGTCTCTCTGTGTCTGGGAAACCTGTTTGGTGGTACAGTTGTCTGAAATTCTAACTGGAGTAACATTGTAATTTTAATAATAGAAAGGCTGCCTGTCCACAAACCTGGAGTTTCTGAAGAGCTCGCTGTCTCCAGAGAGCAGATGTGCTTATTTTTGCTTCCCCTTTTCCCTCAAAGAGCCCTCTGGCAGGCTGTAGGAGAAAGCTGGAACCTATCTTTTGTAGTTTAGGGAAGTTGGAGCCCTGATCATCATCTTCTCTCCTGGAGATACCCAGTGCTGCTCATTGCAGATGGTGATAAATCTGAGCTAATTGCCCATTGCTGGCAGGGCTGGCACTGTGAGCAGTACCTACAGCACCTGGCAGTGCAGGGCTTCTGCCTTTCCAGAGCTGGCACTGAACTGCCCCCTTGGTTCCTTGTAGTGTGTGGGCTGGTGCCCTTGATGCTCCTGATTGTTTTGTCAGCCTGTCCCCTTGCAGTGGCACTGGTTGTGCTGGGCCCTGGGCTGGGATGCTGCTTCCCTCGAGAGCAAACATCTCAGAGCATCCCAGCCTTGGGTTGCAGTGGCAGCTCTTTGGCAGCTGTGCAGGCTCTCCTCAGCCCAGAGCAGGGACAGCAACTGGCCGGAGCTGCTGCAAGTCTCTGGCTCAGCTCAGTCTCAAAGCATCAGCTCCTGGCTGCTCTGGTGGAATTTGGGTGTGCTGAACCAGGGCACTGCTGTGAAATTGGGATGTAAGCTGGAACGGGGTCCGTGCTTCCTTCAGGAGTGCTGTGGGTGATGCAGGAAGGAACACCTTCTGGCACATTTGACCCCAAACTGGCGGTGTGAGCACTGCCCCTGATCTCAATTGACACTTGGCTGCGCCCCGTAGCAGGTGTGTGGTGCAGTTGTGTCCCCTTTTGGGAGGCCTTAGGATGATTCAGGGGAAATTCCTTACCTCAGTCCCAGGTAAGTGTACTCCAGAGCTCTCAGATCCAGAGGGGACAACGAGGGATTTGCAGAAATACCTTTTATCTTGTTGAGGCTGCAAAGACCCAGAGGAGACCTGGAAATTGTCTTACTCTGCAGAATAACCTATTTTTTCTGAGTGTTTTTGAACAGCAGCTTTCTTAGAAACTCTTTGCTATGTTTTGTCTCCTTGGTGTGAATTTAGCAGATGCATCCACAGGTTTTTTTAGACCCTGCCATGTTGCATTAAGGTCACATATGGGTACAAGCTTGCTTTGAGAGAGGAAAGCTGCTCTTGCACGGTCAGATAACAAGGTGTTGGCAGCATGTGAGGCAGTTCTGCAGCCACCCTGAGTCCTGGTGCCCACCTGCTTCAGCTGATGTCTTGCTGGTCTCAGTCCTTGGTGGCTTGGTTGGTTAGTGACCCCTTGGGGTGCTGGGTGCTTAGGGACATGGTGACAAGCCAGCTGGCTCCTTGTGCTCCGGGCTTCCAGCATCCTGGAGGTGCCATGAGGTGCTCCCATGGCAAATTGCATGCCAGCTATTTTGCTGGATTCTGGAGTTGGTTAGAGCCTGAAATAGCTTTGGCAGTGTAAATAGTGGTGAAGCGTGCCAAACCCAAGAAGTGCACTTGATGTTGGTAGTGCAAGATGCTTTTGGATACCAATCCAGAGCGGAATTTGCTGAAGGATTGGCACAAGCGCAGTGCTGTGCTGTGTTGAACCAGGTGTAGATTGAAATGAGGGGGAGTGCATCCTCTGAGAGATCCTTTTCATGTGTTAGTTTGCAGTAATAAGTCCCTGGGGCTTGTGAAGGCCACTGTGTTCCCTTGGGCGGGGTGTTCCTAAGGAGCAGTGCTGTGACCCTGCCTGATGGACGTGTGTGGGATAAATAACCCCCAGCTCCAGTGGCCCCAGTAGGATCCAGTGGGTGCTCAGTGCATGGAGCTGTGCTCAGACCAGCAGCTCTGCTGGCACCAGTGTTTGTGGGGCAGCGGGACACAGCACGAGGCCAGGGGCTGCCATCTGAGGGGTGACTTGCATTTGAAAACTGAAGGGAGCTTTACAAATTACTTTTTACTGAAGAATTGCTCTTGGGAGTGCACGCCCAGCCTTCCTCCTTGCTATGCAGAAAGCTGGGGAAGGGTCTGGAGAGGACCTTCCTAGGAGGAGCAGCTGAGGGAGCTGGGGGGGCTCAGCTTGGAGAAAAGGAGGCTCAGGGGGACCTTCTTGCTCTCTGCAAATACGTGTAAGGAGTTTGTAGATGGGGGAATTGGCTTCTCCCAGGCAGCTTGTGACAGGACTCACTCTCTGCTCTTTCCCCTCTGTCCTCAATTCAGGAAAAATTGTATGAAATCTCTTCCTAGCAGGAGAGTGCCCAAGGGGGGCGTAACAGTCCCACTTCCTACCTGCCGCTCTGGGATGCCCTTAGGTGATGCGGGAAGTTAGGTGTGATGTGCAGAGCTTTCTAATCTCTGGGAAGTCTTAAGACTTTCTTCTTTTAGAGGAGGAGCTAACTCAGGAGTGCTCCTTGCAGAAAAGTGGGGAAGAGTTGCTTTCATTCTGATCAGCCTCTTCCTCAAAGGAGCCTGCTGGGTGTGATAGCCATTATCTCTCCCCTAAGGCCGGTGCCTTTCACTGGGGTAGCTAACTCCTTTAATTGAGTGGGATATGGAGTATTCTTGGCTGGTGTGACCTGGAAGCCTGAGAGCTGTCAGCATGGCTCAGAGCTCCTCCTGGGAATAACGCAGGCAAGTGTCGCTTTGTGACTTCCTTGATTGGTGTGTATGGGGAGCTCGGATATTAAAACCAATTAGTTGTCTTTAAGGTCAGGGACTTATTTGACCTACCAGCCTCTGTTTCAACTTGGCCTGGATTGAGGATCTTTGGAAGAGGGCTGTACAACTTGTGTAAAGAGGCTAATGAAGTGATGCTTTTTAAAGCACTTCCCTGCTGCCTCTGTAGCCCAAACACTTCAGCAGGACACTGGTGCGTGACAGCCTGAAACAGCAGCGAGCAGGGGCTGGGTTACTCTCCTCCTCCTAAGAAATGTAAAAGAGCAAAACCCTGGGTTTTGATGTCTGAAAAGCACTCTGTTGGCTCTCTGACTCAGAATCCTGAGAAGAGGTTTTTTCACAGAGCTTAGCTGGTTTGCCCTTGAGAGGGCTGGAGGGATACGATGAGGGATTTGATTTTTATGCCATTACTCTAATGCGAAGCATGAGGTCTGGGTTAAATCTGAGACAATGCAGAGGCAGCACTTCAGACATCTGGGATACTTCAATGGCAAATGGGAGGTACCTGCTGAAAGGCAGAGGGGAACCTCCCCAGTTTTCCTTCTGGCTTTGGATGGATTTGAACCACAGGGCAGCTTTGGGGATTAAGATTTCTGCAAGACCCACCCCAGAGCCCTAGAAAAAACGAATATCAAACTTATTTTCCTTTAACTTAAGCCTGTTTTGTGATTTGTGGGGTCTTATCCCCTGACTCTGTGCCTGGGGTTGGCGCTGGTGAAGCAGCAGTGTGTGCTTAGCGCAGTTTAGTTAAAGCAGCTGCCAGAGCTGATGAGCTCTGGGGAGAAAAGTGATAGTGGGGAAGCAGAAAAGACTCACTGTGACAAAGGGATCCTTCCAGTACAGTTTTCTGTATTAATCTGAGGAAAACAACATGTTAAGACAGCGCTTGGGCTGCTTAGTGCTCCAGCTGTCTGAGAACAAATGGAATGGGCTTTAAGATGTCCTTGAAGTATGTGGCTGCATTGTTTTAAATAATCTCTGCTGGGAGCTGCTTCCATGCCTTCAGCTCGCAACCCTGAGCCTTGACATGTGTTCTTTCTTCCCAGAGTGGTATCCCAAGTTAAACAAGCAGCTTCTGGAGGACTTGCATGGTAGAGGCTGAACACTGAAGAAGAGCCTGTTTTGTTTGCTCTGCCATTATTGTCCATCAGAAGGGGAATTACACCAGTAACAGTGAAGAAGCATCCTTGGGGGAGGGAGGGAGGAGAGAACTGTGTACATGGAATGTGGTACGGGGTGCTTGTTGCTTTGCTGCCTGCTCACATCCTTTTTTTCCCTCCCCAGCAATGGTACCAGCATGATCTCGTTGATCATTCCCCCCAAAGACCAGATCTCGCGAGTGGCAAAAATGTTAGCGGACGAGTTTGGCACTGCCTCCAACATAAAGTCTCGAGTGAATCGCCTTTCAGTACTGGGAGCCATTACATCTGTACAGCAAAGACTGAAACTCTATAACAAAGGTAACTTCTAGCTTGTATGGATGCTGGCACACTTCCCTTTCTTGGAAGCAGCCTTAAGTTCCTGCACTATGCAGTTTTCTGCTTATCAAATCTGTTGGCCTGTGCTGCTGTTTTGCACTGATATTCCAGGTATGTTGCCCTTGGATGGCTACTTCACGGGTGGACTTTGGGACTAGAATAGTGAGGTGGTCCTTGTCTTTAGTAAGTGGGCTCATGATTCTGTTCTTAGTGCTGACTCTGCTAAACCAGGCCAGATTTAAGAGCTGTGTATTCTGCAAGAGTTCATTTGCATTAGAGTAGTGATTTTCTGTCAGGCAGAAACTTCTGTGTGCCTTATGCATGGCATGAGCAGCTGCCATCTTTTTGGGAGGTAGCAGACCCAGGCCATCTCGAATGAGCCCTGGAAGAGTTCATTGTTACTGACTTTACCCTGGCCCATGGCCTTCCTTGGGATGGGCACTCTGTAAATCACCATGTGAGGACCAGAAAGGCTCGGGGGGCTGCTCAGCCTTTCTCTGGGTGCTGTGAGCTCATAAGCTCTTGGGTTTATCAGGCAGGTGCATGTCTGCTACAGGTGTGCAAATTAGTTTGTTTTCCATTGTTAGAGACCTAGGAGGGAATGAGGTGGGGAAAAGGAAAAATGAAAAATTTGGGAACTTGAATTTCAACTCTGCTTTAAGTCTCAAGGGCTGGCAGTCAGTTTTTGATGGGTACAGCTTGCCACATTCCTTAATGATCTAAACCTGCATTGTGTCATTTGTAGTACCTCCAAATGGTCTGGTTGTTTACTGTGGAACAATTGTGACAGAAGAAGGAAAAGAGAAGAAAGTCAACATTGATTTTGAACCTTTCAAACCAATCAATACGTCGTTGTATTTGTGTGACAACAAATTTCACACGGAGGTAAGGATTCTCCTATTGCAGGAGCCAAGGTTGGGGCTCACTGGGCCAAGCCTTGGTGTGCTTGAGCCTGGAGAGCAGCAGGTTTTGAGGAACATGCCCTGGGGAGGTCACTGGCTGGCTTGGGACTGGCCAGAGATGGGTGATGCCTGCTGGAAGGAGCTGAGGTACTGCCCAGCTCCTTCCACAGCTGAGTTTGTGTAAGCCACAGACAGGAGCTCCTCTCTGTAACTGGAGGAAGGGTTTTTTTCTTTACCACAGAGGCCCATAGATCTTATTCCAAGCCAGGCTTTAAAGTACTGCCAAGATAATATCAGTGTTGCCAGTCTTGCTATCATATGTGTTAACTGAGAGCCTTGATGGAGAACTGGCATGTGCCTAATCTGTCTGGAGGGAAATGGGATTATTTTTATCCAACATCTAATTAAGTTAAATGCATGGTTTGAGGCATATTTAAAGAAATGTGGATTATAGCAGTCAGTGTATTGCCTCTGAATCTTTTGGCTCTGGCAGGTGCAGAGGTCTCAGTGTTTGCAGGAGGTGACTGAGTGCCCCTCACGTCCTTGGCATTCCCCACGATCAGTGTGTGGCCTGAGACTTAATTGCCATTGTCAAACCCCTGTGACATGGGCTAGACAGGCCCTGCAGTGATGTAGTTGTGCTTGTTTGCTTGGGTCTGTGAGATCTGGTCCATAGCTGGCTTACAGAGGGCAGGAGTACAGCAAGGAAAAGTGTGCTTGTTGCACAGGTGAGGCACATCCCTACTATTCTGTCTCCCCACAAAAGATGAAATCCCAACACATCTTTGACCTCCTAGGAATAAAAACCTGTGCACAGGCACAGGTCTGGAGTTCTGTGTGTCCATAGATGAGTGAAAGCAAGAGGTGTAGAGGAGAATTGAGGAGAGAGCCAGGATGCCAAGCCCAGGAAGGGGTTTGTCCCTGCTGTTGTGGGCAGTGGAGGATGGTTGGTTTCCTTCTGCCCTGTCAGGAGATGGATTCATTTGGTCTCCTCTGCAGCTGCTGCCTCAAGGCACTGATTCAAGGCAGAAGTGCCCAGCAGGCTGTTCCAGGAGCAGCTGTGAATCCACTGGTGCTGGTGTGGCACTGCTCAGCGAGAGTGGCAGTGACCCGAGTGGAATTTGTGGGAATTGCTGCTCCTGATGGTGTGATCACTGCCAGCACCTCCCTGCACAGGCTCTGTGCTCTCCCCTGTTGTTGGAGTGTGGGATTATTGTATTTGGTATTGCCTGCCCTGCGGGATCAGCTGGAGCTGTGGCAGCCTGCTGGGGCTTGTGAGCACTGAGGTGTGGGTTTGTCCCTCTCTCTGTAGAGCAGTGCCTTGAGCCCCATGGTTCCCTCAATGTGCACCCGGAGCTGACGGAGCTCAGGGCATCCACAGCTTTGCCAGGAAAGTGAGGGGTGTGGAGGAGCTGGCAGAGGAGGTGATCTTCACCTTTGGGCTAAGGCTGCAGAGAGGAAGCTCAGTCCAGGCTGAAGGAACAGAACAAAAGCAATGGTCCCCTCTTGGTGCTTCTCTGGTCCAACAGTGCAATTGCCGACAGAGCTGGTAAGGGCAGGCTGAGGGAATCACTGATCATTGGTACTGTATTAAAATAAGAGAGAATCAAGAACCTCAGAGCTGTAGTCATCTGTTGCCTAGTAAGAGCATCTGATAAGATTTCCTGTAGATGTTTTACTGCCTGTGTGAAACAGAAGTAACTCCCCCAGGGGGATCTGAGCCCTGCTGTGTCTGAGGGGTAGGATTTACAATGACTTATTTTGATACCTTGGCTGGAGCATTCATTCCAGTCACACGTTTTGCTTGGCTCTCTCCCAGTTAAATAGATTGCAATGTAATATGCCACTTCCTCCTCTCATTCATCCCACTGCTGAGGAATTAATGCAGAATATTTATTTTGGCCAGGAGATTCCATTAAACCTTAGTGTCTGTTTCTTCTAAGCTTGAAAGCTGCAGCCTGGGTTGTGTGGGTTTTGGAAGAGGATGACTGATGGGTTTTATCCTTTCAGTTCAGCCCAATAATCAGTTTGACAGCCCTGCAGGCAGCTCAAGGTCCCGTGCAGTAACCCAGCACTATCACTTTCAGTGTTAAACTGCTGACTTCAAGCAGTCTGGAGTTTTGACAAGTTCCCCATCCTACTGATGTGGTTTTGCCAGCCAGAAAGAGGATTCTGGCTATTGCTTTTTTGGGCATGTGTAAGTGAGCAGGAGTATGTGTGTGTGCTGGATGCCTCTGCCCACTCAGGCAGCCCTTGAGGGAACAGCAGCTGAGAGATTCCCTTGAGAAAGGAGTGCAGAGTTTGGGTGCTTGTGGATGTCCCAGGGTTGGGCAGGAGCTTGGGCAAAATTAACTCAAAAACCTTGATACTGCGCAGTGCTTTGGTTGATCAACTTAAATGACCTTATGGGATGAATTCAGCTGCCTTCTTTAAAGGGAGAAAATTGAAGGATAACTTCATTTTGCAGCAAGCGTTCTGGCTGTCTTTTCCACAGCCAGTTATGCACAGGACAATCATTGCTGCTGTTACTTGTGCTCTGTAAGGCTGAATTTGCCACAGCCACTGTAGATTTATTTCATCATTCTGCCTTTGGGACTTGAAGTCAGCAGGTGCAACAGACCAGTGGTTGTGGTAGAGAGGCTGTGTCAGTGCTTTGGAGTACAAAACTGAAATGACAGTGAATTGAGCAAGTTCTGCTTTCCTGTCTGGAATGCCAGGAAAATTACTCTTCCAGTTGTGCCAGCCAGAGAGGTGGAGCAGCCTCAGAGAGGTGGGATCCATTTCACTTCACACTCTCCAGAGCCCATCTCTGGGGTTTTGCTGTCACGCATGCCCATGGCCTCAGTTGGGGAACTGGCAAGGCTGAGAAATTGTGATCAAAATCAAACTTGAGTTTCCTTTGTGCTTTTGACAGTGTTGAGTGAGATGGGATTATGTGTGGAAGGAGTTGTTCCCTGTGAGGGTGGGCAGGCCCTGGCACAGGTGCCCAGAGAAGCTGTGGCTACCCCTGGATCCCTGGCAGTGCCCAAGGCCAGGCTGGACAGGGCTTGGAGCAGCCTGGGGCCGTGGAAGGTGTCCCTGCCCATGGCAGAGGCTTGGGACAAGATGAGCTTTAAGGTTCCTTCCAACCGAAACCATTCTGTGATTCTGAAGTGATCTGGGATAGTTACAACTCCTGAATCTGCTGGTTTTCCTCTAGTTCATTTATAAAAAAATAGCCATGACCAGCTGTGATGTCAGAGGGATGGAGCTGTGCTGTGTCTGGTGCCCTGTGTGAGCCAGGCCCCCCTGACAACCTCACTCTGTTCCAGGCCCTCACGGCGCTGCTCTCCGACGACAGCAAGTTTGGCTTTATTGTAATAGATGGGAGTGGGGCACTCTTTGGAACTCTCCAAGGAAACACACGAGAAGTGCTGCACAAATTCACTGTGGATCTTCCAAAGAAGCATGGTAATGTATTAGTCTGTCTCTGCTGTCTGCAGCAGCCTGTCCTGGGGTGGGATGTGAGGGTGGAAGTGGGGAACTTGGCCTGTGGGGGTTTAGCTCTGCTCAAGTCTGTGCTTCCTTGGAATCTGACAGCAAAGCCTCCAGTCTGAGCCTTCTGTCAGAATTAATGAATCACAGTAATATCCAGTTGATCTTAGAAGTGGCACTTTTTATTTCTTGCTGCATTTGACCCTTTACTTGGTTTTGAGACAGTGATAATTAAAAATATTAGCACAAGCAGTAATCCCACTCCAAAGGAGTCATTAAAGTTTTCATCTGCTGGTGTTGTGTGCACACCACAGGAAGAGGAACAAGCTGCTCTCTGCAGGAAGCACAGGGCCTAATGGAGCAAGGAAAATTCGAGCTCCACTCTGTGACACTGTGCTGTAGCCAGCCACTGATGAGTTCAGCAAATTGTCTGCTGGTTACTCCTGGCCTTCTGTTCTTTGTGGAGTGGGATGGGACAAAATGAAATAAAAACACTGCCCCCAGTAAGGATGTGCAGCAGAGACTGCTGGGCTGCACTGCATCAGCAGTGTTTGAGGCAGTGTACAAAGGGGATGGCTTCTAATGAAGGGACAGGGCAGAGAGAATGTGCTCAGATGTTCAATTTCTACGGAGTTGTGACTCTATAGAAAGAAAAGAAACATTTTCCCTGTGGAGAAAAATCTCAGGCTGGGAATGAACCCTCTTTATTCTCTGACTGTTCCATGAGAGAGCCCCTGCCTCGGCTCGTGGCAAACTGAATTCAGGAGGCTGCAGCTGCCCTTGGCTTTGGTTATTCTGGGCCCAGCTGTGTACTAAGAGCCCTCCTGGGATGCCGTGGGTTCCCCATGGCTGCCCCATCCCTCCCTGCAGGCAGAGGAGGTCAGTCTGCCTTGCGCTTTGCCCGCCTGCGGATGGAGAAGAGGCACAACTACGTGCGGAAGGTGGCCGAGACCGCCGTGCAGCTCTTCATCTCCGGGGACAAGGTCAACGTGGCTGGGCTCGTCTTAGCTGGATCAGCTGATTTCAAAACTGAACTCAGTCAATCTGACATGTTTGATCAGGTGAGTGGCCTTTTCTGAGCAAACCCGAATGTTTAACTGTCAGTGGTATCCTGGTGATTGTAGCAGTAGCTCTGATACAAGATACTGCTCGAGAGGAATGAAACTCTGGTGTCTGAAGAGGTTGGATCAAAACTAAAAAAGTCATATATCCAAAGAGGTCTCCCTTTCCTAATACCTCCTGCAAGGAGATGAGAACTCTTTTTCTTAAAACAGTGCTAGCAAGGAATCTGCCCTCCATGGTTTGGGACTGGTGTTCACATTCTTTGTGTACCCAAATCCAAAGCAGAGGCTTCATTGGAATTAAACTTCAGTAAACCTAATCTCTGTGTCCCTGTTGCCTGAAAACTGTGGTTCAGTATTGTGCATTCAGGGGTCCCTCTGACTCAGACTGTGCAGGTGAAGTGTACTAATGAGTGCAGTGACTGCCCTGGCAGGATGAGGAGTCTGACAGTTCTGCTCTGGAATGGATTTATGTTCTCATGTCTCCTCTTTTCTCTCCTTCAGCGGTTGCAATCCAAAGTGCTCAAACTAGTTGACATTTCATATGGAGGAGAAAATGGCTTCAATCAAGCAATTGAGTTGTCAACTGAGGTCCTCTCCAATGTGAAATTCATCCAAGAGAAAAAACTAATAGGTATGTGCTGCACTGCAGCCTCCTCCTGAGCCAGGTGTGTGGGACTGAGTGTGCTGGGCTTCCTCTTGACCTCCTGGCAGTACCCTTGGGCTGCCCCAGCCCTGCCGTGCTGGCTCCGAGTGTGACTTGGAGTGGTTCTTTTTGTCACCTGGACACCTCAAATGCTGGTATGGGGCCGTTTGGTTGCTTTCTTTTTCCCCCCCAGACTTCCTGGACCTTCTCTATCCTTCCATCAGACATCACCTTAATTCCAGGCCTTCTGGTGACAGCTGCTTCTCCCAGTTTCTTGCATTCCAGTGCAGCTTGTTTCAAAGTGTGTGTGCTGTGATGAGTGCTGATGGCAGGCTCTCTGTGTGCCCTGCAGGACGATACTTCGATGAGATCAGCCAGGACACGGGGAAGTATTGCTTTGGTGTGGAAGATACACTAAAAGCTTTGGAAATGGGAGCAGTAGAGATCCTGATAGTCTATGAAAACCTGGATATCATGAGATACGTCCTGCACTGCCAAGGCACGGAGGGTACGTGGGGCTTTGGGGGAGAGGATTCAACACCTGAGGTGTCTCACTGGGAGGGGTTTGCTGGAGGAGCTCCCTGAGGAGATCTCATCCCAGGGGTGTTGTGCAGGCAGCTCACTGACCTGCAGCTTCCCAGCCCTCTGGGGGAAGAGCTGGGATGAGCAGGGTTCCAATGCAGAGAGGGAGTTGCAGTGCTGGGGGGGCACTTTGTCACAGGGCCAGCCTGGAACCTCCTTCCAGCTGTGTGAGTGTGATCCCAGAGGGGACACTGAGGGGACCCTTGTGGCCAGAAACAATTCTGGGTGCCTGCAGACAAACGCTGCCTGCAGCAGGGCCTGTCCCTCTCTGTTGGCTCTGCAGCTGCTCTGTGCTGTGCCCTGGTGGGTTGCCCACAGGGCTTCAGTGAGGAATGGAGGCAGTGGTAGTGCCCAGCCCCTCTGTAGTTGCAGGCTGTGCTCAGTCTCCTGCTGTCCTTGAACTGCATCTTGTAGCCTGATCCAACTAATTTTTTTTTCTCCCTTCTCAGAGGAGAAGATCCTGTATTTG
This sequence comes from Acanthornis magna, assembly GCA_036785705.1. Classification (NCBI taxonomy): domain Eukaryota; kingdom Metazoa; phylum Chordata; class Aves; order Passeriformes; family Acanthizidae; genus Acanthornis; species Acanthornis magna. The sequence continues at coordinate 806,476 of JAWUZG010000168.1, forward strand.
ACACCAGAGCAAGAGAAGGATAAATCCCACTTCACAGATAAGGAGGTATTTCAGCTTTGGGGTTTCTGCGTTTGTTCTCAGTGTGTTGGTGCAGAGCTCTGGACACCTGAGCTTAGTTTGTCCCAAGCACATGAGCACAGGTGACCTTCTGGCCCCCAGATGGGACCTCAAGGCAGTAATGGCTCTTCCTGTGTAACTCCTGGATTATAGATTAGCTTTTCAATCCTCCCTGCTGCCAATCCCAAGGTTGTGTAAAGGGGCAATGTGGGGTCTTTGGCCACCACCAAACCATCAGCTACAAAAATCTGGTAGCCACCATGCAGGCCAAGGATCCAAACCTTTGCTCCCTGCTCGTGGTGCACTGATTTGGTCACACAGAACCACTGTGAGGTCAGAAATCTTGCCATGGGATCCAGGTGCAAGGCAGTGTTTGGGGTGTATTTGACGTGTGGAACTGTTCATTACTGCCTCAGTTTCCTGCCTGTGCAGGTCAAACAGCCCTCATGGAGCAGGGCTCTGTGTTACTTTGCAGAATAAACTGGGAAAAAAGTGTCCCTTGTCGAAAGGGAGGGCATCTGTCCCTCGTGGGTTGCGCTGGGAGGCCATTTCCAGGTGCCTTCCCTCCTGGAGGGGAGATTGCCAATTCCTGCTGCGCATGGAAGGTTTGCAAAGTTACCTGCAGTGATTTTTTTCTATTTCATAATAATTACTTCACGTTCTGCTTCCAAAACTGTGCCTTTTGCCTCTGTGTTTGCACGGGTCAGTGTTCCTGACTGAAACAGTGCCTGGTGGATGAGTGGGGCTGGAATCCTTTCAGGGTGCTGAGCAAGTCTGAGTGAACAGTGAAACTGAGATGTAGGATGAGGTGACACTGGAGCAGAAGAATCAAGGCATTTTTTCTCCTGCTTCTGCACTAAATTTCATATTAGAGGCCCAAAACACTGTCAGTGATTAATTTTGTAGCACCAGGAGCCTTGTGGTTGTGCCAGCTCTTGTCTGATGCAGTTGTGTCAGGAATTCCTCCCTCCAGGAATGTTCCTGTGGAGCAGGAGGGCTGCTGTCCTTCCTGGGACTGACAAAGCCACGGAGCCAACTTTGGGGGGAATCTTCTCAGTACTGAACACACAGTGACTGTAACAGGTTTTTATTATTTATTTCTCCCTTCCAATGTCTCCACAGACTGGGCAGGAACATGAACTCATAGAAAGTATGCCCCTCCTGGAGTGGTTTGCAAACAACTACAAGAAATTTGGAGCAACATTGGAAATTGTTACAGACAAATCACAAGAAGGATCCCAATTTGTGAAAGGATTTGGAGGAATTGGAGGTAAACTGCAAGAGAACAATGTGTTTGTCTTTTTTTAGTGGTTGATTTGATAATCTGGTGCCAACACAAGTGGGTTTAATCTTATTCCAGTTAGTCATGGAAGCAGTTCAAGAAACAATTGTATTCATCAGGACGGATTCATTCCCTGCCCAGCAGGATGATGATCCATGTTGGGCAGCTGTCACTTCCCAGCTGTGTCCCTCAGTCCCTGTGTCCTGCAGAGTGCTGAGGGATGGGCTGTCCCCTGTGCAGCTGCTGGAGCACAAAGGGCCCTGAGCTGCCTGCCTCTGTCTCTGCACAGAGGTTTGGTGGCAGCCCCTGCCCTGCCCAAGGGGGCTGACAGCTCCCAGCCCTAGTCCTGAAGCACTTGGAGCTCTTGCTGATTTCTCAGAGCTTCCCTCTGCTTTGCTCTCTGATCTTCTGCTTCTTTTAAAAAGGACTTGAGTCCAACTCCTGGAGCAGTGAGGCCTCTGAAAGCTCTGGAGCTCACTGAGCATCAGCCACATCTGGCAGGGCTCCTGTGCCTCAGTCTGACAGAAGTCCTGGGCAGGTAGAGCTAAACCACCTGCAAAGCTCTGTCCTGCACAGGTCAGGGGTTCCAGGACAAAGCTGAGCCAGTGGCTCTGCCTGGGTGATAAGCAGGGATGAGTGTATTGTAAAGAGGAATTTCTAGACACCAGTCAAGGAAACAAGCTTGGATTGTTTGGCTCCATAAGGACCAACAGGTTTCTATGTTTTCAGGGTTTGTAATTCTGAGAGTCTCTCTTTTTCTGCCAGATCCAACCTCTTTGCTACCGTGCCCTGTAGGCTTGAAAGGAAATACTCCTTGAAAATACCATTCACCTCAGTAAATGGTTCTAGGAATACAGCTTCCCAGAACCCTGGGTTGGTGTTTGGGGTGGGAAGCAACCACTAAATCCTGCTTTTACTCTATTGTAAAAGCAACTGCAGTGCCAGCTGCCCGCTGGATTTAAGTGACAAGCCTTGGTCTGAGCAGTGACACTGGAACAGTGATCTGCCACTGATGCTTTTTGCAGATGCAGCCCTAGAACAGGCTCAGCTTTCTCAGGAGGAAGCTGGCCTGGCTGGGCAGGTGGGTATTGACTGCTTCCTTTGGGCAAGGAATTCTCTGTGGCATTTCTCACTCCATCTGTCTGTCTGCTGCCAGGCCTCAGCGTGGACTTTATTGGGAAACTCTGGACGTGCAGGTCTGGGGAGCTGTGGGGTGCCTGCAGCTGTTGGGATGTTGAGGGAGCTAAAGCCTGTTGTCTTTGCAGGTATCTTGCGGTACCGAGTGGACTTCCAGGGCATGGAATACCAAGGAGGAGACGATGAATTTTTTGACCTTGATGACTACTAGGTAGTCGACCTGGGTCCGGCAACACGTGCCTCGCCCCTCCAGCATCCAACCCAAGGAGCAAACTCATGGTGGAAAACACAACAGATCCCTGCCTTAGAATTGGAACATTTCCAGAACTTGATCCACAAGCATTTGGATTTAAGAAAGCAAAACCCTACACTTTGATTTGTCATAGTGTCAGTACAGCAGCAAACTACTAAGTTCCTATATGCCACTTTGGACTAATTTAAAAAGAATCCCAGTTTTTACTTTTACTCAATGGTGAAATTGGTTGCTCTTGTATTTTATGGAAATGATTTTTTTAACCTTCATGATACATTAACTGCTGTAAACCTCTTCCTTCCAAAATTAATAGAAGTAAGGTCCTACTGGTTTGTTTCTTTATACTTTGATTGGAGAAATCAATTGCTGCATTTGGCAGCGCCGTGACCCATTTACATGGCATTCTCAGCTTAGCCTGCAGAAGAAATGGAACGAGGTTGGAGCCATAATTCTCTTCAAAAGCTTGAGGAGGCACTGACCTAAGTGCTGGTTCATTACATGTGGCTTGCAAATTCTGATGGTTTGGGGAGGCTCGCCAGCCAAACGTGCTTTAATCTATTTGCAGAAACACTGCTCTTACAAACTAGGAAATGCACTTCATGGATTGAAATGAAAATGCTGCTGGAGTTTTGGGCATAATTTGGATTCGAGCAGTGCAGCCTTCAGGAATTTTTTTTTTCAGTCTTGACAAAAATAAACATGAGATTTCAGTGAAGTAAGGTACACTTGGCTTTTTGTTCCTCAGTAAGTTTTTCTTTTTGCTTTAGGACTGCGTAAGGTTTCCTTGATTATGTGAATTTGAGCCCACAGGTCTTTAATGGAAGTGGGTGCTTGACAGGAATACTGAGTCAGTGGAGTGAAGGTTGAATTAGTGCTGGGAGTGTGGAATATTTGATTGTGATCCATGGAGCACTGGCACAGCCCTGGGAACACCCAGCTCCCAGTCCTGAGCGGTGTCTGTCCTGTGAGGGATGTGCCCTTCAGGGGTTAAAGCCTCTGGGTGATCGCAGGCTGCCGAGGCTTTGTGTCCTGCCTCTCGTGGAGCATCCACAGATCCATGGAGCACATCCTTGGGGTGTGTGCAGCCTGCTGGTGACACTCTGGGTGCCAGGTGGCCGTGCAGGCCAGGGCAGCAGTGGCACAAGGCCAGGTCCTGTCCCAAGGGGAGCAGTGGCAGAGCTCAGGTCCTGCTCCCTCCCTGGGGCTCTCCCAGCGGATCCGTGTCGCTCCCGGTGCTTCCCTCAGGAGCAGCTCCTGTTCCAGCTGCAAACCTTTGCCTCTTGTCCTGGTTCACTTGAACAGAGAGGGAGCTTCTCTTCAAATTTCTGCCACGCTGTTGTTTGAGGTCCAAAATTCCTGTCCTTGTGAGCAATACCATTTGTCCCCCTGGTTCCTAACCTGGCTGGCAGCTTTGCTGCCATCCTCACATCCAAGCTGGAATCTCTCCTGGGAGGTGGGGCTGGGTCTGCTCAGGGCTGAGCACACCCCTGGCCCTCACAGCAGTATGTTCTGGATTTTGCCATTGTAAATGGGTCTAATGTGACATGACAAGACCACAAAAATTGGATGTAAATTTACATTTTTGAATATACTGCTTGTTGTTTCACATGATACATTAGGGTATGCAGCTCCTTTTTGTAGTTTTTATTTTTACTATTTAAGTTTGGAAATGATGCCAAATTTTTGTATTTCTTTAATCAATGTGTTCTCTTCAGTGATATATATTGCATTATATATTGATGTGTATATCAATATATACTGATATGTATTACACTTACACATGCAAACACATTCAACGGGGGTGGGAGATCCTAGCCTTCGCATACTATATAGCCTCTGCAGAGAGATCCCAAGCAGTGATATCTTGGTGTTGTGATGTACAGAAATGGAGAAGAGTATTAAACCATATTTAAGAATATAGTACAGACTCCTGGTTTATTTTCTTTAGTCCAGGAAACTTCTGCTTTTTGCTCTCAGCTTGGTGCCAGCTTCAGGGCTGGAGCTTGGAGGCAGCTCTGTCACAGCTCCGTTTGTGTTTCTCGATGTGTTTTCCCCCTGTGCTGGCACTGCTGAAGCCCCTGAAGGCTGTGTCCAGTTCTGGCCTCTCACTGCAACAAGGACATGGAGGGGGTGGAGCGTGTCCAGGGAAGGGAGCGGAGCTGGGAAGGGGCTGAGCTCTGCACAACTCCTGACAGGAGGGGACAGCCGGGGGGGGTCGGGCTGTGCTCCCAGGGAACAGGGACAGGAGGAGAGGGAATGGCCTCAGGCTGGGCCAGGGGAGGCTCAGGTTGGACATCAGCAGGAATTTCTCCATGGAAAGGGTGCTCAGGCCTTGGCAGGGCTGCCCAGGGAGCTTTGGAGTGCCCATCCCTGGAGGTGTCCAAGGAAGGGCTGGAGGTGGCACTCAGTGCTCTGGGCTGGGGACAAGGTGGGGATTGGGCACAGCTTGGACTCCATGGCCTTGGGGCTCTTTTCTAACCTCAGTGATTCCATGATTCTGTGTTTCTCCAGAACACTCAGTTGCTCTTTGAAGCTGGAGTTTAAATCTGACTTCTGAAGGAGGGGAGGAATCCAAGAACCAGAGTGCAGAGGCAGTTGTGCTGTGTTACCTGGGCTGATCTCAACACCTGAGGCAGAGGAAGGACAGCCTGCAGCATCAGAAACCTGCCCTTAATATCCCAGACATGGAACCCCTGGATGGGTTTTTTTTAAGAAGCCTTTTCTACTCTGCCTCTTTGGGTGAGGCCAACCTAGATAAAAATGTCCTGACTCCACGGGCCTGCCCTGCCACCTCTGCCTTCTCCCATGGCCTAGCCACTGTGTCCATGACTGCCCACCTGCCTTCTCCCCCAGCTGGGCAAGCAATTTGTGAGACATCATTAATATCAGGACTTTTAAAGGATGTTTTAAATCCCCTCTCAGCGGCTATTGCTTGGCTGAGATTCCCTGGCTGAGGCTGAGCCTGCACCTTCCCATGCTGCAGGGCAACAGCAGGCTCTGGGTGTGAGGCTCTTGGCCTGTTGCTGTCACACTCGGGCTCGTACAGCAGGAGTTATTCCTGGGAGCTGAGACTTCCAAATTTGTCCTCTCTGCCTCACACAGTCTTTGATGGGCAGCTGTGGCAGGCAGCTGAGCCTCGCTCGTCCTCTGGAGTCCCAAGTTTTGGAGATGGGACTTCGCTGGAGCAGAAATAAAAGTGATGCACAAATCTCATACTATCTGTGACCCCGGTACAGAAAAGTGATACTGTTCAGCTTGTGGTGTAGGTAAAGGCATGAAGCTGAGCTCAGCACTAAACGAGAAATGTAAAAATGATCCCTTCAGTCAGTGCAGTCATGGGAGGAGCTGCTGCCTGCAGAGAACTCCCAGAGAAGTCTCGCCACTTGGTGCAGCCAGGCCTGTGGGTGTGTATTGTTTAATAAAACCCCAAATATTTCTTAGCTGACCCCTCACTGGCAGCACCAAGCCTGGTTTCTGCTTTCCAGTTCCGCATTCCCAGGGAAAGCAGGAGCAGCGAGGCCTGGCTGCTGTGGAGAGATGCCCAGAGCTGTCTCCTCCAGTGTCACAGATGCTCCACTCCAGCCGTGCTTGGAAGCTGCTCTTTCCTCACAGATCTTGGCTGGTTCCTGGCTCTTCCTCTTCACGTTTCAGTGGGAAAACACAACTGTGTCTGCTTGGCTGTGTGTGCTGGATCCTCTCACTGTCTGTTCCCCTCCAGAGCCCACGGAGCTGCTGGCACCTGGAACTCTCCCAGAAGCTCCTTGCCCCTTGGAAGGATGAGGCCCTGGAGAGAGACTTGGTGAAACTTTTCTTCCTTTCAGCTGCCAGGATCAGGTCACTGGGTCCCTTTCACCCTTCAGAAAGCAGCTCTGCTGCAGTCTGGCTTTTGTTCCTGTTGGACCTGCGTTGTTCTCTCTCCAAAAGTGCCTTTTTTTCCCCACTGAATATTGCAGAGCATCAGGTGGGTTCTCCCCGCCCTGTGAAGGTGAGCAGCATTCCCTGGATGGGCTCCCAGTCAAGGCAGGAGCCTTGACTGCCTCCAGCACATGGGATTGCTGCTGGAATTGGGAAAGGAGTTTGATGGGGCCACGTTTTGGCACTTCCAGCAGGTTTGGGGTTGGAAGCCAGGCAGGATCTGTGGCTTTGCGCCCACCCTGGGCTGGGAAATAACTATTTCCTCAGAAGGGGTCTGATCTCAATTAGCTGGAATTGGGAGAATAAAGTGTCACTTCCAGGATATCACATGGAGCTACTTTGGTGTGTGTTGGAGAGGTTCAGAGGGTCCACCCCTGTGTGCACCTGAGCTCGGATGCAGCTGTGCCGGGCTGGAGGCTCCTTGTGGATCATCAGCTCCTGCTGGCTGCCTGAAGGCTTTTTTTTAATCTTGTGCCAAAGGCTTCAGCTCTTCTGAATGCTCCATCTGTGTGTGCCTCATCCCTTTGGGAATATCTGAAATTTGGGGTGTCTGTGTGTTTAGTCCACCACTCCCACCACGTTCCCTGCTCAGTTTCCAGTTGGCACCGCATGCTCAGATATTCTGATAATGCTCTTTTGAAACGCTCCTTTTTGTCTGGCTGTAATTAAAGCCAGAATTTGCCCTTTCTGAGTTGTTATTTCTGGAGCTGGAGCTCGGCCTGCGTTGTTGTCACTCGTGGGCCACAAATGCCATTGTCCTGGGCAGCCGGGCCCGGCCGGCGGCGCTGGGAGGCAGCTCTGGAATTTCACTCGGCTATTTTTAGTCAGTGGTGAAAAATTGCACTTCCAACACTTTTGAATCGCTGTCAGTGCTTAAATAAATCAAAGGGCAGGTCCTGGCTGCTGCTAAGGAGCAGGATGAGGAGGTGACCTGGAGCTGCTGCGGGGCTGAGCTGGGAATGGGTGATGCCCAGGCTGGGAAGGGCTGTGAGGGGTCAGACATTGCTGCTCTGCCACTGCTCTGCTGCTGCTCTGCCACAGCCACCTGTCTGTCCCCTCAGTGCAGGTGTCCCACGATCACTGCTATGGTGGGGTGACTCCAGGCTCCTTACTCATCTCACTGTGCTCTTTTGGGGTCAGTTCTCCCCACTTCCCTCTGTGTCCCCAGCTGTCCCCCTTGGCTCTGTCATAGCTGCAGCCCCACGGCTGTCCCCTGTGTGCAGGTCTGCTGTCCCCGGAGTCACCACAGGGCCCACCCTGGATGTGGCAGCTCTTGGACAGCCAGGATGGGAGGCAGGAGCTGCTGTGGGACTCTGTAAGTCCAGGTGGCTGAATGTCCCACGTGTGAGACTTTCTCCTTCCACCCCAACCACCCAGAGCTGTGAGACAAAACCAGTTGCTAACCCACATTTCTCCTTTGCAGTGCCAGGGCAGGAGTTTCCTGAGAAGGTGCTTCACCTGTCTGGCCACCAAGTTTCCACATTGGCCCACAAACCTCTCTGGCAAAGGAATCCTCACAGCTGAGTTTCCCTGACTTGGTGTTCCCTGGCATGTGCTTGGAGAGTCCCAGGTGACTGCTTTGATGCTTTGATGCTTTCCTTCCCTGTGCTCAGTCTCCAGGACTTGCTTGGAATGGGCTCCAGACAGGCTTGCTTGAGGCTCCCAGTGTCTCCCCGAGCTGCTCTGCTCCCACAGCCCTGTGGAGGTGAGAGGGACAGTGGTTCCTGGAAGGACCCTGTGACACTGGGCTTGTCCAGCCTGTGCAGCTACAGGGAAGCTTGGCCAGCTCCAGGACTCCCACATCCAGTGGGAGGATGTCAGGAGAAGGGGCATGGGGATGGCTTCTGTGCACTGACTCTGTGGTCACCTGTCCCCATTCCCAAACCACGGCAGGCACAGACCGAGGGCATGTCCCGGCTGGGACAGTGGTGCCCATCACATTCCCATGGGCACTGCCTGCTCTCCTCTGGGACTAAGTGCCCCTTTCTGGGGCTTGCCTGGGTTTGGGGGTGGAGGGGCTGCTCAGAGTACCCTTGTGTGGGGCCCTGTGCTGCGCTGGGAAGGAGCTGGGCCCCGGAGCACCAGGGCAGGCTGGCCCTGTGCCCAGGCTGCAGGCAGGAGCTTTAGCCATCCCCAGAACCCCCTCTGCTCCTCTCCAGCTCCTCTCCAGGAGCAGCTTTCAGGCCAGGGTGCTGTGATTGAGTAGAAAGGCTCCTGAATGCTCCTGTGTTGGCCCACACTGGAAACCCCCAGGAATGCTCAGACATGGACAGCCACACTGAACTGCTCGCCAGTTAACCCACCAAAGGCTGCTTATGGATTTGGTAAAGAATTGTCCTTGTCACATGTGTTTCCTCATGCCCAGGCTCTCACATGAGCACTTCCCCCCACATGCAGCCACACAAAAGCTCCATCATATCTCCTCTCCATCTTTGCTTCTCCAGACTGAACAAATCTGGTCCTGGGCCCTTCTCCAGACTGAACAAACCCTGTCCTGGGGCCATCCCCAGGGATCAAGATCCTGGGACATGCCTGCTCCAGCCTTTCCCGCTGCCAGGGGCCGGGCACAGCACCTGGCCAAGGCACAGGGCACAGCACAGGGCTCCAAATTCTTGGCCGTGGGGGTTGGGATGGGCTGGGGGCACAGGAGGGGATGGGTGTGCAGGAAGGACATCAGAGGACAGATTTTGGGGTTATCCTCAGTGGGACAGCTCTGCACTATCATGTCTGAATTTACCCAGCATAGCAGAGGAGTTTGTATTATTGAAGACAGAGGAGGTGGAGGAGGGTGACTTGCCTGGAAGCTATAAGTGTGTGACAGAGCTGTTTTCCAGCAAGGAAAATGGAAGCTGCAGAGGAGTAAGTGGCAGAAGAGAAGAGGGAAGGCTGGCTGGTCTCAGCTGCGTGCCGTCCTTCAGGAACACTTGGAATGGCCACAGCCATCCCCTGTGGTGGGGGATGCTGGGGACCCCCAGCTCCGTGGTTGCTGCTGGTGCCTGGCTGAGATGAGGTGTGTCCCTCCTGCTTCCTCTTGCCTTGTCCTGCCCCCCTGGAGCCTCCTGCAGGTGCGGGGATGGGACACCCCAGTCCTCCTTGCTGGGAATTTTGTAATTCTTGCCTGTGAGGATGGGGAGGTGCCGGCACAGGGTGCCCAGAGCAGCTACGGCTGCCCTGGATCCCTAGCAGTGTCTAAGGCCAGGTTGGATGGGGCTTGGAGCACCTTAGGATAGTGGAAGGTGTCCCTGCCCATGGCAGGGGGTGGAATGAGATGATATTCAATGTCTCTTCCAATCCATGGAATTCTCTGACTCCATGACTCTCCTTGCTGAGGTGCAGATCCTCTCACCCCGTGGGCACAGACCCCATGCGCCCTTGGCTGCACTGTGCTTTGTGAGGTGTCCCTGTGCCACGTCACACCCCCGGTGTCTCATCTCCCATGGTCCACCAGGGAAATCAAAGAGCTGCCATAAAGATTTCACAGATTTCACAGGATATTTTGAGCTGGCAGGGACCCACAAGGATCACTGAGAACCTTCAGCCTTGGTGCCATCAGCACAATGCTCTGACTGGAAGATGTCAAAGAACACGCAGGGTTCAGAAAGAGGTGCTGTTCCTGAGCCTTCCTCCTCAAAATGCTGTGTTTCCTTTGGTGTCTGGCCAGGGAGGAGCTGTGGGGGCTCCTGCCCCAGTGCAGAATCCTGGGGCTGCTGGGGGCCAGCAGGGCTGGCAGGGCCAGAGGGACCCCAGGGCGTGAATCCTTCCCGAAATGCAGGCAGCTGCAGTGTGTGGTAAAAAATAACCTGGAAGTGGACTCCAGTGAAGACCAACAAAAGGGCTGGCACTTTTCTTTCCCTTCCAAACGCAGTGGGATGTTAAATCCCTCTCTGCCTATAAAGCCCCTGTGTGAGAATTGCTTTTGTTCCAGTTCCTATAACAGGGTAGCTGAGCTGCTTCCCATCCCTCACTGTATTGGGGTGGGTGGAAGTGCCTGAAGGGCAAAGCAGGTCTGTCCATGGCTTCACTGTCACCTCCCAATCAATGATTGGCTCCAGGAGGCTGTGTCACCGCTGGCAGGACACCAGCTGCCCCAATGTCACCGCTCCACAGGCTGGGGAGCCAGCACTGCCCTGTACCACATGTGGGAGCTCCGGCGCTGCTCACAGCCAGCGCTGCCCTGGGGAAATCTGCCTCCAACCACTGTCAGCCCTCGTGCCTCACCCCTGAGTCTGGAAATGGAATTAAATGCTGAGGGCTGAGCTCTGCAGTGTATTCACCAACAATGCAATTCCCAGGGCACCCACTACAGAACTGCAGCACCTGAACCACAGCTGGAGCACCATGAGTTGCTGCTCGCCTGGGTTTGGTTCACTGGGTTTTGCAGTGACAGCAGGAGGGAGGGTGAAGTTCCAGGCAAGGATGGAGAAACCTTTTTTGTTACCATCCCTCCTGAAAACCCAGGTGAGATCCCAGGGAAGCTGCAGAGCAAGGCTGGGCCTGAGGATAAAGTGGGAATTTTGGGGCTGTTTTTTGTTCTTTCCATCCAGTACAAGGTGAAACTACTTTTTAATTTCTTAAGTGTCCCAAACACACTGAAGGCATCAAGAGAAAATAAAGACATTGCTGGAATAACCTGACAGTGTCTGCAGAGAGCATTTGCCAGGGACAAATTGACAGGACAAGAGGACACAGCTGTGCCAGGGGCGGCTCAGGTTGGACACCAGCAGGAATTTCTCCATGGAAAGGCTGCTCAGGCCTTGGCAGGGCTGCCCAGGGAGGTTTGGAGTGCCCATCCCTGGAGGTGTCCAAGGAAGGGCTGGAGGTGGCACTCAGTGCTCTGGGCTGGGGACAAGGTGGGGATCAGGCACAGCTTGGACTGATTGATCACGGAGATGTTTTCCAGCCTTCCTGATTCCATGATTCTGTGAATCAGAATCAAATGTGGTGCAGATATCCAAGACATGAAATAAATAAGCAGAAGGGTTTGTAGAGTTTGGGATGGTAATAGGTATGGTTTTGATGTTGGGGTAGCAGCTCTTTGAAACAGCATTTCAGTCCCCCCAGGAGGTCTGAGCTCTGCAGGTGAGGGAGGGGAGAGGCTGGGACAGCGTCGGGGTCTCTGCCAGGGGAGGGGTGTGCTGGGGCTGGGAATGCTGAGCCAGGCTCAGGTGAGAGGCTGCAGGTGACCCCAGCCCCAGAGGTACCCAGGACAGCACAGTTCCCACCCCAAAAATGCCCCCAGTATTTTTGAGCCAAGTGAAAGGGTGTCCCAAAGCTCAGTGAGAGGGAGTGATGGCCCCAGGACTGGGCAGCTGTGGGGAACCAGCCAGTTCCAAGAATGGTTTATTACAAATTCGGGGTTTTTTCTTCACAATAATCCAAAGCTGACACTCTATAAACTCTTCCCACCTTGCAAATATCCTTCTGAATGGTATGAGCTGATGGGTTTTTCCTGGTTTTTATATGATGGGCGGTTTGATTCCATATTCAAGACCAAGTCCCATCATGCCATGGAGTATTGTATCACTGACTTCAGAGCAACTCTGTGCTGTTTTCATACATCTGACAGAGTGTCTTGGGGTGATTTTATGATGACATTCTACTCCTGATCATCTGCTTTATGCCCAGAACTGGGCCCTGTCGCTCTAAGCTGAGGCCGGGGGTCAGGACTGGAGCCAGGGGAGCTCTGCGGGCTTTCTTCAATCCCTGCCCCGAGTGTGCCAGGGATGTGTGTTACAGCGTGGCTCTGGGTTGGTGTCAGCTGAGGCAAGAAGTTCTTCCCTGGACTGCAACAGTCATCCTCTGGCAGCTTCTGGGGTTTCTTCTGGAACTCTTCGCTCAACTTTTGTCTGAGATCACCGTTGGCCGGAAGGACACCCCACCTCAGCCAGACCTGGGAAAAGCTGAGCCAGCGCAAGAAGGGACTTTCAAATCCACCAGTTTCATCTGCAGCAAAGAGGAGACCAACAACATCAGAGTTCACCAGGTTCCCATCTGTTTTTTCTTGCCCCCGACCTGCTGTGTGGACTCTCCTTCCCTCACAGCAGACAAAGCCATTGGCCGTCTTCTTTTGCCCTAGCACGTGGCTGGTGGAGTTTATTTTCCCTTCACCTGGCATTTCGGGGTTGTGTGTTCTGCTGTGGGTGTGTGTGGGGGTAAGGTTCTGAAGGTTCAATATCTAACAGTTATTAATTTATTTTGCGTTGTGTGGGCACTTTGTCAAATAAACTTCTTTTTTTTCTTTTCACTTTCACCGATCAATATTTATTTCATATCGACAGGAAGGGATTCCTAAAAGCCCTTTTCTTAGAGGAAACACTCATTCCAGAGTGTTTTCTCCCAAAACTGAGACAGAGAGAGTTCCTGGTTTTTGAGAATACCTGAGGAGCAGTGTAACTCGTCTGAGCTGTGAGCAGGTCTGTGAGCAGAGCACAAGATGGTCTGTGGAGGATGGGAAGGGAAGTGGTGATCCTGTGGGGTCCAGGTGTTAATCTACCCTTTGGAAGCTGATTTTCTGTCTCTCTCATCTTTAGACCACAAAGCCATGTCCTGCTGCACCCAGTGGGATGTGTCCGTGAGAGCAACACATGGGGAGATGCTGCCCTGACTCATGGAAGGAGGGCACTGCCAGCCCTCTCTCTGCCCACACATCTGCCTTCCTCACTCCTTATCTCCAAATCTTTTGTTTAATCTTTAAACAAAGCCACAGGAAGGAAAATTTGAGGTGTTGGATCCCATGCTTGGGAGTATGGGTCGAGACTGGCAGTGCCCTGTGCTCCATCACCCCAAGGCAGCAGTGCCAGGAGCCCCATGCCCACATCCTCAGGAGAAGCACCACCGACAGCAATGGATCTGCCCATGAATCTTTTCCAGATCTTTAAAACCCCATCAAACCGCGTGTCACCTCATTTTGGCTACAAAATATTATTTTGAAGGAAGAACAAGTGTTTTCATGCTCTGAGTGCAGTCATTCCTGCCCTAACAAGAATTTTTATTTATATCTCTCCCCTACCAGCTGGAACTTCAATAGTTATTCTTCCAGCAGGAGCATTTGGAATGTATCTGCCCTTGCTTTCCTGGTGCTCTCACTCCTTACTGGCCATTCAGTAACCCCTGATTCCTATCCAAGCACCCAAATAAACACTGTAAGATCCAAGATGAGGGGTTTAGTGACTGGACTGTGTTAGGCTGGGGATTTCAGGAAGGCATCTGAAATGTGGGAGATGGATCTCCACGGAGCTGCCAGAGGATTTGAGCAGCTGCTCCCACCAGCCCCATGGCAAATACCAGATTGTGTCATTTTGTCACTGCCTGTCTCTTATTTTTCCTTTTTTCTACCTTCCTGCAGCCCTGCTAGGTCAGCAGTGGGACTGGGGCTGTGGGTTTGGAGCAGCCTGTCTGGGAGGCACCTGTGGCCAGTCACTCTTACGTGACCCACACTCCTGTGGGTGTCTAACATCCAAAGGCAGCCCTGGAATAAGGGATGAGCTGCTGGGATGATTTCCATGGGCTAGCCAAGGCCTACAGAAATGGCAGGAGGCAGACACAGGCCTAGAAATATTTCAGTTCATTATCCAGAAAAGATGTAGTGAGACAAAATCAAACGGTGTCACCCCCAATACCCTGCCCCAGGGGTGCTGTAGTGCTGGGCCATGGCAGGTGAGACTCAGACAGAGCAGCCTGGGAATAGAGGTTGGGAGGATCAGTGACCAAATCCTACCATGGGACAACGAATGTACAGGAAACACGGACTGAAGTGATTGCTGAGTTTCAGTGGTCAGCCCAGGGGGGATGGGTTGGACCGCATCCTGGAGCATCCCTAGCTCACTGGAGTGGCCCTGGCCAGGTGGACAGGGGGACACGGAGCCTACAGGGACACAGAACCCATGGGGACACAGCTCCCAGGGCAGTGCCAGTCTTGAGACCCACAACACAAGTTTTCCAGGGTTTTTCCAAACACAGGATTACTTCTGCTTCAATACAGTGAGCCTCAAGGAATCCTTGCTCTGTTGCACAACACAGAGATATCTCTGTGGTGGCGCCGGGACTTTCCCCTTCCACTTCCCCCTCATCCTCATCCTCACAGGAAAACTGGCAGAGCAAGTTCTCTTGGGCTGAAACTGCCTCACCACCCTGATGTTCTTCCATCTGAGCAAGGGCCTCATTAGCACTAATTAGCACCTGTGTCCCTGCGTGGCTGCTGTGCAGATGTGTGACACAGATCTGTCACACACCCGGGGAGGAGTCACTGACACAGCCTTATCTGAGCAGAGCCCACACCCAGAGACTGCTCCTCAAATTCCTGCAGCCAGGCAGGCATGAGGATATTGTGCTTGAATCATGGAATCATGGAATCATTGGGGTAGGAAAAGCCCTCCAAGACCGAGTCCAAACTGTGACTGACCCCACCTTGTCCCCAGCCCAGGGCACTGAGTGCCACCTCCAGCCCTTCCTTGGACACCTCCAGGGATGGGCACTCCAAACCTCCCTGGGCAGCCCTGCCAAGGCCTGAGCGCCCTTTCCATGGAGAAATTCCTGCTGATGTCCAACCTGAGCCTCCCCTGGCCCAGCCTGAGGCTGTTCCCTCTCCTCCTGTCCCTGTTCCCTGCGAGCACAGCCTGACCCCCCCGGCTGTCCCCTCCTGTCAGGAGTTGTGCAGAGCCACAAGGTCCCCACTGAGCCTCCTTTTCTCCAGGCTGAGCCCTTTCCCAGCTCCCTCTGCCGCTCTTCATAGGACTGACTCTCTCCCACTGAGTTTCTATCTCAGAATAAATTTATCAAAACCTGGTTTTCATCCATCTTATTATGCCTTGGACACATTGCTCAGTCCTCATGAGGTCTTGAGTTGTTAGTTGCTCAGAAACAATTTTAATTTACAGATCCAGGGATTGATATCCTCTTTCTTGCTTTCCTTGGTGTTCCACAGTAAAGCCAAAATATTTGATGTTTTTATAATGCTTTCCTTCATTAATTTCTACATTTTCCTCTTTCTCTCACATCATAGGAATTGCTTTTACTACACCTTCAAGAGCAGGCTACAGAAACTCCAGTTCCATCTGACATCTCCCGCCAGAGAGAGAACCACCCTGATGTGCAACATCCATCGGTGTGGTGCATCAACCCTTGGAACTGCCAGGCTGGCAACACAGATTTATTCTTAGTACAAATAAATGCAAAGTTTTTCCCCCTTTTTTCCTCTTTTTCATTTTTCCCTCATTTGCTCTGCCCTGGGAATCCTTCCCATAGTCAGAACACCAGGCTGTACTTTGGAAAGCACCAGGAGCATTGTGGTGGTCAGCACATCCCTGCCTTGTGTATATTTAGACTGAGACATGCTGATTTTTTACTTTGGTGTTCCAAACAAATATCTGCTGCCTTGGTTGATTTCCAGGGCCAACATCTGACCCCAGAGACAGCAGAATGGAGCTGGATTCTGTCCCACCTTTCTCAGTGACACCTCTGTGGACCAGCCCAGGATGGGGGTGTTACACAATGGGCATAATTTGACCTGCAAGTCCTTCATTATGAGTTGTGATGGGAAGGTGGAAACAATCCAGCTCAACTGCCAGCCAGGGGCCCAGGTTGGACAGGAAAACGATGGATCTTCCATGGAAATGGAGTGTGTCAGGATGAGGGGCAGTGCTGGCACAGCCCAAGCTGACACAGCCACCTGTGTGTTTGGGCTTTGTGGCCCCACTTAGAGTAACTCTGGGGCGGTAGCATCTTTGGTGTTGGCTTTGTCCCCAAGAATGTAAATGGGGTAGCTTTTGGGACACATCAAATTGTCACCCCCAGGCTGTGAGCAGCAGCAGTTGTTTGATGGGGAGGGAGACTTGCAGCTCCTGGTTTACCTTTTAAATGCTATAAAAAGGGTTTAGACCTCATACTAAGTATTGTTCTAAGCAATTTTGAATGGATGAAAGACATTTCTGCTAACACAAATGCCCTGTGGAGCAGGTGAGCTGTCAATCAGAAAGGACTTTGCACCATTTCCATTTGTTCCTACTCCATCTCTTCACCATTTGGCAGAGATTTGAACAGGTAGCAGAAAAAAATGCTTAGAAGGAAGCTCCAGGTCCATTTTCATGGCAGCCCCAGCGCTGTGCTGTCACACCACGCTGCTGCTTAGGACAGTTTTGCTTCCAATTTCCAATACCTACTGCTGAATTTGGTCCCTGCTGTGGTCAGAGGGCACCTCTGTGTCCTTGGTCCCCAAAGTACCTGAGCTCAGTGTCACCTGCTCTGGATCGCTCCCAGGTGCTCCATGTCTCCCTGTGGCAGTGGCACAGTTTGCCAGCAGGATCCAGACACTAAAGGCTAAAAAAGCTGCTCATTGCCAAGGGTTGAGGTCAGTTACATGGAAATTCCACCGCCTGAGCCAGGGGTTTCCATGTCTCCTTGCAAATACAGCACATCTCCTTTACAGGCTTTTGTATTCTGCCCTTTCTGTCTTCATCTAACCTGGACTGGAAGTTTTCCCTGGCAAGGACCATCAGTTATTCTCCAGATGCTGTGCGTGCTGTCAGTCAGGGACATTTTGGTAAATAATCCCATTTCATCCATGGATGGGGTGGATTTCCATCTCATCCGGGTAGTTGGAGGAGCAGAGCTAGCAGAAACAGGCACAGGTTTCAAAGCACAGATGGGACAGTCTGGCCCAGGGGTTCCAGCAAGACCAGGCCTAAGCAACAGGTTAGAACTTATTAAATAAAACTGTTTATTAAATAAACAGTACAAGATGGAGGGCCAGCTCGTGAGTCCACGTCTCACAGAATCCCAGACTGCTTTGCACGGGAAGGGACCTTAAAGCCTTTCCAGTTCCGACCCGTCACGGACGGGGACACCTTCCACTATCCCAGGGCACTCCAAGCCCCGTGCAACCTGGCCTTGGACACTGCCAGGGATTCAGGGGCAGCCACAGCTTCTCTGAGCACCTGTGTCAGGGCACGGGGGGAGCGGATGGTGGAAGGAGTCTCAAAGGCGCCTTCCAGGCTTTCGATCCCGCAGCGTCCAGCACCAAACCCCCGCCTCGGCCTTTCCCACAGGGTTCTGCCCCGCTCGGCAGCCCCTGAAGGCGCCTCGTCCCCGGCAGCGTGGGAGAGGAGGCTCGGCAGCTCCGGGCGCTTCCGCCGCCACACGGACGCGCTCGCTGCCCCATCGCTTCCCGCTGCCGGCCCCATTGCCGGCCCCATTGCCGGCCCCATTGCCGGCCCCGCTCCCGGCGCTCCGGGGCAGTCGCAGCGACCCGGGGCCCATGTGGGGCCCCTCGGGCCGCCCCTCCCCCGCCGGGCCCCGCGGCTCCCAGCGCGCCCCGCGCGCCGCCCGCGCCCAATGGGCAGCGCGGAGCCCCCGGGGGGCGGGGCCAGGCGCATCGGGACCCCGCCCCTTCCGCGCGCGCCGTGACGTCGCGGCAGGCGTAGCGCGCGTGCGTGTGCGCGTGCGCGCGGCGGGGGCGGGCGGGCCGCGGCGGGGCCTGGCGGGCGCGGGGCGGCGGCGGCGGGGCCGGGCCGGGCCGGGCGGGCGGAGCGCAGCGGCCGCCGCCGCGATGGAGCCCGACTCGGTCATCGAGGACAAGACCATCGAGCTCATGGTGAGTCAGCCCCGGCCCCCGCGTACACCCTCCCGCCCCCTCCCGCCCCCCCGCCTAAGGCCCCGCCGGCGCGCCCGGCCCTCGGGGTCCGGCGCCGCCGCTGAGGGGGCTGTGGCGAGCCCGCGCTCGACCCCGGCCCGGCTGCGCTGCCCCCGCGGCGGAATCCGCTCGCTCCCGCCTCCGCCGCGGCACCGCGGCCCGCCCGGGGCTCCACGAGCGCCTTCGTTTCATTGAAAATAAATAAATAACAACAATTAACCTCCCACAGGAGGCAGGGCCGGGCCGGGGGCGCGGAGCGGCGCGGCCGCGCTGCACGAACCGAAAGCGAAATGCCCCGACCGGGGGGGCTCCGGCTCAGCCCCTCCCCCGCCCGGCCGGGGGCGGATTGAAACCCCGCCGGGGGGGCTCGGGACTCCGGCCCGGAGCAGCACCGGTGCTGCAGCTCCGGTCCAGCACACACGGAATTACCTAACGAGACCTAATTGGTGTATTGGTTATACCCCTAATTAACGCTTACGCCGCTAAATTCGCGTTAGTGGAGAGGCAGCCAGATGGGAGCAGTAGAAAGAGGGTTTGGTCTTGGCTTTTTTTTTTTTTAATATAAGCAAATTAAATCTCTATAGGCAAATATTAGAGGCCCCTCGTTTTACTGCCTTTAGGCGTGAATAAAATTAAGCTAGGAACTGAGAGAGAATAGTAATCAGTAAATATCTTCTATTTTATTTGTTATAAGCATAATTGCTTTTTCTCCTAAATGTAGTTTGCTCTCACATATAAAATTTCATGTAATTCTCCAGAACTGAGGGGCAAAATGCAAATAATTTCCCTTTAAGGCACTCTGAAGGTGAGCTGGGTTCAGTGGAGACGTTAAATGGGTTTTTTAGCTAGTGGAGTTGTTGCTAAACTACCTGATCTGGAAAATATGAACTTTCTTTAAATGTGCCATCTGGTCTCAACAAGCAGAAATAAAATGAAAAAGAAAAAGGGGAAACCTACAAAGCCTTTGTGTATCTTTCATTGTTTTTACTGATCACTGAGGGCAGGGGCTTAAAACCTGTTCGTAGGGAGCCTCCTCCCCTGGTCCTGTGTTCTCTGACCTGGGGCACTTCCCCTGGGGGACATCAGAGCCATCGGTGCCCTGCCGCAGGGAGGGGGAAGGGAAGGCTGGGGCAGCTCTGTGGGGATCCGTCTCAGGATCAGCCTCCCACAGAGACGATGCCTCCTAAATTCCTGAGGTGGGAAGTGTGCTCTGGTGGCTTTTTTCCTCTGTGGAATGGAGTCACCAGCACTCCTCAGCTTTTGGTTCTGTGAGGTGCTCAAATAGTATTTGGGGCTGGAGGGTTTGGCTCCCTCAGCTTTCCTGCTTGTGTTTTTCCAAGTGCTCTCCCATTTTAGTGTCTCCTCTTTGGGGCTAGGTTGTATCAGGAGGAAGCAAATGGGACTTTTGCTGGTGATTGTTGTACCCTCCACTTGCAGTTGGAGCTGGGAAATGTGCTAATCCATGCAAATATCGGTGGGGGTAGTAGGAGTTTTAGTATGTAGTAGGAGGTTTAAGAAATAAATTTTTCTCTCTTTCACAAGAAATGGATAAATATAAAAAATTAATAAGACGTACAATTACTTCTGTAGTTTCCAGCAGAAAATGGTACTCTCTAAAATGTAGTTGGTAGTTGAATTTAATATTAACCTTAGTGGAGGCTTGCACAGGATCACTTCTGTTTGATTGGAAATGTTTCCCTAAAATCATTGAAAACCATTCCTAAATGAAGATGTGGAGGTTTTGCCTTCTGGTGTGGTGCAGAAGGTGAGATTCTCCAGAAGATTTGTTTGAATCCACAGGACAGAAGCCATTTGGGCTGAGTTCCCCATTGAGTATTTCTGTGTAATCTGGAAACTCGGGAGTCAGTGCTTGTGGAAACATCCCAAACTCAGGGATCATCCCAGCCTGGCAGGGGGATGCTGTTCTTTTTAAGAGTGTTCCAGATTCCTAAAAGCAGATGTTTTATGACTCTCTTTGATAAGGGAGATGGGGTTTGGTGCGCTTTGGGTGCTCCATCACTTCCCTCCAGTGCCAGGGATGAATCTGTAATAAATACAGCAGCAAATGTGTGATGTGAAAGTTCTGAGGAGCAAATACAATGTAATTCTGAGGGGCTGATAAACAAGAGATAATATGTCAACATGTTAATTGCACAGAGTTAACAGAAGTTTCAGAACAGGCTGTTCTAGCCTTTAACTATGCCTTCCCTGGATAGATCATTTGCGTTTATTTAAAGGAAAATCAGTCATGGAAATAATACTGTTCTATTTTTAAGGCTGGAATCTAAGAGAAATATTTTAAGGTTTCAGAGTGACAACTTTGATTTGCTGTGTGAAGTTTTACCGAGTGTTCCCAGGTCACTGTGTCTCTCAGGACAGCTGAAGGCTTCCCATGCCATGTTGTTGGTTCTGTAGACTCCATCATCAGTTGTTCCTAGGGGATGAGCTGTGGATTGAGTGATGCCATTCCATGGCTTCCATCTGCACAGGGTATCTCACCTGTACAGCTGAGATACCCTGTGCCTGCAGAGGGGTTCCCCTGAGCCTGGCAGGTTAACTGGGACTGAGATGCCCAGGCCTAGGCTCATAGTGTCTGGTGGGGTTGGGGCTGGTTCAGTCGTGGGCTCAGGGAAATGCTGGGTGTGAGCAGGTGAGTGAGGAGTGAGGAAGTAATCCAGAACAGATGGAGCGACAGCCAGAGTAGTTGAAAGGGCTCTTTCTGTCCCAGTTTTGGTTTTCTCAGTGAAATTAGATAAGTGCGATGCTTTTGCTCTCTTGAAGAACCACCAGCAGTGCTTTGTGAAATAAGTTTTGTTACCCATAGATACAAGTTGTGTATAAAATCTGTGATCAGTTGTGTCAACTCTGTGATTTGCATTTAGCTTCAATACCTGCTAAAAGCCTTGTGTTCTTCATTTTCCTAGGAAGCTTCCTTGAACCATAATTTAGTTTTACCAGCAGCTTTCAAAGTAGGGGGGCATTAGCTGCTTAGTTTGTACTAAGGTGGTCGTAACAATACATCAGTGTGGCAAATAGTTTGGGGATTTTTTAAATATAGATTAAGAAGCTATACATTAATGGGATGAACTGTGTGCAGCATAAGACGTGGATAGCATAACAAAATAAATCTCTTGCTCCAGGCTCCTGTACCAGCCAGACACCTATGGGAGGTGGCTCCTGAGTAGGAATCCCGCTGTGTGTAAATTCTCACACTCACTGAGCTTATGACCCTCATGTTTTGCTGTGGCTTTGCTGCCCAAGCTGCTCTCCAAACACAGATCCCTGTGCTGGCAGTTTAATTTCAGCATTACACTGCTGTGTGGTAGGAGCATGAAAGAGTTTGGGAAAGGCCATGCTGAGGAGTAAAATTGGGCAAGCATTTGTTCACATTGTTATCATTTGTATCTTGAAGTTATATATTGGAAATAGTCTTCCTAACACACTGCCTTCAGTGTCTAGAATGTCTCTCTGGCTTTCATAAAAGTGTCCAATTTTAAGTACCTCGGTAAATAATAAATGAAGAACTATAATTGAATATCTTGCCAAAAATCTTTCTGTTTCTCCTGGCAGGGCTTTGATGTGAGGTGGGGGTGTTCAAATGCAGAGGTACCAGTGTGAGAAAGAAGTGTTTGACACAGGCCCGCCTGGCCAGCAGCAGCTCCTGCTGTAAATCACTTCAGTGGTACCTGAAATTCCTCGAGTTACTGCAACTGGAGATGGTTGTGTCCCCAAACTATTTAAAGCTTTACAGTGCAAAAGAAATCCCAGCATTCTGTTTGGAAGCTAAAATACAGCTGCTGTGTATATGTCTTAGTAGGGCCTTAGTG
Organism: Acanthornis magna; assembly: GCA_036785705.1. Lineage (NCBI taxonomy): Eukaryota > Metazoa > Chordata > Aves > Passeriformes > Acanthizidae > Acanthornis > Acanthornis magna. The sequence continues at coordinate 828,573 of JAWUZG010000168.1, forward strand.
CTCTGGCTTTTTTCTTCCCTGTCTCAGTCATTGCAAGCCAAGCAGGCAGTTGGATTTGTGGGATTTTTTTCCCCACGTATTCTTAGAGGAATCCTTCAAAGAGTTGACTTTTGTAGTGACAGAGATACAGGCAGTGATCATCTTTGCAGCTGAAACAAAGGAGGTACTGTTATAGCTGAAATGTGACTGGTTCTTCATTGAAGCCTGGGCGTAGATGGGGTGTTAGTAAGGCATTTGTAAACCTGTGTGTAACCTAGATGTGCTTTCTTCAGCAGGATAACAATCTGTTTGCTTTGCAGGTGTCTTTTTTTAATCTTCAGTCGCTAAATGAGCAGAGTTGAGAGCTGCATGTTGGGCAGTAAAGGACTTTCTATTCATACATGGGGAAGAAGGCGGTGGTTGGAGCAGAGAGCTACAGAGGTGATGGTTGGGTGGATGTGAGGGAGGCACAGCCTTAGGATGAGCCTTGGGGCAGGGGATGTAAGGTCTGTGCTGCTGCCAAGCTCTCAGAGTGACAGTCCCATTTCAGAGAGTGCCTTACAGAGGAAGGATGCAAATCTGAAGAGAAAAGATTGCTGTGACTTTGGCAGCAGTGCAGAAAATGGGAAGGAAGAGCTTAAGAACATGAATTAGAGCAAGGCAACTGCACTCGGAGCCAGCGGAGTGGTGAAATGAGGGAAGTGGGCAAAGGAGTGTGGAAAGCTTGATCTTTTGGGAAGGGTTAGATGAAGCAATGGTCTGATTGGGGAAATGAGATGGCAGAGGGAAGGAGGCTATAAAGATGCAGAAGTGTATAAAGGAAGGTTATCTGAGGTTTGTGGTGATGATGGCAGCAGCCATCAGTTTATTCAGGTGAAGAAAAGCTGCAGGTGTGCCAGTTGTGGGGGAAATTCTGAAACTAAATTGCTTTGGGTTCTTAATAAACGGAAGTTGGCAATTCTTGGGAACACTAAGCCCTGGTGTTTCACCACAGGTTTTAGGTTTTTAAAATTCATTTGAGACTCAGAGATTTTTTTACCTCATGATGCAGTTACATTTTCGAACATGACTAAATTCTCCAACCTCTGCCCAGTGCTGAGCAAGTGAGAGCAGCAGAGGAAGTTCCCTGCCGCCTGGAACACGTGCAGGGCTTCTCTGTGTGAGCACCGCTGGGCGGGTTTCGGCTCCATGAGCTGCCCCAGCGCTCTGCCTTGGGGCTGGGAGCTTCTGGAGTAAACCCCTGTCGGTGTGGAATGAGATCCCCTCGCTGCAGGTAGCTGGTGTGGGTGCAGCTGCCCTCTCTGAAGCGCTCTGGGGTTGCTGCTTTAAAAAGCTTGTCTGCCTTTGCTGCGTGTCAGACGGTGCCGGCTGTGTCCCTCAGGATACAGAGCTTTGAGCACTGCTAAAGATTTGGGTCACTGATGAGTGTTGTGAGCAGCATCACAGCAAAACAACCTGTCTTGTTACAAGCTGTATTCTCAGAGAGACTTGGGAATGTTCTTTGGAGGATGGATGTACCATTTCATTTCATTTCATGTTTTCTAAAACACCTTTGCTGCTTGTAAAATCAACTTGCTGTGTGTCTCTGGATGTGCTGGGTTTATTGCCATGCAGTTTAGAGGTCACTGGTGCTTTGGCATTTCCAGTTGCCTGTCCCTGGGCAGCTCAGAGTGCTTGTGCAGCAGCGTGCTTAGGGAGATTGCTGATGGCTTTCAAATGAAATGGATGTTGCAGCAAATGTGCCAATGCGAGAGGAATGATGTGTGGGAGAGAACAAGAGACTGTGCTTATGAGAGGGCTGCTCCGTGACAAGGATTTTTTTTTTGGTTGCAAGACAGAAAATGAATTGAAGGGAAATGAGAATATTGACTGAGTTGTTTAAATTAATGCTGATGGGTAACAATCCTTTCCTTCCAGCTTTTTTCTTGGGCAATGTCTTCCTTATACGAATGCCACTGTTTGTGTTGTTACATAATCTGATTTCGTGGTTTGATTTTTATGGCATCATTATTCACAGAAAATCCACTTTTTCTGGAAAATCCCTTCCTTCCCCAGTTTATTGATGTATTTATGAGCTCAGTGGTGTGACATCTGACAGCCTACTCCGTTTTCCTGTACCACTTCCACACATTTCCCAATATGAGTAATGCATGACCGAGAGCAGATAATGCAGAAATAACGCAATGCCATTGGTGTTTTAACAATGAAAAGCACTGACTCTTTCTGAAAACTTAATTTGCTTCTCATGCAGGCTAAATTAACAACGGGAACATTTGAAGGCATGTTGTTCTTTGGTGCTTTGTTAATCTGCATCCCCGCAGGACTTGCATCCTTGTACTTCCACCCCAGGAAATGAACGGTTTTGTTTGGGATCAAAGAGTAGTTCAGTTTCCTGGGCCTGTTTCTAGGATGAATACAGATGGAAATTTGGAAGATGTAGGTAGGGACTTGCTGGGAATAGGGAGTGTGTGGCAAAAAAGGCTTTTTGGGTCAACTTTTAGCTGTAGCAACCCTACAGAATTTTGGTTTACTCACTGATTTACAGAAGCATCACTATATATATATTCAGTGTTGCAAGTTGTGGTGCTGCGCTCCGAGTTTCATTCTGTTGAGGACTTCTTGAATGTGGCGTTTTGTTACAGAAGTTGTGACAATGTGCACTGTTTTCCTTTTTGAGAGGTTTGAGGTTGTATTTCAGCGTGGTTTGCGCAATGGGGCTGTTTTCAAATCTTCCAACCTTTGCAGTGAAGCCAGTTTTCACTTTTCAGACAAAAATGCCTAAAGCTCCTTAAAAATCTATACTCAGAATTTGCAAAACTTAGTAAGTTACAGCTGGGACTTGATAGAGAATCTTGTCGGAAATTCTCTTAGGGCAGGGGAGGACTAGCCTGGGAAACTTGTTATTCAGGCTATCTCCGGCACACCATTCCTTCATGAGACAAAAATCAGACCTGTGTTGTTACACTTGCAAATAATGTTAAGGTTTGGCTTCATGGAGAAGTGCTTCTCCTTCCAGCACCCTGCTGGCTCTGCAGTGACTTAGCAAATCGGTACATTTATATAATTTGATAGCTGGCTTCTTGCTGAGCTATATTGTACTCTTAAAATTCTGAGTCATATGCCTTGACATCTTAGCACTTTCCTTGGCAGCCTTAAAAATCATGCATTGGACATGGTACTGGGCCTACAGTGCTGCTTTGTCCTTGAAATGCTGCCCTATAATTGACCAGCTTTGCCACTGGCTGAAAAGCAGGAAATTGCCCCACCATGAAGCATGAAGATACTCCTTTTTCCTTTGGGAACCTGTGGGCAGTCAGGGATAGTCCTGTCCTCATGGAGACGGTTTCTTGGCAAAGCTGGGGACAGAGGCAGTTTCTCCCACCCTTCTGTGAGTTGCTGGAGCTTGAGACGTGGGGCACAGCAGTGGAGGCTGAGGTTCAGCTCTCTGGAGAGCAGAGAAGAGGGTGATAGACAGCAGTGGCGTTTTCCTCTGTGGCTGCTGCCTGTTGTTTTCACTGCTGGTAGGGGAAGCTCTGTAGGCCATGGCCCAAACTGTTTGAAGCTCTTGCTGGACATTGCATGGTTTGGTCTCTGTAGGCTGGGCTTTCTGTTGCACGTGTGGTGTGCGTTTTCTATAGACTGCATCTCTCTGAGGTGTCGTGGTTCCAGCTGCTTTAAATCAGTCACTCACACTCTCACTGTGCTGCCAGCAGGACTGGCTGGAGGCCTTTTATCTCCTTGCTTAGCAAGAGGTGACTTTTTCTTGTTTCAGGAGTAGTGTACAATGTCTTACTCTCTTCTGGATCTGGATTGTGTTCCAGAGAGACAGCAGTATTGAAAATTTACTGAATTCAGTGCTATTATTCAGATCAGGCGTGTCTTGACAACTCCATCTTTGTGCTGCCGATATGTAAGGCAATTGAGGTAATTTTGAGCCTGGAAACAGGGAAATAATCATTGCCATAAAATGCCATAGAAGATGTTTATGGCAGATCAGGAGAACTGCATTGAGCTGTTGTGCAAACCTGTGCTCCTGGAGCAGGCCTGCTATGTGTGAGCTGTTGGTTGAAGCTTTAGGACTTGCTTTGTTATTTGCATTGTAGCTTCTTCTCATCTTCCTTAATCTTTGAAAGGTGAGCTGTAGCCCCAAAACACTTGTTTGGGTCACCCAGGGTAGGGGAAGGAGCAATTTCTTGTCTGTAAATGCGTTTCTCTGTCTTAGATCCACCAATCCGACGACCCCACTAATGTAGTCGGTCCTGGGCTGGGCAGGTGCCTGGGCTGCCTTGTCTCTAACATCATTAGCAGTAATTGGGATTTCGTTCAAGAAAGAAGTAGATACACCAAGCTGAAGATGATTGGCTGCTCTCTTTTAACAGACAAGTCTGAGAAGGAAAACCCATTCGAATCCCCTTTCATTCTGGATTGGTGGATCTGAAGCCCAGAAACAAAGTTTCAGGTAAGAAGTCACCCTGTACTATATCTTGCTGCTTCTGCTTAGATGAGTTTGTCCGCACATTCAGTCTCCCGCTTTAACTGCTTCATGTCCCCAGAGTGTTAGGGCACACGGAATCTGAGCTGAGCTTCCAGTCAGGGCATGTGCAGGAAATGCAGGAGCGGTACTGGAGGGAATTGCCAGTCTACTGTGAAACACAAACTTAGGAACACGAGGTAACTTCTGTGTGTGCAGGAACAGGGTCATGGAGCTATTGCCTGTCACATCCTGCTTCTGGAAGGGGAGAGCAGCCTGGGAGAGACTGCCTTGGGCTTCCGATGGAGTTCAGGGAGGTCACAGCTTTCAGTTCTGTCCCTGTCCTCTGATGGGTCCATCAGAACCGGAGAGAACTTCTCTAGTTGTTCCTAGGACAAATTCCTGTAGCTTTTCCTGCTGAAATGCCAGTTGAAATTCTGTTGTGGGCAGCACTTGGAGTCGGTGTCCTAAACCCTTCCTGTGCTGTCTGTGTGAAGGTCTGGCCCCAGCTGTTTTGGGAAGTGCTGAGCCTGGTGTAGGGCAGGGCTGGCAGCAGGAGCCTCACAGTGATAGGAGTTTTTTTCAGAGTGGGGGAGAGTGGTTGCGCTTGGAGTCACATTCATCTGAGATTTGGGATGCCTGCAAAAGGCTACAAGAGGTTATCTTGGAGATGGGTTTGGAAGGTGTTTGTGTGTCTCAGGAAGGAAAGCTGGGTCCCTGGCTGGCAGGAAAATAAAGTTATGTAAGTTCAATATAATATCTGGTGTGAATGGGAGAGCTGCACCTCTCAGTGCCCAGCTTTAGTGTACCGTGGTGCTTTGATGGACTTGGCAACTTATTTCTAAAGTCCCCTTGAAACACTGTACCTGAATTCTTTGAACAGTAACAGCAATAAGGCAAAGCCACTTGTGTGTTCTCCTTTGTAGGCAGTTACTGCAGTGAATGGTGGGGTCTCAATATTTAACCTCCTGTAGTAGAAACTCTTGTAGGTGCTGTTGATCTCATGTATTGTTTTAGGGCTGCGTTTGTTTTGCTGGCGTGGTATTTTGTGCCAAAGTTATATTTGAATTTAATTGATAAATACATTTATAATGAATTATTTGTGCACAGGGTGCTGTTTTTTCCTGGTTTGATTTTTTGAGTAGTTGAGTTTTATTTGATTAGGGTGGAGAAGTCTTGGGCATACTGTCTTAGTGTAATTCTTTAAAATAAACCTGAGGGAAAATGTAAGGGAAATACTTATTAACCTTAGACTGACACATTTCTTGCATTTTCATCTAGTATCAAATTGAATTTGTTCCACACACCCATCAGACTCACTTTGGAGTTAAAATGGTAAAATAACATCTTTCTGTGGAATATTTGCTGCTCAGGGTGTGCCTTTTTCTAAAATAAGAGAATAGGGAGGCAGAAGTGAACTTGGCATCTTTAGTGATGAAAATTGAAAAGAGGAAATAATTTAAAATACGCTTAGCAGGGAAAAAAAGGGGAAGCATAAATGAGTGCTCCTGCTGATCAAGATCCTCAACGTTACTTAATATTGCTTAACTTTTGGAAATATGAGCCAGCCCTCCAAAGGCAGCAGCAGAGCTGAGCAGGTTAGAGGCTTTGCTCTTGCCTGTTTTGAATCTTACATTTCAGAAAGTACAACGTGAGGCAGCTCTCAGAGCTTTGTCAGTATTCCTCTGCAGCCTCTGGTGTGCAGCCCCTGCCTGGGAATCCACGGGGTTTGTTCCCTGGCAGCCCAGGCTCCACAGGCATTGGAACTTGTCGAGTGCTTGGACCCTGCCTCGTCTATCTTAGAATTTATTGTAAGTTGTGTTAGGCCTCACCTGTAAAAATTTAATACAGAAGAGTCTGAGACAGCTTTTAACATGTTAGACAAGTTTCAGCCACATTTTTCTACGTGTTTAACTCCCTCCAGGTTTCTCCTGTGTGATTGATAGTGCTGGGTCCATGTTCCCCAGTCAGGATTTGCCCTGAGCTGCTGGCTGGAGATGTCTGTAACCCCTTGTTCCTGCTCAGGAGAGCAGAAAAAAGTGTTTTTCTTTAGAAATGGCTTTTTAAATGTAACATAGGGTATGTTAGTGCAGAAAAGAATATCACACTTCACTGTGAGAGTTGGGGTGTATGTACATGAAAGAAACAAGGCCTAATCTAAATGCTGTGTATTTTGGAAACTTTAGATTATTTCAGTTAATGTTCAGAGTGACTTACGCACACGTATTAGGATTTTCTTCCCAGTCCTTTGTATCTTCTTGAAAATGAGCTGCCGCATCTCATGAGTCTTTACCTGATGAATAAATTATAATGGAGTGAGATGGTTATTCTATTCAAAGCAAGCATTTAATCTTCTCTCCACTGAACCCATATTCCTTTTGTAGCATTGATTGTGTGTAGCAAACACGTACTTTGATCTTCAGGAGCAGAGTGGGACAGCGTTATCCATCAGCCTCCTGTGAATTCAGTGTCCTATCTAGAGCATCGCTGTGGTAATGAGGAGAATTCCTCTGATCAATTCTTTTCCCTTGTCTTGCTTTAAATTTCCTGATTCTTCACTTAGTGTTTTTCCCCAAATGCAAGAGCTTACGTGCAGATCTTGAATGGCTGTTGGAAGGTTGTTCCATTGAGCACTTGTTATTGTGAATGGCAATCATTTGGCTAAATTGATTTTCCTAATGGTGCTGTGACTCAGCTATTGTTACCTAATTTTTTAGAATGATCTGATAGCAATAAAAGAATAATCAAAAATGTTTCACAAGTTAAAATGAGTTTGCCACTCTGTGGATATTTATTTTTGAGAGATTCGCTTTTGCATTTGTAGTTCATGGAAGGACAGAAATAAATGCAAGAGTAAATTACATCTAAAACAGCTTTGTTGACCTGGGAGTATAATTCAGCTAAAATTGAAGCAGATTGCTGGAATGCACATGTAAAACTCCATGGAGTGTGGAAATGTGTTGTGTGGATGGTACTCCAACAGCCTTCCAAATCACCCAGGCCCAGTGAGATTGCATTTGGCCGTGGAAAAGGCAGTGATGTGATGGCACCAATTCCAACAGACTTGTGTGGAGCATGTGAGCACATGGCATCTCCCAGGGCACAGCCTGGCTTTGGAATGGGAATAGGAGGAGTACAAAGTGCTCTTGTTGGTCAGACAGTTGTGTCTGTGCTTCCAAAGATGTGCATCGTTGTACCAAAGGTTCAGGGATGGTGTCCCCTCCCAGTCGGGCTGTCCCTGGGGGAACACATGTCACTGCTCCCTGCATGTCCCACACAAATGTTCACACACAGACACTTGGATGTTCTGCTTTCCCACCTCTGCACACACTTGGGGCACTCATTCCCATCCCAGGGATTCACCACTGCTCTGCTTGGCACTGTTTGAGTAAAGCCCTTACGGGAAAAGCACCAGGTAAGATCTGGAGGCAATCCCAGCCTGCAAACAGGGAGGGAGTTTGAGTTGGCAACTGTTCCTGCCGAGTGTAAAATAATACTGAAGGCCTTGAAACAGCGTTACTGCTTCAGATTTTTTATGTCTTACTGTGGTTAATTGCTGATTTTGAGAAATTGAGATCTGAGCTTGACATTAAAGTGGTGGTGGGAGCATAAGGCTTTCCCTGACTGTCAGACTGCCCTCAAGTCCAAGTTGGTTTTTCAGAGCACCCCTTGGGCTGCATTAAACTGGGTCCCCAGCTGTGGAGAGGGGTTTAAGTAGTACCATTTACCCCATAAAATTATCAGCATTAAGTGTTGATGGAAACAAAGAAGTACCAGTTGTGTTGGTCCAGGCCTAAATCAAAGTAAACTCATCAGGAAATCACCTATGTTGAGTAGCATGTGAGTTTCTTGTAGCTAAAAACCCCATAAAATTATCAACATTTAGTGTTGATGAAAATAAAGAAGTACCAGTTGTGTTGGTCCAGGCCTAAATCAAAGTAAACTCACCAGGAAATCGCCAATGTTGAGTTGCATGTGAGTTTCTGATAGCTAAAAACCTGAAAAAATTGACAATGAAGGTTGAAGTTAAATTTACAAAATGGTTGTACCTTTTTTGCCAATTCAAATGTCTGTATATAGCCCCATGGACATCCAGAGCACAAACTAATCTTACGGAGGAGCTGGTTTGCTGTCACAAGAAAGCTGGGAAAAGCATTTAGGATTTATAAACTTAAATGGTTTTTAGGTTTTAATATTCAATTTAGTTTTGTACTAAACTGCATAAGAAAAAAGTTGTTGCAGGAGGAGTGAATTAATACAACTTGCCATGCTCCTTGGAATAAATGGAGTGAATTAGCACCTTCATGTGTTTTATTGTATTTCCTTTGAAATTCTAAAATGCCTCTCCTTGCCAGTCTTTTTTGGACTCTGTCTAGAAACTGATTTTCAAAAACAAAGATATTTTTGCCTTAAGACCAGAATTTCCCAAGCTGTAAACACACCAATAAATTTGGATTCCTTAAATTATCTTGTCTAAATAAAATTAATGTAATGAAAAATTCCGAGGTCATAATTTTAATATTTTATAAAACTTGCAGCATAAGTCTGGGTTACGTAAACGCTGTCATTCTTGATTATGACACTGCAATATTGCCATGCTTGGATTGCAAAGGTGTTCTCATTCCATCAGGAATACAGGCTATATGTCCATGGGCATTTCTTGAGCAGTTTAATGGGCTTTAGAGGATAAATGGGTGAAGTTTTTTTTAAAAGGGTACGAAAGTGTGAGGATTTCTCTGTGACAATATCAGATGCCCTGAAAGAAACGATTTTGGGGCATTTTACAATGTTTTAACAACACAGAGCTGTAACATGGGAGAATTCCAGAGGAGATGAAAACTTTACACAGTTCAGGGCCTGAGAGGTTTTTATTTAATACCTCCATTCTAAAAGTTCCCACCTACAAAGTTGGTTTATTTGATGTACACTGCTGTGTGCTTTGCTATTAATATAAGAAGTTCTTAACATCTGAGTCTTAAAGACACTAAAGCATCTTCCCTTTTTTACTGAGGATTTACAGATTTCACTGGGAATGCAGCACTTTGTATAGGCTGCTTAAATTTGAGATTCAAGATGGAAACCTAAGGCTTGAAATGTAACTCCAGGGGCTAGACCACCAAAGCAGTTCTTAGTGTATAGAATTAACATCAATCATCTAATAATAAAATTAGAGTATGACTTTCCAAGCACAAAGCATTAAAGAGATCAGAATGAGAATTTCTGTGTCTCTGTTCCCTCCTTGTGCCCTGGAGCTCAAGCCCCTCTCTGCTCTGCAAACAGGGCCTCCACTCAGAAAGTGAGGCAATTAAAGCTCTGCATTGCTAATTACCTTATTCCTTCAAATCTGAATTTCAGTTGGCCTTACCTTAACCTGTTCTCTGGGTTCTCATTTAATACTGTGCCTGTTGGCCACTGGCATTTTCCCCTTGCCAGCCTTTATTAAATAATGCTGCATCTCCCTGGGATCCTGATGAGGCCAGTGCAAAGTGAGGGCCTGAGCTGAGGCTCCTGCTATGCAAAGTGAAGTCTTTAGACACTGTTAAGCTTTTATTTATGACAGTCCCTGCACAAGCAGGGTCAGGCAGTAACATGTCAGGGAAGCACACAAATATTTGCACGTTCCTGTTTTGGTGTGAAGTGGGACACAATATTTAATTTGTGGCATTGTGCAATATCAGTGCTGCAGCTGAGTGTCCAGGGAGTTTTGTAAACCCTTTTATGCAGGGTTTCGTAATGCTGTGAAAAGGGTTTTGTGTGGCTTAACCTTGGCATGGAAATGGCCTCGGTGTCTAATGTGTTTTGAATTAAATTTTAAAAAATATTCTCAAGTTACCCATTTTTCTGTTAAGCACTCAAAACTCAGCTTATTTAGCTAGAGTAGTTCCTAAAACCCCCCCACACAATAACCTCTAAACCAGTGATTTTTAGCTTATAATTTGTGGACACCTACAGATGTCGATTCATTATAAACATTATGTTCAGTTTTGTACACCTGATCTGAACATGTCAGGAGAGAAGTTTCCTGTGTTTTTTATCAATGACTTTTAGTAAGTTATGTCAGCAAAGTGACTTTTCTTTACCAGGCCTATATGTTTAAAAATATGTTTGGGGTTTAATAAAATACCTGCAGCAATACCTGAATTTTGATGGTTCAGTGTTGCAGAAACCCCATGCAGATATTGTCCTAAATAGGAATAAATAATGAAATAGATTGGAAAGGAAGTTTCTTGAATTATATGCTCATGTTTTGAAAAATAGACCTATAAAATATCTGTATCTTGAATATTTTTTCAGTGGGTTTTAACAGTACATCCCATTTTAAAAAAAAATATGTAAACCTCATTTTTTTCCAGTGTCTTGTTAAATTAAAGTAGTTTTCCTGTTGTCACTGGTTAACTGTCTTAAAAGAGTCCTGGGAACTAAATTTCAAACGTTAGTGTGAGGGCATGGCAAAGTAAATTACTGCAAAGTATTTACTGATATACTGGATTAATTGCTTTAATCCCATTTCCCTAAACTTTAAATAAACTTTTAAATACTTTTAGGAACTAAAAACTGTGGTTTTATTTTGCAGTTAAAGAAAGAATGATACAATAAAGCATAAGTATGTCTATTTTTACCCCTGTCCATAAGATCTATGCTCCCAGTCTTCCCATGCCAAGTGCATAGTGCAGGACATCCCCATGGAATCATCACCTTCCTGCTGGATGAGAGAGAATTTCGGTGTGTTTTGATGCTGCTAGGGGCATTCTTTTGTTGGTTTTTCTTTAATTTCTCTCCTTAGCATGGAGGTGAAAATACAAGTATTTCTTTTATTTTATTCATAAGATGTGAAACCAAAAAGTTTTTAACCCTTTCAGGTGCTCTGGGCTCTCTCCCCCCCCTCAATCCTGGCACAAACTGCTTTCCATGAGGCTTCAGCTCCAGTTACTCCACTTTCAGCTTTGATCTGAGTGGGGCTTTTCTTTTAAAGTTTTGATGATTGTTGTAACTAAATTAGAAGCCAGTGTGGAAAAGAGTGAAAGCTCAGTCTGTGCCCAGTGGTGGAGCTGGGTTTGTGCACTGCTTGATGCTGAGGAATTGAATGCTTTTCCCTAACTTTATCTGGTCTATGTACTACTCTGTCCTTTAAAGGAACTGGGAAATAATACTGGGGAGCTACTAAAGTTTTGGGGAGTCTGTCTGCATCAAATTCCTTCAACTTCAGAAAAGAAACAAAAGGGATCTCCAAATTTTTCGTAACTTCTCATGTCAGCAATGTGGAGTCTGGTAGTTAGGCTCAGGTAGCAGTGTGAGTAATAAATGTAGTCAGAGGACAGTTTGGCTTTAGGATATCTTCAACTATAATTCCAACATTTTCCCCCAGTTCATTAGGATGCTTTGACTAAGCAGAACTTGGTCATGCAATTTGAACTTAGTTCCTCACTAAATCATGCTCCCGTTGTCAGGTTGTCTGTCCCAGCGTAGGCTGGGACCTCACTTTAACGCTGGCTTTGCTGTTGGAATAAAGAATGACGATTTGTTTGAGAAAGCTGAGGCAGTGGGGAGTGCCATACCTTAATTCCCAAAGCTCCTCCAGGTGGATTCTAAAGCTTTGCCACCCTAATGGCACCTCCTGGCCTTCTGTCCCCAGGGGGACTGTGCGGGGGACAACTGGGCAGGGATTTTGGCCAGGCTGGTTTGCTGGGTGAAGCCTCTGCCCCAGAACCTCTGCTGTGGGCAGCCATGTGTGGGTGAACTAAAACTCTCCTGCAACTGGGAGCAAGTTAAAATGTTCAGCTGGGCGCTAAAGCCAGGAGGTTACAAATGGGGAAAAGGAGCTCAGGCCAGAGGGATGGTTCTTGTTTGCTGCACAAGATCTTCAGTGGTTATTTTACCCTTGGCCGCTAACGTGTGATGAATGTAGAAATAACATAGATAAGTACCCACGTTAACATACTAATGAGTTGCCTGCCTTGAGTGATTTGTTGTGGCATCTAACTGCTTCTTCTCTTCCTTCCTTTTTGTCACCCTGCAGTGTTCTGTGCCAAGGTCTTTGTGGCTAGGCTGCTCCAACCTGGTAGAGAGCATGTGCGCACTGAGATGCCTGCAGAGCATGCCCAGTGTCAGATGTCTCCAGGTGCCTTTCTTCTTTCTTGTTGTAAATGTTATGCTGTTGAACTTGTGTTAAACTCTCAGGACTCTGTTTAATCAAATTGTTAAGTCTGCTAAATGTTTTTTGTGCATCCTTTTCTGAAATCTTCTACTTAACTGCATTGTAGGAGTGACTCTTTAAGGGCTTTCTGTGCAGTAGGGCCGGGGGGGGTGAGCTGTTGTGTTTTATTGCCTGTTTACTGAAGTTGTGATATCAGTAGCATAGTTCTGCATGTTGCCTGCTACGTTTTGCTTTCTCATTTAACTTAAAAAATAACATAATGAGCTTTGCCATTTCTCTTAAATTGCAATGAACTGACCAGCCTGTGATATTTGTGTGATTTAATTTAGAAAGGATAAGCTTTTTATTTACTCCTAAGCGTGGTCTTGGGTGTAGCCTTACCTTAGTCTTTGCACGTGTTTGAATGCAGAATAGTGAGCATGGAGTCCTGGGATCTTTGGGTTGCCCTGTTAACTCAGTTTTTTAACTTTTAAGAAGTGAAGAACAAGGGATGGGGGGCGTTACTCTCCATAGAAGACCACTAAATCCTGAGTTCTCTGTTGTTTTTCTTCTAGTACGCTGTTGGAGCTGAGCCTGCATAACTTATAGATGGGGAATTGCTGCTTCACTGGTTTGGGAGGGATTGAAAGTGATAAAAGGGGAGCTTTTGGGACCAGTTAACAATTTTGAACTCCCAGGGTATTTACCTTGGAAAGAAAATGCTGAACATGTGTAGTAACTGTGTGGCACTTCCTGAAGTGTTTCTGAATGTAACATTTTTTAGTGGAACACGAGGATTATTTAACGTTAGTCTGTTTTGTAACATAAGAGCATTATTCAGTGGTTCAGTCTTTCATGTGTACAAAATGAGTACTTAAAAGAAATTGCTTTTTTTGTGAATGAAAATGAACAATTGAGTTTTGTGTGTCACTCCATTTGAGGTCAGCTGCTAGAGAACATGAATGTCTTACCTTAGAGAGTAACCAGTTATTTCAAAACCTCTCACCTGCAAAATGTGGCCAGATCCAGCAAATCTGAATTTCAGAACCACAAATTCCTTCCAGATTTCTGTTAAGATACAAATATGTTTTTCTCTTTGAAAGCTTTATGTTGCAATTTTGAAATAGTATTCAAAGAAAGGACAAAAACTTATGTCCAAGACAAACTCATAGATGGATAATTTAGTATTATAGAAATGGACAGTCTTATGGCCAAATAATGCTTATAGAAGGTGCCTACAATCATGCCAGGGCAGAGTCCCAGAGATTTGGTGTCTGTCTTGGGAATATTTGCAGGCTACTTCTAATGTGGAGATCTCCCTGCTCCCTTTCCTGATCTTCAGCATTGACCCTCTCAGTGGCAAAATAAAACTTTATTTCAGAGGGAATTCTGAATTTCTTTTTCTCCCAGGATCTTATTTGTCAGTGGCCAAAGAGCGTCTCAGAAGATTTTAGCAAGTGGTTGTGGTTGTTTTTGAGCTGGATGGTGATGTTGGGAGTGTGGTGAGTAGGGCCAGGGGTGGTTTCAAGGGTGTTTCCCCAGCTGTACTGAGGGGTGAGCAGTGGGTGTGGCACAGCCGCTGCCTGGGGCAGTTGTGTGCTCAGCCAGGGCTGCCATCCTGCACTTACAGCTTTGTTTTGTTACCTCCTCCTTCCCTGCTTGGGACTTCAGGCTCACTGTGTTTATCACCTTGAGAACTATTTCAGGACAGGAGCGGTTTTGCTGTCATTGATGTGTTTTCTGTGGTTGGGATAGATCTTGGTTTCCTGGAGCACAGCCTTGGGCAGGGCTGGCTGCTGGACCCCCACAGTGGATTCCAAAAAGCCTCCTCAGGCCAGGGAGCTCCTTAGCAGGCCCTGGGCCCCTGTAGGACAAACTCCTGGTTTGGGAATTGCCCAGACTCCTTATTGCTGGATCTGAGAACTTGGACTATCTCTGGTTTCTCATAAATCAGCTCTACTAGGTACATAAACTGTAAATTGAACAGGGGGAAGTTCAGCCCAGGCTGGGGTTTGATGAATTGGTGCAGAGTATGGTGTATTACAAACTCATCTTTATAATACTGATGACAGGATAAAATACAAACCAGTTTGTTCATCAATGTGCTGCTTTATAGATGAGATTTTTGGGAACCTGTTGTCACACAGATACAGTGTAACATAGTTAAAACCCAGGGCTAAGGCAGCTCTCTTGTAAGAATGCCTCACTTGGAAAAGTTTCTCAAACCTGTCCTGTTTTCAGGAATTGTTGCAGATCCGTCAGCTTTCATGAGAGCCCCATTGAAGCACCAGTTCATTTCTGTAAGGCTTTTCTGCTCCATGTGCCTGTGGGAATTTCACAGCCCCAGAACATTTGTAGCCCTCTAATAGCAGGAGTTACCAGGGTTAACAAATTATAAAGTACATCCCTGTGAGGGCAAGCACAATGTTCAGGCAGATGGGGTTGCTTTGAGGCTGTGGGGAGCTCAGGATGTGGAAGAAAACAATGGTGTGTGTCCAGCCTGTTGCACTTCAGGAGTGACTGAGGAGGATTTCACCAGGATTTGGCGTCCCTGCTATGGTTGAGTTTGTGCTTTGCTGCTGGTGCACCATCCTGATGGATTGTTCAGGGAATAAGAGGGAGGAATGTCCAAAGCATGACAGACGTGGGAGAGCTGTGCATCAGGAGTGTTTGGACACTGCTCTCAGGGATACACAGGGTGGGATTGTTGGGGTGTCTGTGCAGGGCCAGGGGTTGGACTCGATGATCCTTGTGGGTCCCTTCCAGCTCTGTATATTCCATGGTTCTATGAAATATTGTGCCAAAATAAAGACTTTTTTCTTTTTATTAAGATTTAATTGTTTTTGTAGAACTGCAGCCAAAAGAGGTTTTGAATCTTTTGTAAGCGTCTGTGAAGGATTTTATTTTTTTTAAGAAAGAAGTTCTCCTTTTGGGTGTGTGACTCAGTGATGCCTGAAGGGGAACTTGGAAGCAAAAGTGGCATCAGCTGCTTTCCCCATTTTTTATTTTTGGCACCATGACTTGCCCTTCATTGTTTCCTGAGCTCTAAGCCCACATAGAAATCAAGTGGGGCACAGATACTAGGCGCTCTTGGTTCTGTAGCACACATTCAGTTAGGGTTAAATGATTAACAGGAAGTGCAGGAAGGGAAATACGGGAGCTCTTGGGTGATTCATAACAGTTATCTGGGAGTTGTATCTGTTATGTGCAGTGTGTGTGTAATCAGTGAACAGGCCAGAAAAGGAAAAACAGTCTTTAATTTGGAGCCTTGGAGAATCTCTTCAGGAAGGTCTTATTCAGTCTTGGGGCTTTTTGAAGCCTTTAGGCTTCAGCAGTCACCTGCCATCCACCTAAAGGAAGAAAGCATGGCTTAGGTTTGCTCTGCCTTTCTGTGATGTTGTTAACAGTCACCAAACTTAACGAGGCTGTTTAAAATCAAGCTGTAGCATTTCAGCAAATCCCCTCTGCCTATGGATTGATTGGAGGGAGTGTTCCAGTTCTCATTCTGGGTGTGTTCTCTATGCTTTTCCTCATGCATACACCTTCATAGTTCCTGCAGTTTACAGGAGAAATATTTGCTTTCTGCATTCTGTGAGCTGTTAGTGAATGGGGAAGAGAGACAGGTAATTTATTAAAAAATATTTATTCCTATTTGTGGTACTTGAGGTTTGCTCTCATCTACTGTGGCTTTTGGTTTAATTGATACTATTAGGAAATAAAGTCCCTGACACTTAGCACTTGTTTTTGTTGCATGGAGAAGCACATATTAAATGCCAGTTCATAATACTTGAAACTGCTACAAGGCCTTAGTTTTAGCTCCTTAATTGTCTTTAATGATGTTTTTGCACATGAATTTACCATTATGAACACCCTTGGATCCAACAGCTCCTGTTTTCATTTGCTTTGATATGGATTTCTCTGCAAGATTAAAGCATACTGGGCTGTTGTTTAGGTCTTTAGAGAAACTGGTTCTGTTACCAGTTGTGTGATGCAACCCTACGGATACAGCACCTTCCATGGCTTCACCCTTGGAGCACTGCAGGGTTTTGGGTGTATTTTGTGGTGCTGATTTGGGAAAAGGCTCCAGCAGGGCTGCCAGGCAGAGACATGTCCAGGGTTCTGGGCACTGTGAGTAAACATCTCCATTGTGAAGTGAACACTACTCATTAAGCAGCAGAAGATAAGAGCCCAGAAATCATTTTGAATTATTGCATAATGTAGGAGGTGATGAAATAAGTCTTGGGAAATGAATTATTAGAGAGATGGTAATGAAATTAACTCAGTAACCAAACACTGCTCCACCAAATTTCTTCCCTGTCTTCAGTTACACTTTCCCTTCACTTATTTTTTAAAAAATAATTTTATCTCTCTTCTAAGTCTCTGCTTAGGTTTTTTCATGCTTAGTTACACACTCCCAAGGTCTTTGGGGTTCTTAGAAAAGGTTCTTTCATATACCTTTCCATTTATTCTTAAAGTTTTCAGCTTAATTGCTCATAGTGCCCTGCTCTTCTCTCCATTTTTGTCACACATGAGGTGTGTGGCCTGGAAGCTTTACCAGTGTTCATTCACTGCAGGATCAAGAAATGCCTCGCTTCCAGTGGGAGGTGTCAGCTTGTCCTCCACAGGCCAGATCTTAAAATTCATGCAGTGGCAGACTTGAATCCCCCCTGACTCCTCCCAGCCTGTTCTCCCAGTGCTCCAGAGTGATAGCATCCCTGGCTTTACCTGTCCTTTATCCTTGGCTTCTGCCCAATGGGATGTCCAGCTGCACAGGCTCTCCTGGATCTGCATTTTCCTTTTCATGGAGTCCCCATCCCTGGAGGTGTCCAGAGAAGGCCTAGAGGTGGCATTCAGTGCTCTGGGCTGGGTGACAAGGATTGGGCACAGGTTGGACTCGATGGCCTGCGAGGTCTTTTCCAGCCCTACTGTCCCTGTGATTCTCATACCTCGTGTCCTGGAGGGGGGCAAGCAGGAGGAGCGTGACATTAATTTAGTTCTTGCTGCTGTCATTCATGCTTATGGATTGACAGGAGTGTATCAGTTTATTCTCTGTGACTGGAAGCTGTCTTCACAAAAATCATGGTCTTAAAAAGCCATTTAACTTGGCCAATTTCTAATTTATTATTGTTCTGGAGAACCTATTTGCCAGTGGCAGGTGGAATTCTGGAGCATCAGGGTGTAGATGTTTATTCCTTACTCCAGCATTCCCTGCAAAGGCAGTTATTTGTTAGCAGTGAGGAATCTCAGTGCTATCACAGCTGAACTGGGGCACAAGGAATCCCCAAAGGGTTTGGGTTGGAAGGACCTTAAAGCCCATCTTGTTCCATTCCCCTGCCATGGGCAGGGACACCTTCCACTATTCCAGGTTTCTCCAAGCCCTGTCCAGCCTGGCCTTGGACACTGCCAGGGATCCAGGGGCAGCCACAGCTGCTCTGGGCACCTGTGCCAGGGTCTCCCCACCCTCACAGGGAAGAGTTTCTTTGTGTATCTAGCATAAGTTTTGCTTCTTTCAGTTTAAACACAGACATTTCCAGAAGGAAGTTTGTCTTTCTATTTATTGATGTTACAATTTAGCATTAACTTGCTTAAGCTTCTGTTTGTTTTTCTTTACTAATTTTGAATTTCTGTTGGTTGATGTTTCTATTCCGATACCAGAAGGAAGCACAACAACAGAAAGTGTAGTTGGAAAAACTTGTACTTGAAAGCTAAGAATTGAACATGAAAACTTCATCATCCTCTTTCCCCGGTACAAATTCAGGCATGGACGTGATTCAGTTTTCCTAAAACGACAGCAAGTGCAGGAGATGGGCTCTGCTCAAACCTTCTCCAGAGCATAAAATCAAAAATGGGAAATGATGAGTGGCCTGTCACTCTGGAGCCTTCATCCCTTTGGAAATGTTATTCTCTGCAGCTGTTAAAATGAGTTGTCATAACCAGACAACTGCTTTGCTTCTTGTGTTAGGTCTGAAGTCATTTACAAATACCTCTTTGACATGTTTTCTGGTATTTTGCCTCAAAACAGTGGAACTATTACCATTTCTTTTTGGAAACAGTCCCACAGATCCATTAAAAAAAATATATATTTGATTCCTTTTCTTTAAAGGAACAGAATGTTCTCTCCAATATCTGAAATATTTGTGCTTGTCCCTGTATTTAAACAGACTTTTCAGAGACACAGAGCTTTCAAACCAAGGCCAGCAGTGTAAAAGCAATTAAAGCTACGCATAGTCAGTCTGGTGGCAGTGTGGGCAGGGGGATGGCCTGGATTCCCCAGTCCCTGAATCTGAGGTAAAAATGGCCAGTTTCCCCTCTGGTAATCAGTAGCAGTGCTTTCCAGTGTTGTTCCTTCTGGCTGAAGCTGGAATTCCTCTCAGTGAAAAGTAATACCAGTTTGGGGTTTGTTTTCAGCAGTTTCTTGTAATAACTTTTTTTTAGTTCTCAGCGTGGGTGTTAAAGATTTTGAGGCCTGATCTGACAGCTCAGTTTGGTGGTAGTTGCACATACTGCAGGTATTTTGCAACGGGTACCATTGCATTTTATTCCCCCTGGTGCTTCAGTGCAATGTGAAACCATCCTGGTCATCTCCTCCATATCCCAGCCTATTTCCTTTGGAGTGCCCTAAACTGGGATGAACACTCTGGAGGCAATCTGAGAGTCCCCTACAGTCACAGCAGTTTCTTGTGGTGCTTCCTGATGGTGTGGCCAGCCATGGCTTGGTGCTGGATCCAGACACCAAGAGGATGATGAAATATGAAATGCAGGGATTGCTTCTTCCAAGCATGATTTATTATCTGAAGGGAAGGGTTCTGATAAGCACTTCTTTGTTGTCCTTTGTGTATCTGAGTGTTTTTAGCTTTATGACTTTAATTGTTAACTGAGCCTGTTCATTCTTAGGGGTAGGAAGAGACCTTCTCTGTCTTGGGTCAGTTCCTAGTGTTTGGAAGTGGAAGTGAGTGGTTACGCACTGGATTAAATGCCAGGAGTGAGCTCTGAGCCAGGGCTCTGCTCTTTACCCACCTGGCTGAGGAGCAGAGGTGTGGCCCTGATGTGTGAAAAGCAGCAAACAGAGTAAATATCTGTGAGTTTTAGTTCCTCATTTGCCTGGAGCATGACGTACATCTACCACTTACTGTGGCTCCTGCTGAAGATTCCAGCTGTATTCCCTGTGGTCAGCAAAAGGGGAAAGCAGCCTGTGAAACCACTGGCAGGTTGGGGTCACCTGTGGTGGCCTCCCCCAGCTGGCACCATTTGGGTGCTGTCAGCCACTGACCTTTCTGCTTGTGGGGAAAGGGTTTTGCTGCTACAAACAACTTGATACTTGTGAGTGCTTTTTTTGGACTTTGTTGTTTTCAGTGGTTTTTGGAGAGCACTAAAGGTCATACACTTCATGCCCAGGCTGCCAAGTGTGCTAGGACAGAAGAGTGACTTTTTCAGGAGCCTGCTCCTCTTGGTGGGCAGTTCTTTCATCTTGGTTTTCTCTTCAGAAATTGCCAGGATTCAGAAGTTAGTAATTGACTTAATACTGATCTTTATGAGCTAGATGAGGAGGAAATGGTGGGATGAGTCCCTCTAAGATACGTCATTAAGCTGCTGCTGCTGCAGGAGGGACTTTTGAACACAGAAAAAGTTATGGGAGTTTAGAGATCTGGTCCTTACTCCTTCAGGTGCCTTGCTGGCCTGCCTTTTGTTAGTGTTTCTCTCCTCTTCTGTGCAGAGATCCTAATCTGTCCTCTCCACACTGGGAAGGATACATCCCTGTGGAGGCAGGTTCTCCATGGTGAATTCATGGATCACCACAAAGTACTGGACCTTGCCTCAGCAAATCCAGTGCCTGTTGCTGAGAGCTACAACAGTGAGTGTAATGTCAGACATAAGTTGTGTCCCTCAGAAAGCTTAACACAGTCCCACTAATCTTGAGAGATTTCACAGGTGGTGGGCAGGAGCTGTTATTCCTGCTGGCTCTTCTGAAGTATCTGCAGGAGGGATGCTGTTAGCCACAGCCTCGTGTTGATGCTTTCTCAGCCTCCTTGGAAGACAGGATTTTTTTTTCTCTCTGATCCTGTTACGGTGGAAAGAAATGTGCTAGGAAACGTGCCTTTCTCCCTGCCTGCCTTCTGGTAGTGCCATGCTCATGCTGGGAGAGATGGAGGAGTGAAATGTGGCTGAGAAGAGAAGGAGATGCAAGGCAGTCTGCTCTGGGTGTGTGTGACATAGTCCTTTTCCTTGCAGGTATTGTCTCTTTGCTGCAGAGGAATTTTCTAGGAAATGGAAATATAAAATCAAGTATTTCCCACCGAGGTTGAAACAACATTTGTGCAGTGTCTTTGCACTGCAGACTCCTCATCAGATCCCCCTGGCAGGAGGGTGGGTCCCTTGCTTGGGGGAATTCTGCAGCTGAGTGGGCACCAGGGTTGATAGTTTTGCTGGTTTGCTGATACTGGTGGTGCCACTCTGAGTCACCATCAAAAGGACACTTATCCTTTCCATGTGACAAACTCCTGGGTGCTTAGCAGGCTGCCCATTCCCAGGTTTCCCTGAGCCTCTGTGATTTGCATCTGATAAGTTGTTTTGTAGGCCTTCAAGACTGGCACTTAATAGTCTTCACATAGGTGGTTGGTTTCTTGTGATCCTTTGCAATGGTGGGAGAATCCAAATAAATCAAGGGAAGTATCAGAGTCAAAGGTAGGATAGCTGACTACAACCACAGCAGGGGATTGAGCAAATTGTACCAATGTCCCTCTGGAGGTGCTGGAGGAAGTGGTACAGCAGAGAAAGAAGGAACTGTAACCTAAGCTTTTTACTCTGCGTAATATTTCTGTGACAAAATAGTCCTGTTTGCAAAGCCCCACTGCGGAAAGGCTTGACTTTGTGGTGCAGGATGGTCTCCTGTTGCTCCCAAGTGGATTTTACAGGGACCTTGAGAGGTTTGGGTTGATGTTGTTGCCCTAGAGGGGCAATATCAGGGATCCAGGGGTAGCCACAGCTTCTTGGGGCACCCTGTGCCAGGGCGTTCCCACCCTCCCAGGGAGGAATTCCTTCCCAATCTCCCATCTCACCCTGCCCTCTGGCAGTTAAAGCCATTCCCTCTTGTCCTGGCACTCCAATTCCTGATGAACTGTCCCTCTCCAGGTTCCCTGCAGCCCCTTCAGGCTCTGAGGTCTCCACACAGCCTTCCCTTCTTGGGGCTGAACATTGCCAGCTCTCCCAGCCTGACTCCCCAGGGGAGGTGCTCCAGTCCCTGCAGCAACTTCTGAACTTGCTTCAACAGTTCCGTGTCCTTCAGCCTGTTCTGAACTCTTTGCTTTCTTAATTCTTACATGATCTTTGCATTCTCCCAAGTTCACACACAATTTTTGATGCAATTACTAAGCCAGTCTTTAGGGACGATCCAAGCTATGCTTCGCAGCTGGGTTTTTCCGCATCTATTCTACTTTTTTAATGTTATTTTTTTAATAAACAGACTGCTAAATATTTACTATAAAGTGTATGAATGTAAACGTATTTTGGCATGTCTTGCATGCTCTAAGTGATAAATGTTGAATATTGTTCATTGTGCTAATTGGATTAGGGCCATTAGAGTTTAAGTTGGATGGAAAGTACAAGGAAGTTAGATTTTAAAGAAGATGAGTGAATGAAAGTGGACATTAAAGTTCTTTCTGAGTTTCACTCTGTAGCTGATGATTAAATTCTCTACCTGAAAAAAATCACTCAAATGAGGATCAGATGGAGTTCTCTTTTAAGTTGCCATACCTGATGGCAGAATGTGAATGCACATTTGAAGTTTGAAAACTGTAGTACTTCTGTCTGCTTTTGAAGATTCTTGAGCAAGAGAGTTTATTAATGCTGAAAAAATACTTGCTGTAATGTTACAGGAACCCACCCACAGTTCTGTATACTTAAGCCTGGGTGGTTAAAGGAAATATAATCTGACAGTCTCAGGCTTATGTGTAAGTCCGAGTCTGGGGAAAAATGAAAAGGGTTAGGCTAAAGTGCTTGGAATTCAGTGCCTGAGAGATGAAAATGAGGATTCCTGCTGCTCAGTGACTGTCATCTCTGCTGTAGAGACCTCTGTATTTCAGCCTTGCTGACTTCAGAGTTACCCTCCCCAAAGCCCCTTCAGATTGCAGATCAGGCCACAGGGAGCAGAACTGGGACTCAGTGTGGGACTGTCCCTGTGTTCAGAAGTGAGGGACAGCAGCTTTCCTTTCTCAGTGCCATCCTCCCCAGGCCCTGTGGAGGGGGATCCTGCTGACACTGCCATGGGCACAGTGCTGGTGTCAGGTATTTGGGGCACAGGGGTTGGGTCAGCTGTGCCTGGGTTTGGGTTTACCCTGTGCCGCAGCTCTGCCACCTTTCTCTCACACAAGAAGCTCTGCTGTAACATCAGTCACTGATGTGGTATGGATTGAAAATAATATTCCAAAACCAGGAACCTGAGATGTGGGGCAACTGCTCCTCCTGTTCTCAAATGCTGTTCTGTAGAGTCTTACAATGAGGTGCTTTTTGTATTCATCAACGGGATCTTGAATTTGTAGAGAGAGAAGTGGTGCTGACCTTCCAGGTCAGGAACATTTACCATCCATTATATAAATCATGTGAAATCTAAATTATGCAATTGCACATGCCTTTGAATAGCCAGATAAAATCAGTACTCGAGTGCACAGTGTCTGCCTAACCCCAGGCAAGGCTGAGTGGATATTTAAAAAAGTGATTTGAGAATTTTTTACATCTTGTATTACTGAAGGTCTTTTTCTTTAGCTGCAGTTAGGCTACAGCCTTCATGGAGATAAGGTTTTCTCCAGGTTCTGGGTTGCTTGGATATCAGCAGTTCCAAACCCACACTGGACTTTTGCATAAACAAAAGCTTGTGTTTCAGACAATTAGTGAGTGATTAGAATTTCCTGAGGAGTTGTGAAGTTACGCTTTCATGAGTTGCCAAGTCTGGAATACACTGCTGTATGTCTTGGAGGAAAAAAAAAAGAACTTAGAACAGCTTGAGATTCTTCCTTCGAGTAGCTCACTGGTTCTAGACTTCATTTTATTGAATTTTCATTGTGGTGGCATCTTTTTCTGCATTTCTTTTGTTTGTGAATACTTCTATTTTGCAAAAGATGAGTAATTGAGGGTTACTGCAGGTTTCGTATTTCAGACTCTTCAGTGGTTTTGAGTAGACTTTTTGTAGCTTCTACTGTAAAACCTTGTATAGAAGCCTGTTCAAAACCTGCTTAAAGTTTTGCTGATCCTTGGCAAAGAGCAAAACCCAAAGAACGAGAATAAATTCTAGTATAGTCCTGATGCCAGGGCAAAGCAAGAAGGGATGTAAAAGAATGTATTGAATGTTTAATTGAAATTTATATCTGCTTTTGGTTCTCCAGTCCTAGTGTCTTAGTATTTAATGTCAATGAATTTGTGGCTGTGGGCTTGTAGCTGTTTGGAACTGCTTATTTTTAAATTATTCTTCGTTTATCTGTGGTATTTGTTGTTCAGCCACTCTCTCAGGCTGCAAGTTCATGTCCGCTGCTTCTCTTCTTTCAATTCCATGTTGTTTTCCTTGAGGATTAAAGGGCTGCAGGGCTTTTCATGGAATGGTTTGGGTGGGAAGGGACCTTAAAACTCATCCTGTTCCACCCCCTGCTGTGGTCAGGGACACGTTCCTTTATCTCAGGCTGCTCCAAGCTCTGTCCAACCTGGCCTTGGACACTTTCAGGGATTTTGTAGACCTCAGGGAAAGACAGAAGTACTAAGCAGTAGTGGGTGTGAGAAAAAAAAAAAAAATCTATCAGGTTTTGAAAAAATGGCTTTAAGGATCAGGATCTGGCTGCAGTGTCTGAGGCCCTTGAGTGTCCTCTCCCTCTTACAGCTCTTCAAACCCTTCCGTGCTGAGGGTTGTGCTTTGGGCTGGCACTGCGAAGTAACTCCCTTTGGTTTGATATGGAAACAGCAGGAGAGATCTGAACCTAAATTCCCTCTGGGAAACCAGGAATAACCTTTGAAGTATTTTAACTTTGCACCAGGCAGCCAAGTTGCAAATGTGTAGTTAATCTTAACAGAGGCTAATTTATTTTTGAGGAATCTGAACTGATCTAATTACTAGCTTAGCCTGAAATTTGCTTCCCAGTTGTTACTTATCCTACCTTTAATCTGGAATACTGTTAACACTTATTAATTGTGTGGGGCAGAGTGGTGTCTTCTGCCCTGTTTACCTATGAATGCAGTGCAGAGAAAAATGTCCCAACTTCTGTAATTTGATTTTGCCTTGCCCCGGACTGGGGGTGTCCACACAGCCCCTGAGGTTTTGGAAAGGATGCTCCATGGGAACTGCAGGGCTGTAGGAGGTGATGAGGCAGGTTCTGGGCTGTGAAACAGGAGTGCTGATGGAGCAGTTGTGTGTTGCAGGGATGCATCAGCCAGATCTGAAGTGTCTTGGCTGCTCCCGGAGCCCTGGAATTCAGCTGCTCTTCTGTGCTCAACTCTCGGTTAGATGTGCTAATCTGAGCAGTCAGCACTGAAATGCAACTTTAAATAGTTTGTTTGCCTTTTACAAGTCCTAGAAATGATGAGATGAGTGGATCTGAAGAGGTCTCTTTGCATCTGCTCCAAAAGGAAGAAAAGTGACGATAATCTTGAGCCAGTATTTTCCCTTCAAGTTTTCTTTTTTGGATGCTTTTTAAATACAGGAAATAAAAGCTAAAGAGGTTCTTTACTGGATATTGAGACAGTTTCTAAGGTAGTAAATACTACTTAATATTTCCAAAAGGTTGACATACCTAATCCTCCTAACCGCCTAACAAAATCCAGTTATTTAGAGTAGATTTTGGTATAGTTGTAGGTGCAAATGTTCTGAACAAATGTATAGCATGGTCTAGTCAAGCTTTAAAAACGTAAGCTCTGCATTTCCCTCGGAAGTTTCAGTGAGGTCACTGTGTAAGTATCATGGTTTGGAGTTTCCCCTGAGTCTTAAAAGTACAGAGGAAAAACTGGTTTACTTTGGGATGGATTAAGATTAACAGTCAGATAGATTCTACCTAAATAGGCTTATGTGGAAAATAGATGAAGCATTAGTGCAACACTGATACTAATTGTAGCTGAGAACTTGTGGTAACTTCTCTTAATTAAAAAAAAAAAAAAAAGGAAAAATCAAACCAATACTTACTCCTAACATCTATGTATCTTCCTACAGCCAGTTTGTCAGGGCCATGTTTATGATTTTAACATTATGCTGTTAAGATTGTTATTCACAGGCTGAAAAGGTTTCTCTTTTGAGGTATTCGGCCTCTAGAGTAGTGGAAGTTCATTGAGAAATGTTTTGGGCAAGTGACTTCCACTGTTAGCAGTGATATCAGTGATAAGCTTGATCCACAATTTGAGTCTTGAGATTTTGCTGCTCTGGCAGGAACGTGGGTTGTGATTCCTGTACACATCAGTGTCTGCCAAGGAAGGCTGAGTGACTGGACAGTGAAAGGCATGAGCTGAGACACCTGGAAAACAAGCACCACATGTAGGCTGAAGGTGGGATTAAAACTTCTTTTGGGCTGGGAAGGGGCTGCAGAGTGCAGGGATGGGAAAATGAAGCCAGTTTTCAGCTGAGTGAGCCTCAGGTGAGCCTTTGCAGGGAGCCTTGCTGGCTCCTTTTACTGCTGACTGCTCTTGCACAAGCTAGGAGAGTATGATGATGATGATGATTATTATTTTATTGATTCCAAATCTCCCCCCGGCAGCTTGAGCTGAGCACAGGGGCAGCTTAACATAGCCCCCAGCCTGGCCTGGCTGAAGTGCCAGCTGCTTTTGCCATTTCCTCTGATTCTGCATCTGTGGTGCTTTCTGTTTGAGGGGCAGGTGGGCAGAGAGTGATTTCTCTGTGCATTTGGGTTCTGTTTTTCCATTCAGCACAAGAGTTTGCACCATGTGCAAGTTTTGCAAGCCGTGCTTTGGTGCTGGAGTGGTGCAGGGATGAGTCATCAAATCGCTACAATTACACAATTCCGTACTCATTGTCCTTGTAAATACAACGTGTTTTTATAGGATGGATACAGGCAGGTTTGGATTACTGACTCTTTACTCCAGACACTCCGAAAATTAAATGAGTGTTTAGGGTGTCTTTGAAACAGTTACGCAAGGAAGGTGTTAGATGTGATCCTGCTGTACCTGTTGGGGTAAGGCTGCCCGTAAGAACTGACCAGTTACTGCGTATTTAAAAAAACCCAACAAAACCAAACAAAGCCCCCACTGGAAGTCTCTTGGGAGTGCAGTAATTACATTGTTTTTCTAGTGACATCAGCTTGCTGCGTGGAAATGGAAGCATGCTGGAAAATAACTGTGAACTTGGACAGAAGTGGAATTGGTTTTGTTTCTTACGACAACCTAAATTGAACTAACAGTCAGCCAGTGAATACTTTTGATGTAAATCCTTATGAGAATGTGTATTACATTATTTCAAAAGCCCTCGAAGCCCCAGAGTGATTTTGCTGTTACAGTTCTCCATTAGCTGTTGCCACCCCTCAAAGGCTGGGGTAAGGATTAAATTCCTGCCCTGCCAGGCAGGCTCAGGCTGCAGTTCAGGCACACAGCTGCCTGTTAAAAGGATGTACCATCACCAGAGGCTCACTGGTGGAGTTGGAGTCCTTACTTAGTGTTCCATGGAGCTGGATCAGGAAAGTAATCCTGAGCTGCTGAGCATTTTCATGTATAATTTCAATTTAAAAACAAGTTATGTAGTGTGCCTCTGGGCACAGCCCACACTGACCTGGCTTCTGAGGGCCACCAGGGTGATCAGAGGGATGGAACACCTCTTGCATGAGGAAAGGCTGAGGACATTGAGATTGTTCAGCCGGGAGAGGGAAAGGCTCCGAGGAGACCTAATGGTGGCCTTGCAGTACCTGAAGGGGGAACCTACAAGAAAGATGGGGAGAGACAATTTACAAGGGCCTGGAGGGACAGCACAAGGGGGAATGGCTTCCCACTGCCAGAGGGCAGGGTTAGATGGGATATGGGGAAGGAATTCCTCCCTGTGAGGGTGGGCAGGCCCTGGCACAGGTGCCCAGAGAAGCTGTGGCTGCCCCTGGATCCCTGGCGGTGTCCAAGGCCAGGTTGGATGGGGCTTGGAGCAACCTGGGGCCGTGGAAGGTGTCCCTGCCATGGCAGGGGCTTGGAACAAGATGAGCTTTAAGAACCATTCCGACCCAAATCATTGTGGGATTCTCTGATTAGTTCCATGTGAAGTCAGACATACTGAATACTCAGAGATACACAGTTTATATATATATGAGCTCATCAAGTTAATTTGTAATGAGTATAAGGTGAGGATTGATGCTCTAGAAACAAAGTTAAAATAGTGGTAATAATTGCCAATCATCAAAGCATTGGTGATCGAGCAGAGTGACCTGATTAGTAACTGCTTGTAGCCTTTGGAACCTGCAAAAATAACTGTTGTGGAACATTTCAGTGAAGAATGGCTTGAGATTTTCCTTCTCTGAGCAGAGGCAGGATTTGGGGATTTTAGGCAAATTTTAGATTTGGGAAATTTATTGCTCTGGCTAAAACCTCCAGCAAAACAAACCCTTGAGAGGTGTCAAACTGGGTATGGAAGAGCACTAGGTATCTTTTAAAAACTTCCCATCTATAACTTGTGGTCGAACTTCAGAGTTTGTAATAGCTTGAAACACAAACTGGGGAAGTGTGGTGCTGAATTCAGCATGTCTTCCTCTAAACTTTTTGGTGGTTAGTCAGAGGCCAAATAAAAATTGATGCCCTATTTTCAGTATGAGGGTTTTTTTCTAATTTTGCCTTCAGCTGTTGGCTCTTGGTAGACTCTTTAAGTATTTTAAGTATATTTTTGTTTGAACTTCCAGCAATAGCTGCACTAAAATAAGACCTGGCAACTGGGAGAACAGCGAGCTAGGTAAGAATTGAAGCATGTTCAGCTTAATTTGTGCAGATCCCCAGTGCTTACATAAATAGTTTAGTTTAAGCTGAAACAAGCAGTTACTAATACAGACATCAAATATAGACATGGCCGTGGTTAGCAGAGTGAACTTTTATGTTTGGTGGACAAGCAGCTGTGCCTGAGGGCCAAGGAGGCCAATGGATCCTGTGGGCATCAGGCAGAGCATTGGCAGCAGTCAAGGAGGGGATCGTGCCCCTGTGCCAGCCCTGGAGGCACCTCTGGAGTGCTGTGCCCAGCTCTGGGCTCCTGAGCACAGCAGGGACAGGAGCTCCTGGAGCGGGGCCAGCGGAGGCTGCGCAGCTGAGGAAGGGCCTGGAGCGTGGCCCATGGTGCCCAGGAAAGGCTGAGGGAGCTGGGGCTGCTCAGGCTCCAGAGGAGCCCCAGCTGAGAGGGGCCCTCAGCCCTGGCTGTCCATGGCTGTGTGCAGGGAGGCTCCGAGCAGGGCCCGGGCTCTGCTCTGCTGCGGGGCCCAGCAATGGCACAGAGGAACGGCAGGGACTGAGCCCAGGGAGCTCCCCCTGCACAGGAGGCACAAGTTCTTCCCTGGGCAGTGCCCGAGCCCTGAGCAGATTGTGCCGAGAGGCTGTGGAGTGTCCCTCCCTGGGGATATTGCAGAGCTGTGTGGGCACACTGCTGTGCCCTGTGCTCTGGGCTGGCCCTGCTGGAGCAGGGAGGTGGCACCAGGTGAGCCCTGGGGGCCCTTCCAGCCTGACCCAGTCTGGGGTTCTGGGACTCGTACAGGATCTCAGATTGGAAGGGATCCATAAGGATCGTCCAGTCCAGCTCCCTGCTCCTCACAGGACTGCTGGAAACTAAATTAAGTTTAACCTGATGAACCTCAGAATTTTGCTTTTCCAAGTGCTTTATAGTGACTGTGGACAGTGGATTGAGTTTGTCTATTAACAGCTATTTTCAGAAACTCTTTATTTGGAAAATCCTGTGACCGTGGGCTCTATTTTCTACTTTTCTCAAGGGAATTAGTATTTATTTTTGTGTAAAGCTGTGATGGGATTATCTCACTATATTAAAATATGTTGCATAATGAATGGAAAAATATTGCAAGGAACCATTTTCTATAGGCAATGGAGCGAGTTAGTTACAGTTAAATCTGTAGCTGAAGGTGTGCTGGTGCTGCCTCCTCTGTGAACCCAACATCTTTATTGACCAGATTTGAATAGCTGTCCATACCTTTTTATGCTTCCACATGAGCTTTGATGCCATTGCTCCATACAGAGGCCATGGCTGTGCTTCCAAAGAAGTGTTTTGTGGTGATGAATTTGCAGTATGTGGGACAAGCACCCTTTGTTGGGGACCGCCTGTTCCTGACCTGGCATTTGGAAGTAGTACAGGATTTTTGCATTTTCTCACAGACAGATTTTGAGGGGGGTAAGAAGGAAGGAATTTGGTCCTTGCGGTGAGAGAGGTTGATTCCCATCTTGTGCAGTCTGAGGGGTTCTCCAAATTAATTTCATATTTGTGCTACACGATATTTTTACTAAGAGTCTCTCCATAGTTAAAAGAGGAAAATCCCCTCTGATCCCTGATCAAGTATCAAGATGTTGTTAATAAACATTATTTAACAGGTTCCTGGGTTAGCAAATGCTGTCCATTTCTTGCTGAGGAGAGGCTCACATTCATTTGGAAATGCTTTAAAGCGTTTGGCAGTTTCTGGCTCCGTTAAAAGCAGGAAGCCGTGAGGGGCACATACTCATCACTTTTAGCTGGTGCAGATGCTTGCCCAGCTTGCTCCCTTACTGCTGGCTCCAGCTGTCCCAGAGGATGGTGGATTCCTCACTCTCCTTGGGAGATGTGTGGTGGGACCTCCAGCAGTGCCTGTGTGGCAGAGCTGGGTTCAGGGGGGGATTGAAGCTCCAGCTCTGTGTACTCAGCCTGCAGAGTTTGACTCCAAGGTATCCAAGTATGTATTACTTGTTTTGTATTGGTTATTCAGCTTCTTCAAAGTCAGAAGTGATGTTAAAGGACATCAGAACCTGTTAAGCTGAATTGTTTTAATTAGTTTTGCTTCTTTTGTAATTTTAACTGAAATTTCCTGGTGTTTTTTTTCCAGAGAGTGGGAATCTTGTGAAAAGTGTTGAAGACTTATCATGGTCTTTAACTGAGATGGGAGTTACAGGTGTAGTCTCAAGGGTAGTGTGAAATAGAAGTCCTTGTTTCCTATTCCCTTCCCTTTCATTATGGCCGAAGTATAAGACTCTGTTCTTTTTTTCAAGGTACCACAGCTGTTGTCTTGTTTTGTCCATCCATCCTTTGTATCCTGTGAGTCTCTTCTTTGTCAGGGAAAAATTTATCATCAGAGAAACTTAAGGTTATTGTCTGCCTTGCTTGGTGCTACTCCTGAAACTCGTGTGTCCTGCCCCAGTTCCCAGGATTTCCTGCTATCACTTCCATAATTGCTCTCCTGATACTGGAACTCAAACTGGGTTAAGAACAAAGCTGCGCTGGGCTGTTCCCCTGCCCAGGCAATTAAGTGACTCAAGGTACTCCCAGCTTCTGGAGCCCAGTGCAAACCCAGGCTGAGAGCAGCCTGCTGGAAATCTGGAGCAGCCTGTCCGAGTTTGATGGATTTCTGCAGGAAAAGGTGCAGCTTTTCCTGCACCTGCTGAGGGACGGGAGCCTTGCAGTGCCAGTCATTTGCAGGAAAACATGGGGTACTTTTGCACCTCACAACCTCACATCCATGGAGCTGCTGTGCTTGAGCCATCAGTTGCTACCTGGTATCCAAGGATCTTAACTGAAACTGTGATTTATGAGGTTTTATAATACCTACGATTTCTTTGCCTTTGGGGATCATTCATAGTTGTTTCTATTTCGGAAGCTTTTCATAATCTCCAGAGGGAATTAGCTTGATGTAATTAGGCTTGTCAGTACCTCTTTCTCTCCAAATAACTTGTGAACCTGTTTTTGCCATGGTTATTTGCACCCCATAGAAATCCCAGAAACTTGGGAGCAGAAAGACTAAAGAAAGCCTGAAAATTCTGCAGGACTAAACAAGGAATGTGGGATGCAAATCTCCAGGAAAGAAGCTTTTAAACTTGACCAACTTGTGGAGCAATGTGTGAATTTTACTGCCATTTCTGGTTACAGTCAGTGGAAATAGAGACTGGGGCTTTACTCAGTGTAACTCGATTCTGTTGGGTTTTAACAACTGTAAGGCAGCAGTAAAACATCCCAGCTTGGACCCATTGTTATCTCTTGGCTGTCGCTGCCATTCCCAGTAGGGATGGAGA
Organism: Acanthornis magna; assembly: GCA_036785705.1. Classification (NCBI taxonomy): domain Eukaryota; kingdom Metazoa; phylum Chordata; class Aves; order Passeriformes; family Acanthizidae; genus Acanthornis; species Acanthornis magna. The sequence continues at coordinate 860,348 of JAWUZG010000168.1, forward strand.
GCTCTTACTCCAGGCTGACTAATTAAGGAATGACAGCTGGTTGGAAATAATCATTCTACTTTTGCAAGAGCTGTGAGCAACTTCATAAGAATCTCTGGAAAAAATGAACATATAAACAAGATGAATTGACAGTATTTAGAAGCTCTGCTTCCACTGTGAGAAGCTGCGAGGCTCTTGGGCTCAAAATCATGCCTGGGGAATGTCTGCAGGGGCAGCTCGGCCTTGCTGCAATCACTGGGATGAGAGGTCACTGCTTCCGTCAGGCTGTGGAGCTGTTCAGCAGCAGAGCTGCAGGGAATTGGGGTGAATTCTGTGGTTATGCCACTTCAAAGCAACCTGGGAAACTGGCTTTATTGGGGGGTGGGTGGGGCGAACAGGAGGTGCAGGCTGAGGGAAGGGGAAGAGTTGAACTAGTAGATACATATCTGTGTTCTTGCACAAGAGCTGGAGCCCTGGAGCCAGGACTAGTGACACCCGCTGTTAGGAATTTTGAAATCCTTCTTTTGCCAAGTGCTGGGAATGGACAGGACAGATCTGAGTTGTCTAATTGCTTCTTCCAGACAACAGGGCGGGATCCACCCATCATCTCCTGGTCTTCAGTTATTAGGCTTAAGTGCTGGAGAGAGAGATCGGCATCTGAGTTGGGATGTGTGTGATGGGGGGAATGACCCCAAAATGAGGTGTTTCAAGAGAGAAGCAGAGCAAGTTTATTAGGAAGAGAAGATGGAATAGGGAAAACAAAATATGTATTTGGAAGCAGAAAGGAAAAGAATGAAGGATTTAAAAGCTCTAAAATACAATAAGAAAACATGGAATAAATCAGGATGGGAAAAAACACAAGAAGCTGTAGTAGTAGATACCATTAAATTAATGCAGCTGCCAACTTCCTGGTGAAATATCTGAATATAGTGTTCATTTCCAGCCTGAAAATCAATCTGTGCTATCTGCCCTCACAGTCATGGCTCAGATGTTGACAGGACGTGGAAGTATCTCTGGGCAGCAGTGCTGCCTGTGCCAGGGCATCCATCTGTGGATCTAAGATGTTATCTTAGCCGAGGCTGTCCTCTGCTGCTCTGAAGGAAGAGGGATAAGTGTGGAGAGGCAGGAAAAATGAAGGAGTCCTTCTCCCTTGGATCAGTGGGTGTGCGGTGAATGGTGCTGCACCCAGCTGGCAGCTGGTCACTGCTGAAGTTCCCCTGGGCTCAGTACCATTTGATGTCTTTATTGGTGACCTGGCTGAGGGGATCAAGAGCACCCTCAGTAACTTCACAGGCAGCACCAAGGTGGGTGGGAGTGTGGATCTGCTGGAGGGCAGGAAGGCTCTGCAGAGGGATCTGGACAGGCTGGATCCATGGGCTGAGGCCAACTGTATGGGGTTCAACCAGGCCACGTGCTGGGTCCTGCCCTTGGATCACAACAGCCCTGGGAATGCTCCAGGCTGGGACAGTGCCTGGGAAGTGTCCAGCGGGAAAGGCCCTGGGGGTGTTGGTGCCAGCGGCTGGACACGAGCCCAGAGTGCCCAGAGGGGCACGAGGCCAATGGCCCCTGGGCTGTGCCAGCCATGGAGTGGCAGCAGGACCAGGGCAGTGCCCGTCCCCTGTGCTGGCACTGCTGAGGGACCTCGAGGGCTGTGTCCAGTTCTGGGCCCTCCTGGCCAGAGAGACCTCGAGGGGCTGGGGCATGTCCAGAGAAGGGAACGGAGCTGGGAAGGAGCTGAGCCCCAGGAGCAGCTGAGGGAGCTGGGAAAGGGCTCAGCCTGGAGAAAAGGAGGCTCAGTGGGACCTTGTGGCTCTGCACAGCTCCTGACAGGAGGGGACAGCCGGGGGGGGTCAGGCTGTGCTCGCAGGGAACAGGGACAGGAGGAGAGGGAACAGCCTCAGGCTGGGCCAGGGGAGGCTCAGGTTGGACATCAGCAGGAATTTCTCCATGGAAAGGGTGCTGAGGCCTTGGCAGGGCTGCCCAGGGAGGTTTGGAGTGCCCATCCCTGGAGGTGTCCAAGGGAAGGCTGGAGGTGGCACTCAGTGCTTTGGGCTGGCGACAAGGTGGGGATTGGGTAAAAGATGGACTTCATGATCTTGGAAGTCTTTTCCAGCCTGAACAATGCTGTGAGATTCCAAGGATGTAGCATCTCCCCAAAGCTCTGTTTTCTTTCCTTGGGCAGTACAGTGGAATTGAGCAGGTGCACAGCACAGAGGGAAACTCGCTCTGCAGTCTGCCAGTTTGGAAGTCCCATGATTTTGGTGATATTTGTGTCCCTGCACAGTGCCACAGTGCTGCTGTGCTGTAGTGTTGTTGTATGTTCCTAGAATACCATGTTTAGGAGGCAGTTTTTAGTGCCCATCCCAGGGAAAGCTGACAAAGGTCTCTGAGATATTTTCTGATAAAGGGAGAAATTCAGTGGCAGAGTCCCACTGTGCCCTCCTGAATGAAACTTAGGGGGGATAAATGGATAAAATGTGGGATTTCTGCTGAATTTGCTGACCCAAGCCACGTGTGTTTGATATTCTCAGTGTTCCTTGCTTGTATCTCCCAGGATCCATGGGTTTCTTTAGCCTTCAGCTGCCAAATGAGATGAGATGTTCCTTACTCATTTAAGGACACACTAATTGGGTGCACTGTTAAAAACATGTAATCACTCTAATGAGTATTTTTACATATTCATATAGAAATAAAATAAAATCAAAGAAACTGTGCACAGCTCCCTGGTGGCATGTTTGCTTTCCAGAATGGTGTAACTGGTGTGGGCTGGCTGGGTCCCAGTCAGTGAGGGGCTGGTGTGTGCTCCCTGCTGGGGGAGAGTACCCCTTGCCTGTTGTTTGCACCCCAGTCAGAAGGGCTGGTTGGGATCAGGGTGTGGTTATGCATAACTGGGATGGGCCTCCAGAGACTGTGACTTCAAAAGCTATGGAAGGTGTGGTTGTCTGTTCTATGGCTGTCCAGAAACACTAAAATCCATGTTGTTGCGGGGTCACCTCAAACATTTCCTGCCTTTATCTCTTTCTGGATTCCCCTCCAGCCACCTCCTGGGCTTGTACATGTCACTGTCATGTGTGTCATAACCAGGTAGTTGAGTCTTTCCATCACCTGTGGCCACAGTTTTTGTCCTGTTGTCCAAGTCCATGTGACGCATGTTCTTCCACATCTTCAAGGAGGGCTCAAGGTAAACCTGAGCCAAGGCAGTTAGGTGGGGGAGGAAGGGTTGCTATAGACAGAATACTGTTAATTTTTCCAAGTTTTCTGCATTTCTGCAGCGCATCCTTATGGAAGAAGGAGGAGGAGAGGAATGCTTTTGAGCTGGAGTTGTGTTTTGAGTGGGGGTGGATGTAGTTTTTAAGGAGGTATCCATAATCCATGGTGGCAAGAGTAAAGGAATTGTGTGACTTCTTCCATTGTGTTTTACTTGAGCCCCTTGTGCCTGTTTCTTCTGAGACAGAAGGGGAGAAGGCTGAAATAAATACCGACAGCGTTCGAGGACACTCAGTCTGTCCTTCTAACCCTCTGCCAGTCACCTGGGCACAGGGATGGGGAGGGCAGGGCTGGGGGAAGCAGGAACTGCCTGGGAATGAGGGACCTGGGAGCAGGGAGGAGATGGTGGGTGTGCCATGGACAGGGAAAGGGAGCAGCTCATCAGCAGCAGGGGGAGAAAAGAGGGAAAGATTTTGGTGAGCTCAAAGAAACATTTCCAGCTGAAGGTTTATAGAAATCCTTACATCTTTTGTTGGTGAAGGAAAAGGAGGAAAGCAGTAGTAAGGAACAGTTCTGATGTGAGGAGAGCACTGCAATAAAGGCAGAGGTGACCACCAGGGGTTGTAGACACAGCCTGGGCAGGGAATTGTAGAGATGGTGTGCAGAGAATGATCCCTATTCCTAGAGCTGGGAAAAAAAGCATATTCTGTTGCACGTAAGTAGTGTATAGTGATTTTTTTTTTTTTTTTTTTTTTTGCCTGGCTGTATGCAATTTAACTTTGGCAGAAAGTGCTGGTTGAATACATTGACAGGTTTAATTGCTTTGGCTTGAGTAGGATGAAAGTGAATTTATTTCCCAGTGAGAAAAGCGTTGAAAGGCTGCATGAAAACCTGTCAAAGGAAATTGAAGCGGGGTTGGGGAGTTATCTTTACAGTAAATGGAATTGATAAACATGTCAGTTAAAAGGGGAATTTATTTATAATACTCAGGTTTTGTGGCCAGAAGTCTTTGAGAATTCTGTTCACTGGGAAAATGAATTTTATCTGTTCAGTTCATTTGTTTTTTTGTAATGCTTGTAGAGCAAGAAATTGCCACAGAGTAAAAAGCTGAAGTAATATTTGTTCGTTTTTTTCCAGAACACGTCAGTAATGGAGGATCAGAATGAAGATGAGTCTCCAAAGAAAAATACCCTGTGGCAGGTAGGACTAACATGGATGTAGAAAGAGAGATGCTATGATTTTGTATGTTCCTGCTTTTGAGAAATGTCCAAATCTTGGGTCTGCATAATGATCCTTGGACATAGTTGGCTGTATCCTCCTAAAATTAGCTCAGCCTTCGTGTAAAGGATGACGCCAGTGGATAATCCTTGAGAAATTACCAGTTCTGCTCAGATTTTGTGGTTTGTGCTGACCTTAGAAGGACAATGCTGCGTCAAAGGATCCTTGGGAATAAAGTTCATTTGTATTTCTGAGCATGTGACTGTTGTTTGAAAAGGGAAGTTCAACATGGCAAGGACTTGCAACCAGTTTGCTTTGAAGAAGTTTGGGAGTATTACAGAGAGCTGTCAGTTGCTCCCCAGAGCAATTGGCAATGAGAGCAATGAGCCCCTTGGCCTCCTGAGGGGCTCAGAGGAGCTGGCATCACTCTGAGGTTATGCTCACTCATTAGCAGTGACTCCTGCCGGGATGTTCTTGGGGCATCCTGATCTGAGGCTGAAGCTCCTAGGATTTTAATGAGGTGTTTATGTGGATGTCCCAGACATTGACAGGAGCTGTTTTGCTAAAACAAACCAAGCCCTTGATTCTCAGTTTTCATTTATGGATAACCAGTTCAACACTGACATGAGGGTCTCGAATTCTTATGTTAATTTGAGTATTTATATCCAACTTTATGTGTTACTTTAACTGCCAGAACCTGAGCAAAACATTTGTGGAGACAAATGCAATATGCTGGGAAGCCACTGGTGTGAACTGGGAAAAGTAGTTCTAAAAACAATTAAGTTCCTTGCAGTTTAAATGCTAAGAGGTGTAAGGGAAGGAAGAATTCAAGACTTTCAATGTAAGAAGTAATTTAGGAGCAAAGTCTATGACAGACTTTGAGAAGTCTTTGAAATTTATCTGATGTAATTCTTATCTTAAAGAATGTGTTTTAAAATTTAGTTTTGATTATTTCTTTGTATCTTCTTACATGTTCTTCCTTGAGAGAGTTTTTATTAATCTCTTCCTATAGTTTATATATAAATATCAAGATTTAAATATATACTAACATATAAATAATGTTCCTTTTCCAACCCCAGATAAGTAATGGAACTTCATCTGTGATTGTCTCAAGAAAAAGACCATCGGAAGGAAATTACGAAAAGGAAAAAGACTTGTGTATAAAATATTTTGACCAGTGGTCTGAATCAGATCAAGTGGAATTTGTGGAACACCTCATTTCCCGAATGTGTCACTATCAGCATGGACATATTAACTCTTACCTGAAGCCCATGTTACAGCGGGACTTCATCACTGCGCTGCCAGGTAAATCAAAGGGTGTCTCACAGCAGCTGTGTGGAGAAAGGGTTTGCTTAGGGCTCTGGGGCTGTGCAGACTCTTGGGAACATCCTCCAGATTTACATTGTCCCTTACAAACTAAGAGCTGCTTCCTGGTGCAGAGAAGGGCAGGGAGGATGGCTGAATCCCTTCTGTGATTAATTGAATTGGCCACTGGATGCCAGTGTTGTTCCATGTTAAAATAGCTGGACTGGTGTATCCTGAAGAATTTGTGCTGGAGTTGGAACTGAGTCGGCACAGAAGTTGTATCTCTGCAGGCTTTGGTCTAAACTCCTTTTTCATACTAACCCTGTAGGTACAGAAAATGCAGAGATATTTTAGCTTATGAAGTGTTACATTTTAATGTTGTTCTGAGATTCTGCTTAGATGAGTGTATCTAAGAGCAAAAACACTTGTGGATTTTTATTGTGTTGTCCAGCCATGATTCCTCCTTTCAGTTATTCACAACCTTTTCTGACATCCACAAGTATCAGCCTGTTTTGATCTGTTCAGATATGAAATCTGTTCTTACATTTGTTCTATGGCTCTATTGCTCACAGAGCAGCAATAATTGGATATATAGAATCTCTAGCTTGTAATCTCCTGGTAAGTTGTTAATATTTTCCTGTTAATTTTTGGAAGAAATTGTAACTCTGGATTTCTGCAGCTGAGGACAATGATTCCTTTGATTCTTGGAAAGGTAAATGTGTGGACACTGTTTTCAAAGTGGGAAATAAGCTTCGAATAAGTGGTCAGTGTGTTGTGTGTGCCACTGGCAGCACAATGGTACAGCTTCACCCTGCAGTGTGTGAGCAGCTGTGAGTTATCCCAGGAATGCCAGGACAGCACTGAACACTGAGCAGGACATGCAAATCCTAGAAGGAGTTGGAAACTGGTGGTTTTCTGTGCACAGGGACCACTGGAGTAAAGTCTCTTTAAAGGTACTGATGCTCTTGTAGCCATTGGTGTGTTTGGGTGGTCTTGTGAGGGCGCCTTCCTGGTGTGTGGGACCGAATCTGCTTCCATGTCAGGGCTTCCTGATCTCCGTGGTGCTGTTGTTTCACAAAACCTGAAGGATTTCAACTTTTAGAAGTGCTGGGGAGGATTTTGGCTCATCTGTCAGACATTGTTGAAAAGAGCTTAGTCCATGGAGGGAAATTAAGAATACGGAGCAGGGCACAGGAAGTGATAGGAATTAATATGTGCTCTTAAAAAAAGGAAGCTTAAAAAATGTGCAGGAGGGCTCGGAAAGGGAGGAGTGTCCTTTCCCCCCACATCTCTGGCTCACAGGATTGACTTTATGGAACATTGAGCTTGTCTGGCCACACACAGGAAAAGGTGCTCCTCACTTCCTGGGCAGAGCTGTCTCCTTCAGGGGCTGTGGCTGTTCCTTCCAGCTTGATCTCAAAATACTCAATGTCCATTTCTCTGGGGAGCACCTCAGATGAACTAAATACAAAGTGAAGTAGGGGGTCATGGAGATCACAGAGTCACTGAGGTTGGAAAAGCCCTCCAAGGTCATCCAGTCCAAGCTGTGCCTGATCCCCACCTTGTCCCCAGCCCAGAGCACTGAGTGCCACCTCCAGCCCTTCCTTGGACACCTCCAGGGATGGGCACTCCAAAGCTCCCTGGGCAGCCCTGCCAAGGCCTGAGCACCCTTTCCATGGAGAAATTCCTGCTGATGTCCAACCTGAGCCTCCCCTGGCCCAGCCTGAGGCTGTTCCCTCTCCTCCTGTTCCTATTCCCTGCGAGCACAGCCTGACCCCCCCCGGCTGTCCCCTCCTGTCAGGAGTTGTGCAGAGCCACAAGGTCCCCCCTGAGCCTCCTTTTCTCCAGGCTGAGCCCTTTCCCAGCTCCCTCAGCCACTCCTTGTATGACTGAGTCTCCAGACCCTTCATGTGCAAATCCGATCTTCAATTATAATTTAATTTTGTTTGCTTTTATACCTCAGGGCTGAAACAGTTATACAGATCTTTCATGTTTTATATTTCTGCCCTAAGAAAATTTTGGGAGTTTTGTAAGATGGCACTTGTTTACACCACATTAGTGTATATCAAAATACATCTTTGCAACTTCTGTTGCTTTTCTCCAGTGTAAATATTGGGAATTGTTCCCATATTCAGCCTCCCTTGACGATGCTGTGGCGTGCGAAGAACATCTGTCTAAATTTATCCAGGAACTTAATCCAAGCTGATTGAAATCAATCCTCTATTGGGCTGCAATCACATTAAAGGATAACAGTGAAGTACCACTCTCAGGCACATGGAGTGACTTTTGGGGTTATCCTGTGCAGGGCCAGGAGTTGGAGTTGATGATCCTTGTAGGTCCCTTCCAACTCAGGATATTCCAGGATGCCTTTTTAAAAGATGGTGTCCCTTGTCTTAAAAACGTCAAATTCTGTAATTTTAAACAGAAGTAGTGCTTGCCTGCTGCTGTACTGACCAATTTTACACCTGTGAGAATGTAGGAAAAATGGAAAAAAGTTGATGGAATCTGATGTCCCTTGTTTTCAGTGACAAAGTGGTACCTGTGGTGTGTTTCTTGATTTGAGTGACTGTTTTGTATCTAATGTTAATCGCATTTAGAGCATTGACATTCCACATTTGAGTTCCATTTTTGTATAAAGTGATATCTGTACATGGACCTTTGAAATCCCTGTGGATTTTAGTTGTTTTATTTTATTATTGAAATTTAGCCAAATGTTCAGCTGGTCCCTCTAATCAAAACCGACTCTTTTTCACCTTTTTTATATAAAGCTGCAAATACTCTTGTAGAGGCATAAGAGATGGGTGTCATGTTTTCCTTCGAAAAGTCTACCAATAGATGTTAAATTCATTTTACTTCAGAAAATTAATAGGTTTCAGTACCTATTTCAGAAACTTTCTAAAATAAATTACTGTCTTTTAATGTAAAATAGGTATAGCAGATATTTCAGGCCTTTCTGTGTCTTGAACTTAGTCCTGCATGTTGTCTGACATAAGTCTAGTGGGCCTGTGCTTTGGATCTGTTCCTGCTATGTTAATGAGGGTAAATATTTCACTTGACATCTCTTGAATGTGGCAATTTAAATCTGTGCACTTCTGCAAGCAGTAAAAACACGTTGTGCTACTGAGACATCCCATTCATTTCTGAATAGGAAATCATAAAACCACGGACTTGACATTGCTGCGTTTGCCTCGTGCTGGAAGGTGTTGGTGGGGATAGAAGGCAGGTCCTGGTGTGTGCTGTGCCATTGGGAGTGTCTTGCAAGGACTCCTTTATGATATCAAAATTGTAGATAATCAAATTCTTCAGACACTACTCAAGTATGTTCTACACAAAGGATTAAAATGCAGCGTGGATTTCTAATACTGGGATATGCCTGTAATAAACTCCCAAAGTGTGTGTGCTTGATTCAACTATGGAAACCCAAAAGATGCAGTAATAATGACTCTGAAGGGTATTTCAAGTTTTATCCTCAAGTTGAACTGTTTAGTGTGTTCTGAAAGTCAGTACATATCATTTCAGCTTCTTCTGTTTGACCACCACTTTTTCCCTTGGGAGTTGTTCATTTCACATCTGACATGTTCATCATCTTTACACTTCAAAAATTGCTCAAAACTGTGAGCAACATACTCCAGTGCCATACAGAACCTTTCCTCAGTTCATGGCTGAAATACAAACACAGTTAGAGTTTGCTTCGTGCTCTTCTCACTTTCCCTCATCTAAGAGATTTAGTACACATGTGATGGGTGGTTTATAAAATATGGCAATTGGGCAAAATTACACTTCTTCCCTTTGGTGTGAGAATAGCATCCAGTCCCAGGTCCCTGTTCAGCACAGATCCAACAGTTCCACCTTTCCTGAAGATACCAGGAGTGCTTAGACCTATTCATGGCAAGGACAGCTGCTCCTTTGGCTGTACAGACAGTTTGTGATGAGCTTTGCATCATCCATTTTCTCATTCACCTGCAATCTTTATATACAGGAGTAAAGAATTTTACACCTGAAAAGTATAGGCATGGAGAGATTTGCTTATTACCAGAGTATTGTGAGCTCCTGGATTTTTTGGAACCCAGGCATAGCTGGGGGGTGTTTTTCTTCTATCAAAGGGGAATTCAGGACATCTGAAGAGTTTGATTTGATGTGTGTCTGCTCTCCTGCCACACCACTGCTGACTCCCAGTGCCTTTCACACGGGACGGACTGGGCAGCAGCCATGGATCTCTGAGAGAGCAGGAAGCTGGAAGTTGGTGCCCTTGTCATTCTGCCCCGTTTTGCAGAAATACTGTTGGCATCAGGGTGTGTTCCTTTCTTTTTAGTCATTTCTGCGGCTGCTGAAATTGTCTGACTCTGTTTGCTGCTTACTACTGGTTTCTAACTTACTGCAGAATTTGCAGTCATTAATTTTTATATTTAATTAGTGACCATGAAACACAGTAGCCTAATTAAACTGAATGTTCCTGTGCTACACAAGCAGGGTGGACAGTGAGTGCACAGCTTAGCTCTGGAGAGGAGAAGGTGAGCTAAGGTCAGATGGTGGATAATGGCTGTTGAAAGAAATGGTGGAGTGGAATGGGAGCCTGAGACACCTTTCCTCCAGGAACCTCAGTGTAGGGCTCTGCTCATACAGAGTTTGCAGTTACAGGGATTGAGTACCATGGCCTTTGCACTATTTGTTTTGGGAGCTGCAGTGCTTTACAGAGAAAATTCTTCCTCCCCAAAATGTGATGTGTTCTGTGCTGGGAAAATCTGGAGAGTCTGTGGTGATTGCAGGGTTACAGATGGACTACACAGCCCCTTCCTCTGCCCGGCTGGGTGTCCTGGGGACAAGGAGGCCACTGGATCCTGAGGGCATCAGGCAGAGCATTGGCAGCAGTCAGGGAGGGGATCGTGCCCCTGTGCCAGCCCTGGAGGCACCTCTGGAGTGCTGTGCCCAGCTCTGGGCTCCTGAGCACAGCAGGGACAGGAGCTCCTGGAGCAGGGCCAGCAGAGGCTGCGCAGCTGAGGAAGGGCCTGGAGCATGGCCCATGGTGCCCAGGAAAGGCTGAGGGAGCTGGGGCTGCTCAGGCTCCAGAGGAGCCCCAGCTGAGAGGGGCCCTCAGCCCTGGCTGTCCATGGCTGTGTGCAGGGAGGCTCCGAGCAGGGCCCGGGCTCTGCTCTGCTGCGGGGCCCAGCAATGGCACAGAGGAACGGCAGGGACTGAGCCCAGGGAGCTCCCCCTGCACAGGAGGCACAAGTTCTTCCCTGGGCAGTGCCCGAGCCCTGAGCAGATTGTGCCGAGAGGCTGTGGAGTGTCCCTCGCTGGGGATATTGCAGAGCTGTGTGGGCACACTGCTGTGCCCTGTGCTCTGGGCTGGCCCTGCTGGAGCAGGGAGGTGGCACCAGGTGAGCCCTGGGGGCCCTTCCAGCCTGACCCAGTCTGGGGTTCTGGGATAGGTTGTTGTGTTGTTGAATGTGACTGTTTGGTACAAAGTCTCAAATAACTGTTAGATCTGTTCCTGTTGGAACTTGGTGTGTGCCGTGTTCCCAACTGGAACCGTGACAATCAGAAATGAATTCTGCTTACAGCAGACCTGTTTGTTTATTTGTGTGTTTGTTTGTGTGTTTGTATCATGTCCTGTACTTGGCACTTTGTGTCTTCTTGATACCCAAGGACTCAGGATTTTGAACTGACTCTTGAAAGTCACCTTGCAAAGATTGTATTTTCTGGGGGAGAAACCTGCAGAACTGTTTCAAATCACATGACATCACAGTGAGATAAATTTATCCAAAGGAACAGTATTTAGAGTCTCACAGTCATTATTGACTGGAAACACTGGAATGGCACCACCAGACTGGCAGGGCACTTTCACAATGGATTTTAAAAGCCCTGGTATTTTCATCCAACTGCTGCTGTAGGAGATGGAGCAGTTTAAAGCTGCTCTGAATATTGTGGTGTTAAGAGAGAATTTGCTGTTTTGGAAGTGGTGAGATTTGAGACGCACCAGTTATTTGGACATTGTTACATTTCATTTCTTTGAATCTGTTATTATGGCTGGGGTTGAAAAATACATATGAACCAAATTTACATTGTAGGAGTTTTCACCCTCCTTTAAAGCCTTGTTGTAGTTCTCTAAACTATGTAGAAGAAATAAATAAGACTACATGTATGGGTTTTTGCTTTCTGTTGCTGTTCATTTTTATGAAGGCCATGTGAAATTTAGTGTGCAGTGGAGGACTGTATGAACACACTTTCTTAAAGCTGAAAAAAAATAACAGTAGTTTCTTTGATTTGTCAGGACTATTTGAAGCCTGAAGTGGGCTGTCATGAGATAAAGTGGAAAATTAAAAAGGTTGTCATCTCCTGGTTTGAAAGATTTTTTTCATGCTTGGCCAAGGAGCGTATGTTACTCATGAAAGTGAAGTTACTCAGCATCTCAGATTCAGGGGAGTTGTGTGGAAAGCAAAATTGCAGGCCCTTTGAAATAAGGAACAGACTTAGCAGTGACTTTTCATGGGACTGATGATGCTGTGCTTGGAATGTGCACAAGAAAAGTTTTATTTTACATTCAGTGCAAGTTCATTGTCAGAGTGGTTTCTGTGTATGGACCTTTACTCAGGCCCCTGAGCAGGAGACAAGGTCTGGGCAAGGGGCATAGGCAAATATGTGCAACGTTCCCTCTGCTTTGTGTCCTGTGAGGTCTGTGCTGGCAGCTCTCTGCAGTCGTCAGATTTATTGTGCTTATTCATCCTAGCAGCTCCTGCCTAAGTGCCCAGTGCTTTGGAGAAGTATTAGGAGTTAGGAAATCAAATATTGCAGCACATAGTCCTGGATCATTGGGCCAGACCCCAATCCTGACATGTTTCTGGGGTGGCGAGTGTATTTCAGACATAAATTCAACCCTGCTGTGATCTAAAAGGATCAGCATGGGTTCTCAAGCTGCTTCTGGGGTCTTTGAAGGGAATGTCTGTGTGTCCCCAGTCCCCTGATAATGGGGCTTTGAGCACCTGCTCTGCAGGGAGGTGTCCCTGCCCATGGCAGGGGGGTGGAATGAGGTGAGCTTTAAAGTCCCTTCCAACCCAAACCATTCTGGGATTCTGTGGTAACTGTTGCTTGTTGACCAACATCCTCAGGCTGCAGGTGAAATTCCAGCAGGTAATTCAGCTCCTGGGCTGAGTTCTGCCCACGGGCCTTTGTTTGGAGTCATGTCCCTTTCCTTGGGAGTTCTGTGTGGTTCCCTGCTGAGCCTGCTCTGCCCAGCTGTGCTGTGGGATCATCAGTGCCTAAACCTCGGTGCCTCAAGGGTGGAAGAGCAGCAGCTGCAGGAAGGATGCTAAAGGTGATACCTGTTCATGTGGGTATTGTAAATACATCAGGAAATCTTTGGGAACTGAACTAAATTTACCCTGTACTGGGATTGAGGATGCAGAAGCTGGACTGTGACCCCTCATCATTTGAGAGTTAACTCGACTCCTGCTGATGCTGAGGGTTCTTAGCTGTTCTTATACCAGAACCAATTGCATCCATTGGCTCCCAGACAAATGCTGTATGGAATGTTACAGTTTGAGTTGCTCAAGTTGAAGTTGCTTTAAAAATGCTGCTGGTCTTGATTTCTTTTCTTCAGCTGAAGAGAAGCTTCAACCCCCACTGGCTTCTGGTGTAAGTCATTCAGGAATAATTTTGAAAAGAATGGATCTAGGGACAGTAATCCATGAATTGGGATAACTTCCTTGGATGCTAAAGCACCATTTGCAATGAAAAAATTACTGTCCAGCTCATTGATTTCCACTCCCTACAGCAGGCTGCAGGGGACAGTGTCTCTGGAGTATCCTCTGTCACCAGAGTCCCAAACAAAATTCAGGAGTGGATTTGGCACCTGCAGATTATGGAAAGGATTAAATAGGAAGTTTATCCTTGCAGGAAAGTGTCTGCAGAATCTTTGCTCACACTTTCCCTGCTCTGTCTGTACTTGTTCCTGTGGAGTCCTGTCTCGTGCTGAGTTGAATTCTCTAGTTTACATGTGAGGGGAGGATCAAAGAATCAGTATTTTAACTTTTTATAGTTGCTGCTTAGTAAAGCAGTGCTTGAAGATGACACTCTTTTGGGAGTGTGTGCTCAAGAAGAAAAGGATTCTGTGCCCAGAAGTAGCAAAATACTTTCTGGTGCTTCAACACTGCTGAATTTTGGGTTCACAGAACCACATAGAATAGTTCAAAGCCCATCTCATTCCACCACCTGCCATGGGCAGGAACATCTTCCACTATCCCAGGTTGCTCCAAGCCCTGTCCAGCCTGGCCTTGGAAGCTTCCAGGGATCCAGGGATAGCCACAGCTTCTCTGGGCATCTGTGCCAGGGCGTTCCCACCCTCCCAGGGAGGAATTCCTTCCCAATCTCCCATCTCACCCTGCCCTCTGGCAGTTACAGCCATTCTCTCTTGTCCTGGCACTCCAATTCCTGATGAATTGTCCCTCTCCAGGTTCCCTGTAGGCCCTTCAGTGTCTGGAAGGGGCTCTGAGGTCTCCACACAACCTTCCCTTCTTGGGGCTGAACATTGCCAGCTCTCCCAGCCTGACTCCACAGGGGAGGTGCTCCAGTCCCTGCAGCAGCTTCATGGCTTTCTCTGGACTTGCTGCAACAGTCCTTGTGTTGGAGGCACCAGAGCTGTGATCTGTGCTCCAGGTGGGATCTGAGGAGAGCAGAGTGGAGGGGAGAGTCCCCTCCCTGGGCCTGCTCACTCTGCTTTTGCTGTACTGTTGTGCTGATTCTCCCTCCAGGGCAGAAGGACAGTCCCAACAGGCAGGAAAGACATAAAACCTTGGAGATATTTGGGTGTATCTGTGTGCACTCATTTGTGACTGGTGCTTCTAGGAGTGACAAAGTACTCATGTTGCAGCAGTGCCCCGAAGCTCTGGATTCTCAGAGGGTGTTGCAAGGCTGGTTTCGTTGTTTTCTCTGCACTGTCTGACTGGTTGCCTTCATTTCTTTGTAGAGCAAGGCTTAGATCACATAGCAGAAAACATCCTTTCGTATCTCGATGCCAGATCCCTGTGTGCAGCAGAGCTGGTGTGTAAAGAATGGCAGAGAGTCATCTCAGAGGGAATGCTATGGAAAAAGCTCATTGAGAGAATGGTACGCACAGACCCGCTCTGGAAGGGGCTCTCAGAAAGGAGGGGCTGGTAAGTACTACACTCACCTTCTGCACTATTCTCCTTCACAAATTCCCTCAGAATGAGCTCTGCCAAAAAAGAAGTTTAGAGTAAATGGATATTGCTGAGCTCCTGATCTCTGCTGGGAGTGGGGGGCCCAAGCTGTCAGCTCCCCTTTCTGCTCTGGCTTTGTCCCTGTCCTTTTGTGCTCCCGTGTCTGTCACGATTTTTTCTTGCTTAAATCTGTGTGCAAATTTGGGATTTCTGTCTTGTGGGGAGAACTAACAATTCCATCAGCTCCCGAAAACCAGTGGCAGTGCAATTACAGGGCTTTTTCTCAAGTATTTCCAATTCAACCTTTTTTTTTTTTTTTTTTTTCTTTTTTTTTTTTCCTTAAAGTGTAAAATAGCAGCTTGGACTGAAGAAGCCTCTCAAAGAGAAACCATTACTGTTTGTGGCAGTGGAGTTTTTCTGTTCTTTCAAAGTTTCTGGAGAGCTGTTCTGCTTCAGAAACCTGTTTCCCTGTGCTCTCTAGTGGTGTGCCTGAGCAAAGGCATGCACAGAGCAAAGGGATAGCACCCTGCTGCCTATGGAGCAGGGAATCAGACTTGGAAAACACTTGTTATCTTTTTAATCTTGGACATTTTAAATATTTGTCAAATCACAAAGTCACAAGGGCTGTAATAGTGATACTAAAAATTCTTTTACGTATTTTTGAGAATATGTGCTAAGGGTTTGTTCTGGGCAGGCTTTGCATTCCTGTGAAGTTTGGATTCTTTGTGGTATGCTGAAAACTGTGTTTCTCCTTCTTTCTAGGGATCAGTACCTGTTTAAAAACAGACCAACAGATGGGCCCCCCAATTCGTTTTACAGGTCCTTATACCCAAAGATAATCCAGGATATAGAGGTAGGTGTTCTGATCTGTCCTGTCTGCAGGACAGATAATGGTGCTGATTTTAGGGTTCCAAATGTGGTGCATGTTGGAGCAATGAATCTGTGTCACTACTGCTCTTGGGATGATTCAAAAAACACCTTCAGCAGCTCCCTGCCACAGCAGGTGCATTGGTTTAGGTGTTAGCACCATCCTTTTTGAATGTAAAGATTTTTGGAACTCTTCTGGACTATGGATTTTAATAAAATAACAGCTTTAGGACATACTACTCCAAGTTAATTCCATGTATTGCTGAGTGTTCAATATATGGGCTACACTCACTTAGAAGGTGATCTGAAGGTTAATGTCTTAAACACCAATCATTTAAAACATTGCTTCTGAAGCAGTGACTGACTGTTACAAATACAGCTTTGGTCCCCATATGGGATTTTTCCTCTCTCCAGTGGTTTGATGGGAACAGTAAGCAGTCTTATGATGATAAACTCACTGGGGCATCAGTGGTAAAGAAGCTTCAGATATGAAATTTTGTTTATCTTGTTTTTGAGATTTACAGATTTGGGCTTGCTTGGTGGTTTTAAAATAATTCTGATAAATCAGGATCACCTCAGTGTTCTGCCAGCAGGAGAAAATGTATCTTGCTCTGTTTGCTGTACCCACCACAAAGCTCTGAAGTTACACCACAGACTGTCATGGATTTATTTCAGGATGGGAAATTATTGGTCTGAAATTCATTAGTGGGGAAATGTGTTTTGATGTTGAAGACAGATGTGAACTAATGGAATCACTCCGCAGAATGGCAAATGGCAATTTGTGTTGCTTGGCACTCAGGAAACAAAATTATCCTGAACTCTGAACCCAGCTGTAAAATGGTTCTGCTGGAAGCCATAAAGTGCTTTCCAAATATCTTTTTATAAACCTGGCTACATAATTTATAGACATTTAAAGAACTAAGCATGAAATGCACCCTAGGCAAAATATGATCAAACTTGATATTTACCTGTGAGCTGATTTTATTATTCAGCACTTTATTATTTGAGGGGAGATATATTGTCCCTGTAGGGAATGAGAGTGATGTTGCAGTGATGTGAAGCCTGTGGGATTAAGAGCTCTTAGTGTGATATTTTCTTGCTTTCTGCACAATTCTGGCCTAGTTTTATGAAGAAAATGGGCAAGAAGCAGCATAAAACCCTTTGCATAGAACACTAAAACAGTTTGGCATTACTGTAACTCACACTTTTAATGATATTCTTCTGAAGCTCATTTGGGTAAGTGGAACATTTGTGTAGGCATTGTTGTTACTAGAGATGGAAGGATTCCTTGAAGGTGTTCTAGGGCTTTCTGAGGCTTCTGAACTGTCCCAGTCTCTTCTTTAATACTGTGATTCTTTAGTTGCTGTAGATTGGCTTTGCAATGCACAGAAATGAAGCTCCTGCATCAGGCAGTCCTTGCTAGGATGAAACAGGCAGGAAAAACACAAACCCCTCATGCTTCTCTCATCCTCAATATCAATAATAAATATGAAAAAATTGTCAATCTCCAAATATCTGAGTAGGGAAAGGATAAACCATTAAAAATATACTGTAAATGGGAATGTTTCTTGAAAAAAACCCCTTAATTTCATTAAATTAACAGTAAATATATTAAACCCTCAAATTAGGAGGACAAATTTGCCCTGCACAGCCTGGTAAGTAAGAGCTCATCCATTCAAAATAGATACAAAACACACTGGTTCTGGCAAGTCAAGAGACACAGATTTCCAAGACTCCTTTGAACCTTAAGTTTCATTTAGTTTCAGCTCATGGCCGTTTATTTTCCACTCAGTGAGGCTCAGGTGGGTGACGTGGTGCTGTAGGATGCGTAGAGTCAGGGCTTGTCCCTGGCAGGCTGTGGATGGAGCTGGAGCCCAACCTCAGCCACGCTGTGCCACTGGCATTAAAAACAGAGCCCTGAGGAATGAACACACAGGAAATGGGAGCTGTTGCCATGATTTCTGCCCATCCCAAGCTGCCTGGCAATCCAGCTACTGCTACATGTGCTTCCTGTAATTTCTATCTAATGCTTGTGTACTTAAAGGTGTTAAATATTCCTCCCAGGTGTGTCAGGCTCAGGCAGAGCAGGGAAGCAGAATCAGCACTGTGAGAGAAAATCCCATGTAGTTCTCTACCTGCCCTTCCGTGCTTGTCTACAGACCCTTGAAAAACTGGAGTCCTTGGTGCTGTCAATCACTTGGGGCGGAAATTAAGGTGTTGGCAATGACCTCGACACCATCCATGGCCTGTGGGCACTTTGGAAGTGCAGTAAAGCTCAAATCAGCCAGGACCTGTCAGCCGTGGGCTCCTGCCTCTGCACTTCCGTGGAGCAAGAATAAGGGAAGCCTTTCTGTGCCCATAGCCAGGAAGGAAATGCATCTTTGTCCAGTCTTCCAGAATGGAGAAGTCTGTGTTTGAAAAGCAGTGAGTGGTCAATTCCAGAGTCACCAGTGCTCCATTTGCATGGGCAGTGCATTCCTGCGTCCGGTTCCTCGGAATCGCCAGACTGGAGGGAAGGCAGGGATATTGTGCCGTAGCAGATTTTTCTCTGCTTGCATATTCCCTCCAAGCCCTCTGAAATACTGCTTTTTGCCAGGTCTCCCGCCTGGAGAAGGGTTGGTGTTTGTGCTAATAGTCAGGCGCCCAATAATTCTTCCACTTCCAAAAGTCTATTAGAATTTTTCAAATAAATCACCCTTTAAAGTACTTTTCACAAATTGCTTCCCTAAAGGGCTGTCAAACGAAGCTTTTAACACTGTTTAAAATGTAGAGAGTGAGTACCAATAACAACCACACTTAGCTTTAAGATTAACTTTTTCCTCTTCTTCCTGTTTTTAAGCCTGAAGTTGCTCTTCCACAGTTTGTACTTTTCCCATTCTTCCATGTTTCACAGCAATGTGCAGAAGCTCTTAAAATAAGACTTTCATCTTAGCTGTGACGAAGAATGTTTTGTCTCTGAATATCCAAATGTTTTTTCTTCAAATGTTTGCCTGGATCTTTAATAAGATCTTCCTGTTTCTGTCAGAGGGTCAGAATTTAGGGAGCCATATTAGCTTTTATAGAATTATATACCTGTTAGGAGACAAATCCAAAGGACTTGATTTTTTAATATGGTAAAATATGTTTGATGTAGCACATCAAACATAGCAATGACAAGCAAATCTTGTCATTTGGTGTTTTACCACAAAGATTAACCAAATTCCTCTAGATTGTTTCTAAAGGTGAGAGTTAGGTATTTACTACAGCTGGTACTAAACTGGATAGTGGGCAGAGATAAGCTCAAAAGAAAATGTGCTCTCTGACTGTCAGAATTTGAAAAATAATCCCAAACCTGAATTACCAATTGGAAGGAAAAACGAGGAATGATAAACTGCAAATTTGAATTCATTCCCTTGGGCTCTACTTGCGTTGTGAGTCAAAAGTTCATGCAACGACAAAGTGGTGGTAGCTGAAGGTAATACAGGCAGGAATTTGGCAAAAGGAGCTTCCCTTGCCTCTCCAGAAATGTAGTGGTGCCAGTGTCTGTTTATTTCATGCCAAACACATTTTAGGACCATAATGTCACTTCTAAAATCATTGGATTTGAAAATAAGAGGACATTTAGAGATCTGAAACCAAGTTCTTGGAAAGAGATGGTTACTCCCCACCTCCACTGTGAAGCCAAATATTTAATTAGGTTTTATTTCACAAGAGGTGGTCCAGTCATTCTAAATGTCTCCAAGTCACATGTTGAACTGCCAAGGTTCTTTAGACGCTTTTTAAAAGGGAAAACCTTTTTGGATTTGGATTTGGGGGGGTTTATCCTAGAAAACTGGACTTGGTTTGAGACCTTGTTTGTGGAGAGCCCCCAGCTGGTGCAGGGTGTCCTGTGTGGGGTTGGCTGTTCCAGTGGGGCTGTCCTCAGGCACAGTGCCAGGCTGGGAAGTTTAATCCTGCTGATTCCAGAATCCCAAGTCCTTGGAATTTTTACATGTTATTTGTGAAGCTTGGCCAACTATTGTGTTGTCCCTTCAGGATTAGCACAAGTATCTATTTCTGGTGATGAGTTGAGAAAACTTTTTTTTCATGAATGTTCCCCTTACCTTGAAGCATAAGGTGAGTGCCCTCAGCTCAGTTCCATGGAGACTTGGGTCCACCTAATTAAGATGAGAATTAAAATGTGGTTTTTCTGAAGACTTTAGGAAAATGTGGTGCCAGGCCATCAGATAAACGCTATGTGTTCTTCTGAATTCTGAATAAGTTCAGGTTTTAGGACTGGAACTGAAATTTTAAAGCCTTGGGACAATTTGAAAAGGGGAAAAAGTCAGTTCTTGTCCTAAGTCCCTGCCAGCACTGGGAGATGGTTGTTTATGAAAATTGCAGGGTATAATTTCTGAGGGAAATGGGTTTGTTTAGTACTGCTCTAATTATGATGCTGGAGAAATTTTATGTGCATATGTGGGGAGAATCTGGTCAGCATTATATGCCTAGAAATTTTTTCAGCCAGCCTTTGAAATCTCTATTCCACAGGCACTTTCCAAGAAGCATTTCTTAAAAATTAAGCCGGCCAAGGAAAGGGGAGGCTGTGGAGCAGCAGGGACAAAGTTCTTGTGGTGCATGGAACAGATTTTAGCTCTCTCCTCTAAGCAAGGCAGAACTCCCCTTTAGCTGCCCTGGCCACAGGGGTGAGGCCACGGCTTGGCTCTTTTTGTTCCCTTTGCCCATATCACTCCTGCTTTGTAACACAAATGGACTGGAGAGCAGCTCCTGGAAAGGGACCTGGGCATGGGTCCTGGTCCATGGCACATTGGATGAGCCAGCAGTGCCCTGGAGCCGGGAAGGACATCCCTGTCCTGGGGGATCAGGCCCAGGGAGGGATTGTCCCACTCTGCTCTTGGCTGGGGCAGCCTCACCTCCAGTCCTGGGGCAGTTTGGGGTGCCACAATGTAAAAAAACATTAGAGAGATCCTAAGGAGGCCACAAGGATGGGGAAGGGTCTAGAGAGGGAGCCTTGTAAGGAATGGCTGAGGGCCCTGGGCTGGTTCAGCTGCAGCAGAGGAGCTGAGGGCAGAGCTCCCCGGGGGCTGCAGCTCCTCCCGAGGAGCAGCGCAGGGACAGCTCCGAGCTCTGCTCCCTGGGACAGGGACAGCTCCAGGGAACGGCTGGAGCTGGGCCAGGGCAGGTCAGGCTGGAGAGCAGCAAAGGTTCTTCCCCCAGAGGGTGCTGGGCACTGCCCAGGCTCCCCAGGGAATGGGCACGGCCCCGAGGCTGCCACAGCTCCAGGAGCGTTTGGACAGCGCTGCCAGGGATGCACAGGGTGGGATTGTTGGGTGTCTGTGCAGGGCCAGGAGCTGGACTTTGATGATCCTTGGGGTCCCTTCTAACTGAGGGTATTCAGTGATTGTGTGAACTTTGTATTTTTATGGTGTGGTGCATAACTTGGTTATTATTTCTAGTGAAACCAAAAAGGTGCAATTATTTTGTTTTCCAGCAGCATTATTTTGGTCAGGTGTGGTGTATAGTCAGATTCACTTGTCACTAAAGTGTCTCAGAGGACCCCAATCTCTTTCATTGTTACTGGTTTATATTTTTAAGATTTCCTCTCCAGGTCGGGCAGTAACAGCAGTTACTTCTCCTGCATTGCTTTGGTGTAAGCAGGAATCCATTTAAAGTTCATATGTATTGATGTTTCACCTCTAACATGAAAGTTTGAAATTTTAGTCTTAAGTCTGTAAGTTGGTGGAAATTGGTGGAAACAAAGTCCTTCTAAGAGAAAACCAGGCAGAGCCATCAGTGTGTGTGTAAATTGGTGGAAATTAAGATCTTCTAAGAGAAGACCAGGCAGAGCCATCAGTGTGTGCTACTGTGATCTTGGCAGCTTCAGAGATGAAAAAGGTACTGCCCTGGAATCCCTTTGGGCTCTTGTGCTTTCAGGCTGTGTTTGCAGAGGGTGGACAGGACAGATCTTTCAGGGAAGAACAGCTTTGTCCATCTGCATCCTCCTGTTTCAGGGACTCCTGAGTGGAAGTTGTGGGGATTCTTTACACCTTAGCTGGGGAAGCAGAACAACCAATGTCAGGCCAGACTGGCCAGCACAGCCTCCAGAGCCAGAAGCACAGGGATGAGGTGCAGCTGCACTTGGGGTCATCCCTGTCTCTCGTGTCCTTCCTCGGTGGAGTTCTGCCTCCCTCAGCACGTCAGGCATTCCCACCACCCTGGGCAGTGAGACAGTCCCAGTGCTGAATGACTGTTCTTTGGGTCTGAAAGTGCAGTTCATGTTGCTTTTTTTGTCTGGTTTGCCCTAAGCTGGTCTAGACTGTTTTGTCACTTTAAGGGCAAAGTGTCTTTTCCTCAGGCTTGATTCCATGGTCAGTATTACACTGTCAGCTTTCTCCCAGAGTCATTTCTCTATTCCTTGCTTGTCAGTGGTCTTTAATGCAATTTTTCCAAGTCTTCTCTTCCTCTGTAAGGCATCAGCATATTCCACTGCCCAGACTGATCTCACTCAGCATTGCAAGGTCGATCTGTGCTTTTAAAATGTGGCTTTAGAAGGGGATCAGCAAAGCTGCAGCTTTGCTGCAGAGGACAGAGATGGTTGTACTTGGTGGCCTTTGAGCAGCTCCATACTCACAGCATCAGTCCTATGCAGAGAGGACTCCCAGGGAGGGACCACATCCCATCAGTTTGTATTGTCACATCTGGCTCTTACCTAAGCAGGTGCAAATATCAGGAACTTAATTTTAAAGTCTTGAATTCTGCTGAGAAACTTGCTAGGAAAAGCTTCCATTTCCTTTAGGTCTAGAGTTATTTAGATTTTTGTCTTTGCTGTTTATGCTTTGCTGAGTCCAGCCAGAAAGCCTCTTCTCTGCAGTCCTGGGAGCAGCCCAAGCCTTCGAGGTAATGAACGTCTCATAGCTTTTCTTCTTCAGGCTGATGCAGAGATTACAAAAGCTCTTTGCCCTTCTTTGTCTATTAGCAGTTTGGAGACCCAGCAGTGAATTCCACAGGCAAGCCAGGATCTGGGGAATCGTTCTTCAAGAGCTTGATGCTGGTTTTTCCCCCTAAGACTTGAGAGAGTCCAAGAGAGGAAGGACCTCAAAGGTGCAGAGAACCTTGTGCCATGGACAATCTGTCATTTTGTTTTTGCTTATCAAACCCTCTTAACTTCATCATGAATGAATTATTAAGCCCTCTCTACCCTGGTGACATAAGTTCATTTACTTGTGCCTTTCCTCTGCTGTGGTCAGGAGGGATTTTCCTTTTTCCCTTTGAAGAAAGCATGAGAAGAACAAAGGGTTGGATTTTCATGGCCTAATGCGTCAGGAGAAATCCCTACATACGTAACAAATGTGGATGTTCCATTTGCTTTTTCCTGCCCCACTTGTCCTGCAGGAGAATTGTGTATTCAGAGGGAACAGAAACTCTTTGGTTTATGGGATTAAGATAAACCCACTTACTCTGCAATAACATTCACAAGGATAAAAATGCAATTGTTAGCCAAGGAGCTGAACACAGTGTACATTATCCAATGGGAAAAAAACCCCTGTTCCTAGTAGATTAACACTTCCAATGTATAGTTCATGTTCCAGCTGTTAATCCAGATGAATTACATTTTTTTCACTGTGCATCTTTGCACCAGTGAATATATTCTGGCATGGTCAAGGCTTGGCTATACCTCTACATCTTGGACTATTTTCTATTTGTACTTTTCTCACTAAATGCCTTTTTTTCTTTCAATCCATTTATGCACCACTTCAGCTGCCAAATGGCTCTCCCACTGTGGCAAATGCTTTGGCAAATGCTCAGTCTTTATCCTTTGTATTTCCAGGTTTTGTTGGTTGTGCAGCATTTGTGAGCTCCTTGCTGCTGTTGCTCTGGTGAGCTTTTAGGAGAGTGTGAGAAACTGTGGGTATGAACTCAGGAGACAGTGTTCTGCTTTACTGGGAAACCCAAGTTCAGAGGCAGAGGAGACTTTTGAGGGGATCTGTAGAAAATACAGAAGTGGGTGTTGGATATATTGGTGTTGGTTTGGAACCATAAATATGCAAATAAACGGTGATATCATTCATCCCTGACTCCCTGATGCTTTTAAGAGTCCATAAACACAGTGATCTTCTCACCCCTCATACCTGCTGCCCTCCCTACTCAGTGTATCCGGTTAGGATGTCTCCTGGCAGGAGACTGCAGGTGAAAACTTTCACCCACTGCACCATGGAGTAACAACCAGAAATTCTCTACAGCAGAAGCTTTCATGTGGTTACCAGTTCTGCATTAAGCATGTTCCTCTCGGAGGGTCCTGCAGCTGCCCACCCACTCAGTCTGTTCAGTCATCCCAAATGTTTTTTCTCTGGATGTGCACATCTGGTTTCACTCTGCTGCCCAGGGAAATGCTGCTGTACATTCTGTGTGTCGTGGCTGCTTTCCCAGCATCCCAAGAATTAAGGCAGCGTAAGGGGATTTTACAAGTTCTCCAAAAACAGGCAGTGTTTTCCCACAGTAGCCACACCACATAATGGCTAACTGGAATGATATCTACTCACAGAACTAAAATGTGCACCTGTATGTGACTTACTGCCCTCACAGAGATACACAAGGCTTTAGTGTTCCTTTATCTGAAGCCAGGATTTTCTTATGGGGAGCCACTGAAGTAGCTTCCTATAGTGAGCTTGTGAGAATGGAGCCAGCTTGTGTCTCGAGTGCCTGGTGAGTGCAGTTTCACTGAATGCTGTTCTGTTTGGGAAGCCATGACCAGCAGCATTTCTGATTTGTGGGGTTCCCAGTGTGTTCTGGAGCTGTTGGGAGTGGCGGTTGCAGGTAGCTGAAGTGTGGAAGTGCTCACAGGGTAAAGTGTTCGAGCACTCGCAGCTCGTCTGGCACGTGCTTGGTGCAACTGCTTAGTGCAGACCTTTCCAAGAACAGGGCTTTGGGGAAGCTCTCCCTTAAGACTATTCAGAACTGAATATCTGAACATAAATAGTTTCTAAAACTATTTAAATTGGCTGACTGGGATTTCTGATGCTTTATCTCCTGTGTGTCCAGTGTTACTATTTCACATTAAAATCTCCTGACTTTAGATCTGTGATTATATTGGTTCCTGCTATTAATGCCTGCAATCCTCTCCTATTTCTGAGGGTCAGAGTTGTTCATGAGCTGCAGTCCTGTCTTCCAGACAATAAATCTTGAGATAAAGCTTGGGAATTGCCTGTCCTTCCCTCTCCATTCCATGCTGAGCAAGGATGGTGATGAGCTGGGTGATTCCCTCCAAGGGTGAGCCAGAGCAGTGTCAAGTTCGAGCCCAGTTCCCAGTGTGACAATCAGCAGGGCACTGGGAGGAAAGCTGATCCCAAACTGACAGCCTCACTATCCTGATTTCATTAGCTTCCCCACTAAACTGGAAGGGAATGAGAGGGGATGAGTGACTTGTCAGTTGCTGCTCTAGAAGGATCTCTTAGTATTTATGATTTAGAGGAATTCCTGGGGCACGTCAGGTTTGTATTAGGACTGGGTATAATTGTCTCCAAATTGCATAATGGGAGACAATTGAAGGAGCAAACACATGGGAAACAAAATGGAAAGTCAGTTTTCCCTTGAACCAGACATGTTTTCCTAGAATTGGGATGTCACACTCCACTTCTGTCTTTAGTGGGGGTTCAGTCAATTTTAGTCTTGGAGGAGCTGCAGAGGTGCCTGCTACTGCTTTGGAAGTTAGGATTATATAACAAATATGCTTTTCCAAACACACTGACAGTCTGTCAGCTTCTCCCCAGGTTTCCATGCAGGATTTGAGGAGAATCCCAGGGAAATAGCTGAACAGATGGCCTGTTCTGGTTCTTGTACTGAAAGGTGAAAGCATCTCAGCCTGTCCACGTGCTGCAGGTGTTGGCCTGGAGTTCTGTGCACAGATTCTCTTCTGGTTGTTGTTAGGATCTTCCTGTCCAAAATCCCACATTTCTTTGAATCTAGCATCAGTTTTCCTACAAGGAATAAAGCTGATTAAGACCTGAAAATCATGCTGGTTCTGCTGTGAAATAGTTTGCATCTTTTTAAGGCATGTCAGGTCTCTTGCCTTATAAATATCTCTCAGAATGAAAATGCTGAGAATTACCCTTCCACAGATTTTAAGCGGGGGAGGAAAGAAAGTTTGGGTTATTTGAATTCTTATAGTTCCTGTTGAGCTTTCAGGGGTTTAGGTACTTTGGTTATCAGGGTTTTAGGTACTTTGAGGAGTGTTTAATATCTCAAGAACCTTTTCCAATGTGTGTAACTACAATTAGTGGGTGATATGGCTGGGTATGGGAAGGGAAGGCCCAGGAAATCCCTTCATGCACATGTTGGACTGAACAAGGCACCATGTGAGCTCCTGGTCTCATCTTTGCTGCTTTTGTTGGTTGGTCATGTAAATATGAGGGGAACCAAAGGGTTCTGTAATGTATCTCTGTAATGGTTCCTTGGGAAATTCTCATTAAGGTTGGTTGACCATAATTCTGCGTACTAAACACAACTTTTGTCATAGCAAATTACAGAAGTGCTAATTCTGATTCATTGTGGTTTGTGTGTATTTATTGGGAGCAGGAGAAGAGATTTGTTTATATCCTTCTGATTCAAGGATGGTGTGTGTGAAAGTGGGAAGCTGGGGGGGTGTGGGACAGTCCTGCTCCAGCCTCAGGCCCAACTTCTGTTTTTTGCCCTCTGGTCAGACTATAGAATCCAACTGGAGGTGTGGGAGGCACAACTTGCAAAGGATCCAGTGCCGCTCTGAGAACAGCAAAGGGGTCTACTGTTTACAGTATGATGATGAGAAGATCATCAGTGGCCTACGAGATAACTCCATTAAGGTGAGCATTTCTCTTTGTCCTCTCCCTGGAGGTGAGTGGGGTTCTGCCTTGGGAAGCTGCCTGTGCTGCTTTGGTGTCTCCTGTCTCTTCATGGGACACTGTTTGCCTCTGTGTGGTTGGTGAGGGTGGAATGTGTGATCCTGGCAAAGTTCTCACCTGCACTGTGCTCTGGAAGTTTGGGGCACTGCCAGCCAGGGATCACTTCCATTGTCTGCAAAGATGTGCCTGTGAAGTCGGTGTTCCCCCAGGAGGGGGAAGTCTCCGTGTGCCACTGTCCTAGGCTGTGGCTGCTTCATTGCCAGGAGTTTGCTTCCATGCTTATCCTCCCTAGCACTTCCTTTGGCCAAATGGGATTTGATCTCCCCATGAGGGTTGGTTATTTTACTGTTCTCTCAAAAACTTGCATCAAGACTTCCTTAATCTAAGGGGAAAGACAAGGCCCACTGATGGGACAGACTCACTCCGCATGGAGTCTTCTTTTCCTCCTTTCTTTGCAACTGTGACAATGTTCAAGTCTTGGATCCATGTTCTTGATAAGCCATTTGCCCTTCTTGTTTTTAACAGATTTGGGACAAAACAAGCTTGGAATGTTTGAAAGTATTAACGGGACATACTGGCTCAGTTCTTTGTCTGCAATATGATGAAAGAGTTATTGTAACTGGATCTTCAGATTCTACAGTGAGGTGAATGTTAAGTTTTTGCACAAAAATAATTTGAGTATCAGGGCTGGGAATATTTCAATAATCTCTAAATATCAGAAAACATCCCTAACACGAATGTGATACTGGTATTCCAGAAGCAAGATGTTCATACTTGGCAAAGCAGCATATTAAATAATTTTTTTTCCAAATCTATTTTGTTCTTTTAGCATTGGGAATTTTGAAGGAATATGACCTGAGGGATCCTGAAGTTTCAGAGTGGCTGATGGCCAACTATGCACTAATTTCTTCAGTTAGGGTTTCTTGTACTGCCTTGTGACATCCTGTAGTTGTGACTGTTATTGAGAGGGTGTTCAGTACATATGGAGCACTGTCTGACTGCAGTTCTGCTGGCAGTGAGAGCTCCTGCAGCACCCATCTCCCTGCCTTCCCCAAGCCCTGCCAGGGATTAGACAGCCAGAGCTCTCCCTTAGAGACTGGAGCAGGCTTGAGCGTGTTCACACCCTGCAGAGCCGTCAGCCTTCCCTTGGGATAACACTGTTCTCTCCCGCAGAGTTTGGGATGTAAATACAGGTGAAGTTCTGAACACGCTGATCCACCACAACGAGGCCGTGCTTCATTTGAGGTTCAGCAATGGTCTGATGGTGACATGCTCCAAGGACAGATCCATTGCCGTGTGGGACATGGCCTCCCCCACGGACATCACCCTGCGCCGCGTCCTGGTGGGACACCGGGCTGCTGTCAACGTGGTGGACTTCGATGACAAGTACATCGTGTCAGCCTCGGGGGACAGGACCATCAAGGTAAGTGCTAGGGCTCTACTCTAGGGCTGTGTGGCTCCCAAGGAAAGCCTTGGAGTAGCTGAGGGCTTCAGGAGCAGTTCTGGCCCTGTGCCTTTCTGCTGTCTCTCAGTGAACAGCATCCTCTTGCTGGCTCTTGGTGACTTTGGGCACACAAATGCACTCAAATATTTTCATGGTTTCTGTTGTAGAACTGCAGAAAAGCAAAACCCATTTGCTGTTTGAACTCTTGTCTCAAGATCAGTTGCTTTGTTAAATGTGGCACATCCTGTGCCTTTTTCCAGTGGTATTTTTAATTTCACTTGGCAGTTCTGTCCAGACACGAAATTCCTCAGCAGTGCCTTTCCTCACCACGCCTTCCCAGCAGCTCAGCCAGGCTGTGCCATGTTTGAAGGATTCAGAGGCTGGATTTGAAGGCTGTTACATACCAGAAGATTTGAGTTACCCAGAGTGCACTAATATAACAAAGGCATTTCCACCCTGCCCTCTGTGAACTAGAGCTGCCTTAGCCTGGGCCAAGAAGTTCTTGGCAGGTCCATGTCCAAATCGCTGCCAGAGATCCTGCTGCACTCTGTGTTGGAAAATGAGCCACTTGATACTCTGCATTACAACTTCAATTGCAGTTCATTAAAAATGGGCAAAGTTGATTGAATCATTTAATGTTAAGAAAGAATTAGCCACCAAGCTTAAAGGCCACATTTGGGGCTTCTCTTACTTGTAGCCTGCTAGTAATTTTCTTTGGTAAAAAAATGTGGGGGTTTGCATGTTGCGTAACTCCAGTTTTAAAAATTATTCTTGACTTCCCAAGTGTAATCAAACTTTTGAAATCATTTGGGGCAATCTCTGCCACCTGAAAATATTTTAGATACAACCCGCAGCTCTTCTCAGTGCCGTAGCAGTGCCTGTGGCTCTGTCACTGCTGGGTCTCCACAAGTGCCTGGGCCCTGCTCTTTGCCTCTAAAGATGCTCTGTGGGTTTTCACTCCTCTGTCCAGCAGAGCTCAGCCTCAGTGCTGCTCTGTTTGTGAATTCGTGGTGGCTTCTCCTGCAATGCAGAAGCCTTGTTTGGTGCAGCTCTCAGGGGAGTTTGTGCTGTGTCCCCAGGTGTGGAGCACCAGCACGTGCGAGTTTGTCCGGACCCTGAACGGGCACAAGCGCGGCATCGCCTGCCTGCAGTACCGGGACCGGCTTGTGGTCAGTGGCTCCTCAGACAACACCATCAGGTGGGTGCCACGAGCTGCTGCCCATGTGCAACAGGGCCCTCTGGACCTGAAAGCACGATTTCCCTGAACTTTGATGCTGCAAAACTTCCCGTGCATGGCTTGCCATTGAAGCAGATGGTTTACGAATGGGGTTTACCTCAGTGTGGGAGTAAATACATCATAACCCCATGAAAGAGTGGGGCACTGAGGTGTCAGAGTGAGCAAAACTTCTTATCTCCTGCTGTGTCTCCTGTATCTCGTTGTCTTCTGCTGGGAGAGATGGGGAAGACCTTACTCCCTGGTTTTATTTCCTGAACCTCTAATCCGTGGTTCACAGAGAATTTTAAAAAGTATGGTAGAATTTCCCACAATAACACATATCTGTGCTTTACTTGCGTGTGATTTTGAATGATTACATTAATTTTGATATATGTACAGTAACTGCTCTGAATGACACACCTTTTCAAGCAAATTACATACCTCCCACAGCAAACCAGTCAGTAGATAGTTAACCCTGGGTGTGGGAATCAGACTTTTTCCTGTGTTCTCCTCAGGCTCTGGGACATTGAATGTGGTGCCTGTTTAAGAGTATTAGAAGGCCACGAAGAGCTGGTTCGGTGCATCAGGTTTGACAACAAGAGGATTGTTAGTGGAGCCTATGATGGGTAGGTTTGAAAACAGTTCCAAAAGCTTTGCCTTCTTTAGCAGAGCATTTTCTGAAAGCCCCTGAGCCTTGTGTTCCCAGGGTAGGGGTTCTCTCCTGGTTTGGTGGATGGATCAGTGTGTACCTGAGTGGCTTCTCCTCTAACACTGCAACACAGCAGGCTGCAGTTTTAAGTAGCCAAGGAGCTGCTTGTCTTGTGCTCTTTAGCACACTCCTAAATTGTGTTATCACTCAAGTTTTACTTTCTATAGTAAGTAAACTTGTGTTTGGCTGAAGTGATATTCCTTTGTTTCGTCCTTCAGGAACTGCTCCTTACCGGGGCCTGTATGCTTACAGTAGATCAAACTTTCTATTTTTATAAGGCAGTGCAAATGTTTATTATGACTGTTAATATACCTTGTGGGGCTCTCAGAAGTGTTCAGTGACCATTTCTGTGGGACTGAGGGCAGGACCCCTGCCATGAGCACCTGGCTTGCTCAGTGTCTGCAGTCCATTGTGGATTCGTGGCAGTTCACACCCATGTCCAACTTACCCTTTTCTTCTCCTGCCTGGGTAACAGAGTTACTGAAAACAGTTCTGGAGCTGGGTTCATCTGTAGCCTTTTATTTGGGGTCAGTGTCTGCCTGGGGTTGGTGGGCCCAGCTTCATTCCCACATTCCAGAGGGATTTGTGTGTGCGTTGCCAGCTTGCCATCACAGAGCCATCACAGAGCCATCCCTGGATTTGCTGCTACAAAGAAGCACAGAACTGCCTGGGTTTCACAAGGTTGAGCATTAGTATTTCTCACAATGTGCTTGATCCTGAGGAACTAGCTGTAGGGAAAACCTGGCAAACTTTCCAGGTTTGGGTGTTATTTTCTATACTTTCATAATGATTTTCCTCTGTTACTTTTAGGAAAATTAAAGTTTGGGACTTGCAAGCTGCTCTTGACCCTCGTGCCCCAGCAAGTACATTATGCTTGCGTACGTTAGTGGTATGTAAACATTAATTTGGGGTCATCTGGGGTTTCTATTACATTATTGTGGGATATGTGGGAATGTCAGGATGGTTTATGAAGTTTAGAGTGCTTAAGAATGAAGAAAAATTTGTCATATCCTGAATGATTTGCATCTGAGCTTAAATGAAAGATAAAGTTTTTCTGGCTTGAGACTCTCAGATACCCTTAAAAGAAAAAGAAATCATTATGATACTGTATCAAATCACTCTGGTTATTGGTGTGTTTCCCTAATATCACTGTAGGACTGGTTTTAAATTTCCTCTTATTAAGAAAAGGGGGAAGAATCTTGTGAGCCTTCCCAATCTTTTCTCCTAACTCTTCACTTTGGAAGGAGGAGATGGGAAGGGGGTAGGGAGTTTGAGTCCAACAGATTGCCACAGGAACTCTCGCCCCTTCAGAGGACTGTCACATTTAAGGCTTAAGTTGCTTAAGTTATGTTTTTCTTTGTAATGAGGGGTTTGGCTTATGATAGCAGACTTAATTAAAAATAGATGGGGAAATGAATTCCTTGTTCTTTTCACCCAAATGTGTGTGGAATTTTACCTCAGGGGTCAGTTTGACAAGTCTGTAGCAACTTAGAGTCCATGACTGTAGGTGATGCACATGCTTGGCCTTTCCAACAGCTGGGGAAGTGCTTATGTGGTTAGAAATGCTTCTTGGTTTTCTTTCTCTTCTTTATACAGAGATGAGCCTTATCTATTGTTCTATTTAGTTTTAGCGAAAAGGTTGATTGTTTCCCTTCTGTGGGTATCCTGTAGCTCAGTTTGAGTTTGGGGTTGCTCTGCCAGCTAGGGATAGTTCTCCAATAAAGGCAGAGTCTTCACTTTAATGACAATGGATAAGCAGGACTAAGAGGAGACCCTGTTCTGGGCTCCTGGATGCCGCTGTGGGGTTTGTTGGACGAGCTGCTGGAGCATGTATTCCCCTTCTTACGGCAGTGTTGGAATTCCTGGCTCGTGCATGAGCCCTGAGGATCCTTTCAGCAGGGTGGAGTTGTGATGTGCTGTTTTGGGGTTGCACAAAAACAGAATCAGCAGAGAATTCAGCAGAAGGAGCCCTGGCAGAGCATCAGTGCCAGCCAGTGGCCAAATTTCTGCTCCTTGAGGGGCAGACAGCTTCTGCCTGGAATAATCTCAGCCTGTGGCTGGCCCTGCTGAGGGAGGCTCAGGGTATAGCACGGGATTTGGGAGCCATGTGTTTTCTGTAAAAAATGTACATACAAAGCAGCTTTTCTTAGATTGTGTGTAATTTTAAAGATTTTTTAGTCAACTTAGCAGAGTTTGACCACATTTTGTGTGTCCAGAGGGAAAGGACTCTGTCCTTCTCCCTGAAGGATTTTATGTGATACCAAGTGGTGTTTCCCTCTGCCTTGCTAACTGCTTGCCTCTTGCCCACAGGAGCATTCAGGACGTGTCTTTAGGCTCCAGTTTGATGAATTTCAGATCATTAGTAGTTCCCATGACGATACAATTCTGATTTGGGATTTCTTAAATGTGCCACCGAGTGCCCAGAACGAGACCCGCTCTCCATCTAGAACATACACCTACATCTCCAGATAACAGTCTGCACTTTACTGCCCTCAGAAGGTAAGGCTTCCTCCTTTGTTGGATCTGGTAAATGTCTGAAATGTTCCCTCTGCCTGCAGATTGGCTTACTCAAACAAGCTGAGGTTTTCCTTAAGGAAATAAAACCTTTTTCTGCCATGTCTTTCCCTATCTATTCTTTGTGTGGTCATGCTCCATCATGTCCTGTTGGCTTCCCCCTTCTGTAATCCCTCCTGGTTGTGATTGGGTGTTCAGGTGTGTTACAGAAAGCTGTTATGTATTCACAACATTCCTGGGAATTGAGAAGACTTGGTGTATGGCACAGGCATTCCAGCTATCCATGAAATTGGAGCTGTTCAGAGCTCTCCCTGTACCTGCTGGCTGTGGGAAGCTGTGGGAGGAGCAGTGCAGGGCCTCTGCAGCAGTCTGAGCCTTGGGCAGGTGCTCCCCAGGAAAAGCAGCTCTGTGAGAAGCACAAGTGGCTGGGAAAGCTCTCAGAGCTCACCAGCACCAGCTCAGAGCTGTCTGAAACAGAGCCCGGGAACTCGGAGTAGTTGGGTTCCCTTTCTCAGTCACTGCAGTCAGTGCCCAAAGCCCTTTGTTGGGCTTCTTTTCCTTTCTATTGCTGCCAACAGTTGCACTTCAAACTACACCTGTGAGTGCTGGGGCTTGGAACCACAGGCACTGCCCTTCCAAAGCACAGCAGGCTCTGCCTGTGCTTCCAAGGAATTGGAGATGCCACAACAAGAGGAGCTGGGAGTGACATTGCCCCAACAGGAAGGATTTATTTTATTTGAAGTAGATAATGAATACTTCACTTAAACATGGTGTGAAAAGCCTTCATGTAAGAATGGATTTTCATTATCTCTCTGGATACATTTGTCCCTGCTGTGGCAATGTGTTCCTCAGGTTTTTCCACTCCTGCAGGATCTCTGCATCTGGCTAGGGAATCCTTTCCCTTGTGAAGACACTTTGAGGTGCTCCTGCTTAAAGATGAATTTTCTTTTACCTCAGGAAGGGCTGGCTGCCTTCCCTGCTACTGAAGTCCTTTTGGAAGAAGCCAGGGCAGTGCCCTCTCTGGATCTGACACTTGGATCTCTTGGCACATTACATTGCAGAGAGTCTGAGCTGCCTCTGAGCATTCATATAATCAGGAAGAGCTGTAATACTGTGAACACGAGCCATGTGCAGAATCCCACTTCCCCTTTACACCAGCTTTAAAGAGCATTACTGCAAGGGTAGCTTAGTGGAACTCATGGACTGGCTCATCCTGCCTGGGGTGGGAGAGGGGACACCTGGAAATGCTGAACTACCGGGGATGCTTGTTCAGGGTGAGAGTGGCTAAAAACAACTCCATGGGAGAGAATTCCTACACTTCCCAAGGAGTCAGGGCCTCCAGCACTGCCTACCTTGTTTGTTTGATTCCGGAAGATGTACCTGCATCCTTGTGGAAAGCTGGATGCTGTCACTGACACACCCCTAGGGACTCTGTCCTGCTCCTGACATTGGCTTTGTGCCACCAGGTCCAGACCTAAGTGATCTGTCTGCTGCTGTGGGGACTCTTAAGGCTTGTTGAAGCTGAATGGTTTTCCTTCTCAATGGAAAACTTTTCCTTCTTTCTGAGTAATGCTAATTTTTATTTTCCTTGCCTTTTCAGGCATGTAGAACAGGCTGCATTTTGTAAACAGTCTCCATCTCTTTTCCTGTCCTGCATCAGTGCTTTCTTCTGTTAACTTACATGGTAATTTGGGATCGACAATTTCGTTTTTTAAATTACAGAACTATATTGGGCAGGCTTCTTTTATTAGTTTTGATTCATGGAAAAGCTGCACAATAGTGTGTCTTAAGCACAAAAGAAAAACAAAATCATAGACTATCCAGAGCTGGAAGGGACCCACCAGGATCATCAGTCCAGCTGTTGGCCCTGCACAGACACCCAACAATCCTGCTCTGTCCAAACGCTCCTGGAGCTGTGGCAGCCTCGGGGCCGTGCCCATTCCCTGGGGAGCCTGGGCAGTGCCCAGCACCCTCTGGGGGAAGAACCTTTGCTGCTCTCCAGCCTGACCTGCCCTGGCCCAGCTCCAGCCGTTCCCTCAGGTCAAGAAATCAGGAGTTCAATGAAATTGATATCAATTCCTTGATCAGCACCATGCTGGTGTCCCACTTGGCCATGTGGCACACACTGCTCCTGGTCACTGGGATCTGCCAGGGCAATGTGAGATGCCTTTGGCAGGGGCTTCTGCTGTTCAGACCCTGCACACTTGGCACTTCTGCACAGCTCAGTCTGCCTGGCCTGGGAGGCACAGCTGGAACCACGCAGCCCCTGGATGCTGGGAGCTGTTGGTGTTGGTAATGACAGTCCCTTAACAGCCATTTCCTCTGCTGCAGAGATGCTGTGATGTCACTTTTTGACAGGTTTGTCTGACTTCAGAATCCAAAAACCTAAATCTACATAAAATTATGGTCAAACAGCTAGTATTTCATCATGACATTTAATGAAACAGTTTTATAAGCTTTCAAACATCACAGTCTTGTGAGTTTTGAAGCAGCCCTGCACACATTTTTACAGGCTTTGCAAATGTGAGGCTCTTCAAAGTGGATCATTTTTGACAGTCCTGGCAGTTGGCTGTGAGACTTTTATTGCTTTCTGTTGAATTCCTGTTGTTTATTGTAACATGATAAAAATTGTTACCATATGATAGTCTAATATTCTGGTATTAAGCATTAGGCCTCGGGCTGAGGGAAGGGAAGTGCCTAAGGATGTTTTAACCTTTCATAGGAATTTCATATCAGAAGAGGGAAGTTCTCCCCAGTCCAAAGATGGGTTTGGGAAGTGGCAGGTAAAATCAAAGCTCAGATTTAATGACACTCAGATGTTCCACTGTCTCCAAGCTGATAATGGAGTCATTGGGCTGGAAAAGGTCACAGGAATATCAAAGTATTTGAGGTTTTTGTCTGTTTTCCTAAAAGCTCCTCATGTATTAAAGCAGCTGAACTTGCCTCCTGTGTAGAACTCTTCCTCTGCAGTGTGAAGAAGAAAGAACAATAATAATAAAATGCAGTTGTAGGTCACTGCTCCAGTAAACAGTGTTGGGGTTCAGGGGGCTGAGCTGGAGAGTCCCTGGCTGTGCCCACCAGGGCTCTGACTCTGGCTCTGTGTAAGGAAACTGCCTGTGGGTCCCTCCCAAGGACCAGAGCCATGGAGAGCCTGGCTCTTGCTCCAGTGGAGTTCAGGACCTGCCCAGAGCCCCTGGGTGCAGCTCCCCTGCAGGAAGAGCTGCAGTGGGGAGTTCTTGATGTCCTGCACAGGTGTCACCTCCTCCATGTGCTCTGCCCTTTCCCTCTCAGCCTGGATGCAAAGGATGCTGTGGGCCTGAGCACCTCTGGATGCTGTTTGCTGTGTGCCTTCTCTCAGTTCACTTGTTTTTTGTCTTTTTCAGGGTTCCACAGTCTTGAACTACTGGATTTTTGGCTACTACATGCCTGAAGATGATTGACAGCTAAAGTCAGAATTGGTTCTAGATGCTGTGTAGATGCAAAGCAGCACAATTCTATATCTAAATTTCTTAATCTTTCCTGCTCTCAGTGGTCGTCTTTGAATTTGCTACAAATTCACTGACTTGGAGTAGATGAATTTCAGAAGCCTATCCTTCCCTGCTGTGAGAAATCCAAAGCTTCACATGTAAATTGTCCGTAGAAACTGAACTCTGATGGCTTGTTTTTCAGATATAAATCAGAAGTCAAGAAAGGACTTGGCCTAATTTATATTGCTTTGCACTTTTGTCTGACTTTAAAGAAAAAAAACATTCTCCAATGAAATTTGGGTGCCAAACACATGCCCAGAATGTACAGAGCTTTGCTTTCCAGTCACCAGTGTCCTTTAGGCGTTCCCCATGGCAGGTTCAGAGCCCGTTCTGTTCCATAGGTGTACGTTGGACTCTTAGAAATATTTCTGAATTGCTCAGTAATATTTTTGGATTACAGTTTACTTGTTTCTGCACCAATAATTTCTTTTAAATTAAAGATTCCCTGTAATTCAGGCTAGGTTATCTGAACTAGTTGTATAGCACTGTCTTTTCCTTTGCCCTGTGCTCTGTACTCGCCGTCCTGCGCTTCCTGATGTTTGCTGTATTCCCCCTCCTTCCCTGTGTGCTTCCCTCATCTCGGATACTGTGTAAGCATGTAGATACCTTGTACATACAGCAAACCTCTGGTGCCAGGGTCAGGATGTCCTGACACTACACACTAACACTCAGCGTGGTGGCACTTGGCAGCAGGATGTCCTGACCCCTGGCACTGGTGGTGACATGATTACCTAGACATTGTCTCTGCAAAAGGAGGTTTTCAGTATTCATTAGTTGGGTTTGTTTTTGTTTTTGTTTTGTTTTTGGTTTTTTTTAATGGGAACTACATATTTTAAAATGTAATTTCTAAACTTTTTAAAAATTAAAAACTGTTTAATTTATGTTCTGTATCTTATATTTTTGTGCCGCGGGATTTGCAGCTGTCTGTCTCTAACACCAGTGGGGCCTCACGACCCCGCTGATGTCCTCAGTAGCATTAGTTTGGCTGCTCAGTGGAGAAGATACCATGGGCCAAAGTTCCATTTATTTATGTTTGATTTGTGACACTTCCTGACGGTGGAGAGGAGCCCCTTCCAGTCCCCGCTCTGCTTCCCGTGCCCGTTCCCGTGCTGGTTTCCCAGGAGGATCGGCTGCCGTGCCCTGGCTCCTCCGTGCTCTGTTAGGGAATCTCCATAGCTGCTCCTTCAGTTCTCACAGTATCCCCTTCCATTTGTGTGGTCACACAAACACCCCTGCGTTGTCCTTAGGTCAGGAGGAGACGTGGAGAAACGCAAAGTGAATTTTCCATCAACATCAGCCCCGTGGCTTTTCTGTCACCGTGTCCGTGGATCTCGGTGTGACCCTGCCTGTTGTCCCGGGGAGGACACGGCTGGCACGGGGATGTGTTGTCATTCCTTTGGCTCTGTGTGCGTCCTGTGCTGTTTCTGTCCCCTGGCAGCAGTTGTTGGCTCTGTTGGGTTTGTTGCATTTCCGTGTTGCAGTCCCAGGTCGGGGCCGCGCGGTGCCGAGGGGGGAGCTCGGGGAACTCGAGGTGTCACCAAACCCAGCCCCCCAGGAGGGCACTGCAGGGGTTCCCTCCCCACCCTGCCTGGGGGAGCCTAGCTCCCATTCCCATGTTACTCCAGCTATTTATTCATCGAGATGAGCGAATGTGATGAAGTCCAGAAGAGTAAACTCGCTCCTGAGCGTCCATGAGGTCACTTTTTGGTAAGCTTGACAGTAGTTCGTGCAAGTGTCTTACTTTACCCTTCTCATCTAATAGCTTTAATATTAAACTGTTAAAAAAAGAGAGATCTGTCGCAGCCCTGAAGAAAAAGGTTCTTTGTTTCTGAAGAGCGGAGTCCTTTTTTTTAAAAATGCATGTGTAAGATTTAAATTCCTGTTTTTCCTTGGGAGATAATGGTATTTGAACATGCAGTCTAAACTTCTTTGTGCTTTGTGTAACATAGCAGTGGACTTTTGTGATTGGCACCCAAGGAACTTGACTCCTGGGATTCATGGTAGTGATCCTGGCTGCACTCTGGACTTTGTTTTGCTAACCATAATTGAGCAACTGTACATTACTGCGATATTAATGTTTCAAAGCACTGGGATAGTCTAATTCTAACTTGTAATTATGTTTGCCAATTATCTGTTTGGAAAGTTGGTGTATGAACAGCTTCTTGAAACTGTTAAATTGTACAGATATCGTTCATGATCTAAAGCTTTGTACTGTGGAATGTGCTTAATAAAAAAAAGTTTGAACTTAATTTGTCACATGGATGGATGAGTGACGTCCCAGCAGAGCTCGGTGCTGTGTGTGAGTTAAGGATGGGTTGGAGCAGCCTGGGCTGGGGGGAGGGGTCCCTGCCCAGTAAATGTCCTTCCAACCCAAACCCCATGGAAGGCACAAACCTGCCTGCCATGGCTCAGCTCCTGCCCATGACACAGGTGGTGGGAGCTGCTGTTCCACCCTTTCCTTTCTTGGGGGCAAACTTCGTGAGGAGCTGTGAAAACTGGAGCTGAGTGCATTCACCCATCTAGAGGTCTGAACCCCACTGCCTCTGCAGGATTTTTTCTTACTTTACCAAAAATGCAGATAGAATTTTTGAAGTATTACCTATCTCTTGGCTTGTTGAAGAAGCCTCCATGCCTTGAGTTGTGCAGTCTTGCAGGGCTTGCTCTGACTCAGGAAAAGCTTTGCCTTGGCTTTTCTTTAGCTGATGTGCAGTGACTTTGCTTGGTGTTGGTTTTGGGAGGTGTCTGTGGAAAGCACCAACCTGAAATGCTTTTGAGGGTGCCATAAACTGTGCTAAGAATATGAGCAGTTCTGGCTCAGTGTTGGCAAATCCAGCCCCCAGAATGTCTCCAGTGCAGTTGACTTCTTACTCTTCTTGCTCCACTGGATCCTGGATGAGAGTGTTCCCAGCAGTGTTGCTGCTGCTCAGGCTGAGGCTGCCCTCGGAGCAGAGTGAGTCCAATCCCCTCTGTTTTGTGCCAGAAGTGCACTGGGGAAGTGCAGCCTTGCCGAGCTCATTACAGGGGTTGTGAAGGCCTTGCTGGGTATCATTATCCAAATTAACCACAAAAGCTCTGGGATGGATCTGCAGTATAAACCTTGAGGTCAAGCCTTAACATTCCACCTTACCTGGGTGGCCTTTGGGTTTGGTTGTTCCGTGGCTTTTTCATTGCAGTTGTAGCCTTTTTAAGTTTGCTGTTAATTCCCACCAGAGAATTTCCCTGAGAAGTTGTGGAGGCCCCCCTCCACTTGGTGCTCCCACCCATCCTGGAGTGATTTGGGGCCCCTTTGGGCTGCCCTCCCACCAGAGGTTGGGAGCCACATGCTGTCCTGAGCATGGAGTGCCTGTGGTGCTGGGAATGCCCTGAGAGGGGGGCAAGGAGGGCAGGGCTGGGCTCCAGGGGTCCCACAGGCAGTGGGGTCTTGCTCAGGCCCAGCATCTCCTGCCAGGCCCTTCCCATACTCCTGGGGCTGTCTGTGGGTGGAGCTGGAGCAACACCATGGGGAGAAACCATCCCTGCCCTGATGCTGTGCTGGCCCTGAGCATTGAACAGGGTGCTCAGGCCTTGGCAGGGCTGCTCAGGGAGGTTTGGAGTGCCCATCCCTGGAGGTATCCAAGGAAGGCCTGGAGGTGGCACTCAGTGCTCTGGGCTGGGGACAAGGTGGGCATCGGGCACAGGTTGGACTCAGTGATCCTGGAGGGCTTTTCCAACAGAAGGATCCTGTGACTCTGTGAGCACTGGGTGCCCCTGGGCTGAGGCTGTGTCTCTGTGGGGCAGCTGGGGCTGTGGGGAGGATGGGTCTGGCTCTGGGGACCTCGTGGGGACCTCGTGGGGACCCTCCTGCACTGCTGTGACCCTGCGGTCCAAACCCCCCAGCCGTGAGTCGCACAGGCTGCGGGCCATGGGATGCTCAGTCTCCGTCAGAGGTAAGAAAACAACAGATGACAGACACAAAAGCAGCAGCAAAGCAGGTCCCTGTGGGATAGGGTGGGTGCCTGTGGGATAGGGTGGGTACCTGTGGGATGGGGCAGGTACCTGTGGGATAGGGTGGGTGCCTGTGGGCAGGTACCTGTGGGATGGGGCAGGTACCTGTGGGATAGGGTGGGTACCTGTGGGATGGGGTGGGTACCTGTGGGATGGGGCAGGTCCCTGTGGGATGGGGCAGGTCCCTGTGGGATAGGGCAGGTCCCTGTGGGATAGGGTGGGTACCTGTGGGATAGGGTGGGTGCTGAGGGGAGCCTTTGGCCCCTCTGCAGGGCATGGGATGCAGTGTGGAAACCCCAGCAAGCGGCACGGAGGTGGTTTGGGGACCAGGGAGGGGATGCAGGGGGTGTCACCCAAAAGCTGTGTCTCAGTGTGACCCAGCTCCCAGAGGGAATCTCATCTCTGCCTTTTCCTTGTGCAGGCTGTATGAGGAAAGCTTCAGAACATTTAGGAATCAGGTGGGAACAACCTTCTCTGAGCTGGGGTAGCTCAGGGCCAGCTGTGCTGAAGGTAAGTGGGAAAAGGTTGGTTTACCCTGAGCCCCCTGTGCACTGGGGCAGGGTGGGGCTGCTGGCCAGGAAATGGGACCTCGACAGGGAACAGGAGGGTGCTGCTGAGTGCTTACAGGGGATGCAGTGCCAGGACAAGGGGGAATAGCTTCCCACGGACAGAGGGCAGGGATAGATGGGATACTGGGGAGAAAATCCTCCCTGGGAGGGTGGGGAAGCCCTGGCACAGAGTGCCCAGAGTTGGCATTTGGAGCAGCCTGTGATAGTGGAAGGTGTCCCTGCCCATGGCAGGAGGTGGGATGGGATGGAGTTTGAACTGTGCTTTCCAACCCAGATCACTCTGGGATTCTGTAGGGGATCAGGATCTGGGCCTGGCTGCTCTGCAGCAGTTTGGTTCACTGAAGGCTTTGGGGTCCCTGTGCTCCAAGCTGGTGCTTCCTGCCAGCCCCATGGGGTTGTTTGTCTTTTCACCATCTCCATGGCAGGAGCTTTTCTGCCTCCTTTCCAAAAATTGTCCCTTTTCTCCCTATGGGTTGGGGTTCCCTCCATCTCTCTGAGTTCCTTCAGCCCTCAAATCCCCCCAGCCTGTGCCTGTGCCATTCCCCAGCACAGCACTGACCCTTCCCCAGTGCTGTCCTTCACCTTCAGCCAGCTCTGCCACACTGGGCTGGTGACAGTGGCACGGCCAGAGGGGTCCTGGGGGTCCTTGTGCTCACAGAGCCCCAGGGGTAGGTGCTGCCAGCCTGGCCCATGGCCCTGCAGCCACTGCTTGTCCCCTTCCACAGCTGTGACACGGAGTCCCTGCTCCTTCAATCCAAAACCTCCAGGAGGTTGGGAAACAGTGACTTTCCCTGCCCAGGGGGTGCATTCCTGGAGCTTTGTTCTTGGCACTCTCTGGAAAGGCTCCACGAGCAGCAGCAGCAGCAGCAGCCATGTGTGCCAGCAGCAGGAGAAGGTGGCTGTGGTGAGAGCACACTCTGGGAGATGTTTTCCCTCTGGGTGGAGAACAAGCTGTGGGACACTCCTGCTACATGCCCATGGATCCTGCACGGTCATGGATCCGCTGCCTGCATGTGAAGCGCTGGAGCAGGAGCAGCTTCCCTGGCTCCTGGCAGCTCCAAAGGGCCATCGGTAGCCAGGGTGGGGAGCCAGCCCTGCTGGGTGGTCCCACTTCCAGCTGGAGGCAAGGCTCAGGCTGAAGGAGAACCAGCTCTCCTTGACAGGATGATTTAAGGAATCAAAATTTCATCTGTTCCCTGGCACAGGCCAGTGTAAACCAAGTCAGAGGCGTTTGTATCTCTTGACTATTTTTTTCCACAGTTGAACATTTTGTATTTTCTTTTCCTCCATTTTCCCCTTTGAAGGAGCCCTTTGAAAGTTTAATTTTTAATTTCCAAGCACATTATGCTCAGAGGAAAAGCTTTTTTATCTGTAAGGCTCCCTCTGAGAAGGGCTGGCCCTTCCATGTCAGAGGAGCAGGTGGGACAGGGATCAGGAACTTTGGCTTTGCTGGGTGAGCCTCTCTGAACAGCAGCAACTGAGCTGGGGCTGCACCGTGCTCAGCCATGGGCCCTGGGGCTCTCCCAAGTGCTGGTGGTGTGTCCTGGCTCTGATGGAGCCTCCTCAGACTCCAGGTTTTGCTCTGAGCAGCAGCTCTTCCCAACAAGTCTCACCCCGGGCTGGCCGCTGGCTTCCCCCACTCTCCATGGCAAAGTGGGGGAAGCCACTGGAATTCCCTCTGGAATGTGGTAATGGGTGAGCAGTGCCTTGTTCCAGCCCATTAGATCCTGCAGATGGGAGTGGTTTTGAAGGATAAGTGTGCTCATGATAAAAAACCCCAAAACACAAAGGCAACAGTGATTGAGTCCCTTAGGTTTCAGGAGCCGTGTATTTCCAAGGAGAAGGTTGGTATTCCCAAAAGGTGGGAAAGCTGTGAACACTCAGGGATTGTTTTTCAGCTTTCAGAGCAATCTGCTTGAGGAGTGCCACGGGCTGTTAGTTCTGAGATCCAGTTCCCTGGGGGCTGTGGGGAGCAGCTCCAAGGCTCGGTTCCCTCTCCAGCTCAGCAGCAATCCCAGCACGGGCACTCCCCACTGAGCCCCTGGGGCTGCACTGGAGTTTTCCTCTGGGCTGTTTATCGCCTTCCCTGGGTAGGAGCTGATGCACATTGTGCCATCGCTGGCTCCCAGCTGGACAGCCTGACCTCTTGTCCTGGGCTCCAACTTCCCTGCATCCATGGGGAGAGGCTCCTCCAGCTGCCCTGGCTCCCCACAGTGCTTGCTGTTTCCTGCAGGTGAAGGGGCAAAAGCTCACAAAGCATTCCAAGGGGCACCTTCCAGGGTTTTCTCGTTGTTTTTAATAGCTATACTCAGCTAATCTGTTCCCAAGGGAGTTAATTTAAGGGAATTGAGTTTCTCTCATACGGCTGGTTGAATTATGGAAAAAAACCCAAAAACCCAACCAAACACAAACCAAACAAAAGCTGTGGAGAGATGTCAGAACTTGAACCTTTCATCTGGAAAGAAATCCTGGGGCTGGTGGAGCCACTGCCTTCATGCTGCACCTTTCATCCCTATCCTGGGAGAAGCCCAGATTCCCATGGGAGCCACCCGGAAAACACAGGACCGAGTTCTCAGTTCCTTTCCAAGAGAGGGAGTCCAGATTCATGCCCTCAGCATCCATAATTTTACAGCAGCAACCACAATATCCCACTGGATCAGGAGCAAGGCCCTGGTCCTTGTTCTCAAGGTCTGGGCTATGGATTTCTGAGAGCCAAAAGCTTCCAGCCTGGATTAAACAACACGGCCTTGCTGGCACTGGGCATGGGCAGAGCTCATTTCTGCAGGACATGGATCCTCCTCTGAGCTGCACCAAGAGCTGGGGGATGCCCAGGAGCAAAGGGGTGTCATTACTGAGTGCCAGGAGCCACTTCTGAAGAAAAATCACAAAATCCCAGAATGGTCTGTGTTGGAAAGAACCTTAAAACTCATCCAGTCCCACCCCTGCCATGGGCAGGGACACCTTCCACTGTCCCAGGCTGCTCCAAGCCCTGTCCAGCCTGGCCTTGGACACTGCCAGGGATCCAGGGGCAGCCACAGCTTCTCTGGGCACCTGTGCCAGGGCCTGCCCACCCTCACTGGGAGGATTTCCTTCCCAATATCCCATCTAACCCTGCCCTCTGGCCGTGGGAAGCCATCCCCCTGTGCTGTCACTCTAGGCCTTTGTAAAGAGTCTCTCTCCATCTTTCCTGTCAGCTCCTTCAGGCTCTGCAAGGCCACACTGAGGTCACCCCAAAGCTTCTCCTCTCCAGGCTGAACAATCCCAGCTCTCGCAGCCTTCCCTCCCAGCAGAGCTGCTCCATCCCTCTGCTCATCCTGGAGCCTCCTCTGGACTCTCTCCAGCAGCTCCAGCTCCTTCCTGTGCTGGGCCCAGGGCTGGGG
Source organism: Acanthornis magna (assembly GCA_036785705.1). NCBI lineage: Eukaryota > Metazoa > Chordata > Aves > Passeriformes > Acanthizidae > Acanthornis > Acanthornis magna. Next base: position 904,293 of record JAWUZG010000168.1, read on the forward strand.
CAGCTCTGCAGGTGGGGTCTCACCTGAGGGGCAGAGGGGCGCAATCCCCCCCTCCCCTGCTGCCCACATTGGGGGGATGAAGGGGAAAAAAGCATTGGAATAATAAAAAAATTAAGCTCAGAAAAGACCCTTTTCTCCTCCCCACCCCTGCTTTTGCTAAAAACCCCAGGCCAGGCCCAGTCTCCAGGAGCACAGCCCTTCCTTGGCTGCGCTGCCACACACAGCTGTGCCCACCACTGCAGGGGGAAGGCCTCCCTTGGGACGCTGTTCTGCATCCAGGCTCTCTGTGGGGGCTGCAGGGGCTGTCCCTGTGCCACGGGGCCGAGCACAGCCACTGCTCTATGACAGTGACAGATTTGGGGCTGCCGCAGGTTCTGCTGCTCAGTAGGGGACAGGGATGGAGCCATCATTGGCTTCTCCAAGCTCCAGCTTTGGCCTGGATACTTTAAAAACCTTAGTGCAATGCTCTGTGGTGCTGAAACAGGACTCGAGTCAGTTGTTAATCACCTCCACACCAGGACAAAACACTGTTCTGGGCGGTGGGAACTTCACAGCAGAACTCTGTTTATTAGCCTTCTGTTTATCAGGCTTTTTGTTTTGCACTAGAACGGAATTCAGGGCAGGAGATGACACAAAAATCAGTGGCAATTACCCAAGCCTATAGGTAACATCTTGGAATACCTCCTGGTTTTTCTATCATCACTAAACACATGGCACATGCCCACTAAAACCTGGGAGCACTGACGGAAATAGGTAATTTTTATCCTCAGAAGATTTTTGTTTCATTTTAGCATTAAGGTTTTTTTCTTTTTCTTTTTTTTTTTTTTTTTAACATTGTAAGTAGTAATTTAACAAATCCAAATCGCAAATGAACCAAAGAGAGATCCCACAGAATTCAACTTGTGGTTTGTACATCTCCGAACAACAGAGCTGGGAGAATCCAACCGGGCACCAGAGATGGGCACCTTTTGTGTTCCCTTTAGGCACGGCCCCGCCACCTTCCCCGGGCACCATCCGCGCCGTGGGGACGGCAATTGGGAGCGGTAATTGGGAGCGGTAATTGCTTACGGCTGCCTCTGGGAAGCTTTGCAGGGACCACCCTCTCTCCAGTCTCGTCTTTCCCACTGTCTGCTCGCTCTGAGCGGGAGCAGCCCCAGGCCGGAATGTCCCCGCGGCACAGCAGCTCAGGGCCTGCCTGTGGCATCTCTGTGTCAGCAGAGGAGCTCTGCTCCCGCGGGTGCCCCGCTGCTCTCGCAGGTCTCTCTCGGCCCTGCTGAGCTCTGCAGGTCCCTGGTGGAGTGGGAAAAGGCACCGAGAGTGCTCTGTGGGTGACTCCCAGTGCCGGGGCTGGTGGCAGCAGGCAGGGACATCCTGTGGCTCCTTCCCGGCCCGCGGTCCCGGCTGGATCCCCACCTGTCCCACGGGACTCGAGCGGCACAAGGACAGCTCCAAACCACCAGCTCGTGGTTTGAAACACGAACCTTTCCCTCCAGAACGGGGCTGCTCGGGGCGAGGAAGAGAGGCGCAGGGCAATGGCCAGGCTGTTGTCCCAAAGCTTTTCTCTCCCTTGGGTGGGAGAGAAAATCGCTCCGGGCTTCGCATGTGGAGCCTCACACTTGGTTTTAGGGAGGGAGGGAGGCTCAGGTGGGCAAGTGAGCTCTGTCTGACCCTTCGTGCTCCGCAGTCCTCATCCGCTCCTCCTCGGCAGAACCCCATCCCTCTGTGCGCCCCTCTGCCCCGAGCCTGCCTGAGGACAGAGGGGATGGAGGGGTGGGACGGGAGGGGATGGAGCGATGGAGGGATGGGACAGGAGGGGATGGAGCGATGGGATGGGACAGGAGGGGATGCAGGGATGAGATGGGACAGGAGGGGATGGAGGGATGAGGTGGGACAGGAGGGGATGGAGGGATGGGATGGGATGGGATGGGATGGGACAGGAGGGGATGGAGGGATGGGATGGGACAGGAGGGGATGGAGGGATGGGATGGGGCAGGAGGGATGGAGGGATGGGATGGGACAGGAGGGGATGGAGGGATGGGATGGGACGGGAGGGATGGAGGGATGGGACAGGAGGGGATGGAGGGATGGAGGGATGGGACAGGAGGGGATGGAGGGATGGGATGGGGCAGGAGGGATGGAGGGATGGGACAGGAGGGGATGGAGGGATGGGATGGAGGGATGGGACAGGAGGGAATGGAGGGATGGGACAGGAGGGGATGGAGGGATGGAGGGATGGGACAGGAGGGGATGGAGGGATGGGATGGGGCAGGAGGGATGGAGGAATGGGATGGGACAGGAGGGTATGGAGGGATGGGACAGGAGGGGATGGAGGGATGGGGTGGGACAGGAGGGGATGGAGGGATGGGGTGGGACAGGAGGGGATGGAGGGATGGGGTGGGGCAGGAGGGGATGGAGCGATGCGACAGGAGGGGATATGGGCTACCGCAAGCCCTGGCCGCGGGGAAGGAAGGTCTGCTCCATCTGGACTGCGCCAATTTCTTGGAGAAGGCACCGTGGCTCTTGCTCTGCACCTCGCGGGTGGCGAAGGCAGGGGACAGTGACCTGGGACGGGGACAGAGCCGCTCCGGGATGGGCTCGCAGGGGCTGAGCACAAACCCCCCCGGGATCGGCTGCTCCTCACTCGTGGGGCGAGCGATGCCCCTCGGGCCCAGCCGGAGCTCTTTGGTGCCAGGATGGATCCAGGCGAACACGGAGCTCCGGGGTGAGGGGACAGCCGTCCCCCGGGGGTGGCTCTGCCCCCTCCTCCCCTGTGCCCCCGAGGGCAGCTCGGCCCAAAGCCGAGCCCTGGGAGCCTCCGGAGCTCAGCACCGCCGGCTGCTCCCGGGAGCCCCGCGGGGCACGGGCGATGCTCTGCCCCAAGCACATTTCAGGACATATAATCCCGACTTCACACTTTTTCCCAGACAATATCTTTCCATATAATCTTAATGATTCCTGCTGCAATAACAAATAGGCAGCCCTGAGAATAACTTCACACTTAATTGCTCGTGCCAAGAATCTCACCACTTGGCCCTTCTCTGGGTGTTTTCCCTCCAATCCATCTGCACAAACAGAAGTGGGCCAGTTCTGTGCCTCAGGAATGAGGAGATAAAAAGGCAATAATTTATTTTTCCACCAAAGCTAGAAGTATTTTATAGAATTTGCTAAAGTTTTTGTTTCAGGAAATTTCATCATGTCTCCAGGAAAAAAAGAAGCGCCTAATTGGCCTCAGATTTTCTAACTCCCTTTTCATTTTTGTAATGTGAGGAGGTCTAGGTCATCTCAAGGTCACTGCAGTTAGTGTTGCTTTAGTGCACCTCTGTGGATACCTCGTTTCTGCAGCAGTTTTTCCTTGAAAAACAGCCCCAGCCTGCTGCTGTAACAGCCACTTTCCTTGGCAACCAGTTGCATTCCTTTAGCATATGGAAATATTTTTAAAAACACATAACATATAGGGCTGCTTGTAGGTGAAATTCTCCAACAGAAATGGAGCAAATGTTTCTAAGCCCTTTGAATGCTGTAAAAAAAAAAAACTTTTAACAGAAAGCTGCCATTTCCCATTAGCTACACTAGGATCTTGATGTCAAAATAAAATGCTGGTGGTTATCAAATTAATAAAAATGTTTTGCTTGGTAAAAATTTAATTTTACCACCCCCCCCCAAGGCTTCCTGCTGTCTTGCCATGTTGGTTTACATGGCTTCAGGTGGTGAGGTCATCCCAGCCTGGGGTTAGCTTCATTTTTCTGGTCTATCTCAGTGAAGCTGTGGATTCCAATTCTTTTATTTTAGAAGAACTTGATATATAGTATATTGAAAATACAACAAATGCAGAGTTGGTATCTGCTAGAGAAACAAGGTTTAATAGAAAGAAGTGTTTGTACCTGAACGACCACATTTTTCTGAACAGATAAGGCCAAAAAAGAGAGGAGGCACCATCACAGAATCCCAGAATGGTTTGGGTTGGGAGGGACCTTCAGGATCATCCAGTGCCACCCCTGCCATGGCCAGGACACCTCCCACTGTCCCAGGCTGCTCCAAGCCCTGTCCAGCCTGGCCTTGGACACTGCCAGGAATCCAGGGGCAGCCACAGCTTCTCTGGGCACCTGTGCCAGGGCCTGCCCACCCTCACTGGGAGGATTTCCTTCCCAATATCCCATCTATCCCTGCCCTCTGGCAGTGGGAAGTCATTCCCTGTGTCCTGTCCCTCCATCCCTTGTCCCCAGTCCCTCTCCAGCTCTCTTGGAATCCCTTTAGGCACTGGAAGGTGCTCTAAGGTCTCCATGGAGCCTTCTCTTCTCCAGGCTGAACAATCCCAGCTCTCCCAGCCTTTCCTCCCAGCAGAGCTGCTCCATCCTCTGCTCATCCTGGAGCCTCCTCTGGACTCTCTCCAGCAGCTCCAGCTCCTTCCTGTGCTGGGCCCAGGGCTGGGGCAGCTCTGCAGGTGGGGTCTCACCTGAGGGGCAGAGGGGTACAATCCCCCCCTCCCCTGCTGCCCACTCCTCTCTGGATGCAGCCCAGGATCTCTTGGCTCTCTGGGCTGCCAGCGCCTGTTGTTGGCTCTGTTCCTTGCTCAGGATCTGTGGGACAGAGGGACAGAGCTGTGCTGGATAAAGGAAAGCTTCATCCCTGCCCTGAGTTACTGCCCAAGGCTTCCCTTTGGAGGGACCAGCTCTGGCTGGAATTATTGGGGATTTCAGCTGTAGATTTAAAGCAAAGCTGATGCTTTCTATGAGTACCCCCACACTGCCTCCATCTGGGTTTGTCCCTTGGTGCTGCTGCTGTCAAAACCTTGCAAAATTTTGCAAATTCACAGAGGAGAAGCCCAAATGCAAATGAAAATTGGAGGGGGAGCCTGGGCACGTGTGGGGAGGGAAAAGATACTTGTTCCTCATCCTGTACACAACAGAGTATTTGAAATTTGCTGAGGCAGGGCAAACTGCCTGGATTTATTTCCTGGGAGGGAAATAAACAGAGAGGATGGGCCAGTGAGATCCTCAGGGACCTGCCACAGCCCTAGGGCATCTTCTTGAGCCTCAGGAAGGCTCAGAGACACAGGGATCAGCTCCCAGAGCCAGGCACAGCTCCCAGAGCCCACACAGCTGGGTCCGCTTCAGCATCTGCCAAGTTTCTGGTGGCAAGGCTGGGGAAGGACCCCAGGACTTGGTGTCATGTCCGGGAAATTAATGACAAGCAAGACTTGGAAAAAGTTGGTGTGGTAGTGGTTGTGTTCCCATAGGAGAATTTTTTTTCCAGGCAAACATGTGGCTAAGCAGAGTGCCAGGCTGGACCCCGGGGCTGAGGGATCTCCTGTGTTTATTTGTTAAAACAAAAGGGAGAGGCTGCACTGCAGCTGGAGTCTCTTGCTGCCACGGACCCAGATCCTGCTCCCAGCACCACAAACCACGGCTCTGCACAGCCATGCTCATCCCAAGGACCAGCAATGACCTTACTGCCTGCGGGGGAAGGAGGGGAATGCATGCCCAGCATGAGCTAACCTAGATTTTATTCCATCAAAATGGGAGGACCAATCTTTTCTTTATCCCACGGGAAAAAAAAATCATTTTTTACTTTTCAGAAGCAGCAGCACTGGGCAGTGGAGAGGGAAAGGGGATGGGAAAGAGCATCACTGGGGACACAGCCGTGGAATGCTCTCTGCAACACCCAGGAGTTCGGTGGAATGAGCCAGTGCCAGCTGCAGGCTCCTGGAGCTACTTCCAGCCTGAGAGTCACACCCCTGTCATCCCCGCGGGATCAGACTGTGCAGGGCTGGTCCCTCCAAATGATTGTCACCAGGAGGGGCAGCCCAGGGGCCTCACTCCACTCCAACCCCCCAGAGCCATGTCCAGCCCTGTCCCAGAGCCAAGGGCCGTGTCCCAAAGGGACACAGAAAGAAGACTCCAAGAAAACTCCCCTTTCTCCTGGGCATGGAGCACCACACACACATCCCTTTGGCTCCAGCAGGAAGGGTGGCAGGAGGTTTCCTGCCTGCCTTGGTGGAATCACTGCAGGGGCCACTCATGTCTGACCCCTCTCTGCTGGGGACAGCTTTGCTCTTGGGGACAGCGCTGTGCCCCAGCCCAGGAACACGAGCAGTGCCCAGTGCTGGGAGCAGTGTCAGTGTGACCCCCCTGTGCACAGGGACCCCCAGCCCCGGGGTGGCTGTGCCTGCACCCCCAGGGACCTCCAGCCCCGGGAACCCGGAGCAAGTGGAAGCCACAGCAATGTTCAAAGGTGGCCAGCCCCCAAACTAATTGCAAAGAGCGGTGGGTTTTTTAAAAAATAAGCAGTATTTATTTACAGATCAGCAAAACATATGATTTAAAGAACGTCTTTCATTAGAAGAATCTTTATAACAACAACACTCTATAGAACGTGTTTACATGGGAGCCTATAGAGTAACAATCTTCAGAACATATTTACAGAAGGGCCTATCAATAACAATCTTAAGAACATATTTACAAAAGGGCCTATCAATAACAATCTCCAAAACATATGTACAGAAAAACTATAAAATGTGGAACGTATATACAGAAGGGTGACATCCGTGGCCAGCTTGTCCGTCAGTCCTGGAAGAGAAGGAAGTGGCGTGGTCAGTCCAGTGTGGCCCTGAGGGCTGTTCCCTGTGCCCCCAGGCTGGCACAGGCTGGCACAGCAGGACTCTGCCTCCAGCCCTGAGCCTGGCTGGGACTGGGAGCCGGGCCCCAGGCGCTGGGACGGGGCTGGCGTGGCCCAAAGCAAGGGCAGGGCAGGCTGGGGGTGGTGCTTGTGCCCCCAGAATGCAAGGCCCCCCCGGGGCACCGTGTCCCTGAGCAGGGCCAGCCAGCCCAGCCCCAGCCTGGCGGCAGGGGACCCACTGTGCCTGTGGGCAGGGCATGGGGAGCACCTGCCTGTCCTGCTGCTGGGGCTCCATCCTCATCCCAGCACCATGGGCTCTTCCTCATCCTGCTCGTCCACCTCCATGTCCTCAGCCTCATCCTGGACATCAACCTCCATGTCCTCAATCTCATCCTCCACATCAATTTCCATGGCCTCCACAAAGTCCTCCTCATCCACCTCCATCTTTTCTTCCATATCAGCTACCATATCCACCTCCATATCTTCCACAGTGTCCGTGGCAGGCTGCGTCAGGGAGCAGAAGCTCAGAGTGGGGTCCCTGTCCACAGCATCCCCACAGGGCTCCAGCCTGCCCGGGTGTTCAGGGGTGCCCAGCTCCGTGCAATGGCACTGTACCTGCACTGGGACAGGAGGGCACATCCTGCTGGGATTGGTGCTTGGTGCGGGCAGCAGGAAAAGTCCGGGCAGCAGGAACAGCTCAGCACTGACGGACGTGGCGCAGAGCGAGTGAGCACTGAGCGCTGGCAGCAGGTGAAGGGTGCGCTGTGCTCCTTTTAAAGGTGCTGGACGTTCCATGGGGTGCAGTGTGGGAGCTGTGATGTCACAGAAGGTTCAGGGCCAGTGGGAGATGGTGATGGTGGAATGATCAAATGCTTGAACGGTTTGGCTTGGAGGGGACCCTGAAGATCCTCTGGTTGTGGTTCCAAGCTGAGCAACCTCCCACCTGAGCAGGTGTCTCTGCAGCCTGTCCAACGTGGCCTTGGATTTTCCCAGGGATGGGGCATCCACAGACTCTCTGCACAGCCTGTGCCAGGGCCCACCACCCTCCCAGTAGAGAACTTCTTGCCATCATCAACTCTATTCCAACTCTCCACCAGTTTGATGCCATTACTCCTTGTCCTGTCACTCCAGGTCCTGGGGAAGAGTCACTCTCCCCTTCCTTGGAGCCCCTTCACAGACTGGAAATGTGCTCTGAGGTTTCCACACAACCTTCTTTTCTCCCGGATCAACAGCCCCAACTTTGTCAGCCTTTCCCCGTAGGGGAGGTGCCCCAGTGCCCTCAGCAACTTCATGGCCTCCTGTGGCACTCAACAGCTTCCCTGGGAACACCAGGGGACATCAGCCATGGCGTGTCCAACACACATCCCATGGAAAGCACTGGCCCTGGGAATTGCCAAAGGCCTGGGAGCTCTGCGGTTCCCAATGTTATGGAGAGAGGAGGAGAAAGGGAATAGGATCAGTGCAGGGAGCCTGAATTGCAGAGAAGGAAAGCTGATGATCGTGGGTGCGTGTGCAGTGTTTGTGGAGGGTTTAATGATGCCCCTGGAAGGTCTTCTGAGGCTGTGGGGATGTTTTTGGTGCAGGAAGTCCCGAGGTGTAGAGAGCTGTGGGCCCTGGGCCCAGGGGCCCTCTGCACTCCCTTGGAGCAAAGCCTGAGGGCAAAACCCACCTCTCGGTCAGGGTGACTCTCCAGTGTACTACACAGTGCACCCTGTTTCTCTATGGCAATGCCTTGTACCCAATTGGCCATCCGACCCCCACCCCAGCCCCTGCCTTCCCCTGAAAAGAGCCCCTGCCTCGGCCTTTAGTGAGGGTGCTGTTGTCCCTGGCCTTCCCTTCACAAGCCCTGCTGACCGTAAAGGTTATCTTGTGGAACTGCCATACAATGCCCCTCTCTCTCTGTGTCCCTGGGTCGCCCTCGGGTGTTTCCACAGGAGCTGCTGGAATCACTTGTAGCCGAGAAAACTGGTACACTTGCTGAAATCACCCTGTTGCTTGGGGAGTTGCTGAAGCCTCTGGAGAAGCCTTTCTTGAGGGGATGCTTCCTCCAAGGAGGCTGCAGCACACCGGGACGCCCTGACATCCCAGTGGGAAAGCAACACAGAGGAACATTTCTTACCAGTGATGTGTAGAAACGATATTTGGTAGAGGTAGAGGTTGAATATTCCTGGGATGGGAAAGGAAGGAGATGGTTCAGTTTCTGGGAAGGGAAGGCGATCAAAGTGCTGCCAGCTCTTGGTGTTTCCCTGTGGGCAGCCTGTGGGCAGTGTGCAGGCTCTGCAGCCGGCAGGCTGTGGTGCTGGGAGTGCAGGAGCAGGCCAGGGAAAGAGGGAGGTGTGCAGAATCCCTTTTGTTTTTATTTTGTCACCTACTCAAGGAGAAAGTCAAAACCCTTTCTGGTTTTTATTTTGTCACCTGCTCAAGGAGAAAGTGAAAACACTTTATGGTTTCTCCTGGGCATGGAACACCACACACACATCCCTTTGCCTCCAGCAGGAAGGGTGGCAGGAGGTTTCCTGCCTGCCTTGGTGGCATCGCTGCAGGGGCCACTCATGTCTGACCCCTCTCTGCTGGGGACAGCTTTGCTCTTGGGGACAGCGCTGTGCCGCAGCCCAGGAACACGAGCAGTGCCCAGTGCTGGGAGCAGTGTCAGTGTGACCCCCCTGTGCACAGGGACCCCCAGCCCCGGGGTGGCTGTGCCTGCACCCCCAGGGACCTCCAGCCCCGGGAACCCGGAGCAAGTGGAAGCCACAGCAATGTTCAAAGGTGGCCAGCCCCCAAACTAATTGCAAAGAGCGGTGGGTTTTTTAAAAAATAAGCAGTATTTATTTACAGATCAGCAAAACATATGATTTAAAGAACGTCTTTCATTAGAAGAATCTTTATAACAACAACACTCTATAGAACATGTTTACATGGGAGCCTATAGAGTAACAATCTTCAGAACATATTTACAGAAGGGCCTATCAATAACAATCTTAAGAACATATTTACAAAAGGGCCTATCAATAACAATCTCCAAAACATATGTACAGAAAAACTATAAAATGTGGAACGTATATACAGAAGGGTGACATCCGTGGCCAGCTTGTCCGTCAGTCCTGGAAGAGAAGGAAGTGGCGCGGTCAGTCCAGTGTGGCCCTGAGGGCTGTCCCCTGTGCCCCCAGGCTGGCACAGGCTGGCACAGCAGGACTCTGCCTCCAGCCCTGAGCCTGGCTGGGACTGGGAGCCGGGCCCCAGGCGCTGGGACGGGGCTGGCGTGGCCCAAAGCAAGGGCAGGGCAGGCTGGGGGTGGTGCTTGTGCCCCCAGAATGCAAGGCCCCCCCTGGGGCACCGTGTCCCTGAGCAGGGCCAGCCAGCCCAGCCCCAGCCTGGCGGCAGGGGACCCACTGTGCCTGTGGGCAGGGCATGGGGAGCACCTGCCTGTCCTGCTGCTGGGGCTCCATCCTCATCCCAGCACCATGGGCTCTTCCTCATCCTGCTCGTCCACCTCCATGTCCTCAGCCTCATCCTGGACATCAACCTCCATGTCCTCAATCTCATCCTCCACATCAATTTCCATGGCCTCCACAAAGTCCTCCTCATCCACCTCCATCTTTTCTTCCATATCAGCTACCATATCCACCTCCATATCTTCCACAGTGTCCGTGGCAGGCTGCGTCAGGGAGCAGAAGCTCAGAGTGGGGTCCCTGTCCACAGCATCCCCACAGGGCTCCAGCCTGCCCGGGTGTTCAGGGGTGCCCAGCTCCGTGCAATGGCACTGTACCTGCACTGGGACAGGAGGGCACATCCTGCTGGGATTGGTGCTTGGTGCGGGCAGCAGGAAAAGTCCGGGCAGCAGGAACAGCTCAGCACTGACGGACGTGGCGCAGAGCGAGTGAGCACTGAGCGCTGGCAGCAGGTGAAGGGTGCGCTGTGCTCCTTTTAAAGGTGCTGGACGTTCCATGGGGTGCAGTGTGGGAGCTGTGATGTCACAGAAGGTTCAGGGCCAGTGGGAGATGGGGATGGTGGAATGATCAAATGCTTGAATGGTTTGGCTTGGAGGGGACCCTGAAGATCCTCTGGTTGTGGTTCCAAGCTGAGCAACCTCCCACCTGAGCAGGTGTCTCTGCAGCCTGTCCAACGTGGCCTTGGATTTTCCCAGGGATGGGGCATCCACAGCCTCTCTGCACAGCCTGTGCCAGGGCCCACCACCCTCCCAGTAGAGAACTTCTTGCCATCATCAACTCTATTCCAACTCTCCACCAGTTTGATGCCATTACTCCTTGTCCTGTCACTCCAGGTCCTGGGGAAGAGTCACTCTCCCCTTCCTTGGAGCCCCTTCACAGACTGGAAATGTGCTCTGAGGTTTCCACACAACCTTCTTTTCTCCCGGATCAACAGCCCCAACTTTGTCAGCCTTTCCCCGTAGGGGAGGTGCCCCAGTGCCCTCAGCAACTTCATGGCCTCCTGTGGCACTCAACAGCTTCCCTGGGAACACCAGGGGACATCAGCCATGGCGTGTCCAACACACATCCCATGGAAAGCACTGGCCCTGGGAATTGCCAAAGGCCTGGGAGCTCTGCGGTTCCCAATGTTATGGAGAGAGGAGGAGAAAGGGAACAGGATCAGTGCAGGGAGCCTGAATTGCAGAGAAGGAAAGCTGATGATCGTGGGTGCGTGTGCAGTGTTTGTGGAGGGTTTAATGATGCCCCTGGAAGGTCTTCTGAGGCTGTGGGGATGTTTTTGGTGCAGGAAGTCCCGAGGTGTAGAGAGCTGTGGGCCCTGGGCCCAGGGGCCCTCTGCACTCCCTTGGAGCAAAGCCTGAGGGCAAAACCCACCTCTCGGTCAGGGTGACTCTCCAGTGTACTACCCAGTGCACCCTGTTTCTCTATGGCAATGCCTTGTACCCAATTGGCCATCCGACCCCCACCCCAGCCCCTGCCTTCCCCTGAAAAGAGCCCCTGCCCCGCCCTTTAGTGAGGGTGCTGTTGTCCCTGGCCTTCCCTTCACAAGCCCTGCTGACCGTAAAGGTTATCTTGTGGAACTGCCATACAATGCCCCTCTCTCTCTCTGTCCCTGGGTTGCCCTCGGGTGTTTCCACAGGAGCTGCTGAAATCACTTGTAGCCGAGAAAACTGGTACACTTGCTGAAATCACCCTGTTGCTTGGGGAGTTGCTGAAGCCTCTGGAGAAGCCTTTCTTGAGGGGATGCTTCCTCCAAGGAGGCTGTAGCACACTGGGACGCCTTGGCATCCCAGTGGGAAAGCAACACAGAGGAACATTTCTTACCAGTGATGTGTAGAAACGATATTTGGTAGAGGTAGAGGTTGAATATTCCTGGGATGGGAAAGGAAGGAGATGGTTCAGTTTCTGGGAAGGGAAGGCGATCAAAGTGCTGCCAGCTCTTGGTGTTTCCCTGTGGGCAGCTTGTGGGCAGTGTGCAGGCTCTGCAGCCGGCAGGCTGTGGTGCTGGGAGTGCAGGAGCAGGCCAGGGAAAGAGGGAGGTGTGCAGAATCCCTTTTGTTTTTATTTTGTCACCTACTCAAGGAGAAAGTCAAAACCCTTTCTGGTTTTTATTTTGTCACCTGCTCAAGGAGAAAGTGAAAACACTTTATGGTTTCTCCTGGGCATGGAACACCACACACACATCCCTTTGCCTCCAGCAGGAAGGGTGGCAGGAGGTTTCCTGCCTGCCTTGGTGGCATCGCTGCAGGGGCCACTCATGTCTGACCCCTCTCTGCTGGGGACAGCTTTGCTCTTGGGGACAGCGCTGTGCCCCAGCCCAGGAACACGAGCAGTGCCCAGTGCTGGGAGCAGTTTCAGTGGGACCCCCCTGTGCACAGGGACCCCCAGCCCCGGGGTGGCTGTGCCTGCATCCACAGGGACCTCCAGCCCCGGGAACCCGGAGCAAGTGGAAGCCACAGCAATGTTCAAAGGTGGCCAGTCCCCAAACTAATTGCAAAGAGTGGTGGGTTTTTTAAAAAATAAGCAGTATTTATTTACAGATCAGCAAAACATATGATTTAAAGAACGTCTTTCATTAGAAGAATCTTTATAACAACAACACTCTATAGAACATGTTTACATGGGAGCCTATAGAGTAACAATCTTCAGAACATATTTACAGAAGGGCCTATCAATAACAATCTTAAGAACATATTTACAAAAGGGCCTATCAATAACAATCTCCAAAACATATGTACAGAAAAACTATAAAATGTGGAACGTATATACAGAAGGGTGACATCCGTGGGCAGCCTGTCCGTCAGTCCTGGAAGAGAAGGAAGTGGCGCGGTCAGTCCAGTGTGGCCCTGAGGGCTGTTCCCTGTGCCCCCAGGCTGGCACAGGCTGGCACAGCAGGACTCTGCCTCCAGCCCTGAGCGCAGCTGGGGCTGGGAGCCGGGCCCCAGGTGATGGGATGGGGCTGGCGTGGCCCAAAGCAAGGGCAGGGCAGGCTGGGGGTGGTGCTTGTGCCCCCAGAAAGCAGGGCCCCCCCGGGGCTCCGTGTCCCTGAGCGGGGCCAGCCAGCCCAGCCCCAGCCTGGCGGCAGGGGACCCACTGTGCCTGTGGGCAGGGCATGGGGAGCACCTGCCTGTCCTGCTGCTGGGGCTCCATCCTCATCCCAGCACCATGGGCTCTTCCTCATCCTGCTCGTCCACCTCCATGTCCTCAGCCTCATCCTGGACATCAACCTCCATGTCCTCAATCTCATCCTCCACATCAATTTCCATGGCCTCCACAAAGTCCTCCTCATCCACCTCCATCTTTTCTTCCATATCAGCTACCATATCCACCTCCATATCTTCCACAGTGTCCGTGGCAGGCTGCGTCAGGGAGCAGAAGCTCAGAGTGGGGTCCCTGTCCACAGCATCCCCACAGGGCTCCAGCCTGCCCGGGTGTTCAGGGGTGCCCAGCTCCGTGCAATGGCACTGTACCTGCACTGGGACAGGAGGGCACATCCTGCTGGGATTGGTGCTTGGTGCGGGCAGCAGGAAAAGTCCGGGCAGCAGGAACAGCTCAGCACTGACGGACGTGGCGCAGAGCGAGTGAGCACTGAGCGCTGGCAGCAGGTGAAGGGTGCGCTGTGCTCCTTTTAAAGGTGCTGGACGTTCCATGGGGTGCAGTGTGGGAGCTGTGATGTCACAGAAGGTTCAGGGTCAGTGGGAGATGGCGATGGTGGAATGATCAAATGCTTGAATGGTTTGGCTTGGAGGGGACCCTGAAGATCCTCTGGTTGTGGTTCCAAGCTGAGCAACCTCCCACCTGAGCAGGTGTCTCTGCAGCCTGTCCAACGTGGCCTTGGATTTTCCCAGGGATGGGACATCCACAGACTCTCTGCACAGCCTGTGCCAGGGCCCACCACCCTCCCAGTACACAACTTCTTGCCATCATCAACTCTATTCCAACTCTCCACCAGTTTGATGCCATTACTCCTTGTCCTGTCACTCCAGGTCCTGGGGAAGAGTCACTCTCCCCTTCCTTGGAGCCCCTTCACAGACTGGAAATGTGCTCTGAGGTTTCCACACAACCTTCTTTTCTCCCGGCTCAAGAGCCCCAACTCTGTCAGCCTTTCCCCGTAGGGGAGGTGCCCCAGTGCCCTCAGCAACTTCATGGCCTCCTGTGGCACTCAACAGCTTCCCTGGGAACACCAGGGGACATCAGCCATGGCGTGTCCAACACACATCCCATGGAAAGCACTGGCCCTGGGAATTGCCAAAGGCCTGGGAGCTCGGCAGTTCCTAAAGTTATGGAGAGAGGAGGAGAAAGGGAACAGGATCAGTGCAGGGAGCCTGAATTGCAGAGAAGGAAAGGTGATGATCCTAGGTGCGTGTGCAGTGTTTGTGGAGTGTTCAATGATGCGCCTGGAAGGTCTTCTGAGGCTGTGGGGATGTTTTTGGTGCAGGAAGTCCAGAGGGACATTTCTGGTCAGCGATATGTTGTAATGATCTTTGGTAGAGGTAGATGTTGAATTTTCCTGGGATGGGAAAGGAAGGTGATGGTTCAGTTTCTGGGAAGGGAAGCTGAGCAAAGTGCTGCCAGCTCTCGGTGTTTCCCTGTGGGCAGCTTGTGGGCAGTGTGCAGGCTCTGCAGTCGGCAGGCCGTGGTGCTGGGAGTGCAGGAACAGGCCAGGGAAAGAGGGAAGTGTGCAGAATGCCTTTGGTTTTTACTTTGTCACCCACTGATGGAGAATATGAAAACCCTTTCTGGTTTCTGTGGCTGTGAGTGCGCCTGTCTTGGCCTGGAACAGGGCAGGCTTTCTGTGGGCCTTGTGTCTGGGCTCTGTCCCACAGCTCCCTTCAGTGTTCCTTCGGTGGCCTCCTGCCTTGCCTGAGCCCCCAGCCTGGGCTGCTGCCCACCCTCCCAAAGGCTCTCAGCAGCTCCTGGCTGGCACTGCCAGCAGCCGTCAGCGCCTGTGCTCTGCGGGGCTGATTGCCTGGGGACTTTGTCTCTTTGAAGAGACAACAAGGAGCAGAGTGCGGCTAAGGAGGGTCGTGCTTAGGCTCTGTTTCAGGATGGCACAGGGGGTATTTGTAAAAGCTTCCTAACGAAACTGGGTGGCCATTGTGGAAGCTGTGGGGAAGTCCTGAGGCGAGGTTTGAGTGCAGGAATGTGAGCAGGAGGGTTTTGGTGCTGGAGCAGTCGGAGGTGCAGGGCCCCGGGGTCGGTGTGGGATCCGCACTGGGCAGTGGCGCGGGAAGGGCCGGGAAAGGCTATGGAGCCTGGGCAGGGCGAGGCGCAGGAAGGCGCTGGGTGCGCATCCCTTGGCTCTGGCGGTTTAGGGAGCGAATGTTGTGCCGGGGCTGCTGGTGAGGGGAGCGGGGCAGCGCAGCGAGCGGGCAGGGCTGGCGCTGCCGCAGCCCCTCAGGGCTCGCCCAGGAACAGCCGCGGGGCAGGGGCTGAGCTCGGGCACCTGCCGGGCATGGCTGTTTGCGGAGTGTTCTCGGCTCCTGTGGAGCCCTGCCGGGGCAGGGGCCGAGCTCGGGCACCTGCGGGGCCATGGGCTGTTTGCGGAGTGTTCTCGGCTCCCGTGGAGCCCCGGCCCGTGCAGCACAAAGCCAGCATGGCGCAGCCCTGGCCCTGCAGCATCGCGTCCCGCCGGCGCTCTGTGCCCGCAGCAGCGCTGCCACAGCCACCTGCAGCCACCTCAGGCACCCGCACCCACCGGGCCTACGGCCCCGGCAGAAGCACCCACGGGGCCCAAAGCCCCCCGGGCCCTGCCCAGCGCCGCCAGCGCTGCCCCTCCAGCTGTCACCCGAGTGGGGCACAGGGCCAGCGGCTACTGCAGGCCAGCAGCAGGAATCGGGCAGGGCCAGGATCCCCTCGACTGGCTTTAGTCTCTTGGGCCATTCGGGCCCAGGGCAATGTAATGAGGGGGGAAAGCAAAGCCCAGAGCCTTTGGAGGCTCCAAGCCTTAACCATCAGCCCCTGCAGCACCCCAGATCCAGGTCTCGCAATTGCCAAGGCTTTTATGGCCCTCAGAGCATGAATTGGGATTTTGCATGCCTGTGGCCTGATGGTGGCTCTGGGCCCAGCCCTGTCCCTTTGGCTCCAGCAGGAAGGGTGGCAGGAGGTTTCCTGCCTGCTTTGGTGGCATCGCTGCAGGGGCCACTCATGTCTGACCCCTCTCTGCTGGGGACAGCTTTGCTCTTGGGGACGGCGCTGTGCCCCAGCCCAGGAACATGAGCAGTGTCCAGTTCCGGGCGTCAGTGTGACCCCCCTGTGCACAGGGACCCCCAACCCCAGGAACCTGGAGCAAGTGGAAGCCAGAGCAATTCACAAAGGCTGCCAGTCCTCAGAAGAATTACAGAGAGAAGTGGATGGTTTAAAATAAGCAGTATCTATTTACATAAGATCTGCAAAATATATGACATACAGAGCATGTCTCATTATAAAAATCTTTATAAAAAAAATAATCTATAGACTGTATTTACATGGGAGCCTATTGAGTAACAATCTTCAGAACATATTTACAGAATGGCCTAAGGATAACAATCTTCACAACATATTTACAGAAAAACTACGTCGAACATATGTACAAAGGGGTCATATCCGTGGCCAGCCTGTCCGTCAGTGCTGGAAGAGAAGGAAGTGGTGCGGTCAGTCCAGTGTGGCCCTGAGGGCTGTTCCCTGTGCCCCCAGGCTGGCACAGGCTGGCACAGCAGGACTCTGCCTCCAGCCCTGAGCCCGGCTGGGGCTGGGAGCCGGGCCCCAGGCGCTGGGACGGGGCTGGCGTGGCCCAAAGCAAGGGCAGGGCAGGCTGGGGGTGGTGCTTGTGCCCCCAGAATGCAGGGCCCCCCCGGGGCTCCGTGTCCCTGAGCAGGGCCAGCCAGCCCAGCCCCAGCCTGGCGGCAGGGGACCCACTGTGCCTGTGGGCAGGGCATGGGGAGCACCTGCCTGTCCTGCTGCTGGGGCTGCATCCTCATCCCAGCACCATGGGCTCTTCTTTCTCATCTTGCTCGTCCACCTCCATGTCCTCAGTGTCATCCTGCTCGTCCACCTCCATTTCCTCGATGTCATCCTTCTCATCAACTTCCATCTCCTCAACCAACTCTTCCTCATCCACCTCCATCATTTCTTCCTTATCAGCCACCATATACACCTCCATTTCTTCCACGGTGTCCGTGGCAGGCTGTGTCAGGGAGCAGAAGCTCAGAGTGGGGTCCCTGTCCCACAGCATCCCCACAGGGCTCCAGCCTGCCCGGGTGTTCAGGGGGTGCCCAGCTCCGTGCAATGGCACTGTACCTGCACTGGGACAGGAGGGCACATCCTGCTGGGATTGGTGCTTGGTGCGGGCAGCAGGAAAAGTCTGGGCAGCAGGAACAGCTCAGCACTGACGGACGTGGCGCAGAGCGAGTGAGCACTGAGCGCTGGCAGCAGGTGAAGGGTGCGCTGTGCTCCTTTTGAAGGTGCTGAACGTTCCATGGGGTGCAGTGTGGGAGCTGTGATGTCACAGAAGGTTCAGGGCCAGTGGGAGCTGGGGATGGTGGAATGATCAAATGCTTGAATGGTTTGGCTTGGAGGGGACCCTGAAGATCCTCTGGTTGTGGTTCCAAGCTGAGCAACCTCCCACCTGAGCAGGTGTCTCTGCAGCCTGTCCAACGTGGCCTTGGATGTTCCCAGGGATGGGGCATCCACAGCCTCTCTGCACAGCCTGTGCCAGGGCCCACCACCCTCCCAGTACAGAGCTTCTTGCCATCATCAACTCTATTCCAGCTCTCCACCAGTTTGATGCCATTACTCCTTGTCCTGTCACTATAGTTCCTGCTGAATAATCCTTTCCATGTTATTTTGTCACCTACTAAAGGATAAATTGAAAGCATTTTCTGCTTTCTGGGGCTGTGAGAGGGCCTGTTAGTGGCCTGGAACAGGGTAGCTTTTCTCTGGGCATTGTCTCTGGGCTGTATCCTACAGCCCACCCAGCCCGGCCATGGCATCAGATGGGGGAGAATTCCCTGGGGTTGAATATACTGATTTGATATATGCATAAATATGAATCCAATCCTCTCTGCTCCCCACAGCCACCATGAACTCCGGCCAGGCAGCTCCCAGTGCAGAAGTGGAGATGCTCCTGTGCTGCCAGGGTGGCAGTGAAGGGCATGAAGGACATCCCAAACCTGACTGTGTTTGGGGCATATCAGGGCAGTTTGGGGGCAGGTGCCCTGTGTACCATCCATGGGATCATCATCCCAGAATGGTTTGGGTTGAAAGGACCTTAAAGATCATCTCACCCCACCCTCTGCCGTGGGCAGGGACACTTCCACTCTCCCAGGGTGCTCCAAGCCCTGTCCAAGCTGGCCTTGGACACTTGCAGGGATCCAGGGGCAGCCACAGCTTCTCTGGGCACCTGTGCCAGGGCCTGCCCACCCTCCCAGGGAAGGATTTCAGTGGCCTGAGCCCCACCCTGGGCTGCTGCCCACCCTCCCAAAGGCTCTCAGCAGCTCCTGGCTGGCACTGCCAGCAGCCGTCAGCGCCTGTGCTCTGCAGGGCTGATTGCTTGGGGACTTTGTCTCTTCGAAGAGACAAGAAGGATCAGAGTGGGGTTAAGGAGGGTTGTGCTTAGGCTCTCTCTCAGGATGGCACAGCGGGTATTTGGGTGCCTGGTGTGGCTTCCCTGCTCAAACCCCGTGGCACAGTGTGGGGTGTGCCTGAGTGTGCTTGTTCATCCTGAAAAAATATTGTCTTTTTCCTGTCAGCACCGTTAGTGCTGTGGGAGAAAGTGTCCCCAGTGCCAGGGGTGCTCAAGAGAAACCTGTGCTGGTCCAAAGGCAGGGGAGGCCAAACTTTGCTTTGTAAAGATCACATTTCAGCAAATGGAGAGGCCATAAACATCTGCACCATTTGCCTTGACAAGAGCTGGAAAGAAAATTAGAATGGACGGAGATTTTTATCTTCTATTCAGGGCAAGGGCAGCAGTGAAAGCAAGACCAAAACCAGCCCTGTACGACCAGCAGGGAGAGGTTGGAGAATAAATTAACTTTCCCTTTAAATCGGGGCTGGCAGGGCCTGGGTCAGCAGCAGGAGGAGGCTACAGGGCCCGAGCTCATTCTGTCACCATGAGCAGCTCTGTGCCCAGCCTGGTGCCCCTCACAGCCCCTGTCCTTCAGAATGACTCTGGGAAGTCTCAGCAAGCAGCTTGTGGGCCTTCCAGGGGAGAGGGAGCAGGGCAAACACACATCCTGCTTTATTTCTGTAGCAGAAATATTCCTGGTGCTGTTGATGGCCAAAAACATGGACAAGGTGCCCCCCTGAGTGCTCCCCTTGGTTTGCTGGGATGCACAGTCCCTAACTTGGGGCTTCATGGCTCCCTAAATGCAGGTATTTGCAGTTTTCAGCCTGCACATCCCAACTGGTTCCTTGCTTCTGTTTGTCTTTTCTATTCTGCCCCATCTGTATATGTTACAGGGATCTTCTGACTTTGCATAATCCTTGGGGAAAATATGAAGCCTGTAGGCATTTGCCCTGGAAATGTTGCATTTCAGATGTTCTGGGGCCCTGTTAATCCCCATTTCAGGATGTGAAGGTGTGGACAAAATGCCCTGAACTGCTGAGTGACATTTTTGTTGCAATGATAAGCAATCCCATCAAACTGAAAAGAGGGGTTCAATCAGAAAGGGGGGAAACTTATGTTGGATATACAGAAGGAATTCCTCCCTGGGAGGGTGGGCAGGCCCTGGCACAGGTGCCTGGAGAAGCTGTGGCTGCCCCTGGATCCCTGGCAGTGTCCAAGGCCAGGCTGGACAGGGCTTGGAGCAGCCTGGGACAGTGGGAGGTGTCCCTGCCCATGGCAGAGGTGGCACTGGATGAGCTTTAAGGTCCTTTCCAACCCAAACCATTCTGGCATTTTCTGTTTAAAACAGCTACAACAAAGGCCCTGTGGTGTTATTTCCCTGTGGGGTTTTTTTGAATGCATGGATGCAAAAGGGAAGTGAACAGAGATGCTGGATTTGGATAATTAACTTTAGAGCAGACTAATTTATTTGGAACAATGACTTAGAGCAGAACTTCCTTATGCTTCCTTATTCTTCTTTTCTGTGTTGCATTTGGTTCATTTTCCAGTTGCTCCCTGCCTGAAATGCACCTCTGGCAGTGCCAGTGGGTCTGGGTGCTCCTTGTGCTTTGGTAGCTTTTCCACAGCCTGACTTTGGCAGGAATTTCTTTGGCATCAGCACTGCCACGGCCCTGGCTCAGATGTTTCAGGGGTGGGGTAAATATCTCAGCCACAAGAAAGGGCTGTGGGAGCTTCTGAGTGTGGGCAGCCTCCCTCTGTCTGAGGGTGGCTCTGGTCCCCTTCAGGAATCCCAGAATCACAAAACAGTTTGGGTTGGGAGGAGCCTGAGGGATTCCCTTGTTCCAACCCTCCCACCAAGGGACACCTCCACATGGATCTTCTCATTCGGTCACAGCAGGGCCTTGATCTCACGTAGGGCTCTTCTTCCACATCCCATCCGAAGGAAAGGTTTGTAGCTTTTCTTCCAGGGCTGAAGTTCTCTGTCTCACAGGCAGCCACGTGGCCCAATGCCTGTTGGCAAGCTGGGAATACCAAAGGACAGCCCATTCAATCTGATCCATTTCCAGCTGTGTGCTGGCACTGTCCTGTCCCTGCTCCAGCCAGGAGCCCCTCGGGGTGCCCAGGAGCCCCTCGGGGTGCCCAGGAGCCCCTTGGGGTGCCCAGGAGCCTGGGTAGGAACCATTGCACTCTGCTGGGAACCTGGGAGATCTCCTGCTCTCAGGGTTCCTTTTCCTCCTGCACCCAATGGGCACTGCGAGATGACAGCAAACCTGCAGCAGAGCAAATCTCAGCTCTGAAGGGCTCATCCCAGCAGAGTTCAGCCCTCCTTTAGGGACCATGTTGGGTGGCTGGGCTTTCACAGGGCTCTGGCAGCGTTTGAAAAGCTGAGCTGTGGCTGGGGCTGAGCTCAAGCAAAGATTTTGGAAGCTGTGCCGCACCTGTGGCTGCTGAGAGGCCTGAATCCTGCCCAGGGATAATGTTGAGTGTCCTTCCAGGTGGGATGGAATCACAGAAGCACAGCATGGCTTGGGTGGGAAGGGCTCTTAAAGCCCATCCAGTGCCAACCCTGCCATGGGCAGGGACACCTTCCATTACCCCAGGTTGCTCCAAGCCCTGTCCAGCCTGGCCTTGGACACTGCCAGGGATCCAGGGGCAGCCACAGCTTCTCTGGGCACCTGTGCCAGGGCCTGCCCACCCTCACAGGGAGCGATTCCTTCCCAATATCCCATCTGTCCCTGCCTTCTGGCAGTGGGAAGCCATTCCCCATTGTCCTGGCACTCAGTTCCTGATGCAAAATCCCTCTCCAGGTTCCTTGCAGCCCCTTCAGTCACTGGAAGGGGCTCTGAAGTCTCCACACAACTCTCTCTTCTCCAATCCTCACACCCAGATGGTTTTTGGTGAGCATAGCAGGGTTTGTTTGCAGCTTCTGCTTCATCCTGAACACATTTTGCCATATTAGGCAAATAATAGAACTGTAAAAGACACCAGTAAAAAATAGCAAGTTTTTTTTCTGTGGATGATTTCTGTAAACACTCATTTCTAGGAGTCTGCTGATCAGAACTGGCTGAGCACCCCAGCCCAATGAGCTTCCCTTTCACAGTGCTGCTGAATTATTTGCCGTGACTTGCCCTTGGCTATTTGCTGAGGGTGATTAATGATGTACCTTGGGTGCTCTTCTCTTGTTTTGCTTTTTCTCTCCATGACCCGAGAACTGAAACAAGAGCAGTGAAATGAGGAAATTCAAGTTGCCACTTGGACTTCCAGCAGGAATTCCAGAGCCAGCACACATTCATGTGAGAGCTGGCGAGACTCTCACTTCTTCCACTGCCTCTGTGACATTCTGGCACTTCCTCAGCCCATGGCTGAGTGTTTAACTTGTCCCATGTGACACAATTCAAATATGCTGGGCCACGCTCCTTCTCAGCTCCTGCAGGCACAACAGGCATCCAGATGATCTTCCTTTTTAAGGAAAATCAACATTTTCAGGAACCTCATGGACTGGCCCTGTGTCCTTAGCCAGAGCTGTGGTGTGGCGTGAGAAGAGCTCAGAATTCCTGTGAGCTGCAGGGCCACCAGAGGTCGAGGGCAATGGCAACACAAACTTAAGGCAGGCTTTAATTCAGCTTATTCTGAGACAACTCAAGGCCACCTGTGCCAACCCATGGGGTTCATTTCTCCATCTCTGAGGGGAGCTCAGCACCAATCCAGCCCCATTCCCAACAGCCCAATCCCCAGTGGGAGTGGTCACATTGTCCAGGAAGTGCCTAGGCTGGCACTGGGAATTCTCAGCAGAGCCCCAGGGTCCCACGGGGCTGGCACTGGGAATTCTCAGCAGAGCCCCTCGGTCCCATGGGGCTGGCACTGCTCTGCTCTGGCCCAGCCTTGTCCCAGGGAAGGGCTGGGCACCGCTGGGGATGGGTTTGAACTGGAACGTCAGGTGTGGGACATGGAAATGCTGATTTTAAGCTGTGTGCAGTGACCTCGAGCCCAGAGCTGGGTGCAGCAGCACACACAGACAGCTGAAGCTCTCTCTGCATTTACAGTCCCTCTACATTCAGATTTTACCACCAGGAGTAGCCCTGCTCATTACCCAACTCCTTCTTAGCAACATCCACAACCTATGGCTTGTAAATGGTTTGTGAGCACCTTCCAGAGCAACCTCCTCCAAATGTGCCAGGGAATAATCATTCCCTGCCTCCTGGAATAGATAGGCCTTTTTGTCCCCATTTTTAATTCATGGGCAATGATTTTGGAAAATGTCACATGATTTTGGAAATCACAGTGGTCAAAGACTAATTTAGAAGCATTGTTGAACTACTTTGCAACCCAGATACCGAATTTCAAGCAGTTAAAGCCAGAATAAAAATGTTAAAAAGGATTAGTTGATTTTGAAATTTTAACTTATGCCGTCTTTTATTACCTTCTTGGGTTTGAAATTTTGGCTTTTGCCATCTTTTAAAACCTTCTCATACTTTAATTCACAGAATAATGTGATAAAACCACATTTCAGCTGCAACTGTGATTCTGGGCAGCAGCTCCACACCAGGGGACAGGAGGGACGGGCAAGGCAAAGACAGCAAGAAAAGGAGCAGAAAAGCTGGAAGATGGCACACCAGGTTCATTTAGTCACCCTGATACTTCTTCAGGTACATTCACATCAATTCCTATCAGGATCTTTGACCACATTTGTGGGAATTGTAGGCATGTAGTGAGAGCTACTTTACTGTGAGAGCCGTTTGTTGTTCCAAATTCTCATAGTTGCTCTCTAGCTCAAAACAAGCAGGAATCCATAAACAACGATAATAAGAGACTCTCAGGTGGTGTTATTGCAAGATGTTGTTCTAACTGTGGGTAACCAGTGACATTGTGGGGTGGTGAATTGAGAGCCAATGGATGTGTGACATGAATGCTAGAAACAGCATAAAAAGGCTTTGGAAAACAAAGAGTTGGTTCCTTTTCTCTGACCAAGAAGCTGTTGTGGTGAACTTTTTACTTGTCCTGACCATCTCAACAACGACACACATTTTCAGGGTAGGTGAACCCTTTCCCTGCTCAGCTCCAGCTGTATGGGCTGTGTCTCTAACACACCTTTGAGCTGTCTCAGTTTTCCAGCGGCCAGGAAGATTTGGACTCCTTTTCTGGGTTGTTTCCTTGATGGGGAGGAAGAGTGGAGTCTATTTCCAAACCCCTCTTGTATGTGAGTGATTGACTCCTCCGGCAGGGCTCTGAGGGCAGAGCTGATGCTAAAGCAGTGCAGATCCTCTCTCAGGCTGCAGCAGATCCGCAGCATCTCCAGCCGAGCATTCACTGCTGGGAGCATCCCCTGACACTTGGATCCTGCCCTGCCCTTCCCAGGGTTGGAAACAATATCACTTTTTAACTTTTTTCTCTCTAGTTAGGCTTGACTTGACTTTGCTTTGGGGAAAGGAATTTTCTTTAGTTTGTTTAGGAGCTATAGCATCACTCTAAGGAGATGGGCTTAGCATAGGGACAGACTGGAGCAGCCCAAAGAACCCCAGAGAGATAAAGGCCATCAATGGAACATGAACAGAACATCTGTGGCCATCTACAAACATTCACCCCAGACCACCTCTGACAGAGCTGAAGACATCTCCCCAGAAAGGACTGATAAGAAAATTGAAAAATTAAGATCTAATTTACATCGAAGGCGAGGAGATTCAGATCCAATAGAAAACTGAATACTGAGGTTTGCTCAGCTCTGGACCAATGAACTTTGAAACAATACATCCCTATGGGTTTTAACTGTATAAAAATTGGGGGAAAATCCTGTAAAAGCATGTATTTTTGGAATACTTTCCTTGGCACATCCTGACCAGTAAATAAAGTAATGCGTGATTCTCTATCACTTCAAATATGGTGCTAGAGAGTTTTTTAAATTTCTCCTGATTTTCGGTGACACCAGCACAGCCAGGGGCCCTGCTGGAGACGACATGAGCTTGGCATGCCACTGGCAGGGATTTCTCTCCTGTATTTTCAGCTGCCTGGCCCAGTGGCACAGAAGGAGAGTGTTCTCCTCAGGGATTCCTGGTGCCGCTCCAACAGGGCTGTCGGGCTATGGAGGGAGAGAAGGGGCTGCGTTTGCACTGCAAGCAATGGGGAATGCTGGGCAGGGCAGGCACATCCCACATTTCCTGTCCCCAGAGAAGCCACTCTCCCCTGCGAGGAGCATGTTGGTGTCACCCCAGGGCCCTGCCCTGCCACCAACCTCCTTCCTGAGAGGTGGCAAATAACATTGCTTCCCAACTTCCACAGGGAAAGGCAAAGCTGTGTGACATTCCAAAGGAGGCAAAAAGTATTGGATTATTCTTCAGAATGCAATAAAAACCTCATAGCACACTGATATCATTTGGGCTGGTGCTGTTGCTGTGCTGGCCAGAGGGGACCATGGATAAAAGCCTCCCTTTTGGGAAATGGGATTTCATTGTTAACTTGTCTTCTCCCTCTTGGCCTGGCAGTGAAATCACATAATTAAATCAACATACACAAGAATAAAATTTCAATTGTTGCCCAAAATACAGATTTCAGTGGCGTTGCTGGTGGAGTGGAAGGGGCAGAGAGATGGAAAAACATCCTGTGATGATTTTAAGCAGCTGATGAAACACAAATGTTTACCAGGATGGGCCATTTGGTAGTGCTTTAACTTCTACACTTTGGGCCCAAAGACAATCAGAAATAGAGCAAAATACTAAATAGTGAATGCAACCTTAAGGTGAGCATAAAGAATAAAACTGGCAAGATGAAACCTGGCACATCCAAGGAGAATATCCTCTCGTCTAATTCCAGTGATCTGTGTGAAGCAAAGTTCCTCATGCTGGGGATTGCTCAACTTTTGTGGTGTTACATGCAATAATTACCTTTTACTGCCCAGACAAACTGTCAGGGCATTAAGCTGAGCTTTTCCATGCAAAGCTCCAGATGCACATTCCCCTTGGAAAGGTGCACAATGCAGCTTTTTTCCCACTGAATGGAAAACAATGCCTCCAAACAGGAGACAGAGCTCGGAGGCATTGGCCAGGGCAGCAGTTTAAAGCCCAGTTCTCAGCAGGTCGCAGGGCTGGAGAGAGGCCATGGTGGGATATCAAAATGCTTTCATTTTTCGGGGTTGGCAATGAATTCTGTGACGTGCAGTTATGATGTTAGGGCTGGCTGAGATGTTGTGTTGCATTCGCTCCTGTCGCAGCTCCAGGTGGGGAGGAGCCTGAGCTGTGCCTGCTCTTCACCCCCAGGAGAGGAGCAGTGAGTTCTGGACCCATCCACCCCCAAAAATGGCATTTCAGTGCCACAAAGGGCTGTCACAGCTCCTGTGAAAGACCTGCACTGAATCTGGAATGCCAGTGCCAGGTTACACATGGGAATGAGGTGTGGAAGCCAAACCCAAAGGAATGGATGTGTGGGTCTCTCTGTCCAGGCTGCATCTGCAGTCCCAGGGGAGCTTTGGATCTGCAAACAGAGCCACTGCACCATGTCACCTGTGGGAACTGATTCTGCCCCTGTCTGGTTCCAAATTATCAGCAGTGCCCCTCCTGAGCCCTCTCTGTGCTGCTTCCCTTCCTGCAAAACAAACGAGGAGCTACGCTGGAGGGAAAGTTCTCGTGGCAGTTCTATACATAACAAAATGCACATAGGACCTGTCATCTGTTTCTTTTTCCCAATAAACTGCAAAATCAACACACACAAATATGTTTATGTGAACAGGCCAGAAAAACAGCTGGCTCATCAAAGAGAAAGGGGCACGCTTGGCTCTGCTGGGCCAAGTGTTCAGCGGGCTCCCATGTATTTATAAAGTGAGAAAGTGGAGCATATTTGAACATGCAGGTGTATAAATATTTCTGCCAGACCTGCTGGAGTATTTGAAGTCTCCCTGCTCTGACTCACCCCTTCCCAGGGAATGCTGCCCTGTGGGCAGCTGCCCTTGCAGGCTCGAGTTGGCATCTCCTGCAGCCCTGGACAGCCCTGGACAGCCCTGGACAGCCCTGTGCAGAGGATTCTGCCCAAGGACACCCCAGGTGTGCTCTCATCCAGGCCCTGGGGCCAAGGCAGGGCTGGGGTGAGGCTGCCCCAGGGTGGGAGCATTGGGGTGACTCCTCGGAGATGCTACAGGCAGATGTGGAGCTGAGCATTTATTTCCTTGGCCTGGCACCCATGGAAGGAGGCTACAACTTCCCTGCCAATGTGGAAAAACCGTCTCAGTTCTGGAGGCTGGACTTCAAAGCCAGCCATTACATTTAATGTTACAACCCCCAATAATCCCGAGGAGGGAGAGCAGAGCAACAACGCTGGCATGGGGACACAGAGTGCAGATGGAGCACAAATATTCTGTCAGATGCTTCCAGCCCTGACTTCCTCTGGGGTGCTGTCATTGCTGCACATGGAAAAGTAAATCCTTTCATAATAAAACACATGCACACACGCCCAGCCCAGGCACACACCTGCACGGCCGGAGCCCAGCACAGCCTTTCCCACAGAGCTCCTGCAGGGTTGCTGTCACTGTGGAGCAATCTGGGGCTTTATCTAAGCTGCAGCCAGCCAGCACAGGCTGATTGTGCTTTTACAAAACGAGTTTCCCCATATTTCTTCTCTTTTCTGTTTGTAGCTGGAGCATCCACAGCTAAATAAAACAATTATTAATATTTTTTTTTCTCAGTTAGAGCCTTTTATTTTGTCAAACAGGCCTTCTACATGGAAAGTTTAGAGTAGAAACAAAGAATGGTTTGGGTTGGAAGGGACCTCGAGGATCATCCAGTACAGGGACACCTTCCACTATCCCAGGCTGCTCCAAGCTCCAATATCCAATCTGGCCTTTGACACTTCCAGGGATCCAGGGGTAGCCACAGCTTCTCTGGGCACCTGTGCCAGGGCCTGCCCACCCTCCCAGGGAGGAATTCCTGCCCAATCTCCCATCTCACCCTGCCCTCTGGCAGTTAAAGCCATTCCCTCTTGTCCTGGCACTCCAATTCCTGATGAACTGTCCCTCTCCAGGTTCCCTGCAGCCCCTTCAGGCTCTGAGGTCTCCACACAGCCTTCCCTTCTTGGGGCTGAACATTGCCAGCTCTCCCAGCCTGACTCCACAGGGGAGGTGCTCCAGTCCCTGCAGCAGCTTCATGGCTTTCTCTGGACTTGCTGCAACAGTCCTTGTGTTGGAGGCACCAGAGCTGTGATCTGTGCTCCAGGTGGGATCTGAGGAGAGCAGAGTGGAGGGGAGAGTCCCCTCCCTGGGCCTGCTCACTCTGCTTTTGCTGCAGTTTGATGGAGCAATGAAGAGCTCCTTGAGCCAAAGGGCAGAATGAGCTGTAGGGTCTGTGGCAGTCTGCAATCCCAGGAATGTTTATGAGCCTGGAGCTCCAAGGCCTTGTCAGACAAACAGAATCAGCTTTGTCCTCAAACAACAGCTGGCAAGAGGTGGCAGCTAAATTTTGCGCCCAGCTAAATTTTGCAGACAGGCTAAGAGAGGAGCCAGGCAACACACACATTGTTGTGAGTTCTAACAAATAGTGTCTGCAGCTACAAAGCTGACAATAAACTCTGGTGCCAGCACCAGGAGTGTGGCATTGACCAAACCCTGTGCCAGTTTTCCTTCAGGAGCCCCAGGGGCAACCCCTGCCTCTGCCAGTGACTGCACTGCCCCAATCCTCTTACCAGCCCTGAGATCCCTGGTATTCCTGGCTGGAAAATGAAACCTGAGTGGAGAAGAGTCCTGGTTGAAGGCCTGAGGAGGGGCTTCAACTCTGAAAAAAACCAACATTGAAGACATGATCTTGCTTTATGTAAAACTGGCTGACAAATCATGCTTTTTCCAAAGGAAAATGTGCCCATGGCATTTGGGTGACGTGGTCTGTAAATAGTCTTAGACTGAATTTTGATTAGAAATGTGAGAATAATTGTTTCTGTAGTTCCTGGGGAAGGAGCTCCCTAGTGTGAATAATATTTCCACCAGGATAAAGGAAGTCAGGAATTTTACCTTATAAGGTGAGCTGAAGAAATCACCCCTGAGTGTTATACTATTAGAATTTCCAGTCTTGGACTTTATTTTCATTATGTTACCAGAATTTTCTAATTTTAGCAAACACTATGGAAGAGCTTCCACTGACTGTCAATAATGGAATAACAACTCCCTGCACTGGATCCATTCCCACATCCTGCCAGTCCCACCTCTCCCTCGCTCATCATGACACTGATGAAAGCCACTAGATGTCACTGCTATATTGCACTAATAAAGTTAAAATAATATTTTTCTGGCAATAAATGTCCTGACTCATAAGGAAGTTGGTTTATAAAAGCTGTGGATAGTTTGGATTCCTTCCAGTTAAAAATCAAAACAAAACTTTTTTCTTTTCTTTTTTATTTCACTAAAAATATTGGATCCAAGTTCAAAACACTCATTTAACAAATAACATTGATTTGTATGTTAAAAGGAGAAATACTTTGAAGTTAATACCAAATAAAGGAACGTGGTCTGTGGCTCTGTGAACTGAGAGGATGGGAAGAAATTATATCTGAAAGTCTGCAGTGCTGAGGACGAGGCTTGACTAAAGGCAGGGCTGGAGAAGGGCGGGAATATTCATATTCCTGTGCTCAACCAGAGAGGGAGGCAAAAGGCCAGCGAAATAATAATAATAGCAGCAATAATATTGTATTAGCCTTTCATGTCCCAGGTTTCCCCACTGCAGGGCAGGGACAATAATTCCTTCACTCAGCAGCAGCAGGAACCACCCTTGGCAGGTCTGGGGCAGCTGTCAAACAGCACTTTGGGAAGGGCTGCTCCAATCCCAAACACCATCAGGGCATTTGGGAAGCAGGTGAAGTGTATTTTAATGGGCCAGCTCTGTGTTTGCCCACAGGCTTGTTCAAATTCCTTCCTACGTTTCTCTCTTCTGCACGAGGAGGGTGCTTTGGTTTTGGGTTTTGTGTTTTAAGGCTTTGGTTATTGAAAAAACTGGCAGGTGAGCTCAAAGTTTTTAACCATTGCTGGGAAGAAGTTTAATGTGTCTCTAGTTTTCACCTGATGATTCCTTCCCTAAATGAATCCTTAGCTTTTTCTCCTGATGTCACCTAGGCAAGAACCAACTACTGCAGGTAATGAACATCCTGAACCCTTGAGAGTGGAAGATGCAGAGAATGTCCTAAATCCTAATAAGAAAATACTCAGATGAGGTAGAGCCTCCCTTATCTGTCATCTGTCTTTTTTGAAGAGGAAAAATGCAAGGCTCATTTGGGATGGGATGGGATGGGATGGGATGGGATGGGATGGGATGGGATGGGATGGGATGGGTTGAGACGAGTATTTTCACTCCATGGGATTTCTTTGCCTTCTCTCTACCAGTAAGTGACCTGGACACGTTCATGCCATTTGGGAACCAGCATTCTGGTGAGTGTGAAAATACAAACTAGGAGAGCAGCCATTTTTGGGCCTGTCTATACCCTTTCTTGATTTTTTTAAATCACAGTACAACAAGCTGAAGTTATTGGCAATTTACTGGGGATTGTTTCTCACTGTGAGGAGCCAGAGTGCAGCTGCAGCCTGAGCTCATGTTCTGGGAGCAGGAAATGTGGCTGCTTTGGGAGTCCCTGCCCAAGAGGATGGGGAAATAACCATTCTGTGGGTACCTGTGTGAGGAAAAACAGTTGGGGTCCATGGCAGAAGCGGTTTTAGTCTGTGTCCTCTGTGAAATGTGGCTGTGAAATTAGTGTAACCCATGCTCTGGATTTTGCCCACACAGGAGCAGCTTTTTGCCTGTCCTGGACCAGCATCAAAGGTGGGTGAGATGCTTTCAGGCTGGACTCAATGCCTGAGGAAAAGCTCCACATGAGCTGTGCAGGGGCAGTGCCTGCTCTTCCCCAGTGATGCCTCTGCTTTCATGTTCATTGGGACAACTGGAGAGGATATATCTCTGTTTTGGCAAGCACTTGGGGACTAATGGGGCTGTATCGCTGCAGGCTCTTATTAATCACCTGGTATCCAGCAAAAAACTCATCCACACACACACAGGGTGACTGGAACTGGAGGGAAATCCACCCAGCCCCTCTCCTGATGGGCAGCACTGCAGAGTTTGTGTGTTCCAGGTCCAGGTAAACTCCCAGCCGCAGAAGGACTGAGCTGGAGAAACATAGCAAAGGCAAGAATAACTCACTTCCCTGGCTCAAGTTACTGACAAAGGCATGAAAGCCTCAGCCTGTAGGATAAATTATGAGCTATCAACTCAACCAGAGCCATAATAAGAAGGGAGGAATCAGATGAGTAAGGCAATAGGGGAAAAGCAAACACTGTGAGTAATGGCAACACGAGGTTGGTTCCCTAGAAGTTGTCTGACCACATTAGATAGCACAGCTCAGTGACTGAGGCTGGGCCCAGTGTCTAGAGAATAAATCAAATGGGTTTTTTGTTGTTGATAAAACATTCTCTCCACAGCAGATGGATTTAATATTTCCTGGATCCATGCTGTTCAAGCCCAGGAGTGGGGATGCTTTTCCAGATCTGTACTATTGATGGCTTCGTTTCCAAGGGGGGCAGACTCAGAGAGTTCTCCCAGGACTTGTTGCTGTAAACTGTGAAGTGGGGGTTTTTTCCCTCTCTCCTTTGTTTCCTTCCTCGGTTTGTTGCTCCTAATCTACTTCAGTTCTCTGGGCCCAGTGAATTCCTCCCACCCTTATTCCCACTTCCTTCTCTCCCCTGCTCCTTTTCTGGCCCTTCCAAGCTCTCTCTGCTCAGGCTGTGGGGACCAAGTATTGGGAAGAAATCCTTTACTCTGGGAGTGGTGGGGCACAGGGTGCCCAGAGAAGCTGTGCATGCCCACTTGGTTCTGTGCAAAAACACATCCAGCTGCCACAAAATCATGTAAATCCATAGGAACTGAGGGGTACAAACACTGCCAGCTCCCTCAGGGGAGCTGTGAGATCTGACCCAGGCTCCTGAAGGAGAGACATGCAATAGATCCAGGCTGACTCCCCACTGAGAGGTTTCTGCACGTGGGGATTTGCATTCTGCCCTCTCTCCTCTTTCAGCTTTGTCAGAGGGGCTGGATTTGCAGACAACGTGGGCCACCCAACCTTCCACTCTAAGAATCAGCTGTGGGTGCTGTCCCTTCTGCTCTGCCAGGCTGCCAGTGTGCTCTGCTGGGGACCAGATCGGTTCATTGGTCTGGGACTGTCTTCAGATAGAGAGAATTTGAATTCCAGACAAGTGTGGGATGTATGTGGAGCTGCCCCCTGCCCTGGCCAAGGTCACCAACAACAAGCTCTAATTAGACATAGTTAATTGAAATGGCACGACTGAGTGCCTGGGAAGGAAGGACAGCTTTGGATGTGGAGAAAATACAAAATGGTCCATATCTGCCTGTAAAACCTGCAAAGCTCATCTTTACACACAGAATATATTGACCACAAGTAAGTCAAGAGAAGAGCAACCTCTTTACAGACCACATACCCCAGCAGTCACTGTAGGACCAATACTGCTCCCATCCTGAGCCAAAGTTTGGATTACATTTTTCAGCAAAAACATATTTACACAATTAAGGATCAAGCTTATCCTCCCATGCTTTTTGCTGTCCTTCAAATATAGGAAAAGGAATCACTGCAAAAATTTTTGAGTAACAGAAAAGATTTAGCTGTTGATGATTAGTGGTTTATTTATTTTCTCAACTAATTCATTAAGAGAAGCTGAATTGAATGTCTTACTCAGCCTGTAAAGCCTCTCTCCTTGTCTCCTCCAGCCCACTTCCTCTGAGCTCAGCACTTCCTGCAGGTAGAGGCGGTGCTCACTGTTATTCCACAATGACTAAGTTCTCCTGAATTGTGTTTGGTTTAATAACAACAGGAATTAGGTTTGCTGCTACCAAAACCATTTTATTATGACACATCCAAAGACATGAAACCCTCTTGTGCAATAGTAAAGGGGAAAAAAACAATCTTTCCATCCACTTGCACAAAAGAAGCCTCAAGAGATCAGTGCTATAATAAGAAGAAAACAAACATGATTCAGTGTAGAAAAATGTAGCTACTATGTCTAAAGAAAACTGCAAGTACTTAATCAAACATAAGGGTTTGGGAAGCAGTGTTGTTGGACATGACCTGGGAGTGATAGGGAGACAGCAAATGAGATATTAAACAGATAATTAAGCTTTCTGCTGAAATGGCACTGTCAGCATTGAATATGGGACACTGTTAAGTTGTGTGCATCCCAAATGGATGGGAGGTACAAAGGAGTTGCGGGGATTAGGTAGCCATGAAATAAGCAGGTGAGGGAGACAAAAGAATTGGAAAATGATTAGGGGGAAATAATTCGTAAGAAAGGACATACTGAGAGTTTGACTAAGTGATGGCACAAGGAATGGTCGAGAAGTTCAATATGGGAAAGCTCTAAAGGGAAGAGGAACCACAGAGTGAAACACGTGAGAGAATCTGAACGGTGTGAGGACAGACAATGATAGGCTGGCAAGCAAGAAAGGACTGTGAAACCTTTTAACACTCATAACAGCTACTCCATCCTTTCATTTTATTTAAAATAAATACATGGCAGGATGAGGAAATACAGGACTAAGCAGCTGGAGTAACTTTGGGCAGAAAGGGGAAGAAAGGCTAAGAAAGGAGACATGATGTCAGTCTGTCACTTGTGTAAGGTCAGGCCTGGTTCAGTCTCATCTCACTGATGTACTTCGGGGTTATCATGTCCCAGCTCCAGTGGGTCCAAAGGCTGGGTCAGGTTTAGTGGGGTTCATTCAGGTCTCTCCTGGAAGTGCTGTGAGCTTTCTAACTGGGGCAGGTGAGGGGAGGCTGACACTGGAAAGATTTCTATTTCCTCCAAAGTTTGAAACACAGGGTACAGCCTCTCCTCAAATGTTCCCCCAGTGTTGGGCTGCTCAGGGCTCCACCCTCAGGGCTGCTGCTGATCCCAAGGAAAGGGTGTCTCACTGACTTGTCCAAGGTACAGTGGCAAATGTGAGCACAGAGTTTCTTCTGCTTTGGTACTACAGCCCCTCCGGACAGAGACCAGTGATTGTCTGATGAAGAGACAATCTAAAGCTTTTATTGATAATAAAAAGATAAAGGAATCTTTTCAAACCTTACGGTGAAAGGTTCACTTTG
Organism: Acanthornis magna; assembly: GCA_036785705.1. Lineage (NCBI taxonomy): Eukaryota > Metazoa > Chordata > Aves > Passeriformes > Acanthizidae > Acanthornis > Acanthornis magna. Next base: position 937,998 of record JAWUZG010000168.1, read on the forward strand.
ATTCACATCTTACTTTCTCCAGCCTATTTGCACAGCTTTCCCTATTACATGGGGTATCAGATGAAAAATAAAATTGCTCTTACCTGGGAGGTTTTGGGGCTGGTTGTGACTTCTGTTTCACCTGAACAGAAACCACAGAGATAGAAAATTGAAAGTTTACAAGAGCCTACAGAGCATGGGAGTGGAGCCATGCAACCCATGAGCCCCTCTTGGTGGCTCCTGGACCCAACAGCAGAGTAGAGGGAAGGGAGAATTCCCTGAGAATGAACACAGCCCCACACCTCCCTGGGCAGGCAGAGTTCCCTGAGAATCAACACATCCCCACAGCTCCGTGCCGGGTGCAGGGTGCCAGCCTGAATTCCTGACATTGCAGCCTTTGAACCACAGGCGGCTGCCAATGGAGCTCTGGCCCAGCCAGGCCAAACAAAAAGTTCCTCTTGAATATTAAAATTAGAAATAAGATCTTACTCAGTTGGACATCACAATGAGAGCAGTGGCTCACACTTGTGTGGGATGGTTCTGACAGGTTTAGGACTCTCTCCCCACCTCTGCAGGGCTGCAGGCACCCGTCCCTGTTCTGATCTGTCACAACTCTGCTAATTCAGGACTGCACAGCACAGGGTCTGTCACTGGGCAACAGCAATCCCTGCTCTGCTTGGGCTTGAAAGAGGCAAGAGGGAGTTTCATTTTTACTTAAAAGCTTTTTCAATAGTGCTTTGATGATGCACTGAACCTCTCAGGTAGTTGCACTGAACCTCTAATGTGTGTATTACTTACACCTCTTTGGGGACAGGGATGTAAAGAAAGGGGGCAAGGAGCCTGGGGAGAAGCTAAGCAGCAGAGTCTGACGCCCTGTGGAGTTGTCCAGCACAACAAACAAATAAATGACTTAGAGAAGAGAAAGTCCTTTAAATACTGTATGTAGTACAAAAAGGGTCTTTGTTCCATAACTCCCATCAGCAAGATGAAGAAGTTCTCTCCCTGGGTGAAAATCCCCTGTGCCCCCACGTGCAGGGCTTTGGGAAGAGGTAGAGGGTGGCAGGCACACACTGAGAGGGTCTTGCTCTGTGCTTTACCCCAGCTTGGTTTCAGAGCTCTCTGTTCCCTCAGCTTTGGTTACACCTACCTAAAACAACAGGGCTTGGGTGTAGACAATGAGAGTCTGCAGCTGGAAATAAAAAGCCAGCCCTGAAGCTGAGACTTTAATGACTTTGGTTGTTAATGGACTTGTCCCCGGGGCAGATGAACTGTGACATGCACCAAAAGCGAAATTTGTTCTTTCACAGTTCAAGTATTTTAGTTTCGATTAATAAAAATGCAGCAGATTTTTGCATCCCAGCAGAGCCTAATTTCTGTGTCACTGAGGAACAGGGAGCAGTTAAAGCTACATCATCATCATCTGAGCCTGGCTTGGCTGGGGAGCTCCGCAGCTGCAGCTTGAGAGCAGCGCTAGGCCTGGCTCTCAGATACGACTGCAGTGGGACTTTTGGGGTGGGGAGGGGTGGTTGTTAACTTGAATTGCAGACTTCTGGGCTATATTCTCTTTGATTATTTGTAATGAAATGGCCTTTCCTTTCTAAAGCTTAGGACTGCTCCAGTCCAGCCATATGGGTGTGCAGGGCACAGTGCTGCCCTGCCCTGCCCTGGTGACAGCTCTCTCCTGCCATGCCTGGGATGCTCCTGTGCATGCAGAACCAGCAGGGTTTTGCCATTGGGTGAGACTTCTACATCAAAGAGGTTTATAAGCAGAACCTCCAATGTGTTTGAGGTTTGCCCATCACTGCATGTTACTTCCCAAGAGCATATTTGCTCATTAAAAAGCAGCCAGACTTGTTCCTGACTGCATTATGGTTTGTTTGGATCGGAGGCTGCCTCCAGGATCAGTGGGAGTGTGCTCTTGGAAAGGGCTGCACAGAGATGGGGAAACCTCAAACATTCTGGAGGTTCAGTTTGGAAACCTCTCTGGTTTGGAAGTCCACCAAAAGCATGTCATGAGATGGTTGGAAGACTGGGTGGGGTTTACATCTGAGGATAGAGTGCAAAAGTGAGAATTGTTTAGCTTGGAAGAAGAAAGGGTTGGAGGGTATGTGAGTGAGGTGTTTAAGAAAGGTACTGTGAAAACTAATCCACTCCTCAAGTTAACTTTTCTCCCTAATATGAGAGCAAGGGGTCAGTTAGCAAAAAATGAAACGGAAATTATTTTAGCACGGACCATTTAACTGGACTACTTAGATCTCCAAAGGCTGTAGACAAGAACTGGTACAAACAGCTTGATTTAACAGAAATGCCGTTGAGTTTGAGACTCTGCTGTGTGCTCCTGAGCAGTTTTCCCTCTGTGTGACTTGACTGAGAAGGTTGTTAATGATTTGGGCTCCTGAGCACAGCAGGGACAGGAGCTCCTGGAGCGGGACCAGCGGAGGCTGCGCAGCTGAGGAAGGGCCTGGAGCATGGCCCATGGTGCCCAGGAAAGGCTGAGGGAGCTGGGGCTGCTCAGGCTCCAGAGGAGCCCCAGCTGAGAGGGGCCCTCAGCCCTGGCTGTCCATGGCTGTGTGCAGGGAGGCTCCGAGCAGGGCCCGGGCTCTGCTCTGCTGCGGGGCCCAGCAATGGCACAGAGGAACGGCAGGGACTGAGCCCAGGGAGCTCCCCCTGCACAGGAGGCACAACTTCTTCCCTGGGCAGTGCCCGAGCCCTGAGCAGATTGTGCCGAGAGGCTGTGGAGTGTCCCTCGCTGGGGATATTGCAGAGCTGTGTGGGCACACTGCTGTGCCCTGTGCTCTGGGCTGGCCCTGCTGGAGCAGGGAGGTGGCACCAGGTGAGCCCTGGGGGCCCTTCCAGCCTGACCCATCCTGGGATTCTGGGAGAGAGGTCAAAGCCTTTCTTCCTCTGGGCTGAGATCTCTGATGAACTGGACAGGTATCATGGACAGACTTATGACAGTGAGGCTGATAAAACAGATTGCAGACAAAAATATAGGGATATGATCCAATATTCTCATATATGGTAGACAATCCCTTTGCAGAATTAGGGTGCATGTCATAGGAGATGCAGGAAGAGTTTCCTTAGAAGACATTCCTTTCACCACCTGTAGCAAGGATCCATTTAATACAAGACCCTGTGAGAGGCGGAGTTGGACTCAAGAGCCCACAAGTTAAAGAGGAGCTCCTTCCCCCCATGAGAGGACAACTTCTTTTAATATCCACAAGAGGAAACTGTTCAGAGGAATTTGGGACTAGCCCCACAATTCATCCTAGTGATGCACATCAGGCTTTTCCTCAGGATGTGACCTAGCACAGATTTTTGTGTGGCTTTGACAGAAACAACAGGGGCAGTCTCGGGACTGTTCAGACATGTAACAATGACTCCGGGTGTCTGGTGAGATTTTTGAAAGTACTTACATGACAAAATCCATTCAGGAATCCAGCATCCAGCTTCTTTTGGAAAATTTACTCAGGTGGGTGTTTTTATCCCAAGAGTTTATACACAAAAAATCCCAGCTGTCTTTTAATGTGCCTCCTGATAATACAACAGGTAACCAGCACCACCTCGACTAAAGGGTACCTTTAGGTGGCAGACAGGTTCATTAGTAAGATACTTAGATAATAGAAGAGAAATTAAACAAAGAAATTTTGGATTCTGGACAAATTTAGGAAATAAATTCTCCCAGGTCTCGATAGTGTCTCTTTATCCAGACCCTTCAGACTAACAGTGGCATGACAGATTAATCCAGGAACATTTCTGGATAAAGTACCTTGCTGCTGAGTGCATCACCTGGCAATTTATTTCAGTGCCCCTTCTGTTCTCTTCAGAAAGCTCATGATGCACTCAAGGCATAGAAAGGGAAGGGATGATCAATTAAATCCCATTTTTAAAAGTAAAACATAGACGACAGTGTATAGTGCAAATCCAGAACACAAATCAAACTGAATGGCAGCAGTGGGAGATGAGCTGGATGAGAACAAAAGCAGAGAACCAAAGGTCATCTGTCTCCATCTGCCTCCACTGGGGCGGAGAGCAAAGCACACAGGACAAATGGGCAGGGTGTGATGCCCGTACCCTGGGACTGTAATCATGTTCCAGGTCTGTAGTGACCTCTCAGGGCTGGGGAGGGACACAAGGGGAGGAGAATTCTGTGCCAGTATCAGATTATGCTCAGGGCAGGTAGGGATGGATGAGAGTCTGTGCTCTCACTCACCTTTTCCCTCTCTCTCACACACTACAGCTGGTGCCTGCTCTGTGCCCCAGCCGAGACAGGGAGCAGCTGTCACCCCCGGCACAGGGAGGACAGTGCCAGGCAGCACTGCAAGCTCCCTTTTGCCTTCCCAGCCAAGGAGCCTCCCCTTGCTGATGGAAGGAACGCTGCTGTCCCCTGGAGATGCTCCTCCATCCAGCCCGTACCAGAGCAGGGGTTTGGACCTGCAGCTCCCAGGAAAGCACGGAGACACTCCGATTATCAGCAGGGACAGTTTTAAACTCTGTCAGGGCTGGAATAGCACACGGGTAATGGCTACAGCAATGGAACCCCTCCCCGGGACAGGTATGAGCTGGGATTTCTCGAGCTCGGGCTCCCATAGATCGCTGTGATGAATGAACTCACCGCTGGATGTCATTGTTTCTCTACAGGAAAGCGTCGGGGACACTTTTATTTGGCAGTAAAATTGTTTTTATTGTCTGGGGGTTTTTTTCTCCCCCAAATAGCAAGCCCCACATATGGGACATTCAGGTGTTTGGCACCTTTTCCACTCGGCCGCAGGCAGCCCAGGATCCAGATTACGCCTCTTGTTTTGCTAGGGCGGGGCAGCTCCGCAGCGCTGGGATGGATTCGCTCTATCCTCAGGCTCGCAGCCCCGGGCCAGACCGTCAGCTGGTGTAAATTGTGCAGCTCGGAGAGCCGAGCAGCGGTGCCAGAGCAAACACTGCGGATCCAGCCCGTCCTGCCTGCTGCTTTCAAGTCCCCCTCAAGCACAGCCAATCCTTTCTGCTTCCTCCAACACCTCCCTCACGCCCCGGCTCCCACCTTGCCCTTAATGCTCTTTACAACAGACCTAATCCTTCTTCCTCCTTTCTATCTCAGTTCACGGTTTGAAAATTTCACCCAAATTATGACATCAGTCAATTTTCCGTGTTCTTTCTGCTCCTGTTTGTGTTATCTTCAAGATATCCCTTCCAGGTGCGAATCAGCCTTAGAGAGAAGTGGTCAGCTGGAAAGGGAAATAAGTCATATAAACATAGCGCAGAACCTTGTCTACCTTAACATCTGCCTTGACTTTTTGGTTGTTCTGAATTTGCCTCTGATCCCATCTCACTGACAATTTTCCAAATAATTTTTTTAAAATCTCAAAATACACAACGGAATCGTAGAATATCCTGAGAGGGAAGGGGCCCACAAGGACAATCAATCCAACCCCTGGCCCTGCACAGACACCCAACAATGCCACCCTGTCCATCCCTGGCAGTGCTGTCCAAACGCTCCTGGAGCTGTGGAAGCCTCGGGGCCGTGCCCATTCCCTGGGGAGCCTGGGCAGTGCCCAGCACCCTCTGGGGGAAGAACCTTTGCTGCTCTCCAGCCTGACCTGCCCTGGCCCAGCTCCAGCCATTCGCTGGAGTTGTCCCTGTCCCAGGGAGCAGAGCTCGGAGCTGTCCCTGCGCTGCTCCTCGGGAGGAGCTGCAGCCCCCGGGGAGCTCTGCCCTCAGCTCCTCTGCTGCAGCTGAACCAGCCCAGGGCCCTCAGCCATTCCTTACAAGGCTCCTTCTCCAGACCCTTCCCCATCCTTGTGGCCTCCTTAGGATCTCTCTAATGTTTTTTAATATTTTGTCACCCCAAACTGCCCCAGGACTGGAGGTGAGGCTGCCCCAGTGCAGAGCAGAGTGGGACAATCCCTCCCTGGGCCTGATCCCCCAGGACAGGGATGTCCTTCCTGGCCCCAGGGCACTGCTGGTTCTTATATTTGGGCAGGTAAAACTAATACAGAACATAAAAACTGTTTTGTATTTAAGAAGGAACATGGGATTTTACCTTGTTGGTTCCTGACCTGGGCACAGAGAAGGGCTGGGAGAAGTTAATTTTAATGCAATCACAGCTAACGAGGTGATAAGGCTGCCGTGCTTCCTCTGGTGCTCTGTGCCATTCTCCAGGACAGGAGGGAGGGACATCTCTTCCTGCAGGGTGAGGAACCCAATGGCACCGCTGGCAGAGCATTCCCAAGCTGGATCAGCTTTCTTCCCTCTGCCATTCCCTGACATCCTCTGCCAATAATCAGCTCCAGCAGGAGACTTACAGAGATCTTATCTCTCAACTTCCTTACCTAGAATGAAAAGTGAATTAAGCCAGTTAATTATTCATAGAGTGACAGACAAGGAAAACCTTTGAGCATCACCCTGATAAACCAGACCAGTTATTTTTACTTCCTTTGTATTTCTCATGTGTCCTGCAGCTCAGGTAAAACAGGTGAAGCATTTTGAAGACTGCTTTTCTGATCTCAGCTGTGGTGGCCTGCAGGAGAATGAGAGCCTGCTTGGTCAGCTGAGCTGTCCATAATTTTTTAATAAATCAGGTTTTTAATAAATCCCATCACTTGCTCATTGTCCTCCTCAGAAAGGTGCACCCCAGGCCCGGGGCTGCCTGCATTGGAGTCAGTGATCAATCTGAATGCACCCTTCCTTCTACACCAAATCAGGAGTTGTTCTGGGAGCAAAAGCATGGACGAGAAAGGAATTCAAGAGTCTTGTTTCACTCAGAGTTCTGGAAGAGATGGAGAGCCTTGAAAAGAAGGCACAGAAAATAACCAAACAGTTCTGTCAGACAGTCTGCATCCAATTCATGAGAGATTTTTGGTATAAGTGAAGGTAATTTGTAACTAAACAGAGAGATGATGGAGCTGTTTGTGGGTTATAGGAATTTAGGAGATCTGTGAGGTAATGAAACCATGCAACTTCAGAGTGTAAGGATAGATTAATTATAATTAAATTTTTGATTTCCCTGCCAAAGTAAAACAGAAGAAAAAGACTTGGCATCTCCCACAGAGTCTTTTGGGATTGGATAAACTGGCATTTTATTGAGTTTTAAGGTCAAAGTGTGTTATAATCTCAAATGCAGCTGCAACACCACCTTCTTACCGATTAAATTGGTGATCTGTGTGGCTTTGGGATCTTTGGGTTACAACCAAATGAAAAAATATTCATAACTTGTGCTCCTGTTACCTCACTTTGTCATGAAGGGCTGCGGCAGAGAGGGGTGTACTCTGCTTAGACTTCACAATGGTAATTCATTTTATATCCTTTTCACAATTTTTATCTTTTATATGGATGAATGGTGTCACTGGCAATGATTAAAGAACAAGGCCCTCCCAGGGGCTGCTTGGGGTATCTGGTGGAGTAACAAATCCTGAATCCTTGATGGGTAAGTCTGTACCTCAGAGTGACTCTCAGAGGTCACCTTGTGTGACAGAGGGCACCGTGAGCAGGTGATGCTCTTCTAAAAGCCGTCTGTGCTAGGCATCTGAAAACCTCCTGGTCAGAAGCTCAGGATGTCTGACTGAGTGCAGTGTTCTGTTCTGCTCCTCCACAGTGCCAGGGAGGAGTTCACTACTTAAATACTTTGTTTTTTCCATAGGAGTGATACCCAGCTCCTCTTGGGTGCCTTGAAAAATGCCCCTTCACATCCTGCTGGGGTTTAATTAAGAGCAATTAGTCTCATTCCATGTCCTGAATTCTGGTACAGCACAGCTCCCCTTGCCCCAGGAGCCAGCTCCAGGAGCCACAGTCTCTGCTGGATGCTCTGAGGGAATGCTTAATGCAGGAATACACTGACAAAGGGAACAACAGCTCAGAGTCTCCACTTGTTTGGTAACAAATTAAACTTCTCCCTGTTTCCCTAAATTGCAGCTGTGACCTGGACATTTTGCAGCTGCTACCCATTAACTAGAAGTTCATAGTATTGCCAGTGAAAGATATGAAAGAAATAATTTTCAAGTGGTAGATTTGACTTATCTTCTTGTTCTAGGGGCTCTAAAGTGGATTTCAGCCCTGTTCACTCACAGCCATGTCAGACTCAATTACCCAAATTAAGCCTGTTCCCAACTGCCTAAAACTGTTTCAGTGTCAGGAGGTCTCTGTAACACTTCTCAGAGCTCTGACCTAGCAAATGTGCCCTCTGGAGCTGCTCTTTTGATTTTTTCCCAACACCTAAAAGTCCAATTCCTTGAAGCAAGTGCTCAGTAAAAGACTCAGTGATCAGCACAGTGTGGGGGGAGAGGCCAGAACAGACCAACCCCTGCAAGGTATGAACTTAGACAAAGCTGAAAGCAGCCCCAAATATGTTAAACAGTAAAAATGACTGTGCCACTCTTAGGGCTTAAATCCAGATTTTGATAATGACTGTAAAGGGCAACGATGAATTTCTCTTAGATGAAAAAGGAAGAGACACACAATGCTCTCTCTGGCTACTTTGAAGAGCATTTAGGAGCTCTCGTATCATGTGGAGGAACAGGAGGAACAATCAGCACTGAAGCCAAGCTGCACCCTTCAGGCTCAGAGGTCCCTCAGCAGCACAGACCCCTGAGCCCATGGGCTTTATTCAGTGCACAAAGTGTTGCTCAGAGTGACTAAGAATTGCCAGCACTGGACCCTGAAAGCACAATAACAGCCCTCATTGTGTAGGCTCCTCCAGCACGACGCAGCCTCCCAATCAGGAATCCCAATCTCTGCATTTCCTTTCCCAAAGGAATCAGACACATTGTCTGCTCCTCGAGGCCCAGTTCCCATCTAGAAAATGTACTTTTTCATTGAGCCAAGGAGCAACTGCTTTGCTGGCAGCATTTGATATCAGAGCACCAGGAGGGTTAGTGGGACAGTGGCATCATCTGCTCAGCTTCAGTGCAGGGTGTCCATGAGCTCCTCTGACAGCCTGGAACCTGCGCTGCACTGAAGTGTTTGTTCATGGATGGTTTTCTTTGTGATGTGATTCCATGTTTGACACCACCCCAGTTTGTCAAGCTGGACCTCCTAGGTTATCTCTGTGACAAATAACCTGCAGGTGCTTTGAAGGGCCACCTGCTGTGTCAGGTGGGCTTGATGGAAATGTCTGAAGCAAGTTTTATCCTTTTGTTAAATCTGATGCTCCTTACATGCTGAATGTGCTGGTGTGTGTGTTGAGAAGCAGACCTAAATAGCATGTATAAGAAATGATGCACAAAGCCTGTGAGTTTATAAACTCATTCTTGGGCCAAAGACTTCTCTGAGGGGGATTACTGTGAGTTTTAACTTCTGCAGCTGTTTCTCTGTGTTCATAAAAATTCAAAGCTCTGTCTCATGTTACAACAGGGTGAACCAGCTGTGTTCATGTTTCAGGTACTGCCCACTGCACATTACTCCTGGTTCACAGCAGCAAAAGCATTGCACAACCGGGATGAATTTGTCTCTTAGTGAAGCTCCTTGTCCTTATCTCTCTGAGTAACCAGTCGAAAACTCCTCTGACTATAGGATCTTCTGTGATACTCATTCCTTCCACTATTGCCAATTCTTACAGTTTCAACAGGAATCTCTTGGAGCTGGATTTGCATTGTGATGAAACACATCAGTCATCACACCCTGCTCTTGCCTGGGGAAAGCCCTGCTGGGGTTGGATACCTTTCCTGCTTCCTTCTTCCAGGTGGGTGCTGGGGAGAGCAGGCAGTGCTCTGACCTTCCCTGGGGAACCAAAAGGAAATGTGAGATAGGAGAGGGGCAAGAGGAAAAGAACCCAGGCTTGTAGCTGATAAAACACCTTTGCCTCTTTGGATATCAGACCATTCTGTTGTGTTCTGAAGGAAAACCAATGGTCTCTTAGAGGGACAGTGGCTTCAGGAAAACAGAAGCTCAAAGACAAAGTACTGGCAAATGACAGAAGATAATCGAGCAACTGAGTTTGGGGGACAGTAGCAGTCTTGTATCATCAGACAGCGCCTCATGCCAAACCACAATCTTTCCTCTGTTCCAGTGAGGCTTTCTGTGAGTCTGGGAGTGCTGCCTCAAACTAGAGAGGAAACAAGAAGAGTCTGAATGTCAAAGGGCAGGGCACCAGCTATTTTGAAAATGCCTGTTTTTTTCCAACCAGAGCAGCGCCAGGTGGGAGCACACCAGAGACACCCCCAGGAGAGCAGGGAGCCCTGCCCAACCCTGCCCCAGCCCCGCCCCAGCCCCAGGTGTCCTGTGAGTGGAGCAGGGGCAGGACAGGGCTCCACCATCCCTTCACACTGACAGGGCAGTCCCAGGGGAGCCCTTCGGGCCATGGCGCTTTGTGTGCAGGGGCATTGCAGTATTTCTGCTGTTCACAGTGCGGTGCAGAGTTTGACGGTGGGCTCCACCTGCCCCTGCTGAGGGGAGCCAGCTCTGTCCTGAGGGGACCTTGCCCTCACTCAGGTGCTGGCAGGAGACAGGAGGCTGCACTGGGCTGGTGCAGGCAGGATTCTGATTGCATCTGTAGAAGTTGTGTAACCCCAGAACCTCCTGTTCTCTGTGTGCACTGGGGCTTGTAAGGCTTTTATCTTCTACTTAGTGATAGCAAATTAGTATTTTATGCAAATTTAACAACATTACCCAATTTGTGTGTAAGAGCATCTACCTGGCTTGACCTAAGACAGATTCTGTTTTATAGAAATACACACACCAGCACACCTTCCTTTTCTCTTTCACTCTTCTCTCAGACAGTGCTTCCTTGCCCTGTTTTTTTTCTTTTTTTAAATTTCCTTGTTCTGGTGCAAGGGTGGCACCAGAGCCATTCCCTGTGCTTACCCTGGGGGATGTTCACCAAAGTCTTCATTGCTGTGTTTGGATTGTCTTCAAAAAGGAAGCCCGGAATGCTCTCTGGGCTTCTACTTATGGAATAAGCAGCCCCAAGGCCTGCCTTAGTTTTAGTTTTCTCTTTGCCTTTGCTGTTGTGTCTTACATATAATCAGTGCCCTGACTACACTTCAGGTGTTTCTGCCACTTTCAGCTTCCACCACAAAACCTGCTGTTTCTAAAAATCTGCCCTACCTACTCTTTAAAAAAATATTTTCTTATGTAATGTTTCTTTTATCCATCTTGCCAACAGTTTCTGCCTTGTTGCCTTCATCCCTTCCATGAATTTGACACCTTTGTAATTTAATCTTGCTGTCAATGTCTTGCTTTGCTCATGCCTGGAACATGCCAATGACATTACACTGCTCCCTCAGCCCATGTGCTTCTAATTCCGTGTATTGTCCATAGCAGCTCCAGGATCACGTTTGGGGTTCAGTCTTTCCCTGCCTGCTGCAAGGAGGGCAGAGCAGTGAGGTGTAATTCCTTCACCCACCCTCTGGTACGAGTGCGGGGCGATTCCTGCTGGACTGGAGGGGTTGTGTGATAAATAGGAATTTGCTAATGTGTAGAAATCTGTGTCATCTGGGATTGCCGTCTGAGGTGTAGGGATGCGGTTTGGACGGAGACAGAGATCTCTGGAGTCCGGGCTTAGAGCATGGGGTTTATTGTAATAGAGAGTGGGGGTAGGGACCTGCCAGGAGCTGCAAAACACAGCCCCAGGCAGGTAAGGGAGAGAGAGAGAGGTACAGGATACAGGAATCGGGAATGCGGAATACAAGGGGTAAGGGTGAATAGAAGGGTAAGGGTTGCTGCTTACAGTACAATAAATCATGTTCTGTGCTGAATATTCTAATTTTCACTAACCAATCTAGGACAAGATACAAATTCTATAGCATTTACATACAGCCTATGAGCATCCTTGTATTACCATACAATGTTATATTTTAAACCCTTAAAACTGCTTTTTGTACTCTCTGCTTGAGTTGGTAGGGTCTGCTCTGACCCTTGGACCTGGAGCAAGCAGAGACTATTGTCTAATCAATGAGGGGTATTGTTCTATCAGAGAGGGTGGTGAGCCTTCAGTGGCCATACCATTGTTTTCCTGTTATTCAGTAACTGAGGTTTGATATCTCAAAGCTTGTCTTCATTTCAATCTAGCTTATAGTTTCTATATTCTCAGCATCTTTTGCCAGGTAATCATATTTCTATAAGATTTTCCTATTTCTTCTTCCCCAACACTGTTGAGCTTCTGTGGGGAAAACAGTCTTCCAGCCAGGAGTCTGTAATAATGATGGAATCAGAGAGTCATAGAAGCATAGAATGATAGAACGGTTTGGGTTGGAAGGGACCTTAAAGATCATCTGGTCCCTCTCACGGCCATGGGCAGGGACACCTCTCACTGTCCCAGGCTGCTCCAAGCCCTGTCCAACGTGGCCTGGGACACTGCCAGGGATCCAGAGGCCACAGCTTCTCTGGGCACCTGTGCCAGGGCCTGCCCACCCTCACAGGGAGGAATTCCTTCCAAATATCCCATCTATCCCTGCCCTCTGGCAGTGGGAAGCCATTCCCTGTGTCCTGGCCCTCTATCCCTTGTTCCCAGTCTCTCTCCATCTTTCCTGTTGGCTCTTTCAGGTCCTGGAAGGCCACAATTCAGTCACCCCAAAGCTTCTCCTCTCCAGGCTGAACAATCCCAGCTCTCCCAGCCTTTCCTCCCAGCAGAGCTGCTCCATCCCTCTGCTCATCCTGGAGCCTCCTCTGGACTCTCTCCAGCAGCTCCAGCTCCTTCCTGTGCTGGGCCCAGGGCCGGGGCAGCTCTGCAGGTGGGGTCTCACCTGAGGGGCAGAGGGGCACAATCCGCCCTGCCCTGCTGCCCACGCTGGGGCTCAGCCCAGGGCTCGGGGGTTTCAGGGCTGGGGCAGGTCCAACTCTGACCCACAGCACCCCCAGGTCCTTCTCCCAGGGCTCCAGCAGCTCCAGCTGCTCATCCCCAGCCTGGACTGACCCCGGGGGGTGTCCTGACCCCGGTGCAGCACCAGCACTTGGTCTTGTTAAACCTCCTGAGATTCCCTTGGGCCACTCCTGGAGCTTGTCCAGGTCCCTCTGGATGTCATCCCATCCTTCAGGGATGCATGAATGGGGTCACAGGTGCTGCCTTGTCTGGGTGCAGACAGGTATCCATAAGCTGCAGAATGTGTTCTTTAAACCCTGACTTCTGTTGGCATTTGGGGGTTCTGCTCTGCTGCTCACACCCTTTGGCTGCCACAAACCCTCTGTCTGGGCTGTGTGCCTGCTGCTGGGAGCTGCTTTCCCAAAAGGGGAAGGAGAGGGCAAACAATGAGTCTGCCTCTCCTCCCTTGTCCTTAATGCATGTTGCTCCACGTGTAGCAGAGTTTTCCAATCCCAGTTCCTCAGGATTGGCTTCCAATAGCTGGAATCTTTGTCAGAATGAACTGTGAGTGGGATGTAATAAAGGCTGCACTGTGAGTTCATCCCTCTGTCACAAAAAGAATATCTCTTTTCTATCTGGCCTTGTGTTTTCCTGAGTTTTGCAGGACAACCAGTTTGAAATAAATGTGATAGAGATGTAGCAATGAATGACACAGGTTGTTAGGTGGAGCAAGCAGACTTTGTGATTGCTTAAACCTTGTTTCCCTAAAAAAACAAACTGAAAATCAAATGCCTCCCAGTATGGGAGGACATATGAAAAATATTTGCATAAGGAATATACAGTTCCCTAATTGTGGCATTTTCCATGTCTCTCAAAACCATTTAAAAGCTCCTTCCTAACCACCAGCTCTGTGGCTGTGGCACACTGGCTGGGATTTTTGGCCAGCTCTGCTGCTCTGCCCGAAGAGGAGGTCAGGTTTCATTCCCACAGCAGAATTACCCAAACTTGAGAGCCTCCAGAATGATCCTGACTCTGCAAGCCTCTTGGCTTCTGAGCTTTACAGAATCTCAGAATCACAGACTGGGTCGGCTTGGGTCACCTGGTGCCACCTCCCTGCTCCAGCAGGGCCAGCCCAGAGCACAGGGCACAGCAGTGTGCCCACACAGCTCTGCAATATCCCCAGCGAGGGACACTCCACAGCCTCTCGGCACAATCTGCTCAGGGCTCGGGCACTGCCCAGGGAAGAAGTTGTGCCTCCTGTGCAGGGGGAGCTCCCTGGGCTCAGTCCCTGCCGTTCCTCTGTGCCATTGCTGGGCCCCGCAGCAGAGCAGAGCCCGGGCCCTGCTCGGAGCCTCCCTGCACACAGCCATGGACAGCCAGGGCTGAGGGCCCCTCTCAGCTGGGGCTCCTCTGGAGCCTGAGCAGCCCCAGCTCCCTCAGCCTTTCCTGGGCACCATGGGCCATGCTCCAGGCCCTTCCTCAGCTGCGCAGCCTCCGCTGGCCCCGCTCCAGGAGCTCCTGTCCCTGCTGTGCTCAGGAGCCTAGAGCTGGGCACAGCACTCCAGAGGTGCCTCCAGGGCTGGCACAGGGGCACGATCCCCTCCCTGACTGCTGCCAATGCTCTGCCTGATGCCCACAGGGGTGGGTGGGTGCACTCCACCTTTAGGCAATACCTCCAGTGAGCAGAGCCCAAATACAAATCACAGTTCAGCCACTGTGACCTGCAGGGTCTTGAATAACAGCTTTCTTTGGGTTAGTCCAGTCTCCATGAACTAAAAATTGAGAGGGATATTTCAGGGAGTACAGGACCTGCCCACAAAGGCCACAAAACATACAGGGTACTGGAAGGCTGGTCAGAGTGTCCTTTGTGAGCAATAGCACATTAATAATACATTTTATACATTAATAGCACACATTTCTGTAGCTTTCAATAGGCATGGATGTGGCAGCCACCTCAGTTTTCCTCAGTGTTACAAGATGTCCAGAGTCTTCCATGAAATGCTGTCCAATTAAAGCTGGTGACAGTGTTGGATGTATTTATTTCCCTACATAATTAACTCCCCTTCTTTTTCTTTCACCAGCTGATTGCTTTCAACCTGGGGACTCTGCCTGTTAAGCTTGGGAGAGCTCTCAGGTGCCAGGAATGTAAGATTATGGTTATGAGAAGGTTCTAAGAGTGGATCTTTTAACTGCTGTAATAAATCTTAAGAGATAGAAAATAATGGTCATCCAGATTAAAGTCTGGAAATAAGGATGTTGTTGCCATGCTTGTCATTTTTGATCATATGCAGTGCTCAGCTTGGGCAGTGACAAGCTTATCTCTGGATTGGAAAGCCAATGCCATGTTGCATTTATAGCTCAATACAAACAAGCAGAATTCTTTTGTGCTTCAGTGAGCAAGTGTAATTGCTGGCAGATGTGAGTTTTAGGTTAGCACTCCCAAATTGCTCCACATTTACAGAGATCCCCAAACCAGGCTGCAGCTCCAGATTCTGGTTCAGAGATGGGAGAGTGAGGGCGGCACTACTGCAATACAAACAGGCAGTGGAGGCAAAACTGCTGAGAGTTATGGAATGTCCTGAGCTGGAAGGGACCCACAGGAATCATCTAGTCCAGCTCCCGGCCCTGCACAGACACCCACCAGTCCCACCCTGTGCTCACCTCCAGTCCGGGGCAGTTTGGGGTGCCACAATAGCAGAGAGACCCAAAGCTGTTCCGGAATGCCCCTCACCCTCTGGGGGAAGAACCTTTGCTGCTCTCCAGCCTGACCTGCCCTGGCCCAGCTCCAGCCGTTCCCTGGAGCTGTCCCTGTCCCAGGGAGCAGAGCTCGGAGCTGTCCCTGCGCTGCTCCTCGGGAGGAGCTGCAGCCCCCGGGGAGCTCTGCCCTCAGCTCCTCTGCTGCAGCTGAACCAGCCCAGGGCCCTCAGCCATTCCTTACAAGGCTCCTTCTCCAGACCCTTCCCCATCCTTGTGGCCTCCTTAGGATCTCTCTAATGTTTTTTAATATTTTGTCACCCCAAACTGCCCCAGGACTGGAGGTGAGGCTGCCCCAGTGCAGAGCAGAGTGGGACAATCCCTCCCTGGGCCTGATCCCCCAGGACAGGGATGTCCCTCCTGGCCCCAGGGCACTGCTGGCTCATGTTCAGCTGGCCATCAACCTGGACCCCCAGGTCCCTCTCTGTTTATCACATTATTACTGTTTTATTGCAGACCATGCTGCAATAATCCTGATGTCTCCCGGTGCTGACAGGCAGCCTTGATGTCCCTCAGGGAAAAATGCAGCTTTGACACTTTCTTCTATGACTTATCATCCAGATATTTGTCTGGTTTCCTCTCGATGCCATGCTGGTGTATTTTTGGTAGTTCAGGATGACAGTAACATTTACAGCCTGCTATTCTGTTGTGCTGCAAAGCCTTCCCTGCCCTGGGATGTTGAATCTTATGTTGAATTGTGACTGTAAGAAAATCCTGTTGTTTTCCTTGAAGCACAGCACAGAAAGAGGACTGACTTAAGACAGTGTTACCCCACCGTGTACAAGAGAAATCTGAAGAAATCTGTGTGTATTTATACACCAGATATCAAGGATAATACTGTAAAAATGCTTTATTTCAGTTGAATATTGTAAGATCCCTCTGAACATTTTGACAAAACTGGCTGCTATAGTTCTCGTGTGTCTAAAACTGTTCAAACATCTTTTCCTCATTCTTCGTTCCTTCTGAGCCTCCCAGCTGTTGATGTGAGAAGAACTGGGGTTCCAGAGTACTGACACTGAAAGAAGGACTAGGTCTGTGGGAGCTTAACCATCGTCTGAACTGTCCACAGTGCTGCAGAGTATCCCTGGAGAAAAAAATCTCCAATTCTTTAATACTCAAGGCCCCAGTTTTGCACCTGAGCTTGCAGGGAGCACAGACAACACAGAGCAAAAACTGCAGCACAAGTTTAGGTCTGAGGGTGAAGGTGTTTTCACCAGGCTGGGCTCGTGGGAAGTCAATGTTTAGCTACTGCTCCTTCATTGCTGAGCCAGTGGTGAAAGTGCTCTGAAGCAGGAGGATTTCACAAGTGAAATGGTGTCCTGTGACCACGCTGGGGAAGCTCTCTGGCTTCCTCAGATGCAGTCATGTCAAAGCTGGGCTGAGTCTCGTTCCTTTAGAAACCTTCCCTGGAATACAGGGAGAGAGAATGACCTCTATTTGAATTTCCAGAGCAGTGCTTTCAGCAAAAAAAAAGTGTTGGGGTTCTGCAGTAAAAATAGGATTAGCACTGATTTTTAGGAGGGAGAGTAATGGATATATCCATCAGCCAAGGAAAGATCCATATGTGTCTATCATGTATAAAACCACAGGCTGGAAGAGTAGTAAAAATGTGCTTGTTATATTGGTGTTGGACAGGAAATTAAATACTCTGTGTTAGAGATACCTTGGCTGCACCTCCTGCCAGCGTATCAGAGTGGCTCTGCCAGCCCAGCTTTCCTGGGAGGAATTGCATTTCTCTAATATCAGCCCATGGTGGTGCAAATAATGTAAAGAAATGCAGGTGTATTCTGTACTTTTTCATACAACTGGAGGATTTTCTCTCCTCTGAAGCACAGCACACCTCCCTTCACCTGCTGAAGCTGAGGCCCCCACTGCCAACTACAACCCTGAAGCAATTTTTATGTCTGCAGTGAACTGCAGGAGATGTCCTGATCACAGTGGCTCGCTCTGGTTTGGGCAGACACAAGGTGGAATTTGTTGCTATAAATAAAGCTCTTCCACATGGATGGAAATAAGCACAAAGCTTAACCTCAGCAGCAGTTTTGAACAAAATCCCCGAAGTGTTTATCTGCTGAGGGAACCCTCAGCTGTTCTACAATCCACAGCTGTTTGCAGCTCTATGACGTCACCCCCAGTGGTGTTGCAAGATGGATGGAGGAAATTCTGTGCAAATCCAACCGATCACGAAGACGTTGTGTCACTGGGAGTTCTTCACTGCAACGCAGCCTCATTGGCAAGGTCCCCATGGAACAAACCTCCCTGAGTTATAAGTCACAAATATGAAGTCTTTAGGAAAGTTGGAAAACTGCTTTACAAGAACCTTTATTTTTCCTACCATGGATGCCTTTCTTCACAGGATTCCTTTATGTCACTCTGTTCTACTGAGGGGAATAAAGAAGTCACTGTGCATTCAGCTGGGTAGAATATTTAATATAAATTTGGGGGGGTTGCTTCAGAAGAGGCAAATCGAGGAAGCACCAAATAAAGTATAAATGCTTAACTAAAATGAATGAGGTTTAAATTTTGCTGAAAAGAATGCATTTAATCAACTGAGAGCACTGAGAGCTGGGATTTATTTCTGCAGCAGAAGCACCTTAAAATCCCCCTGGGGTTTGCTGCCATTGTACAGGTGACAGGAGACAATGAAACAGTGCCTGCCTGGAAGAGTCTCCTACCTAACTGAAAAGAGCAAGGGAACGAGGTGATGATATTTACACTTGAAAAATAGGGAGCAGAGGCCTGGAAGAGGTAAATGAATTAGCCAAAGTTGAACAGAAAATTTGTAATCCGCAAAGAATTGGAAGCAGATCTCCTGTATCTCACGATACTTCAATAAGCTTTGGCCAAAAGCTCATTCTGCCACTTGCTAAATGTGTTGTGATCGCTGGTAGAACAAAACATAGCTTGTCATTTATATAAGATATATTTTCATGCTTTTAAGGAAGTTGATAAACCAGACTTCTTCCCTGGGAGAGTGGGCAGGTTCTGGCACAGGTGCCCAGAGAAGCTGTGGCTGCCCCTGGATCCCTGGCAGTGTCCAAGGCCAGGCTGGACAGGGCTTGGAGCAGCCTGGGACAGTGGGAGGTGTCCCTGCCCATGGCACGAGTAGAACAAGATGGGCTTTAAGGTCCCTTTCAGCCCAAATCATTCCATGATTCTATGATTTTAACACTGAATACACAGAAATTTTAATTACAGAAATTAATCCCACGCTTTTGCCAAACCTTCCTTCAGTCCCCTCCCAAATTCAGTTTCTGAGCACCTGTAAATCATTCTTTGAACTGGTGGTCAGTGGAACTGGGGTGAGACACAGAGCAGCACCTTCTTCAGGCTGTTCAAGAAGCAGCTGCTGCTGAGTTTCCTCTTGGGGATTGTTTTAGAATCCTGTGAAACTCTGAATCCCTGATTGTGGTGAGGAGCTCAGCATCAGACAGGAACTGGTTGTACACAACACTGCTGCTTTCCCCTCCTTGCCAAACCAGCCCCAAAACCAACAGAAAGGACTGCCAGGTCTGTTGCTGTCCTTCATGCTCCTTTCTGATCCTGGCTGTATGTTTGGGCCTTAAGAAGTCTCTACTATAGTTACCTGCTAATTTATAACTGTATAAATATCAAAGATTTTGGTTTATCACCTGGGAAAGACTTAACGGAGTGTGGCAAGATAATGTTGAAATTTGTGGATTCCATCAAGGACAGGAGAGAATGCCTAATATGTGCTCCAGAAACCCATGGAGAAAGCTGGGACATGGAGAATTCAGAGCACTGCAATGATCAGAGAATCATGCAATTATAGAATGGTTTGGGTTGGAAGGGACCTTAAAGCCCACCCCATTACAAACCCCTGCCATGGGCAGGGACACCTCCCACTGTCCCAGGCTGCTCCAAGCCCTGTCCAGCCTGGCCTTGGACACTGCCAGGGATCCAGGGGCAGCCACAGCTTCTCTGGGCACCTGTGCCAGGGCCTGCCCACCCTCACAGGGAAGGATTCCTTCCCAGTAACACATTTACCCCATTCTCTTTCAGTTTGAAGCCATTCCCCCTTGTCCACTCCATCCCCTGCAAAAAGTCTCTCTCCATGTGATGCCATCTTCTGAGACATCAGGATGTCCAACTGTCTGTTTTGAAATTAGTTCCTTTCGTTTTGAAATTCTAGGTACTAATTATTGAGCAGATCACATCAGAATTCTGCATTAATAATTTGCTTTTATCTGGCAACCAGCTCCTCAAAAAAAGGATCACTTTGGACCAGCTCTAGAGTTGACAGAAATATGCAAACTAAAAAATACCAATGGAAATTTAAACCTTTTGTGAGGATTTGTATCCTTTTAAAACCTGTGGCTTCTCCTACTTCATATCACACAAGTGAGATCTCTTTTTCTAAGCAATGCCTTCTATTTCTGAGGGCTGATGCAAAGAACTGTGTTGTAGTTTTGGCCAAGTTTGTCACAGACCCCAGACTTACAAACAGCCTGAAATTTAAAGGTATAGAAGAAGGTTCAAATACTAATGTACAATATTCCTAGAAAAACAGACCTAGCAAAGCCAGTATGAAATTTTAGTCTTAAATACTTTATAAATGTTGCTGGTAGTGCTGCCTGTAATTAAGCTTGCCTCACATTTCCCATTATAAGCCCCAGTTTTCAGTGGCATAAATCTGTGCCAGATTTTAACTGTTTGGGCTGAAACTTTCCATGCTGAATGTCTGCCTCAGATGAATTGTTTGGAAAGCTTCAACAAAAAATGGTTTCACCATTTCTGGGAATGAAATTAAGAGAAAAATATTTTCTTTTGCCCATGCAAACTTAATTCTGGCATTTCCTAAGCTTTGAGTGCTGGGGCTGTAACCTTGATGTTTTTATATATGTATGTTTACATTTCCTTCAGAAAGGGAAAGTTTATAAAATAATGCCTACCTGGGTATATTTGGATAGCCAGGCAATTTTGAACTCAACATGAAAACTGCAAATAATTTAATTAGCTTGGAAACAATCTAATTACATTGATTTATTGTTTATCCTTGGGCAAATTGCTTGAGGCCTGACTTCAACAGGCCCCTCTTTCCTTAGAGACTGGACTATGGATTACTTTTAAGATTGGTCTCTTAGTTTAATTTTTGGTTCAGTTCTTAGATATGAAGTGTGGTGAATACTCTCTTCCTCCATGGCTGTCAGGCTGATTTAAAGTTTACAGGACATTTTTGATTTGTTTTGTTGGAATGCACCCTCCTATCACCCAGTTCTGGTTCAGCTGCAGGCTTAGTCTTTAGTAGTTTGGAGGGACATTTTGTTCTGCATTGCCCTGTGTGTCTGCAGGCACAAAGACCAACCAGTAATTCAATTTTTGCTGGATCTGTGATGATTTCTACCAGCCAAAATTTGCCTTGCTATTCCCTAAGAGAAAGAAGACCACCCCCAGTAGCCTGGACTACAAAAGAGGAGTTTTGCAGTTGGGACAGTTCAGGGAAGGAGGAAAGGCTGAGGAGGGTGAGCCTTAGAAGGGCAAAGCGTGGCTCAGGGCTGGCTCAGCAGCACTCCAGGGATGGGACCCTCCCTCTGCCCTGCAGTGCTTGGGCTGAAGAGTCCCAGAGGTCCCACAGGGGACGAGGAAGGGGTTGTGCAGGTATTTTTGGATCCATCCTGCTGAGCAGAGACATCCTGGACTCCTTGTGCTGTTGGGGAAGTGCTCAGAAACTCTCAGTATCACCTGCACCTTTGGGCTACTGACAGCCAGGTGATTTAATTAAGGACATTTATTTTAGTGCTGCCCTCAAGGTCACCTTTATTTTTCTTGCATCTTTGACTTCACTTACTGGATAAATTTTTTTTTTTTATGGAAAAAAGAGACTTTCATGTTGAAGTATTCAAGTAGTAATTAAGATGGATTGTGTTTTTTGAAGAGAAATCAGACAGGTGTGGACATTATATCACTTGTTGTGTTAATGTTGTTGTTGCCAGGGATTTTTAGTCAAACTGCCCTGGAAATTCTTTTGAAAAAAAAAATGGTGCCAGTTTGATCCATTTTTCTGTATTATTGGCAAGAGCTGTGACAACGATGAAATATTTTTCTGTCTGTGCTGCAGGCCCAAGGCAAGACTTTCTTCCTTTCACAGCTTCTTGTATACTTGCCTTTAAGTAAAATTAACTGTAAATTGCTGTGGTTTGAGAAAAATGACGTGCACCTCTACCTTCCTTACTGCCTTTATCTTCCTCCCAAGGCTCAGCCAGAACCAGTGCGGTCCTCCCTCTGCTAATGGGGGCCATTGTGCATTAAAAAAAGAGGAAAAAACACTTTGCTCCAGCCTATGCAGGCAGGAATTACCTGGACAATACACCACATTCCCACTTCCAAGGCTTTGGAGCTAACTGGATTAGGGCTGAGGCTCTCCTGTGGCAGGGCTCGCTTCAGCAGCCAGCAAGCCTGGCCCTGGGTGTCCCTGAACCTGCAGGTGCTGGGATATTCCAAGGGGAAGTTGTTTGCACAGAATTTCTCTGGGAATGTCTCTGTCTTGCTCTGTTCCTAAACCACATGTGCCATTCCTTCCCCTCGCATTCAGGGGATGTGGGATTTCCCAGAGCTCCCTCTGCTCAGGGTCTGCTCATGCTCTCCTCCAGAGCTGGGTGTCCCTTCCTGCTGCAGCTGGCGTGGAGCTCCTGGGGTTGCTTGGGGCCAGGAGACCTGGAAAGGTTCTTTGTCAGGTCCCTGGTGGGTCCCATGTGCAATCCGAGCCTATCACAGCTGAGGGAGCCCTCCTGCAGCTCCTGTTCTCTATTCAGCTAAATACTGAACCAATTCTGTGCCTTGACTTACTGAACCTCAGGCATTTAACTGAAAACCTGTTGGTCTGAGAAAGAGCCTTAATCAATTAGGTTTTCTTCAATAATGCTTCTTGTAATGACAGAAAAATCATGTTCATGTGACTGCTGTGTGCTAGGGCTCTGGGGATGCTGTATTTTACACTCTCCCAGCTCTCAGAGTTCTTCTATCTACTTTATCAGTTCAGCACAAAAATTATCCTTCATTGTAATTCCTACATCCTTCTAAGTCTAATAATGTCACAATGAAAATGGTATCTATAATCTTGATGGGCTTCCAGCTTCATCCTGCTCCTTCCTAGGAGTATCCCTGTCGATCACAAAACATCCTTTTGGGAAACTGTTAAGAGTTTATTAATAGAGGAGATCACAATATCCTATTAAGGCAATGATTTAACACTAAAGAAAAACTGTTCTTTATTAAACTTTAAAGTAGTGTTACATTTTGAGTCTTATACTGTGCTCAAGTGCTGCTGGGATCATTTTTACAAACACCACACAAAAAATAACACAAGGAGGAGGGCACTGCAGAGGCTGGAGATGAGTCAAAGCTGGGCACCGTGAGCTGATTTCCCCAGAGAACTCTCTTTCAGTGTGTGTGGATAAGCAATTTCAGCAGTCATCTGCTTTCATTGTGATAACTACTCAGTATTTTTGTCATTTCATTCAGTTCATAATTTGCTAAATTGTTTTGGATTTTGCTTCCAGGAGGGGAAAAACTCTGAATTGAAGTATGTGAAGAAAAAAGTATTGGGTACTAAAACAAATGAAAAATGAATCAATAAATAAGATTATTCTGTTTATTTAACATAAAATACAGTCCAACTCTCCCTGGGGAAACAAGATATAAAGGTTTTGAAGAAACCCTTCCCTACTGCTGGGAACCAGTGCTGTTATGAACTTCTAGTGTGAAGATACCCACAGTGGTTTTTGAAAGGCTGCAGCAGTGAAATCTGGGCTGCTTTTCTCTAAGTCCTGCTGGTTTTCCAAGGTCAGGACCCTTTTCTTGTGATGCCTTCAGTTTTTCTTCTCAGTTTCTCAAAACCTTGCACTGGTTGGTCTCAGTACCTGTTTTCTGGGGCACTCACACTCTTCTCCATATATCCGACCAATCCCAGCCATCGCCAGAGTTCCCAGGACACTGATGACATTCTCCAGGTTGTCTTGGTTTGAAAGACAGGTGTCTGCCAAGGAAGGCAAGAACATCCGTTGGAATAGGGAATATGACCCCTTTTCCTTCCGAATTATTATAACTTTGAAATCAAGGGGCTCTCAAGCAAGAGATATGGGAAAAAAGGAATTACAGCTCTTTACTAATAGTTAGAGCAAGGCAATAATACAGAAACAACGGTTTAAACAGTCAAAGTCAGAACACAACCTGCACCCTGTTAGGGTGGTGCTGCAGTGCAGTTCAATGGTGGCTGCAGTCCTGTTGGAGTGATGGATGTGCTCTTGTTGAAGTGGTGATCTTGTGGAAAGGTCTTGTTGGTCTCTGGAGGTCCAGTGGTGGCTCTTGAGCTCTTCTCCTGTGGCAATCCAGTTGGAAAGGTACCCCGGTGTTCCAGGGTCTCAGTTTATGTGCAGGTAGGAATGTTCAGTTCCTCCCCTTTGGGCAGGACATCTCCCAATGGCTGATGGAATCTGTGAGTCACTCCTGGAGCCCTCGATGGCCATGAGCAGAGCTAGCCCCAATGGTGTTAGCAGGGCTGGGTCATGCTGAACACAAAGAACACTGCCCCACCTGTTTTAACAGCTTATGGAGATGGTAATGGAATACAGACTTTTGGTTACACTTCCATGTAACCTAAGACACAGGTGTTGGGGGTGTTTGGATGCAGCCCAAACACCTGACAATATTTACATTATCTGGGGTTCACCTGTTCAGTGACACTTGCTGAATGCTGTGGCGTATCCAGGCTGTGACCTGGGGAGCTGTGCAGTTTCCCAGTGGTTTGTGGTGCCCACCCTGGGACTCACAGCTCATCCCATTCCTGATGTGACTCCAGGCTCTGAGACCACTCACAGATTGTACCAGGGATGCCTTTGGTTCAGACTGGCTGTAAAGACTGGGATGTCTGCAGGGAGGTTCTTTTCCTTTTGGTAGAGCTGAACTGGGAAACCAGGAATGCCAGAATGGTTAAGCCTTAATTTCTTTTGCATGTGAGAAGTTTTGCATTGGATATGGTAAAATATACTGCTTGAAGAGTAGCACTAAATCTTCTACAACAAAATTTTTTGTGGGAGAATGTGGAGGATTGCCCCTCTTCCCCCCAGGCTAATGCTTCCTATCTTCTCACCCCGTAGAGAAGAGAGCCTCGCCTGGGAAGGCAGTTAACTGCCTCCTCGGACTCCCAGGCTGACGCTTCCCATCTTCCCATCCCTTAGGGAAGAGAGCCTTGCCTGGGCAGGAGTTGGGTCCGCCCTTTGCCTCCCAGGTGATGCTGTTGCGTATGGGGCCTTGCCTGGGCGGGCCTTGAGGAGTGCCTAGGGCCTGGATCCACCCATCCCTCCAGATTGTTCTCCACCCTTATATGTATCATTGGTTCTTTTGAATTGTACCCCTCCCCCTTGCGTTCGGATTGGTTCATCTATGCTTGTACCGCCCTCTCCCTCTTCCCTCATTGGTCAACCCTTTCCCTATTTAACCGGCTGCTCTGAGCTAGTCGGGAGCCATTTTGTCCTCATGCCACCTACGGACATGGCCCTCCTTCCCCTGCTCTCCCTCCCGACCACCGAGAACCCTCTACCCTAATAAAGGAGAGCTTGGGCAGGAGTCATCCTCCCACCACCCTTTGTCTCGTCATTGCCTTCTTCATTAAGCGTCTGCAACAGGAGAAGAAGTGAAGAAAGGTGATCTTGTATGAGAAAGAAAGGTAGGAGATAATTTTCGGTTTAACTTGAGGCGTCACATCCTTAACTTACAGCAGACTTCCAACATGAAATGATAGGAAGGGTCTTATCTTTCCTGTTTACCTGAAGGTGCTCTTTGTTGAAGATCTGCTCCCATTATTTCATCCACATCCCAGCAGCAACTCACTCGTATCACGAAGTTTTCCACCCCCCCAATTCATCAAACAATGCAGAAGGTCCGTGTTCCAGCCACCCCTGTGTCCTGAAGTGTCACTGATGCTGTTCCTTCCAGTGACAGCCTGGGTGGGGCAGGACAGGCTTCCAGAGCAAGTGGGTGTTTCCCCTCTGTTTGAGAGTATCGTTTTCCTCCTGATGGAAATCCCCCACATGGCACTGCAGTCCAACCCAGCACAGATCAGCCTTTGCATCTGGAAAGCTTTTTCCAGTGTTTATATCTCTTTTATGTTTCTCAGTGTCTTTATCTTCTCATTTATAGAAAAATCGCAGTGTAAATGGAAGCCTCTTTCAGGAGGCAGTGATTTCTCTTTATGAAACAGATTTTAACACATATCAGACAAATATCTGCTTTTAACAAAGTGATTTTGCTCTATTTCCACATTCTGCTGCTTGTGTATCCAGGGTGAAAACAAATATAATTTGTTTTAAAGTGTAAGCACTTGAAGACTAATACAGGGTCCCTTGGGGTTCTTTTGCTCTAACTGCTTCAGTTTTCCTCGTGTATCTTTGGGCAATTTATTTCTGATGTTCTGTTCATTTGTTCTCTTATTTAGTCTTGCAGATTTTTATTTTTGAGGAGTTTTCAAAACAGGTGGCAATACCTGAGCCGAGATCTGTCTAATGCTGATACAGTGCCTCTCCCACGCTACCTTTTCATGAATATGTTCATTTTTTCCTGCACTTTGGTGTTGCTCTATGGTTTGTGCTGGCACTGCTGAGGGACCTCGAGGGCTGTGTCCAGTTCTGGGCCCTCCTGGCCAGAGAGACCTCGAGGGGCTGGGGCATGTCCAGAGAAGGGAACGGAGCTGGGAAGGGGCTGAGCCCCAGGAGCAGCTGAGGGAGCTGGGAAAGGGCTCAGCCTGGAGAAAAGGAGGCTCAGTGGGGACCTTGTGGCTCTGCACAGCTCCTGACAGGAGGGGACAGCCGGGGGGGTCAGGCTGTGCTCGCAGGGAATAGGAACAGGAGGAGAGGGAACAGCCTCAGGCTGGGCCAGGGGAGGCTCAGGTTGGACATCAGCAGGAATTTCTCCATGGAAAGGGTGCTCAGGCCTTGGCAGGGCTGCCCAGGGAGGTTTGGAGTGCCCATCCCTGGAGGTGTCCAAGGAAGGGCTGGAGGTGGCACTCAGTGCTCTGGGCTGGGGACAAGGTGGGGATCAGGCACAGGTTGGACTCCATGGCCTTGGAGGGCTTTTCCAGCCTCAGTGATTCCATGATTCTGCTGCTGATGTTCAGCTTCTTCGATTATAATTCCACTATTTATATGTTTGGTATCAGACATGAGGCATTCCTGGTTTCTGATTTATGGAATGGATTATTCCTAACCCAGGTTAAATCTTGTGTTTTTCCATACTGCGTGCAACCCCCTCCCCAAAGCACTTCTGCAGCTCGGCTTCCCATGGCCCAGGAATCCCCTCCAGCCCCTGTGTAGCTCTGTCTGGCTCAGCATTAACTGAGTGTTTAGGATGGTGCTGCCTATTCCATCCCATGAGTTATTCAAGCAAACACTAAATAAACCACAGCTAGTACAGAACCAAGCAGAGTTTGGCTTGGTGCAGGAAAACACTGAAAGCAACTTGGTAAGTTTAATTTTTTATAATTTTTTTTCCCCACCCGGCTTTGCCTGTACATCAAGACAAAGAAATATCCTGAAAGGCAGCATCAAAAGATTATTATAGGAGGATGTAGGATTTGCTGTCTGAGGTGTAGGTGCGGTTCGCCTCAGACAGTCGGGATGGTGATGAGAGACCTCTGGAGTTTGGTCTTAGAGCATGAAGTTTATTGTGAAAGGTGTGAGTGTATAAGACCTGCTGAGAGCCGCCAGACGCTGCTCAGAGCAGGTCAGAGAAGTAAGAGAGAGAGAGAGAAGTACAGAATATAGAATATGGAATTGAAGTACCGTGGTTGCAGTTTACAATACAATAAATCATCTTCTGTGCTGAATATTCTAATTTTCATTAACCAATCTAGAACAAGCTATGAATCCTACAACATTTACATACAGCCTATGAGAGTCATTGCATTACCTTATGACGTTATATTTTAAACTTTAAAAACTGCTTTTTGGACCCTCTGCCAAGTTGGTAGGGTCTGCTCTGACCCTTGGACCTGCGTGCCAGCAGAGGGTATTGTCTAATCGAGGGAGATTACGTTCAGTGGTCATACCATTGTTTTTCCAGTTATTTAGTAACTGAGGTTTGGTATCTCAAAGCTTGTCTTCATTTCAATCTTGCTTATAGTTTCCATATTCTCAGCATCTTTTGCCAGGTAATAATATTTATAAGGCTTTCCTAATTCATCCTCCCCAACAGCAGGATAAAGCTCCAAGGCTGCCAGAGCTCCAGGAGCGTTTGGACAATGCTCTCAGGGTTGGATCATTGGGGTGTCTGCAGGGACAGGAGTTGGGCTTGATGTTCCTTGGCGGTCCCTTCCAGCTCTGGATATTTTATGGTTTCCTAAGATACCCCACTCCTGCCCTTCTCGTGTGTCCAATGCCTTTGAGAATTTAGGGCATGAACTCCATGTGCTGCTTTTCCCTAGTCTCCATCCCCTGCCTGTCTGCTAGTGAGAGAACTGCACTCCTTGACGTGATTTGCTCTTGAGAAACTCCTGTTGGCCATCAGTCATCTCTGCCTCTGGCTTCAAATGTTTGTGTAATGATTTGTTCCAGCATTTTTCCAAGAACTGAAGCAAAGTGAAAAGGCAATTGCAGCAGTCTCTGGAATTTTCAGATGCCAAGTACCCTGTGACATGCTGCATCTGGGGCGGTTCAGCTCCAACACTGGATCCATTTATGTGCCCTCAGCTTTCCTCTCCAGTGCTAAACTGGACCTCTTGGTCTCTCTCCTTTCTCAATCTTGTCACTTGAGTGTGTGGGTAAGATATCTAATTAACTAAAATGTGTCCCAGGCAAAGAAATTCTGGGACTGATAGCAGTAATTCAGTGTTTAACATGAAGTGTACAAACCCTAGTGTAATTTCAGCTGGTGCAGCTTTTGGCCTCTTGTCACTGTTATTGTTGGTCTGTGTTTAAAAACAAAAGTACAAATTGCAAACAGAATGGGCTTGTTAATTTAGGATTGTTTAGTGGAATTAAATATCAAATAGCCTCCCTCTCCAGGCTGTAGCCATTCCTGAAACCCGTCCATGTCATATTTCTCTGCAGAGGTTGAAATATGCCAGGCAGGTGTTTCAAAAGTCCTTCTGCTGCAGGGAAATACACTCTGATGTAATCTGCCTAATTTGACTCTTTGAATTACTTTCAAGCACACTTGCTGTTTGTAATGGAAATAGCTCCCCAACCACTTCAGAGAGCACTTTGTAATGTGAGCTGGTACAACTCTGCAGGTGTAGTGGGTTTTTTATTTTATTTAACATCTTCGGTTTGTTTACTTTAATGTGTTACTGAAAAAGTGACATAAAAGTGGTTTAACAAGTCATTTTTCATTTGAAAAATGTTTTCTTATTAACAAAGTTAACACCCAGTATTCTGCAATAGGACTACTGACTCCAGGAAATCACATTTTGCCCAGGAGAATTTGTTTCCTGAGGCTTGGGAAATTCCCCCAAGACTTTTGTTTGGGATTGTACATACCTGAGGCATTTTGGCATAAGCATCAATTAAAAAACAGGAAATGGTGTTTTCCTTGCTAATTCTTGGCTACTGAATGGAGGCTACTGAAAGCCCTGGGTTTAATTTAATTTTGTTTTTGCTTTGATTTACTCCTCTCCCCACACCCACCCTCCACCCTCTCATGTGAGTTTATGAATTAACTGAGTTGTCTCAGGAAAAAGGTACTGAGATGTCAGAATTCATCATCAGAACTATGAAGTTCACAGAATCCCAGGATCACTGAGGTTGGAAAAGAGCCCCAAGTCCATGGAGTCCAACCTGTGCCCGATCCCCACCTTGTCCCCAGCCCAGAGCACTGAGTGCCACCTCCAGCCCTTCCTTGGACACCTCCAGGGATGGGCACTCCAAACCTCCCTGGGCAGCCCTGCCAAGGCCTGAGCACCCTTTCCATGGAGAAATTCCTGCTGATGTCCAACCTGAGCCTCCCCTGGCCCAGCCTGAGGCTGTTCCCTCTCCTCCTGTTCCTATTCCCTGTGAGCACAGCCTGACCCCCCTGGCTGTCCCCTCCTGTCAGGAGTTGTGCAGAGCCACAAGGTTCCCCCTGAGCCTCCTTTTCTCCAGGCTGAGCCCTTTCCCAGCTCCCTCAGCTGCTCCTGGGGCTCAGCCCCTTCCCAGCTCCGTTCCCTTCTCTGGACATGCCCCAGCCCCTCGAGGTCTCTCTGGCCAGGAGGGTCCAGAACTGGACACAGCCCTTGAGGTGAGGCCTCTGGTGCTGAGTACAGAGGGACAATTGTTAACAGTGGAGTTCATCAGTTGTACCTGACCATGGGCTGTGCATTTTGAGCATATAGTGATGTAGAGAAGAAGAAAACTGCCTGTGATGTTAACTTGATGTTCAACAGAAAATACAATTGCAGTATCAACACACAAACCCATTTAAGCTGGAAAAAAACAAATGAAAACTGATAATGAGCAGCCAGTGCAGCTGCTGGTGCCCAGGTGTTGCTTCATCCTGCCAGTGAAAATGTATTCCCTACATGGTTAATGCATTAGTTATCTTTACTGGCACAGCACTTCAGGCTGCATTTCAGTGGAGATAAAAGGATGAACAAAATAAAGTGTGGTGTTTCAAGGAGATGCTGTTTTCCCTGATGTTTAGTTGTGGGCCTTACCATGGTACCAATTTCAGTGCATTATTTTTTAAATGGTCCTTTGCTGTATTTCATAGCTGAGATTGCTTTGAACTCTCCAGGGTCACACATCCAAATGTCAATACAGCCCTTGCAGTGCTGCCTTTGCACCTGCCCAGATTCAGAGATTCTCCTTGGTGCCCTGTCAGGCTCAGGAGTCAGCTTTAAACATCCATAAGTTGGTTATTTCAGAACTTCAAGCACTGCTCTTGTTTTTCAGTCAAGGCTACCATCTGCCTTTGCCAAGTCTGGAGTTTTAAATCAAAGCCATTTTTGAATCATCCAAGCACCAAAAAAAAGAAAAAAGAAAAAAAAGGAAAAAAAAAATAGAAAAAAAAAGATCTGAAAAATAAAGTTGACAGCTGTGAGGGTTTTTTTCCACATTTATCTACCTCAAACAGCTGAATGGATTTTATAAGACTTTCCAAAAATATCCCCCTCTATGCTAAGGGCAGAGTTAGTTAAACAGCAGAAAAACTTAGTAAATCTACTGCAACTCACTTTCTGTTTTGACAACTCTTGTCTCTTCCTCGTTTGCCCGCTGAGGTAATTTACGCCAGCATGTTTGGTTAGTGCTCGTGTTTCAGGGGTGGCTGCTCTCCCTCTGAAGAGCTGTGTTTAGAATAAGGTTCCTTGCAATTCATTATTTTCCAGAGCAAGGAGCAGGGTGTTAGTCAGAGGTCAGAGCAGTGACTGCAGCAGTCACGACTTGTGAACATTTTCTAGCTGAAGTTAAGCCTTGAGGAGTGAGCCACAGACTGAAAAACACTCACCAAAATAGAAATTGCACCGTGGCAGCTGGAGAAAAGCATTTGTATAAAAGGTTACCTTCATTTTGTGAACAAGAAATGCAATAATTTTCAAACATAATGCATAGGGAATGAAGAATAGCTCCTATTTCCCAAAGAGTAGATTTGCCAGCTCCAAGTGTGCCCAAATGAGGGACAATTCTGTCCCACCATTTAATTCAATGGTGAGTTTCCAAATAGGTCCCAATGAAAGTACACACTTTCTTTGTATTCGGTGACACTGTGGGGTGTGCGATAACTATTTTCATCCCTGGGAGCTGGGTTTGCACAGCCCAGGATTGCCTTGGGAGGTGGAATTAGGGGGAATAAAGAGCTCTCAGCAGGCAGTGCCTCCATCACCCCTTGGAATGAGACATTTGTGCCCCACAATGTGAACACAGAGATGGGAAGCTCTGAGGAATGAGCTGCTGCTTGTTCCTGCAAGGGTGCATTTTATTACAATAGGCACATCTGGGGAGCACCTCGTGCTCTGCAGCATCCGCAGAGAAGGATCTGCATTCCAAGCCAGGGCTTATTTTGACTTGTAAATCTGTTTTTATGAGGTGTATGTGTGTGCCTGCCCCAGGAGAGGGAATGCTGTTTCCAAATGGGCATTTGGATACCATATGCTTGGAAAACACTGGCCATGGCTCAGTAAAAGTGAAGTTCTTCCTCTGTAGACCTTCCTAGTGACAGGTTTGTCTCTAGAACACACTTTTGAGGAATGATGAGTGATAGATTAAGAGCTTGAGCTGCTATCTGTGGGCTGGTCTGAAATTAAGCTGTTCAATAGGTCTGAAAACTGAGGTTCAGACCTGTCTGAAGTATTGTCTTTCCACAATCAAACCCATCCTGAAGTCAGCAAAAACATTCCTGTGTGGTCAGGTGATGTGGATTTGGGTTCACAGGAGCTTGGTGACTGCATGACAGCCTTAGTAGGTCTTTGATTAATTGAATGTAAGAGTTTCATTTGTAAAACAGAACTCCAGCAGGTCTTTAGTTTAGATTCAGCTTGATTAGGGACTGTAGAATCTCAAAGAAAAGTCAAAGTATGGCTGCTGGGTCCATACAAAGTAGTGCAGCATGAACTTCTGGACATCTTTGCGAAATTATAACAGATACTTTCATAGCTCCTTACAGCCCACTCTGGAAATATCCAATAGTTTTAAAAGGCATTAAAATGATAGCTATATTTATGGCATGAAAGAGCCATATTGTGGATGTAAAATCGGCATCATTAGGACTGCCATGTAAGGTTTGTGTGGTTTTTTCCCCCATGGCTGAGTAAAGGCATAAAACTGAGCAGGAGGAGGTGTGGGATGGAACGGGGACACACCTGCCCTAAAGCTCAGAGCAGGAAGTTTCCATGGGAGTTCATGTTGATGTGCTGGATTTGGGGGAGGAAAGATCTGCACAATTCTCCACCTAATTCCGCTTTCCTCTGTGTCCACATTCCAGCCCTTGAACAGTTTTGTGCAGAAGGCTCCAAACCAGTCTTTTTGAGATGTGGTGGCAGAGCGAAAGGCACCTTTTGTGCCCTGCAGCGGGGACAGGTCCTCATCCTTGCTCGAGGTTCCAGGCTCAGCCAAGTCCCTTGAGGTGGGAACACTCATCAGGATGAGCCCAAGGACAGTTTTGACCCCGGGGACTGCTCTGCTCCTGGGCCTGTGTGGGAAGCACTGCTCAGTTCAGGGGCCTTCATAAAGCAAGAACCCTGGATATGTTCTCCCTCTCCTAGAAAAGGTTACTCTGGCTTATTGCAACTCCCTGCCTTAAGGTCTGTCTCACCTGCACATCTTCCACTCCCAAATAAAGCCAGAAATGTGATCAATATCCCAACTTCCATTAGACAGAAGGAGTTCTGTTCTTTTTTCTTTCTTTTCTGGCGGAAATGTGCCATGAGCATAGCAGAGGTGTCTAGAAAGCCAAAAGCAAGGAAGAAAATCCTAAATGTACTCTGAGCATTTGGCATTGGTGGAAGTGTGGCTGCTGCACAGGTTGAACAACTCCCTGTGGTTTCCAGACCTGTTGGGTGAGTGCAGGGAAGCTCCAGTTGTGTTTTTTTAAACATGGAATGACAGTGGAAAACAGCACTGGATGGAGAAACAACAAACCACACAGGCAAATGCAAATGTCTGTTTCCATGTGTAAATACAGGTTTTCTCAGCCAAAGGCAGGGAAAGATCCTTCCTGCAGTCCCAGCAGCTGGCAGGAGGGAATACACAGCTCCAGGGACTGCTTGTTCTGCCCAGAGGGAGCATCTCCTCTCCAGGTGCTCCTTGGTGTTTCAGGCTCAGGAGGAGTGAAGTCCTCAGATATTCCCTGTTCATGCCTGTGGTGCAGTGCAGAGTGCTGGGGAATCTTCTGGGTATTGCCATATGCACTGAAAATTCCCATACAAGCAAGGAGGGAAAATAGAGTTTATCCTTACAAAAAAAAAACAAAACAAAAACAACCCCCCACCAAAACAAACAAACAAAACAAAAACAAAAAAAACCACCAAAAAAACCCCAAAACAAAAAAAAAACTTTGAACATTATTAATTATTTTTCTGGGTGATGATCAAAAGTCCAATGGGTTTGTGTCTTCCAGGCATTTCTGGGCTTTTCAGAGCAACTTGGGCTCAGAACTATGCCTCCCAAATTGTTCTATGAATTTGATTTTATTTTTATTGACTTTTCACTGGTTTGTGCCTTGACAGCATGTTTGCCATGTTGAAAAATTCCTCATTCTGATTATGAAAATACTGATTTCTGAGCAGGGAGGTGATTTGTGGTGACCCCAGGGGACTTGTGGCTGTTGGCAGAAGGCTGAAGATTTATTTGTTCAAGTTTTTCAGTTAGTTTGGTAAGATTTCATCAGAGGCATCTTTCTGTTCCAAGAGACAAACTTTCTTGGGCATCTCTGGCTTCCTGGGTTTAGCCAGGCTGCTGCTGCAGGTGCTCAGGTTGGGATCCCACACACACGGCATTCCATATATTGATTATCTGCCCAATTCAGGGCTTTCCCTGTGTGGCTTTCCCTGTGTGCCTCCTGCAACAAACAGCTCCACACTGCAGGAATCTTGTGTGCAATGCCCAGCTTTGGATTTTTGGCTCTCATTGCCCCAAGTGCAGCCGGGGCTGGGTTCTGCCCATTAGTGACTGCTGGCTCCTGGCCAGAATTCAGGTGCTGGCACTGCAGCTGCATCCAGAATGTCCCAGTTTTTCCTTCTCACAGCCTGTTTGCTCTGGAAGGGACACTGTGGGGCAGGGGGCTGTGTAGTTGTCTTGTTGTCTTGGTTTGAAAGACAGGTGTCTGCCAAGGAAGGCAGGAACCTCCCTTGGAATAGGGAATATGACCCCTTTTCCATCCGAATTATTATAACTTTAAAATCAAGGGGCTCTCAAGCAAGAGATATGGGAAAAAAGGAATAACAGCTCTTTACTAATAGTTAGAGCAAGGCAATAATATAGAAACAACGGTTTAAATAGACAAAGTCAGAATACAACCTGCACCCTGTTAGGATGGTGCTGCAGTGCAGTTCAGTGGTGGCTGCAGTCCTGTTGGAGTGATGGATGTGCTCTTGTTGAAGTGGTGATCTTGTGGAAAGGTCTTGTTGGTCTCTGGAGGTCCAGTGGTGGCTCTTGAGCTCTTCTCCTCTGGGAATCCAGTGGGAAAGGTACCCCGGTGTTCCAGGGTCTCAGTTTATGTGCAGGTAGGAATGTTCAGTCCCTCCCCTTTGGGCAGGACATCTCACAATGGCTGATGGAAGCTGTGAGTCACTCCTGGAGCCCTCGATGGCCATGAGCAGAGCTAGCCCCAATGGTGTTAGCAGGGCTGGGTCACTCCTGGAGCCCCTGATGGCCATGAGTAGAGATAGCCCCGATGGTGTTATCAGGGCTGGGTCTTGCTGAACACAAAGAACACTGCCCCACCTGTTTTAACAGCTTATGGAGAAGGTAATAGAATACATACTTTTGGTTACATCTTCCATATAACTTAGAACGCTTGTGAAACTGAAAAAATTGTAAAGATTGAGTATCTTCTCCCACTGGGATGAGTTGCCTGAGGCTCGTCTGTGGATGCAATGGAGTTTCTCTGCCCTGGGAATGAGGGGCTGGGATAAACACTGGTGTTTGATTGGGATTTTCACTGCAGAAAGGGAAGAGTCAGGCATGCTGTGCCACCACTCAACATTGCCACTGGTGAGCTCTGATCTCATTATTCTCCAACAAGTGGGAGCTGTTTCTAAGCCCAGAGCAAATCCTGTTTTACTCCTGGGCAGGAGTCAGCCTGGTTTTCCAAGGCTGTGGCATGAAGAAGACCGGTCCAGGGCAAGGCAGAGAAAGTGTTGTTGGCTTTCATGAATTCCCTGATTTTCTTCCTCAATTTGAAGGCCCAGCATGGAGAAATCACATCTCAGCATGCCCCATTTTGCTTAAAATAAATTGCTGTCCCTCCAAAATGTTTGAGAAGAAAAGCCAAGAAGCATCTTTGGGTTCAGCAAACAAAGGACAAGTACAGAAAGTACAGTTATTGTTTTTCTGAAACTCATGACTAAAAAGGCACTTTTGGGATGTTTTGAAACCTGATGTTAATTAAGTACTTGTGGTTGCCATTGCTGGGCGAGTTGCTCTTTCTTTTAGCTCCCCATCTACAATTCCTACCACATAGAAAAATCAGGTTTAATATGTACAAAGTCCAGAGACCAAGGTAGTGGTGACCATAAAAATACCTTGGGTTAAACACACTTGCACCAGGATTTAAAATTGTATTTTATTTTCAGCAATACTTTTTCTGTCTCTTTCAACAGACCTGGTAACACACAAGATTTCGGCATTGAGAAAGTCATCAAAGCAGATTAATAACACTGTCGGTGTTTTATTTTTGTATGTGGGCAAGATAATATCATTAATATCTGTCTGCCCTTGGCTGGTTCAGTGTGGATTTTGTACAGAGGACTACATTAAAAAGAGATTACCCTGCTATGACCCACTGAGTTTCCCTTTCCACCCAAAAAAATCCTGGAGAGAGCCAGTGTGCTTCAGTTCAAATATAAACGGATGTGCTTCACCAGTGCCCTGGAATGCTTTGTAGTTTTCAAAATAAAATCCGAATTCAATGCAAAATGTCAGCTTTGCTGCAAGCTCAGGGCTGTGATTGTCCTGCTGGAGCTGAGTGCTGGGGCTCATCTCCATCTGCTGAGCCAAGGGTTTTCCATGAGGGCTCCCAGCCCTTTCTCAGTGAGGTTTAGCTCCTACACCATTCTTAGAAAGGAGCAGTCTGCTCCAAAGCAGGGGCAGAGATGGCAGCATTCCAATGGATTTCCAGGGGCTTTGGATCCAATTCTTTCTGTGAAGAGCTCAGGTTGGCATTTTTGAAGGTTTCTATGCCAAGCTGAAAACCACAGCCAACACAAACTTTGTTATATTCACCCGAAAGCCCAGGGAGGGACATCAGCCCTGGCAGGTGAGCAGCTGAATTCCCAGGCACTGGGACACAGAGGGATTTGCTTTGGGTTGAGCTTCATCTGGTTTCCTAAATATTCCTGAGCAGAGCTCTCGCCTTTGTCCTCTGCAGCAGAGGGGCTTTGGGGAAATCCAATTTTCCACAGCTGAGAGAGGCTCTGGCCCTCCCCTGTTCTCCCCTGTAGGCAGAACCACTTTGCTTTGATCCCTTGCGCTGCTTGTAGTGTCCAGAGGGTGATGGACAGAGCATCTTCCACTGCTGTGGCACCAAAGCTCATCCACAGGAGCCAGGGATGTGCTTCAGGGAGCTTTCCTGGCCATGGCACCTTCTGATGTTATGTGGTGGCTGCTTATTTCCTTTTCTCTTTGTAAAACTGCTCCCCAAATGGGCTGGATCTGGGTTTTAGCTTCTGGCTTGTGTCAGTTTTCTTATCTTTCTTATATTTTTAGATATTTTATTGTTTGAGTTGGAAACTTTTCAGAAAATATTTTGTGTTTAATTAAAGAAAATTAAAATATCCATACTATGAAATGGAAACTTTTAACAAAATGCTTCATTTAATTTAACCTTGGTTCTAAAATACATCAGTATTGCTACAGATACTTCCAAGATTGAGTATTTAGGCAATTTCAAAATAATTTTAGAAGATTTCTTAAAGAACTGCAGTTCTGAAAAATTTAGAATAAATGTAGCTTCAAGAATTTGAAATTATTAGTGAGAAGTTATTCTTCTGATATGAAATGAATTTTCTTCAGATTATTACTTAGCAAAGCATTTTATCTTTGTAAAAACCCCTAATTTTTACTTACCAATTTTCAGGGTGGAAACTGTTTTGTCATCTAAATGTTCTGTGGGGCAGGAAAGGAAAATGAAGTGGATATCTCCAAAGTAGAGGTTCTTAGGAAGAAAAGCCCTTTGCTTTGTAGGAACAAGGGCAGCCGGTGGATGACTGAGGTTTGTGTGGTAGGGTTCAGTAGGGCTGGTGGGGCTTTGGTGCTAAA
Organism: Acanthornis magna; assembly: GCA_036785705.1. NCBI lineage: Eukaryota > Metazoa > Chordata > Aves > Passeriformes > Acanthizidae > Acanthornis > Acanthornis magna. Next base: position 975,354 of record JAWUZG010000168.1, read on the forward strand.
CCCAGAGTCTGAGAAATGGAGAAAACTGTTTGTGTGCTTTGAGGCATTTATGGAAGGCAATCAAAGGAGGAAATCTGTCAAAAATCTGTTGTTGAGGAGTGCCTGCCTGTGGGGGTAATGGTTAAAAGTGAAAGAGGGGTGTCCCAGCAGGGTGGGCTCTGTTGGGATGAGTTCAGGTGAGGTTTGCTCATCACTTGGACTCAGTGCTGAGCTCGGAGGAGCTGTGGCATCAGCAGGACCTGGGTGAAGCCCAAGCCTGGAACCCAAGGGCATCAACTTCAGGGTGAGCAGTTGATCCAGACATCACTTTAGACTGAAACCAAGCTCTAGAAAAATTAACTGTTAAGAATATGCACATGAAACCCTTTGGGATTCTACCCTCTGAATGTGGAACTGTTTCCTACCCCTGCAGTCAGGTCTGAACTCCCTCCTCTACCAATCCCACAGTGCCAGCAGTGAGGGATGGCCTTTGCAGTGTGAGAAACATCACTGCAGGTCTGAGCTCGTGGAAGAAAAGCAGCATTTGTCAGTGAACTTTAGAGCAGTGACTTTGCTGTCCTGAATCTCATGAACTTGGTCAGTCCCTGACTGAGGACAGGTGATTATTCAGTGTCTCGGGGTAGTCTGGCTTTGTGCTGACATTTTGTGTCCCTCACACCTTTGGTCATCCTGGCTCCCTGAATCCCATTTCAGAAGCTTAACAAAGGCAAACTCAGGATTCTTTGCACTTGGACTTTCCCAATTTTCACAGAAATGTGTTTATCATTGTCACTGTTGCATTTCTTCAGAGGTTTGCAGGGAACACCTCTCTGGGTTCAGCTACCTTCTTTCAGCTGAAAGAAAACAAACATACAACATTTTTCTCTGATTATTCTCTTTGCTTCCAGGTTAACAGAAACCTTGTTGTTTGTTGCTCAAAATGGAAAGCTACCAAAGGCTTTTCATACATGTAGACCATTATTTATGGAAAGCTGGTATTTTCTATTAATTTGGATGCTTTAATTTTTCTTCAGGCATCCATGAAATTGTGTTTCCCCTCTAGCTCCCTGGATGGCCCAATTTTCAGACTGGTGAACATCACAAAGTGTCCCTGATTTCAAAGGGGGCTTTGGGGTCCATCTGAGAGCTCTTTAACTGTGCCCAAGACTGTTTTGCAAATCAGGTGGAACCACAGGCAGAAACTGCCTGTCCAGAGGATGCATTTACCATGTTTGAGGCATGGCATGGATCATTTACATTCAATGAAATATCTGAAACACTGTGAAATTGCTGCTATAGCTGAGAAAATTAGAAACTGAAATAACATTTGCACAATGGTATGTCTCTGGTTTTCTTAGAAGCCAAATATGTTCATCCAGGAAATAAAATACATGGAAGTCACTAGTTGTGAGAGTAGATTTGGTTGCTGAGCTCTTGAGTCAAGCAGAATTATTTGCTAGGACATATTACATAAACCTGCTGGTAATGGAAGTGTGGAGCTACCAAATTCAGCATCAGCTGCCCAGCTGGGAGCAGCCCTGCAGGAATTGTAGCATCAGCCATGGAATGACTTGGGATGGAAGGGACCTTACAGATCATCCAGTGCCACGCCCACCCCCTGCCATGGGCATGGACACTTTCCACCATCCCAGGCTGCTCCAAGCCCTGTCCAGCCTGGCCTTGGACACTTCCAGGGATCCAGGGGCAGCCACAGCTTCTCTGGGCACCTGTGCCAGGGCCTGCCCACCCTCACAAGGATGAATTTCTTCCCAGTTTGAAAAACTGAAAGAGAGGAAGATGCATCAAACTGGGGATGAAGGTTTTTCAGGCAGGAGAATTGTTTTTCCCCTGTATTACTCTGAATATCCGAATGACTTTTTATGACGATTATGGATATTTCACCTGCTGGGGGAAGTACTGAAGGTCTCCTCCAAATGTATTGTCATTTGTTTTTTGTATGGGTTTTCTAGAATAATTTGAGGGCATTGTGGAAAATTACTGAGGTGGAGAATTGTGATGTAAGGCTGGGGCTGAAGGCGACAAAGCAAGTGATGCAGATCAGAACAACATCCTGTGTTCCAACAGCCTGGGCAGAAATGGCAGAAGGCTGAGGGTCTGCCATGAAGTGTTTGAAAACTATACTAAATCTAGGAGGATTTGAATTTAAAATACCAAAATCCAGCAGTAAAGGGTGAATTAAAATCAGCTTTGAATATCATTCCCCAAAACTTGTATTTTGTGTCTGATGAAGTTTGTTATACACATGATTTTGTGCTGCATTTCTGCCTTGACTTCATAGAGAACAATCACCCAGGCTGCACCTTTGTGGGAAGCTGGATTGGACTTCAGATGTGCAGCAATGAATTCCAGTTTGAAGAGAATCCACTTCATAGTTCTCAAGAGCCAGTACACAGAAAAACCCCCAGAGACTGAATGAATTTCACATCGAGGAAGAACTCCCCAGATCTCTGCTGCACGGCTCTGGTTCTGTTGATGTTCACTGATTTGTCTTGGCAAGGGAGTGGGGGGAATTTGAGAAGGTAGCAAATTGCAAGATTATGTGAAAAGCCTATGATTTCACTGCACCAGAGAGGTTCTCCTCATTTCCTTTTCTGTTCTACTCCAGTGACTGGTCCATGGTCTGATTGCTGTGTTCGGGGATTAGTGTCACACACAATTCATCACAAACCCCACATGTGTTCTCTGGGATGTACCACATTTCCTTGCTTCTAATCACACTTTCATTGTGCTCACGAGTCAGAGGAAAAGCTCTTCCTCATCAATATTTGGTTGAACAGACTTGTACCAGATGTAGATTAGTGTGGGCTTTTCTTTCCATCTGGGATCAATCAATAAGATACCAGTTTAGTTTTAAAGACAATGGACAGATTGTATGAGGGTATTTTGTACCTGTGAAGGCTGTGAATACCTCTGGTGCTGTTAGTTCATCTCATCTCATCTCATCTCACTGTTTCCCTCTCTGCTTTTCTTTCAGTTTCAATATTTTTAATTGGATGGGGAAGAACTATAATTTAATGCTTCATAGGGCAAGAAAAAGGCACAAGCCCTAAAACTGTGCAAGGAAATCACAATTTTAATCTGAAAGTACAGCCCTAGATATCTACAAAACACAAGGTGAAAGCCTTTGCTCTGTATTCAGCACTTCTTTGGAGCCTACGAGTCTTACTGCCTTGTATTTGCCGGTGTATTCTGAAAAGGCCTCAGCATCCAGAGCCCTGAAATTATTTGATTACCCTGCCTCTGAGCCCATGATAACTGGGCTCTCACTGCTTCACTATATCTGATGTTGAGCTCTTTTCTGGGATTTTTTAATTTTGAGGCAGTTTGTATGGACATTATTTCCACACTTTTGGTGTTGTCATGGTTTAGGAATGGACCCCCCAATTCAGAGTTCCCACTGGAACTGCAAACCTCAGTCCTGGGATGGAGAGAACGGAGGCACAAAGGGCAAAGATCATGGGTCAATATAAGAACAGTTTACTGGAAACAGCAATGAAATAAGAAAATGAAAAGTAACAGCAGCAATGCTAATGATAGAGGGTACAAGAAAAAGAAATGTTATTACGTGCTACAGAGCCCTCTGACAACAGACACTGCCCGACCACAGCCACGTCACCCTGAGTGCTCCCTCCAGCTCAGGACTGGCATGACCACCTCCCTGGGCAGCCCTGCCAAGGCCTCAGCACCCTTTCCATGGAGAAATTCCTGCTGGTGTCCAACCTGAGCCTCCCCTGGCCCAGCCTGAGGCTGTTCCCTCTCCTCCTGTCCCTGTTCCCTGCGAGCACAGCCTGACCCCCCCGGCTGTCCCCTCCTGTCAGGAGTTGTGCAGAGCCACAAGGTCCCCACTGAGCCTCCTTTTCTCCAGGCTGAGCCCTTTCCCAGCTCCCTCAGCTGCTCCTGGGGCTCAGCCCCTTCCCAGCTCCGTTCCCTTCTCTGGACATGCCCCAGCCCCTCAATGTCCCTCAGTGTGCAACAGAAAGATACAGATCGTGGGATAAGTTTTTCTTTATTAAAAGCAAGTTCTATTTAAAAAAATGCATGGTGTACTTTGGGATAAGAGCAAGGAGGCCCAGCAGTAATCAATATAATATCCATATAATGATTCTTCTCTTATGCATAAACTGTCAATTTACAACAAAACTTCCAGATTTACCTCACTAAGGTATTTGCAGGTTCAAAAGCTGTACTTTGGTGTAAAGCTATGGAGAAATGAAAGAAGCCCTCCCCAGGGACAGGACTTCTCTAAAAGGAGTTACAATTCCTTAAGGTAGCTGAGTTTCCCTCACCTCCTTGATCTATTCCTGGGGGACCGGGGGAGAACCAGCCCTCTCACTGGCACTGGTGGGAATCCATGGTTGAAATGTGTATTTTCTCTTTTGTTTATGGTATTAAGCAGAACAAGCATTTCATGAAGTGCCATTGCTGGGCTTTGTCAAGAACAGCTTCCTATCAGTAATTCCATGGAACACACAGAGGCACAAGTGGAATTACAACCATTGCAGCTCTGTGTGGGGGCAAGTGATGGGCTCTTGGAGCCTGTTGGACTGTTAAGTGAAAAATAATGTGTTAATAGATGCCTGATACTTCAGCAAACTCAAATTTTAAGGTTGAATTTTGAAGTTGAGATGATCCCTTTAAGCTGCATTCTCCTGATTTTCATTGCTGTTTTCCCAGGTTTGAGTGGACTTTTTTGGGTAGGAATGAGCTCCAAAATGTGCCACGTATTTGGATGAATCTGAACTCTCTGTGAAATGTTTGGCCTCACTGCAAACTCCTGTAAACTCCTACCAGCCCTGGGTGAAAGGAGCCGTTTCCTTGCCATAGCCTTTCACGAATAGTGAGCTGGGAATTGGAGGAAGTGCCAATGTTGTTGTGGGTCTGGATTTTTAATTTCATCTGTGCCTGGGAGGTGCAGTTCACAAACTTGGTATTTCAGCAGTGGGATGAAGGAAGAACTAGAGGTGGTGACCCACATCACTCTGAGGTTTGTATCAGAGAAGGACCTGAGGGTGAGACACTCAAGTTATGCACCAAAGGATTTCCACTGCACAGAAATCAGTGCTGGCATGGCCTTCAAAATGCTGAAAGCTCCATTCTTGTTAAACATGTTGAACTGTTCTTGTTGTCAACACAAACAAATGAATAAATTCCAGGTCAGTAACATCTGGATGCAGCAGAGCTGCAGATGACCAGCATTGTGGTTTGCAAATTATGATTATAGTTTCAAAATAAATTAGTTCTGTGCTGGTGTTGGGAGGATGTGCAGCTGAGCAAAGCTTGGGAACCTGCAGTGATCATCCCTCAGGGCTCTCAGAGCAGTGGACTAGGTCACCAAACTGTGGAAATGGAGTTTTTAATCCTTTGTGTATGAAGGTCCCTTTGGGAGAGTCCCTTTGGGAGAGTCCCTTTGTTCTGGCAACTTAAAAATTCAATTGTTAAGGTAAATCTCCAGTTTGAGACAGAGAAGTAATCAGAGGTGTGAAATCCTGCTCATTTCACTCACAAACCCACCTCCAGTCTCTTCAGTGGTGCAGCTTCTGAGAGAAATGTGGCTGCAGGTTCTCTTGAAATGAGTCCTGAAAGGAGTAGAGGCTCTGGGTAGGAGTAGTGAGGAAAAGGTGGGAGAGAGAAGAAATGGCAAGGAGAAGGCCAGGGAGACCCTGTTAGGCTTGGCTTAAGCAGATGGTGTGGTTTGAGCAGTACTTCAGTAATCCTGGTGTTTTACCTAAGTGCTCCTGATCCCACTGACCTCGGCAGATCACTCTGTGCTGGAGCAGGAGGCACTGGAAGCATCTGGCAAGGTGAGGCTGCGTAGAAGTCACATCTCACAAAAACCCCAACCAAAAAAGGATGATTGTTCCCTTTTTTCCATGGTGTTTGGACTCATGACTTCACTTCTCAAACCAACAAGGGGCTGTCCCAGGACAGAGGGAGCTGTTTCCTCCGTGGGCAGGGCCCGTGTTTGTTTCCAGCCTGAAGATTTGGGAGCAGGCAATTCCTGCCTTACTCCATGGGGAGGAATGTGTCCATTCATAGCAGGAAGCCTCTCACTGATAATTCCATGCAGTGAGCTGGGAAAAGGGATCCGTGGTGTGGATCAGCGAGGCTGGGCTGGCAGGACAGAGCTCTGCAGGGGCCGCTGCCCGACGTGCTCCAAGACATACCCAGACATCCAAATTGCCTCTTCCTGAGAAGGCCACGTACTCTTCCTGTTGCTGTTCTGGGAAGCCATGCCCTGAGTCTATAATTCAGTTTAGAATTTCAGGATCAGACATAATGCTGTTATCCACTTCAGAGGAAAAGAGTTAGAAAAAGGAGGGGGGAAGCTGAATTGATATTTGGAAAAATGAAAAATGTTTTAAATACTTTTTTTGGGAAAAAAAAAACCCAACCCCAAACCCTCAGTGAATTCCACTGGGCTTCTGGCCAGCCTTGGAGACTTCTCTTCCAGAATGTCTGAGTATGAATGAATCCCGACACGATCCTGGGAACTCTTCAGCCACACTTGGGATGCTGCATATGGCACTACCTGCAGATAGAACGACTGGAAAACTTAGCAGTTCCTAAAGCTCGCCTCATTAGTGCACAGAGCACAATTAGAGCTGTACAGACAGTTCATGGCCCCCAGGAGAGGGAGTAAAGCAACAGTGAATTCACACATGGCACCACTGAAGCTGTCTTGGGAAATTAATGTATGGATTGGATTTTGGAAGAGGTCATGGCCAGAAATAAAGGGGAAAAAACGCTAAGATGAATAGTAGTGAGCTCTGTGGGTTTGTTTGTTTGTTTTAAAAAGAATCAGAATACAATTGAAGTCAATTTTGCCATTTCCAGCATCTCATTTTCTCGCTGTGGACAAATCTGAATCTGCCTAAGGATCTCCTTTTTAACATTGAATATCAAATTCTTTGGGTAAAACTGCCTAAATACAACCAAAAACCTTTTAGAGGTTGAGTTCTTTTCCAAGGAAAGCTTGAGCAAATCCCTTTGATAAAGGGAATTTGGCCAGGAGCAAGGAGGAAATGTGCTTTCCGGGTGACAGCATGAGCATAAGGGTTGGGATTCCAGCCTTCTGCTCTTCTAAGTTATAGGGTTTTTACTGAAATAAAAAAGAATTTCATGTGTCTGTTGTACCAGTCCCTTTGCTCTGAATTTGAGTGTATAGAAATGAACTCAGGAGTAGTCTTATTCATCATCTGTTTAAGTGGATTTGAGAGGTTTGACTATTGTATGATCAAATAGATGGCATTTTTCTGGATTACTGGAGCAAGACTCAGAGCTTTTTGTTGTGCTGGTCTCCCAGGTCTGGCTGCTGACTGGTGGGCATTGTTAATGAATGAACACTGAAGAGAATGTGAAAGCCTCAACAGAAACACAGTCTCATTTCAGCCCCTCTTCTTCCCCAGTCTAACTAAAAATTCTAACCAAAGCCTTTGAGACAATCTTTCAACCCAGGTGGCTAAAGGTCCTTGTGCTTTAATACATAACCAGAAATGTTGCCAATGTTCATAAAACTCCATCCCCGTTTCAGAATCCAGCCATGGAATGTCTGCTGGATGCAATTCTGGTGATTAATTGTATGTTATTTGAGGTATAATGGGTCCTAATTTGAAAAGTTCATCAGCTGTGGAGTTCACTGATGTATTTTAATACATTCAGCACTATGAGCTCAGGGAGGTTTGAAGTAAATGTTGCCTAGGACAGAATATTGAAGTAAAACCTCATAATCATTGTGGAATTTGAGCTATGAGCTGAGTCACCTTGTGAGTATGTGCTTGTTACAGATGAAGCCCTTCCTCATCCTCACCCTCCTGCCTGGCTTCCCCCCCACATGAAGGTCTCACTGTAAAATTTCTGCTACAAAAAGCACTTTCAGCCCAAGCAGCGATTCTGTTCCCTTTTGGCTTCCTTGTGGTAACTCCCAGCTGTGATAGGGTGAGAGCAAATGGCCTCGAGCTGTGCCAGAGGAAGTTTATATGGGATGTTAGGGAAAATGTCTTCACTGCAAGGCCTGTCAAGCACCAGAACAGGCTGCCAGGGTGGAGTCAGCATCCCTGAAGGAATTTAAAAGCTGTGTGGATGTGGCACTTGGGGGCATGGGTTAGTGGTGACCACAGCAGTGCTGGGGAACGGTTGGACACGATGATCCGAAGGGGTTTTTTCAGCCTAAAGGATTCTGTGTTTCTACTTTGTCAGTCATTTATCATTGCCAAGGTGTCTTCTGCAGTTTGCCACAGGATCCCTTGAAAAATGTTCAAGTAGGTTCAAATGTTCAACAAGCCTCCCTGTGGTGTTTGGTACTGGCCCTGGGGTTGATGAGGAGCACTGTGACCATCTCGAGAAATGACCTTCTTGGGGCTCTCCCTGAACTGCCCTTCCCTTACTTTGTTCACCTGTGTAAAAATGAATTTCTCCATTAAAGACCATTGTTCTGCAATATCAACTCATGTCCATCTTGTCTGTTTGCTGGCACATATTAACTTAATGGAGTTCTTCATGTTGAGAATCACAAGGACTTTGAAGTATCTTCTTCAAACTGATCTTGAACAGTTTGTGTAAAGCTGTAATTTGCACTGCCATTATTCTGTCCTGCTGGCCAAAGATGGAGAATCAGAGAAAGGTGTTGGTATTTGATATTTTGAATATCCTTAATAATATTCAGGAGTCACCAGAATTTTCAGGAGGAATCTTGCTGGTGTGGTTTTGTCACATAGATCAGATTTCAAGACGAGTTGTGGTGGGTTTTGTAGAATTAATTAATTAGTCTGGTCCCTCCAAGCATTGACTGGCATCAGTTCTAGGTGACATTGTGGTTTATAGGACTCAGTGACATGAGATCATTCTCAGCCTGAATGATTCTATGATGGGCAAAAATGTTTGTGATGTCAAGGAGAAGCTGCCCAGCAGTATCTGCCCACCTGGGGTGTGTGGAATGCACTGCTGGGAGCAGCCTTCCTCTGGGTGTGCTGAAATGGATCCTGCCCATGGGAATGTGTGTTCAGGTCTGAAATGTCTCCTCCAAAGCATAACGAAGGCAAGGCTGAGTGCTGGTGCTGAACCCCCGGGGTCAGTCCAGGCTGGGGATGAGCAGCTGGAGCTGCCCTGGGAGAAGGACCTGGGGGTGCTGTGGGTCAGAGCTGGACCTGCCCCAGCCCTGAAACCCCCGAGCCCTGGGCTGAGCCCCAGCATGGGCAGCAGGGCAGGGGGGATTGTGTCCATGTGCCCCCTCAGGTGAGACCCCCACCTGCAGAGCTGCCCCAGCCCTGGGCCCAGCACAGGAAGGAGCTGGAGCTGCTGGAGAGAGTCCAGAGGAGGCTCCAGGATGAGCAGAGGGATGGAGCAGCTCTGCTGGGAGGAGAGGCTGTGAGAGCTGGGATTGTTCAGCCTGGAGAGGAGAAGCTTTGGGGTGACTGAATTGTGGCCTTCCAGTACCTGAAGGAACCTGGTGGAGAGGCCCTGGCACAGATGCCCAGAGAAGCTGTGGCTGCCCCTGGATCCCTGGCAGTGTTCAAGGCCAGGCTGGACAGGGCTTGGAGCAGCCTGGGACAGCAGAAGGTGCCCCTGCCCATGGCAAGGGGACAAGATGAGCTTTAAGGTCCATTCCAAACCAAACCATCCTGCGATTTTCTGATTCAGATGAAGTGGGATGATAAATTTTAATCACACCATGGAGCTTAAATCTGCCAAAGCATTTCTGGTAAGCAAATGCCTCAGGCGGATGTTTGAAGCCATTTCCAGTGGTACCAAACATCTGTTTGTTGTTTTCTGGAATAGTGTCCCGAGAGCTGTGTTTTACCTAAAGAATAGGGTGTGTTTGCACACCTTGTGTGCTCTTCAGCGAGGAATTGTTAAAAGTTGTTCCTGGATGCTCAGGGAAGGAATGAGAGGCAAGCCCAGTCCGTGGTGGGATCCTGAGCCAACCGGTTCCTATAGCTCTGTCTAGACTGAAGAGGTTTGGAAATTTTCAGATTAGCTTTGGAGAAGCCTCTGAACTTCTGGATGCTTCTCCCAGCCAGATCAGACCTCTAAAGAGCTTGAGGTTTGTCCATTGCTAATTTTCATGTGCATTACATTAGAAACCCTGAAGTGGAAATATTTCTTATTTTAAAAATAGAATAATAAGACAATAAATCAGAAGGAAAAGCATGCTGAAAAAAATGGTAGAAAACAGATGAAAAGCAAAAGGGAAAAGAGAACTTCGTAAAAATACCGTAAATGCCAGGCCCTTCAAATATGATTTCCTGCCTATTCCACTTTAAAAAGCACAATATTGCAGCATGCTTTCACATGCAGGGCCAAAAATATGAAAGAATAAAGCCTTGTTTGATCTCAAGAGTTGAATGGATGTCATTTGACCCATCCCCGATCTGCTCCTCGAGCTGGGCCATGTCAGCTGATTTTCCACTCGCGAGTGTCTGCACCACTCCCTGCTCTCGTCCCCACCCTGGTTTTGGGCAGATAGTGCTGACACGCTTCCTGCTCTGGGCTGCTGCAGCCTCCTGGCACCCGAGCGCCTGTGGCTTGGGCACAGCACTTCAAAAGCAGCTTCTGGCACACGGAGGAAACATTTTGAAGTGAGTTTGGAGGCTTCCCAAGGCGACCTGCTCCAAGCAAGTCGAAAGCTTACATTATCTCCTGTAAAAGCCCCAGCTCCTTTCAGGAGCCTGCCAGGGCTTTATGGAATACTGTGTGGCTGCTGAGAAACCCTGACAAACGCAGTGGCTGCTGACGAAAATACAAAGCGTAAACATGATGCAGAGGTAATAGCCCAGCACTCTGTGTCTGCTCCTAATTGCTCAGAATCTGGAATATACTCACTGTGTGTTTTGCAAATGGCAAAATGAACTCGTTTGGTGATTAGTCAAAGCCAGCTGAGCCTGTGGTGGGAGCTACACAAGACAAAAGGGAGGGAAACTTTAAAAACAACATCTGCTTAATATGAAGAAGTTGCAGCCACTACTAATATGTCTTCTGGAATTAATATTTCATACAATTTCTCTCTACTCTGTGAAAGTTTATCTAATTAGAAGGACATTGGGAGCTTAAAAACAAGACAGAGCAAAAAGCAGAAACACATTGTGTTTCAGTGCAGAAGTAGCACTTGCCAGAGTCCTTGAACACATAATTATGAAATGGAGTAGTAACTGCTTTATTTTCCTCCCAGTGACTCTCCAAATGCCTAATTTGCAGTTAGAAGCTGATTGGTTTTCTGCTCAGTGGCTCTTTTCCCACAGTAAAGCAATCGAGAGGTGGCTGCTCATGACTCTGCAGTTCAATGGTGTCAGAAAATACCCTGCACTGGAAACCATTGGTAACGGAGCTGCTTTCCTGCTCCTCAGAGACTGTTGGACTGAAATGCCCCCCTGAGGGCTGTGTTTTAGGGCTCTGCACCATTCTTGCCTGTGGGAATTGTGAGATGGAGACAGGCCACCCTCCACTCACCTCAACCTGTGAGCAGCAGCAGAAAAACCTGACCCTGCAGGGCTGCTGGCTCAAGAGGTTGGCTTGGTTTCTTTTAAAATTTTAAACGCTCTTGTCAGTTTGCCTGCTGTAAATTAGTCTGGATAAATAATTTGGGAAATCTAAGTAAAATTGTACAAAAGGCGATGTACTTTCCTCAGTGTTCCTATTTTCACTCCATGCCTGGGAGAACAGGAGGGTGAGTGGGGCATGGCAGAGGCAGAGGAGCAGGTTAACAATGTTCTCTAATGAGGTCAGCAAGAGCTCCAGCCCTTCAGAGCAACAGAGAGCTTCATGAAGGTGAGGGACCATGGGCCACCAGGTGCACCCATGAGTTTATTCCATTTTGACCTTGTATGATTTGTAAATAGGGAGCAGCCAGTGGGAAAACAGCTCGTGGTTCTTCATATGCCAAGGAAAAGCACAAGAGGAGAAAAACTCAACATCCAGTTGATGTCCAGTACATCTCCCTGTTGTAAGAGGAGAAATGAGAGTGGAAAGGGCCATTTTAGATGTCGGAAATGGATCAGTAATCAGAAACGAGCATTGGGGAGGTTCTTCCTTCCCTAATTGTAGCCCCAAAGCTCCACACAGCTGAGCTGTACTGCCATGTACCCAGTGAAGTGCTCCTGCCCCAGGCACTTGTAGTTGACCTCTCCTCCGGTTCTCAGTTGCTCCAGTCTCACCTACTTGGTCCAACAGATCCTCCTCGGAGATGCTGAGTCTTCCTCAGCCCTGGGAGCATCTCCCTCTCATCCTTGTGTATCCATGTAACTCATTATAAGAGGCCTACTGCACGATGTGTTAGGTACTGTCAGGCACCAAGGTCTGAAGTCCCTCTGTGCCTCCCTCCAAGTGACAAAGATCTGGTGGCTTCCGGTTCTTTGCTTGGGCAGCCCCCAGCTCCTGCTATCCTCCCTCCCTGTGCTCCAGCAGGTGAGAGCTGTGTGAACATCATTGTCTAACACAGTTATTTTTGTTAATTGGCTCAGAGCAGGACAGTGTGTGTGAGGTGCTGTGAGATATTGCTGACAGGTGCCATTCCAGCAGGGAATTCCAGCTCACTGGATGCCCAGGGCTGTGCTTTATCCCTTGATGTGCTGGTCTTGACTCTATTGCTAGTGTAGGACTGAATGGATATAGCCAGGTTACTGTGCTGATCTCTCTTTCTGCTTCAGAATTTTCCCCCACCCCACCCTGTAGGATCCCTCTGGATCTGTAAAATAATCTCAGTAGACATTAGTGTATGGTGAAGCCTCATCTTGGGATATTGAGTTTTACTACAGTTTAATAACTGCTTGATCACATTGCTGGTCAAGTGACCACTTGGCAAAAAAATTAGTATTTGTGGGAAAACTCACACTCCCTTCCCTTTGCAACCAATATCACCAAAATAATCTAAAAATCGCCTGTGCCTACAGAGGCTGTAATGATTTTATTTTGCCAGGGAACTTCAGCAAGGGAATGACTCCAAGTGTGTGTGCACAGAGGTATGTGCTGGTTGTTCCTGATCGAGTGACAGCTCTCACACACTTGTATTTCCTTGCACAGAGAACCACACCCACCCAGAGCACAGCGCCACCAAAATAACCCTTCCTGACTGTGCTTTACACTCTCAGGGCTCATTTGTGAACTTGCTTTCTCCATATGCATGAAAAATTGTCATTGTCCCAGCACTAATAGGGGCAAACCACAGTGGGGAGTTTGTTTTTGAGCCTCGGGCAGTTTCCTGCGCAACATTTACCCTTTGCTGACCTTCTTGTCAACACTTATAATTTGTGTCTCTGCCAGGAATCCTCTCCCAATCTCTGCTCATTAAATCCACCTTCCAAGCCTTGCGGCACTTTTAAATAGACCAGCTTTGGCTTCCCTCCTTTAAATGACATTTTCTCTTTGTTACTTACGCAAATCTGTCATATTCTGCTGCTCCATTTGTTGCCTGAAGTGCCTTTAATATACACCAGACCTTTGGACACTTTGTTTTTCTTTCTATCTTTCTGCTTTAACGTGGGGTGACCAAAACTGGCAGGAACAGGCAGAAATCTGAGCAGAGATGTGGTCAGAAGAGATTTGTCATTTTTATTCTTTATATACAGACAACCACCCCCCCCCAAAAAAAAAAATCTCTCCTCTATTCTGAGGATAACTGAGATGTGAATTTTTTCCCGTTTCATTGTTTCATTAAAACCATGGGCAATCACTTATCTGAGATCTTGGAGCAGGAATGAACTGGATGCTGAGCAGTGCCAGGTTATCCCATTCCAGTTGGGATTTCCAGCCCCAGCTGGATCCTGTCCTGGTGTAAGCCAGGAATGAGCAGCCCAGGCTCTGTGACTGAGACCTGCAGGGCTGCTCACGTCAGGGGAGACACAAATGAGCCCAGATTGTGTTGCTTTGCCTTTAGTCGCCAGTTCTATACAGTGAAAAACGTTGATACAATTTAATTGGTGTTTTCTTCTGACTTTTCAAAGAAGCTTTTAGGGCAGATTAAATAATAACTTTGAAATTACTTAAGAGTTGAAATATTATTTGCCAGTTGACATAGATGGGGAAAGTATAATTTTACTTGAAAAATCACAGTTTTGACTCTAAGGTCATGAGGGCACTTTAGAAATTTTGCTGTTAGGATTTTCAGTGCACTATTTGTTGCTGCAGTGAAAATCACCCTTTTTTTCTCACATTTTTTATTGTTATACTTCAGAGAAATATAAATTTAAATTCTCCCACTGATTTGTATAATAATATTTGGTCTGTCAGTTCTTTAGAGTTGCTTCCTTTTGGTTATTCAAAATGCACAACTGATTGAACAAGCTTTTGTTTACTAATAAGAACATAATTCTAAATCAAATTTGTGACACAAATACTTTTGCAAATGTGAAATCCCCTTTCTGTGGACACACAGCAGTGTTCTTGGTTTTTAATTCCCTTAGATATTTCTGCCAATAAAATACTGTGAAGAAGCTGAAGGCAGATTTATTAATTGCTGTTTGATAGAGTCAGTTGAGTCTCTGTGGAAATGTTTCCTCTAAACTTGTCCCTCACTTCAGTAAAGACCTTGAGGGGCTGGGGCATGTCCAGAGAAGGGAACGGAGCTGGGAAGGGGCTGAGCCCCAGGAGCAGCTGAGGGAGCTGGGAAAGGGCTCAGCCTGGAGAAGAGGAGGCTCAGTGGGACCTTGTGGCTCTGCACAACTCCTGACAGGAGGGGACAGCCGGGGGGGTCAGGCTGTGTTCGCAGGGAACAGGGACAGGAGGAGAGGGAACAGCCTCAGGCTGGGCCAGGGGAGGCTCAGGTTGGACATCAGCAGGAATTTCTCCATGGAAAGGGTGCTCAGGCCTTGGCAGGGCTGCCCAGGGAGGTTTGGAGTGCCCATCCCTGGAGGAAGGGCTGGAGGTGGCACTCAGTGCTCTGGGCTGGGGACAAGGTGGGGATCAGTCACAGCTTTGACTGCATGTCCTTGGGGCTCTTTTCCAGCCTCAGTGATCCTGGGATTCTGTGACAGCAGTGAAAGGACAGCTCTCAGTGTTTGTTCTGTGTGTCCCTATTTTGTGCCAGATGATATTTCCTGATGGAAGGAGGAATGAAGAGTAGCACAGACAAGATAACAAGTGTTGAAAAAGAATCTCTGTTCATCTTAATACTTAGATTTTCATGTCCTGGTTGGGTGGAAAATACAATTTTTTTCCACATTTATATTATCATTTGAAACAGAACAGGCTTTTTCAAGTCAAGGAAAATGTCATAGTAGAATCATAGAATGGTTTTGGTGGGAAGGGACCTCAAAGATCCTCTAGTTCCTGACTGCCCTGCCAAGGGCAGGGACACCTTACACTATCCCAGGCCGCTCCAAGTCTTGCCTTGGACACTTCCAGGGGTCCAGGGGCAGCCACAGCTTCTCTGGGCACCTGTGCCAGGACCTCAGCACCTTAAGCCACTCCTTGGGTGGCCCCTGCAGACCCTTCCCCAGCCCCAGGTCCCTCCTTTGGACACTCTGGAACAGCTTTGGGTCTCTCTGATGTTGTGGCACCCCAAACTGCCCCAGGACTGGAGGTGAGGCCCCCCCAGCCAAGAGCAGAGTGGGACAATCCCTCCCTGGGCCTGATCCCCCAGAACAGGGATGTCCCTCCTGGCCCCAGGGCACTGCTGACTCGTGTCCCTCTGGCCATCAGCCAGGACCCCTAGGTCCCTTTCCATGGGGCTTCTCTGCAGGCTCTCATTCCCAGGCTGCACTGTCTCCCCAGGCTGTGGATTGGCAGAACTGGAGCATTCGCAGTGCTCCAGAGGAGTAGTCAGTGCAGCGTTCACAGTGGGATCCCTCGTGGCTGCAGAACACAATTCCATGGTTAACACCAGCAGATCTCACGGTTCCTCATCCAAGGCTTTCCTCAGCCTAGGATTTAGCTCCCCATGAGTCACATCCCTGTGCATGGCTCCAGCATAGAGCCAAGTGCTGTGCTGGGGACACCAGTGATGATTTTCCATAAAGGAGTGAGGTGTTTGTGGGAACTGCAGGCATGTAGTGAGAACTACTTTCCTGTGAGAGAGGCCTGTTTGTCCAGCTCACACTATTCCTCTCTAGCTCAAAACAAGCGGGAATCCATAAACAACGATAATAAGAGACTCTCAGGTGGTGTTACTGCAAGATGTTGTTCTAACTGTGGGTAACCAATGACATTGTGGGGTGGTGAATTGGGAGCCAATGGATGTGTGACATGAAAGTTAGAAATAGTATAAAAAGAGGCCTTGTAAAATAAAGAGTAAGTTCCTTTTTTCTGACCAAGAAGCTGTTGTGGTGAACTTCTTACTGGTTGTGACCATCTCGACAGCGACAAGGTGTTCTTTCCCTGGGCTGTTTGCTCCCTTCATACTGCAGGGAGGGGGATTGGGACAGGAAATTCCCTGAACTTTTCCTACAGGAAAAGCTGGCTGTTCCTGGGGGTGACACCAGGAGGACTTACAGGGCTCTGCCCTCTGCACCCAGCTTTGGTTACGGATCATCTTTTACTCCCTGAATAGCTGAGAAGAACAGCTCTGCTCCTGCATCTTTGATGTTATCCTGCATTGCTTTCTAGTTAAAAAACCCCACAAACAAACCCAAACCAACAAACCATATCCATCTACCATGACCAGTGTTCTTACAGAAGCTCAGCCTGACTTTTAAAATGCCTTGTTAATTTTTTTCCCCCAACTCTCAGAGGTCGAAAATGAATGTTCAAAAGACACAGCAATGGCTGGGAAAAGTGAGCTTATTTAGATAGTGGGAATGTCTTTCCTGTGCTAACAGCAGTGAAAAGCCACAGATAAGGCTGAAAGCCTTAATGTTAATTAGACAGGAATTTCCTTAATTTGTCAGTCTGTTTTAAAAGTTGTAAATCCAAGAAGCAACAGATGGCTGAAGAAAAATGAGAACAGATTAAGACCTACATCCTCTGTGTAATGCCAGGTATTATGGAAAATATTTCTGAACACAGAACTTAAGCACTTTGATTGTTTGAGCTCTCTGGGCTCTTTATCTGCTGTCTGTGCTGGAAAGCACTGGAGCACATACATCAGCTCTAAATGGATGTGTAATCCCATAACTATTCCCTGCTCTGCAAAGCTCTTAAGCGTGTCCTTCAGTCCCACAGAGATCAGGGGCTTTGAACACATGTTCAAAGTTAAAGCTCATGTTGAAGTGCTTGTTAAATTGCTGTCCTGTGCATCCCTAACAGTGTGCATTTATTTCTGCTTAACCTCTGAGCTTTATGTTCTAAGCCAGCCAGAAAGAAGGAATAAAATGTTTGTAAATGTGCTGTCAAATACTCGGTCTTTACTGTGAGATAAACAGGACCATCCCCTAAAATAAACTTGCTCATTTGCTTGTGCTGCTTTAGTAATCCCTCAATTTATATAATTTTCATTATCACTCCATGAATTATGCCTGTGGAGAAACTTAAAGGCCAATTCAGAAAGATAAAAAACAACTGTTGGGGTCAGTGAGGAAATCTGTGAAGTTTTGAGAACAGTTTCTGGGGCTTGCCAGATTTCCCACATTTGAAAAATACGGAGAAGGAATTTGAAGAATTTCTTATCAGCTCTGTAATCGGAGTCCCTAATGCTGCCAGGTTTTTTTTTTAACAAGTTCTCATATGGTACTGAAGGTACTGAGAGAGGGAAACACATGGTGTGTTTTTTAGTTGGTGGGAAGAATGCCTTTCTCTGGCACTCAAAAATAAATGTGAATATGATGAGAACATATTACAGATTGCCAGCATCAGTGATGAGCTGATAATGATCTCCGCTGCCTGAAACAATAAAAATAAAACATATTAAAAAGGGACAAACCTTGTACTTTATTGTATGAACAGGAGTCCTCTGACATATTTGTGTGCCATGGTGAGAAGCTTTTGAATCAAAATTTTGAAAAGTGAAAAACTACTATGGGGAAGACAGGCAGATTTGAGTGGAGAAATATTTGGGGAATTTTTGTACACCCTCCTTGCAGTGAAGTGCTTCAGTCGGTGAGTGGCTCCAGCAGGTTTATCCTGCAGGAAACCCAGGGACTGCAGTGTGGTCCTGGTGTGGTGGATCCCACAATCATGGAATGGCCTCGGTGGGAATGGACCTTAACACTAGTCTGGTCCAAATCCCTGCCATGGGCAGGGACACCTTCCACTGTCCCAGGCTGCTCCAAGCCCTGTCCAACCTGGCCTTGGACACTGCCAGGGATCCAGGGGCAGCCACAGCTTCTCTGGGCACCTGTGCCAGGGCCTCCCCACCAGAACAGGGAGGAATTCCTTCCCCATATCCCATCTAACCGTGCCCTCTGGCAGTGGGAAGCCATTCCCCCTTGTGCTGTCACTCTAGGCCCGTGTAAATTGTCTCTCTCCATGCTTCCTGCAGCTCCTTTAGGCTCTGCAAGGCCACAGTGAGGTCACCCCAAAGCTTCTCCTCTCCAGGCTGAACAATCCCAGCTCTCCCAGCCTTCCCTCCCAGCAGAGCTGCTCCATCCCTCTGCTCATCCTGGAGCCTCCTCTGGACTCTCTCCAGCAGCTCCAGCTCCTTCCTGTGCTGGGCCCAGGGCTGGGGCAGCTCTGCAGGTGGGGGTCTCACCTGAGGGGCAGAGGGGCACAATCTCCCCCTGCCCTGCCCTGGGAATGCAGCAGTGCTGCCATGGATCTCCTTGGTGCTCTGTGCTGCTCTGCTCTCATGGACATCGCTGTGAGAGGCTCTTGGGCTCTTTGTCACCATCAGAGATGACTGAAATAGCTGAGCTTTAGTCTGTCCTCTCTAGTGAAGCCCTTGTGGGAGGGTATGTATTGCAATACCTGACACTAATTACTGTGACATAAAGAAAATGATGGAAAATTACAAAATTTACCTTCTCCAGGTAAATATGGCACATCTGTTTGATGCAGAGTGATTATTACCATTCACACAATGACTGCAGCACTCAGGACCTCACTAAGGCCGTAGTTCCAGACACTCTCCCAGCCCTGGCAGAGAGGTTCTCACAGCGCTGACGAAAGCTCAGCTGCAACTTCACAGTTCTTCCTGCTGATCCCGGGCAGAGGGGCTGGGGGTGCCTGCTAGGGAACAGATTTATTGGTGACTGAGTTAAATTCCGGAGTCCTACCCACAGGTGCAATGTACCCCTGTAAATACCATTGCAGAAGGTATCTTTAGGCTGTAGTGAGTGGGACTTTCACTGAAGTGGGGAGAGAGGGAAAATCAGAACCTTTAACGATAAAAACCCCAACCAAACAGGATGGTCTTTTTAAAGACAACCCAGTTTGGTTGCAACGGTCTCAGAAACCTTAATGATGGAAATATTATAAATGCATGGCTGTCTATTAATGCTTGAATGGATGGTTACAGCAAGGTTTGTTGTGAGAGGCTGTTCTTTACAGGGACCGAGCCTCCAGCCAGGGAATACAGGGAGAACATCCAGACTCCTGTGGGATCAAGCAGTGGCTCAGATTCTGTCCTTTCCGCCTGCTCCGCCACACCCCAGCCTGAGGTGGGACTGGAAGGAAAACTTCTGGAATACACGAGGAAGACCATTCTTGTGGGATTGCCATCCCAGCCAAAACCAGGAAGCTTTGGAAAACTTGCCGAAGAGGAAAAAAAAAAAATCAGACTGCTAGGGAGAGCTTGCCAGCCAGGTTTCCAGGCCAAGGGGATTTGGAGCAGCATCTGAATGTTTTAGAGGTTATCCAAACCAGGCCAGGAGACTCTCACTCCGTGTTCACGTAGGAGTTCAGCCCTCTGAGCTGGGCTGTCGTTGAGGATGCTCCTGGATTTGGATGCTCATCAGCAGCCCCAGCCTTCCAACAGCAGTGACTTATTTCCCATGACCAGAGGAGCTGCTGCCATGCTGTCCAGCTGACCACAAACTGCAAGTTAAAGAGGCTTCTCCCTGAAAATAGAGGAAAACAACCCACCAAAAAGCCATTCTTCACATTTTTCTAGAAGTGTCTCTATCTCTCATCCTTTCCAAAGGCCGTTTAAGGGCAAGGAGCTCCTGTCCTTTTTTCTTCAGCCTTAAGTCCATCCACCACTGACTGGTGGAAGAGTAATTCAATCCCACTTCTCCCATGCTCGTCCCACTGCCTCCTTAGCCTCTCTCTGTTGTCCATGATACCCATCTCTTTGTGAGTCCTACCTTTCCATGTGGGAAGATGCCTTTCTGGTGTTCTATTAAGAACCATTCTATACCTTTTGACTCACTGAGGGATAAAAAATCCCTCTACAAGGAGACTCCTTACCAAAGGATCATTCACTGTTTTGTTTGTATTTCTGTTTTCAGCTTGAAGATGATAGGAAAAAGAACATTTGCTTGCAACAGCTTTTGAGGAGAATGAGCTGCACATGTGAAACTTTTCCAAAAGAAATAATAGCACAAGAGTAATGGTTTAACTTATTTACATTTGTTTAGATTTTTTCAATGAAAAGGAAAATAGAATGCACCTGCATTCCTTAATGAATCTGGTGGGAGAGAGACAAAGGCAATGGAAAAAAGGGAAATGGAGGAGATGCTTCTAAGTATGTGCTGTAATTCTGGGTATCTGTTACGGGAAAGAAAGAGAAGTGTTTGTGACAGTTACACAGTTTGTAACTGTGCCCTCAGTTCAGTGTCAGATGGTGCTTACACCATGAAGGAGCACAGCAATGCTCCTGAAGTTGAGACAGTCCCAGCAAGCAAAAATCTGGACTGAGGTCAGTTCAGGCCAGTAGAGTACAATGAACCACAGAATCATGGAATGGCCTGGGTTGGAAGGGATCCTAAAGATCCCCCAGTGCCACCCCTGCCATGGGCAGGGACACCTCCCACGGCCCCAGGCTGCTCCAAGCCCTGTCCAACCTGGCCTTGGACACTGCCAGGGATCCAGGGGCAGCCACAGCTTCTCTGGGCACCTGTGCCAGGGCCTGCCCACCCTCACAGGGAACAATTCCTTCTCAATAACCCATCCATCCCTGCTCTCTGGCAGTGGGAAGCCATTCCCTGTGTCCTGTCCCTCCATCCCTTGTCCCCAGTCCCTCTCCATATTTCTTGTCAGCTCCTCCAAGTTCTGCAAGGCCACAGTGAGGTCACCCCAAAGCTTCTCTTCTCCAGGCTGAACAATCCCAGCTCTCGCAGCCTTTCCTCCCAGCAGAGCTGCTCCATCCCTCTGCTCATCCTGGAGCCTCCTCTGGACTCTCTCCAGCAGCTCCAGCTCCTTCCTGTGCTGGGCCCAGAGCTGGGGCAGCTCTGCAGGTGGGGTCTCACCTGAGGGGCAGAGGGGCACAATCCCCCCTGCCCTGCTGCCCACGCTGGGGCTCAGCCCAGGGCTCGGGGGTTTCAGGGCTGGGGCAGGTCCAGCTCTGACCCACAGCACCCCCAGGTCCTTCTCCCAGGGCAGCTCCAGCTGCTCATCCCCAGCCTGGACTGACCCCGGGGGGTGTCCTGACCCCGGTGCAGCACCAGCACTTGGTCTTGTTAAACCTCCTGAGATTCCCTTGGGCCACTCCTGGAGCTTGTGCAGCTCCCTCTGGACGTCATCCCATTCTTCAGGGATGTCACTGCAGCCTCAGTTTGGTGTCACCTGCAGATTTGCGGCAGTTGCACTTGATTGCATTGTCTGTGCAATTAATGAAGATATTCAGTAACACTGATCCCAGCACAGCCCCCGCTGGTCAGTGATGTCCATCAGGGCTCTGAGCTGCTGCAGTTGTCCTGTTCAACACCTCTGCCATGTCACACTGGTGGTGGCCTCACCAGGGCTCTGGTGCTGCTGTCACTCAGTGCATGTGCTGCGTATCCAAGCCCTGCTCTCAGCTCCCCCTCAGTTAAATGCATGACTGGAATTTCTGATGACCACAGTTCCTGCATCCTTACAAAAGTCATGGGAAGAGCTGTTGGTCCCTGGCCTGGTGACCTTGAGCAGCCCCTGCTCACCAACAGGCAGGGTCAGAACTCTGTGTTCCTTATGGAGCAGCTCTGTTGATTCCCCTGCACATGGGAGTGAAAACACCTCTTCTTCAGCTCTTAGTGGGATGTGAATGATCATCCAGCCTCAGTGCAGGTACGGCAGCAGCAGATGTGA
Organism: Acanthornis magna; assembly: GCA_036785705.1. Classification (NCBI taxonomy): domain Eukaryota; kingdom Metazoa; phylum Chordata; class Aves; order Passeriformes; family Acanthizidae; genus Acanthornis; species Acanthornis magna. The sequence continues at coordinate 997,377 of JAWUZG010000168.1, forward strand.
TCCCATGCAGTTACAACACATTGCAAAAAGCCATGAGCTCAAATCCAGTAGGAATTTTTAAAGTCTTGCTATGATGTCAAAGCAGAGGGAATATGTCTATTTAATAAATGTAAATATACCTGTTTACCCATCCTTTTACAATCTGGATGGGATCATTCTTTGCTAGTCCCAATACAGGCTAATTACATCCAGTTTTTTGCACGTTTTGGGTCTACTGCCAGTCATTATAAAGAGACACTGAATGACTGGTTCATTGCCTTCATCTCCTGCTGCACACTTGAGTAAAACAGTGGTAGGAGTTACAGAAAACCTATTGAAATGTAATAGGATTATCCCATAGTCTAGTTTTACCCATGTTCACTAATATGTAGGCCTTTTTTTTCCTCTTGAACAACAGTCCAGGAGAACTATGCTGTTATTGGAAAGAAAATATGGAGTATTTGGATACAGACCACAGCAGAGCACTCTTGCCTGCTAAGAGGATCACATGGGCTGTTCCTGAGGGGGCACTGGTACTTGGGAAGGAATAATCCCAAACAGCCATGGGGGTGTTTTGGGCTACTGTCACAACAAAATTAAAACAAGGAAAAAATGCACATGTGAGAGGAGGTACAATTCTCAGCACAGATCTGATTTGTCCCTTTTAAACTCACAGAGTTGTTACTAAGGCTGAACCATAGTGAGTTTATCTGCAAACTCTGCCCACAATTAGGAGAATAGACAGTGAAGCTGAGCTTGATGGTCTCCCAGGAGAATTTAGACTTCCTTCATTGGAGAGGTGACACCGTTAGAACCTAAGACAAGGCCAGTATTTGAGGCCCCTAAGGATGTACTTGGTTCCTCCTTTATTAATAGAAGCTGTATTTTGGCACTGTTGAAAGTCACTGAGATATTCTTGTTGGTTTTTAGGAACTGGCTCTGGAGTTCCAAGAAGCTCAATAGAGGTGTGGTTGACTTCAGCATGAGAAATGGAGCAGCCTGCAGACTTAACCTCCAACTTCTGTGTGTGTGTGACTCAGCAATGGAACAACAGCGTTAATGGTTTTATTTCCATTGAATGTTCCACTGTGGTCCATGCATGCTCCATGGGCCTTGGGTTTGGAGTGGAGCACGTATGGCTTCTTCAGAAGAAGACTCTGCTGTCCAGATAAAAACCTGCATTTCAGGAGCAGAGCACATCTGTGCTGCAGCACGGCAAGTTCAAAGCTGGAGGAGAAGTTTATGGGGAGCAGCTGCAGGTTGTCTTTGGTAATTAGGAGCAGAACCTACTTGAGCACTTGACACAACAGGTTTACACAGAGTGATTAAGTAAAGAAACTTCATGTCTGCTTTTAATAACAAGAGCAAGTAGCAGAGGTGGCAAAGTATTTTTAATGACATCATTTGCCCAGCTGTTTTACACATCTGTAATGTGCAATGTCGCTCCTATTCTGTAACACTTCATCCTTGCTCTTCCACACCTTTGGGATGAGGGATAAGGTTACCTGTCTAGAAGGGAGCAGCCTGGGAAACATTTGTATTTGTGGGTAGTTATCAGCACTGCTCATGTTAAAACCTTGGCTACAGAGCACTGCATTAGGTGTATTTTTTTTAATGTGCTAATTACTTCACTGTGAATTTGGCACTGAGGCACAGAGCCCCCTGCTCTGGGCCAAGCTTACAGCTAGGAATGAAACATTTGCAGCAGCTGCAAAAATGTTTTTACTTATTTAGAGCATGATAATGTTTTATAGCCATGAATAATGACAAGCCAATAAATCATTCATTAATTTGGGATGCTGGATGCTCCCCCTCACGATGTCAGTGATGGCACGGGGAGGATGAGTTTGGTGGCTGCTCTGTATTATAGGGAGGGACAAGAACCGACTGCATGTAGAGAGTCTGTTTCAACTCTGGTTAAACCCGGTGGGATTACCATTTGAGCTCCTTACAAGAGCTTGCAGTGACAGGACAAGGGGGGATGGCTTCAAACTGAAGGAGAGTGGGTTTAGATCACAGATTAGAAAAAAAAAACCCTTCCCTTTGGGGTGGTGAGGCCCTGGCGCAGGGTGCCCAGAGGAGCTGTGGCTGCCCCATCCTTGGAAGTGTTCAAGGCCAGGTTGGATGAGGCTTGGAGCAGCCTGGGACAGTGGGAGGTGTCCCTGCCCATGGCAGGGGTCTGAAGTGACATGGGCTTTAAGGTCCTTTCAACCCAAGCCACTCTCTTATTAATTCTATGATTCTGTGAATAATTAAGTTTCCAATTGTGTACTTCTTTTTATAAACCTGAGCTGTTTTCAGTGGAAAACTCTGGGAAATTTTCTTTCAAAATAATTTTGGGAATGTCATCTCTGGGGATCAATGTCTCTTGTGCCCCTGTGCCCAGCCCTGAGGGCACCTCTGAAGTGCTGTGCCCTGTGCTCTGGGCTGGCCCTGCTGGAGCAGGGAGGTGGCACCAAATGAGCCCTGGGGGCCCTTCCAGCCTGACCCAGTCTGGGATTCTGGGATTTGGCAGCTTTGTGAATGTATCTGAGCTGTACAGGATCAGTGGGATTTGGCATTCAGTGTGAAAGGAATAATGAAATCACCGACTTTGAAACAAAACTCTGCCATTCCTGGGGAGGAACAAGACACTAATATCGAAATGCAAAATGAACGAGGTGAGATTGTGCTGAGAGACTCTGCTGTGAGGGGGAGAAAGAGGAACTATGCTTTGTATTACAGTAGTAACAATCTTCTTGTTGTTTTTCTGTATTATCAGTGCAGGGTTAATATAGGTGATCTAAGCCTTGGGGGCAAAAAAGATATCAAAGATATTTTCTATCTTTTCAGGTACTGAATACAGAATTTGCTGTAATCTCAGGTAATTGGTAAGTGCAGAGATAAATTCAACAGTGCTCCAGTCAGCCAATAGCTCTATTTCATCACAGCTTTGTATCTCCTGTTGTGTCAGTGGGTTTGTATTTACATTTTAATTTATTTGTGTGAGTTGAGGTCAACTTTCCATCAGCTTCTTTGTGAAAACGCAGGGGTATTACTCAGAATCAGAGTTCTTTAATTGTTGAAGTGAGCTCTAAAGTTTTTCAGGGCTGGAAAGCTCGAAAATTTAATTTATTTCTAAAAATCTGTTTTATTTTATGCTGCGGAAAAAATGTAAAGGTTCAGGTTGATAGCACAAATCTTAAATAAGCAAATGCAAAATACAGTTCATGAGCAGGAGTAGACACTCAAAGAAAATGGGGACTTTTTTTGCAGTGCAAGATGAACTTTGTACAAACTGTGTTAACTAAGTTGATGTTACAGTTTTTCCTTTCAACTGTGTAACTGATTGTACAACTGATACAATTAAAAAAACCCCAAAGAACAAAGCAAGCAGTGACAATCTGCATCAGTCGGGACCTGCCACAGGATGGAGATTGCAGGAGATTGCATGTGCTGGACTCTTTTTCAAAATGGGAAAATCTGGCCAGGTGATCACTGAGAGTCAAGGTTGCACAGTTTGATTCCTAAGGCAAACTCTACCCTCTGCACTTGGATGAGATGAGGATTCCCTATTTAATTTGCCTGTGTTTTATTAGAAATACTGATACCTGGATGAAACATTGCTAAGCCATTTCTTCATAGTGTGGGTGATTATAATAAAGACTGAACTTTTTACTGAAAACACATCTTATCTGAACCAAGAAGGTTTAGGCTGGAATGAGAATCATACATGAAATCCTGAAGGCTGTGCTGTGCAGACAGTTAGATCATAGAATCACAGGATGGTTTGAGTTGGAATTGACCTTAATGATCATTTAATTCCAACTCCCTGCCATGGATGATCATAAGTTTTCCTTTTTGGCTTTAAAATCTATTAAAGCTTCCTATAGCTTGAAAAGATTGCAACCCTTAATGAACGTGAGGCAGAAAAAGCAGGCAGAAAATGCAGCGCCGTGAAGCTCAGGTGTGTTTGTGCAGATGCAGCCCAGCAGAGGAGGGGTTAATGCCCTGGAGCATTAATTCCTGCAGTGGTGCATGGATCCCTCCCGGGATGCGGAGGGGTCAGGAATGCTCCTGCCTGGAATGCAGTGTGCTGCAGTTTGCAGGGCAGGGCCAGCTGCCAGGCCATTTAGCAGGCGGCTGTTTTTGTTGAAAAGGCAGCTTGAAAAGTTAAAACCTTCTGATTTTTGAAAATCAGCTGGAGAACATTATAGTCACGCAGAACTGAAGGCAGACAACTTGTTAAAATTAGCATTGGCTGTAATTAAAAACATACAGGGGGAAAAAGACCCTGAGAAGAAGCAGACTCTTGGAAAGCTCCTGACATTGCTAGATGGTGAAATGGAAACAAAGCTTGCTAATTGATTTAAATAATTGCTGGGTTACTACACTCTGCAGGAGGTACCGAAGCCAGTGGTGAGAGCTGGGAACAAAGGCAGGACCTGGAGAGGGCGAGCAGAGACTCAGCTCGTGCTGGGCCAGACCTGCTCCTCCTCCCCAAAATCTTACTGCTCTTCCGCTTTTCTGCGTGACAGCTTTGCTTCTTATGCCAGGCAGTGCTTGCCACGGCTTAGGAGTTCCCTTGGCTGGTGCCATTCCCTCTCCAGAGGTCCTGTGTCACCTTGGGGTGTAGGTTTGGCCCATGCCATGTGCAGGGTCATACCTGGGCCACATTACAACTCTGGTTACACCCAGGGAAGGGATGCTCAAGGGGAGGAATCTCAGAACTGAGCTCAGCCCTGCTGTGGGTTGATGTGCTCACCACTGGTGATGCTGACAGGCTTGAGGGAAGAAACTAGGGGAAAACTGGACATTCTGGGTCTGTGCCAGCTGGTATTGCAGTGGGATGTGTCTGGGATGGCAATCCCAGCCTGTTTTCCATCGCTGCATTGCTGTCTGCAACTCTGGAATTAAGATTTGCCAACAAAATATCACAGGTTTCCATGGAACCTGCTGCTCTCACCCCTTTCCTAAGGGTCAGTACCACGAGGTGTGAGGTGAGGTGTAGCCCCTGAGTCCTCAGCAATGCAAGTGCTTGCAGGGGCTGTGGGATCCATAGGCAGGAAGGCTGGGAATGCTGCTCGTGGCTGGTGCAGATGGCAATGCAGATGCAGGATGGAGAGCCCAGGAGCAAATCTGGCATCTCAGTTCCTGCTCCATTTCCTGAGGCTGTACCTTCGAGTACAGGGGGTCTGATTAACCTTATCAGCAGGTTCATATGGAGTGTCCTTGCTAAAATAATGGGGCTATCAGCATTTGTACCTGCATGAGGAATTTCTCTTCTGGGTAATGTAATGTTTTTTTTCATTTGTTCTGGAAAATATACTTTAGTTTTAAAAAAATTACCTTCAGAAGCATCAGCAGTAACTTTTCCTCATAATAAACACCATTATGGCTTGAACACTCCCTCACACTCTCCTGCATTCTGGCTTCAGATGAACAAACAGCCTGAGTGAATCCCCCTCCTTATTGCACTGTTGAGCCTGATTTTGTAGTGCTGCTAATTTTGCATCCACCCTGTCTCATTCCGGAGGATTTTTTATTTCATAGCTGTTGCATATGGTTAGGAAGTGTCCCTTTCCACACACCATGATTCATTTTCTGTTGGCTTCTATTGTACAACACAAGTGTGAAAACATTTTTCGTTGGGTCTCAAGAATCCACATTTTGCATCATCAGGCAGCCTGTGTGTGTTAGGAAGATAACAAATCCCACTTTGTAGCCTTTTGTAAGAATTACTGGCTTCAATTATCTGTTGCAACTCAATGAGTGCCCTTTTGAAATCATAACTCAACTTATATGGGTTTTTACTGCTCATTGTAACGTATGATGAGCCCTCTTCATGGGATGCCTCTTGGCTTTTTGAGCAAATGGCACAGCCCACTTTCTTGTATTCTAATGCAATGAATTCTTTCCACAAGTCTGATGCTTATTGGCTTCTCTGAGACATCCTATTCCTAATTTAGTGAGCCCCTCTTCACATTATCATGTAATTCCTATTGGTTTTTTCAGGATCTCTTTGAGCACCAGTGCCAAATCACTTTGTGCCATAAAGCCAAGGGGCTCCCACTGGACACCACAGCTTTGTGGCTTTGCTCATCTCTGCTGCTCCACCACAGTGCAGAGCCGACCTTCTGCCTCAGGCATGAACTCCAAGGCAATTCCAAGGCTATTCCACGGCTATTTAAAGCCTGTTCAAAGGTTATTCCAAGGCTATTTAAAGGCTATTTCAGAGAAAGGTTACCTGCCAGACATGAATGACTCTGGTGATCCTCCTTGGTCACCTCACAAGCAGTAGGCTGAGCTCTTTGTCTCTCTTGGTGTATTTTAAGAGTGTGTTGAGTTTATTCTGCATAAACATTCAATAAGGAATTTATTAATTTCATTAGCAAACTGATTTTAAGGCTAAGATTGTTTTTTTCCATTCCAAATTAATTTAGGGGTTTTATATTGTCCAGAGGAAGATTTTCCACAGTGGGAAACCAGAAAATTCCCTTTTCAGTTTGTGTTGCTGGCAATTAGAGCACTTCAATTTGGAGGCACCACTCTCTTGGTGCTCAGCACTGCTGACAAAAGTGTCTGCTGTCCCACAGGGTGATAGGGGACTAAATACAGGATTTCACTGACCTATCTTGAAGCCTTTAAATATTCTTGGGAAGACAAAGGTGCACAAATATTTGCTGCTCCCATCTGGAGCATTAAATAGCATTGGTTTCAGGGTACGCAGGTAAGTCTCTTGATTTTGAGCCATAATTCTCTTTAAATGTCTCTCAATTGGATTCACATATCTTAAATATTATCAGTATTTTAAAGTGGGTGCTAAACCTAGGATTTCTTTCGCTGAATTTCAAATGTCTACCTCTTGTCTAACCCCCTTAGCCTGCATTTGTAGCTGGAAGGGAGAAATGACAAATGGTAATGTCAGTCCATGACCATCAGATTTAGTGTAGAAAAGTCCTTGTAACTGAGGTGAATCCCTGACAATATTTCCTTCCCATTGCTGGAATATGGACACTGATGAGGAGTTAGATGAAGGATCCCAGTCTTGGTAAGATGACTGTTCCCTAAACATGTCATGGCCAGGTACTGTAAATTACACATTTGGGATTATTTTTAAAAATCTCTCTCATATCTTCTGTTGTTTTAAAGTTTTCATCAATTTGTAATGATTCAACCTTCCTCCTTTCCTTACCTGTTCTCTGCAGCCTGTGAACCGAGGCCCTCCCCACGTTTTTTCCCCCCCTGCACACATCTAGGATGAGGATGGCTGTACTGAATGCTGTTTGCAACATCCAGCAGGATCTGCCTTCTTCGGGCCCCGGGAGGAGCTGAGGTGCAGTTCAGCAGCCCAAACACGGAGAATGTGAGTGCTGTGAGAAATCTGCTGCACTGGGACGCCACTGCTGGAGGATGGATTCTGACCCAAACCTTATCCTTTCTGACTCCTCTCAACAAGCTGTGTGTTTCCTCTCTGACTCTCCAGGGTGCTGTGAAGGAGTAGTCCTTGGACAGGGCATCGGGCTGACCTGGAACGTGGTCCCTCTAAGTGAGGCACTGTCACCGAAAATCGGCAGAAATTAAAAAAACCCTCTAGCACCATATTTGAAGTGATGGAGAATCAGGCATTACTTTATTTACTGGCCAGGATGTGCCAAGGAAAGTATTCCAAAAATACGTGCCTTTACAGGATTTTCCCCCAATTTTTGTACAGTTAAAACCCATAGGGATATATTGTTTCAAAGTTCATTAGTCCAGAGCTGAGCAAACCTCAGTATTCAGTTTTCTATTGGATCTGGATCCCCTCGCCTCCGATGTAAATTAGATCTTAATTTTTCAATTTTCTTTTCAGTCCTTTCCGGGCAAGATGTCTTCAGCTCTGTTGGAGGTGCTCTGGGGTGCATATTTGCAGATGGCCACAGATGTTCTGTTCATGTTCCATTGATGGCCTTTATCTCTCTGGGTATCTTTGGGCTGCTCCAGTCTGTCCCTATGCTAAGCCCATCTCCTTAGAGTGATGCTATAGCTCCTAAATAAACTAAAGAAAATTCCCTTCCCCAAAGCAAAGTCAAGTCAAGCCTAACTAGAGAGAAAAAAGTTAAAAGTTATATTGTTTCCAACTGTATCATTAAAACTCTTTATGAATTCTCCATTTTGTTTATTGCATTGCAAATTATAGATTAAATAATAATTTTATAACCGATCTCCTTTTGAAAATATAATGGGCCTAATTCCTGTAAAGAAGGCAAGTGACAAACTCCTTTGTACAGGAAGTTTTTTTGGCAAGCATACAAAAGCAGTGGTGCAAACCTTCAGCTGGCTCACAGTGCTCAGCTGAGGCTGTGGCATTTGTGAGGAGCAAGCTGTGTTTGTGGCCAGGGAACAAGTGACGTGGCTCGTGCAGCAAATGTGTCCCCACTGCAGTGGCTCCCACCTCCATTCCCCTGCCAAGAATGACAGGCTACAGGCACAAGGGGAAAAGGGACTGGCCACAGCGCACTGCAGACAAGAACTGGGTCTCACAATAGAGCAGAGGCAGGTCCAAAAACTCTTATCTTTATTGCAGTAGGACCCAGAACTTGCTGGTCTTAAAAGCAGGCACAGCAGGATTTGATGGGTTTTATTCCTAAGCCCCAGTCTTAGCAGTTACTTTTACAAGCTGGAGAACTCTGCACTTGCTGTGGTCAGTGTGGACGATTTACTAAACTCTTCTGGCTGCTCAGACACTGAACTGGTATGTGTTTTCAGCCCTGTGGAACTGCTTTGGGCTCGAGCACATCCTTGAGATACAATCACTGATGAGCAGATGCTGCTCTGTCCATGTGGGCACTGTCCCTGGAGAGCTGACCCCGGCTCCCTCTGGAGTTGTGTTTCCCTTGCAGAGCTGATGGGAGCAGTCCCTGCAGTGGGACAGCTTTGCAGCCATGGGGACATGACAGTGGACATCTCAGCGGGCAGAGACTCCGGTGTGAGTGGCAAAGAGAAGGAGATACTTTGTTCATCAGCTGCAGCTCAGGTCAAATGAGCACTGAGCTTTGCTCTGCTGCAGGACCTTGCTCTGTGTGCATTATCCAAGGAAAGCTGTGCTGGAGGCTCCTGTAAAGCTGACACTCTGTGTCCTTGATGCTCTCATCATGCTGCCAGCCTGTCTGCACTGGGGATATTGACACCAGGAAGAAAAACAGAGTTTTGCATGAGCAGAATGATCTTTTCTGCTGACATTGGAGTACATGAGCTCATGCAGCTCTCAGAAGTGAAGCACAACTGCAGCAACAGGACAGTAAAAAACCCCATGGTTGTTTTCCTCTGTAGCAGATGATGTAGTGAGCACCCCATTCCCTCTGCCCATCAGGAAAAGTAGTTTTATCTCCTGCCCCTGCCCAGAGGAAGGAAAAATAAAGACATCTTAGAATTTCCCTTTATGTTTTTAACTGGCATAAGCTCTTTCCTGCTGGAGGATTCAGACTTTAGGATTCCTTGGGTGTGCCAAAACAGCCACTGCTTGTGTGCAGCCCTTGCACAAACATCTGCCATCCTCTGACACACCTTCTGCTGGCCTGGCCCTGGAGTCTGGTCTGCTCCCCTGTGCCCATTGGCTTCACAGGACATTTCCCACGGGGTTTGCCTGGGAAGTGTCCAGCGGGAAAGGCCCTGGGGGTGTTGGTGCCAGCAGCTGGACACAAGCCCAGGGTGCCCAGGGGGGCACGAGGCCAATGGCCCCTGGGCTGTGCCAGCCATGGGGTGGCAGCAGGACCAGGGCAGTGCCCGTCCCCTGTGCTGGCACTGCTGAGGGACCTCGAGGGCTGTGTCCAGTTCTGGGCCCTCCTGGCCAGAGAGACCTCGAGGGGCTGGGGCATGTCCAGAGAAGGGAACGGAGCTGGGAAGGGGCTGAGCCCCGGGAGCAGCTGAGGGAGCTGGGAAAGGGCTCAGCCTGGAGAAAAGGAGGCTCAGGGGGATCTTGTGGCTCTGCACAACTCCTGAAAGGAGGGGACAGCCAGGGGGGTCAGGCTGTGCTCGCAGGGAACAGGGACAGGAGGAGAGGGAACAGCCTCAGGCTGGGCCAGGGGAGGCTCAGGTTGGACATCAGCAGGAATTTCTCCATGGAAAGGGTGCTCAGGCCTTGGCAGGGCTGCCCAGGGAGGTTTGGAGTGCCCATCCCTGGAGGTGTCCAAGGAAGGGCTGGAGGTGGCACTCAGTGCTCAGGGCTGGGGACAAGATGGGGATCAGTCACAGCTTGGACTCGATTTTGGAGGACTTTTCCAACCTCAGTGATTCCATGATTCTCTGACTCCTCTCTGCAGTGCAGGAGGGAGCAAAGGACATTCCAGGGGTCCTGTGGTCCAGAGAAGGACTGGTGCTCTGCAAATTTTGCCCAAACCTTGTAGAAAATATAGTGATGGAAATGAAAAACATAGAATTAACTGCTTGGTGGTGTGTTCCTATATGAGTAATTCATTGTTTAATAAGAGATTTCTGAGGAAATGATGTTTTTTATGGAAAATTATTTGCCTAGAGCTGGTAGATTGCAGAATAGTGTCTTGATGAGTTTGCCACCTTTACATGGTTTGCACTACATTTACACATAACTTCTTAGTATGTTTTAAATAGATATAAATTACCTTTAGTGTGTTAGGACTGTGATATTGCAAACAATGGGTAAAGACATTGAAGAGAACATTTGGGTTTCCTATGTTGGAAAGACATTGTGTGACCTCCTCAAGGTAGAGAGGGCTTGGTGTTTCAAGTTTCAGCTGTGGTAGGAGGTATGATGTAAAAACAGGTGAATTAAGCTTCAAAAGCTTCCAATCAGATAAAATGAGGAACAGATTAAGTGCAGTAGACTGGCACTGTTTATTAGAAAATGGCCTATGAAGGAAAATTGGCTGAACTTTAAAGAGGTGCTGGAGTTGGCTCGGGGGGGGAGTGAATATAACTTTACATAAAACTAAACATAAAACTTTAAGCCCAATGTGGATGAGTGATAAGTTGTTAAAGTTAATTGTGAGTGAAAATAGAGCTCCAAAGCGTGCAGGGAGCAGTGGAGTCTGGGGCTGTTGGGGGTTTATAGGGACAAAGCTGCTACACAAATGGAGGATCTCAGTGGCAAAATGGAGAGGGAGCAGTTAAGGCCATTAAACTCAAGAATATTCTGGTGAATAAAGACATAAAGTGAAGCAGAGGGACTGCTCTGGGGATATTTTGTGTTCTAGGAAAAGAACCCCAACAGCTCTAGGGAGAGCTAGGGATTCAGTTTCATTTTATGCTGTGCCACTACACAGTGCCTGTATTCAATTACCTATGAGACAAGTTATTGTTAATCAATAGCAATTATTATATCATAATATTTATAAACGATTACAAGGGTATTTTGTGTGCTATGACCGTATGTATAGTGATGTATGTTGAGACATGGGGTAATACAGTGCTTGAAGTTTTGCATCAATATGGTATGGACATAAGTTATAAAAAGGCCTCTGTATAAAATATATCCTTTCAGAGATGGTCACAGATGTGACTGTGTACATCCCATAATGCACTGTTAGGATGGAGCATCTACAGAGGATCCACACTTACATAACATTTGTAGAATGCACACATGAACACCATCCAGAGGGAGCTGCACAAGCTCCAGGAGTGGCCCACGGGAATCTCAGGAGGTTTAACAAGACCAAGTTCTGGTGCTGCACCGGGGTCAGGACACCCCCTGGGGTCAGTCCAGGCTGGGGATGAGCAGCTGGAGCTGCTCTGGGAGAAGGACCTGGGGGTGCTGTGGGTCAGAGCTGGACCTGCCCCAGCCCTGAAACCCCCAAGCCCTGGGCTGAGCCCCAGCGTGGGCAGCAGGGCAGGGGGGATTGTGCCCCTCTGCCCCAGTCAGGTGAGACCCCACCTGCAGAGCTGCCCCAGCCCTGGGCCCAGCACAGGAAGGAGCTGGAGCTGCTGGAGAGAGTCCAGAGGAGGCTCCAGGATGAGCAGAGGGATGGAGCAGCTCTGCTGGGAGGAGAGGCTGCGAGAGCTGGGATTGTTCAGCCTGGAGAGGAGAAGCTTTGGGGTGATATCACTGTGGCCTTCCAGAACCTGGAGGAGCTGACAAGAAACATGGAGAGAGACTCTTTACAGGGGACTGGAGTGCCAGGACAAGGGGGAATGGCTTCCCACTGTCAGAGGGCAGGGACAGATGGGATACTGGGAAGGAATTGTTCCCTGTGAGGGTTTGAGGCCCTGGCACAGGTTGCCCAGAGAAGCTGTGGCTGCCCCTGGATTCCTGGCAGTGTCCAAGGCCAGGTTGGACAGGGCTTGGAGCAGCCTGGGACAGTGGAATGTGTCCCTGCCATGGCAGGGGTTCAAATGAGATGGTCCCTTCCAAGCCAAACCATTCTCTGGTTATACGATTCTGTGTTTTATTTTATAGGGATTTTTTTCTCTTTTCTCAATACTTTTCCATCTTATGCTTGAAATAGATAAATGATAAAAAGATCCCAGGTCACTAATCAATAGTTGTTTTTCCTTGAATTTAAGGCTCAATTTGTTGGACTCCTATAATGTACTTAGAGCAATATGGGTTTTTGGTGTTAGGAGAGGGTACAGCCAATGCGCAGAGCACACTGTGAGCCACCGAGCTCTTTCTCATACCGACATTGCATTGGAATATTCATAGACATTGATTACCTTGTTCTCATTTCTTTCATAAGCCATTGCTATCACCTCTTGTGCCCTGGAGGGACCTCATCCTTGGAGGGCTGGCCTGACCCAGCTGCAGCACCTTGTTCTTGTACAACCTCATGAAATTCCCATGCTGAGCTTTCCCAGGTTCCTCTGTAATGCGGGGTGGTAGTGGGGTGAGATTAGGTCATCTGCGTGTTCCGGAAACATCTTGATTGCTCAGACAGACACTCCAGGCCAGGGCATCCGACACCGCGCCAGCAGACCTTTTCTCTCACCCGTGCCGATGGATAGCACAGTCACACACACACCCCAGAGCTTTGATTAGCTCAGCGTTACCAGAGACAAAGAACTCTGAGAGCTCAGTCACATGGAGCTTCCAAAAGTTTATTCTTTGAAGGGTTCCAGCAGCGAAAGAGAAAGAATGGCTGTGAGCAGCCATTCTTATAAAGGTCTAGGGCCAATAGGGTTGGGGAGAAGGCAGGGAGATAAAACAATAATCCAGTGGGGAGAAGGGGAGGGGTAGAGTCAGGGAGCAGGTCAAGGCCAGTCAACATAGGAAGATTAACATAACCTTAGGGAGAGACCATTTAGCACCCAGGGGCTATTTCTGTTGTCTTGGGACATTTCGGCTCCCCGGTACTCTCGAGATGGTTGAGACCACTGCAACACCTCTGAGTGGCCCTGTCCTTCAGGTGTGGCAACCACACCACCCAGCTTTATAGTTCAAGAGAGGAGCACTGTCTACTTTCACCTTGACAATAATTTGCTCTAATTTTCTTCCTAAAAGTCAGCAATTCATTGTCATTTTCTGAGCTCTGAGCTTAGGGCAGTATGAGTGGTTTGGGTAGGTTGCATGGGAGGTGTCAGAGCAGAGCCTCCGTTAGGGCAGTGCTGGAGCTCAGGCACATCCAAGCAAAGTCAGTTTATAACATCCAGAAGTGGCATGACAATTTTATGGAACACTTGAAGGACAGAGGTCATAAAATGAACCATCTTCACCTCCCAGCTCACAGCTTCTTTCTTCTTAATTAGAAATGGAATCACCAACTTTGCAGGGCAGTTAATAACTTCGAGTAACTGCCATGGGATACCAGACATCCTCTAAATGCTGCAGCTACACAGAGCTACAAAATACAGACCTGGCTGACATTAAAAGGTGCTTTGGCCAAGTTTCTGGAGCATTACAAAAATGAGGAAAATCAAACAGACATCTTCAGTGAGTTTCCAAAAGGAGGAAGATGCTAAATCCACTGGAAAAAAATATGTCTTTAATAGCATTTTTTTCCAAGAAATGTACATAGAAAATAGCTAGAATATCATGATATTAATTCATTGTGTTTTTCCTACCACTAAACGATACTTTGTCAGCCTTTGCTACTTCTGCTATTTATTTTATAATTATTCCTGAGTCAGGAATCCTTTTTGATGTGACTCCATTACAGTAAATACTGTACAAATGAATAGTGGGAGATGCTCAGTAATGCAGTTCAGGGATAGAATTTTTGTACTCTGAAAACAGAGAAGTTCTTAAAAAATCCCATTTATTTGTGAGACAGAAAGGATAAAACGGTGGTGCCAGTATTTATTCAGCTTCATCCACAAACTTTCTCCTTTAGCTGGAGCTCATGTTCTGCACACTAACTGCTCAGAGAAGTGCCAGATTGGTATTCTTAGATGGAAAAAAAAAAGATGTTGATAAACTACAGAGAAAATTCCCTTTAAAATAAAGTTTAAATCAGGGAGTGGTGGTCATCATCTGCCTGCTCAGAGGCTGAAGGCTGTGGGGGTTATGGTGCCTTTGGCACTTGGTCCTATTCCTTGCAGTTAGACAGTAGTGAGAGCTGACAACCTTCATTTTACTCAGAACTGTATTCTTGGGCTTGCAGACCTTTGAACAGCACCATTAAATACTGTCACAATGGCTTTTGGTCTAGAAGGGAGCAGGAGAATGGTTCTGATAGCTCAAACCTGCTTTAAATCACAGCAGCAGCAATGCCCAGGCAAACCTCATTACAGCCTGCTAAATGATGATGAAAACAGATCCTGGCTGCTTTAGCACCTTTTGGAACACGGTGACAGATCTGGAATAAATTCCCCATCAGTGACTCTGATTTACACCAGTTCAGAACCTGACATATTCAGTGGATTCCTGGGTTTTGGGGGCAGGAGCAGTCCCACAGGCCAATCCGGTTCTCCATGGGAATGAAGCCACAGCCTTTTAGATGTTCATGCTCCAACCCCAGAAAGATACAGAGGAACACTTTGCAATCTCCCTTTGCATTTTACTGAGCAATAACTACTTCTAATTCCCTGACAAGGAACTCCAGGGCAGGTGGTATTTGCAAGCAGAGCCTGGTGCAACAAGCACTGCCTGTTCTGTTGGAAGAATCAATGCTGGACCTTGCACATTTGTTGTGAAGATTGGTGCGCACAGGGCTGGTGGCTCAGGACAGCAGTGAGGGGAGGTATTACCCAGCTTTGTGTGAACCCTCAATAAAGTTCAGCTTTTAAACTGTGGGTTTGGCCAAGTCTCACTCTCTGTGTCAGTCAGTTCCTTTGTTTGAACCACGGTTGATTTAAACATTATTTTTGTGTGTGGATCCATTGACTTTTTTTTTTTTTTTCTAATCCTTTAGTTAGAAATAATTTGGGGGGAGATGATTTAAATAAGGCCTGATGTGTCCTGGCTGGGCTTGCTGTGGCTGAGGAACACATTCTTGGGCACTGAGCTGCAGGCAGTCCAACTGCTCGTGGCCGGCCGAGATATCCACACAACATCTTTCCTGCTCTCCTCAGGGACACCGAGCAGGTTTTATGACAAAGCCTTTATCCCAACTTGTAGTTCTCAGTCCCTGTTTCTTCAAAGTATTCCAGGATTTTGACTGGGATAAGAAAGAGAACTCCAGTGTCTCCTTAAGACTCAGCAAATGAATGAATTTAATATGTGGGTACACAGGCTTGTTCATTTTCAGCCCTGTACAATTTGTTGGTGCAGATTTTCCAGTCTTTTAATAAAAGATGTAGGAACTCTGTGACTGGGGGTGAGGAGGAGGAACTTTGGAAAAATGCTGGAAAATTTTTTGGAAAAATTTTTTATTATTAAAAACTTAATAATAAGAGAAGCAAATGTAGAGAATGTGGCTGGAGATGTGGCCTCAGAACAGGATCCCAGACTTGCATTGTTCTTTTCACCTCTGCTTGCATGTGTTGCTATGGGAGAGCTGAACCTCTGTGACAGAATTTGCTGGTCTTTCCTACAAACTGCTTTACTCCACAAATAGCTCCCCTGGTAATTTTTTCTTCGAGGATACACTGCTCCAGAAGCTTGACTGTGTTTCCAGAACTGCAAGGGCTTCAGAAGTGTTGGAAAACTGTTTGAAACCTTTTGTGCTTAAATTCTAAGTCTCCTCACAAAGAAAACCCTGCTAGGTCAGGGTTTTAGGATATTGGCATAGAAAGCCAAAGGCTGATTACACAGCCTAGGCAGACCAAAGGCCATGAGGTGTTCATGGAGCTGTAAGAGCCTGTTGGGTGTATTTGCTGCGAAAAACTTGCAGGTGTTTGCTTACAGTCAGCTTTAAACACGCAAGGGTGGAGGAGATGCAGCAGGAGCTCTGTGCCATGCCTTGCTGGGTATGCAGGGACACAGGGCTGGATCCACCTGGACACCAAACACCGATCCCAGTGACATGAAAAACGTGATGAGCACAGAATGGAAATGCAAAATGAGCCGAGAACTTAGCCCCTGTTTTAATACCCCTTTAAACAAATTAAAAGAGATGCTGAAATGGAAAAGGCAGCTTTCTTTCTCTCCCTCAGGCATGTGTCACCTATTAAACCATTTTCCCCCAAGCATTTAGAAGCATAAAATGGGAGTAAAGTCTGTGCTGGGAGCGCTGCTGGTGGCTCTGATGTAGGAGACAGTGGATTCAGGATTTCAGGGAGCAAAACTACTGGAAAGGGTTACCAACTCGCCTGTGTTGAACAAATACAATCACTGTGTTCAGTGTAATTAACGACTCATTTAGCACATAAAGTGAATTGAATGTTGCCATATTCTTTGCTCGTAGAGAACAGCTGATTTTCTGCCATACAACAATCCATTGAAAAGGCTGGATGTACAGCAAGACACACACATTCCATGGCCTGTGTCAGGAAAAATTAATCCACAAACACCAGAGGTTTATGTCCAAAAAGGAGACAGAGGAGTCCTGTAATTTTATTCATAGATAAAGGGAGAGCTCATGGGCATTTCTCATGGGGTCTCTCAAATTGCTAGAGGATGCAGCCTCTTTTTATCCTAATTTCCTGGCCGCAGGTTCCCTCTCCCTTTCCCCATAGGCTGAGGTACACAAGAGGTACAGACTTCCCGGAACACCTAATGCAGACAGAAGTAATATACATTCCTCCTAATGCAGACACCCTTAATACAAATCCCCCCTTTCTTCTTTTTCTTATATCTCTGTTCCTGTAGTTTATTACCACAGCCTTGGGTGAGTCAATCAGTGGAATTCCTATGGAAATCCTTCCCATTGTTTCCTCTACCTCTCAGTATTGGTCTTACCTTACCAGCAGACTCAAGTCCCATCTTACCAGCAGTTTGTTTGTAAAGACACTCCCTTATCCCTTTCACCTGGATTCTTCCCCTGGCTGACAGGCAGGGAAGGGAGCAATCCCTGGTGCAGAGACCTCTGAGTGTGAAATCCCATAAAGCAGTTTAGGGCAGATGTCAATGCTGGGGTCCAATTTGTTGCGTCTTTTACACATGAGCATTTTTGCAGGTCAGTTTTTGACGCTAAACCAGGCTTTGCAAGATCAGCCCTGCAGCCTGTGGTGATGGGAGTGCTGCGCTGTTTGAAAACCTCAGTGAAAGTCAGGGAATAACCACCTCAGAGATGTCTCCTAAAGCACTTTCACACAACTGCTCCAGCACTGAGCTTGGGTATGAAACCATTAAAGTGACTTCTGGATGGAAATAATCATGAACATTCCAAAAGAGTCACTGATGTAGAGAAGTCCCAAAGAGTGACCTGGTGTTTGCAGAAAGAAGAAAGCAGAAGTAAGTGTTAGCAGAAATTAGGGAAGATAATCTTTATTTCTTTCCCTTAGGAGCCTCAAGAACTGCTGATAAACATGAATAAAGATAATAAATAAATAAAGATTATAATACATAGCTAAAGATAATATATACATAAAGGAAGGTAATAGAACTACTCAGAGTAACAGTTGGAAAAAATAACTTCAGGTAGGTAAATTTTTCTCTAGATTAAAAAACCTCCAAAACTGTAAGTTAAGAAGCTGCTCCATTTCCATTTCACTGGGCAGTTCAGACCCATGACAATGGGTCTGGAGCAGGGGGTGTTGTAAAGGAATAGGAAACAAAGTTGTTAGAATGTGTGAAAAAGACACAGGGGAGTAAATTATCATTTAAATTGGTTATGTGACATCTCATTCCCAACATTGTCCCACTGAGCCCAGCTGATTCTCTGGGATCGCTGCCTTTTGCTGCATCCTCCTGTTGTATCAAAACTTGTGATGTAAAATCATGGGAATTCAGTGGACTAAGTACTGACCATGAAAGTTCAAATACACCTGAGGAGTATTATGGTCATGGAATTCCTATTTCAGAGATCTTTCAAAGTCACTGAACTGGAAAGGTGAGGTGAAACACAACATTGGGGGATTTTTTCATGGGTAGCCTTCGCCATGTGGGTATTCAGGAGGTCTGACAGGGAATGTGTGATGTGCCCCAACTCCAAGGGAGCAGCCAGCTTGGAAATGCACACCATCTCCACCAGGCCACGTTTGGGTCATTCCAGCTGTTCGGGTCATTCCAGTTGTTTGGGTCATTCCAGCTGTTTGGGTCATTCCAGTTGTTTGGGTCATTCCAGCTGTTTGGGTCATTCCAGCTGTTCAGGTCATTCCAGCTGAGTTGTCTGGACTTGACCCTCCTGTGCTGCACCACAGATGCCCACGTGGGCCATGCTGCATCACAGACACAGCCAGGAGCTGCTGGCTGGGAGGGGCAGATCTCCCTGGCTTTGTGGGGTTTTCCTTTGGCTGTTCCATGGTTTCCATGCCCTGTTCCAGCTGGTTTGGGGTGGTGGGCAGCACTTTGTGCCCACAGAGCACAAACCCCGCAGCAGGCACAGCCAGGGCAGAGGGAACAGGGTGGTGTTACTCCAGAGGGTACAGGATTATAGGATTTTATATAATCAAGCTTTCAACTGCTGTTGGACTCATTTCATTCTCACCTCCCACCCCACAGAGATCAGTCATTATCTCTGAAAGCCTGTCTTGAGGATGGAGATTTGCCTAGAATTCACTTTATTATTACTATCCAAAGGAACCAAAGGACAGCTTCAAGAACAGTAAAAAAATGCATTAAACCACTGTTAGACTGAGACAGGGAAAGGTTCATGCACCAAACCCAGCCCCCCAAACTCCTGATGTCCTGATATTACAGCCAGTGCAAGCAGAACTTCCCATCTGCTGGAGAGGGGAGCTTGGAAAAACGGCAAACAAATCAGGCCCATCGTGGAGCTCACAAGGGCCTGACCCTGGGGATTTGGGGATTTTAGGGATGCAGCTTCAGCCCAGTTAAATACAGAAGGAAAGAATCTCAAGACAAAGAATTGACCAAGCTGTAGGTGAAAAGTTCCAGCTTTTGTGCAGCATATGAGGATGGGCAAAGATGTAAATGATATCGATGTAGGCACCAGAACAGGTAAGGGAAGTGTTACTTGGACTACAGTAGAACTAATTGAAAAATAGGCTGAAAATACTATGGAATTATGGTTATAATAAAATTATATAGACACATATATGTATATATACAGGTTTTGCTATATATATATATATAAAATATAAAAGATAAATATAGAAATATACAACATTTTAATAAAATCAACTGAATTAACATAATATGTGTATTTATGACATCTATTTCCTCCTAGTTTTCATCTCTGTGCCATTTGCTGAGACACCTGCACAGAGCACTGGTCATGCTCTAATGTGGCAAAGTGCAGGAGCCTGGTTTGGGGATTACAGAAGGGAACCTTTTTGGACTCCCCCTGTTTAACACTTGCTTATTTTCTCAGCTCTAAATGCTCTCCAATTTCTGCATTTGTGGAAGTTACCAATGGAATTGCTGACTGTGGATGTCTTTCCCCTCCTGCTGCCATATCCAGCCTGGTGGGAGAGCAGGGACAGAAGGGGACAAATGTTCACATCCATGTCATTGATCCCAGCTCAAATCTCAGTGTAGTGCCAGATTCATAAATAAAGTGAATGATTTCAACTGCCTTTTTTTTCTTTTTTTTTCCTTTTTACCTCTTTTTCTGTGACTTGGAAGAGCAGAGAAGATCTTGACCTTTTTCATTACTGCCCAATAATTCCAGTGAGGCATTCCTGAGAGGTGAGCAGCTGGATGGCAGATCCCAGTTTGGGCTTAGATTTGGGAGCCATGAGAGTGCAGAGAGTGACATTTTGTTAAATGCAGAATGATTTATAAATTTTGAATGTAATTATTTTCCCAAGTAATTTTTCTCCTGTTTTTCTTTTTTCTTTTTACTTCAAACAAGAGCAACTAGTGATTTTTTTAAAAATGCCAGGTACCCTGGTTAATGTTAAAAATTAACATGTTAAACATAGATTTGATTGTATTCTGGTGGCTGATGAGACTTTAACTGGCAAAGGCTTTCTGTGGTGTCTGAACTAGACTGGAACTGTACTAGATGTGACTTGATGCTCTGAATCCATCAGTATTTTACTTCCAGGTCTTTGAATCAACCACTCCCCTACTGTTCATTCATTTTGGTTCCTGAGGGTGCTACAGCAGATCCTGATTTGTAAATTAGGTCCAGTGATTTTCAGTAATTCAGGTTCTTTCTGCTTTTAAGCCAAATAAGAAGGGGTATCCCATTATTCTGTTATTTGTCTGCCTCTTCCTTTGTATAAAACCAAAAGGGATAAGGAGTGAGGTGCCTGCAGGTTGGGGTGGCATCCCAGAGCTTCCCACACAGCTCCAATTCCTTGTTATGTAACAGGGAGTTCTAAAATATGGTAAAAATCCACTTACTAACATTTTGGCATATAAATGAATTCCCTGTGCTTCCAATCCAGGCAGTATGGTCTCACATATGGTTTTTGTCTCATATTGAAAGGATTTCTGCTAATTTGGCTCCATATTTACTCCGCCCATAGTTTTGTACATTGTCTTCATCTTTATGGTAGCGTTTGCCTATGATGTAGAAAGACAAAATAAATTTGGGTTGCAGGAGCAATGATATCTGAGAGGCTCTGTCCAGAGCTGGTGTGCTCCACATTTATGTTGGGGTGGTGTGATATTTGGGTCTCATGTGGAGCCAGACATGGGTGAGGATGTTACAGACCAGGCTTTTTCCTGGGATTGTTGTTTGCCTGCTGCCAGGCAAGTCCCTTTTTCCCTGCTCTCTTTTTGCTGTTCATACAAATCAGTATCATAGAATTTCCAGGCTGCTTTGTTTACAACTTGAACTGAGGGGTCTGCCTGTGGTCTGAGCACAGACATGCCAGGGAAGGGGTGACTTTGAGGGCATGGGCCAAGGTTTGGGGCTTTTTTTGGAGTTGTTTTTCTTTTATTTAAGTGTGGGGTTTTTTTGAGGAGAATGGGGTGCTGTGATATTTCTCTGTAAAGAGAAATCTCTCTGTGGTATCTCTTTGTAAAAAGAGAGCCTTTTCTCTTTGTGTAATTTTCTCTGCTAGCTATGTTTCCACTAATGTGTAAGAGAAGACTGAATGACTTCCCAAATCCCTCATGTCCAGTCCCTTGCTGTGGAAGTGAGCACACAACAGCATTCTCTACTTGAAATCATCAGACTTTGCCTTAAACGAGATTGTTTTGGGTATTTTTATATCTCCTGTTCTATCATAGCGCTTTTGTTCCCACAGCTTTGCAAACCCAGAGCAATACACAGCAATTAAGCTTGATGTTACCTCATATTTGTTTCAACCTGTCACTCCAGGCACTTTGCCATACCTGATGGACAGTGGCACAATAGGGATGGTTTTCATGCTGGCTGGTGCAGGAGTCTGCTGTGGATGGTCAGCTTTATTTGGCTTTTATCACAAAATGAGGAAACATCTCCACAGGTTTTTTCCCACATCTTATTGACCTCTCAGTGTCCCCATCCAAGCTCTGTCTGTAGCCACAGGAAGGTTTGCTTTGCTGCTACTCTACCAAACAGGGATATCCCCTGGAAATTTCTGAGGGGTGACTGAGTCTGCCTGTCAGAGGGAAGCAGTGCCTTGGCCCTGCCCTGTTCTGAACCTCCCTCCTGTGGCAGGAGGTGTGAGGAGGAGGAGGATGATGCTCAGGCTCAGGTGCAGCTCTGCTACTTTCCCTACCACCTTCATCCCTGCTCCTTTCTTTGGGCTTCCTCCCTGCCAGCTTTGCCATCCCAGGTCCCTCCCTGCTCAGGAGGTGTCCCGGCTGCTTTTCCCTGGCCGGCTGCTCTCAGGTTGCTGTCTCACCTTGCTCTGTAACCTCACCCTCTGTAATGTGCCTCTGCTGACACCTCCACACCTTCTCCCAAGCTGTGCCATTCCCTTTTCTCCTCAGCTGGCTCGTTCCATGCTTTTTCTCCCTCTGCATGATAGATGGAGGACCAGGAATGAGCATCTGGCGGGGGCCAGCGCGTGCCCCACGCCGTGGCCAGGATTTGTGATGTGTTGGGGGGGTCCAGCTGCAGGGCTGAGCTCACGCCTGGCCCACGGCCAGGGCACAACCCCGAGCAATCCAAGCAGGTGTTGGGGACAGGTTTGAAGTGCCAGGGGCCTGGGGGTGTGTTTGGTTTCTGCACAAGGGCTGTGTGTGGATAATGCACCGTGGGCTGTGCTGGGGTTCCGAACCACGCGAAGGTTTCACCTGTGGCACGGAGCAGCCCGTGCTGCTCTGAGAGGAAAGATCTCTGGTCAACAAACCACTTGGTGCCTCTGTGCTCAGTTCTTTCACTGTGAAAGAAGGGCTTAACTCACACTTACTTGCTGAAAAAGCCCACATCTGATAAAAGTTGTTAATTTACTGTATAGTTTGCCTAAATTACCACCAGGTCACCAAAACAAACCAGAGCAATTATTTCAACAAAGCACACAGAAAATGCTGGCATTCACTCATGGAAATGTCCTCTAATCCCGTTAGATTTGAAAGTGATGCAATGTGATAGGCGATTTTTTAGATCCAAAGCTGTTCCAGAGTGTCCAAAGGAGGGACCCGGGCCTGGGGAAGGGTCTGGAGGAGCCACCCGAGGAGCGGCTGACGGCCCTGGGCTGGTTCAGCTGCAGCACAGGAGCTGAGGGCAGAGCTCCCCGGGGGCTGCAGCTCCTCCCGAGGAGCAGCGCAGGGACAGCTCCGAGCTCTGCTCCCTGGGACAGGGACAGCTCCAGGGAACGGCTGGAGCTGGGCCAGGGCAGGTCAGGCTGGAGAGCAGCAAAGGTTCTTCCCCCAGAGGGTGCTGGGCACTGCCCAGGCTCCCCAGGGAATGGGCACGGCCCCGAGGCTGCCACAGCTCCAGGAGCGTTTGGACAGCGCTGCCAGGGATGGACAGGGTGGGAGTGTTGGGTGACTGTGCAGGGCCAAGGGCTGGATCAATGATCCCGGTGGGTCCATTCAGCTCAGGATATTCCATGATCCCACGATCCGTGCTGCCAATGGGAGCCCTCGCCAGCCTGTCCAGCTCATGTTCTGCTCTCCCGAGAGCTCTCCCTTCTCTCCTGTGCTGTCGGAGCAGTGTTGGCCCTTCCAAGACCATCAGCACCTCTTCGGATGAGGGGCTGTGCAAGGACATGGAGGAGCTTCTAAACAAAATATTCTGCTCTGTTGAGAGAGTTCTTTCAAAGAATTCTTTCTTTTGGCTAACTAGAAGGAAGAATTTTGTTTTTAGAACCCTCACAATGTAGTCAAGGTCTGAAGAAGTTTGTGATTTAAGAGCATCTTTCCCAGCAGGTGCAGTAACATTATCTCACAGGTACAGGAACTACTGGCTCGGGCTTTCCCTCCATTGCCATCAGTTCTTGTTTCCTCTGAAAGATTTTGTGTCAAACCATGATTATAACTTGCAAATGCAACTTGCAAATGCAATTCTTACCTTGGGACTGGTTTTGAGACTGTGAACTCTGCAAGGCCCCCATGCCTCAGCCTGGGTGTGATGAACTGATTTGCTTTCTGAAGCAGACTGAACCTCTCAATGCTCGGTCACTGGGCTGCCCAGAACCCCAGCGAGGCCCTCCTGAAGCTGGATTTATCCATAACACACATGAGACTTTTACTTCTTAGAGGCACGGTTAGTTAAAACCCCCCAATAACTAAAAATTAAAATAAAAAAACCCCAATATGCAGATTTCCATGTAACCTAGTTTTGCTCAGTGCAGTGTACCTGTACTACAGAACTGGTGCAAATCAGACACAGAAGTGTGAGCAGTGGAAAAAAGTGATTTTCACTTTTAATGCTTTATCACTCCTCTCTTACAGAACCTTGTGGGAAGAAGGTTTAGGTGGGAGTTTATGTTGTGAAACAAGATTTCATCATTACAACTTGAAAAACTTTTCAAAGGTTATATATCTCTATATGTATTTGCCTGTATATAGGATGGGTGTTTTGGTAAACATGGGTGAGACAGCTGGTGGGAAAAGCTCCTTTTGAGAAATCTGTTTTAGTGGATGGAGGAAGAGCCTGAATTGTGGGGTTAGACCTGAATTCCTCTGAACAGTTTCCTCTTGTGAATATTAAAAGAAGTTGTCCCCTCATGGGGGGAAGGAGCTCCTCTTTAACTTGTGGGCTCTTGAGTCCAACTCCGCCTCTCACAGGGTCTTGTATTAAATGGATCCTTGCTACAGGTGGTGAAAGGAATGTCCTCTAAGGAAACTCTTCCTGCATCTCCTATGACATGCACCCTAATTCTGCAAAGGGATTGTCTACCATATAAGATAATACTGGATCATGTCCCTATATTTTTGTCTGCAATCTGTTTTATCAGCCTCACTGTCATAAGTCTGTCCATGATACCTGTCCAGTTCATCAGAGATCTCAGCCCAGAAGAAGAAAGGCTTTGACCTATCCCCCAGAATCCCAGGCTGGGTCAGGCTGGAAGGGCCCCCAGGGCTCACCTGGTGCCATCTCCCTGCTCCAGCAGGGCCAGCCCAGAGCACAGGGCACAGCAGTGTGCCCACACAGCTCTGCAATATCCCCAGGGAGGGACACTCCACAGCCTCTCGGCACAATCTGCTCAGGGCTCGGGCACTGCCCAGGGAAGAAGTTGTGCCTCCTGTGCAGGGGGAGCTCCCTGGGCTCAGTCCCTGCCGTTCCTCTGTGCCATTGCTGGGCCCCGCAGCAGAGCAGAGCCCGGGCCCTGCTCGGAGCCTCCCTGCACACAGCCATGGACAGCCAGGGCTGAGGGCCCCTCTCAGCTGGGGCTCCTCTGGAGCCTGAGCAGCCCCAGCTCCCTCAGCCTTTCCTGGGCACCATGGGCCATGCTCCAGGCCCTTCCTCAGCTGCGCAGCCTCCGCTGGCCCCGCTCCAGGAGCTCCTGTCCCTGCTGTGCTCAGGAGCCCAGAGCTGGGCACAGCACTCCAGAGGTGCCTCCAGGGCTGGCACAGGGGCACGATCCCCTCCCTGACTGCTGCCAGTGTTCTGCTTGATGCCCTCAGGATCCATTGGCCTCCATGGCCCCCAGCTCCTTCCCTGCAGAGCGTCTCTCCAGCAGGTCCCCCCAGGATCAGCAGCTCCCTGCCCAGGGCTGTGATGCAGCCTTGATCCCACCTTGGTATCTTGCCTTGGGGCAGTGCTCCCTGTGACCTTTGGATTTCAGCCCTACTTCGATTAAGGTGTCCACTCTACAAAATACCCTTTTTTCTAAGTTGAGAAGTTATGAAGCCCTTCACTCTGAACTCAGCCCATGTGTAAGCCTTGTCAGTAGGTGAAGCTTGTTCTAGCAGGATTACACAAGTAATTGAGCCTCCTTCATCCCTGGCACCAATCCCTATCTTGGCTGAGATCTGTGGGAATCTTTTATATGCAGAAAGAATCCTTCTGTTGGCACAAACTGAGGGTCCTGGAGTGCAGAAAGGACTCCAACCTCAGGGCATGATGGTCCTGTCAGAAGAGATCACCTTTTCTCTCTTCTATGTCTTGAAATGGTTGGAGCTTTTACCCATCTGGTATGGATGGTTTTCCCATTCCCTCAGACAGCATGGCTGGACTTGGTGGCTGGCAAATTAAATAGGAACTAAGAGCCAGAATGATATTCAGGAAATAACTTCTTAGTCCACAGAGATGAACATGGTCCCAAAGGAATAATTTCCTTATGAGAAGTGGGAGCGATTTTGCCAGTCGAATGCGTTGCTAGCAGAATGCTGTTTCAAAACAGAAAAAAAATCCAAAGAATTATTTTTGCGTTTTTCTTTATGCAGTTCTATGTACCTGTTGCTCATGTGTGTAAGTGTTCAGTCACTCAGCTAAGATGATGCTTTTTGATGGAACAACTCTCCTTTTCAGTCTCAGCTCTTTAGAAGCAGTGGAGTCATAGGCCATGCTGGTGCAGCTCCTTGCCACTGGTGTTTTCTGTCCCTGAGGGCCTGCCCCTGCTGTGGGTCAGATTTTCACTCTGTGCTGGTGTGAGGGGCAGCTCTCGGCTGTGTTTGGTGCCAGGGTTTGCAGGTCTCTCCCAGCTCACCCAGGAAGGTTGTACTGCACACAGAGCTCAGGGACCCAGGGCACTGAACTCCTGTTTCATCCCAGCTCAGGTGCCCTGGAACTGCACCCTCCTCCTGTGCAGCACAGCTCTGGGAGCTGCAGAAGAGCCCAGCAGTAATGAATCCATCTCTGGCAGATCTGGATCCAGCCCAAGCCCAGTTGGCTGCGTGGTTTTCTGGCAAAGGCTCCTTTCCCATCCATATCCATTCTTACAAACAAGAGCTTTCCCCATTCAAATGTTTTGATCTCACTGAAATGTTTCAGTTCAATATTTCTTTTGCAATGCCATTTTCTGAAAATCAGTATGCTCCCCTGGAAATATTGGATCATGCCTAAAATACTTTCTCAGCTGGGAAATACAGGCAGAGAAATGTCAACCAGTTTCTCTTCAGAGAGTTCCCACTGAGTGTCCATGATCTGCAAAGCCTTCTTCATTCTCAGAGAAATCTGCTTTGGAAATGGAAGACTCCATCTCCATTGTCACCTGAGCATCCCCAAAGCTTTGGAGTTTTCTCTGTCCCTCTGACTCTGCTCAAATAAAAGCTAAGCAATTTGTTAGAATAGAGAAAGGCCTTCAAAATACATATGCAGATTATCCATGAGGGATTTGCCATTTGAAAGCTCGGTCTCTATGCAATCACTAGGTTGCCACACAAACTGCAAACTCTGTGATGCTGCTGGAAGTCTTTTCATGTGGAAAAGTTATAATCTCTTCTTGAACAGATGTGTGTCAGGACAGAGAAAAGAAAGGAGAAAGATATAGAAAGGTATCAAGCTGAGAAAAGAAGAATGAAATGGGTCCAGGACAGAAAGCTGGGGAGGAGAGAGGGAGGAGGAAGCTCATTGAAGGTTTGTTGCACTTAGCATTAGGAATTGCTACAGAGCACGCAGGTTGTAGTGATTTTCTAATACTGAGTAATATGTCAGAAGGGCTATTCTGGATTTAGACCAATATATACAGTTTCTTGTCTAAGCAGAACCATATGCTCAAATGAGAGATCATTTTATTTTACTAGGATGGACAGTAAGTAGAAACACATTCCAGATTTCAGGAGGTTTCTTCCCCCCTTGGCAGCCACGGTGCTGCTTGTGCTTAGTCTATGGTTTTTCAACTGTTTGATAAGTGCCTGTTGCTTTACAGGATCCAAATCCCCCTCTATCCTGGTGTCTACTGAGCTGTGACTAATGACTGTGTCAGACAGCTCGTTCAGCAGGTCACCCTGCCTGGAGCTGGTAATTGTTGGTAATAAAACAAATCAAACTGATATGCACTATATGCAACACACTGTACAGTAGAGACATAGCTGTTGTGTCCTTCCTTCAGTTAAGACTTAATGTTCTGTGTTCAGAGACTGACCTCATCCAAATCCTTTCTGACAGCCCAGAAAGAAGGAAAAAAACCCAAACCTCTTTGTGGAATGTGCAAGCTGGTGTTTAATATATGAGCCTGTGTGCAGCAGGTTGAGCAATCAAATGTACACAGAGATTTATATAATTTGACATTGGTAAATTGTCCTACCCCTCCTCTCACAGCCACTGATGGTTCTCATTGCAGTTCTGTGTCTCTGTAGCTCAGAGTCCCCCACTTCTCCTGCCTTGGTGCTGAACCATCCCCGGGTGTAATGAGGCATTTTTGGCCTGATCCAGGCTTGGAATGGACCCTCTGGCGGCTCATCTGGGCTCTCCCCAAGGAGAACAAGGATTTGGTGCTTGCTCAGCTTCCAGGTGCAGGAGATCCTGTGGCCAGGCCCGTGTCCCAGGCTGTTCCTGCCTTCCTGTACCTCCTGTGAATTCTCCTGCAGGAACTGCTGGCCATGGAGAACGCACACCCAGTGACTCTGTTCAGCCAATTTGGGGCATCTACCAACACTATTCTATGAGGAGATGGTGTCCTAGGGTGGACCAGCAACAAAGCAACTGGTTTAGCTGAAAAAAAAATCTGAATTTTATTGGAGGGTCTTGAAAAACAAAGGCTTTATCTCTTACATGTGTTGTAAAGTGCATTCCCCACACACAGTTGCTGGTCTCTCACAAGCAAGGATGATCGTATGAAAATGGCTTTTAAAAGAATTGTGTAATTAAAAAAATAAAACCAAGATAAATCATGGACATATTTACCTCTGTGAGGAGGATAAACAGAACCATCTATGGGGATACTCACTGTGACACTGGGCTGAGTAAAGCCCAATATCACAATAAACCCTTTCATAACCTATTGGCTGCTGGGTACCACCTGCTTTAGCTGTGCCCAGGAGTCTTCTCATCTCTGAATTGTTTTGGATGACACTGTAGAGATGTCTGTTTGCCACTGAGCTGCACTCAGGATGATCCCCTCTCCCCTGGGGCAGATGTAGAAGCCTAGTGCTTGCTGATGTCTCTGCATACAAGCGGGGAGGGTCTGTTTCTTTTTCTTTTAACTTAAGGAGAGTTGGCGGTTGGTCTCTGACAGTAGAAATACTCCAGGGGCCACTGCAGTCAATTTTTCACTTTGTCCCATCCTTGAACAGCCTTTCCAATCCTAAACTTAAATGCTCAACATCCTGAATGTGGGGGGAAGAGAAGGGTATTGAGGAGGCAAATTTGTGTTTTAATGTTACACCCACCTTGCTTTGAAAAGGAGATGGCAACAGATATAATTTAGAAATGCCACAAACTCTTTTCAGTTTTTGATTTGAATTGCCAGGTTATTTCTCTCAGGTTCTCAGTGCATTGATGTTCACACCATTTGTACATACACATACAGCTATGCATTAATGTTTATACACAGTGAAACAGAACAATTCCAGCACAGCAAAAACACTCTGATGATGTGGAGACTTCTCAGTGACAAATAAATGTCACTGAATGTTTTTGAGACTGAAGGGTTAACACACGGGGCTGCCAGTGCTGGAGGGGCGTTTGTGGGAGCTTCATTACAAGTACCTAACACCCACTTGAGAAGTTAAGTGGTTTTGGAAAATGTGATGTGTTCTGTGGTGTGGATGAGTAATTGTGGTGAACAGCCATAGTACCTACTCAGAGTTTGCTGCTTTTCACTTCTGAAGTTTATCCCCAGTTCTGTAACAGTCTGGGATTCAGTAAGTCTGCAATGTTCAGCTCTGTTCATGTACTGATCCCATGCATGAGAGCAATTCCCAGTACTGATCTGCAAGAGCAACCCACTCCAGAAAGATCAGAATCTGTGGAAAAACCCGTCCAAATGACACATGTTCTGTGGGGCCAGAGAATTCCTTGTATTCCAGCACAGTGCTCTGCCTTTTGTTGTGGTGAGGACCTGTCTTTCACTGTGCATTGAAACATCATCAAAGCCTGGGAGTCCGAGGGACATTCCAGCGAGAACCTTTGGAAGCTGCAGCGAGGAGCTGAAATTCCGAGCTGCTCTGTGGCCTTGGCACCCTTTGCAGTAACAACACAAGATGTGCTGAAAGCCCTTCTGGAGACATTTGGGGCCGGGCTGTGGCTGCGGGAGGGGCTGGGGGCGGCCCCCGGCCTTTCTCCAGCCCTAAATAGAGGCGAACTGTCTCGGGAGTTGTTGGATACTTCAGGAAGTGACTGTTAAATATTTCGGCAGCACTCCAGTCGGTAGGAATACTCTGTTTAAAATGGTTTCAGGGAAGATAAATATTTGTGTGTGCTATCTTGACGTATGGAGATAAACACAGTGGTTCTACACAAATATTGGTTTGACCTCAGATTATTTCATTAGCAGCAGCATGTGGGGCCCATTCCATGTCCCTGGAAGCAGCTGCCACCTGTTGTGAGCATCCCAAGTCTGTTGAATGGCTGCTGCTGAGTGTCTATCCTGCCTTTCAGTTTGGGAGGAGGGAACTCAAACCTTGCTGTCATCTCCCCAGGCAGGGAATAAACATTCCATCTGCCCGAAGGGAAATGTCACTGTGAGTCAGGATAGTGAGGGAGATCAGCGCTATGGAAATGTCAGGGAGATCAACACTAGGGGAGATCAGCGCTACGGAAATGTGACTGGGGTTAGTTTCGGTGCCTGTTCCTGCAGCCTGCAGCAGAGCTGGTGCTCCATCCTGCTTAGACAAGGTGATGAGGGACGGACCCTGCCTGTGTCAGCTCAGACAAGGCAGGGAACACGGGGCTTGCCTGTGGTCACAGGTAATCATAGAAGGACCTTAAAGATCATCTTGTCCCACCCCTGCCAGGGGCAGGGACTCCTCCCACTATCCCAGATTGTTCCAAGCCCTGTCCAACCTGGCCTTGGACATTGCCAGGGATCCAGGGGCAGCCACAGCTTCTCTGGGCACCTGTGCCAAGGCCTGCCCACCCTCACAGGGAACAATTCCTGCCCAATATCCCATCTAACCCTGCTCTGTGTCAGTGTGAAGCCATTCCCCCTGTCCTGTCACTCCAGACCCTTGTAAATTCTCTCTCTCCATCTCTCCTGTAGGTTATTTTCAGGTCCTGCAAGGACCTTGCACTATACTGAAGGTACTCAGGGCATTAAACAGAATCTGGTAGAACACCTTGGTGGTGCTCCACAGTGTGTGGGGCTTTGGAGCATGTGAAAGACTGGTGTGGCTGCAGGAACAGGGGGATTTGGGGGATTCAGTTGTGCTGAACAGTGGGAACCCCTCGTACCAGTGCTGGGAATCCCAGAGACAGAACCCAGGTCCCGGGCAGGGAACAGGCACTGACCAAGCTGAGATCTTGGTCTATAAACTCTGTCAGCTTCTCCTTTGCTGCCAGTTGGTCCCTGAGTGGGTGTGGGTGCAAGTCAGGGGCACAGAGGATCAGAACTGACACCTAATGGTTTTTGGCAGTGATTGTGCAGGAGCAGACAGGAATCCTGGGAAGGGAACACAAAAGAAACAGGAATAGTTCAGTGTTTGAAAGTAACTTCAGTACCTTTTCCACAGACTTCAACTCATCTTTTTTTACAAGAATATGTAGTGCCCTTTTACACAGAAAATAACCAGATTTCCGTTTTATTCCAATAAACAGAATGGGTGTTGTGATCATTATTTTAATAAAACTGGAATATCAGGATTTCACAATAATTTTAACACCAAAATGTGTATGTTGACCATATCTCTGGCTTCAAGGTTATTGCCAAGAACCAGCTTTGCAAGAGAAGTGCTTGCATAGACCAGAGTTAGGAGGGCAAGCTGGATGTTTTTACACAATACCACTCGCTTTGTGAAAGGGACGATGTGAAAGGACAGATGCTCTTTACAATATTGATCAAGCACAAGCCTTTTCTTTATTTCAATGGCCCAAAATTTTATTTTTCTTCTTGTAAAGAAGGGGGCAGGGAAAACAGGCAGAATTTCAGTGCTGGTGCAGAGGATGGCAGCAGGTGATTCCCAATAACTCAGTAAGCACAAAATCGGCACATGTGGAATAAGCTGCATTTTATTTATCCATCCACCTTGTGGGAATGCAGAGCCCTGCTGAAGCAGCCCTGGCAATGTTGGTATTGCCCATCTGTCCAGTACAATTCCTGTCTATTTTTTGTGCAGTGTCTGCAGTTGTAGGGTCTGACACAGCATTTTATAAAAACAATGTATTTTTAACTCTGTGTACTTTGTGTGTCATGGCTGTTTGGATCATGGAGCTCTCCACAGCTGTCTGTTGGCACCATGACCATGGCCACAGCAGCCCTGCACCCAGGCAGAGCATTCCCTGCCGCAGGAAGGCAGTGGGACTTTCACTGTGCTGAGCCAGGGTTTTCCATCAGCTCCAGCTGTTTGTGCTCCCGGGAAAGCTGGTGACAATGCTGCTTGCAAAGCCATGTCAGAGCTGCTGTGCTGAGGGACAAATGGCATTGATTTTCCTTCTCTCTTTGGGTTCCCACCAGGGGAATTGCAGTGGCTTTAGTGAATTTTAGTGGATGGATCTCATCTGAGTGGAGGGTATTTCTGATGGAATGCAACTGCATAACCCAGTGGGAACAGTGCCTACAGCACTCATTGAGCCTCATCCTCTGCTGCATGTGCTGTCTTTCCTACATAACAATTCTGTTAGCTAAAAGAGCCTTAAGTGTACCTTTGTACAGTCCCAGATGTGTCTACACACGTCTAAAAGTGTGTAAAAGTGTGTGTCTAAAGGCTACACCATGCATATCAACATCCCCTTCCTGCACTGCACAGGGTGTGGAGGGCAGAGCAGTGAACAGGAGCTGCTGCTCATCAGGGCCATTCCAAAGGACACGTCCTGTAACACGGGGTGGTGATGGAGTGAGATGTGGTCTCCTGCGTGATCTGAGAGCATCCCAATTCCCAGCCAGACCCTTCCGGCCACTGCATACCACAGCATGCAGGCAGACCTTTTCTATCCCTTGTGCTGATGGGTAGCACTGAGACACTCACACACCGCAGAGCTTCTAATAAGATCAGTGCATTTACCAGAGATACAGAACTCAGAGGGCTCAGGCATCCGGATATGTTCCAACGGTGTTTATTCCTCGAAGAGATCCAAGGGTGAAAGAGGAAGGGCCACTCTGCGTGACTATAGATATAGGGATCAAGGGCCAATAGGGTTAGTGAGGAGGTGGGGAAATACAATGACAACCAATGGGAAGAAGGGAGGGGTGGAGTGTGTGATACAATGAGAACCAATGAGGGGAAGGGAAGGTTTGGGAAGGTTTGGGAAGGTTTGGGAAGGGAAAGTTTGGGAAGGGAAGGGAAGGGTGGAATCAGGGATACAACAACAACCAATCAACATAGGAGGATTAACATAACCTTAGGGAGGGACTATTTAGCTGACCCTCAGAGGGTATTTCACACCTCAGAGTTGTCCCACCAGTTTGCTGCTGCTGTGGGAGCCTCTTGAGATGGTTTCAGCTACCGCAACAGTCCTGGGCAGTCAGGAGCATCTGCATCAGAGCACTGAGCCATGAGAGTGAGGAGCTCCCTCTGCTATGAGAAACTGGCTGCATCTTCACAGGTTCATTGGGAATTTAGAGCAAAACAAATTATGTTTTGGTGTTTTCTGAGTGGGCTGATCTCTGTTTCAACTGATTTGCTCTGACCAAGGAGAGCATCTTTGTATTTCTATATGACAATATTGGAGACCTTCTAAAAGGGCCTACAGGGAGAGGATGAGAGGGATTAACTTCCCACTGCCTGAGGGCAGGGATAGATGGGATATTGGGAAGGAATTGTTCCTTGTGAGGGTGGGGAGGCCCTGTCACAGGTGCCCAGAGAAGCTGTGGCTGCCCCTGGATCCCTGGAATGTCCAAGGCCAGGTTGGACCTTGGGGCTTGGAGCAACCTGGGACAGTGGGAGGTGTCCCTGGATGAGCTTTAAGGTCCTTTCCAATCCAAACCATCCCAGGATTCTATGGTAATGCCCTTAAAGGAAGGTGTGGCTCTGCCTGATGGAGAATATGAATTACAAGAGTTGGCCTTAAAAATTATTGATCCACCATTCTTCGGTTTTAAATAAAAGAAAGCTTTTGGATATTGGAAAAGAGGAGAGAGTTCCATAAAACGTTTGAAATTCTTCAGTGTTCAGGAGGTGGTATCCACCGTCTTGTGTGCCCTCAAAACATCATTTTCCAATCCTGAATGCTTCATGGTCCCTCACAGCTGTTTTTTTTCCCCCCATCTTTTTAACCTGATTAGAAGCTGCTGTGCATTTTAATGTTTTCAATTCCACGTTGGAGGGGAAGGCGGTGAAACACCTTGTGCACAAAGGAGCCTTTCCAGCTGAGCTTGTGTCCAGCTTCTGACCAAATCTGGGCAGCCTGGATGCTCCTGGGGAGCTGCTTTGCCTTGGAGTTTTGAAGTCACTTACAAAGAAATGCTGTGAATGAGGACTGGGTGTGGAGAGATGCCCACCCAGGTGGGCAGGGAGCTGTGGTGGGTGCACGGGAGATGGATAATTGCCCCAGCATAAGGACTAAGTCCCTTATCAGATTCAAAACTACTCACACCAATGGTGACTGAATGCTCACAGGGTTTCTGCTTCCCTTCATGTGCTGTACAGGGGTACACAGTATTTTATCACTGGGGAGCTGACTATGTCTAGGGGTAGTGATGGATTGATGGGAATTTTTATACTCCCAGAGTGGTTTAACTGCAGTTTGTGTATACAATTTTCTGTATGGCATCTTGGGAAAACAGAAATTTGGCAAGAAGTGAAAGTAGTAACGAGCATACATTTAAATCTGGGACTTCTGTACCAGAGTGTCTTTTTTATAGAGCTGTAATAATCAGGAGAGAATATTGACATATCTTACCTGTTTCCTCTTATCCTTGTTTGGTTCCTCCTGATTTTCTTCCATGTACTGGGTCATCTGTGCTTCTGATTAAAAAAGGTGGGAGGAGTGGCCAATTCCCCCAAGGGCTGTGTGTCCCTTCAGAGGGACCTCAACAGGTGGGGAAGATGGGCAGAGAAAAACTGCCTGAAATTCAACAAATGCAAATGCAAGTCCTGCACCTGGGTTGGAACAACCCCAGGCACCAGCACAGGCTGGGGGGGACCTGCTGGAGCAGCTCTGCGGGGAAGGAGCTGGGGACCCTGGGGGACAATGAGCTGTCCCTGACCAGTCGCGTGTCCTGAGGACAAGGAGGTCACTGGATCCCGGGGGCATCAAGCAGAACACTGGCAGCAGTCAGGGAGGGGATCGTGCCCCTGTGCCAGCCCTGGAGGCACCTCTGGAGTGCTGTGCCCAGCTCTGGGCTCCTGAGCACAGCAGGGACAGGAGCTCCTGGAGCGGGGCCAGCGGAGGCTGCGCAGCTGAGGAAGGGCCTGGAGCATGGCCCATGGTGCCCAGGAAAGGCTGAGGGAGCTGGGGCTGCTCAGGCTCCAGAGGAGCCCCAGCTGAGAGGGGCCCTCAGCCCTGGCTGTCCATGGCTGTGTGCAGGGAGGCTCCGAGCAGGGCCCGGGCTCTGCTCTGCTGCGGGGCCCAGCAATGGCACAGAGGAACGGCAGGGACTGAGCCCAGGGAGCTCCCCCTGCACAGGAGGCACAAGTTCTTCCCTGGGCAGTGCCCGAGCCCTGAGCAGATTGTGCCGAGAGGCTGTGGAGTGTCCCTCGCTGGGGATATTGCAGAGCTGTGTGGGCACACTGCTGTGCCCTGTGCTCTGGGCTGGCCCTGCTGGAGCAGGGAGGTGGCACCAGGTGAGCCCTGGGGGCCCTTCCAGCCTGACCCAGTCTGGGATTCTGGGATTCCCCTTCTGTGCTGTTCATTCAGTGAAGGAGAAGTGTCCCACCTCTGCCATTTCAGAGGCAGCTGCTGCAGTTTCCTGCTCTTTCAGCCTTAAAGCAATGACAGGCCAACAGTTACCATCAAATTTTAACGGTATTTTCCCACTACTTTCTAAGTGAGAATGTGGGTTTATTGTGTTGTCCCAGCTCATGGTGTCCATGTGATTTAGAACTGTGTTTCATCCCTTTATCTCTGCCTGGATCAGCCAGTGTGGTCATAGCTGTTTTCTCTTTTTATCTGATCAATGCCCCAGGGCAGGTACCTCTGTAGGGGCCCATTCCCTTCCTGTACAGGTAGGATACCATGCTGTGCTTCATTTGTGCTTTTACAGGTACTTGGGCTGCTTACATGTTTGAAACCGACTTCCAAATACAATATAATCTTTTAAAACTCAGGGGACTGATATACGACATGAATTTAATTCATTGAGACTTTATGCAGGAAGTTAAATGAAAGCTGAACTAATGCAGCATTTACCTGGTACAAATTCAAGGCTTCTTTAGGACTTCAGAAACCTTTTCTTTTCTTTCTCCAAACTAAAAGTCCTTTCAATGCAAAGCATGATTTTAAACAAATTTATTCTTCCCAAATTTCTATGGGTCAACAAACCAGTGTAACTTGTAAGTGTTAATGTAGACGTGTATGGCAGAAAATATTATTAATCAGTGCCTCTGCCTGTTGTCCTCAGACTTTGTATGATCTAATAATCAGGTGTTTGGATTTAACACGAAGTGTAACCCTATGGACATTAGTACAAAACTATTTCCAATTTTCCTTCCTATCAGAGCTGATTTTTGAGCATTTACATTGTGTTAACATTTGTGGGGAATCTCCAGAATGTGAGGGAAAGCTGAGGGTTGTCTCAAGGAAATACAAAGTCCTCTGTAATGTGTTTGGTAATGGTGTTTGGTCTTACATTTAAGAGCAGGTGGTTCAAAGATTCCAGGAAAACATCTGCAGCCTTTTTTTTTTTTTCTACTGCAGGGTGCTTTTGTGGGTTCAGGTGTCACAGCAAATAACTTTTTGGTCCTGTTTGAATTTTCAGTTCCATCTTCAGCTTTTTACATGTCTATTTCCTTCTGTTTTAGGGAGAAGGGTTGTGTAACTTGTGGATTTAGCTTGGCTGGAATAATAGTGTCTTTTCAGCTCTGGGAATGTCTAAAAATAGCCATGTCTTGTTCTGTGTAATTTCTGGCCTGTTCTAGCTTGCTTTCCTTCAGAAGATCTGCTGGGATGGGATGCACTGACTCGACCAAGGCCCATGGGATTTTATTCTAGTTTTTCAGACAAAGGGAAATGCTACACGCAGTGCGTGAGGGTTACACAAGGCGCTCTGCAGAAATAAAAGGAAATGCTCAGTAGTGGATTGGATTGTAAGGTTCGTGGTCTCAGAGATGTGCAAGTGGCTGCGATAAGAGAATGAGAGTGGAGAGGCTGCCAGAGCCTACATCCCCTGCGGAGGGATCCTCCTGACAGCTCTTACCTCAGACTGCAGTTTTAATTCATTCCCAGGCAGGTTCAGTGTCTAGGCTGGCTTGCCAAGGGAGGGAGGCATGGCATTATAGCCCATGGATATTAAATATTGTGGATTTTACCAAAACTCTCATTTCCAACCAGCACCAGTCGCTGTGGGCTCCCAGTTAACTGTGTGCAGCAGGGGTGGTTCAAGCGGAGTCTGTCCTGAGCCGATGGACCCTCCCAGTGTTTTAAAAAGCAGAGTGAGATGTGTTGCCCCCCAGTTTTATACCTCCTCATATAATATCCTAAGAGATCAGCCCCAGTACCTGAAGCTGGAGCAGTAACCCAGAGTCTGCAGGCAGAAGGGGCCAAACTTGATTGAGCCAGCATTAAGAACTGAGTTTAACCCATGGAGAATAACAATCTGCACAGAATTAATTCAGCTTAAGTTTTTCCCCTGGATTTTTATAGTAATACCAGCAGAATGTTGCAGCATTTGGACAGCCATAAAACAGAAATGTTACAGCTTGAAAAATACTTCAGGCTGCTGCTGAGATGAAAGCAAGCCCTGGATAGCTGGAGGAGTGTAAGGCAAATCCCACTGTGTCACACTGCTGTGAGCAGGGAGGCGCTGGGGCTGTCCCACACACACCAAGTGCTGCCCCACAGTTTCCAGAGGGGCTGCACAGGACCCTTGGGAGGGCAGATGGATCATGAGCAGCTGTCCCAGAGCGATGGAGATGGAGATGGACTGTCCGGTGAGCTCCTCACTGCAAGGATCACGTCTCCTCGCAGGGACCCACAGCCTGGGCTCCTCGCTTTGTGATAAAGGCAGGAAAAGCAGTGAGGTGCAAATGAGAAATATAAGCTGAGAGCATTATTGATAGGGCAACTGCAGTCCCCACGCTGCATGAGTCATGTAATCCACAGGCTTTTCAAGCTTCACTGCAGAGAATCGAGGTGCGTGGAGGATGGTTTCAATTTCCAAGCAGGGCTTTCTGACCACTCATGTTTTTGAAAAGTAAAACTAGTATCTTGGCTCAGGAATGACTGCAAAGCAGAGGTATTCTGCTCTTGGCCCGTTGCCTGCTTGCCCTCTTGAAGGGGAGCTTATGTATTGTGATGGAAACATAACAGCTCCCCCTGCCAAGGGACAGGTCATTCCTGCTGCTGCCTGGGAGCCAGGAGACATTGCTGCGAGTACAAAACCTGGACCAAATGAAATCAAAGAGGATGAATTTGGGATAAATTTGCAATTTGGAGTTACACCTGAATTCCTTTTAATGGGAAGAATCTTTTGACTTCCTTTGGGTTCTGGTCCTGATGAAAACATCCCAGAAATGCTCATTAAAAGAGAGATAAAACCTGATTTTGATGACAAATGCACTTCTTAAGAGATGCTTTGCTGGTGTTCTAACCACCAACCTTTACACCCTGAGCATGTTCTCACACAACAGTGGGTGCTTGATATCCCTTAGTTACCAGCATGTGAGGGACACTGGAAATGAGGGCTGCAGGTTTCCCTGCCGGGACATGGCCTAAACAGCAAAGCTCTGATGCATGGAATAGAAAATGAAATAAATCAGTTGATACTGGATAAGTTGTG
The DNA here is from genome assembly GCA_036785705.1 of Acanthornis magna. NCBI lineage: Eukaryota > Metazoa > Chordata > Aves > Passeriformes > Acanthizidae > Acanthornis > Acanthornis magna. The sequence continues at coordinate 1,035,972 of JAWUZG010000168.1, forward strand.
AGTTTTATAAACCACTGGGTTTTATCAGAGTTATAATTTTGATGCATTCATGTGTTAGTGAGAACAAAAGAGGCTACTCCACCCCTGGCCGTGTCCAAGGCCAGGCTGGACAGGGCTTGGAGCAGCCTGGGACAGTGGAAGGAGTCCCTCCCCATGGCAGGAGGTGGCACTGGATGAGCTTTAAGGTCCTTCCAACCCAAACCATTCTGGGATTCTGTGATGATTCTATAACTCTGGACTTGATTACCTTTTTAGAAAGGATGATGATTTGCTGAACATTTTTTCGGTAGCACTGAAGTTGTAAAGCTGGACAGTGTCTGAGTTACCTCAGCTGAAACCCAAGAAGTTGTTCAGTAGCTGAGGGTGAGATTCAAACCCAGCAAAGCCAGTTGGTTGCTCAGTTTTAATTGGGGGATATTTTGCGAGAACCACAGAAGTTTGGCCTGTGGGTTTGGATTCTTTGCAGAAGCACTTTGAAGCATTAAGAGGAGGGGAGGTATTGGGAAATGTGAGCCTGGAGAATACACACAGGGCAAGTTCTGTCTGTGTATCCTCAAGAAATGAGAAACCAGGAGAAGGTATCTTTGGATGGGGTCTAGAGATTTCAGTCCTTTCTAGGTAGCTTAGGGAATGCCATGGACTTCACAGAAAGGCAATGATTTGGGGAATCTACTTTAAAAGAAAGTATAAAGTGCTATAAAACATGCCTTGTTTCAAGAGAGTACTATGGAAATAGAACAAGATTCACAAGTAATTAATCTCAGGCTGTGGACTTGTGTGTATGACTCTGCAGCAAGAACATTAATATCTGTTAAATTCTCCAAATTAGCTTAAACATTCCAGAGAAAGGATGTAATTCTCAGTTGTATAGGGAAGGAATTCACCCTTCCCCCAGTCTTTCTGCTTCCCAGGGACTCAAGAGAAATGCTAATATCAAGTCAACCTAGTTTTGTTCCCCTCTTTAGTAATGTGGTCCAGATTGGTGGTGACTGAAAGCCGGTCCCGTCAGGGGAGTTTTGTGTGATGGATCAGGAAGGGCTGATTCCATCGGGGTGGCGGTGCTGGGTCTCCAACCCTGGCTGGCAGCTCACTCAGGCTTCATAGAGCTCTGAATTTCAGTTCACATGAGGTTTTGTGGGGCATTGTTCACCTCTTACTGAGGCAAAGCTTGTAAGCTGCTTGTACTTCAAAATAAGTGGAGATGTAGTACTACACTGAGTAAGCCTTTGATCTATCATGACTCCATTTCTTCATATTTGTTAATCAGGGTGTTGCCAGCCTTAATTAGGGAATTAAAAAATCCTGGGGAAGATTTTAGCTTGTTTTGACCAAGAGACTGTTGGAAGATGAAGCAAGGAGACAGATTTGTGTCTGTGACAAAGCACAGCGAGGAATGGGGAGGAGAAGCACTAGGAGGAAGCTTTTCAGGAGCCATCAAATGAGTTGAATAAACAGATCTGAACCTGTCCCGTGTACCTGGGCTCATGTTCAGCCCTTAGGTGGTCAGCGGTGCCATCTTGTGTTAAGTGGGTGGTATTTTTGGGAAAAGATGGATTCAGATTCTTAACCCTTGGGAAAGGGTTTTGGAAGAGCCTTTGGAAACTGCTGCTGTGAAGCGAGAAGAGCAGCGAAGCCCATAGGTCTCTGAGAGAGAAAGGCGGAGGAGGATCAGCTGTCACACACACAAATTAATTTGCAGCTGAGACACTGAGTTCAAGGAACTTCATCAAAGATTCTCATGTAAATTGTGACCTTTTTCATCCTGCATGTGATGGATGCATGTGAGCTTCTCTGAAAATAGTCATTGTTGTCAAACAGTGGCAGGGGCTGCCTAGGGAGGTTTGGAGTGCCCACCCCTGGAGGTGTCCAAGGAAGGGCTGGAGGTGGCACTCAGTGCTCTGGGCTGGGGAGAAGGTGGGGATCGGGCACAGCTTGGGCTCAATGGTCTGGGAGGTCTGGTCTGAGAACTGGAGAAATGCAAATTAATAATCTGACTTTTAGAAGGACCAGGTACATAAATTCTTGTTGTTGAGGACATGCAAATTCATCAACAATGAAATCTGGGAGTTCCAGCCATAGCAGCATCATGGAAAAAAGTCCTCAGGAGCCTGAAAATAAAGTAAAATAGAAGGACTACAGCCCTCTCCACTGCCCAGGCTTCCCTGGCAAGGCTCCAGCATGGTGATGGTTAAACACTCTGGGAACCACAACAGTCCCCTTGCTTTGGGGCAGCCATGACATTTGGCAGGACTGACCACCCCTTCCATGGAGAAATTCCTGCTGATGTCCAACCTGAGCCTCCCCTGGCCCAGCCTGAGGCTGTTCCCTCTCCTCCTGTCCCTGTTCACTGCGAGCACAGCCTGACCCCCCCGGCTGTCCCCTCCTGTCAGGAGTTGTGCAGAGCCACAAGGTCCCCGCTGAGCCTCCTTTTCTCCAGGCTGAGCCCTTTCCCAGCTCCCTCAGCTGCTCCTGGGGCTCAGCCCCTTCCCAGCTCCGTTCCCTTCTCTGGACATGCCCCAGCCCCTCGAGGTCTCTCTGGCCAGGAGGGCCCAGAACTGGACACAGCCCTCGAGGTCCCTCAGCAGTGCCAGCACAGGGGACAGGCACTGCCCTGGTCCTGCTGCCACCCCATGGCTGGCACAGCCCAGGGGCCATTGGCCTCGTGCCCCCCTGGGCACTCTGGGCTTGTGTCCAGCCGCTGGCACCAACACCCCCAGGGCCTTTCCCGCTGGACACTTCCCAGGCACTGTCCCAGCCTGGAGCATTCCCAGGGCTGTTGTGATCCAAGGGCAGGACCCAGCACGTGGCCTGGTTGAACCCCATACAGTTGGCCTCAGCCCATGGATCCAGCCTCTCCAGATCCTTCTGAAGAACCTTTCTGCTTTCCAGAAGATCAATGCTCCTGCCCCAAACTTGTGGGTTTGTTTTTTATTTTGGTTTTTGTTTTATTTTCTACCCTGCGGAAAAGATAATTTTGTACCTGAAAGCTGCCAGAGTATCTTTGTGTCCTCCAAAGAGTCATTTCTCATGACTGCTGGAGGGGGTCATTGCTAGACCTGTGTTTGCCTGTACTCACAGCAGAGGAGCAGGACAGAAAATAAATGGAGAGCTCTGGTCTTAAAGAGCTCCTCAGTTGCATTTTCAGCACAGTTTCTTCATGTTGTGCTTTGGATGGCCTTTTTGGTGAGACAAATAGTAGCTATTGTAGTTTGGTGGTGTGTTTGTAACTGAAGATGGTCCTTGACTCACTTTCTACTCATTAGCAGTGCAGTGGCACTGTGGGGTCCCAGCTGGGGTGAAAGCTCTATGGTGGGAACAGACTGAAAACCAATCCCCACTCCAAGGGCTGGACTGGAGAGCTGAGAGGAAAACTCATCAGAGTTTCAGAAATGATGAACTGAGGTACAAAGGTGAGGCTGAGGTATTTGCAGCTTCCTCACATCATTGTCTTCAATTTCTAAAGGATCTTAAATGAGTCATCCAACCTTTTACGTTTGGGGTTTTCTAGCATAAAGATTGATTTTCAAGGGAAGGTAACACATGGGGAAAGTACCTGTGAAAAGAAAATTGCTTTTCCTACTGTGGGAAAATCTGTAGTGGAAGTTGTTTGTGCATCAAAAGTTGTTTTGAGGCATTTTGGGGGTTTAATAAATAAGATAATTTTCAGTGGAACCAGAGTGGATTTTTTGGTTGTAACTGTTGACCAAATTAGAAATACTTCTCTAGGTAGACCTGCCATTAGTGTTAGGAGTCTCTTGACCTCAGAGGGAGATTTCAGAGCTGATGTCCAGTCTCTGCGGTAATGTCCAGCCTGGCAGCTTCCCTGGGGCAAAGCAACCCAGCCAGGCTTCAGCACCAGAGGTTTCTGCACTGAGATCAATCCGTGCACAAATGTCTGTGCAGTGAAGCCTGACTGCAGCACGTGAAGAAATCGATGGAATAAAACCTTGGGGAACACATTTGACCTTCACATAACCAAGTAGGTCCCTGGGAAATCTGCAAAACAGGGCCCTGCAGATGACTTGGGGTTTTTGGTTAAGTGGTGTTCTGGCAATGAAAGTTTATAACTGTTCAGGGAAGGCAGCTTAGGCCATGGAAGAAGGGGAAAATGACTAAAAGATGCTGGAGGATCGATGAGATTAACATTTCTGAGTGGGGAGGGTTATCCTGGATGCAGAAGTTTATCTAGATACAAATACCGAGTCAGAAAACAAATCTATTGGTGGGACTTGCCTCTCTGGGAGCCCAGCAGAACAGGATGCAGACAGAGAGCAAAAGGAAGTAAAGAAGTAATTAAACCAACTAATGTTGTAATAATGGATGAGTGCTGCTGCTGCCATAGGAATGATGGGCTTCTGGGAATGGCTGGATTTGGAAAATAAGAGGGTTTGCTGCTAGCCAAGAAACTGTGACCATTTGTTCTCTCCAAATCACTGACATGAAAGGTTTTATTTCCTATGGCACATTTAATAAAATTCAAAGCCAAATTTTAATTTTGGGGTGCATGGAAGTAAACATTTACAATGTAAGGGATCCACACAGAGGTGCTGTAGTATTGAAGACACACAGATCTTTTCTTTGCATAAAATCAGACAGCATCCCCCTCCAGCCCCTTGGGGGGATGTGCTGGAGGCCCAGCTTTGGCGGGGGGGCTGCAGTTCCCTCCTGCTCGTGTACCTGCAGGGACTCAGCAAAAGTGGAGTACAGCTAAAGCACGAGGCTTCCAATTCATGCATAGCTCAGCTTCTACCTCATGCCCCCGATGGGCTCTTCCAGCAGGAGTAATTCCAGTTCAGTGCTGTTTATCCCTCCCCTCTGGAGCCGTGGCAGAGCTCCAACTCCGCACTGTGTCCCAGAGGGATCTGCTCTCCCCGGGCTGGGTGCCAGGCCCTGGCTGGGGCCCAGCTGTGATCAGGGTATCGAGGAGCAGCATCTCTTCCCAAACACAAACACCCCTCTGGGGAATGCCCGGCTCAGCTGCACTGGAGATGGGATGCGATAACGTCACTTTGGCTGCCGGCCATCCCAGCAGATGATTTATTATTTTCTGTAGGAATCTGCTTTTAAAGCTTCTCCTATAGTGTTACGGATGATATCACTCAATGCTCGGTACTTACAAGACCCGTTTCAACCTCTGACTGTGTGCAGAGGTACAGTCTTGGCAAAAATGCTCAGCTCCTCTCTGTTTATTGGTAAGGGTTTGGAGCTTATACCTCTCCCTGTTGGGTTGAAGAAGTAGAATTTGGAGTTATTACTGTGTGTTCTCCTTTTCCTGAGTGTATCTGGGATGAGGGACCCAGCCGTTTTTATGTTTATTGTAAGTTACAGGTGATTGCAAGAACTGTGGAAGGCTAAAAGATGAGTATTAGAGACTCAGAGGGTACCCAGGGAAGCCACCCTTCCCTCAGGTGAGTGTAGGAGAAGGATGACATGGGCAAAGCAGCTCAGTCAGCAAGGTGAGCATGGGAGAGAAATGGCTTATGACAGTCAGAAGTGAATTACTCACATGGAAAGCAAGGATGAGAAATTGTCTGTCCAAAAAGATGCCTTGGAGCCGTTTGGGATTGCTCCCAGGTGATGAAGTTTGGATCTCCTCCCTCCTTAGGGCTGGGCTGTGCCAGGTTACGCATCAAGACATCCTGTGGCTCTTGCTGGTTCTTCATGCAGTAAAGACCAAATATGACACCCCAAGAGTGTGAGTTGTTTCTGCATCAGTGTGCCCTTGCTCGGGATCAGGGCACAAGTTCTGTTTTCCTGCAGTGTCATGTTTGGAGCAGGTGGGGGTCCTGGAGCTGAGGAGGTTTGGGTGAGTGCTTCCCTTTCCCTTCCCTGCGGGGCCCATGGGTGTGGATGCCAACAGTGGATCTTGCCACCTGACACTTGTGTGCCCACATTCCTCTGGGTGCCATGGAAGTGAGGCCAAGGAGAAATTGAAAAATTTTCAAACTGGAAGAGGGGAAATTTAGATTAGATATATGGAAGGAATTCCTTCCTGTGAGTGTGTGTGGCACAGGTTGCCCAGAGAAGCTGTGGCTTCCCCATCCCTGGAAGTGTCCAAGGCCAGGCTGGAGCAACAGGGGATAGTGGAAGGTGTCCCTGCCCGTGGCAGACATGGAACTATGGGATCTTTATGGTCTTCATGCTCAATGCAAATAATTCTGATTCTATGATTCTGTGGGAATTTGGGAGTAAGATGCTGCTCAAGTGTAGTTGCACTGTTTTAGAAATCTTTCTATTCTTTCTCAGGGAGAATAGAGATAAGCTGCATTCTTGTACTTTTTTAATCTCTGTGTTCGGTGTTAGGTATTGTATAGCTGTGACCAATGGTTTTAGGAGGTGGATTCCCTGCTGACCAATAGTTGCTAGATTATTAATGGATATATAAAGAGGTTTTTGTAAATAAAGTTCTCCTTTCGCCATCTTGGGTTCGTCTGCCTGTTTTCTCTGCCAGCTCCTGTGAATCTCAGGAAATCTCTAGCCACACTCAAGCACATGTGCTCTTCTTGTCACAGCTCTGGTGTATCTCTGTGTCAATCAACATCTTCCAGTGACACCAAATGGATGAAAAAATTATTCCTCAGCCTGGGGCAGCAACATCAAAAGCACTCTACAGGATCTAATCTTGCCCCTTGCAATGAACCTTCTGTATTCCATTCTGACACAAAGTATTAGCAGGTCCCAATCCTCCACTGCCTGACACGTGTGAGAGGAGTTCTCAGCCCTTTGTTGAGAGCCAAGCGTTAGGATTGCAGTGATTAAAAATAGAAGGGAAAAGTTTTCCTTGAATTCTTGGGTTTGCTGGGAACCTATTCCAACACAAGGTGATTAATGTGGTAACAAATCCCGATGAGCAGTTTAGGGTGTGGGCAGAGGAGTTCACTTATTTTTTTCCAGGAGAACAAAGAGTGAAAGAGTAAGTGACTTGCAGATCGGTGTCTGGAGAAAATCTGGAGCTCCTGTATTCTCTTGGATGCTCCAGTTAGACATTCCTGCTGCAGGAAAGCTGAGGAACAGGTGGATTAGGCTGAGCCTGCCCTTGCAGCTCACCTGAGTTTGCCAGTATGGATTTGCTAATGATGGGAAGTTGCAATGCTCATTTCTTATGGAAAGTCCTAGGAAAGATTAATGGCTGTGTACCCAACTCTTCTCATAGCCCATTAATGCTCCCTGCATGAGAGGGATGAGTCTTCATTGATCCTGTCAGGCCAGGTAATTTCCATTTCTTTCATTGGAGGACCTTAAGTACATCCTTACATCTGTGTTTTCCGTTTATCTCCTCATGTGTCTGACCAGTGCTGGAAAGAAGATGTGCCAGAGCTCTCACTGATGGATTTCGTGATCAGAACCTGGGCTGAGTTTTGTGCTGTTTAGCTGGTGGAAAACCAATCCCACAGAAATAACTATTGATTTCCCTGCCCTGGTACCTTGAAATAACTCAGCAGAAGTTCCCTCAGTACCAGAACTGGCACAAGAACAAGGGCATGAGCAGAAATGTAGGGAGCAGAAATATCCATAAATACCTCTACAGAACAGGCTTATTCCCATTCCAAGCCCAGTTTCTGGAAAATTGCCCTTTAATTGATCCAAAATCACAAAGTGATGACCCCATGAGTCAAAAGAGGAGGTGTATTTGTGGTGAAAGTAAAAATGACTGGAGTTGATCTAAAAATTGCAGAGTGTTTGTCAGTCATGACTGAAGCACAGCAAACTGCAAATTTTAAATATCTTACAAAAGCTGCTGTCTTAGGGACAACATTATTCAACCCAACTGGCATAAAGAACTGTAAAAAATTTGCTCAGAATTCACCAGTTATCCTCATGTGCTGCAGGGGCTGGGGAAGAGCCTGGCATTTTCTGTGTTATTTCTGAAGTAGCCAACTGAGCATGTGCCATCCCTCTGAAGGACACATGTTAGCATGGAAGGGGATTCATTCCAGATAATCTGGAATGTTGGTTGATGAAGAACCTTCAGTTTGTCAGAGGAACTTTCTGGGGGGACTTTGAGATTTAAAAAAAGCAGCAACAGAAGAAGCTCAGCATATTGTTTTGATGTAATTCAAACCTTCCCCAGGGTCTGCACTTTGTTTCATTGATCATGGGAGATGGGAAGTGCTCCAGTGCCTGTTCAACTTGTGCAGAATTGTGCTGGGCAATGGCAGAGGGAAGTAGAAGCAATTATTCATCACAAATCACAAACACACCTGACTGTACACTCACTTTATGGGGTGATTTGACAGAGAAATATCTTTGTGGGGTGGGCTGGGTTTGTAGCAGGCGATGAAGGTGTAGTTTAGAGAAGCTCCTATGAGTGCATCCGTGCAGGGCAGGGGAGGAGCAGGGGCAGCACAGCTGAAGAGGCTCCTGGGCTCTGAGCAGGGGTCCTGGCAGGGGGTTTGGTCTGTGGGTGTTGAGTGCCTGTGGGTTTGCAGTTGTTACCATGGAACCAGGGAATGGTTTGGGATGGAAGAGAACTTCAGTTCCACCCCTGCCAAGGGCAGGGACACCTTCCACTGTCCCAGGCTGCTCCAAGCCCTGTCCAGCCTGGCCTTGGACACTGCCAGGGATCCAGGGGCAGCCACAGCTTCTCTGGGCACCTGTGCCAGGGCCTGCCCACCCTCAGAACAATTCCTTCCCAATATCCCATCTATCCCTGCCCTCTGGCAGTGGGAAGCCATTCTCCCTCGTTGTGGCACTGCATCCCTTGCCAAGAGCCTCTCTCCATCTTTCCTATTGACTCCTCCAGGCACTGCAAGGCCACAGTGAGGTCATCCCAAAGCTTCTCCTCTCCAGCTGAATAATCCCAGCTCTCCCAGCCTTTCCTCCCAGCAGAGCTGCTCCATCCCTCTGCTCATCCTGGAGCCTCCTCTGGTCTGGTCTATTCCAGTGCCTAATGTCTTTAATTTGCTGCTCAGACTTTGCTGTTGCTGTATCCATGGGGATATCAGAAATCCTGGATCATGGGGCAGGTGTAACCTGTTAAACCAGGCTGTCCCTGGGCTGACAGGACTGTCACCAACAGACCCTTCCCTCCTTCCCTCTGTGGAAACAAGGCATGGACATCTCTGTCAGTAATTCCTGGCCACTGCAGAATGGAAGCTGAACAACCTTTACAGGGATTTACACTACAGGACATTATTCTCTCTCTGTCTGTTCATTCTCACACCTGCATCATTGAAAGAAGCAGCAGTGACACCTCTGAGAGGTGGCCCTGCCCTGTGCTGTGGGGATTGGTGTGTCCTTTGCTGTCGCTGTGACGCCAGGGAGGTCACAGCTGCTGCAGGCAGGGCTGTGCCGGCACAGCTTTGCCTCCCTTTCTACAAGTGTGTCGTAGGGGTGGGAGGAGGCGGGAGGTGAGATGGGCAGACACAAATCTCTAATTCCAGTGCCAGTGTTTCCTATAAAGTCTGTGTGGCTGTGGAAGAGAACATTGTCCAGCGCAGGAATTGTTCTCAATCCTCAAAATGTTGGTTATGTGTTCTTGCCATGGCTGGGACACCCTCCTCATCCTCCTCCTTGGAGCTGGAGGTGGCCTTTGCTGCAGATGAGCTGTCTCTGCCCCATCAGAGCCAAGGAGCAGGAGGAGCTGTGGGTGCCAGATGCCTCTGCTTCTTGTTCCAAACAGCAACAGGCTGCAAAAGTTGGAAAAAATCCATCTCCATCCCAGAAACTTGTACACATCTGTACTAGTAGTTATGGAGATTAATGCCATGCACAGGGTCAGAATTCCCACTGACATTTACTCAGTTTGTCCAAACAAGTTAGTGGGTACCTCCTGTGAGTGTGAACTGCACTCTGCAGCTCTGCGCAGGCATTTAGCAGCTCGGGTGCCAGTTCTGCACACACAGCTGCAAGACTGAGGCTTTAGTGCTGTAAAATATAGTACTGGGAGCAAAAAAGTCATGGAGCAAAAGATCTCTTTAGTAAGTCGTAAGACCTAAATACAGAAAAATAAGCTAAACTGCACGTATTCTTATCTTGTGACCATTCTTGCACTTAAAACCAGTTCTAATACAGCCAGGTTTGCAAGGAAGACGGGAAATGTGTAAGATACACTTGAGCAAAACATTTTTGTGTGTTAATGATCAATGCCCGAAGCGATGCTGAGATGCAGTGGTGGCTCTGTGAGGTTTGCAGGAAGGATGTCACCTCTCAAAGCCGGGACAGAGCCTCTAACCTGGCAAAAGGGACTGGCTCTGCTTCTGCCCTATCCCAAAGCTGGCCAGACTCTCCTGTGTCTGAAAACAAAGGTGCTCTCTGACCCTTTGGATTATGTAAAATCAAGACCTTTTTGGGCCCTATGATCAACGTGCATCGATCTCAAGTGTGCAGGGTTGGGCTCAGCTTCTGTAAGGACATTATTTGAATTTGGAAGCAGCATTATATTTGATATAAAAGAAAGAAGTTCACTTTATTTATTGTTTAGCTGCCTCCTAGTCTTTCCCAGCAATGAGAATATTATGATTACAACAGCCTGAGCTGCATGATGCAGAATTTAAATCAGTGTAAAGTTGCTGTGGACTAATCTGTTGATTTCCATATGGGAACAGAATTGTATCATCAGAGAGCATCTTCCTACTGGTGTAATTCCAGGCACAGTGCTGTTTTCAATAATGTAATGATGATAATTGATGGTTTAAAATTGACAAGGTCAATTTATTTGGCAGCCATGCATTTGGCAGCCAGCTTGAAAACATGAAGGACTGACACAAAATAGGGCAGAGATATCCAGTCCTGCTCCCAGGTCTGATAACAGCCCAGGATTTCAGTGCTGTTTAGTCAACTCCTTTGGCACAACATCTCCTAATTATGTTCTTCAACCAGATGTGCCACAGGACAGGGTCAAACCTGAGTTGCATCCCCAAATTGTGAAACTCTCCAACAGCAGGTTTGGCATGGTGAGTTAATCAGGAAATTTGCTACTATTGTCATTCCAGCCTGTTGTGCTGGGATGTGTGCAGGTTCCCAGCGTGAGGGCAAGATGATCATTTAGTGGATATTAATGTCTGGAAGAAATACAGGTCCCAGTTCAGCAGTTGTTCTGCTGGTGTTGGATGCTGAGTTCCAGACAGGAATGTTCCAGGAGCTTCCTCTGAGCACAGAGCAGAGGGAAGATAATCTTCCTTTTTCCATTTCAGCCTTTCCCACTCTCTGCAAACCCAAACTGGTGGCTCTGCATTGTTAACAGGGAGATAAGGAAGTAACAACACATTTGTATCCCAATCCACTATAAACTAGGAGCAGGTCTTGCCATTATAGGATGACCCTGAGGTGAGAGTCTCTGTGCAGCTCAAACCCGACAATCAGCAATGATTAACAATAGTAAAACCTGCAAACCATGCAAGGATGGCAATGAGTGTGGCCCTAAGTAGAGAAGTGCCCATTTAATTTATAAAGTTTCCAATACATCTCCGAAATTGAATTATTTTCTGTTCTCTGCCCAAGAAGTCAGTGCACATTTGTACACTTTTTGCACTTCTGTGCTCAGGAGGGGAAGCAAGCCCCCTGCTCTTGTAAGTAGAGAAGATTTCATCCACAGATTTTGGCCAGTAAAAAGAGATTCATTCTATTTTTGCATGTTAATTTGATTCAGTGCAGAAATCAGTGAAGCAGATGCAACAGCCGCAGTTGCATTCAGTTTAGGAGCATGTTTTGAATGATGATGAAAGAGAAGAAATATGTTACACTACACTGACTAAAAGGAGAGGTGGTGGAAGGGTACTGAACACTGAGTTTGCTGACTTGACTTGTAGGCATATGAAATAACGTGCCAGTTTCTTCAACCAAGCACATAAATTGCTTAAATCTTGGTTATGTGTTCCTTGCATTTGCTATTATCATTGGAAGCAGTTTTATCAGACTTCATTCCACAGGGTACTTCAGAGAGCTGTAGGAATGCAAAGCTCTCCGAAGGTCATTTGCAATCTCAGCTGCAGCGACCAGGGGCTGCTGTCAGCTCTTATCACAGTGCTGATGTGCATCAGAATGGCTGTACAGGGACACGAGAGATGTGCTGGAGGTGCTCTGAAACAGGAGCAGAAGGTGTGGCTTTCATGAGAGGGCAGAAGGACATTTCGCTGCCAGCTCCAGACACGATCCTCCACTGCAATGAGATGCAATGACTTTGTGATGATGGAGACTCCTGGCACTAAGGCAGGCACTTGGAATTCTGTCTGCACCCCTGGCAGAGGTCCAGAGGTGCTCTGGGAGGGCCAGGGAGCAGCACATTGAAACAGCCTTGAATTTGTGCCAAATTCACTCTGTGACACTTGAATGAGATTCACCAGAGGCTGTGGAGCCTCCACGCTGGGGAGACCTCTCAAGACTGAAGTGGTTAAAGCCCTGAGCAGCCTGGTCTGCTCTCAGCTGGCTGCCTTTGAGCATGAGGTGGAGGAGAGGACCTTCTGAGGTCCCTGTCCACCTGGATTGTCATGTAAGGATCTCCTGAGTAGGCTCTGCTTGAAAATGGAGGCCTTGGTTGGAAAGTTTTGAGAAGAGGAGGTTTTCAGAAGCCCCCCTGACATCTGGGTTGGCACAGTTCCTTGTGCTGACACCAGAGAAATTCATCCCTGCTGCACATCCACTTCATGGGTATTTTATAGTAATGTCACAGTAAGTCCTTACCTATTTTCCATGACAACTGCTGAAGTCCCAGCTTGGGGACGGCAGGGACTGTGTGGTACCACATCATTGGGTTGGTGCTGTCCCAGCAGCAGAGGGGATTGTTAGGTCTGCTGAACTCCAGCTTTGGAACCTGCATTCAGCAATTCCACCTGCAGCTCACAAGGTTCAGTTTTTCTCTCTTATTTTCTTCCATGAGAAACAGAAATGTTCAATTGATGCCCTTCTCTATCGCAAACCCTTTGAACAGGGTGTGTATTGACAGTAAAATAAGTATATATTGTCAGCAAACTACTGGAGAGCTGGGAGCAGGCACCAATAAATCCATATCTGTGGGCACTTCTGAGAAATCCTTAGTGGCTGTAATGATTTTAGTCACTTAATTGTATTTTATTGCTCGGGATATGGACAATATGTTACAAACGCACATGGGACGGTTCCTGCATGAATGAATGAATCCAACTTGCTCCAAACTTGGTTTTTTGAAGGAGCTTATTTAGGAAATGCTTCTGCTTCCAGTTGTGTCCTGGACAGTAACCAGATTATTTCAGATCTGTTCCTAATTAATTTCCTGAATATAGTAATTAAAAGCATAGTCTTGCACTGCTTTTTTGGGTGGTATAAAGAATGAGGTGTAATGGCCAGGGATTCTCCTTGAGACATTCTAATTTAATTCCTGATGGTCAGTCTGTAGCCAAACTAGTGACACCCCCTTGGATCCAAAGTCTGGATTGCTTTGATGGGCAAGTTTGGTAGGCTTTGAATCCGTTTTGTATTGTTTTTTTCTGCCAGACTTTAGACAATATCTTGGCAAGGCCTGGGTGCAAGGAACCCAGAAGGAAGATGGGTGCTTGGCTGGGTTAAGGATGTGTTCTGAGGCCCTGAATTACACACATCAGTGCCTACGAGTGCCCACCTTATCTGCAGATGCTGCTGAAAGGGGGAATCAAAGCCCCCATTAGTTCTGGAGGAACAGCTGGACCTCATAAGATCTGCAAAAGAAGATTCTCTTAACTCCACTCTGCCCTTGGAGAGCCATATGTGCATAGCTGTGAGGACCTAGGCAATGACGTGGGGCAGTGACAGGGAGATGACTGGTGAGTATTAATTGGGGGAGTGGTTGTTGCCAAGAAATTCCTTGTGCTCATGTTACCTTCTCTTCATGCAAAATATTTACTGAGTTAGAGCAGAGTAGCACTGTTTAATTTACTGTATTTGTGTGGTCGTGGTACAACGACGACAAGAGGAGACAGAGCTGCCTGGAGCCCTTGGACACGAGGTTGTGTTGCCTCAGTGAGGGGTCCCCACGTCACCTCCAGCTGAGGAACTGCTCTAATTCAGACCTCCACCTTTTTCTCCCCAATGTACTCAAATCCCTTCCCATTAAAACATCCCTATTTTGAATTTTTGCTTGTCAAAAGTGTGAATTCAGATGAAAATACCAGTATTTGAAAATTTGCTAAGCACATCTAATAGAAACACCTTTGCCATCATCTATCGCTCCTTAGACATGGATCAGTACCAGCATTTTTAGCAACAGTTCTGAATTTGTAGGATAATTTAAACTTCAAAATTTAAAATATGAGCCTCATGCTAGTAGAACTAGGTGCACATCATGGTCATTAGAAGTTTTAAATTTAAGATTTTTGATGCACCCAGGAAAATATTTGATATTTTATCTTCAGATAAACCCAGAAGATTCCTCCATAAGCACAAAAGCCTCAGCTATGTAATTCAAGTCCAGGTCTTTTCCAAGATCAGCCAGTACATATTTGAAGCCACAAAAATACTTGAATTTGAGGTGGGTACAGAGAGCATGGTGGGCATCCATGGGTGGGCACCCCATCCCCATGGGTCCTGGGGATAGAGATCCAGCTGGGAGGGAGGACACTCACATGAGGTGGTCTAGAGATGTTCAAGTTCCCCTTGGATGGTAGCTGGACCTCCAGATCATGGATTATCTCTCAGTCCCTGACAGTGTAATAACACTTCTGCTTAAAGTTAATCAGAACAAATTATTTTAAAGCTGAAGATGAAATTTAGGATTAGAAGAAATACTAGAAAAAAGAAAGCCCTGGAAAAATACCACTCATCTCTTCTTTTGCTAATGCTTCATGTCCAGAGATCTGTGGGGAATCTTGCAGTAGGGGGAGTGTTCAAATTGAGCATCTCAAACCCACACGCCAGCATTGCTTCACCTCCAGGCAGTGGGGACTCTGTTTTCATTTTCTCTCTTCCAATTGTTTCCATTTAGAGCCTGGAGCAGCTCTAGGATTTCCAGTGCGATAGAAAATGAGCCCCAAGTTGCCCCCTGCTCATTCCCTCAGATGGCTCGGTGTGGCACCGCTCTCGCTGTGTGCCCTCCATGTGCCTGAGCCTGGCTCCTGGCAGAGAATGCTGTGATCCACGGCCTGTGCCAGCTCCCAGATCCAAACATTTTCAGAAGGGGAACCCTTTTGTGTTACTCATCTGGTTGTCAAACAGGACCTGGCTGCAGGCCTGGACCTGGCACCAGAAGAAAAATATGCACTTGAAAACATTTCATTCTTACACTGATGGGAATGGGCAATTCCTCAGTATATTTTCTCAACATTTTTAAACAATAAATGTCAACCTAAGGGCAAAGCGAGGCAGATTTCAGATTAAAGGGATGGGGTTTGCTTAACATTTATAAATCCCTTGGTCCCAACCTCCTCCACGTTCCTTAACACAACGAACACGGAAAGGCTGCATCGAACGCAACAGGCACTTTTGTCAACACAACTTTTCCTTTAATATTGTGATACAAAGATTTCCAAAACAGATTTTTATGATGGATTCAGGACTTGGTATGCCAGGGAGAATCAAGTACTCTCCCCAGCAAAGCTAAAGATTTGTGTGAGAAGACCAAAAATGCCAGGCAAAAGAACCTTTCATCCCCAAGAGAGCTAAAATATTCCTTTGTTTATTTTTCAACCTTAATTACTTTTCCTGTCTTGGTTTAACCTGTGGTGCTGAAGCTTGTCAGCAGCTATAGCCTTTACTTTAGGATTGGTATCTTGGGAACTGGAATAAAAGCAATTTCCATGTGGTGTCTCCCTGTCATGGCTGCTGCCTGGAGGTCATTGACTTTTCTTTCAAAAGACACAATTCTGTGCCCATATAAATGGAATGAAACTTAATTGGAGTCAGGAGCTTTATATTCCTTAACACCAAGGCTGAGGCTTCCGTCACGGAGCCCAATGTTCTGTCTCTTGCAATAAAATCTTCCAGTTTCTGTTGAGTCTCTCATTTTCCAAAGAAGAAATGTCTCAGAAAGAATGATTGCCTCCAAACACTTGCCTTGATTTCGACTTAGTAGAATCTTAAGGCTACTTCAGATGTAAATTGTCGAGTTTACAGCTGAAGGGAGAAATTGTTCTGAGGAAGAAAATGAACCTTCTATTTGGAAAATTAGTTCTCAGAAAAAAAGCATTGCTCATAGTTTTTTTTCCAAGTGAAGTGATTTTTTGAAACATCTCATGTGTGCTTTCCATTGTGTCAGCTGGCACTGCCACACACCAGAGAAGTTTCTCAGAAGGTTTCCAAGAAGCTTTTCTGTACCATCTCTTGGACAGGGCTGTAGAGCCACATTTGCTCAGCTAAAGTGGGACTTTTAGGCTTTCATTTTTTTATGGTTTGGTTCCCTCTCTTGTCCTCAGCAGAAGGTTTGTGGTAACTTGCAGTGGGGGATTTTCAACCTTGTGTCATATGGTTTTTCTAAAATGAAAAGCTGTGAGCTTCAGTTCTGGAGAGCTCAGCATCACCCACCGGTGCTCAAGTCAGTCACGACTTTCTTCAAGACTGATGTCCACATCTTTCCCTTGTTTATTTTGTCATTTTACTGAGAATGATCCACTCCAGTTTATTGATGCTGATCACAACTACAAGGAGACTTTTTTTCTTATTGGAGGAAGTTTTAGACAGCAAACAAGTCAGTCCCAAAATGCAAAATGTACAGCAGGAGCTTGCAGGAACTGCAGCACTGCTCATGTCCTTAGGCTGCAATAGTTAAATATAAGTTTCAAAAGCCCAAATTAATCAAAAGTCATATTCATCAGTATCAGTGTAAACCTGTCCTGCCTTAGAAGGTGAAACAGTGGCTCAGTGATGGCTTTTTCCTTTCTGCAGTACCTCCAGTTAATGACATCTTTCACAGAACTATAAAATTGTTTGGGTTGGAAGAGGCTTTAAAGATCATCTAATCCACCCCTGCCATGTCAGGGACACCTTCCACTGTCCCAGGCTGCTCCAAGCCCTGTCCAACCTGAGCTTGGACACTGCCAGGGATCCAGGGGCAGCCACAGCTTCTCTGGGCACATGTGTCAGGGCCTGCCCACCCTCACAGGGAACAATTCCTTCCCAATCTCCCATCTAACCCTGCCCTCTGGCAGTGGGAAGTCATTCTCCCTTGTCCCTCTCCATCTTTCCTGTCGGTCCCTTCAGGCACTGGAAGGTCACAATGAGGTCACCCCAAAGCTTCTCTTCTCCAGGCTGGACAGTCCCAAGATGGGGATTGGTCAGAGGTTGGAATTGATGATCATGGAGATCTTTTCCAGCTGTAATGATTCTGTGAATCTGTGAATGGGAGTGGAGTTCAAGGTAATCTCTTTTACTGAGAGAAGTTGTCCTCCTCCTACACCACAGTCTTTTTTCTTCTTTGCCTGTTCCAGTGCCTGTTGATTAGGACACTTTCAGACTATGGAAGCAAACACAGCAGGAGGTAAAACTGAATTCAGGGCAGAAGAGTGCAGCCAGATCCAGCCAGGCATGGACAGTAACACAGGCCATGTGCTGAGTGCTGTGGGGGTGACACAGCTGGAACAGTGTCCGAGAGTAACAGTAGATCTTCCCATACACATTTGCTGTTCCTGTGTAACTTCTCCCCAGTCCTGTGTGCAGCACGGCCTCCCCACCAGGGTCAGGAGATCATAGTGGTGCTCTGTGTAGGTACTAAAGCACTCCATCTATTGGAAGTTGCACAGAATTTTACTTACAGAGCAAAGACGCACCACATTTCTAATACATCAAGGACATTTGCCTAATGACCTCTGTTCTGGACATGAAATATTGGTTCTTTAGACTGCAGATTTTACTCTGGGCAGGAATT
This sequence comes from Acanthornis magna, assembly GCA_036785705.1. NCBI lineage: Eukaryota > Metazoa > Chordata > Aves > Passeriformes > Acanthizidae > Acanthornis > Acanthornis magna. The sequence continues at coordinate 1,053,718 of JAWUZG010000168.1, forward strand.
GAAAAGATCTGTGTTCATGAAAGCTATGCACAAAAAACATGTTCATGGACTGTCAGGTTCAAAATCCACACACCTGTAATTCTGGCCTGGTTCTCATACCAAAAGACATGAAGAATATATTCCCACGATCATGGTTCCAACGTGACTTGCTGACCAGCAGTTCTTTACAGCAACATGATGAGAGGAAAACCAGGTCTGTGTGTACTTATCTTTATGGAGCCAGGCTGGGAGAGCTGGGGGTGTTCACCTGGAGAAGAGAAGGCTCCAGGGAGGCCTCAGAGCCCCTGCCACTGCCTAAAGGGCTCCAGGAGAGCTGGAGAGGGCCTGGGGACAAAGGATGGAGGGACAGGACACAGAGAATGGCTTCCCACTGGCAGGGAACTGGTGGGACTGGTGCTCTCTAGTGTGGGAAGATACCTGTCAGGGAAACACTAGGAAATATTATACAGATGTCCTTGTTCCTTTATGTTTTTGTATTTCCCACTCCTCTCCACTTAAATACCCTTTTAGTTCCCACTGGCATTGACTGATGCAAACAGAGAGAGGGAACAGAACTCCTGGAAAGCCTGTGAGATGCTGGTGCCAGACAATGCATTCTCGTAAGGCTCATGTAATGTATAACCAGACCTTTGAATATTTTTTAAAGACCATTTGTGAATAGTGAGGTGAGGACATTTTGCATTTGGGCAGTCAGAAATTTTAGAAAGGTGCTGCAAGGGAAGATGTCAACAAAAGCTGCTGCAAAGCTGTGCTCTCACTTCACAGGTCTTTGAGGAGATGCATTCTTGGGTCTGGTTCATGTGGGCTCATTTCTCTGACTCAAATTCACTTTGAATTTGGGCATCAAAGGCATTTTCAAATTCTAGGTCAAACTCATTAAAAAAGTGGAATCTCACCTGGTTTCAGCTCTGTAAATCACAAAAACCAGTAAATCTGCTTCTCTGCTTTTGATACAAATACATAAATCACGGGGTATGGGTATTTGAAGCTTGGCCCAGAACCTCTCTGTCCAAGAATCAGTTGTTGCTCCAAAAGTTCATGACTTTTTTCTAAGCAAGCTCACAGACACGAGGAGGTTCAGTGGCACATGGAACACGTCAGATTTTTGGGCAGATTGCAGACATAGCACTGAGCTTTTGGATTTGGGGTTTTCCTAGCAGAAAGCTACATCTCTGAGACCTAGCCCAGTCGCCTGATCAAAGGCACACTTTTCCAGAGGAAAAAATCCCAAGCATCCCTTCCCTGTCTCTCTGGGGAAGCAGGGCAGCACAGGAAGACCTCTCCCTGCTCCCCACTGGCTCCTTCCAGAGGAACGGGGGCTTTCCCGGAATTCCTGCCTGCCTGTGGTTCCTTAGTCAATCCTGCAAAAATGTATTTTTTATTGAATGTTATTCTAACCATAAAACTGTTAAGCTGTTCAAATACTTTCCTTTGTACCGTAGACATCTGAGACTATGAGACATTAACGAGTAAATGTACTTTCTTTTCGACTGCTTCAATCTGCCGTGGAGTTTTCTTTGGACTGATCTGCCCTTGCCTTGTACCAGAGGAAACAAGACTGAGACCTGATATCGTATCTCCTCGGTAGCTGTCTCCCCAGATTGGAGATGTAGGTGTGTTTTACTTTGAATTAAAAAAGGGACTTTATTCCTTGGCAACTCATTTGTTCACTCAAGATCTAGAGATGTTTAAAGCCAAGAGATACCATTCTGATTCTCTTTGAATCCTGGATTAAGCCTTGCAGGAGTAGAGCACATATTTTAGTAAGACTCAGCTGAAAGATTTCAGAAGATGGAATTCAGCCTTTTCCATAGTTATTTTCATAATTAATATAATGAGCTCTTTGACTCCTGCCACCTCATGTCTGCACTCAAGCCACTAGAGCTGACTTTATGTTCTCATTTGTACTATTTTTATAATGGCCTCATCTGTAATTGGCTCCCTGTTGAATTGTGCCCTAAATTGCAAAGAGTAAGAGAGTGTTCCTGGGCCAGATTGTTTAGGAGAGACAGAAAAGGCAAGGGAAGAACCAAACTCCATTATTGCTGTTTGGGGTATGAGGGGGCACACCCCAAGTTTGTTCTGGATCTCATCGAAAGACTGACCTGGTAAAAGATACACCTGAATGGTTTGGTGGTCCCTAAATCAGTGACCTGATCTTCTGATGTGCTGAGCTTCTCTAAAATGGGCTCTTTGCTTGGGATTTCTATAAACCCATCCTTTTCTGGGCTCATGACAGGATCATTTTCCCCCAATCATCCTCAGCCTGGGCAGCCATGCATTCCAATGGAATTCCTTCCCTCACAGTTGCAGGAACACATGGTTATGGAAGGCAGGTGTGCAGCACCTCCTGATCTATGCTGAGTGGTTTTCAAAATGGAAAAACAAAGCAAAAGATCTCACATAATTTCCCTTGTCCTGACACTCCATCCCTTGTCCAAAGTCCCCCTCCAGCTCTCTTGTACGCCTGTCACTGGGGTGTTGTGTCCTGTCATTGGGGTGTTGTGTCCTGTCGTTGGGGTGTTGTATCCTGTCATTGGCTGTTGTGTCCCGTCATTGGGATGTTGTATCCTGTCATTGGGTGTTGTGTCCTGTCATTGGGCTGTTGTGTCCTGTCATTAGGTGTTGTGTCCTGTCATTGGCTGTTGTGTCCTGCCTGTCATTGGGCTGTTGTATCCTGTCATTGGAGTGTTGTGCCCTGTCTGTCATTGGGGTGTTGTGTCCTGTCACTGGGGTGTTGTGTCCTGCCTGTCATTGGGGTGTTGTGTCCTGCCGTTGGGATGTTGTATCCTGTCATTGGGTGTTGTGTCCTGTCACTGGGCTGTTGTATCCTGTCATTGGGTGTTGTGTCCTGTCACTGGGCTGTTGTATCCTGTCATTGGGTGTTGTGTCCTGCCTGTCATTGGGGTGTTGTATCCTGTCACTGGGTGTTGTGTCCTGTCGTTGGGGTGTTGTGTCCTGCCTGCCATTGGGGTGTTGTGTCCTGTCATTGGGTGTTGTGTCCTGTCACTGGGCTGTTGTATCCTGTCATTGGGTGTTGTGTCCTGTCACTGGGGTGTTGTGTCCTGTCATTGGGCTGTTGTGTCCTGTCATTGGGTGTTGTGTCCTGCCTGTCATTGGGGTGTTGTGTCCTCCTCCAGCAGAGATTAACAACTGGTTTTGACCAGGAATGAAGCTGGGACTGAGGATGTTTTCTGTTCCCAGCTCTGTCTCTCAGTGCATCTTTGCTGAGAAAGGGTACCTGTGACAAAGTGATGCTCATGAGGCATTGAAGTCAGGCTGGGAATGGCAGCAGGTATTTTCAGGAGCCACCTTTATGGATTACAGATGTTCAGGCAGGAACTAGGAAACTGTGTCTTAATAACCAACCTTGTTTATAACAGTGACAGAACAGACGTTAAAAATTGAGTGTAAAAAAAATTCTAAGTGATCATTTTAGGAAGGATTACTGCTCCCGGGTATCACAGTGCTGGCTCAAAGTATTTAAACAGGAGGCCTTAAAGCTGAGTGTGGGAGTTTGGGTTTACCCCAGAAATCCTGGGAGATCATGAAGGTGAGAGAACTTCAGCAGATGTTGCACACAGCGTTCAGTGGTGGCCACTCCTCTTTTCTCAAAAATAGGACAGGTTTAACCAAGAGGACAAATTTTTCCTCCAAGAGAGCTGGAAGCAGAGCTCTAAAGTTACACCTCAGAGGCCTTTGCAGTGTTAGATTTTCATTGCTTTTTATTCAACAGAGGTTTTTTATAAGTTGTGTAGGAAGTTCAGCATGTTTAACACCTGATTCATTCTGTATAACACCTGATAATTTGCATATGACTTTTTTGCCACCTCTCTAATGGGAAGTGTTTGAATTTTTTGATTTTTTACCAGCCATTTGCTTACTCAAGTGCTACCATAACAGATAGAAACTATTGCTTCTCTTTGATCCAGGGTGGTGTTTTGTAAAGTCTGATTACAGCAAGGTCTTTAATTTCAAGCCCTACAGTTGATAGCCTGTTACCACAGAACCCTGACACAGATCTTGACATGTAACTCTCTAATTATTTTTCATGCCACGAATGTTAACATTTACCAGGTAGACTCAACCTCCAAACCACAGAGTATGGTTTGCATTGTTGGTGGTATGAATCAGCTAAATAAAAATGTTAACCTTCCACTAATGTAATTAGATAAACAGATCTCACACTTGAGCACGGGTCAAACAGTTCTGCTAATGCAGAAATGTTTCTGAATTCCTTCACATGAGACAGAGCTCCTGGGACATTGCAGCCCAAATCACACACGGCAAGGTCTCAATGAGCTGTGACTGTGGGAAGTCTCTGGGGCTGGAGAGTCACCAGGACTAATCCTCTGTGCACAGGCTCCCCCTGATGGAAATGAAAAATACTAAACAATGCTTTTTTTCCCCTCCCGACTCGGAGAGGACTCAGAGCTGGTTTGTCTGAAACTGCTTCTCATGTTTTGACACTCAGCGTTTGAAATGCAGATGATTTAAGGGACTGGCTGATGCTCCTTGTGACACACAGGAATGATTGATGGCTTGTGTATGTTCATACTTAACATGATTTGAGCTGCTTTCAAATTGGGAATTTCTTGTGGCATCCTGTCAATAGGGAGGGGAAGAGAAGCTCTCGGTGTAGTGAGACGGCCTGAGGTGTCACAGTGAGAGTTGTGGCTCTACGCTTCTCTGCCTTACGAGGGGCAAAATCAGGTAATGGGGAACTAGTAATTCAGTTCTGGTCTAGTTTTTATATGTGTTCCTGAGGACAGCCTACGATGTCTGTTTTGAGTTGGATCCTGATGGTGGAATTTCCCCTTTAACTAATGGCAGTAAGAAGTTTCAAATTGTTTGGGTGAGAAACGCAGCCTGGAGGCTCAGATATTGCCTAGGTGGGGTCAGTAATTTGCATCCTTCTATGGTCAGTGTGGTCACTGTGGCCCTGATGAAACCTGTGTGGGCCCAGTTTCAGCTCCGTGCTCACCCAGTGCTTGCACTCTGCATTTACACCTCTGAATCCCAGCAGTGATCTTTGCACTGACAGTTCTTGTGATTTCTGGAGTTTTCCTGGTGCTGAAGGGCCCCAGTTGGGGCTGATGCCCATTAGTATCCTTGTGCTCCAGTGAGATGCCAGACTGGCTCCTGGGAATTGTTCTGGTGCAAGAACCTGACCTGAAATGTTCTTGGTCTTGCCCAACCAATTTGCAGTTGATTTAAACTATTTAAACCAGGGATTGTTCAAATAGAATCATGAAATCATACGGTGGTTTGGGTTGGAAGGGACATTAAAGCCCATCCTGTTCCACCCTCTGCCATGGCAGGGACACCTTCCACTGTCCCAGGCTGCTCCAAGCTCTGTCCAACCTGGCCTTGGACACTGCCAGGGATCCAGGGACAGCCACAGCTTCTCTGGGCACCTGTGCCAGAGCCTTACCACTCTCAACAATTTCTCCTCGATATCTCATCTGTCCCTGCCCTCTGGCAGTGGGAAGCCATTCCCTGTGTCCTGTCACTCCAGGCCCTTGTAAACTCTCTCTCTCTCTCCATCTTTCCTGTCAGCTCCTTCAGGCTCTGCAAGGCCACAATTCAGTCACCCCAAAGCTTCTCTTCTCCAGGCTGAACAATCCCAGCTCTCCCAGCCTCTCCTCCCAGCAGAGCTGCTCCATCCCTCTGCTCATCCTGGAGCCTCCTCTGGACTCTCTCCAGCAGCTCCAGCTCCTTCCTGTGCTGGGCCCAGGGCTGGGGCAGCTCTGCAGGTGGGGTCTCACCTGACTGGGGCAGAATCGACTCCCAAGACCTGCTGGGCAGATTAACCCCTGCAAACCACAGAAAATGCTTTGGCTGAGAGAGTGAAAATTGCATCATCAGCTGCTGTTGGAGGTCAGCCTGGGGGGAGGCCACAGAAGCAAGAACTGCCTCAGGCCATGGTGCTCACCTGGGTCACTTGAAGCCAGTTAAACCTTTTTGACTTGCACCAGTAATGATGAAAAGGAGAAAAGTATATTTATGACCACTTTAGAAATGCTAAGGCAAGGACAGGAGGTGGGTTTAGCTCCTGGGGTGGTGCATGGATCCATGTAGTACTTGCTTTTCCAGAGGTCCAGCAGAAGGATGGTGAAGCCAGATTTGTGCTGATGCGGGGGAAGAGACCCGGATGAAGATGAAGCTTGAATTAAATGCTTTTATGATACTGGAACATTTTTCAACTTGTTTGTCACCTTTTTTCTGTGTTGCAGAGATGGGAAAACCTCTGACATTCGGAGCACTTTGCCTCCATGGTTTTGAAGCCCAGTTTTCCCTTATTTATTAACTTAGTTACACTAATTGAAATAAATGTACAAAACTTATTCCAGTTTTCAGATTTTTCTTTGGCTGTCAGTGTAATTAATTTTTTACATTTTATCTCCTGGTATTTTAAAACACATCTTTCTAGCTCCAATTTCAGTAAAACTTATTTTTAGACCTTATTCTCTAATACACAAAAAAACTCGGACCTTTGCAATGGGGCAGGTAAAGAAATGTCATAGCATCATAAAATCATAGCATCGTAGAATAGTCTGAATTGGAAGGAACCCATCAGGATCATCAAATCCGACCCCTGGCCCTGCACAGTCACCCAACAATGCCACCCTGTCCATCCCTGGCAGCGCTGTCCAAACGCTCCTGGAGCTGTGGCAGCCTCGGGGCCGTGCCCATTCCCTGGGGAGCCTGGGCAGTGCCCAGCACCCTCTGGGGGAAGAACCTTTGCTGCTCTCCAGCCTGACCTGCCCTGGCCCAGCTCCAGCCATTCCCTGGATTGTGTTAGTGGTCATGAGAGTGAAGAGATCAGAGCTGCCCCTCAGGAGGATGTTGAAGACCACAGTGAGGTCTCCCCTCGGTCTCCTCCACCTGAGCAAACCAAGTACCCTCAGCAGCTCCTCTCCAGACCCTTCCCCATCCTCATGTCCATCCTTTGAACACTCTAATGTTTTTTTTGCCTTGTGTCACCCCAAACTGCCCCAGGACTGGAGGTGAGGCTGCCCCAGTGTAGAGCAGAGTGGGACAATCCCTCCCTGGGCCTGATGCCCCCAGGACAGGGATGTCCCTCCCGGCTCCAGGGCACAGCTCACTCACGTTCAACTGGCCATGGACCGGGAGCCCCAGGTCCCTTTCCACAGCAGAGGGGAAGATAGTGTAATAACAGAGCCAAAATATGGTTAATATTCACCTGATTTCAGTTCAAGTTTTGGTTGATAATTACTCTTCCCTAATTCTGTGGAAGTTAAAATGACTTTCAGCATTTCTCCAATGTGTGACAGAAGGAGAGAGGCTCCTGCATCAGTGGAATTGTTGCCTTCTCCAAGCAGAGTCTGAAAAACACTTTGGTGCTGTAAATATGGCCAGGGATGGTTATTGGGGCAGGCAGAGAGGTTGAAGTCTGGGGATCTCTGCACCAGGAGAGGTGCCCGGCCGTGCCTGGTGCTCAGCTCCAGCAGCAGCCAAGGCAGGCTCATTACGCCTGACATCCTTCCCTCAGCACTAATCATTTTTCCATTTCAACAACGGCTGTTTACAGCAGCTGCTGCCTTATGTTTGGTTTGATCCTGGTCCAGATTTTGCAAGTGATTAAAATGCTGCTAATAAAGATATTTTAACTAGGATTTGCATGTTGACTTGCCTTTTCCAGCTACAGAAGATCTCACCACCGCTGCTTTCCTTGTCTGCCTGGTGTGGCTGCCTGGCCACTCCAGGGATGACCTGGTGGCCCTCCATCCCAGCAGTGCAGCCTGAGCCAGCCTTTCCCCCCTCCTCCAGGGAGCACCAGGGGGGTGTGGGGAACGGCTGGATTCTGGAAGAAATCCCGGTGCCCTTGTATGTGCACGATAGGGAGATTATCTTACACACATTCCCTTGTATGTTCCCTTGGTTTACCACATTCTCGGCTGATTTCTACTGGAATATTATAATTGCATTCATATGGTCTAATAGCAAGGGCAATTAGAAATATTTCGAGATAAAGCCCATGCCAGTGCCAAGGGCTCTGGTGCAGCCTTGTAACCCCAGTTAAACCCAGACACTGGGGTTACAGAACAAGGAAAGTTTCCTGCCTTTTTTAATAACCCTTTGGTGCAGTAACCAGTGGGTTTGCAGAATCACTTATGGAGGGGCGCGCGGCTCTCATCCCATGCTCCATCACCACCCGAAAATCTAGGATTGTGTGCTCGCACAGCCTGAGTGGCAGGCTGGGAGCATCCCAGCAGTGTTTGGGAAGGGTCTGGCAGATGCCAGGGCTGCTGGCAGGAGGGAGCAGAGCAGCAGAGGGTGCTCTGGCTGCACCAGCGCAGGCTGGAGCCTGGGCAGAGCGGGATCCCAGTGAGCCTCCTTCCCTTCTCCCCACTTCTCCTCACCCCTCCCTCCACCCATGCAAACTCGCCCTTCTGGACTGGGAAAAAAAAAAAAAAAAAGGGGGACTAAAGAGCTTTTGGGTGAGTGCCAGCGAACAGCGAGGGGCTCGTGGGTTGGCATCTGGACGTGACACTCGAGCAAACCAGCTCCCCTGGAGGAGTGCGGGGAGCGCTCAGTGTGACTCAGGCATTTTTAATTACTGATACAGAAGAAAGCAAAGCTCATGGTGGGTTTTGTTCAGCCCTTCATTCATGCCTGCAACTCCAGGGTCGTGCTATTGACTTGGCTTGAATGACCCCCAGTACACAGTCCCTGCTATAGAAATAAACAGCATGCTCATGCCAGCTCAAGGCAAGGGGAAATGAATAAAAACGTAAGGAGAGAGAAAATTCATGACAAATAAAGGTTCAAAATACTGTTTAATGAACACAGTGTTGATGTAACTGTTATTGGAAATTCCTGCTGAAGGCTGCATGGTTTGCCAGACAAAGCCCAGGATTAAGATTGGGTTTCTGTGGCAGATTATCTGCTCTTTTTATATCACCTCACATCTCCTTCCTCTCTTTCTTTTTGTCTGTCACTCTCAGTTAGCTTGTAAACCCTTTAATTCTGCTCTGCACGTATCCGCAGCCTGCCTGGATGGAGACCTGACTTGAATTATGCCTTGAACTGCTTATACAGTACTAATTACATTAATAATAATTGACTTGACTGGGCTTTGGATCAACCTCTGAAGGAATACATTTGCATCTCATTAGTTACCCTGGTGGAGTTCTGCATGTGTTTGCAGAGGATGGAGGGCCTGGAAGGGGCCCATCCCGACACGAGGAGAACCTCTGGGCAGTGGTGAGTGACACAGGTCCAGCCTGTGGGAGAGCTGGAGCAACAGGACCCCAGTTTGCAGCAGATTTGTGCCAGGATGCTCTGGGATGTCACTGTCTGGAAGGGGCAGGTCCAGCTGATGTGAAACCTGTGAGGCATCTGCCCATGAAGGGACCTAGGCAGGTTAAATGTTGTTTTCCCCTTTCTCACAGCAAAGACTTCATCTCCTGAATTCTCAGAATTGCAGCTAAAAATGCTCAAACAGATGTTTTAGGTTTGCTCCATCAGGATTTGGCAGGCTGTCATCAGCCTGGGCTGTTCTGGCTGTCAGTTATTCCAAAGGACAATGGCTCCATCAATCCAGGTGAGGCATTTGTTGATTCAGTGAGTGTTTTGTTGACAGGGAATTGTTGGGTCAGACACATCTGAATTTCTTCTGTCTCTCTGAAATACCTCAGTCTCTGAGCTGCCTTGTGGGATTTTGTGGCCCCCTGAGTAACGAGTGGAGAAGAAAATGCATCTCAAGAGACACTTTTAGTCCTGCTGGGCACAGACTGTGGGAATCAAGGTGCTGCAGAGCATACCCACGACAGTCTTGCAGCACTAATATAATCTCTGAGTGTCAGGAAAGGCAGGAGGTCTTTAGGGTTTGGTTTGCAGCATGCATACAAAAATTGCTCTTTGATATTCGCATTGGTCCAGGGGGAAAACTGCTGGGAAAGAACCTTTGATTTCTACATTCTGAAGGAAAATATGTACATCTCAGTTCCCAGGACAGAGCGAAAGCAGGGAAGTTGAGGCATATTTGGAGCAAGACATAAGAAGAAATAAGAGAAGAAAGAAATGTGAAGACAGAAATATTTAGCAATTTTTCTTTCCTTCAGTTTGACCTGGGAATTACCTCAAAGCCAAAGGGAAGGCCTGAGAGTGCACAGGAGACGTTTAAGCCATAGCAGAAGGAATAATGAGTGACAGTGTTTGTGGGGAGCCCCTGGGTGACACTGAGCTCTCCAGGTAGGAGTGTGAAGGATAAATACACAGGTACGGAGGTGACAGCAGTGGCAAACAGCCATCAACAGCATAGAAAGTAATCAAGAACCTAAATGCAGCAAATGAGACTTATTTTTCTCAGATAAGTCGTGACTAAGAGCACTATTTCCTTTTAGCATTAATGATCTGAATTTCTACAAAGTTTCTCTTATTTAAATGAGGACACATCGTTAGGGTCTATTCCAGAAAGACTGATTAAAAGCTTTATTGAAGGACTTCTCTTGGCTTTCCTGGGTGCTTCTTGAAGGAATGTCTCATCAGTGCCTCAGGAACCCAGGAGACTGGAAAACTGGTGCAATGTGATGCCTGTTATATATTTTATAAAATGAAATACTTTGCTATTTTAAACCTTTGTGGCTGTTCCTCACTAAAGGAAGGGTGACAAAGTCTATGAAGATGTCCCAGCACTCGATATTTTGGTGTCTGGAGCTGAGAAGTTAAATTAACAGTTTATCCCTCTTGGGTTAATTAAAAAGCATTTGTTTGTCTGGCTACCTTCTTTTTATCTTGATTTTCAAATTCTCATTAAGCTAATAAAATAGGCTGACATCCTGCCTCTTTCATAGCCAACAGGAGATACATTAAGTTTGTATTTCATTAGCTAACAATATATTGACCTTATCATATGACAGTTTCTGGATATTAACATTTAGGCCCTCTTATCTCTGGTACATTCTCCTAAGGATCTCGATGTGCTTTCAAATAGAGTCAGTTTAATCTCGCTGCCTTTTTGTGTGATAAAATTATATTACCATTATATTACCATTTACTGATTATCTTAAGTAAAAAAATTCAACTAATGGGCTTTTATGCTTGAAATGGTTGAAAGAGAACATGGTGATTTAACCATATTTTAAAGGTAAAAGATTTTGTCCTGGTCACTTTGACTTTCAGCATTCCAAGGTTTCCTGGTTTAAAAAGAAAAATCCCAGTAATCTGTAACTGCTGCCCCAGCTGCTCCTTGGACTACTCAGGGGTTGGAATGCTACTTCTTCATGGAAGAGTCCAAACTCTCAAGATGGCACCATTATAAACCCCATTTCCAGCAGACTGCTTCGGGGAGAGACAGGAACACACTGTTTGTGACTAAATAATATCTTTTCCACACTAACAGAATTTTGGCTTCCAGACAGAAATCCTGCGCTGAGTGTGACAAAGTGTGGAAGGCACTGACTCCAGGGTGCTGTGCTGCTGCTGAGGGTCTCCCAGCACAGGCACTCTCCTCCTGGCCTTGAATCCCACAGAATCAGCTGGGCTGGAAAAGACCTTCGAGACCATCGAGTCCAACCCATGACCCAACACCACCTTGTCACCCAGACCATGGCACCACATCCAATCTTTCCTTAAACACCTCCAGGGACAACGACTCCACCACCTCCCTGGGCAGCCCATTTCAGTGCCCAATCAGCCTTTCTGTGAAGAAATTCTTCCTGAAGTCCAGCCTGAACCTTCCCTGGCACAGCTTAAGGCTGTGTCCTCTCGTCCTGTCCCTGTTCCCTGGGAGCAGAGCCCACCCCCCCATGGCTGTCCCCTCCTGCCAGGGAGGTGGAGAGTGATGAGGTCCCCCCGAGCCTCCTTTTCTCCAGGATAAACAATCCCACCTCCCTCAGCCGCTCCTCAGAGGACTCATGTTCCAGACCCCTCACCAGCCTTGTTGCCCTTCTCTGGACACACTCCAGCCCCTCAATGTCCTTCCTAAACTGGGGGCCCAGAACTGGACACAGCACTCAAAGTGTGGCTTCAGCAGTGCTGAGCACTGGGGAAGAGTCACTTCCCTGATCCTGCTGTTCTTGATGCAGGAATATACATATTTGCAGTTTGCTCCTTATCCCAGGAAGATGATTTTACTCTGGCTCCTACTCTGGCTAGGCTGTAGTTCATGACCTCTTGTTTTCAAATTTCATAAAGTACAGATGAGTGACAGCAAAACACAGACGTGGGTGATGCAGGCCATGCTTCTCACACTGCAAGGCTGCCAGTGCAGGGACTGCAATCTGTGCTGTTTGTCTGGGGTCTGATGAGAAAATGTAACCCTATAGCCTCTGTGTGCTGATAGGAATTCTCCTGCCTGTGTGGTATGAGGGGAGAGTACAGCCAATATTTCATGCAGTCCTCCAGCAACAAGTGAGTAAGTGAGTCATTTCCTACCGTCCTTTGGAATTATACTCCGCTCATTCTGGGCATCTCCTGCACGTGGAGGTAAGGACAGGCTTCAGGGCTAAGTGCAGAAAGGCTTCAATCCCATCTCCAGGTAGAATGGGAACATTTCGCCAGTGTGTTTTATCTCCCTTTCACAAATCAGGCTTTGTGGCTACGCTCACCTCATCCTTGGGAATGCCTCTGAGGCTGAATTTGTCAATTATTTGCTGCAGGGGAGCCCTGGAGAGCATCTCCATAGCATTCCATCTGTTCCATCCTCAGGGGGAATATGAGAGCACTCTGCCCTTCAAATGGCCTCTGGCCACCTCAATGTGTGATGTGCCAGAACCCTCCTGGGAGCACTCCAGGCAAAGGGATTGGCATCTGCAGCACCTGAGCCAGGGGTGCCTCTGGAGCAGCACCTCTCATGCAGGGATGGCTTTATAAAATGATCCCAGCAGATTTAACAGCTGCTGCAATCTCTCTCTCTCTCTCTCGTGCTTTTGAGAACTGCCACAAGAGCCCTGAGAAAATGATGTGTCTTCATCTGGAAGGGGTGTGGATAGTCATGGTGTGATTGTTATCAAAGAATCCCAGAATTGTTTGGGTTGAAGGGTCCTTAAAGCTCATCCAGTCCCATCTTCCACTATCCCAGGTTGCTCCAAGCCTTGTCCAATCTGGCCTTGGACATTTCCAGGGATCCAGGGCAGCCACAGCTTCTCTGGGCACCTGTGCAAGGGCCTCACCACCCCTACAGGGAAGAATGTCCTAAAAAGAAGGAATATGAAGAGATCTGCAGGGAAGAGTGACTGGGGTAGGTATGGGAATGGAAACAAAGCTGACAGGGAAGTGGGTTGAGGATGACCATGTCTTGTTTTAGGACAGAATCCCTTCCATCCAGCACCCACCACCTCCAGGCAAACTGTTATGCTGCAGGAGCACGCCCTTTTTGATACGAGAGAAGTAGGTAGAGCAGCAGGTTGCCTAGCTGGGACCACTGCCTAGCAGTGCCTTCAGAGAGCCTAACCCCAAGCTCTTCTTGGCCCCAGAGCAGCAGCTGCCTCCAACCAGCTGCGGAGCTTTGCCCAGCAAAGATGAAATGTGGACATTTTCCTGCCAAGCAAATCTCTTCCACCTGGCAGCCACCAAGTGCCTGCCTGTGTTTGCTGCTCATGCTGACACAGGACCATAAGCTGTAAATGATCCTTGGTTCCCCTCTGAGAGTGTCCTACTCTCACAGAGCTCAGAGAGAGCACCAATGAATCCATTTGGGGATTGGAGGGTGTCAGGCTCTGTAGGGGACAGGTCCTGTGTGCCAGGGAGTGGATCCTGGGGAGTTTGGGCCATGTGTCCACTGCTGCCACAGTTGGGCTGTCCTGCAGGAGCAGACAGAGCTGTGGTGCTGCAGTGCCCTGAGCTGCAGATCACTCCAGCACACCCCCAGGCCAAACACACCTGATTATTCAGCTATTTCCCCTCGGCAGCAATCTGTGCAAGCGTTCATTGGGCAGCAAGGAAACGTGTGACTTGCAGGTACAGAACAATGCAAAATTTGTTCTTACAGTGTAAGTCGATTTCCATGTACAAACCCTCCTCTCCTCGTGCCACACTATATCAGCCTGGAGCCTGTGGAAATCATGTGCTGTTAGGAGCCTGTGAGAGATTTATGCCATGGGAACAATGGAAGCCTGTTGTTCTGATGAGATGATATACGCTGAACATTTTCAGACTATATATTTAACTAGAAAACATTTCAAAGCTCTGATATATGCAATAGAAGACTCATTATGCTGTACAGATTTGTACTCTCCCTGGTCTGATCTGATTGTGCCTCTACATCATCTCCTGCCGTCTGTCAGTGCCTACTGGAGTGCTCGGAGCTTGGGACTAATCCAGCACGGGAGGGAGAACATCCAGGAGGGAGTGTGGGATTTTCTGCTGATTGACTGGAATGCAGCGTGAGGCTGCCAGTGCTGCACTGAAGGGACAGGTTTGGAAAGGGCTCTGCCTCAGCCTGGGAGTTGGGACAGGTTTGTACAGCCCAGTTTTTCTGAGTACTGGTGTTCATTCCTACTTGGGCTTACATTTCAAAACTACTTTATGTAATTTTCATACTACATCCAACCTTTCCTGTGAGTTCTAAAGCCCATTATATTGCTTTACGTATAGCAACAAACTTACTTAATGAGGAACCTACATACTTGCTCCTAAATCCCATTCCAACTGCTGTCTCACTGAGGTAGATCAGGAGGTGAGTAGCTTGCAAAACAGTTGGATCTCACTTTGTAGTGCCACTGAAGGGTGACAAACTCAGTCCCTGCATGACTGGAGTGGGTTGTGGGTGAGCAAGTGCCAGAGCTGAGAACTGAGGAATGGGGGAGACTTTCCTTGTCCTGGTGGCTGCAGGTCTGGCACCTGACCCCCAGTATCTCCCCCTGAGTGAGAACACAGAGGAGAGTGAGGCTGTTAAAAACCATGGGGGGTGTAGAGCAAACACTGTTCTCTGCAACACCCATAATAACTGGGATGGAGTAACACAGCAGGTTAGAGCATCCTGGGGCAGGTGTGGGCAGCTTGGGCACCTGAGGTGACCCCTTAGGGGAGGCTCATCACACCATCTTCCCACCACGTGCAGGCACAGCTGCCCCTGTGTGAGCACATCCAAAACCCTGCCAGGGGCTGAGGAATTGCATGGGAGACAGAGAGGAGAAACTGCCTGAAAACTTTGGGGTCATCTGTGTAGCAGGGGGGATTCTGATATGGACAAAACGGGCTGCCATTCCAGATCCCCTTTCTAATATTCATACACATAAAAAGATTTCCAAATGGTGACAAAATAGTGAAATTTGCTTCCAAACATAATACAGTATTTTCTAACCCCACGTTAGCTCAGGAAATCTGTAAGGTCCAAAATTGTATTTTAAGTACTATATTTTTGTGTGTGTTTTATTTACTCCATGATTTGCCATCTGAATTTGAAAACTTCCAAGCTACAGCTTAGCTGCAAAGAGCATTTTTCCTGCTGGGTGTTTCTGGTAGAGGAGCTTTTATAATGTACTTTCCCTTAAGTATTTGCTGCCTTTAATATTTGATTATATGATTTTATTCATCTCATTGCTTATGCTGCTTGTAAGTTGGAGAAGTGGGAGAAGAAAACCCCACCACTCAGTGTATTTGTTTAAAATACAAATGTACATAAAGACAGTCACCTAGGTTGGTGACAATTTCAAGTGTCACACTTCAGCCATTCTGTGTCTCATTCTGTCCACCTGAACAAGAAGTTTAGCAGCTCTTAACTGCCTCAGGAGCTGCTACTGACACAGCAAACCTATGGGCATGAAGTATTCCAGTATCCTTGGAAAAAAGTTGCTCATTGGTTTTTCTTTACAGAAAAGTTCTGGAGAGGCTTGGCAGTGTCCTAGGACAAGAAGAAATTCTTGGCAGATGCCTCCCCCATGACAGCTCAGTGCAGACCTTGTTCCCTTTTGCTGCTCCGTGTGAACGAGAGGCTGGATCGGGACTGTAAGCGCTCACAGGTTGATCAATGGCCATGATGTCATACCCAGCTGGGACGTATTTTACAGAGGATTGCACTTGTCCCCTCCCTCACGTTCCCAGGGTTCCTGTAATTATGCGCCAGGCCAGTAATGAGCACGTTTGAGCACCAGAAGCCAAGCCTGGCCCAGCGGGGCAGCCACACTCCCAAATCCAATGGCACGTGGAGCTCATCCCAATGGGACAGCTTCACCTGAATCCTAGTCTTGCCAGGCACTGAAACCCGGAGAGCTGCTCTGCTGTGACACTGGGGCAGGGGCATGAGCAATTCTCTTGTTCACAAGTAGCTACACTGGGTCTGCCACCATAGCTACACATCTGGGGAACTGCAAGATATCCAGGGAATATGTGGCTGAAGACGCCACTGAGCATTACTCAGGCACTCTAAAAAGGAGACTTGTTAGTAAGTTTCATTAGAAAATGCTTGTCGTCGTTGAAACATTGTTTTTCAAAAAGGAATTTTCCAGATTTGATGGAATTTTTAGTTGGATGTGTTCTTATTTGATTGGAAAAAACCCCCAAAGTCTACAAATTGCTCATTTCATTGTGAACAGAACTCATATCTTTGTAGGGACAAAAAATGCTCTCCTGAAGATTCCTGAACTTTGAAATCATTAGAAAACCTCCCCAAAGTTCAAGTAAGAAGAAAGGGAGATGATAGGGTGACTGGTGCATAGGAGTTTCTGCTCTGCTGGCATGGGGACAGGGGCTCACACCAGGGCCAAATGTTGCAGTGGCTGAAACCAGCTCAGAGAAGCCGAGAGGTTCCCAGAGCCAGCAGCAAACTGGTGGGACAAATCTGAGGTGTGAAATACCCTCTGAGTGTTGGTTGGGTGGTCTCTCCCTAAGGTTATGTTAATCTTCATATGTTGATTGGCCTTGACCTTGTCCCTGACTCCGCCCTTCCCTTCCCCTCATTGGTTCTCGTCTCACACACTCCACCCCTCCCTTCTTCTCATTGGTTGTCATTGTATTTCCCTGCCTTCTCCCCAACCCTATTGGCCCTAGACGTGTATAAGAATGGCCACTCACAGAATTCTTTCTCTTTCGCTGCTGGAGCCCTTCGAAAGTAAGTACCTTTGGAATATCCACGCGACTGAGCCCTCTGAAGTTCTTCGTCTCTGGTAACGCTGAGCTAATTAGAAGCTCTGGGGTGGGTGTGTGACTGTGCAATACACCAGCACGGGTGAGAGAAAAGGTCTACTGAATGCAGCAGCCAGAAGGCTCTGTCTGGGAGAGAGAGACACTTGGAACACACAGAGACCAAATCTCACTTCACCACCACCCAGTGTTAGCCAAACACTTAGGCTTTGCAGCCTTCCCTGCCCGGGGCGGTGCTGGGGTGGGCAGTGGGATGCAGTAGGAGGCAGTGGCACGTGCAAGTGGGATGGCTGCACACGGTGGTGACCAAAGCCATCCCTTGCTAGGGCAGCAGACACACCCAGCCCCTTGTCCAACAAGAATGGACTGGTAGCAGCTAAACCACGAGCACAGGAGCTGCAATTCTTTAATGTCCGTACTCCAATGTGCCCAGAGTTGTCAAATTCCATGTTGTGGATGAGTCTGCTTCTTGCAGGCAAAGGGCTGGATGTCCCCAGAGCAGTTCTGTGACACTCCTGGTGTCAAGGACTGATGCTCCTGGTCCTCAAAGGGAGTTTGGAACAGCATCTCTCTGTTTAGCCCAGTCCTTCTTTGTTCCA
Source organism: Acanthornis magna (assembly GCA_036785705.1). Taxonomy (NCBI): domain Eukaryota; kingdom Metazoa; phylum Chordata; class Aves; order Passeriformes; family Acanthizidae; genus Acanthornis; species Acanthornis magna. The sequence goes on from JAWUZG010000168.1 coordinate 1,071,369, forward strand.
ATGTAAGTGAGCGGGAATCAAACCTGCCGTGAAGATTTGGATCTGATCCCAAATGTGGAGCTGGAGTGTGAGCTCAGGCTCCTGTCTGGGTCTCACCAAGTGAAACCAGCACACAGGGCTGTGTTTTTGCCAGTGAAACAACGTGTGCTCTATCTCCTGAGGGTGGGCACAATGTGAGCAGCACAGCTGCCAGCAGGGATTGCCCATTTCAGTGCGTGACACTCTAATGTCACTTTCTTTATTACCCTATAACAACAACTGGGAGCTGGCAGGACAGCCACTCTACCAAAACACAGAGTGTAGTGTTTGTGGCCGTGGGGACATGCACTGGCAGCTCCAGGAGACACAGTGCTGAATGAGGGAGACCCTGGTGTGACCCAGCCCGGCTCTCTCTGTGGCAGACAAGCCACGTGTCCATGTCCACCTTTGTCCCTCTCCCCAGAGCTTCACTTGGTGTCAGCTCAGGCATCAGGTGATCCCTCCAGTGCAGCTCAAAGAGCTGACAAGGTTTCCCTTCTCTACAAGGGATAAAGACATCCAGGAACTGTCTGGAGTAATTTCCCTATATATTGACCTACAACAAGAACATCATACCCTAAATTTATGGCTGTTACACAGACTTGCAGCCCTGGAGCAGCACCCAGCCTTGGCTGCATTACTTATTTTGATGTTCTAACTGTGGCATTTCTTCTTTCAACACACATCTGGTGCTTGCACTGGTGGGTTTATCCTTCAGATCATCCATTTTGTCAAAATCCACCTGTGCTCCCTTCTTAAATTTGATTTTGGTCCATCACACATGACAAGCTTCAAAATTAAGGGCCATAATTAAAATTAAATATTTTTTCAGAAAAAAGACTATAACTTTTAGTTAATAACTGTCTTCAGGACTTAATTTTTCTTCCTCAAAACCCTGCTGGGAACGAACAGTATTAGTATCACACAGAGAAATTTTAGGCTAGAAAAATTCAGTCTGTGTACATTTAACTGTTGTTGTTCTCACTATTTGAAATGAGGACTAGATCTGAGGACTTTTAGATCCCACTATTTTCACTATAATCAGAAATAATTTACTATAAGGTTGCTAAATGTGACTTTCCAGGTTGTTCCCAGGCTGTCACTTGAAGGACTAACAGCTTTTCTCACTCAGTAGTTTAAAATATTTTGAATTAAATTGCCTAGTCTTAGAAGCCAGCATGTGAAGATGGGAGAAAAGACTATGGCCTAGTGAAATGAGGAATATTGATGGAATGGGAAGTGCAGGGAGATGGACTGACCTTGTTTGCTTCTCTCAAGAGCCATTTGAAGCCCTGAGCTCTGAACAGTTCTTGCTTTCCCAAGCCTGTGGGAATCAGCAGTGTGTTGGGAACCTTGTTTTACAGAAAAGGAAACCTGGACTTTTCAAGCAGCTCATCTTTCACCCGGGAACATGAGAAAGGGGTGAGATTCCCAAAAATGCTGGGCAGCCTTTGGAGAGCTGAGCCAGCGAGCCCCAGGCCCGGCGCTCTGACTTCACGTGGATCCTGCTGAAGAGGGGAAATTTGAGCTGAGCTGTGTTGAAAATCTGTCCAACCCAAGCATTTTAAAGATATTTAGGCCTTGTTCCACTCACTGTTGCAAGACTTAAATGAGAAAGGTTATAGGTTTGAACTCCCTTGAATGTGGTGGCAGGGAACCACCAAGGCCTGTTCTAAAGTGTCCCTGCTCTGCATCTTCATCAAGGATCTTTAAAACCAGGCTGGAGATTGTTTGCCTAAAATCATGCAGATTCAGGGTTGTATTTTTAATTGCAAGACTATTCCATTTCCCTATAGATAGCCACAACATAAAATAATGAGATGCGAAATAAAATTAATTAGATGATTCTCTTTAGAAATTCCTTAAAATATGTGAATATGGCAAAGGCTGGGATGTGACCCGTTCTGCTGTGCTTCTGAGAGATAACCAAGTCTAACAACTTGTCTTGGCTCTTGGTTTCTCCCTGAGAGCCTGGACTTTTGGGTTGGAAAAAATGATATCCTAACCATATGTGTAATGATTGATTCCTCTGGATGTATGTTCAGCGTGTGTAATGCTCTCTTAAGGGAACAAACACGGATGTGGTTGAGTCAGCAGCATGGGAACACTCATTTAATCAGTGTTTTCTAGTCAATATTTACTAATAAGACAAAACAACTTTTTGCTCTGTGGGGAATATAACATTACATTTCCTAATATAATAGCTTATGGATAGAATCCTTAGTTAACCCATTAAAGGTTCTCCTCATGCATCACTAATACAAACAAAAATCAGTTTCTTTAAAATGTCACTTGAATTCGATCTATTAATATTATTTCTCTAGGAGTTTTCCAGTGAATCATTTTTAATCATTAATGAATTTTATTTCAATTTAATGATCTTTCCTCATTAACGTATGGTAGAGCATCATTTGTGAGGCCAGACAAATTTTAGTTAGAGCCAGACTCCTTGGAGAGCTGTAGTGTGGGATTTTTAAGATAATCTTGCAGAGATCACGTGAACTCCCATCCTCTGTTCCTGACCAGGCAGCAGCCTCCAATGCCTTTTAAACTTGGCTCTTAATTTGTTCTCCTATTGTTGCAAAGAAAAGCAATGGCAGGAGAATATTAAAGGTGCAGGAGAGTTCTGCTGGTGGCTGATGGATACACACTGCCCACCCTGAGAATATTACAGGCATTGCTGACCCACTGCTCCCTTTTGGTTTTCTTGTTTGCAGATTTTAAGGATCTTGGTATGTGCCAGACTGCACCAATGTCCAGCTGCACTGTGAGAGCTGGGGAAAGGTGCATTTTACCCAGAACTACAATTTAGTGTTTGACTCAACCATAGCTGTCTCCTTCAGCTCTGATACACGAACCCCATGCATGCCGCATCGGTGTGAGAAGGATGTCTTGCCTTTCCTTGTCCTCATTCCCACGTGAAAGCCATCCTGGTGCAGCCCTCAAACTCTCTCTGTGGGAAAGTGAAGCAGCTTATCCCTTGTGCAGAAAAATATAAAACTGGAAATCAGGGTTGTGCCTGGGAAATAACATTAAATGCGAAAACGAGGGTAGCCAACTCGTTTTTGGATCCCTCGGTCTAATCTTGGAATTTTTACAGCCAGTTGCATTCGGCAAAGCATCCCTGGGATGTGCTGTGTGCAACTCCAGTGCTGGAAAATAGATGTTTGCAGCCTGAAATGAAGGCTACAGGAGTGGATCTCCCTGTACAAACAGGAGTCCCCATGAGTGCTGAATTCGGAGGGTGCCATCCAGGTTTGCTGTTGTCTCCTGGATCTGAAGACACCTCCCTGAGTGCTGCAGAAGAGTGGGAGATTGGGCAAAACAATGGCAAGGCCCCAGAAACAAGCAACATGTGCTCTTGGGGAGCACAAGTCAAGTCATTCTTGTCATCAGACATCCCAGTCGCCTGCAGGGATACCTGGGGGAGAAATTAGGGCAGCCAAACACATATTGTTTCTTTTGTTGGAAGTGCCAAGCTCAGTGGAGATGAATTGGCCATCTGTTCCCTCCCAGCCATGCTCTGGCAAGCTGTAAAGCTCCTTTTTATACCTTGCCACTTTCCATCAGTGCTAACAAAAGTCAGGGGGAATTGTTTGGTTTTTCCTCAGAACATTCTCCCCTTTGACAGTGTGCAACCAAGAGCCTTTTTCCACAAAGTGTTGCTCTCCCTCTGGCCCCGCTGTGTTTGCACAAGACATTCAGGTACCTTATCTCCGAGTGGGAGAGTAACCAGACACCTCTTTAGGCTTGAAACTGAACCCCTCAATGGACTGGCCAACAAAGAGCTCTTGTCCAAGCAAACACTGTTCATCCTGGTGTCAGTCCTCGCTGACACAGTCCCCACGCTTCACCCTGCAGGACAGGCCACAGCTCTCCATTAGGGCTGGGGTCACGGCCTCCTCCCACTGTTTTCCTTTCATGGCCCAAATGAGTCATTAGTTACATCCTAATTGATTCTGAGGGCTGCAGGGGCATCCTCTGACAGGCTTTGGAAGCTGTGGAGTCCCCCAGTGCCTGGATGCTCAAGCTCTCCTTGTATCTGATAAAAAGTGTCTGATTCCCTGTGCCAGTCACTGTCATCCCATTGCCATGGGATGGTTTTCTCCATGTGGGAATGTGGAATTTAGCCTGTTTGCAGTGCATCTTATAGAGCATTGTATGTTATACAAGGCACATAAATCATATGTACATGAAATGATGCCTTACTCTGCTGAGTAAAGTTTTGTTCATGCGACCACAGAGCTCTGTCTCCCTGAGATCCCACTGCTCCCTCGGCCACTCAGGGGTAGGGAAGGGGCTCTTGGGGAGGCAGAGAGGACAGAAGTGACTCTGCTCTCTGAGCAGATGAAGCTCCTGTCTGGAAAAACAGTTTTGCATATATCCAGATTTTCCAAATTCCTGTAAATACTTTTATTAATAATTCTTTACAGTGTTTTTCCCTTCCTGAATGGCTGCTCCTGAGTGAAGGCCAGCCAGCTGAATTCTCCTGTGTTAGCTTTCTGTATGGATGGATTTTGAAACTCCATTTTGCTAAACAAAATTACACTTTTAAAAGACATTTCCGAGCTTTGTAAATTTCTCAGTGAAGCCTTGCTCTGTTCAGTTTGGTATTTTTTTAGTATTGCTGACATAGAAGGAAATCAGACACTGCTTTGGTTCCAATGTGATTTCTTGCTTTAAAAATACAGAAAAAATTACATTTGAATTTTCCCTCTAGATGGTTTTATTAGGGAGATACAAGGAAGGGCCCAAGTTCTGTGTTTCTCTTTTGGAAGTTTTTATTCCGACTTCCTTTCCTTGGCATAGACATCCCATGTCCTGGCTGCACGGATGGTGAACGCTGGGAGCAGTCTGGGATTTTGGAGCTCCAGCCCCTGCCCAGGGGGTGCTTTTGGAGGCTAAAGCTCCCCAGATGCCCACCTTGCTCTGCCCTGCTCCCCCTGACAGCAGCAGAGCAGTTTGCTGTCAAAAGCCCGTAAATTGAAGTAAGCAGCGTCAAACAAATGTCCTGTGAGAACTGTCAGGCCATGAAACTATGGAACAAATAATCCCAGCCTATTGAGATACCTAATTAACTTCTGTGTGATTACTAGAGGACAATTTAATATTTGGGTCCTGGAAGGGAGCCAGGGAATATTTCCTTCCCATCTCAGCACTGCAGATTGCTGCTGGCAGGTAACTAAATCCAATAATTAGCAGTGGAGGGGAAGGCAGGCCTGCTGATCTCTGTCCAAATGGTGATAATTGATCAGATGAAGGGAGGTGTAAAAAGAACTTGGAACGGGAGGAATTTGAAACTCTCTGGCTTGGGCACAGCCCAGGGTGCAGCACTGAGGCAGTGGAGATGTGCACATGCAGGGGAATTTAATCCAAGGGCAGCCTCCCTATTCCAGAATGACTTGCAAACCTCTGTGGCTCAGCCTTTCCCCTCCCACCCCCTAGGACTCCAAGGCTTTGGTGCAATTCGCATTTGACACCAGTGAAGCAACAAAGGTAATGAAGCCCCTTCAGCTCAGTTTTGTGATCTGGGTTTTGTGTGTATGATACAGAAAGGAGACAAACTGTGATTCTTGCTTTGCATCAATCCATTAGACAAAATAAATAGCTCCAGGGCACTTGAAACTTGCCTGACATTAATGAACACCAAGGAGCTGTGCCAGAGCATTGCTGGTAATGCACCAAAATGACCCAGTTTTGTGTTTCACCCTGAAAGGTTCCTAGAGCTGATCACATGGAGCTGAACCTGGCCAGCAGCTGCAGCGCAAACCTCTGAGCTGAAATCCAACACTGACAGCAAAGTCCAGCCTGATGGGTGGCAGGGAAAATCACTGTAGAGGAGAAGCACTCCTCCAAAAAGCGTGCTGGGCTCTAATATGGACCTGTCTGCTTGGATTATTTGCACCAGAGGCTTTGGCTGAGAGTCTTGGTAAAGGCAGGGCCAGGCAGAGCTGCTGGTGCTGCGCTCACTCCCATCCTTGGAGCAGCTCATGGGAGGGAATTTTCTTTTCTTGAGTTGTTCCAGGCTTCTGCAGCTGGAAGAGAAGTTGCACTTACCCTGCCCTGAACCACAGCAGGCTGGTGTGAAGTGGGACATGGCATATGTCCTGTCCCTGCATCCCAGCCCTGAATCCTGCCCCTGCATCCCAGCCCTGCATCCTGTCCCTGCATCCCAACCCTGCATCCCAGCCCTGAATCCTGTCCCTGCATCCTGTCCCTGCATCCCAACCCTGCATCCCAGCCCTGAATCCTGTCCCTGAATCCTGTCCCTGCATCCAAGCCCTGCACCCCAGCCCTGAATCCTGTCGCTGCATCCCAGCCCTGCATCCCAGCCCTGCATCCCAGCCCTTTATCCTGTCCCTGCATTCCAGCCCTGAATCCTGTCCCTGAATCCTGTCCCTGCATCCCAGCCCTGCATCCCACCTGTGTATTCCTTGTGTGGCATTGCTCTGAGTCCTGGCATTACTGGGTGTGTTTCCAGAACCTGATTTTGTCACAATTATTTGTGTGGCACACCTGAGGCTGCCTGAGGAGGCTGGGAAAGAGCTCAGGGAGGGAATGTTGGGCTCTGCTCCAGCACTGCTGTGTGCTGGTGGCTGAGGGCAGGAATTCATGCCCTCAGTGGCTCCCAGGGAGGGCACATCCCTTCAGGGGCTTCCTTGCCTCCCTGCCCTGAGCAAACACCTGCCTTCCAAGGCTTCATCCTGGTGCTTCTTTCACTGTCTCCTGATGAGCAATTGCAATGCTTGGAGTGACAGGGTGGAGACAGCTCTTAACCAGGAGCTGAGGGATTGGGGAGTGCAAAAAATTTCCTGTCCTATTCCTCGCTCCTCAGTGTGGTTCCAGACATGCACACATGTCCATACATCGCAGAGAAACAAGTCCCACACGTTCATTCTCCCCCTGAATCCTTCAAAGGCAGACTTCAACTGTGGCAGTAAATTTTCCGCAGACACATGACACAGACAGATTGTCGGGCTCAGATTTTTCCACTCTGTGCATTTAATTTGACTCACCAGTGTCGCCCCAGTTTCTGCAGATTACAGAGTCCACACTCTCAATCATTTCTATTGCTCCCATAAGGAGGGAATTTTGCTTTATTTCTTTCTCGTGTGCTTGCACCTGCTGTGTTTTATTGTCCTCTTTAACCCTTTCCCTGCACGGGTGTGTTCTCCCAGGCTCTGCTGTGCTGCAGGAGCTCAGGGCAGTTGGGTGCTGGCCTGGGAAGGTTCAGGAGGAAGAGGAGGAGAGGCAGAGCAATCCATGGCATTGTGCACGCTGATGCCCTCCTGGTAATCTAACCCTGGGTCTAAAAATGTGGATTCCATTTTTCCTTTGTAATGAGCGGTTTTGCCAATACTGTACTACTCTTTGTCAGGCACTCGAGAGCCCCCCTGGAGGAATGATGGCTTTTGACAATGGTATCTGACACTTAGTTTGCAAATTGATTTGTATTTCAAAATAAGAAGGAGGTAGGCTGGGTGTTGGTCACCACCTCAGCTTTTTCATATTCTTTTTCTTGTGTCCAGTGCTTTTCCATGCATTTGGAAAATAATTTTAATAGTCCAAGTTTGACATTGTCTTTTCTAATGAACCTATGGGGTTGTATAAGCAGCTTTTGAAGACTTCTTTTGAATTGTCACCTGATGGCTCCAGAAAGAAGTGACTGATGGAATGTGTCTTGACTTCTCCTGAAAAGTGGTTTTGAGATGTGTGATCTTGGCTGGGTTCAGAGCCATCGGAGCTGTCCCTCCCCCTGTTCCTGCTCCTCTGCTGGAGGCATTCACACAGCACTGTCCTTGCAGCTCAGTGACTCCAGAGGTTCTGGTTTGAAATTTATTTATTTATCATCTCATGTGTGTTTCCTCAAAAGACTTCAACACATTTTGTAAATTTAATTAATACTCATCTATCTCAATGTGTGACAAATTTAGGCATAAAAAGTTCAGCTTTTGTTCAAGATGAGAGGCGCTGTGATAACAGCTCTCAGCACTCAACAGGCTCATCTTGTATTCCTTCCATGGCAACAATTTTTTACCACCTCTTATCAACATCTTCCCTCCTTTTATATTTCTTTTTCTTTTCAGTGAAACTAAAGTGTTGCCAGAGGTAAAATTCATTCTTAAGATTTCAGCTCTGTGTGAATGCTTAACAGTTTCGAATATATGAAGAAACTGGAAAATGGAAATGGTTTTCAGGAATTGTCATGCACTTTCAGTCACCTTTCCCAGCTTCCAAGGGGCTTTGTGAGCTCTTTAAGACATTCTAGAAAATGACCCACAAAGTCCAGATTTCACAGCACTGCTTTCAGCATCAGGTTGCTACAAATCTTGGTTGTAGTGGGGTGATGCTGGCTGTGTGCCAGACACCCACCAAAGCCACTCCATCACTGCCTTCCAGAGTTGGACAGGGAAGAAAATATAACAAGAAGTTTATGAGTTAAGGACCCAGGGAGATCCCTCACTTATCACTGTCATGAGCAAAACAGACTCGAATTAAAGATATTAATTGAATTTATTGGTAATGAAATCAGAGCAAGATAAAGTAAAATCAATCTTAAAACCACATTTTCCCCACCTCTCCCTCCTTTGTGGGCTCTCCCTCCTCCCTCCAGCAGCACAGGGAGACTGCAATGGGGGTTATGGTCAGTTTATCACATTTTCCCTGTTGCTCAGGGAGAGGAGTCAGAGTCCTTCTCCTGCCACACTGTGAGGTCCCTCCCATGGGAGACAGTTCTCTATGAAGTTCTCCAATGTGACTCCTTCCCACCGAATACAGTTCTCCATGGACTGGTCCATCGTGGGTATTCCACAGGGTCAGTCCCTCGGGAGCAAGCTGCTTCAGTGTGGGTCCTCCACAGGGTCACAAGTCCTTTCAGCAAACCTGCTCCAGTGTGGGCTCCCCTCTCCAGGGGTCTGCAGGTCTCTGCCAGGACCCTGCTCCATCATGGGCTTCCCAAGGGCTCACAGCCTCTCTGGGGCGTTCCCCTGGTCAGGTGTGGGCTCCTCCAGGGACTGCAGGTGCATCTCTGCCCCCTGAGCCCTCCATGGGCTGCAGGGCACAGCTGCCTCACCATGGACTTCCCATGAAATCTCAGGGTGATCTTGGCTCCGGTGCCTGGAGCAGCTCCTGTCCCTCCTCCTGCCCTGCCCTGGGTGTCCTCAGAGCTTCTCCTCCCCCATGCTCTCTGCTCTTGCCTGCACCTGCTTACATCTGTGCCATGACTTTTCCCTTCTTAGGCATGTTATCCCCATCATTCCTGACTGGCCCAGCCTTGACCACCAGCAGGCCCATCCTGCAGCAGGGACTGGCTCTGCTGGACATGGAGGAAGCTCACAGAAACCACCCCTGTAGCCCCCCCCCACTACCAAAACTTGGTCCTGCAAACCCAATTAATTATTCAATTAATGTGTCCCACATACAGTGGGTTAGGGTTTGACATCTGTGGGATGTGGGTGCCACCGTGACCCCAGTCCCTGTCACTGACAGCCATGAGGGTCCTTGACAACCTGTCCTGGGCAAACAGAGCTTTGCGGGCAGAGCCTCCGAGGTGCTGGGAGGTGGGGTCCATGTTCTGGTGGAGGATTAAAGGCAAAGGATATGGAATGCCCATTTCTCATCACCCGGAGAGGAAGGGAATTAGTGATGAACAGAGGAATTGTGTAAGGAGGTAGGCTGGGGAGAAGGGAAGCTCACAGTCCAGAATAAAGACAGAACCTCCATGAGATGCAGCTCCGGTGGTGTGGAAATTTCCAAATATGGCTGTATGTGCTCCCATGCTTCTGGAGCATCACTCAGATCCTCCTGGGATCCAGAACAGAACAGAGAGTTTCCTTGGGCTCAGCTTCCTGTTTTTCCATGCCCCATTAGGATTCATGACTTGCTTCTCTTTCTTGCCAGTGTTTTCTGGTGGTGATTGGTTTAATTAACACTGTGACTGTCCATCCTGCTCCCTGGAGATCCCCAGCCTTGGATCTCATTGTGACTGCTGCAGTCACATACCAGGGGTCTGTGTTCCAGGCTGTAAATCGATCACAGCACCACTTAAACCACAATGTGGTTTTCTTGGAAATAGCTCAGCTACCGTCATGGCTGTAAAGAGATTAGATGGGAAGGCAGCAGGAAAGCAGGGACTGAACCCTGCGTTGGAAAGATGTGTGTGACAGTGGTGGTAGAGGTGTCAAATTGTCTCTTCTTTGCAGGTGCAGCTTTCCCCAGGTAGTTGCAGGGATGTAAGCAGAAGGAAATGCAGGTTTTCTTGGGTGTGTTTATAAGCCCTCATGAAATTCGCCTGATTAACCCCACAGCACCTTAGCTCCAGGTTCTCCCAGGTATATATTTTGAGGAAAATCCTTCAATTCCAGACTCATACAACCTTTACTGCTTCTGCTGACTTCAGTGTTGTTCCTGTAGGACATCCCAAAACGAGTCAAATGTTTCCAGAGAAGGAATTAATTATAGAGCGTTCTTCCCATGTTTTATGACATTAGCTGGAGTTCCCATCCAAGAACTGAAGAGCCCACATTTGTTTGATTATCCACTGCAATGTTTGTTTTTCTTCCCATCAGCCAGAAATGGGCTTGTCAGAGCCCCTGTCACTGAAGGGGCAGGGAGATGTGGCTGAGAGGATGTGTGAGCACAGTGAATGAGTCGCGGCAGTGTTAATCATCCCATCCACCATCCTGCCGACCTTCCTGGAACCTCCCTCCAAGGCCCAGTTTCCTTCTGGGTATCCAATATTCCATCAGCAGGGAAGGAAAATGATGTCTGCAAAGGTGCTAATTGCTCATGTTTATCAAAAGCCCAGGAGTCTGCAGAAAGGTGGGGGAGCATTTCCAGCTCGGAAAGTTCTCCCTGCCCAGCTGCTTTGGAGAAGTTGGCCAGGGTGATTTATGGCCCCATTCACCAGCAAATGCTTCATGCAGGGCTGAGCTTTTCTTTCAAAGCTGAGTGTTTAGGATAGGGATGATTAGAAGTGACTGGCCTAGTACATGAGTCAGGCTCTAATAATGAACAAAACATGCAAATAGCCTTTTATAAATGACAAAACTGCAGTAAATTAGTGCTCCACATTTGGCTCCAGAAGAGTGAGAAAGCCAAGAGGAGACCGCTCAGGTGAGGGAGGTTAGAGGGTAGAACTAATCCAGCTCAAGGTTGTATCTCAGTCCTTGTAGCACTGCAAAGTGTGGGAGAAGGATCATCCACAGCCAGGCTTTACCAGAGAAGTCAGCAGCAGGAGGCTGGTGGTTGTGGCACTCCATCATCCAGCTCTGCATAATCCAAATCCTCTTCTGGCCACACGAGTGTCTGACCAATTCCATTTAAAGGTGACAACAACTCTGAGTTTTGTAACAAAAGGATAAGGAATAGAAAAAAGGGCAAAATTCATAAAAATTGAATCTCTAGGTTCTAAGGCACTTACTTGGCTGAAGGAACTCCTGTAGGACTCACCTCTAGTTGAGGATACAGTCCTGGACACAACTACTAAAGTCTCCTTTGACTGCTGCTGGCTTAAGAGCACTCCCTATGCAAATACACAGCAGGGGAAAGTTGGTGACTTTTTGCTGCAGGAAAGGTCAGGAAAATTTTCAGTTTTCTGAAAAGGCTTGGCCATCAAATGCTTCTGCCAAAGGCACAAAGCAGAAATACATTTGCAAGTCTGTCAGACAAAGAAAGTATTAATAGGTTTTTTAATACATGGAAGTGTTTCAAGTCATCTTATTGTGATAAAAATAATATTTCAGCAGTTTATAACTCACGAGGACTGCTGAAGGGCTTTTGTTGGTGAGTTTATCTTTTCTCCAAGAGGCTGTGAAGGATGTTCAGCTAAAAGGAAAATGTTCTCAGTATTGCTGAGGAAGCTGATGGACTGCGAGTGGGGTGTCAGGTTTGGGTAGGGGGACCCTCTGTGAGGAGAGGTCAGGTTTGGCCTGTGTTGGACTCACCTGGCTCTGCCTGCTCCAGGCTGACTCTGCAGGGTGCAGCTCAGCCCAGCACTGATGCTGGTGACACCTCTGAAAAAGCAGATTTAAGAAAGGGCAAAGCCACTGGACAGGCAGAGAAGGAGGGAAAAAAGAGAGTGCCCATTTTAACAAGCAATAAATCAATTTTACCCAAGTTGAGCCTGTTTTACCCATGACAGGGATGGGTCAGGGATTGCCCATCTTTACCTTGACCCATTCAGGTGGTGGCAACCATGTAAGTGTTGAGGGGGATCTTCAGTGGGGCAAGGTCCCCCCTACTTTCTTTTCTGCATGACCAACACATTGTAAAAAGATCAAGGTGAACAACCCCAGGCACCAGCACAGGCTGGAACAGCTCTGCGGGGAAGGAGCTGGGGACCCTGGGGGACAATGAGCTGTCCCTGACCAGCCGCATGTCCTAGGGACAAGGAGGTTACTGGATCCCGGGGGTATCAGGCAGAGCATTGGCAGCAGTCAGGGAGAGGATCGTGCCCCTGTGCCAGCCCTGGAGGCACCTCTGGAGTGCTGTGCCCAGCTCTGGGCTCCTGAGCACAGCAGGGACAGGAGCTCCTGGAGCGGGGCCAGCGGAGGCTGCGCAGCTGAGGAAGGGCCTGGAGCATGGCCCATGGTGCCCAGGAAAGGCTGAGGGAGCTGGGGCTGCTCAGGCTCCAGAGGAGACACTGAGAGCTCCCTAAGGAGCAGAGTCTGGCCCCTGCTTGGAGCCATCCCTGCAGACAGGGACACCCAAGGCTGAGGGCCCCTCTGTGTGACAGAATTGAGGGATGGAAGGTACCTGTTGGCTCATCTTGTCCACCCCCTGCCAGCAAAGGACTCTTCCGAAAATCGCGTCCTAAGGATATTAATGAGCCTGGTTATAAACCACTTGCAGGTGTAGGATTGTGCTGCTCTCCTGGGGGAGGCTGTTCCCAAGTCTAATTAGAGTTTTGCTCTTGAGTAATTTTTCTTCTCTTAGAGCTTTACTGTCACTTTTATTAATGAGTTTTTGCTTTAATGCTATGATCCCTTTCTGATTTCCACTGATTCACACATCTGAGGACCACTAGGGACCACCAGCCTTGCAGCTTGGCCCCTTCCTGGCACTCTTGTATTAATTTCTGCATTTTTCTTACATTTTGTGTGAGAAAACCCTCCTGTGTTTGCAGCTAAGGCAAAACATCTTTCTAATTCCCGGAATAACAAACAACTGGAAAAGACTTTGGTACCTGACCTCAGAGCAGCTCTGATTTTCTCTGGTGCTCAGCCTGCAGCTTTTTTGGGGACCAGCAGGGCATTGCTGCTCAGGCGGGCAGGCAGCATCACAGAATCCAGAAATCCCTCCTGGAGCCAGGTTTTCCTTTTCCTCTGCCATCCAAGCAGAGGGATTATGTGGTTGTGTGATCTCCAATAAAGTGGTCAATGCCCTGGTCCTGCTGCCTGGTGCTGAGGTTTGTAGTGCCTGAGTAGCAGGACATTTGGGATTTCCTCCATCCCCCTGGGCCATGGGAAGCAGGATTTGTGTCAGGGCAGGTCCAGCCCGGGGTGGTCCAGCATTCCCAGCCAGCCATGCACTGGGAATGCTGATTATTGATGAAGTGAGGAGCGGAGCAGAGCCAAAGCGCACAAGTGGAGAGAGGTCCAGCCACAAAGTCCACTCTGCTGTGCCAATGGAGTGCAGAGCTCCAGCCCTCAGTGCTCATTGCTGGCAGGACAACAGCAGGGAGAAAAACAATCCCTCAGCAGTAAATATGGGCAAAGCTTTCAACAGAATGGAAAAATACAGATGCATCTGCCTTAGAGTGTCCGAGCTCTCCACAAGAGCAGTTTCACACTCCCCCATTTCCTGCTAGCGTGGCTTTCCTAGAAATGGATGCTGTGTCCTCAGCCCAGGACCTGACGGGGGCCTCTGGCTGTACTGCTGCTCCCTCACCTGCTTGGATGCCCCTTCCTTCCTGGAACCGCAGCAGAAATCCAGAAAAGAGCACTTCACAGAGCCCTTGTGAACTCTGTGGTTGAAAAGCCATGCAAATCGAGCTACAGAGTGAGTGTGTGGAGGCACTCACTGCTCTCAGTGTACATTTAATAAACAGGGTCATTTGGCCTCAGCTCTGCAGAGTGGGCTTCTCTGGGTTATTTGTCTATATCTGGATTTTTATGTAATGTGAATTCTTAGTGTAGAGCAGAGCTGGTGGATGTTTCTAACATAACTCTTCCAAAATTACTGGTCTTTAAATATGTCTGAAATTTTGATTTAGCAAATTTTCCTATTCTAAAAAAAAAAAAAAAAAAAAAGGATTAAAAAAATGTTAATAGGGTTAAAGTACTTTGAACCTTATAAAACTTTTTTCAACTTTTTTGGTTTCTGTCAAGTGGAATTTTTGATAAATGAAAACTGGAGATTTTACAAGAGCAGTCTGTTCTTGAAAATTATCAACTATTTCAAAGTATCTTCAGTCCTTTTACACTTCTTCTATTGACCTTTGGATCATGTGGCTGATTCCAGTCAAGAGGAAGAGAAGTCATGGAGATAACTTCCAGGTTCATCCAGGAGGTCCCAGCTGGAGCACAGAGCTGGAAGGAGCAGAGGGACAGCAGTGTGAGCTTGGCACTGCGGTGGCCCTGAGACAAAAGTGTCCCTTTTGCCACTGCCTTTCCCTTCTCAGATTCCTTCTGGGTACATGTTGGAATAAAGGGCAGGATTTTCTGGACAGACATCTTTACCAGGGCTTTGCGGCACCCCAAATGCTTTCAATTTCAAACAATTTCTATAGACAACAAGTAACAGAACACTCACCTGATCTGTCCTTCTGGGGCAGGGATTTTCTTGCTTTGTTTTCTGGTTCTCTCTTTACCACTGGTAATTCAAAAAGATGCTTCTCCACAGCTGCTGTAACCACTGAAAATGATGGATCTGTCCTTTTCACTATTCCTTTCCCCACTCCTTTCTTAATCCTCCTCTCTCCTGGTAACACTCATCTGTGTTGAGACTTTCCTTACATTTTGGCAGACCTTGGGAATTTCGGCAGCAATAAATTTAAATGGATAGAATTAAGAAAAAAGACAGCTTTTCGGAATAGAGACCAAGGCTTTTTTTGGTGGTTTTTCCTTTTTGTTTCTTTTTCTAGATATATCATCTATGAACACTCACCTGGGACTGTTTTCATAGAGAAAAAGATACCATGTGCCTAAATTTGCATAGATTGAACCTGGAATTAAAAGTAGATTTCTTCTCTGACCATATTTCTCAGTTATCTGTCCCTGAAAGGAGCACCCAAGATCATAATTTAACTTGTCATCTATTTATTTCCCTGGCCTTTTGTTTGCAAATAACACAATATTTAGCATTTTGTTTACAGTAAGCTCTTGGAATAGGCATGAAATGACCATTTCTGGCTTTTGCCTGATGATCAGAAAGGCCTCATTTTATGCACTTCTGGCACAGATCTGTTTTCTTGGGGTTACATTCCTTTGTGCCATCTGGTGTGCCCTGAGTGATCCTCCCTGTGCCCCAGGCTGGCATTTTTGCTGCCTTTTGCCTCCCAACCTTCCTTCAGAAGATCCTCAGCAGGGAAACTCTGCCTGTCCCTATGCACCAGGCAAGGAAAAAAGCCCTGGGCAGCTCTGTGATTCCCCAGCAAAGCTGGAGACAGCACCTGCTCTATCCAACAGCTCCTGCTCCTGCCACGCCTCCCTCGGGGCTCTGGCCTCATCCACTTTACAGCACTGCCAAAGTCAGGTCACCTCTGGCTCCCTAGGGAGCTCCTTCCCTGCTCCAGCAGGTCTCACCAGCAGGAATATTTTCCAGATGTGCAGGCTGAGCTCTGCTCCTCGCTGTGCCCAGTGCCTCTGAGTGTGGTTTTCACATAAGATGTGTTTAAGCAAAAACGCTGCAGTCTGATAGGACCAAAGGAAATATTTTCACTGGTTCTGAGAAGAATTCATGGCTGAAGAAAACAAAAATACTAAACAACCCTTGGGAGAAATTGCTGTCCATGAGGACTTGGAAGCATGTGGAGACTGGCTCTTCTTCCCAGGCAGAAACTCCACTCGTCTGGCTCCTAAATGTGGTGAGAAAGCAGAAACCTCCTGTCTGCACTGCAGGGACTCAGGGCATTGCCCAGGGTCTGTCCTTGCTTTTCATTCTGACACAACGGGACCCTCACCATGAGAAGCAGTTTGATGCACTGCTGTCACCTGAGCGGGGCTGTTTTATTTGGGCTCCTTTCACCCTCATCCAAGGCTCTTACTGCCTGTGGGAAGGTCCAGCTGGTGCCTTGAGAGCAGCAGACCAACTGCCCTTGTGAATGTGCTGTCCTGCTCCCTGCCATGGCCACACTCAGCTGTGCTCCGGAGCTGCAGAAGATCAAATCACCTGATTGTTGTTGTCTGAGTGTGATGCTGCTTTTTCCTGGGCTGCAGCTCATTGTGTGCTGTCCCTGGGCTGGGCTGTCATGGGGATTAAAGGGATGGACTGGGATAACCAGGACTAGGAGATGCAGGTTCCTGTCCGAGTCTCTCTCTTTGGCTGCTGGTTCCCCTTCTGGTTCCCTTTAAAAACAAATCAGAACCTCACCCACCACATTACAAGGTGCATTGCAATCCTGAACCTGTTAGGGCTGGATGTACCTATTCCTTTGTATTTAAGGGTCAAATAGAAAATGTGATGAAGCTCTGATTCTGACTGGGAAGTCTCCTGACCATTTTCACCCTTCCAGAGGCCTGTAGTGTGCCAGGGGCACTGGAAGTTCATGGGCAAAAGAGCCACGAGGATGAAGATGCTGAGGCTATGTTGAACATGGGATAGCAAAGAGAGGGGCAGCTGTACACGGCTGTTGATGGCACCTGGAGTGCCAAAAGGTGGGGTGAGGAGTGTGGAGCTTCCTGCCTCTCAAGGATGTGTTGCTTTGTTTGATTTTGTCTTCATCCCAAGTGATCTTCAATCCCCTCAGCACGTTTAATTAAGCACTACCCTAAAAAGTCGTATTTATCTATTTCCTCATCTCAGGATACAGAATTTGTACTTTACAGGATAGTTTGTTTTTTTGGTATTGATCCACCTAAAAATGACCCTCAGAAGAAGAGCAAAATGTGTGCTGGAATGGGAGGAAGGAGGGAGTGAGTTGTGATGCAATACCCAGAGCTCTGCAGACTGCATCTGCAAACAGCAGCAGCAAAAACAACAGCCCGGCTCTTTTTGTGATATGTGAAGTGCAATTATGAGGTGAAACATGAAGCTGGTCTCCTAATATCTTAACGATACTGAATTGCTTTTCAAAGCTAAGCTGTGCAGAATGAATCCTTTATCAGTGGGCCATATGGAAAGGCACTTATCTAAACGCCCTTCTTAGTCCCAGGTGTGCTTCTCTGGCAAGAGCAAATCACACACAGCACTTGGAAGAGAACTTAAATTCCAGATGCACAGTTTTAAAAGATGCATTTGCAAAAATATGGCCAAAATCGGCAATATGTTATTTTCCTGCAGCTTCAGGGAAGTTATGGAACAGTTACCCGCTGTTCCATAAGGGTCACAGCCCCAAAATGCAGCTCAAGGGATTCCCTTCTCTCCTGTGTCACTCTAGTTTCATGCCAGCGTTGATTTCCGAGGAGCAAGGCAGTCATGGGGAAGTGATTTCACCCCCAAGTGTTTAATGCCTGAGTGCTTTCCTTATGTCCTCTTCATAAATACAGAGAGACAGCAAAGGAAGTGTTTGTATTGATGTTGTTGCTGATGGATCCAAGGGGGAAAGCAGCAGTTTGCCTTTCAGTGCTCCAGGGGTGCAGCTTCTGGAGCTCCCTGGTGTGGGGAAGGTGGAGCTCCTTCCAAGGGGCTGGGAGAGCCAGAGCCTGCAGCAAAGCCAGCCCTTCCTGGGGGATTGCTCTCCTTGGGAAAACCAGGGCCATGGAGTCAAGAGGTCAGGTCTGTCTTCAGCTCTTCCTTTTCTTGTTATCCAGAAAAATAGAAATCACAGAGATAAGTAAAGCCTGATGAGAAAAATCTTGAAAATCACTTAAAAATAATAATAAAAAAATTATTTAGAAATAATTCCTGTCTACCAGGAATTTTGGTTTTGATGGAGACTGAAGTTGTCCCTGTCCACAGATCCATTGCAACATTGCCTTCATTCACTGTTTTGTTTTATAGCACCAAATCGATGTGGTTTTATCAGAACACTTGGGTGAGGCTGTTGAGCACTTCCTAAGTGCAATCCCCGAGCCGCATTTGAAGCACAAAGGAAAAACCTAGTTAGACATTGTGACTGAGAGCTGCAGAGTGGCCTCCAGCTGTGGAGGGAATATTTCCTCTCTGATGCTGAGCAGAGCTCCCAAATTGATTGCAGTGACTGCTGTCAGTCAGAGGTGAGGTTGAACCTCACATCTGGCAGCAGCAGATGGAGCAGAAACCCTGTCAGTGTCTGCAGGTGATTTGGTGCAACAGGAGCACAACACGGGATAAAACTAGTTCATGTTCACGCCTTTAAACCTCCACTAAATATATTTGGGCTTAATGTTAGGTTGGGATTATTCTGGCTTCCTTCAAGAAGGAAGGAATAGGTTGCCCAGAGGAGCTGTGGCTGCCCCTGGATCCCTGGCAGTGTCCAAGGCCAGGCTGGACAGGGCTTGGAGCAGCCTGGGCTAGTGGAAGGTGTCCCTGCCCATGGCAGGGGTGGCACTGGATGAGTTTTCAGGTCCCTTCCAACCCAAACCATTCTGTGATTCTACAATTTGCTTCAAAGCTGTACTGGTGCTCTGAAGGGCACCTTCAGAGCTCTGATAGCTCCTGTTGCTATCAGTCCAGTGGAGCCAGGTTCTGTGGTCTTCAAGAGAATTTCTAGAGTGGGAATCAGCAGGTGCAGGGTTTTTGTTTCATTCAGATGCTGGCTGACTGTGTGGCTCCAGGACAGGTTAGTAACTCAGAGCCTTTTTAACCCACCCCTCACAGAGCCTTTGCTCTCACCATTGCACTGGGAGAACAATGGTATGTGGAGGCAGGGACAGAGTGCCAAACCCTTTTTATGTGTCCAGGTCTGGTTTCAAGCTCAGATAAAAAAAAAATTTCTTACTTTTGCTAAATGAATATTAATTAAATATATCCAAAGCAGGGCAGAGTAGGGTAAAATAATTCATCTTCAATGCTTGTGGCGGTGCTCAGGAGTGGTATTGGAGGAGGGCATTTTGTAGAGGTTCTGACTCTCTGGGTCCTTACTGGCCTCTGTTTGCTGGTGGTGACTTTGTGGAGTGACACAAAGCAAAGTGAGGGGACACCAGAGGACGAGGACAGTGTCATCTATGTCAGAGAGCAGCTGCCAGCTGGTGCCTGCAGCTGTGGAAGGGCTGCAGCCTTTGTGTCCTGCCTGCTCCCCTCAGAAACCACACCCAGCCAGGCTACACTTCCCTCGGTGCTGATTCCCTCCATCCCTGGGTCAGCTCAATCAGCAGGTGGCTGTAGTTCCAAAGGCATGAGCAAATTCCTGCGAAAAGGCTGAGCAGTAACTTGTTTCTTGAGATGTTCTGGAATATCTCCAGTTGGTTCAGATGATGGGATGGCCTCCAGGAGCCAAATACTCAGCTAAGTGATTCAGAGAAGCCTGATGAACTCCATATCCTAATAACATCAAAATATCACAGAAATTGAATGTCTGACTGCCTTCAAGCCATTTGAAGCTCTCAGTCCTGTTATATTTATGAGACCATGCTTAGTGAGGCACCAAGAGGGCTCTCCATGAGTCCCTTCCCATCCAGAGCAGGAATATTCACACAGGATTTTGTACAAGCGATCAGGCTTTGCTGTTGGCAGAGCCTGTGAGTTCTGGCATGATGCAAAAGTAATTTTGGTTTAAAATCCATCTGTTTTACCTGAGCGAAGATGCACTGAGTGAAGTGACACAGCATCAGAGGGCTCTGTCCCACATGGTAGGAGGGGCACGACCAACATGCAGCAGAGGTGATGCTGACAGGAGTGATCATGATCCCCTTCACAGGAATGAGACGATCCCAGAATGGTTTAAGGAGCAGAGTTCTGGTTAGATAATCTCTACCAAAGGAGTGCAAGTGCAATGGAGATCCCCTGGGTTCCCCACATATCAAGGGGATGTTGTTTTCATCACCATGTCTCAGTGCCCAGATGAGCCTGATTGCTGTTGATCATTCACTGGCATTTTAAGGTTCCTTTCCCCAGTTTTGAAAAAAAACTGCCTTTCCTGAGCCAGCTCAAAAATCCTTCACTTTTTCTCTTTGTTTGGTTTTTTTGTTTCTTACACATCGAGTAGCCTGGAGACTGCAAGGCACTGATTCCCAAAGAAAAATATCTCTGTTGCCCAGGCTCATAATTTATAGAATGGCTTTTCTGACCAGTTGTGTTTTCCATTTAATATATTTTCTGTTTTTCAAATCTACCCCTTCCAGGCGGAAATGCGGTGCTCCTCAGAGCTGTGGTGGGGGAACGCTGCTGAGAGCTCAATTTAGAGGTCGGGGCCTGGGGGCCGGGGTGTTCTTTTTCCTTCTGCTCTGAAAGAGGCTGAAGGCAAAGGTGAGGGAAGGCAGGGGAGGTAAATGCCGTAAGATCATAAACAGCCCCGCGTGTGCAATCCCAGGGCTGTGTCCCACGCTGTCCGTCAGCATGGTGTGCTCATTACTGCTCCCTCCAAACCCTCCTGAGCCGCCATTTCCCAGCAATCATTGGTTCCTACGCACAAAACCAAACGAGGTCAGCCTTGCCATTTCCCTGCAGAGCTTTCCTTGGGAGGAAGGCAGCGTGGGGCAGGTGCTAGCGGCCATGCCATGGCAGGGGCTCCTGGGGTGGCTGTGTGTGACATGAGCCACACAGCCGTGTCCTGCTGTCCCACGCTCCAGGCCTGCAGTGGAGCAGCAGTGGCAGGAGGGCTGTGGGGCCAGCAGTGAGCCTGCAGCCCGTGCTCCTGTTCACAGCCGTGCTTCTCCTCTCCTCTCAGCGAGTACAGCTGAACTCGAGACAAAAGTGCTGCTGCTGCTCTGAAATTTGCCATATTGGACATCATCAATGCCCACGTCAAGTTACTGGAACTTTGGGTTCCTAATAAATGAATGTCTACCCAACAAAGGTAAACCAGGGAATCCTCTTTGTTTGCATGGCCTGTTTTACACTGGCACCTCTTTTACTTGGATTAACAAGGCATTGAATGATTTTTACTAATTAAGCCAAGGCTGTCTGGCCCCATTATGGTGCCCATGCAGGCTGGAAGCTATGGTGCAGGAGAGGGCACTTTCCACCAGACTTGACTGTCCATTGTGCCTTGGAAAGCTCAGTGTGTGCAGAACCCAAAGTCACCTGAAGGGCACAAGCACTAAGATGTGACTGCAAGGCCTCCACATTGTGGCTCTTGCTCCTCACCCTGCTCCTGCTCCCTGATCTGCTGATGGTGAAACAGCCAAGCCAGCCTTGCTTTCAGAGGCCATAGCTACGGCTCTGCTCCATTTTAGCATTT
Source organism: Acanthornis magna (assembly GCA_036785705.1). Taxonomy (NCBI): domain Eukaryota; kingdom Metazoa; phylum Chordata; class Aves; order Passeriformes; family Acanthizidae; genus Acanthornis; species Acanthornis magna. The sequence goes on from JAWUZG010000168.1 coordinate 1,092,808, forward strand.
CCCAAAAGCCTAAGCAAGCTCAGGTCTAAGAATGAGACTTGAGGGCTGGCTGAGATATGGGGATTTGGGATGGGGAAACATCTTCCCTGTAAAGGCAGGAGGTTTCCCAGAGCAGCCCCAATTCTGCAGAGTTCCCCATTACTACAGGGGCTGTCAATCCAGTTCTTCACTGAATGCTTGCAATCAATAAGCATTTTATGTGGCTGGTAAGCAGAACTGATAAGGAAATTAATTTTTTTTCTGTATGAAAACAGTAGAAGAAAGGGCTTTTTTAAAGTCAATAAGGTTATGTTTTTTTATAAAGGAAAATGTTTCATTGTGATTAAATTAACATTTTCAGATAAAAAAAAATTACATTTGAATATTTAAGATACAGTTGTACTTGCCACCTGAGAGGTATGGTGTAATATGATGCTGTTTTTCTGTTAAGAGCAACTGCTAAATCCTGAATCACAGAATCCCAGAATGGTTTGGGTTGGAAGGGATATTAAAGCTCATCTCTTTTCAATCCTCCTTCCATGGGCAGGGACACCTTCCACTGTCCCAGGCTGCTCCAAGCCCCGTCCAGCCTGGCCTTGGACACTGCCAGGGCAGCCACAGCTTCTCTGGACACCTGTGCCAGGGCCTCCCCACCCTTATAATAAAGAATTTCTTCTTAATATCTAAACTTAACTTACCCTCGGTCAGTTTGGAGCCATTCCTCCTTGTCCTGGCATTCCATCCCTTGTAAAGAGTCTCCATCTTTCCTGTCAGCTCCTTCAGGCTCTGGAAGGCCACAATTCAGTCACCCCAAAGCTTCTCTTCTCCAGGCTGAACAATCCCAGCTCTCCCAGCCTTCCCTCCCAGCAGAGCTGCTCCATCCCTCTGCTCATCCTGGAGCCTCCTCTGGACTCTCTGCAGCAGCTCCAGCTCCTTCCTGTGCTGGGCCCAGGGCTGGGGCAGCTCTGCAGGTGGGGTCTCACCTGAGGGGCAGAGGGGCACAATCCCCCCTCCCCTGCTGCCCACGCTGGGGTTCAGCCCAGGGCTCGGGGGGTTCAGGGCTGGGGCAGGTCCAGCTCTGACCCACAGCACCCTCAGGTCCTTCTCCCAGGGCAGCTCCAGCTGCTCATCCCCTGGATTTGTGCTTGGGATTGCCCAAGGAACTGCTCCAGCCCAGCATGGCTCCTTGGCAGAGCTTGTTCAGGATTTTGTGTGCGATGGCTCCGTAAGGGATGTCCAGATCTGACTATGGAGGAGCACAACTGCAGAAAGGGCAGCAGGAGTTTCCTGGATAAAAATGCCTGGGATGGGAGGGAGTTTCACACTCTTCCAAGGTCCTGCACAGAGATGAATCTCTGACCAGAGACAAATACATGTGGTTCACTCCCCTCCGTGTTTATCAGTAAGTCGCTCCTTATTAATTTTTTGAGACAGAGCTGCAGCACCACAGCCCCATCATGGCAGAACCAGTGAGTGCTGCCAGCCTCAAGAGCCCAGGCTGCAGAGAGCTTGTGACAGATGAAATATAGAAGAGGGAAAAGATCAAAACCCAACATTTTTATTATTATTTTTACTAATGGTCTCAGAGCTTTCAAGACCTAATTTTTTTCTTCTCTTTAAAACTTTCCTTTACAGCAATGAGGAATGGGAATATGTATGTAAGGAAAAAAGAAAAAGAGAGATTTGTTGATAAATACATGAATCCAGGAAATGGGGATTTAAGCCGTAATTTTGATGAAGTGCTGCTTACTGTACTTTGTGAAAATACTCCCTTTATAAATTGATGTTAAATAAACAGCACAAAATACTCATTTTTAAGGACCCTTTACATAGTCAGCCAACTATTAAAAAGGGCTTAGGGCAAATGCAGACCAGTCCCACTCCATCAGACTCCCTGATCATTCCTGACAGCTGTGTGGGAATCTCTGGGCCTAGAGGGGCAGGTTCACAAGAAAAGATCAAGCACTAAAGGAGCTGGGCCAGAACGGTGACTAAAGCTCAGTTTAGCAGGTTCAAGGGATTCTACTTGCACAGCCACCCGAGAGAGAGGTGGAACTGTTTCAGAGGGTTCAAGGAATCCCTTACTGGACCCAATTATGTCTGAGTTTCCTACCCAGGAGGTCTCTTAGACACTGAAATGGTTTTTCCAAGTCAAAGGCAGCTGGATCACCAAGGCTTGAGTTATTCCAAACTAGACAGGATCAGGCTCCTGTGAGAGCATGGCACCAGGAATAATTCTGTCAAGAGCCAACGAAACGAATGACCTAACAGAGCTCTTTTCCACTTCTGATTTTCAGCACTTGAAACACCGTGGCTTCTGCTGCTCCCACACTGAGTGGGTGCTCCAGGATGGAAAAAAGACCCTACTAAGCCTGGCTTACAATCAGGGCTCATCCCTGCAGCAATACTGGAATCAAACTGCAGAATGGGGGTTGTTATGGTTTCTTTGTCTGGATTGTTGAATTGGGATCAAAGCCTCACTGCAGTGAGCACTGTGCCCCTGCACACAGAGGGACTGCCGGCCCCAGGCACCTGGGAGAGAGAAAGGAAAGAATAAAATCACTTCCAATGTATTCACTGTGAACCCTGAGAGAGACCCAAAGCCTCGTGAGACTGTGCCTGCCTCCTTTCCCACCCCACCCAGCCACCTCCCACTGCATCACCATCACCACCAGCAGAGCGCCCTGGCCACATGTCTCGGTTTGAAAGACAGGTGTCTGCCAAGGAAGGCAGGAACCTCCCTTGGAATAGGGAATATGACCCCTTTTCCTTCTGAATTATTATAACTTTAAAATCAAGGGGCTCTCAAGCAAGAGATATGGGAAAAAAGGAATTACAGCTCTTTACTAATAGTTAGAGCAAGGCAATAATACAGAAACAATGGTTTAAATAGACCAAGTCAGAATACAACCTGCACCCTGTTAGGATGGTGCTGCAGTGCAGTTCAATGGTGGCTGCAGTCCTGTTGGAGTGATGGATGTGCTCTTGTTGAAATGGTGATCTTGTGGAAAGGTCTTGTTGGTCTCTGGAGGTCCAGTGGTGGCTCTTGAGCTCTTCTCCTCTGGCAATCCAGTGGGAAAGGTACCCCGGTGTTCCAGGGTCTCAGTTTATGTGCAGGTAGGAATGTTCAGTCCCTCCCCTCTGGGCAGGACATCTCACAATGGCTGATGGAGTCTGTGAGTCACTCCTGGAGCCCTCGATGGCCATGAGCAGAGATAGCCCCGATGGTGTTAGCAGGGCTGGGTCATGCTGAACACAAAGAACACTGCCCCACCTGTTTTAACAGCTTATGGAGGTGGTAATGGAATACATACTTTTGGTTACACTTCCATGTAACCTAAGACACCAAGCATTCCAGGCCCTGGCCTGGAGTTCTAGCACCAGAAGCTCTGAGCAGCCACACCTACACAGAGCTGTAAATACCGCCTTTTCTTAGGAACAACCTCACTCCAGAAGTGTCATTTTTCTCTGAATAGTGGCCTTCAGGACATTTCTCAATGGTTTTCCAGTATCTCTCTCCCACACATATGGATGTAAGTGGTGATAACTCAGAGTAACACAAACTGTGTTCCCATGAGGACTCTGTCTCCGCAGGATGTGCATCCCAGCAAGGCAGGTCCCACATGCCAGCACAGCTGCCAGCACGTGCTCTGGCAACCCCCAATTTCCTTTTCCCAGCACCATGGTTGGACCCACAGCCCTCAAGGGGCCTTTGCTGGACACCCCAAGAGCAGCCAGACCCCGAGTGCCACGGAGAGTGGAGCTGCTGGGACAGGTACCCAGCTGAACATGTGCACCCCAAACAGCCCACAGATGATGGCAACATCTGCCTCGCAGCTGGGAAGGAGAGCCGAGAATAACTCAAATGAGCTTGCAATAAGAGTATGAAGAGCTCAGTGCTTTCTGGGTGCATCATGGACATCACCATTGGCACTGTCTTGCGGATCACAGTTGTGCAGACACCCAGACAACCAATTTTCCTTAGGGCTTTTCAATATTGAAGCCAAGCTTTTGACGGTTTTTTAACAGGGCAGACAAAGTTGTTAGATATTTCAAGCAGAACACAGGTAACTGTTGGGCACAAAATCATAGGCAAATTTTTACACTTAAAAGAAAGCTGGAAACAAGATTAAACTTATGTAATATACATACAATGTTTCCCCACCCACTCTTGGATGAAAGCTTAGAGCTTTTCTAAAACTTTTTTACCACACAGGTACTCCATATAGCAACAAATAGGTTTGCAGACATCAAAGAGCTGTAAGGATTTGAAACATCTCAGAACCTGTGGGTAATAATTACATCCCGAAAGGGTTCACCCACGTTTGCAGATAGGGAAATGAAGATATAGAGGGCCATACACTTCCTCATTTACTCTGTCAAATGGAATTACAGGAGCAATGATTTGGCTCAGAGAAGTTCAAATGATTTACTTTAAGGTCACAGCAGAAAATGAAGGATGGAGCCAGAACAGGAACTCAGGAGTTTCCAGTCCTATTTGTAACCCACTTGATCATCCTGACTTTATAATTTGTCGCAGGATGAATGCTCAGGGCTCCTGTTAGTGCTCACAGACCCTTTCTGACATGGATTTATTTCCTTTTAAAGAGCTGATGCTGCCACAGAGCAGAGAGCAGGCCCAGCACTCCCACAGTCCCCCTGGTACAGCGACTCCATCCTGTGCCCGTGTGTGAGTAAAGCTCCCTGCTTTCTTCACAACTGGCATGGCCTCTAAGCCTGATCATCACATCCTGGCACTTTCTCATTCAGAAATCCACCTTCTCCAAAAATTACCTGCAAAGGAAGGCTGTAGCGTCATAATTACCTGTCCAGCAAAGTGACACTAATGATCACAACCCAATCAGCCAATGCCTAGAAAATGAGTGCACCAGTTTGACAGTTGTATTCCCTGTCTGATGATACCTTCATTACAAATGCTGACTATTCAACCACTTTTTCCTGGCAATAAAACCTTGACACAAGCTTAGGAAATCTACTGTACTCGTAAGAAAAGTGAGGTAAGAATATGTTTCCATTTACTCTCCGAAAGAAAACAAAAACAAATGACCTGCTACTGAATGTTCTTTTTATTCAGAAAAATAAATCAGTGGCAGTCATTCTAATTTATGTTTCACTAACTTTTCCTTGAGATTATTTAAAAGAAAAAAATGGCTGTTTCTATGGTTAGCTGGGAGAACATGAAGGACTTTCTGGTCCTGTTTATTCTTGTTAGGGGCTATAAACTTCTACTTCTTGCTGTGTTCCAGCCACTGTAAGCTCTTTCAAATTTCAATGATATTCCATAAATTAAATTTCAGAAGAATATAGTAAATTATTAGTGACAACTTCATGTTAGAAAAGAAGGGGCAGGGAGTAAAATTCATCTGGACTTTAAACTCCTACTAAATCAATAGGCTTCAGTTTCCTTTTTCAATTAAGTCAATGCCAGAATTGTCTTTTCCTCTCTTTAAGAAAAAAATTGAAAGCAGACATAAAAAATTGAAACAGGGGAGAGAAAACAAAAGTTCATCCCATACAGCTTCTGATACATTGTGAACGAATGGATACTGAGAGACCATCTACAGGGTCCAAGTGCCTTTCTAGAGGAAACTTGGGGGAGGAAAAGGCAGAGGATGGCGATGCTCCTGCAGGACAGGGGGAAAGGAACTGCAGCCTAAGTCAAACAAAGAAAAGAACGAGATCCTAAATCAGACGAAGAAAAGCAAAAGAGAAAGTAAAATTACATTCCGAGCAAATAGAAGTTACACAGAAAATTAAGTCACTGCTTCACTGCTGTAGACAGTGATAGGAGAAAGGGGAATGGTTTCAGACTAAAAGAGGAGAGATTTAATGAGATGTAAGGAAGAAATTCTTGGCTGTTCTGGTGGGGAGGCCCTGGCACAGGTGCCCAGAGAAGCTGTGGCTGCCCCTGGATCCCTGGCAGTGTCCAAGGCCAGGCTGGACAGGGCTTGGAGCAGCCTGGGACAGTGGAAGGTTCCATGGCAGGAGAGATGGTTTTTAAGGTCCTTTCCAATCTAAATCATTCTATGATTCCATGATTATGCAGCAAATGCCTTCCAGTTGTGGTTTGATGTGAGTCCCTGGCTTGCAAGGATCCCTCCTGCCATACACAACTCAACTGGAACACAACCCCACATGTTGGGACACACAGAGCAATTACCCAAAAAATCTCAGGGTGGCAGTGGGAGTCCTGATCACACAAACATTCTAGAAAAGCAGGGAACTCATGGGAATCAGCAGACAACAGTTCCTTACTCTTCCCCAAAGCCATGCCTCTGTTTCAGCAGAGAAGGTTGATGATCTCTTGTTGATGATCTCTTGTTCCAGTGGAAGGGCAGTCAGGACATGAAGCATGAGACTGTAACGAGAATAAAATACCATTATCCAGTGGGAGGACTTGTTTAAACACACTGTTGCTGTAAGTCTGCAGCTCCTCCCGCGGAGCAGCGCAGGGACAGCTCCGAGCTCTGCTCCCTGGGACAGGGACAGTTCCAGGGAACAGCTGGAGCTGGGCCAGGGCAGGTCAGGCTGAAGAGCAGCAAAGGTTCTTCCCCAGAGGGTGCTGGGCACTGCCCAGGCTCCCCAGGGAATGGGCACGGCCCCGAGGCTGCCGCAGCTCCAGGAGCGTTTGGACAGCGCTGCCAGGGATGGACAGGGTGGCATTGTTGGGTGTCTGTGCAGGGCCAGGAGCTGGACTTTGATGATCCTTGGGGTCCCTTCCAGCTCAGGATATTCTGTCATTCTATGAATTTATCATAAGTGTATAACTGTTCCGCCTTCAATAAAACTGAATGCCCCATCCCTTAGAGACTTTGCTCTAGCCTCCAGTTCATATTTTGTGCAGAAGCCTTTTTTCACCCCTTTTTTCATCTTTCTCTCTGTCCCTTCACTGTGGACAAGATCTAAAAATTTCTGAAGTCAGGAAAGATCTTTTGTGACTGACCAGAATCACTTATTTTTGACATTTTTCTATTGATAGAAGATAAAATATTATGAATAAAATCTTTTTGTCTGAGAGCACTTTGGTAAGAATAATTGAAGCAGCCAAATGAGTTCATTTTCAATAATATGCAATTTGTCTATTAGCCTTTTTTAGGGGTTTTTTCACCTTCTGGCTTGGGTTTGTTTTTTTTTTCAAGAACATAAATTAACATGTATGCAGCTACAGGAAAATCAATTCTATGTTACACAGCCTGCACATTTTGGATATTTAAAAGTGAGCAGTATTAATACTTTAATCCATCTCCAAACCGCTGGTTGAGGCTGCTGTCCCACACTTCCCTACATTGCTGTGGGACAGCACAGTTTTGCCTTTTGCTGTCACAAACAAGAACAGCTCCTCTGCACTTGCAATTGAATAAGGTGGGACTGAATTAGGCCACACCTGAAATTCAGCAGGGCAGAATATATCTAGACACAAATCTTTCATAAAGAAACTGGAAAATGGTTCTATTGCCTCAGGGGGCTCCAAAAGAGCTGGAGGAGGACTTTGGACAAAGGATGAGGGGGAATGGCTTCCCACTGCCAGAGGGCAGGGTTAGATGGGATATTGGGAAGGAATTGTTCCCTGTGAGGGTGGGCAGGCCCTGGCACAGGTGCCCAGAGAAGCTGTGGCTGCCCCTGGATCCCTGGAAATGTCCAAGGCCAGGCTGGAGCAACCCATCCGTATGGAAGGGGATGGGTTGAAATGAGCTTTAATGTCCCTTCCAAACCAAATCAGACTCAGATTCCAAGATCTTGGCCCCGTTCGTGTGCTTTTGCCTCTGCAGCAGAGACAGCGTTGCATGGAGCGGGACAAGCACAGAACTCCAGCACTCAGGACAGGGGCTGAGGGCCACCTCCCATAGAAGAGAGAACAAAATGTTCTTGATGTTTCATAAGTAACGCTAGTTTCCTATTCAGAGCAGCCTTGATAGAGCTTTCACAATAAGCTTCGTGATTTTAGGTATAACACAGGGAGGTGTAACCAGGCAGAAAGCAGGGCATGGTTTTGAAATGCTACTCTGGACCTGAGCGTGCAGAGGTTCAGTCCTTTGCATTTCCAAAGGCTGTCAGGGAACTCTGGAAAATTATTTCATTTCCCGGGTATTCATTTTCCTTCTCAGCCTGGGTTCATCCTGGACCTTTTGGCTGCAGTTGCTGTGCAGTGACATTCTCATTGTGCCTGGCCTAGTGCTGTGCTCAAGGCTCGGGGCATCCCTGTGGCATTCAGTTCATGTGGTACAGAGTGTGATCCCAGCCCCTCCTGCCACAAGTAAAAGTTGGCTTTTAGGATGTTTCCTTACAGCTAAATTGCGCGAGAGTCCCCAACAGACCCCAAAGCAAAGCAGCAAGGCCTGTGCAGACAACCAAATCCACCAGGGTCGTGTTATATTTCTGTCTTGAATATTTCGAATCACTTTCTCATGAATAATGTCTGTAGTGTACCTGAAAATTATTCAGTGAAGTGCTTCTGCTATCAAATTATTTTTAAAAAGTAGCCTAATTGTAAATTGCTTTGTAGAATCTGAAGGAACCACCTCTGTGCAAGAGGGCTTTGCAAAGACCTTTGCAGCAATTTATCCCCAATTCGAGTTTGCAGAGCCAAGCTGATTTCCACCAGGGGAAGCAGAGCTGCAGCTGTAATTGTAGCGGGGTGTGGGTGCTGCCTTGCTCCAGGTCTCGACCCTAAAAACAGTCACCTGCTGGCCTGCAAGAGCTCAAACAGAGCGATCTGTGGGACATGAGAAAGCCTCGGAGCAGGAGAGGGATGGTGGGAGCAGAGGGCAGCACCAGGAGCAGTGTCAGGCTGGGGATGGGCAGGAGGGCTGAGGCCTGTGCCCCAATGCGCACGGGAGCACGTGGGAAATGACGACTCAGTGATTTTACCTCAAAACTATGTGGACTTGGAAGCAATGCCATTTTCTTTCATGCATCTTTTATCTGAGAGTTGGCACGTTGTGTTGTGCATAGAAATTAAGAAGATGACTTGGGGCTCTCTTCTGTCATCGCTTACATGGTGTGTAACTCAATATTTTGTTTATTTATGGGAAAATTCTTTTCTGCAGCTCCATAAGGATTGTGCGAGAGCAAAGGAAGCATGAGGAAGGAGAGGGCTGGCCCTCTCCACCCCAGAGTAAGAGCACTGAAAAAATAAAACCTGGCACCCAGGCTGCAGCTGACTGAAAGCATCTTTCAGTTGTGCATTAAAGCCAACGAATCCCTGGCCTCATCTCTCCCAGCTTACCCCGGCATCAGCCAGCTCCCCACAAGAGTGGGGGTCATAGCAAAATAAACCATGTGTGTATGAAGAACTTGGATCTGTCAGCTCAGAAGCCAACAGCCATTAGAGTGTCTTGTATCAGATGATTGCAGCACATCGCTCTCCTGTCCCCTCTTGGCTTTAAGTCATCCCTTGTAAAAACAAGAGCATTTGTCCAAGTGTCTGGGTGGGTACAAAAGGTAAAACCTATCCTTTTTGCCCTCCATGTGTACACCCTAATGCAGCTGAGAGCAGCACAGAGCTCTGTGACTGCAGCATTTTCCTGGGGTTTGGATTATCCTGCTCGAACGTGTCCTTTCCCCTCTGCAGCTGAGAGCGTCTGGTCTCTCTCTGGGTACATTCCTGTCATGAGGCTGAGTTCTGCACTGAATGTTTAAGGGAACAAAAGTGTAGTTAGGGATGCCAAATTATTCCAGGTGGTTAGATTATATTTCTATGCACAAGGCTGGGCTGGTTGATGGTCTTTGAGTGTCACAGCCAGACTAGTAGTGACAGAGGCACTCTGCAATTCCTGCCTCATTTTTGTCACTGCTTGTAACATTGGAGGATTCACAGATAACCTTGGGGGGATGAAATGTTTTGGCTTGGTAGAAAGGCTAATACAGGCAAGTCACAAAATCTTGAGCTGAGAAGGGAACATTGACTCTACAAAGAAAGAAAAATATTTATTTAAGAAAAACATTGCCTAGAATTTCCTTGTCTGAAAGAAGCTTAAGGAATTTGACATGATGGGGTCAAAACCATCAAGAAAAGCAGGTCATGGACAAAAGAAGGACAAAGAAGCCCCTTCCTAATGTCACTCTTAGTCCACCTGCCCATGCTGCTACCTTTACTTATAAGGGACTACCACAAGCCATCAGCCACCAGAAATACTCTGTTAAACCCACAGCAATGTTTTATGAGAAACAAGTTTTTATTTTTAACCAGCCCAATCCTATAAACTTTGAGGAGAGGGGTTGTTTTTTAAGTTAAATACCTAAACTAAATAGGTGTTTCAAGGAAGCCAGAGTAGCCTGATGTATGGGAAAATGCAAAGGTGCAGGTGACTTGCTGAAGGTGCTGGAAAGAGCAGAGGTGACTTTTTCTAAATTCTGTTGAGGATTTTAGTCTCTGCAATGATTTGGAGTTGGTTGTTTTTTCTTCAGATCCCCCATAAATATATGAGTTTTCCAATGCCAAGCCAGGTCTTGTGGTTGCAAAGGGCACAGCTCTGGTGATGTCAGTCTGATCATTTAAAGAGTTTTGAGATTAGCAAAGCATCCTTCACTGGTATTCATTATTTATGTATTTGAAACTTACCTTTACACCAAGGAAAGGTTTATGAAATAGATTGGATTCATACTTCAGCTTTCCAGAACAGTCTAAAGCTCCCTTTTTTGAGGGTGACCATTTTGGTGATCTTTCACCAATGTTTGTGTTCGTCCACTTCCATTTTTTAAAAAAAAGAATTTGTCTCCTCTGTGAGCCCTCCCAAGACTCTTCCCTTGCCCCTGTATTTCCCACGTGCAGGGTGTGTGCAACAAGATTCCAGGAGTCTGATACACACCCAACAGAGACAATCTCAAGGTATTTATTACCTTCCTCTCCTGTGTATTTATTTACCTTCCTCTCCTGCATCATGATCTGGTGCTGGTGCCTGTGTGGTTGTGGATCCCTGAATTGTGATGGAGGTGTGACATTGGCTGTGGTAGGTACTCATCCTTTTCTGCCAGCCAGACACCTGGGTTTGACTGTTTCCTCCCATTCAGCCCAGAAAAGCATCAACAAAAACCATTCTGCAGGGAATGTGGAAAAGCTGTGAGGGAGCTGAAGTCACATCAAATTTTTAGTAACATTCCTAGGTCCTCTTATTTTTATTTTTTATCTCTCCAGCATTCTTGAAATGCTTTTTTTTTTTTGTTTTACATTGAAGCTGGAGTGTAAACCCCTTTCTTCTTTCTTTTAAGCTTTAAAACTGTAAACCTTAGGATCTAAACTGGGTTTCTGCATCCCCTGTGCAAGCAATGATGCAGGAGCTGATGGTGCCAAATGGCTGAGGTGTGGGGGTCCTTCAGGACATCACACTGGGGCTCTGAGCTGCTCTTGCTGCCTTGGGTGAGCACAGAGGGCTGTGAAGAGGCCTGAGGTTTCCATGGGTCAGGAGGTGCATCCCATCTCTGCTGAACATGACACCTGAGCAGTCAGGCTGAGGCTGTAATCACTGCTTCCAACAGGAGCAGTGGCTGGAGAGCACATCTCTGTGTTTGCTTCAGCCAGGTTAATGCAAAGCACAGGCAAATGAATGAAAAGATGCTGGGGGATGGTCCATGACTCACGGAATCCCTGGGCTGGTGCCTCTGAGGAGCAGCACAGGGGCAGAGGCAGCCACAGCACAGGGTGTACAAGCAGGAGCAGCTTCAGAGCAGGTTTTTGCTCACAACATCATGGAGCTTTCCAAATTTCTTATCGCTATGACCCCTCTCTCATTGGAGCAAATGACAAAACCAGATTCTTGGCTTTACTGGGATATTATTCTGAGTTATTACTGCAGGGGGGTGGGGGGGAATGGTAATAATTTACATGAGTACAGACGCCCCTGTATTTCTTCACCCCCATTCAATGCATGAAAGTATTTATACAAAAGATGTGCCATTTATCAAGGATAAAATACAGCTGAGGTAAGCAGGCAGAGAACTCAGAATGTGTGATGATTGGACATTGGCAGGGGCTGCCCAGTGAGCTTTGGAGTGCCCATCCCTGGAGATGTCCAAGGAAGGGCTGGAGGTGGCACTCAGTGCTCTGGGCTGGGGACAAGGTGGGGATGGGGCACAGCTTGGATTCCATGGGCTGGGAGCGTTTTTCAGCCTCAGTGATCCTGGGTTTCTGTAAACACACACCTGTGGCCTATGGCCCCCACCAGAAGTGTCAGGGTATTATTTCTGAATCAGTGCACACAGTTTTTACCCACCTGTTGCAGGAATTTTTCTAGAAATCTGCTTTCCCTTCCCCTGTTTTGTTTCCCGTGGATGGAGCTCGTGCAGTGAGCAATGCAGCCCCTTAGAGCCATCACCCTCTTCTGATCCCACAGCCCCTGGGGCACCTGATGGACAGCTTGGATCCTTGGGCACAGCGAGGAGGGGTCAGCTCTGTCTCTAAAAAGGAGGTGATTTTGTGATTCTGATAATTTTCTTTTTCCAAGGAAACAACTCAGCAGACAATTTGCTCCTATTTGCCCCTGGGCAGCTTTGTGGAGAGGCTGTAAAGCTCAGCACCCCTTTTCCTTGGGGAGTGTGACCTTGGGACGCTGTTTGGCTGCTGGTTTCTGATAGAGAAGGTAAGGTCCTGGCAGAGCCATTGGCAACCCCTTGGGCTATCAGCCCACCTACCTTGGCCGAATAGGTTTAAATTGAAATACAAGAGTTAAAAATAAATAGAAACACGTTCCTCAGTTGTATATATAGTCTTCTATATTTTGGTGTTTTGAGGTTTACTTTTATGCAAGATTGAATAAAGGGAAGAGTCATAAGCTCTCTGTAACACTCAGAGAAACAAGTACCACCCTTACACCCTTTTATTGTACCTTTTAAAACTGTATTTTTATATTGATTATGTTAATTAATATTAGATTAATTAATTAATCAATATTAGATTAATTAATAGACTGGGGCTCTCTCCACGTTGTCCCTTTTTCTTTTGTGCTCTCATTTGACTTGGCTACCGAGGATTTCAGGGGAGCTGGACCTGTGGCCATGAGTGAGAATAAAGATTTGGTGTCCAGGTCTGCAAAGGAGGTTTGAATGGGCCATTGGGTGTAGGGGGCTGGGAAATCCTCCCAGCACCCCGAGAGGGGTGGCAGCTTCTGCAGTGTTGAGCTATTGCTGAAACTGGATTTGCATAAAGGGGAAAAATACCATTATTTTCAGGAGCCAGTGTATGTGAGTGTTTTGAGATGTGTTCACTGAGTTGGGGAATATCAGTCCTGCAGTATCAACACAGCCATTTCATGCTGGTTGCTGGATGCACAGCAGTGCCTCCATTTGCAGCTGGCTCTCCTGTCTCCCAGGTGACAACTGTGACCACTGAGCAGCTGGTTGCTCTAGAAACTGTCTTTATTTCTCAATGAAGACAAATTTCATGGTGAATCTTAAATATAACCCAGTACACACAAACACAGGAACATTAAAACTGGGAATAATCTGATTCGGTTTTATTAACTCATTGTTGGAGTGAAAAAATTATTTAAGGAAAACTGATCAGAGCATCACTTTCATTGGTGTAGCAATGCAAGTAAAATAGGTTTTTTCAGTAGCTTCAGTTCAGGGTAAGTATTTTATAAGCCCAGTTCTGCCCTGTACAAGGAAATAAAATCGAAGAGTGGTGACTTCCAGAGTTATTGATGCACCAGTGTGGTGTCAGGGTTTGACTCTGTGAACCCCTAGGGCTGAGCAGGGAGTTGGCTCTGCCTGGGAGGAGCTGAGCGCTGCTTCCTTGAATCATTCTATTGCATCTGAATTCAGAGAATCAGTGAATCAGGGAATATCCTGAGAGGAAAGGGACCCGCCAGGATCATCGATCCAACCCCTGGCCCTGCACAGTCACCCAACAATGCCACCCTGTCCATCCCTGGCAGCGCTGTCCAAACGCTCCTGGAGCTGTGGCAGCCTCGGGGCCGTGCCCATTCCCTGGGGAGCCTGGGCAGTGCCCAGCACCCTCTGGGGGAAGAACCTTTGCTGCTCTCCAGCCTGACCTGCCCTGGCCCAGCTCCAGCCGTTCCCTGGAGCTGTCCCTGTCCCAGGGAGCAGAGCTCGGAGCTGTCCCTGCGCTGCCCCTCGGGAGGAGCTGCAGCCCCCGGGGAGCTCTGCCCTCAGCTCCTCTGCTGCAGCTGAACCAGCCCAGGGCCGTCAGCCGCTCCTCGGGTGGCTCCTCCAGACCCTTCCCCAGCCCCGGGCCCCTCCTTCGGACACTGTATAATAGCTTTAGATCCTTCTAATATTACGGCATCTACATGAGTCCATCAAGGAAACTGTTGGGCCAAAATCTGGAGAACCTGCTTGTCACAGTGATTGTGCTGTCCCCAAGTGCGCAGGGAGCAGAGCTCTGCACAGCAGTCTCAGCAATCACAGCAATCACAGCAATCACAGCAATCACAGCAATCACAGCAGTCACTGCAATCTCAGCAGTCACTGCACTCTCAGCAGTCACTGCACTCTCAGCAATCTCAGCAATCTCAGCAATCACTGCAATCACTGCAATCTCAGCAGTCACTGCAATCTCAGCAGTCACTGCAATCTCAGCAGTCACTGCAATCCTTTCTGCTGCAGCAGCATCCTCACGGGGCCATGTGCCAGTCCTGGGTCCCTGCTGGCATCAGGACCTGGCTCTGGATTCAGATCATTATGACCCACCAAAGGGTAGCGCTTCTTGAATAATAGTGAAATTAAGCCCAGGGTTTAAGCTAAAAACGTGCAGCAGTGCTTTCCTGCTTCAGAATACAATTCATAAATAAAATCTACTGAAGGAGATGCTGAATGCTTTTCTTAATAAGGGTTAAGAAAACCCTTATTATGAGAGATGTTAACTTCCAGAAGAGACAAGAAAAACATACAAACAAACAAACTAACAAGCAAACAAACTAACTAACTAACTAAAACAAAAACCCCTAAAAAACTCAGAGTAGATTCCAGCAGGGTGTTGAGACATTCCCCAAGAAGCACAGGATGGAATAACACCCACCATACCTGGCATGTGAAGAAGCCAAGGACTGCACAGTGCCAGGCCCACAGTGCCAGGGGTGCCACATCCAGTGTCATGTGTAAGTCACTTGTGGACTGTGGGGACACATTTTGGCCATGCCAGTTTGCCTGGCATCAGCTTAGAGTCCAAATCACAGAGTGGCTCCCGAGCTACCCCAGGGCTCTGCAGCTCTGCTAAGGCTTTGCAAGAAGCAGAAGCTCCCAGGTAGACCCTTAGTAGTAAACAGGTTTAATAATATGGAGTAATACGGTGACAACAGCCTCCTACAGATTCCTTTGTTCATACACAAAGCCATGGAAGAATAAACTTCTCCTTTTTATACCTGCAAAACAGAATGCAGCAGTACAAACCCCGATGCACTGGTCTGAAAGTGCTGCTAGCCCATGACGTGGGAGCTCTGGGTGAGCTGCCTTGTGCTTTCTCTCCTGGTGGGATCTGTGCAGGCAAGTCCTGTGTCCCACACAGGCCCCATAGCCAAGGCAGGGCAGTGGGATGTGCTGCAGGTGGTGGAACTGTCAGACCCCAAGAGGATGTGCATGCTCAAGGCTTGGAGGCACAGGGTTGGCACACCTCCAGGTGCCCAGGTTATCTCCTCTGGTAGCCCTGGGGATGAAGAAAATCAGCAGAGATCACTCCCTGAGTGTGTATTCCTTGCCTTATCCCCAGGCCTGGCTTGTTCCCATTACAGAGCCTGCGTGGGGCAAGACTGCACAGGTTAAACCTCCTGATTAGAATGGAGAGAAAGTTCTTCATGTGAAGTGAGTTACAGTGATGAGATCATTCCCCTTCTGGAAAAGCTCCCTCACAGAGATCCAAGCAAGGCAGGGACATGAGGGGGCACTGCTTGTTCCCAGCTCCAAGGGATCCTGCTGGCTTTCCCTGAAAGGGAAGCTCCCTGAGGCCCCCAATGCCGAGGCACATCTTTGAAGTAAGCTGATGGTTGTGTTTCTCCCCTTCTCCCCCACTCCACAATTGTCAGAGCAGGAAAAGGTTTCCTATTCTTATATATTTTCATGGGGGAGCAGCTGGGAGTGTATTGGGAACAGTTGCAAAAAAGTCTTCTTGGGCGTCTGGGCACACAAAGCACTTGGGAGCCTGACAGGCACGGACACACCTGTGCGACTGTCCCAGATCGGCCACAACACTCATCAAAACTTGTGTGATAAAGAGCACTGCTTGGGTTTCCCGACTAATTTGTCTGCTGTTGGCTGTTTACTCAGGAATCTGCTCACAAACCCTATGTGGTAACACATAATTGACTGAAGAACCAGAATGTAACCAGAAGATGAATCAGGAGGAATTATTTTCCAAAACCACCACTTAACTGCAAGGCAGTGGCAATCCACAGTGGCTCTTCTCATCTGCTTATCTTCATTAAGTCATTAGGGATGCTCTGCTCTGCCAGGCTCCTCCCAACCCACATTCATAAACAGCCTCACTCTTTTTTCCCCTTTTTTCTTGAAAGAAATATGGTTTTCTATTCCTATGTAAATTTCTTAATAGAGAAAGTAAATAATTAATTAATGCCAATGAATAAAAGTGTCCAATAACCCTTATGCTGTCCATGTGTTGAAGGTGAGGAAGGGGCAAGGAGGGGGTTGCAATTTTAGTTGGGCAATTTTAGTTACATTTAGTTGATCCTAAGCTCATCTGAGCACAGCATCACTCCTTTAAATGATGTCACTCTGTTCTCTTCTACCTAAAACCCCTTTTCTTGGCTGTGCTATCCCAAGGCATTGAGCACCTGCACTACTGCGAAAATTGCTGGGAGCTGCCTGTGCCAGCCAGTCTGGGAATTCCCAAGTGCTGGGGCATCACTGGTACCAGGCTATGTTTGGGAAAAAGGGCAGAATGTTCATGTCCCAGAAATAATCCTTCCAGCTCTTGGTCTTATTTTTGGTAAGCAGAAGAATATGAAAATAATGATCTTTAGCACAGGCAAAGGTAATCAATGCAGATGCTATTTTTTTTCCTCTTAGATGGGAAATATGTGCAAAATTTACATCTTAAATCACAAATTATTGTGAAAATGCATCTGTTGACTTAGTTGTATTTAAAGCAGGCTCTTCAGCTTAACTCTGTATCTAAGTTGAGACTTTTAAATTCTCTTCATATGCTGTCTGTCACTGATGCTGTCCTGGGTATATTATTATGGGTGACACACCACCCCCACAAGCAGTGTCAAAGCCAAATCCATTTTCTTTACCTTGAATTATTTTGGTGTTTTCCCACTTGTTCTTCTGGTCTGGTCCCCAAGTATCTCATGGGCCAGCTGCATGAGTGTGTTGTCTGCCAGAGAAATCTCTCTTATCAGAGTCAAGAAACCACTTTTAAATTTATTCCCTGTTCACACCATCACTTGAATTCTGCCGTGAGACCATTCCAAACAGTTATAGCTAAATCCACACAAAAGTGTGGGGAAAAAAATTAGATGTTTTGAATCCAGAATTAATGTTAATATCTAATTGTACTGTTATGACAAATACATCATCAAACCCTAAATAGTTTATGGAGGCTCAATTGCTGTGATTCATCCATTTCTAGAAGCTGCATTTCTATTCAGTTTCTGTAAGCCTGGCTCAGATTTTGTATCAAAATTCAGTCAGCATTGCATTGTGAACGTATCCCCTCTCCTGACAATAGGGTGTTTTTGTCAGCAATGGGAATGATAATAGAAAATTCTGTGGAACTGAAAGCTGCTGGGTTTCCTTGAGCTGCTCAGAGAAGAATTTACCATTTGCCAAGTAGTAAACCTCGTTTGCTGCTCTGCTGCCATCTGCCTTTATTACTCCAGCCTTCAACAACACTGTGACACTGTGACTGCCACTTTATTAGTGCCTTAGACCAACTCCAAATCATGCACTGAACAGCTGTGTGCTTCAATTAGTCCTGATTTTTAATAGAGACTGAGAACATCCAGCTTTGCTTTACTGGAGTACTTCTGTATCCTGGAGATTTTGCATTTTCTTCTGCAGATCTTGTTCTGTTTTCCAGTCTTTAAACTTTGTTTTAAGCTGTGTAGCACCTTTGGTTCCTTAATGCAAATCCCCCCACTGCTGCCTTCCTGAGTCTGGAGAGCAAGGGAAACAACAGCCCCCAGGGGTGTGAATTCCCCCCTTATTTTAACAAACTGTTACATTCAAAGTCTCCGTGTGACCCCTTAAAAGCTCAGCACAACCTCTGCTGCTGCAGGTTGTCCGGCAAATGCATGTCTTGTCCAGCCTCAGATGGGCATTCCAGATGTTCCTGTCTTTGGAATGGACATTCCAGAGGAAATTGTGGCTGCTGGCACGGTCCAGCAGCAGGACAGAGGCAGCAGTAGCAGTGGGCCATGGTCTGTAGTAGCCCAGGTGTGGTATTCTCTCTGAACTACAGATGATGGCTTTAAAAGCTCTCTACAGCAATTCCTCTTGGAAAATACCACTTCAGACCATTTTCCCAATTTCCCTAGGGATGTTGGATGTTGCTAAAATTGCTGAGAAATTTTCACTCATCTGCATCCAATACAGAGAACTTTAACAAACTGTGGGATAATTTTTCCTCCCAGGTAGAGAGTACAGAGAATTCTCAGGCATATTTTCTTCTCCTTTCCTGTAGGAATACAGACAGTGACACACGTTTGTGCAAACCCATCTATTTAAAACAGGTCCAAAAGGGCTTTGGAACCTGTAGGAAAGAAAAAACTTTTCTGAATGATGCCAAAAGGACAAAGCACAGACTCCTCTTTCTGTTGAGCTCCATTTGGCCCTGTCTTGCAATATAGCCACACTTGTTTTGCTTTCTTGCCAGCTGCCAAATGAGAGCAAGTTATTTTACCACCTGTAAATACCTTAGAACTAATTTTTATTTATCAAGAAAAATCCTAATTATCACACTGAAAATCCCTGTAGATTTTCCCCCAAAACATGTCTTTACACTGCTTCAATTTTCATCATTCCAGACACCTCTCAGGAATTTCTGACTTGCTGCTTTTGCCCTCCTCTTATGAGAGCCACAGAATTCTTGAGGATGGAGAAGACCTTTAAGATCATTAACCCAGCACTGCCAGTTCTGCCATCAAACCATGTCCCCAGGTGTCACATCTATGTGCTCTTATTCATGATCTTGCTGGTAAATTCAAAGACCATTGAAAAATTTGCAGGATGATCTCTTCTTCCCTTTGGGCTATATTTTCTTCTCCTACCTTAAGTCTCTTCTAGTCTCTTTTTCCTGACTCAGAAATTTGAGCTCCAGTTTACTGCCTTCTTCTGAGCCTTCCATTTTTCTCCATGATCCAGTTTTAATTCTCAGCCTCCTTCTGGCAAGGGGAGAGATTACTCTGTCCCCTGCTCTTTTTCCCTCAACTTCACAGTTTTCTCTGTGTATTTACATTGAAGGCTCCTTATATATTTTGAGTTTCTTTTCATCCCGGGCTTTTTCTGGTCAGTTCCAGCTTCTTGTTGTACAGTCTTATATCTTTAGGGGTCACTTTCCAGCTGAGACTCGGAGGTCCAACATCACCCTTCACAATCTACCCTTGGACTTGGTTCTTGGTCTCTCTGGATTCTCACTCCAGGTCTCATTTACATTTGCCAAAACCCCTGCAGTTTCCCTCTGGGGAACATCTCCATGCTGGAGATATTGCCTGGATCTACTTGACTGAGCTTTGATCCATCCACACTGTGATCTTTGTTGGGATCTTCTCTGCATGTCCCTGGAGGACACTGCAGTCTCTCACACCTTCCTCTCCCTGCAGAAAATCACTTTTCTTTGGTGCTTACAAAAGTTTGAAGAATGTTTCTCAGTGCACTGTGCAGCAGCTTGTGGCAGTGAGTAGCATCACCAATGTGCTTTCCTTGTATTTCTGATCTATACTCAGGGGTTTTGTGGTGTTACCTGTAGTCCTTCCTGAAATAAGTCAAACCAAGGTTTGGAAGCTCTCCTTTCACACTTGATTGGCAAAGCCCATAGCAGCTGTCCCCCACAGCCTGGGCTAGGAGCTTGCACATGGCAGGGTGGGTTCTGTGCTGTTCCCTCACACACATTTGTATTTGATGCTTCCCTGTCATTGTTGAGATGGTCACAACAAGAAAAAGTTCACCACAACAGCTTCTTGGTCAGAGAAAAGGAACTCACTCTTTATTTTACAAGCCCTTTTTATACTGTTTCTAGCATTCATGTCACACATCCATTGGCTCCCAATTCACCACCCCACAATGTCATTGGTTACCCACAGTTAGAACAACATCTTGCAATAACACCACCTGAGAGTCTCTTATTATCGTTGTTTATGGATTCCTGCTTGTTTTGAGATAGAGAGGAATAGTGTGAGCTGGACAAACAGGCCTCTCTCATGGCAAAGTAGTTCCCACTACATGCCTACAATTTCCACACTTTCCCTGGCTCCACACACGTGGAGAGAAAGGAGGGATCATGCTGGAGAGAGATGAGCTGCCCTGAGCTTCCTCTCCCAGCAGTGCCATAGTGGGGGCAGCAGACCCCACCAGCATCAGGAGTGCACAGTTTTAGCATTTATAATTTTACAGGAATTCTCTGGAGTCCTGAACTGAAATAGCATTCCTTGAGAATCATCAGGCTCTTTCAGATGCTCGGGTAGCCAAGAGTTTCTAGTCCCCTGCATGAATGGATCCCACAGAAGCACTATTTCATTTTAATTCTCTGAACATGTGTTGTTATTATTTGTGGTGGTTACAGGGCAGAAAGACCATGGCCTGATTCTTGTAAACCTGGATGGATCTGCCAGTCTGGCAGTTAAGAAATTGTCTCTTGATGTGGAGTCATTTCCAGACAATACAGGAACCCACCAGGTCCTTTTCACAGCTTCTCTGGCTTCACACAGAGCATTAAAGCTCAGGGAGAGGTGGCAGAATGTGTCAGGTGTGGGGTGCCACAGTGACATTTCCAGCTGGAACTCCCTTGTATTCCTGAAATTATTTTCTTAGGAGTTGGTGGGTTGTGTAACTCATTCCTTCTTTTTCCTTGATGGTTATTACGGTCTCTGTTCTGTGTTTATAATGACGTGTGTTTACTAATAGTGTGGTGGCATCCACTGCCAAGCTGCTTCTGCTAATAATAAAACAAGAGAAAAGTGATATTTATGAAGGCTCGGGGGCTGGCCGGGCTGCAGAGCTTGATTTTTATTGTAGCTGACTGCAAACTTCTCAGACACGAGAATCTGTCTCTCATTGTGGAGAGCTGGTTTTCATTTCAATCTGGGTCCCATTATTAGGGTTTGGTTTGCATTCTGTAAGATTGGCCATGTGCGGATTCACACAAATAAATACGGACTTTATGTCTGTAGCTTTCACTTGTGGGATTTAAACCTCCACCTATTTGAAATGTCTCTGGAAGGGGATAAGAGGAACTACAATGTTCCCCTTTCTAATGGAAGGATGTGTTGTGTAGCAACAAGCAGGCCAATAAAAACAGTTTAAATTAATTTCCAGCCTCTCCTGAGCCACCAGGGCACGAGAGAGCTGTGTTAGGGAAGGGAACCACAGCAGATGTGGCCTGCCACTTGCTGCCTGTGTCTTGTGGCTGTGCAAAGGGACCTGTGTCCAAGATTGTCATCAGCCCAACACGTTTCTCCAACACCAGCTACTGCTTGGAGACACCTTCATGCCATCTGCTGAGGTTTTCAGGCTCAGGGTGTTTCATGTTTGGAGAGCCTTTGCAGTGTTTCCCAGTCAATGTAAGAGAAAAGATAAATTCTCAGAAAAGCTCTTGGTCTCTGGGAGCAAACCAATTCCACTTAAGCAAAGATTTTACCTTGGATGACAGAGATGGGATATTGGAATCTGAGCAGGGCATGAGCATGTTGGGGGAGGGGCTCCTTTTTAAAAAGCGTTTCTAAGAAGAGCTCGGTGTCTGTGGACAGTTGACATCCTTGGAGAAATCTCTTATGCCAAGGAGGTGACTTGGCAGGGACAGAGCATTTCCAGGCAGGATGCCTGAAGGGAAGGAGTTGGCACTGTCCCCCTCCGAGCCAGGGCTCTCCCTGAAATAGCAGCAGGGACAAGAGGGGCTGAGCTGAAACCAAAGGGTCTCATTCTGTCGTTCCTTTCCAGGAGTTGGTCTCACTCATCCTTGGGACACTCCAAGTCTGTTTCTTCAGTGCTGATGCAGAGCTTGGTTCATTGCCAAACTCAATCCTACACCTCCCATTCACCTCTCAGCTATTACTAATAATGTCCCCTTCTATTTTTCTTTCTTTTTCAACTTACACACAAACAGGACTTGTGTAACTCCTGTCTTCAGCTTTTTGGTTTTCCCTGTGACTGCAATCCAAAACAGTCACAGAACAAATGGTGACGTGACCTTTTTACTGACCAAATAGGGGTGTGAAGGGGACAGCTTAGAAAAGTACTTTTTTCTCTAAAGGAAAAAGTATTTTCATTAAACTTTGTGGTGATAGGGTTTCAGGTGTAAATGTCTTCAACTGTCCCATGTCAGACATGAGCTATGTCTATATCTTGTCCTACCAGTTAGTCCACATAACTCAAGTGATTGAAACCAATTCTTTTCATGCTAACACCTATGCCAGTTATATATGAGTTAGTTATAAGTTCATTATTGTCAGTGTCTCCTCATTAGGGGGAAGAGGAGATGGTGTTTTAGGAGTTGGTCACTCTGCAATCCAACTGTGCTACCTGTGCATCTCATACCCAGGGAAGTTTTAACAACTTAATGAATTTAAGCTGACTACTGAGACTTTGACTATAGTCTCCAGACCAAGTGGTATTTCAGGAACATATAAACATAATCCATCTGATTTGTCCTTTTCCAGCCCTATATTTTCTCAATTACATGGGTGCAGAATATGTGCTCTGCTTTCAGTTCCCATACAGTTTCCATTGAACACCACTTCATAAACACATGGAATAAGTGAAATATGAAGTATATCTGTGTTTGGAAAGTTTCCAGGTTTTCTTACCTGGATTCATAGTTTATATATGCATGGAATAGTAGCCATATTAAAATAATAAAAAATGAACATGAAAACCTTTCTATTTAGGGAAGAAAATCATGACTCAGCCCCAGAACAGATGAAACTTATGGCTTATGAAAGGCAGAAAAATGAGTGTCAAAATTAGTTCAGAGGTGACAGCAGCCCTGAATTTTCAATGTTCACTGTGGTGAACAGTTCTTCCCATGGTTACGCTGAATCAAACAATCACAGCTTCGGTTGTCATCTGTGCTCAGACTTCAGGGAGAACACTGGAGAAGGATGGATGTTTTTGTGGTGTTAAAGGCAGTTCTGCTCATGGTCCTGAACTTTGCTTTTCTTCTCAAACAAGAGCTTTATATTTGTACTGAATGCAGAATATTTTGAATATTTACTTTAGATTTTAAATGCTGTGCAGGTTCTAAGTCTTTTGGTGACAATGGAGGGAAGTGTTGGCATGTCTGGAGCATGACACTTTGCTTGTTCCTCTTGTATAAACTGACCAAAGTATGAGCTGCTTTCAGCAAACACAGCTTCTTTACCAGCTGCACCCACCATGACCACCAAAACTGTTCCACAGATATGTTCATTACCTCTGGATTTGCCTGTATGTTGGATTCAGAGATAAGACAAGGGGAAATGGCCCTAAGATGAAGCAGTATGGAATATATATGGATATATGGAATAAATCCTTCCCTGTGAGGGTGGGGAGGCCCTGGCACAGGATCCCTGAAGTGTCCAGGGACAGGGCTTGGAGCAGCCTGGGATAATCAGAAGATGGTGTTTAATGTCTCTTCCAAACCAAACCATTCTATGATTCTATCTTTCTATTCATTGAGCCACCAGATGAGAAGTTTTTTCCTAGTGGAGGTAGCACCTGCCCTCCTGCCCCTGCCTGTCCCCTCACTGTTTTATGGCCCCCTCGCTGTGAAGCCTTTTCCATGATATTCCTGCAGGAGCTGCTCCCCTGGGGCTGTGGCTCAGCCCTTCAGGCTGTTGGCATCTCTGGCAGCCAGAGGAGGCTGATGGAGGGGAGGCCCTGCAGACACCTCTCCAACAAAGCCATAGAGGAGAGAGTTCACAGGAGGGACTGGATTCTGTGCTTGGAAAAAAAATTAAAACCTTAGCTTGCTGCTAGTAATTTATCACATCCAGACTGTGCTCTTACTGCAGGACTTCATAAATAATATTTCATTTCAGATTTCCAAGGATTGAGTAAGGAATTTTAAGGACCAGACTGAAGGAAGCATATTCTCATCATCGCTGCCTTTGATTTAGTGTTCTTTGTAAGCCAGTAGGAGGTGGTGGGTTCAGGGACTATTAATAAATACAGCACATTGAACTGGGCTGTGTTTAAACCCCCAGATTTTTTAGTATTTTAGCTCCAACACCTTGGGACGCTCTGAGGGCTCAGTTTTCAGGAGCAAAGGTAACACTTCTATGTGAGAGATGTAACATAAAGTCAGATTTCTGCTGATAGAAATTCTTGTGGTGCAAGAGGGTATTACCTCAGGTATTTGAAGAGTAAATGGCAGCAGCTACAATTCCTGAGCTGTCCTAAAGTGATGAGGGAGACCTTCAGCTGGAAGAGGGGAGGCGATTCAGGTGGAGTCAAGAGGGCCATGGGCACTTGCACAAAGCTGAGGATTTGTGTCAAACTTGTCTTCCAGTTTTCCATTGGGCAGCATTTTTAACTCCAGGACTTTCAGGTAGCTCCAGCTCCAGCTGCTGAGGAACAAGTTGATAAATCAGCCCCCCAGACAAACCAAACTTCATCCTGTGGCAGGAGGTGTCCCTTCTGCACCCAGAGGGGCATCCCAGTGCAGGATTTAAGACTGAGGTGTTGCTCTGGTTTTACATGGCAAGGTTTTGGTAGTGGGAGGGAGGCTACAGGGGAGGCTCCTGTGGAAGCTGCTGGAAGCTTCCCATGTCCAGCAGAGCCAGTCTCAGGCGGCTCCAGGATGGACCCACTGCTGGCCAAGGTGGAGCCCCTCAGCAACGGTGGGAAAAGGTGTTTGAGAAGCAGAATAAAGGGACTGGGCGGTGGCAGCTGAGGAAAGGAGTGAGAGAAACAACCCGGCAGGCACCAAGATCTGTGAAGAGGAGGGGTCAGGGGATGCTCCGAGGACTGTTTTGCCCATTGGGGTGATCAGTGAGGGATTTCTCCCTTTCCTCATCTCGACCCATGAGCCTTTCAGTGCATTTTCTCTCCCTTGCCCAGCTGAGGAGGCAGTGATAGAGGGCCTTTGATGAGCACTTCATGCCCAGCCAGGGTCAATCCACCCCAGGTACCTTGATGAAGGAGATCTCAGGTGTTTGGAGGCCTGAGACCATGGGGTAGCTGGGCTTCCAGGAGAATATGACTCCCTTGTGGAGAGATCTGTGGCTGTTAAAGAGCATCTGATGCTGGGAGTCGATTAATAAATAGACCTGGGCTTTAATTTGCTGAAGTTGGAAGGGGGGAATTTAAGAGGGAAATTGCGGTGTGATTTGGGTTGGAAGGGACCCTGAAGATTCTCTAGTTCCAACTCCCCAGTTTTCTAAACCTCTTTCTCTTGGAAGAAAAAGAGATTTCCTTGAGACCCAGAGGCAATGAGACCCTGTGTTCTCACTCAGGAATTCTGTTAAGCTCAGTAAAAAACCTTATGTGGGAATAAAAACTATATGGGTAGTTCAATAGGGCACAACTGGTTGTCTTGGAGACTTTCAGACTGTGGCCTGTGAAGGAAATCAGAGTTGTCAGAGTGTCTCCAAAGTGCTGCAAGGTGGGTCAGGGGCTGACTCTGCTGGCAGAGCCAGCAGGAGCTGCTGTGGAGTACAAGGACAGATGCTGGATCCTATTTTCTAACACAGGAGTGGCAACCAAACATTAAGTATTGTTGCACAGAAAAACCTGAGCATGAAGAGATCAGTCTTCTCCATGGAGCTGGTTCTTCCACGATGGAGCTGAGGCCACTGGATATGAGCAGGGTGGCATAATCCTCCTTTATGAGATTTTTTTCTCTTTCTAGAGAGACCACCATAGTCAATTCTCTTAATTTACCTCCAAATGGGGACTTTTTTTGGTTCACTGAGTTTTTCTTGAACATTTTACAAGTAGCTTGGTCTCCATCTGAGCTCTAAAATGAATATTTGTACATTGCAGTGGAGAACTCTGTTGAGCTACGCTGTGTTTTTAAACATGGTTCCCACAATAGGGTCAGCTCACCTTAAAAATAGAGAAATCAGTTGTGCTGAGGTGTTTGGATTTCTAAAGGTTTGAGCTTTGGAGTGTGGAGCACATAGTGGGATGTGCTGTTGGACATGAGGTGTCTTCTGTGAAGCACTGGACAGGCTGAGACACCAAAAGCATATGGAGAATATATGTTAAGTTTCTCAGGCTTAATCTCCTGCCACCAACAGTCAAGAACTTATCAGAGTTAAAGGAGGGAAACAGGGGCAAATGGGGGCACAAGAGGGGAAATGGAATACTCTCTGTTTCTCTTTAGTATTAAACCTGAATTAATGGCTTTCACTAATGCAAAACCTTTCAACCAAGTGTAAGTGCAAGCACTTTGCAACCTATGTTCTGTCTAAGGATTATTGTCCACTGGAGGACATCTCTGGGCAGCAGTGTAGGTGCAGCATTTCAGGTGCCATTGAGGTGCCAGTAATAGAAATGTTTTGCACATCCCTGGAATGCACAGATGAGGCACTGCTCCTGCTGTGTGTTTGTGTGTCTTGCACCAACACATGTGTCCCACCCCATCCCCATGGCTTTTCTCTCACCAGTTGGACAGGAGGGGTTCAAAGGTGCCTCTGCCTAAGCATCAGGTCAGGTCACGCTGTGAGAACAGAAAAGTGGGAATGACACCTTGTAGCTTGACATGGAAATGATTCCCAGCAAATCAGGCTGGGAAGGATTACAGCTGGAAGGGACCCACCAGGAAGATACAGCTGCACATGGCACAGTTACCCAAGGTGCTGAAGAAAAACTTCATCCAAGATACTCAGTAAAACTCTTCAGGCTGTGTTGTCACAAGAGCTCTTCATATCCATACCTGATCAGCTGCAGAGATTTTTTTCCCTAAGCATCCTCAGGAGCATGTGCTGCCCTTGCCAGCCTGGGAACAAGGACTTGGTCCATGTTGAGATGGAGAGGGTCACCTATAGAATCCATAGCAGCACTGATGGCCTCATCTGCATTCCCTGGTGCAGTGGCTGCTCTGGGATTGGACTGGTCAGATCCCTTTTACAGCCCCATGGACCTGTTCTGCTAATGCACATGGTGAATGAAAGCACATTCCTATGTCTCATTGGGAGTTATTTTTCCAAGAGAATTCACACCACATTTGGAATTCTGCATGTGTTGGTTACTGGTGATTAATGCAAATGAGGACTCATTGTTCCCAGGCTGGATAAAGCATAATTGTTATAACCAAGACAATTGGAAGAAGGCACTGGGAAAAAAGCACACTGCCTTCCCTAGAGGGATCCAGGAAAATTCGACTAATAACATGAGGTGTGTGAGCTGGAGAAAAGCTTAAAATAAAATTTGTGGGTTTTGCTTTCACACGAGGTAATTGCATGTATGTACATGGCTGTGTTGGGAAAGCTCTGGATAAATTCTGCCTGGATTGTTCGTCTCTGCGTCAGAGTCTGGCAGCAGGTTTGGTGCAGCCTGGTGTTGCATCTCATGTTGCATTTTTCATGTGAACATTCATGCATTAAACCCAAATATTATTTTAATAAGTATTTGAGTGAATATAAAATTAAACCCAAGAGTAGCATAAGCACAATCAAAATGAATTTGTAAATTGGGAAAAGGAGGGGGAGGGGGAGAAACCAACGTTTGCAGTTCTTGCCATGGCTGTCAGATGTTCATTTTGGTGACATATGTGAATTGTAGTGGCAACCTGCATCGAAATGCATCCAAATTAGCAGGGGAGCCCTGGCCCAGTGCCATACGCTGCTCGCTGCAGAGCCACCAGCTGCACATCTGTGTCACAGCCCCGAGGGCAGCAGGACGAGCTGCCAGCTCTGCACATGGGGCACTGCCTTCCCTCTCCCAGCCCCTGGGGTACCTGCGCCATCATCACAGCAATGCTACAGTTTTTTTCCTAATAATCTACTCCTATGTGGAGCTCTGGCATGAGGCAGCACATGATGGTTTGTGTGACCTTGAGCGAGCTGACGTTTTTAAGAGCATCATCAATTCTCAGAAGCATTTAAAAATATCTTTTTATTCTGTTATATGGAGTTTGTTACTGGTTCTACTTTCAAGGGACTGACAGAAAACCCTGGATAGAGCACCCCTGCAGTTGCTGGGATTTAGTGCTACTCAGTACTATAGTCTTGGTGCAGTTCCATGTGGAGTTTGCTCTAAGAACCATTTGGCAGCAGCGGCTGGGACTTGCAGGAAGCAGGTCCCACTGGCTCTGCAGACAGTTCCCAGTTCAGAGAGTTACAGTCTTGTGTCTGTTCTGCCAAGCTCCTGAATTCGTCTTGCACTGTTCCTCTTCATCACTGTAGTTCTGAAAACAGCAACAATTAGTATTTGTATTTATAGCAGAGCCTTCCACCCAAACCAAAGTGAGGATTCCCTTCTGCTGGTCACTGGAAATGTCTGGTGCTCAGCCCATGGAGACTCCTCAGAGGGGATGTGCAGTGGGACAGCCTTCCCACAGCCACCACTGACACTTCCAGAAGTTACAGGTGGAAAGAATCACTGTGTTACCTGCAAAACACTTCAACCCTTATGTAACTTATGTTTATGGATTTCTCTCAAATTAAATTTCCTCTGCCATTTTCACAGCTAAATGTTACCGTGATAGGCACAAACACAGAAAAAGATGGTGTTCTTTTGTCTTGAAAAATTTTGACTTGTGTGCTCATGAGAAAAAGCCAAGTCTGCCTAGAAGAGTGCTCCTGAAGAAGGGGCAGTCATGTCTGCTTCCCAGAGACCTTGTGTCTAAAGAGCTGGCATTCTTTTGGCAGGAAAACAGCATTTCAGGAGGTTGGTGGCTTCCACAGAAACCCAGGAATCAAGTTAGGGTGGGGATTAGGGTTGCTTCAAATGCACTATAAAATAGTATTAACTCCGAGGCTGAAAAAGCTGAGATGATGGATGGTTGAACTGGAATTATGGCTATGGTAAAATTTTTTTCATGCAGGGGGTTCTTGTTGAAGAACTTACTGTAATTATGCGGGGGAACAATCAGCAGGAAGGAAGAGATTTGGTTGATGCAGAGGAACATGCCAAGAGTGGGTAAAGGACTTCTGGGATAATGGAAAAGATCTCCTTCCCTTTGGAGGCTTCCCAAAAGTGAAACAACTCCTTGGGGAGAGCATCTTTTAGTGTGGTGAGAACCTTCTTCCTCCACCCAGGAACTGGACTGGAGGTGTGTGTTTCAGATGTTGCAGGTATGGTAAGTCAGGGGCTTTCCGTTTGGTTTATATTTATGGAAAGTCAGGGAGGAACTGGCAGGAACAAGGATGGAGAAGGTAGGAAAACATTTTACCTTTCTCATAGCATTGCTAGGAACAGGAAATGTACCCAGGGCTGGAGCGTAAATGGTCAGGACGTTCCTGGAAGTTCCTGACATCCTGTAGCTGTGGTAGGGAAAGCCCAGCAGCACAAGGTGTGGAACCACTGAACTATAGAATTGCTAAGGTTGGAAAAGAGCCCCAAAGTCATCGAGTCCAAGCTGATCCCCGCCTTGTCCCCAGCCCAGAGCACTGAGGGCCACCTCCAGGCCTTCCTTGGACACCTCCAGGGGTGGGAACTCCAACACCTCCCTGGGCAGCCCCTTCCAGTGCCCTGCCACTCTTTCCATGGAGAAAGGCTAAAAGGATCATGTAGAATTTCACTGCCCAAGATGTTCTATCTCCTGTGGCAGGGGAAACCTCAGAGCTTTCAGCAAACATTTCTGATTGGTGTTTTCTGTCTCCCTCAAAAGATGCATTTAAAAGCAAACTGGACCTTTTGGTAATTTAAATGAGACCTGATCCATGCTTTGTTAGGAGCGCTGTTACCCTTCCAAACGATCTGCTATTAAATTCATAGGAAATTTGGAGCCTGTTGCTTTGTGCCCAGCCCTTATCTGTCTTTCTTCATCCATGTCTCCATCAGTGCTGAAAGGCAAATACCAGGGAAATGGAACCATGCTTTGATGAATGAAAGTGCTCCCTGAAATTCATGGCAGAGGCACATCGATCTGCAGCAAACCAAGGAGCCCCAGAGCAGGAGAATCCCACCCTGGAGGAGACCCAAGGGTCTACGCAGTTCTGATCTCTAACAGAGGGGGGTCTTTGATGAGGATGAATATTTGAAGTTCATTTCTTTTCACAAATAGGACATTCAGCCAACATTTTTTTTTGTTTTATAATTCTTGAAGAATGCTTCTAAACTGTCACCCAATGCCAAAGAAAGCAGAGCAGTGCTTTCCATCAATCTGCAGGACATCTGATGGAGTTCAGTGGGACTTTCTACCTGTCCAAATTAACAGGCATAACACTTTCCAGTACTGGAGCCTCCAGAGAAGTTCATGCTCCACAACTACACAGATAAATGAGGACTGGAAGGGAATTTTGACTTCTTTACTGTTACTATTTTAGAAGTACCTGGAGAATCGATTTAATAAATGTCTCCAAACTGCCTCTGCCCCCAGTCAAAGGGTACTTGAATTCCCAAGTCTGAAGCTTTGCTGTAATTGTACAAACTCTGCGGTGAGGTGAGGCTGCTCCTAAGTGGGATGTGTCCTCTTCTACATGTGCAGGCTCAGCAAGGCAGAGGGGGACACATCAGAACATCCCTTTATAAGAAATTGTCTTCTGCTCCAGATCCTTCTGTCTCAGTCATAAAAATTGCTTTCCCGACTGGCACAGAGGGTGGAAGGTTGAATTTCCATGTGGTGGGAGACATGGAAACACCCCATGATGAAAATCCAAGTAACTCCTTGAGGGCTCCAAGCTGGGTGGTGAAGGAGCCTGGATGAGGGCAGTGTTTGCCTCTTTGCCCGTGTTTCTCCAGAGTACCTCATTCATAACTCCATGGGCTTCCTCAAGGTTCACTTTCATAGGACCAAGAACCAAACCATTTTCTGGGTGAACTTCCCTGGTCCTCCATCTCCTGCAAATTACCTTTAAATCATACAAACCTTGGGCATAACAAAAATAACATTATAACCCTAGATGTATCCAGAGAGCCTTTTGGCCCCTCAGGCCTCCTCGATGCCTCAGAAAGGGACAGCAGAGGTTATATTTTTTGGAGGGATGACTCATGTGCTTGCCATGGGCACAGAATCAGCTATTCCATCAACTAAAATCCCCTGTAAGCTGTCCAAGCAGAGAAACTGGCTTCAACTATAAAGGTAGCTGGTAGCCTGCCTTCTCTTGGAGGTAAGAGGAGTTGGAGAGCTGCCACTGTGGGAGTGTGCTTCAAAAATAGGGACAGAAATGAGGAAAATGTTAAAACAGGGAGTAAATGCCAGTTTAAGAGGCTGTTACAAACAACTCTGAGGGCTCATCACTGTAGGCCTCAGAGCTAACCCCGAGCAGCAGACCTCTTGGTAGCCCACAAAAGGCAGGCAGGGCAGCCAGCTCTGCAGGAAAGTTCATGAAAAGCCATAATTTTTAACATTCAATTGCATCAGATTATTATCAAAACAGGGAAATTTATATTTGGGTGTAACAAGCAATTTAATAACATGTCTGTACCTCAGTTTGGCTTCTGAGGGAAGTGGAAATTGCTTCCTCTGTCTAATCTCAGAGTCTGCTTCTTTTCACACACCTTCCTGAGATGCTGTGAGCCTCCAATCACTGTGTGATCATTTCCTTCTTTCAGGAAAATCTAAGGAGCAGGTCTCACAGCATTGGCCTGTGAACAGAGTCCTCTGCTGAGCTTTACAAGGGGGAGAGCTGAGGCACAGCAGGGCTGTGGGAGAGCAGGTGAAATAATCCTCAGCACCAGCTCCCTAGAAACTGAGTGGCAAAGGGTTTTAATTTCAGTTTCTGAGGCTGCATCTCTTCTATCTAGCCTGGAGCACAGACTCACGGAGAGGAAATGTTAGGATCAGTCACATACCTGCACATTGACTGTCCCTTCAGGAATTCTTCCCTGGGAGGGTGGTGAGGCTCTCGCACAGGGTGCCCAGAGAAGCTGTGGCTGACCCTGGATCCCTGGAAGTGTCCAAGGCTTGGAGCAACCTGAGGTAGTGGAAGGTATCTCTGCCCATGGCAGGGGTTGGGACTGGATGAGCTTTAAGATCCTTTCCAACCCAAACCGTTCAGGGATTCTCTGAGCAGCACAGGTGGATGGAGCCATCTGCCTCCAGCATCTTCAGTGTGCTGCTGCTGAGGTTGGGTTCACTGGAGTCTGAACAGCAAAGCATTTCAGCCCTGATTTAATAGAACACATCACTGGTGGGATCCCCCGAACTGTGTTTGTGATGTGGGACTTGCATGGGACCAGAGCTGCCGCTCTTTGCTGTGGGCAGAGTCCTTGCAGTGCCTGACATGGATGAACTTTATTCATTCCTTCAAACGCCTTTTGGAAGGCACATGACCTGTCCTTTCATGTAACGATGTCATTTGGGGGTTGTTTCCATCATAATTGGCCTCTAGAACCAATTATCTTAAAATTGTCTTTTTAAAGGTCATCATAACTTTTCTGCCTTGTTTTTACACACAGTTATGTTTCAGCCTTGAGTTTTTCTCAGCTTTTAGTCATTTTTGTAGCTTTAACCTTCCACCTGCCTCGTTTACTTCAAGGCATGCTGCAAATGTCCCAGCCATAATGACTTTACCAGGATGTCCCCCCTGTAAATAGCAGTCTGCAGCAGTTAGACACCCAGAGACCAGGTTTTAATCAGCCTTGACTGAAGACTAAAAATTATTCACTTCTGTCAGCATTGGGCAACACAACAAACAGTTCTCCAGCAAATCACTTAAGCAGAAATATGTTGGCATGTTTCTATAGCAACTAAGGAAAAATATTTCACACAAAAGTCCATCTGCTGCAACAGAGAGGTAGATCTGGCCAAGGATCCCGCTAGAAATTAATCTTAATTTGCAAATTTTATTTTTGAAAACCTCACATGACCACTTGCACAAAAAGACAGAATGTGAGAGGGAAGAGAATTGATTTTTTGATAGATGCTGTCAATTAATCACCTAGCTGATCTTTAATTTGGGAAGCAGTGATTGTTGGAGGCTGAAAAACCCCAGTGCCTTGGAGATGTTCATCTCCAGGGCTGTTTACCCACCAGGCTGCATCACACCATCTTGTAGTCAGAGTATTTGGAAACACACGGGATTTTTTTGAGAGAGCCTGGTAGCAAGCATCCAATATATTTTTTTTAAAAATCATTTTGGTTTGATTTATTTCTAAAGACTTACTCAAATTTATTCAGCCATATAAAATGCTTTGTAGAAGCCATCAAAGTGAGGAGAGGGGGGGAAAACCAATGCGATAATTTGGACAGCAGTGCATTTTATTTTATGTGATGTCAACACTTCAAAGCCTATTGGAGCCGTGCTCAGGAGATCTGAAACATTTTACGGGGTGCTTGGTGTCTGTGCTGCAAACCGTCTCCAACCCCAGCATCTCTTGCACAATATCCACAGGCTGCTGCCAGCAGTTCTTTCTTCCTCACTTGCTGCTTTCTCTGTCTCCCCTGGCACTTCAACAGAGGCCCCAAGAGAAATTTTATAAAAGAAATATAAAAAAACAACAAGAAGTTTCTTCCAGCTGGGGAGCATGTAGCCTTGGGCCCAGGAAGGTGTTCCAGGTCTCCAGAGATTGAGTCCATGGGAAGGGAAGTGCAGCTCGTGGAGACTTTGTCACCTGGAGCTTTGTCTGAAAGACTGGATCGGAAGAGGCCTTGGGAAGGGGTGAGATTTGGTGTCTTTAGGAAGAAAGATGGAGAGAGTCTACTTTCTTACAAGTAGAGTGCCAGGAAAAGGGGGAATGGCTTTAAACTGCCAGAGGGCAGGGATGGATGGGAGATTGGGAAAGAATTGTTCCCTGTGAGGGTGGGCAGGCCCTGGCACAGGTGCCCAGAGAAGCTGTGGCTGCCCCTGGATCCCTGGCAGTGTCCAAGGCCAGGCTGGACAGGGCTTGGAGCAGCCTGGGACAGTGGAAGGTGTCCCTGCCCATGGCAGTGCTGGAATGAGATGGTCCCTAATGTCTCTTCTAACCCAGGCCATTCAGTGATTCTATAAAAATTCACTCCTCTCTGAAGTCCATTCTAGGTCTTCCTGAAACGTTTTAAACAACCTCTTTCCAAATTATTCTTTGTGTAATGGTCAGAACTTGCAGTTTACTATTAAGACTTAGTTTGGTGGTTGAAATATTAAAATCACTTGCTTCTGATTTCATATTCTTTATATTTGGTTTGTTTAAAGTATTCTATAGGTGATTTTCCTTGCACTGTTCTTATGGGTTGTGATCAAGTCTGCAGAGATGGCTCTGTCCAAGCTTTAGGTATTGGCTGGTCAGGTACCCTTGTACAAACTTGGATCTGAGATCCCTCTTTTAGCATTGTTCATGAAACCAGGACTAGAGAACCCAGGAAGGGCTCTACCCCTCTAGAAGCAGGAAAGGCTAAAATTCTCATTAATTTGACTCCCCCATAGTTTTAGCATTATTTCTGGAGTAAAAATCATTGAATAAGCTCCATTCTTCTGCAGTTCACCCATCGCTAGGTCGGGTATCCAGCATGCAATGCGTTGTAATGACATGTGCCAACTTTTCCAGAGGTTTAAACTTTAAACCAGAATTTCTTCCAGAGTGAAATAGTGTAACAAACCTGTTTTGGGTGAACATGGCATTTTACAATGGGATGTTGTGTGAGCTCAGGAAGGCTTTAAAAAGTCTTTTCTGAGAAAATCAAGTTTTAAAGGGGCAATAGGAGTCCAGGAGTGGACGCTACATCATCTGACACATTTTATTGCAGCAGCTTGCGTTGTGCAGAGCTGTATTTGACCATTGTCTTTCTGTTTTGGTTTGCCATTCTGTTTTTCCATCACCACCACTTCCTTTGGTTGGCTGGATCTGCAGCAAAGCTCTGCAGGTGCCCTGCCCAGCCTTTGGTGACCCCTGCTCAGGCACCAGCACCTGCCTGGCACCCAGGGACTGAGACATGTTCTCCTGCCCGGCTTTCTTAAGGAGCTGAGAAGATAAGAATATGTTCTTTCTCCTGATTCCTCATTAGCCCAAAGGTCCTCTCTCCAAAGCTGAGCTTCAGGAAGGCCTGAAGAGGAGTGTTGAGCACAGTTTTTCCTGTGCTCTTCCTCTTCCGGCTGCAGTCTCTCCCTGGCCTGCACTGCCCCACCCCAGCCCTCCAGGGGTTTCTTTTCCATAAAGATATCCAGTCTCTTCTTGAAATGCAAACTTCCAGCACCCTTCCCATCTGAAAGGCTCTGAGGCAGAGGGGAGACACTCATCTACCCACAAATTCCTGTCATCTCGCAGGAGACATGTTCAGATTTGGGACAGTGAGGGCACTGATGATGCAGGAAGTGCTGGGGGGACCTCAGGACTGGTGAATGAGTGAAGGGGATGAAGCCATTGGCAGCAGAAGAGGCTTAAAAACTTCTGTTGGGGGGTCTGTCTAGGAAGCAGCTTAACTTTCAAAGAAAATAGGAAGTTGTGTAGATAAAATGAGACTTACTTAGTGTGATTTACGAGTCCTGAGAAGGTTCTGGGAGGTTTAATAACTGCTACCATGAGGCTGCTGCATTTAACCCACAGAGAAGGAGGAAAAACAGCACCAAGCCAGCTCACCCAGAGCTGGCTTCAACAACATGACAAAATCCTGCATTTTCCTGCTTGTGTGCTTCACGTGAGATCCATCCCAGCCTTGTGTGACTCTTGGAAACCACGGCATTGAGGTGATATTTTCCCATTTAGGCTCACAGGGAGTGACTGAGGGCAGGCACAGAGCTCAGAATTCCAACTTCAGCTTTCCTGCCCACCTTTTAAGGACCTTTTCCTTCCATCAGGTTTGGTACCAATGATTCAAACACTGTTTGATTACAGCTCTGATTCCTTTGCCTTGCCATTGGTGGTTTTGCTGTTCACAGCTCTCCGTCCCTCCCTGCCAGAGATGTTAAAAGAAGAGGTTGTTTCATAGGAGCTGTCACTTCCTCTTATCTCTTTCCCCAGCCCTGGTTATGTGTCGTTTTTACCACATCCAAGTGCTGGGTGGAAACCTTGAGTGGGCAACTGAACGAAAGCCTTCCTGCCCCGAGGGGCTCTGGCAAAGCACAGCTGGCTTTGGAAGATGGATTGTGCCATGGGATTAACATTTGCACATATAACATGTTTGTGAATTCAGTCTCTTCTTAGTCATGATTTTGGCTGGTCTGATAGAATTTTTTCTTGGGTGGATACCAGAGCTGCTGTTGAAGGATAGTTCTTGTTCCTTGGATTTAACTCTTGGGAGCAGCCAGAGGGTTTCTTTATGTTAACTATACCTTTATGAAACTATTTCAGGGTTAACATTTTCCATGATCAGTCTATGATAAATTCAACACCAAAACAAACAAACAAACCCCCAGACAATCAAACAAACCCCCAAACAATCTGCCTATAGCTTTCATTTTGGAGTTGTCCAGGCTAAATCCTCCTGTAGTAAAAATTGGCATTGTTCCTTTTAGGTAAAAAACCAGCTGGAATGGGGGTACATAAGAAGCTGAAAGCTCCAGTAACCTGCTTGGTGTGTTCCCAGAGGAAAGACAGCTTTTATCTGGCTCAGGGTTTGCTCAGCCAACATTGTTCCAATTTCCTAAGTATGGTACCTCTTGGTGGAAAGTAGAAAACAGGATCAAAAAAGAATTTTTTCACTGGATCTGAATTATGAGCCCTCAAAAATTTTTTCTGGCATGTTTATCAGTTTATTTCCCTTTAGTTTCTTTGCTTCATCAGCGTCTAAGAATGCTGGACATGGAGAGACAGAGTGGATTTGGTACTTGGTTTATCACATCGTTCTAAATTGGCTTGGAGTGCTGTGGAACACTCACATATAATCCTCAGACAGAGGATTGGACTGGAAAGACTGGAAAAATTTCCAAATATTTTTGTACATCTACCACATCTTTGCCAATCTCTGTGCCCCCAGTGTGTCATGTCATAGAAGCACTCCAGCAATTTCTTCCTGCCCTTAATATTTAGTGCTTCATGAACCCTTATTAATTAGGATATTAATTTCCATATGTAACTTTGGAATAATGCCAAATGCTGGGAAGCAGCTTTTCACACATGTCATTATTCTGGGTTTGTTCACTGTACCCTCCCCCTGGTGCTGTTCCTTACAGTGCATGTCAGGTAGAGCTTGGGAAATTAAAATTTGGGTGGGGAGAACAGGGGTTTGGAGAGGGTTTATATAGTGCCAGGCTATCTCTTAAAATGCTACAGATCCACATTTGTAATTTCTGGTTCCTGTATAGCAAATGATTTCTGAGCAGGTTTTCATTTTTGCTGCTGTGATGTTTTTCAAGGGTGTGTGCAAAGGCACCCCATGCTCACAAAGTTCATTAGGGGAACACTCTGGGATTTGCGGTATTTGTTATCTATTGCATATGGCTGAATCCTTAAACAATCCTGGATTTATTTCTTCTACCTGACTAGAGAAATGAGCTACTTCAGGACTAGAATAACAAGAATGAAAATATAACCACCCAGAGTATGCAGAGGCAATAATCAAATTCATAAGGACACAGAGACTGTTTACATAAGCATGCAGTGCAGGGACAAGGGGGAATGGCTTCCCACTGCCAGAGGGCAGGGACAGATGGGATATTGGGAAGGAATTGTTCCCTGTGAGGGTGGGCAGGCCCTGGCACAGGTGCCCAGAGAAGCTGTGGCTGCCCCTGGATCCCTGGCAGTGTCCAAGGCCAGGCTGGACAGGGCTTGGAGCAGCCTGGGGTAGTGGCAGGTGTCCCTGCCCATGGCAGCAGTGGCACTGGGTGAGCTTTAATATCCCTTCCAACCCAAACCATTCTGTGAGTACATAATTCGATGTCTCTGGATGGCTGCACTCACCAGTATCTGACACCTTTCCCCAAAAATGTCCAAAAATGACACAGATTGTGGTGTGAAAATCCCAGCTCTTGTCTGTCTGCACACTGTTGGCTGCTGACTCAAGGCAGCTCAAAGCAAAACCCTTTTCTCCACTGCAGGTTTACATCCAGAAGTGAACTGCCATCCACATGCCGGGAAGGTGCTCATGGAGAATGCTACAAAATTTCAGGATCAAAACCTGTCCCATATTTCCTATGTTGGCATAAAGACTCCTTTGATCCCTCGGGTAAGCAGGGGATGTTTGCAATCAGTGGAGTCCCACATGAATTGAAGAGGATCATCTACAACCAGGCTTGTTGCAGAGTATAAAACTTGTTGAGTTTTAAACTCAGTTTGTCAGGTTGGAAAGAGAATTAGGTGCTGTTTTGACTGTTAAGTGATCTGAAGAGGAATAGACTTGATACAGGTGGTAAAAATGATTCTTGGAGTTCTCAGATATTCCAGGCACACATCTATTTTCATTCCTCACAAGCGTATCCCTGGTGAGAGGGGTGGGGACACCAATTAAGAGGAAAGCCATTTTCCACAGTAGTGCAGGATCTGAAACAAACCTTGTGCAGATTAAGCACAACAATCTCCAGAGGTTTTGCCAAACAAATTTTTCAGATTTCTTCAGGATTCTAGTCATGGCCTGTGATCTGACATATTTGCCAAGAATTCAGCAGAAAGAGAAAAATTACCCCCACCCTGAAGGTCTGAACAGAGAGGTGGTTTGTGGGTTTCATGGGATTGCATCAGAAGTCTGATCTTCCCGGCAAAAGATATTCTCTCTGCAAACAATGAATCCCCTAAAACCACAAGTGCCATGAAGTCAAGCAGTATGTGGCTTGGATAGCACCAGGCCAATTTGTCAACTCTGGTTCATTCAAAGAGAAGGAAATAATGAGTGGAAAAACATTGAGATAAAAAGGAAAAACCTCAGGATACTTGCTACAGATTAATTCTCCTCAAGCAGAATATAACCTCACTTTTCCTCAATGGAACTCCCCTGGATTTGTACTTAAACAGTACTCGTAGGTGTTCTGAATAATACTTATTTTTAATGCAGGGGTATTTTTTGACTGGCACAGAGAGTGTTATTGTAGGTAACCTGGTATTTTGTGGGAATTTCAATTTTGTTTCAGAATCCAGTCTAAATATTGTGATGAATTTCTAGCAGATAGTCTCAACAGACAAATACTCTTTACGAGGTGAAACTGCTGCTGTGGATCCAGGAGTGGATGCTGGACTGCTGACGTTGGGGTCCTGTGGACAAGGCTGAGGATTTTGAAGCATCCATCCCAATCCTACCATGTCATTCAAATTGGTCACAGTATATAAAATTATTCTTTGAAGCAAAAATATTTTCTTTACCTATTATTACTAAATATTCCCAACATCCTCCCTTTCCCAACAGTAGTATTAAAATAATTTGGAAAAGTGTTTACCAGTTTTACTTAATTAATTTTGGCTTTGTTCTTTGGGAGATTACAGATGGGACTTTTAAAATATTCCAGTCTACAACAAGAAGGTACTTTCTGCAGTACTTGTGGGTGAAATTTTGGCTTCTTGAAGTCATGGACATAACAAGAGTATTTAGGTATTACTATGAGGATTTTGTGAAAGGTGAACTCCACAGGAAAAGCAGAATTTCTCAGTAACTTTGTTAAGATGAAAACATGAAAACATCTTTTTATTCTAAAAATAAACTGAGTAATGCAAGTCATGCTATTCTGCATGAGCACCAATGATGATTTCAGTCTGGAAGCTCTTTTCACAGTCTCTGAAACCGAAATATTGAAAGTCCCTCTCGCTGAAAAGTCAGACTTTCCATAACTAACCCAGCCATTGCAAAGGGGAGAATCACACTGCAGATTCTGCTCCCAGTGTTTTAACTCAGGGAATTCCAATTTCTCATCCTCGAATCCTCACTGGTGTTGCCAGTTTGATTTGGAACTGTTGGAGCCTTGGGCCAAGCATTTGTTCCCAGCTCAGCAGTGAAGCTCTGGCCAAGTGTATCACCTCACACCACCAGGTCACCAGCAGGGACACAGCTATTGTCAGAGCCACTGCTCAAAGCCCCTCTTAGAGACACTGCTCTCAGATCCAGGTTTGGCAAAGACAAATCAAAATAGAGACTCCTTCTCTAAGAAGCCAAAGATATCAGGGAAATAGTCCCTGGATTTAATTTTCCCTGGAAAGAACAGAACTAAGGTGTCAGCTTATGAGCAAAGGTAGATCTGCAAACCATTCTCCTTCGCTGTTTCAAAATAGCAACAGCATGGAAAAAGGGACTGATGGCAAAAGAATGGGGAGTATCACTGGCAAACACCACATTGCACCCCAAATCTTTTCCTCTTTAATAAAATAACCGAGAAAGTAAATCTGGAATCCATTAAGCAATGGGTGAGATGGTGACACTCATGCCAGGCCTGGCTTGTTCCCACTGGGTTACTCCAAACCTTGGAGGCCTCCATGTCCTGAATTTGGCACAAACTCCTACAGGGGCTGGCATTTGGACTCATGGAAGAGCAGACCTGGGAAATGAGAGCTAAAAAGCTACATTCCCCAGCAATGGGCTGCAACAAATCTGAGCACTGCACATATCACCATGGAGGGACAAGATGCAACCACTGCTCCTGGGTGTGGGAAACCAAGGACAGAATTCTGCCAACTCTAGAATTAACTCTTGAACCCCTGTGAAAATCGGATAAAGAAGAAGAAGAGGCTGTAGCCCAGTATCGCTATGTATTATCTTTGTGTTATTTAGTTCCAATTTAAACAATATCCCACTGAGTTTCTGAGCAGCCCAGGGAACACGGGCATGAACTGAGGGAGGGCAACCAGGGGCCATCAGACATCAGTTCAGCAGCAGACTGGAGATCAAGAGCAGCCAAATGTGGAAAATACAGTGGTTTGTACACAAATATGGGTGTAGGCCAAAAGTGCAGGAGAAAAGGGTTTTGAAAGTCACATTGTCCTTGGGTTGCCCCATTAAATGTTTATTTGCATTGTAGGTGCAGGCAGCAGGATGACACCACAGAGCAGGAGTTTCCTCATGTCTGGGGTGGGTTTGTGTCATGTTTTTCCTGCTGTTTTTTGCCAGAAGTTGATATTTGCTGCTTTTCCTTTTATCACTTCAGATGCAATAAAAGTCCCAAATCAAAAAGCTCCTCTCCTCTGTGCAGGACCAGAACCTCTGGCTGAGGATTTGGGAAGAGTTTACATGGGAATAGAGAATAACAAACAAACAAACAAACAAACAAACAGCCTGGCCTGGAGATCCCAGGCCGTGTTGGGAACACCAGCAGAAAAACTGGATAGATCATTATCAACTGGACAATTTGGTTTGGGCAGCTGAGACAATAACAGATCAAACCCTTCAGTGCTGCTGGTTGGCCCTGAGAGGAGTCACTCAACAGTCCCCACCCCCCATTTGGCTGGGGCTGAAAACAGGCATGTGGCAAGTTTGTTTGGGAAGCACTGATCTGAATCAACTGGTCAAATATGACTTTGTAACTGAAATCTGAGGTTACCACAGCAATTTTTTAGGGAATGTGTACCCTTCCTTTTCTGTGCCATAATAATGGAGGCTGAACTTCTGCCTTGAAACCTTCTCTTTCCTTATTTTCAATCCATTTTTTAGCTCATAGTCCTTTCTTCCCACACCTATTTCCAGCACCAAGCTCTATCCCAGCACAGCCGGAGGCATCTGATTCACTAAAAATCTGGTTATGAGCAAGCATGGAACAGACAGGATCTGTCCTTTTTTCCACAGGGTGTAAGCCATGTCTACTAAGGAATGAAACTTGAAACTAGAGTTTGTTCAAAAGAAAAAAGGGATGGGCCCAGCCCAGTTAAACTTGAGATGGCTCAAGAAGTGTCTGCCCACATCCCTGTAAATCATGTGGTTTGATAAGTCAGCACAGTGCAAATATCCTTCTTTTGGGCACCTGCGAGTGCTTTGTTTGGAGTCCAGTAACCCCAAAATCTGCTCTCAGATAGCTGCATTTCATCCCTTTCCTTTTTCTCAGGGAGAAATTTGGATTGGCTCTCTCTTTAATTTAAACCATTTGCCCATTACAGCTGCTTTTACGGGCACGAGTTTCCAGTTTCACAAGGCTTTTGCAGTCCCAGTTACCGGGTGGAAGCACACGTGCAGCACTCAGTGCATCCCTGGCTGCAGCACCTCTGGGGCTCCAGCAGTTTCCTCAGCTCTGGGAATGTCAGGTGTCTCATCCATGCCCGTCTCACTCACACTGCTCTGACTTGGCTTTTGCTCATGATTTCTCTTTAGGATCTGAGTAGAGAAGCTCGAGACAGCAAAGATCTCAAGAAAAACCAAATTCTAAGCTACAAATGAGGTTGTGGACCTGCAAGTGTTACAGTACAGCACACGTAGAGAGCTCACGTGGGTGTGGGGGAATAGTGACAGGCTTCATTTCTTTGCCTTTGCCAGCTGTTTGTGAGCTGCTGATTTAGAGCAAGACTTCAACTGCCATTTTTCATTTAGCAGCTTTGGTTCCTTATTTGTTCTGTCCTTCTGATTCCCACAGTCATGAAATCATTTTCAGAAGTGTGGGGGTATTGTCTTGTAGTAAAACTCACGACTTCCCAGGTGTCACACATACCCTCACAGTGAACACCTTATAATCCAAACAGACAAGAAAATTCTCTTTATTCCATTTACACAGTGTTTAGGCACCATGAGAGTGCATCTTGTTGAAAGGTTTCAGAAACAAAACCGAGGTGTGGAGCCTTCCACGCCAGCTCTTCACTCACACCCCTCCTCCCAGAGCATGTTTTGTTTGTATCCTTTTGCAGTTCTTGGTGCAGAAAGATAAAAAGGGTGGGATTCACCTCTCCTCACTTTAAAAATCTGGAAGTTAAGGAACCAGTCTGAACTAATCGTTTGGGTTCCCTCCAGAGCTGGAGCCCCTGGGGGTGATTCTCCTCTCCTGGGGTTAAATCACCTTCTGCAGGCACTCACCCGTGCCTGTGACTGCCAACACCAGTGGAGGGACCAGTGAAATCTGTGAATCTGTGTCCTGCATGGTGAGGGAGTGATGCCACCATCAGGGACAAGAAATGTTTATGGAAACTGCCCATTCCCACAGGAGCTGCTGGCCTGGGTGTGATGATGCTCTCCAGAAGGGCTCCAAAGGGCTAGTGGGCTCTCCTCACTGCCCAGGGGCTATCCCAAACTTTGCACTCATGGCCATTTCATCAGGAATATAATTTCATCTGCTACCTTGCCCTCGCCTGTGTTCTTAGAGAATGGAGTTTTAAATGACACCAGATAAATTCACTTTATCTGCACACCCAAGGCTCTGGAATTCATAACTGGCATTTTTTATGGTCATTGAAACTCAGATGGGTGAGTTGTAGTGTATGAGAAGAGGCAAACATAAACATAAAAACTTGGCTACATGCATAGGAATTTTATAGCCAAGGGATGGATGCCACAGGTTTAGTTGGTTTTATGGTTGGTTTGTTTATTTGTTTGTTTGCATGTTTTAATTGTATAACAGGGAATATTTTTAGTACAAAACAGGGACAGGGCAGACCTTTTCCAACACTTTCAGAATGCAGTCAGGAAGGTTCTGGCACAGAATAGAAGAAGTTTTTTCCCCAAACTGGGGGCACTG
Organism: Acanthornis magna; assembly: GCA_036785705.1. Taxonomy (NCBI): domain Eukaryota; kingdom Metazoa; phylum Chordata; class Aves; order Passeriformes; family Acanthizidae; genus Acanthornis; species Acanthornis magna. The sequence continues at coordinate 1,136,439 of JAWUZG010000168.1, forward strand.
TAGGATGACTTCTGCCTGCACAGCTCGTACATCAGCAGCATCACATCCCTTGGAGCTGATAGGGAACAATTTGTGGAAAAGTATAAGAGGTTGTTGAACAGTTTCTCAAATTCTCAAATGCCGTGTGTATATTCTGGTTTAGTATCAGGAATTACCATGGGGTTGTACACGGGAAAAGCTTGTTCTGCACACATCCCCTTTTCTGTACTTCCCTCTCGGTACCTGCTGTTTGCTGACCCTGAAACAAGGCTGGGCTGGGCTGATTTGAACCAGAATAGCTTTTCTTATTTTCCACTTCTTCTCTTCCAGTTTGTTAATTTCTTTTGTGACAGTTAATGGTAGGAAAAAAATTAGAAAAACAAAACAAAACAAAATGACCCCAAATCACCAAACCCATCCACAACCCTTCATTTTTCAACCCTTGACAACCATTCCAGAAGTTCCCTAATTTAAACTCTGAGTATAGTGTTTGCAATGCAGCTTCACCAGTCTGGGGTCACGGGTGGATGAAAATATTTATAATATATTTCCTTTAGCAGTACTTCAGGCTGGTTACTCAGTGATCTGCTTTGGAAGAGCAAGACTCCTTAAGAACACAAACTTGAGAGTTCAGAGTTGTCCATGAGATTCTCTCCATTGGCTAAGCTTAGCGTTGGTGAAAACCCACGTTTGAGATGTTGGGTGGGAATAAAGTCTAAGACAACTGGGGCAGTGAAAGCTGTGAAAATACTCAAGGATTGCAGCCTAACACCAGGCTTGGCCTTAGAAGAGTGTTAAGAGTGCTACTGGTCGAAAAGGGTACTTTCTAAGATACAAAATCTCTGTAATTTATCTTGGGAGCTGTTTGGGCATCTCAGTAAATTTTTAAAACCTTTTAGTACAGTTAGAATGCACATTTTCTATATTGTAAATATTTCTGAATACTTACTCCTGCGCAATTACTTTACTCAAGCAAACCAGAAAAATTTGATTTTTGGGAAAACAATGTTCTTAGCAATTAATAGTTCCATAAAACATGTTGAAATATGCTTTTAATTTGGTACTGACAGGAACGGGAGTGTGGAGAAACATTTATTTCACGATGCGAGACTGCTGGATGCAGTTCTGTCTGCAGTATCACTTTTGAGGAACTCATCCTATTTCAACTGATACAATATCTGCCAGAAGATAGGAGGATGGGACACACAAACTGCAAAATACCCACAGAGTTATAGAACCCCAGACTGAGTCAGGCTGGAAGGACCTGTAAGCAGTAATCATTCTCTTGGGAAAAGCTTTTTTTTCTTGGGTCTTCACATCTTGTTGGGAATAAAGTAACTCAGAGAGGGACAAAAAATGTTTAACAAAACTTAATTGCGAAGTGGTGTATGTTTGCATAGTTCTTTACAAACACCCAGTCAGATATTTCCTCCTCTTACAATTATACACCATGTGAGGGGAGATTATAAGGGTTAAGAAAAAATCCCAGCTGGTCTCACCGCAATCAAAGGTATCATTTCCCTGGAACCAGGATTTTACCCTTTGTGTATTGACACCAAGAGATTATTTAATTACAGTATATAAAGCCAAGAAGATTCTAATCAAAATGATCCAGCCCTATTTTTCCCACTCTGAAAAATAAAGTAGAAAAAGGAAACAGAAAAGAAAAACAGAAAAGGAACAGGAAAGGAAAACATGTTTTTGGCATATTTTAAAGAATTCTGCTAGGCAGTGTTTTTAAGCTATATTAAAGTCACGCAGATGCAGACTTAGGAGAAATGTAAAGACTAAGGATTTGAAAATCTATTCACTAGAAATTATATTCATGATCATCTGCTGGATGGTGAAGTTTGTGTCATGAGTACTTTTTAAAATATTGGTCACAGGATGAAAAGCTGTACACCAGGAAAAATTACTTATCATCCTTTCATCTGGTTGATTCAGTAATGAGTAAAGGAATAAGAGAATCCAGTGCCAGCAAAGCAGTGCAGATCTTGTATTTGTTCTCAATATCCAGGAAAGTGTTTTGGAGGTGTTTCTGTTACTCCTAAAGAGCTTCAGCTCACAGCAGCAAGAGTACATTTATTCCATAATGATGCATCTCCTCTCAGTTAATTCAGTGTATCAGTCACCAGCTGCAATAAGTTAAATTCTTAAATGTTTTCTGTCTCCTTTCCCTCCAGAACATTTTGCTTTACTTTCATGTCCTAAGCTACAGAGATGCTTTGCCCACCCTGAGCTCAGCAGTAAAATTAAAGAATAGGATATTTGATCCACTTGACATTCACCAGTAACTTGGGGGTTTTTCCATTTGTTATTTTCCCATTAGAATATGAAAATACAATAGTTTTTAAATTTTATATCTATGTATTTGGTACATGGCTGGCAGTGTCTCTTTCCAAGTATTCCTGCTTGGAGCAGAGCAGACAACAGCTATGGGGGAGAGCTGCAGACAGGAGATGAAGCAAATAAAATTGCCTAACTCCCAGCGCCAGTGAATTTGGATAAAGCCAAGACTCTCCTCCTCACAGAGCTGGGGATGATTTTACAGCCAATAGAAGATGCAGATGCTGCGCATCTTTCAAATTGTTGCCTGAAGATGGGACAAGGGAGTTTTTCTTCAGGAGTGCCTTAAATGTTGGGTCTTAATCTGAGCTGATGTGTCTTGGCTCTTGCAGCCTTCCCTGCTCCTGTATAGACCACTAATGAGAAGCTGAGATATTTGCTGTGAAATTTTAGCCCTGAAAGGATGTTGAAAAGGTTGGAATGCTGTAATCCTTGGAAAAATCTTTGCACATCTTTGTAATTTTGTTTTCTTGACATTTCTATGCTTTTTGTCAGAAGGAAGGTATCAGGAATGTACAGTCTGTGTCCATGAGTTTCCATAAACATCTCTGAATAAATGCTACAAGATGCTTCAAGGCAGATATGCTGTTAGGCACTGTTAAGTCAGATTTTCTTCAATATCAGCTGAAGCTCTGATTATTTCCTTTTCTCAAGCAAAAGGTCAATGGAAAGTAGGCAGACATTCCTATAAATACAACTGTAGTATTTCCTTGTTACCATGGTTTCATGTGTGTAAATGATGATAAAACAACCACTTACACTGAAAAGAGCAGTTCATCTCCAGACAGGAACAGGCACCATGAAAAAGTTTCCCTGGTGTAGGTAAGTATTCCTTATTTAAAAGCAAGTTTTATTTGGCTTGGGTGCAGAGCTGTCTTCATAAATGTTTAATCCCAGAGCTATCAAACCTTCCTTGACCTCGAGGTTTACAGTAAATGGGGAGGAAAAAAAAGGAAAAAGATGTTCCTTAGTAGAAAATCGAGTTTAGAGAACATGGCTGGAGCTGAAAATCTTTCACTCTCATTTTAGAAACGTTGATAGAAATTTATTAAGGGGAACTTTTCTGAAACATTCCTGAATCTCTATAGCCAAAGACTGGAGGAGATAATAAAGGAGTGTAAATGCAGGACCTTCCAGGGGACTCCTGAGATGGCCTCTGAAATGCTGTGTGACAGAACAGGACAACCAAAGTGGAGTTGTGTTAGACACACAGCAGGGCCAAGCTCATCCCACAGGCCAGCAATTCCTGTCACATTCCGCATGAAATAGGTTTTAAGGTAAATCAGTTCATTGCAACATTTTTTCCTAATGTCTTCTCTTCCTTTGCCCGGGATTGTAATGGAATGGGTTGTGAACCAGATCTGGCTTGGTCTGTGCTTCAGTTGATGGGGTCTTTGCTTTTTAAAGGTTCATTTTGAATGAGGGAATGAGAAGAGAATGACTGTTAGTGGATGTTAAGCAAGAAGAGTCAAAAATCATCAGTGGCATGGTATTTGCCAGGAGTACACGAACTGATCATTCTCACGTTATTATTGAGGTGGACGTTCAAGATTTAAGAGCTGGGAAATCTTTTAAGTAAAATGCTAGGTGCTTAAGGCACTGCTTTTAATGCAAGATGTCGATATAGAGGTTTGGCCACACTCCCAGCAGTGGGCAAAGCCTTAATCTTTGGGAACGATGTTACTGTGTCATTTCTGAACCTGTTTATGTTTTTTATCATCCATACAGCTCTCTGAAAGGTCCAAAGCTTAATCGTATTTGCAGACAAACAAACAAATTACTTTCTTTTGTTTCTTTTAAACATGTCAGCTTATGCAGTCTCAACTTACAGCAAAAAAATCTTGCATGGATCCTCAGGTCACAGAAACAGCTAAAATTCCTGAAGATCCCAGTGGCTGCTTGCTGGTGAGACCCCTTAGAAGAGGAACATCATCAAATAGCAAACCTCTCATCTGCTTATTTTCACTTCTAAGACTCAGAGGCTGGATTTTTTCACTCAGGAAAACATCCACTGATACTGCACTTGATGCATCTTTTGCTGCAAAGAAGATGGTAAAAAATGAGACAATAAATGTTCAGGACAGTTCCTGAAACAGGAACCAACCCATAAACTTCTTTGAACGGTGATCAGGGAACTTCTGCCATGTGTAACATGGGGAGATGCCAGCAGATCCCAGAGGAGAGTGGGCAGCAGCACCATCAGTCTATTTAGAGAACATAGTTGATTACTTATTTTCATTAAATGTTTGCAGATAGCTTTTGACTTCCATGAAGTATTTAGCAGGTATATTCTTGAATTAATCTGGGTGTATTATTCATTAATAGCTTTGCTATGTTGTTTTGTGGTGACTGACCCTGTTAGTCACAAGATGTCCTTTCTCTGGCTTGGTTAGAGGAGCATACTCCTGCCTACAAGATGTATCCCATGCATGAAATTTAAAATCTGTTTTCCATGAATATTCCATTGCATGATTTTGAAATAAACTTTTATATGCATTTTTTTCCAGTAAAACTCAATAACTTTTATGTTGACAGAAAACAAATGCAGAAATGTTGAAACAATAATTTGCCATGTAAAATCTCTATTTGTGGATATGTACATTATTAGCCCACTTTTCCTTCATCCTTTACTTCATCCTGAACACTGAACTGTGTTCAGACAAGTCATTGGGATCAGGACTTCTTTCTGTTCTGTTCTGAAAGAACAGAACTTCTTCTGTCACAAAATATGGACAATATCCACATTGTTGGTGGGACACTATTACTGCCATTTCCCTTGCACAGAGGATACCACTCCAATGTCCACGGCAGCACGGACAGACTGGTGGATGGAGATATGGACAGACTGAAAGTGAGATCTTGTTTGCCTGGTAAGAAGCTGCCAAGAGTCATTGAATCCCAGAATCCCAGACTGGGTCAGGCTGGAAGGGCCCCCAGGGCTCACCTGGTGCCACCTCCCTGCTCCAGCAGGGCCAGCCCAGAGCACAGGGCACAGCAGTGTGCCCACACAGCTCTGCAATATCCCCAGCGAGGGACACTCCACAGCCTCTCGGCACAATCTGCTCAGGGCTCGGGCACTGCCCAGGGAAGAAGTTGTGCCTCCTGTGCAGGGGGAGCTCCCTGGGCTCAGTCCCTGCCGTTCCTCTGTGCCATTGCTGGGCCCCGCAGCAGAGCAGAGCCCGGGCCCTGCTCGGAGCCTCCCTGCACACAGCCATGGACAGCCAGGGCTGAGGGCCCCTCTCAGCTGGGGCTCCTCTGGAGCCTGAGCAGCCCCAGCTCCCTCAGCCTTTCCTGGGCACCATGGGCCATGCTCCAGGCCCTTCCTCAGCTGCGCAGCCTCCGCTGGCCCCGCTCCAGGAGCTCCTGTCCCTGCTGTGCTCAGGAGCCCAGAGCTGGGCACAGCACTCCAGAGGTGCCTCCAGGGCTGGCACAGGGGCACGATCCCCTCCCTGACTGCTGCCAATGCTCTGCCTGATGTCCTCAGGATCCATTGGCCTCGTTGCCTCCAGGGCCCAAAGCCCTTTCACTTCTCAGCACAAACTCCAGGGAAGGTCAGGAAGGCAGAAGGACTTTATGGCTCCAGTGCCATTTAGATATTACTGAAAATACACTTTGCCATTTCCTACTTGAAACATCACATTTCTCATCTGAAATTATTCCCAGGCTAAATCCAGTCTTTTTAGATAAAAGACTAAGATGCAGGAAATATATCCGTGAAAAGCAGCAAATGAAGACAGTGATAAAGATTCAACTTTTTTTTCTTGGTAGGAATATACTCCTCATCCCATGTTTTCATGTCACAGCTACAGGTTCTTAACTGTCTCATTTGCTCCTGGTTTTATATTGAATAATCGAGAGTGAGAATATGTTTTATATTCTTCTATTGGCTGCCTTTGAAAAATACATTCAGTGAACCCTTACCAGTTCTGCCTGGTCTCAAAACAAAAATATTCATACTGAGGTATATATACTAAATTTCTTTATTCATATATATTTCATTTCAGCCATGAGTAAGTGAGTAGTAGTAAGTCCTTCCTTTACATCGGATTGTAAAGGGAAGTGGGAGATTTCATTGTGGGAAATACAGGGTCACTACGCCACATTTTTGGAACTGGCAGGAACACAGATGACCAGCATTTCAACAGTTTTGAACACTCATTCCAGCATATTTCAGGATGAGGTGATGGGCAAAGATCATAAACTAACAAAAGGAGCAGGGAGACACAAAGAGCAAGGGGATTTAAGCAAAACACTCCTGGAAATCAGATCTCTTGTCTACATGAATAATCTGTTGTGTGCTGTCTCTTCGATGTGCCAAAGGCAAAGAGATTGTAAAGTAGATAAGATGGATAGAGAGGGGGTGGGTGTTTTTGCTCTAGTACAACTCCTGACAGGAGGGGACAGCCGGGGTGGGGGGGGGGGGGGTCAGGCTGTGCTCCAGGAACAGGGACAGGAGGAAAGGGAACAGCCTCAGGCTGGGCCAGGGGAGGCTGAGGTTGGACATCAGCAGGAATTTCTCCATGGAAAGGGTGCTGCGGCCTTGGCAGGGCTGCCCAGGGAGGTTTGGAGTGCCCATCCCTGGAGGTGTCCAAGGAAGGGCTGGAGGTGGCACTCAGAGCTCTGGACTGGGGACAAGGTGGGGATGGGACACAGCTTGGACTCGATGGCCTTGGAGGTCTCTTCCAACCTCAGTGATTCTGGGATTTCTGTGGTTAGGACATAAGATTTTTAAAATCTTGAGAACACTGTATTGAAAAGATGGTTTTCAATAGGAGGAGAGGAGAGAAGAGGAGAGGAGAGGAGAGGAGAGGAGAGGAGAGGAGAGGAGAGGAGAGGAGAGGAGAGGAGAGGAGAGGAGAGGAGAGGAGAGGAGAGGAGAGGAGAGGAGAGGAGAGGAGAGGAGAGGAGAGGAGAGGAGAGGAGAGGAGAGGAGAGGAGAGGAGAGGAGAGGGTTAGGGCCACATTTTCACATATCCCTAACTGTTTAAGGATAGGTCTCAAATTGCTGACAGCTTTTGGAAATTTGGTTGCAAGTGGCCTATTCCCATTTCCTTCATTCATCTTTATATCTCCATGTGTCACTTGCCCACTGTGGTTGTTCCTGGAGCAGAAGAGATGGGAGATATGGGAGAGGGCAAAACTGGCTTCTGAGGGGAGCACAGTCCATGCTGAATTTAGTGATAATGAAACAGATGATTCCTAGGGAGATCAGACTCTCTTTGAATGTCTGAACAGGACCCCACTGTGCATTTTAACATGGGAGGATTGGAACCCCAGCTATTTTCTCTTTCTTTGTTTTTTTTTGTTTTAGTTTTTGGTTTTTTTTTTTGTTTGTTTGTTTTTTGTTTTTTGTTTTTTTTTTTTTTTAGGAAAAGGAAAACAACAACAAAAAAAGTGATTTTGACAAGCTGGTGGCAGATTTTAAGTTTCCTTCTCTGGAATAAATTGAGGCAACTGTTTTTTAGCCTACCATATTTCCAGTTATTAAACTGTGTGTGGTCTGTACCAGTGCTCACCACCAGAGAGCCCTTAATTGTGGGTTTCAGTGCTGGGCTGGGGCACCTGCAGTGCTGGGGAGCTGCTGGGGCCCGGGGAAGCCTTTGAGAGGGCCGGGTGGGACCCTCCCAGCACTGTGAGCCGAGCCCTCCGGCTGGTTCACAGGCACGAGGGATGCGCCGGCTGAGCTTGGAAGTTCAAGCTCAATGAACTGAGACTCTGGAGAACAATTCCCCCGGCTGCCAGCGCCATCCTGGGAAGGCCTCCGAAGCTGCCCTTCCTAAGAAACCCCCCAGCCTCTCCCCAGCCACCCTCCCTTTATACGTTCACAAGTTTTCCTGACAAAAGAGCAATTACAACCTGACAGAAACAATTCACAAAGAGGATGGGGATGACCCCTAGGAGTGGTTTCTGCGACTCAACACATGGCCAGTCAGCAACAAAGCCGGCCCGCTCCCATTTGATCCAGCAGAGCCTCCCAGACTGGCACGCTTGACCAAGAACTGGCTGGTGACTCATTCGTCTGGCGGCTCTGATTCATGAGCCTCCAGGAGGAAGGGAGGAGGGAGGCGAAAGCTTTTCAAATCTCAACTTAAATGCAAGAGAAACACATTCCCCACAAAGCAGACGCTCGACTGTGTCCAATTGGTGCCTGAATAGCCACACAAAGCCAGGGCAGGAGTCCTGGTGTGACGCATGGCGAGGCTCCCGGGGCCAGCCCTGCCGCGGGCTGCACCTTTCCAAACTCCGTGGTTTGGAAGGTCTCGAGTGTAAAAACAGGAATAGTTCCTTACATCTCATCCTTGTGTGCTCTGTCCATCCTGGCCCTGGGATTTCCCCGGGAACGTCCTGCTTGTGAGTGCTTTGGAGTTGATATCGAGGGCTTTGACCTGATATTCGGGTCAGAAACCTCGAATGACTTTGTCCAGTTCAAATTAAACTTCTGATCTGTGCTAATAATTTTGGCTTCCTCTCATCTCTGTAAAGCACATGTGTTACAGGCAGCAGTGCCATCCTCAGAGGTGTTTACAAGAGGTAGGACAATTTCCATGGTCATGGAAGAGCCTCACTAGCTGACCTGACTGACCATCCCTCACTTTGGTGACAAGGGACAGAGGAGGAGAGTCCAGCCCTGGCACCAAGGAGGGTCTTTCCCTCAGTGCTGTCTCAACTCTGGCAGGAGCTGTGGGTGGTGCACAGTGTTCACTGGAATGCTGGTGCTCCCAACCACCATTCCCCTCCCAGGCAGCATTTTATTTATTGTTATTTATTGCTTCAGACATATGGGTCAAAATGCTGAATTATTTAGCAGCTGTTGTCAGATGGATTTTAAAACAATTAACGAGTGCTAAAAATGGGCAGCTTGCTCTCTCTCACTTGGATTTTGCCAAAGAAAGTGCCTGTTTTCTGTTTGGCTGCCAGCAGTTTGTGCCTCCTGCTGCTGTGGCCGTGTCTGGCCTTGGAGCACGTTTGTCCCACAGCGAGTGCCAGCTGCCTGAGTCAGGGCCCAGCTGGCCTGGGCAGGGGGCTGGAACACCCCAGGGTTATTTTTTTGCATTTCTGGTGTTGTTATTGTGTCCTGGGCACAGTGTGACACCCACCTGCCGTGGCTGGATTCCACCATGCCACATCCACGGTGAGGCAGCCAGGAGCCATTAAAGCCCAGCACCAAAGGAACCTGGGGGCTTCACTCTCTGGGAGAACCAAGATCGCTTTGAAGCTGGTCTGAGCTCTTCCTTTCCATGGTGTGGCATGTGGGAAGACCTCACCTGGGATAGGGAGACCTGCAGACAGAGGCTGCACTGGGGTGTCCAGTTCACATGAGGTGGCTGCAGCCGTCAGGGTCACCAGTGCTGACTTGCCTTAGTGTGGGAAGGGGACAGTGTCCATGGGATGTTGCCACTCACACCCATGGGAGACACTCCAAAATGAAAATAGTCTCTGAGCACAAAGGCTGTGGATGAAGTTACTGAGCTGGGGTCAAAATAAATCCAAGGTGCTGTGAGGGTATTGGTGTGTCCCATCTTCTCTCAGGGATTTTGCAGCTTGCCCCAACCAGAATTCCAGATCCTCTGTGGTAAGACAATGTGGGATGTGCAGTTCAGTGCTTCCCAAGGCTCTCAGCTCCATGTGACCCAGGCAAGAGCATCCTCTGGCCACTTTTCAGAGCTCCACAGGTCCCAAGCCCAGCACACAGATCAGACGCTGTCCACCAAGCATTTGTTTATCTCCGTCTCCAAAGCACAAGCTATGCTTTCTCCGGAGTCAAAGGGAGGGTTTGTTGCTCTTCAGAGTTTGGGATCACCCATAAAAGCAAGCACTTTGCATTTAGCCACAGGTTTACAAAAGCAGGTACTTTGCATTTAGCCACAGGTTTATGAGCCCCCACTGCCAGCTCAGCTTTCAGGGATCCCTGGGTAGGATGTGCAGCCTTCTGCCAGCTCCAGGGAATAGGGCAGATTTGATGGAGCACATTTAGCTGAGTTTCTGGTTCTAAAAAATATTGCACTAGGCAAGGGATTTGGACCTGAATGAAAGTGGTGGACCTAATTTTAGACAGTACCTATGAATGAAACTTAAAACGAGCTGTTCAGGAAATACCTCCCTCTGCAGCAGTGCCAGGGAGAGTATGGGATTTAATGCTAAATTAACCAGTGCCTATGAACAGGTTACTGTGAAAATACATTTTCCTACTTACAGCTAGATTATTTTTTGAAAAGAAATCTTCATTTCATGGACATAGATGTCCATGTGTTTCTGCAAAAGCTGCAGACCTTTCCCCTCCAGGGAGCAAGAGCCTTCTCTGCATCAGTGCCATATGTCACCTTTTGCTGCATGTTTATCACCACAGCCCCACACTGCAGAGCTGTTGGCTTCAGCCTGGAGCCTGGGGATGGCCCAAAGAGACTGGTAGGTAGGAGAAGATTTTGACAAAACTGGAAACCTGTCCCAGATGAGCAGTCATGCTGGCTTTCAGTGCTGTCTACTCGTGCTTCTTTTGTTGTCCAACATCCTTTTGGCTTTGTCTCATCGCTCAGTCAAGATCTATCTGATATCTCAGTCCATCTCCACAGCAAATCTGTAAAACCGCCTGACTGCCTACAGCTGCAGGGAGGAGAGTGCATTGCTTGTATTTATAGGTGGTAAATGCCCACCTGTCCTATACTCATGCTGGATTTATTGCTCTGAGCCTTTTTGGGGTGTATGTTTGGAAAGCTGCATTGCCAGAATAATTCAGGCCCACTTCAAAAGATGATGGGATTCTTCAAAAGTCTTTTCCCTCAATTTGCAAAGACTTGATGGTGACCCAAAGCACTGAGTGAATGAAGAGTGAGGTTGCCCAGATAAGTAAGCAAAGTTTAGCCTTGAGCCTGTGTCAGCTGCATGAAAGAATGTTGGACACTTTCTGAGCTTAGGAAATACACAGATATTTGCACAAAACCTTTGTTCAATTGAAGGTTATTGATTAAAGTCAGTGAAGTGAGGATTTCACTTGGGTTCTCTGCCCTGCTCCTGCCCAGGTCAGACCCATATTGCAAAAGTCACTTCTTGTCCAAGTACCTGATCCTGAGGATGGTGAAGCAGCTCTTGGGAGGAGCTGACCTTGCTGTACTCTCACGGAAAAAAGGCAGTGCAAAGTGTTCAGCCCTTTACAGCTCTTAGCAGATGGATCACACTGGGCCCAGTGGCTCCACTGAAGACCTTTCAAATGCTGAGATTCAAACTGGGATTTCCGAAAGATCTTTGGAGACACATGTACCAGAATGACATGGATCCCTTGGGTTCCTTTTAGAACCTCATCTTGGCTCTTTCCTGTTGTTGAGGAAAACCAAAGTGTACATCTTCAGATTTTGCTTGTAATTGGATAATTGGATAATTTGCTTATAATTGGATTTCTATAAAATCCACAACTGCCATGAGCTGTTCCTTCTCCAACCCTTCCACAGCAGAATTCCAGGAAGTAACACCTTTCAACAACAAGCAAATCTGTCTTAATAACTCAAAAATCTTGTGCTAGAAGTCCAACTTTCCTCTGGCAACAGTTCTGGTTAATATTGGAAATTCTAAATATCTGATTAAACATTTCTGGAATTTCTGGGAATACATTGAGATGCTTCATGGGCTATTTCTTCATAAAGGTTTTCAACAAAATATCTTCCATTGGGTCTTAAAGGCATCCCTCCAAGTAATCCATCTCCCTAAATTCTTAATGTGGTTCCTTACATTTCCTAAGCTGGCTCCTTAAATGACTTATGTTCTCCTTTGCAGAATGCATAGACACAAATTAACCACATATATGAGGAAGGAATGTTCCTCTATCCCACAAAACAAATTGAATATATTGATCCAAAATCACCCCTGGAGGAACTCCTGTGCATCCAGATGAAACACATGAGCTGAGTTTATTAAAGCAGCCTTTCTGATGGGGGCTGGGACCAGCAGGCGAACGAGGTTTTGTAAGAGTAAAATGGTTGTTTATTAGTGATGAGTGAATCACAAAATGTCTGGCATGTGTGTTGATCTTAGAGAAAGAACTGAAAAAGTCTGAAACCTGATCAAGTCTTTTTGAATCCGTATGTCAGCAAAACTGCCTGGAAGTGAGTCTGAGTCAGGGTTCTCGTTCAGACATTCTGAAATGTCCAGATTTATACACTTGGATATTGTCATATCTCAGCAAGTGCTGAGAAATTAGGGATGGTGAATTCAACTGGTAAATAAACAAGAACAAACTCATTCCTCAATTTGATACGATTGTGATCTTTTGGAGATAGTTACACAAATCCCTCAGCCATGCCAGATCTGCAGAAGGGAATATAAAAGCAGGGGAAACAAAATTAATTCCCAATTCAGACTTCATAAATAAACAAGGCAAGACATGTCCAAACTTTTCTTTTGTTTTCTTCTTAAACTCTTAAACACTCTGTTAAACCACAAGAAGCTTTTCAAATGTCTCTGTATAGGAATCAGCTTTGGAGTTGGAACAGCATGGTTTTGTTTTGCTTTTGTGGAAAATCTTGGGGATAGATACTCTCACCATGTGCTGGGCCATGGTGTTTCCCTGAGTAGCAGGAAGCCAGAGATACTCCTGCTATGATCCTCGACCAGACAGTGCTCTCACAGCTTTGACTTCCTCATTTCAGCTTCTCAATGGATCTTAGCGTTGAAGGACTTGCAGATGCACCTCAGAGAGGAGATCTGTGCTGGTGGCTCCCCTTCCCCCTGGCTGTGGTTTTCCAGGGAGGAGAGGCAGCCCAGGAGAGGGCCTGGGTGAATACTCCGTGCTGGGATCCAGGGCAGGGAGTGCTGGTCACTAGAGGTTGCTCCATCCTGATGGCAGCTGTGGGAAGAGTGTCTTTGCTTCCAAGCACGTAAGTGACCACTCCTTGCAGACACTGTGGAATCCACAGGCTCCCTTGCTGGCCCAGCCCCTGGGTCCCACTTACATAGGGATTTGGGGTGGTTTGAGCCTCTGGCTTTCAATGCTGAGCCTTAGCATCCCACTGCTGGCAGCAGGTTTAGAGAGTGACTTACAGGTATCACCAAAACCAAAATACTTCAAAATCTGGCAAGTTACCTGTTCCAGCACTGAGAGCTATGTCCAGAGTATCTAAATCCCACTACAATACTGTCTTTGGCATACCCCACAAGGACCTGCAGGAACAATCCCAGGCACAACTAGGCCTCCTTGATTCCTGTAAGAGAAGAGACACTGATGTACAGAAGCTGGTTTTCATCTCTGTTTGTGATTTTGTGCTTCAAGAGTGGCTGTGACACAATCTCCCCATACACAGCAGGATCCATCTTTCTGCTGCTTTCAGCAAGCTCCTGAAACAACTTTTTTTCCTTTTTAAAGTCAATTAAATCTTGAAATGCTCACTCATCTTCACTCAGCATCTTCTGCAGCAGACACCCACATGGTCACTGTGTTGCATTTTGGTCAAGCAGAAGCTCATCCAACCTTGCAGGAGGAGCAGAAGAGAGAGAGAAACTCTCAATTATGGGGTGCTCTGTGTCCTGCAGGTGTGCAGGAGGGTTTGCCCAGGGCTAGAGGCCCTAACTGAACCATCAGAGAACCTGTCATGTGTCTTTTTGCTGCCACAGAAATGCCGTGAAACCCAAATCAAATATTCTGCCTTTTTACATCTCCTGATTGTACTTCCCAATGATGCTGTGAGGGAAACGCAGGGAAGAGGGGTTTGGTACCCTTGGGTGGTTGGTGGTTCTGGCCTTTACTCCTCATGCGAGCTGTCGGAGAGGCTGTGACTCTGGAGGTGGAACTGAAGAGCCCACAGTGGCCCTCTAACACACCCCTTTAAGGGAGAAATCTGGGGGCACCCCCAGCTCTCAGAATTGCTGCTTTCAACTTAAAACCAACTTTCTCTTAGATACATTAAAGAGTACTTTTCTACAGATGTCAGTACTTCATTAGAACTTGGACAAGTAATAACACTGTGGAGAAAAATGTCTAAATTACAACTTTCAGTTACATTTCAATAGAATGTGGCACCGCCAGCTCCTGTCCTAGAAGCTCACACTTGGTCACGGAGCATCATTACTCCTCAGAGCTGAAGTCTTGGGTCATCAACCCAGACACAGCAGGTCCTGTGAGATCAGGACTCACCAGAGCTTTTGTAGTTTTGACCAAGAGCTGGCATAATAAACTGCACAAATTATTGTTATCATGACTATTATTGTTATCTTGACTATTACTATTACTATTAGTATGACTATGACTATTACTATTATTATTACTGTTATTATTATTTTCATGCTTAAATCAGAGCCTTCACCCTTCCATCCTTCCATTTTGGACCAATTTGCACATTTCTGGACCTTTATTCTTGTAACTAAGCAAGGCTAGTAATCTGGAATAAGTATTAAAACATCAACAAAATGCTGATCTCTTAAATCAAAGCTATTTTGAGCCACAGGTAGAATTCTGGGCTTCAGCATTTCCATTCAGGGCCTTTCTGGTGCAAGATGAAATCCTTAACAACCATGTTGTAAAATAAACTCTTCATCTTCCCATAAAATGTTGAGCCTATGGAAGAAAGGTGCATATCTAAAGAAATGTGCCTCTTAAAGCAGTGGTTTCCAGCAGTGGGAACAGAAGGGCAAAGTATTGCACTTAATCACAGTTTGGAGAGCTGGATGAGCACCCTGGTGGGTTTTTGAGTGGGAGAGAGAGAAATTCAGGTTTAACAGGGCTTATATAGCTAAACAGAGGGGGCTTTATGCCTATGCATCCTTCTTCAGAAACAGGAATTATCTATAAGTATTTGCATTGCAGGGAAAATAATCAATTTTTTACTTCTCTTTTAGCATGAAAGGCAGCCAGGTTCCACGTTTTCCCCTGCCAGGCTGTGCAGCAGGACTGGGGGATCCCTCCTGGTGTGCCTTCACCAGAAGACACCCCTGAAGGTATTCAGGAGGCAGAAAGGGGCTTCTCGAATGAGCTGTACAGGTCAGTTTGCAGGCTGGAGGCTTGGTGTCCCCATGACAGGAATTAGTCAGAGTTCCTGACATGTGGCAGGACAGTGGGAGAGGGCCTGGCCCTCGAGGGTCTCCTGCTGGCTTGAGGCTCCTGTGATTCAGCACAAACCAATCCCTCCGCAGAGGCCACGGGGCAGTCTGTGTCTGCAGGAGCTGGAGCTGGGCTCTGGTGGGCTGAACAGAGCTCCACAAACATCCATTATTATTCTTGATTAGAGAAACTCTATGGAGATTCCGTCAGGATGGACAGAGTTCCGTTAGCAGGCGCACAGCAGAGAGTGCAAATCGATCCGAATGGAATGGGAGGCAGGAGAACACAGTGTCTAAGGCAACAAGGCGGTTCAGACAGCTCTGCAGCAGCCTAAACACATGACAGACTCAAGCAGCTCCCACTGCTGCCAACACAACTGCTCGCGGGGTCTGCCAAGAAGCCAGATGCTGCTGCTGGAAAAAATATCTTCCAGAGTTTGGCATCAAGATCCTGTGATTACCATCCAAATGGGAGGAGATGGAGTGATAGAATGTGAGTTTAGTATTTAGCACCCCAGAACTGTGTAGCAGCCTTTGAAGGCAGAGGAAAAAAGTTCAAGCAAAATATTTTTGCTAAAAATATGTTCGGAGAAATGAACTTTTTTTTTTTAATAGCAGAAACCCAAACTATTATTAAAACAACGCAAAATATTTTATGTCCGTATCAATTAAATGAGTAAAACCAAAGAGGACTGTGGATTCTTTACTTGAGTAAATTTTGTTAAGGAATAGTTTCATAAAGGTCAGAGCATGAGCTCTTTGTCTCTCGTGTTGTTGCTAGTGGAAAGTTCCACTGCAGAGGATCACAGCAACTCCCCTACCCAAGACAAACAGAGATGGATCAGAGGATTCCCACACAAGTTTGGGAAGGGTTAAATTTAGATCCAAAGTCTACAGCAAGCCCTTCTCATTGACAAACAGAGGCCAAATTCCTAAATCTAAACTGACCCAGGTTTGGGGGGAAAGGTGAGCACCAAAACCACCTGAGCCTGGCTCCAGATCTTGCAATTTAAACCCATGTTTGGAGGGAAAGCAATACAGGGATGTGACATTCCTTAAAGAGGTTTGAGGGTGCTCCTGAGCCTCCTCCTTCTCCTCCTTTCTGTGTGGCTGTGACATTCAGAATCTGTGACTACAGGAGGATTTGGAGTACCCCTGTGCAGTGGGTGTCCCACCAGCCTGCCTGGCCCTGCCGATGGTCCCCAGCAGACGTGGTGGTTATGAGAGCTCAGCATGTTGAAAAAAGCAGGCAAGGCAACATCTGCTCCCCTGGCTGGCTGCACTCACCTCTGCTCTCCAGTCTTGTGCTTCTATTAGAGTGCTAGTCCCACTCCATGACTGGGAATCCTATTATTATTGTAATAGTAGTAATAATAATAATAACAACCCAAGTGGGAACTCAGAAACTTACATCTGGAAAGTTAAGACACGAAGACTGTTTTGTTTTACTTGTATTTTTGGTTGCTTATTTTTATGACAGATCTGTATTTCAACAAATGTTATCTCCTTGCCTGTTATAACAGATCAAGAAAAAGTATACAAAGCTATTAATCATCATCTCCCATACTCTGCTTTCTGGGCATGTCAGATTGTTTTGGAGGGGAGGCGGGCAGGGAAGCAGAGGGCATCTGTTCCCTCACTTGGGAGCTCCCCCAGGGATGCTGCCAATGGTGCCTATTCCTTTGGGGAGGTCTGTAAAAGGGAGGAGGATTCCGTGGCAAGCCCTTGTTTGTCCTGGAGGGCTCAGGCTGTGCCATTCCTGGATGGTGCTGTGCCTCTTCTGGGCACAGCCTGAGTCCCAGCTGGCCTGGCTGGTGCTGGTTGTCTCCTTGAAGGCCACAAGGATCCCAGGTAACTGCTGACCTGATGAATTTTCCTGTAGCTTTTGACACATCTCACCCTGGGAGCTGATAAATTCGGCTGTTAATTCTACAGTAACCAAACAAGACAATCCCAAACCTCATTGTTTAAGGTCACTAATTACTTATGGAAACATGGTGGGATGAGGCACAGAACTGGAAGGCTGCAATGGGTGTCTGTAGGCTCTATAGGCTCTCACTCTCCACAGCTCCCTGATGGGAGGGCACAGTCAGGAGGGGGTCAGCCTCTCCTCCCAGGGAGCAAGAGACGGGAGAAAGGAAATGGCCTCAAGTTACACCAGCACAGGTTTAGATTGGATATTAGGGAAAAATTCTTCACCTAAGGGGTTATCCAGCCCTGGCACAGGCTGCCCAGGGCAGTGATGGAATCACCATCCCTGGAAGGATTTAAAAGCTGTATAAATATGGCACCTGGGATCATAGTTTAGGGGTGGATTTGGCAGTGCTGGGTTAACAGTGGGACTTGATGATCTTGGAGGTCTTTTCCAACCCAAATAACTCACTCATGTGAGACTGATGTTTCAGTCCTTCCCAGATTCTGTGTGAACATTACTTTCCCATAAGGCTGTTTGACTCGGGAATGGGAGGTGTTTTCCAGGTGCAATGACACAGGGTGCTGACACACAGTTCTGGTGTCCCACAGTCCATCCCAGGGACCAGGATAGCTCTGCTTCCCCAGCTCTTGGCCAGGCTGGGAGTTTTGATGGCAATGAGCTCTGAGAGTTTGATCAGTGTCAGATGTGGAGATTTCTGCTTTCAAAAGCTGGAGGCTGTGGGTGGCATCTTCACTCCCAGCCTCACCTCCACGTGCTGGCACGTGCTGAATTTGGGGTCTGGAGGTGTTGGGTCTGGTGGTGCTGACAGTCCTGGGGGGACAGGGGGGGATCCAGATGTGCCTTTTTAACCCACAGAAAGAAATTTAATCTGCCCCAATTAATAGATAGGTTTTTTTTCCCCCGATACACAGTACTGCAAACTATAATTTATTATCTGTCTCTCTGCATTATCACTTTTCTCACCCCCCTCACCCCACTGCATGTGCTCAGAGGCATGTGTGCCCTCCCACACTCAGGCTCAGGTTTCTGCTTTAACTCCTGCCTTCTGTAAATGTTATTTCAGTATCATCAGCAGTTGCTCTGCTTTTCCTTCCCTCTCTATGGATATCAGAATCCATAATGAATTAAAAGAATTTGTTCTTCAGATCATCTTTGAGTCCTCAGTGATGATGTTGTTCAACTGTTCACTAATTTTCAGCCCTGGGGGATGTCAAATGTTACAGTAGATGACCTTGCATCCAGTTTGTGTGCCAGCCACTGGAAATGTGAGTTGGTTGGGAAGGCTCAAAATGTTAGGATGCTTTAAAGAAATGTCCAAGTTTTCTAGTATTTTGAATAGGTTTTCAGTTGAGCTTTGAGGAAGAAAAGATGACAGAGTGAGCCTTTGCCATGATGAACTGGCCACCTGTCTCTTGAAGGATTGCCCTCCATAGCAGCTTCTGGAGGATTCTGTGTTCTCTGTGCCTTTTCCAGCCATGCAGGACATCTGGATACCATATGCAAGACCTTCTGTTGCTGCCAGCAGGTGTTGGTGGATCTTAGCTGTAAATGTCTGCAGTCCCTTGCATTAAGATGTCTCTTTTAATAACTTCTAAAATTATGCTGTAAGATTTGGGTAGTTCAAGTGTTAGCAAATTCTGGCTACTTTGAGGACATCCCATGGGCCATCTCTTTCCTTGACATCAGTTATTAGATATATTAACATCAGTTCATAGATGCTGAGTGTCTTGGAGACCTGGATTTTGGCCCGTCCTTGCACACTCACATCCTCATGGGTGACCTTCTAGCAGAGATTATGAATCCGTGGTTGAGTTACTGGGAGATCAATGCAGTGGCTCACCACGAGCATCTCAGCTACTCCTCAGTCTTTGTCTGTTGCTTTTCTCCTGGAGTAAAAGAACTTGAGCTTTTGTTCTCTGAGTAACAGACAGCTATAAGATGTTGTAAACTGAATTTACACAATGGCGTAAATGGTATTTCTCTCACTGTACCTCTCTGTGTACTCACACCCCTTGCAAGATTTCACACCTGGATGGATCCATTGGACTATCTTGGAGTCATAAGGGAAAGCTGAGTGTGATTCATGACACAGGACTTTTATCCTCAGAGTTGGTCGAGTTAACCTCTTCCCATCAGTTTACTCGGAGCACTGAGCTCCAAGACAGCATGAGTTCGAAAACACCTGAGATCTAGGACACTCTAGGTCAGGAACCACAGGCTGATATCATATCCCAGCTTCAGAGAGCACACAGCAAGCCCAAGGCTGTCCTGAACAGAAAGGTAATATAACACGTATCTGAAAAACTGTGCAAAACCCAAAGCAAGCAGCAGTTAGAGCTAAACCAAGTGCTGCCAAGTGCAAGAAATGCCTTTCACAGGGAGCACTGCTGAGCTGGTGGCTGGCTGCCTGTGTCAT
Organism: Acanthornis magna; assembly: GCA_036785705.1. NCBI lineage: Eukaryota > Metazoa > Chordata > Aves > Passeriformes > Acanthizidae > Acanthornis > Acanthornis magna. The sequence continues at coordinate 1,156,136 of JAWUZG010000168.1, forward strand.
CTGCAGGGGGAGGAAGGGACTTCAGCTGAAGGGGTCCCCATGAGAGGACAACTGCATACAGCTTTCTCTTCTCCAAGGATGACTCGGGCACGATGCCCTCTCCCAGGCTGTGCTGACCTTTGAAAACTAACATGGTTTCATTTCTGACTCTTAAGTAGTTCAGTTCTTACTGGAATAACCCATTCCTTGCAACCATGCAACCACTCATTGAAACCATGTTTTATTGTATGTCATGTTACAGACAAGAATGGATTCGAGAACTGTTGGTCACCTCCTTGTGTTGGTATAGCAGCATTTGTTTGTCTGGAGAAATAGTTGAGGCTCACCTCCCTGGCGAGATCTGTTTCTCCTATTTCTGTGTGAAGAAAACACCTTTATTTTCCCTGTATCTGGAGCTGACTTAGTTTGGTTTCAGAAAATCAGAGGCATAATTTGCTTGGGCTGTGAAACATAAGCTTTTAAAGTACACACACTGAGCACTTAGGGCAGTTATAGTGTCCTCGTTTCCTGGGAAGCACGACTCCACTCATTAGATGCAAGTCACCCAGACTGAAAAGCCACCGGTCATTCCCTCAGGTCATCGACTGCACTCCAGCAGCTCCAATTACCTCAGCAGAATGGGATCACCCATAACAACCTAAGTAAATCAGGAAGTCACCAAACAAGGGAAGTAATTACAGCTTCTTTCAATCCTGAAAAAGCAACCTGTTCTTTTACGACCCATCAAAACCATGTGTTTGCCTTTAGTGGTTAAAATAAAGGGTGTGCAATTTGGGAATAATCCAGCTATGAAGTTTCCTTAGTAATTGGCAAGTCCTGAAAGGTTTTCACTTCTGCAATTTAGAGGTGGTGAGCATGAAATTAATTTAATTTTCTTTTAGATTAGCCTTTAAGGGACACTACAAAACCAAAGAATGACATTCTCAAAGGGTGAACCCACATTTCACCCATTTGACATAAAGATTCTTTTGTTAACTACCTTTAAATTTAATTTATAATGTGATTTAGTCACGCAGTAAAACCAGAATGTCAGTCACTGTAGCTGTATCAAACATTCAGAATTTTAAAAATATTTACCTCTTTCAGAGAAAGGTCTAGCACGTTACTCAACCCTAACAGTGCTACTATCACTTTACATAACTCTTACACTCTTGTTTTGTGGTCCTTGTTTCAACACGCCCATTCATTTGATTCAAATTCAAGTGATTGTAGGAGAAAAAAACAACTTGTTTGCAATAAGTCTACCTGCATTTTATACAGCACTTTTCAAATGCTCAGGGTACAGGTGTGGGAGGTTGGTTTAATGGACAGACCTTTTGGAAATCTGAGCATGAACCAGCTCCTCTTTGTGGAAATAAAAAGTCTGATGCACATGGTACTTACGGCCAAGCTTAGGCTGAGATATGACTAACCTGGCTGAAATCAGGGGGATGGCTCAAAATCCTTCCAATGCTGTGCATCCCTGCCCTGGGGCCAAGACACAGGATGTTTAATTCTGGGGAACACTTTTCACCTACATTATACTTAATTTGCTTTTTTGCTCTGGAAAAGGCTTTAAAAAAAGAATAACAAATATATTAGAACATTACTCCCAACACTTGGTAGGGAGACTGTCTAAAGATTACATCCTCTATTTCAATCGAAAATTCAGTAATTAGATAACTGTCTTACATTGTTCTGCATTTATTCAATATTTGTGTGCCAAATTTTCAATATTCTTTATATCATATAATTCACTTGACCGAGGTGGCTGTTTTCTCCCTTTGTGAACTATCTCCAAACCTCTGCCTGTGTCTCAGGTGTGTTTATTGTGCTGAAGCCAGTGGCAGCAATGACCAAGGAGTGAATGGCAGAGCAGAATCCCAAAATGAGGCTCTTGGTGTTTCTGAGAAGGAATGGGCTGGGTGCCTCCCTGCTCTGCCCACTCTGAGGGCCAGGTCTGCGCCTTCCCAGGAAATCATCCTTCTTCCCAATGGGCCAAGAGCTTCCCACTGTCAGAAATTTGCAGTATACTGTGCGTTCTTCAGCTGCCACTAAAATGTTCTGAGTGTTGTCCCTTAGACTGGGCACAAGGTCTTTCTGAATGACGACAAAGGTCAGCAATACCAGCTGCTAATGAAAATTTAGGCAAGAAAGGGAAAATGATAGGACCCTCCAAGGCTGAGCTGTTTCCAAAGTCTCTTGTGATCCTCTCTGCTCCCCACACGCTCCTTTCTGCTGGGGTTTTCCCAGACCTGCTGGATGTTCACTGGTTCATCCTCTCCATCGCCAAGACACCTAAACATTTCCAAAGGAAGGCAAGAAACCAGGTCAGCAGAGTCAAAGTAACCAAGGGAAAAATACATATTCCTGTACTGGGAGAAAAGTCAGGGGAAAAAGAATACCATAGAGTGGGATTTAAAATAAAAAAAAAAGAAAAGAAAAAGAAAACATCTACAGAGTGGGTTTGAAAACCAACACCTGACAGCTGTAGCATATTTGGTGTCTTGTATCCCAACAGCTCAATGAGAAAAGCAAAGCTTATGGTACAGCCTCTGAAAATCCCACATCTGAACTATTTTGGGTTTATTCAATGTAACTGCTGAATTGCAGCTGCCCTCCAACTACCTTTGTCCCTTAAACACATGGGGAGCAGCCTGACTTTGGACACAAGGTAAGGTGCCATGGAAAAGATGTCAAAATATTCTCTGGTAAAGAGTAAATGCAGGACTTCCCTGTTGTGTGCTTGTCCTTCAGCACCTGGACGGCAGCCACACTCCAGCCCTGCATCCATGGGCTGGTCCTGCCCAGAAACCTACTGGAATGATAAGGAAGAACTTCCTTTCTGTTGCTTCCTGTTATGTCTTTGACTCTTCCCCTGCTCCTTTCCAGGTTTTGTTTTCTAAAGTAGCTGGCACACAGCTGCCTGTTTGTGGCTCACACACTCACAGTAGTGGGTTCTGATCTCAAAATGGTTTCAGGCCAAAAAATAACCCCTCAAGCATTTGTTGGCTCTGTCAGGACCATGGTGGAGCCAGGTCCCCATGGACACAGCTGACCCTGCCCCCAGCACCCATCTGACTGGGACTCCCTCAGCCACCACAGACAAACTGCTCTCACATGGAGCTCACTTTCATTTTTGCAGCTGAAGCCAACTGGGAATGTAAACCACACTGACCAAGGAAAGCTGGGGAAATTGCCAGTGAATGCAGAAAAGAAAAGGAATAGGGGAAAGAAGGAGGTAAGAATATGAACACTGTTTATTTAACACTCAATATGTTGAGTTAAATGTCTGTGAGTGACCTTCCCTTTGGTAGAGATTAAGACCTTGGATCAGACCTTTGGTGTCTGGATGGGGATTAGATGAATGAATTGTTTGGCAGAGACACCAGGTGGCTACAGAAGTTAAAACTCACCTATCAGTGCCATCTTGGGGGTTGGTTGGTTGGGTATGATGCCAGCGAGGAAATCGTGATTCATGTCTGGATTCAGATGTAGAAGTACTACAAACATCCAAAATTACCTTTTCCCAGATTTTAAGAGTGTTCAGACCCAAGTGTTGGTTTTGTCTCTATGAAGGTAAACTTAGTCCTCTAGAGGGCATGGTTACACTGATTATATATTTAATAATTAACCAGTGTTACCTTGGCTATCTGTTCATTTTTACTGGTGTAAATCAGGGGTCAATGAACTGGCACAGGTGAAGTTTCATTCATTGTCTTTAAACCTTGTTGTAAGGCTTTCCATAGAATCTCTCTTCTTAAGGAGGCTGATCCTATATGGGCAAGAATGCTTGGGGGTGATCATTGGAGAAGCTTTGCAAGCGGTATTTGGAATTCTTTCCTTGCTGCTAAAATCCAGTGTGAAAATCTATTTTTCACACTTATTTATGCTCCTGCTTTGATTGATCCCATCATCCTTTTGCAGCAACGTGGACTGGGCCATCTGAATAGTAGCACAATGTGGGGTTAGTGTCCATCCTTTTCAGGAAGCATGGAGGCTCCAGACATTAGATGGAAATTATTTGTGTTTGGGCAATCTGGTATTGAATTTATCCAGTCAAATTTCCAAGTTAACAAAATCATGCAGATGTCAATATGGCCACCAGCTGCCTCACTGCACGCGTTTCCCTGGTGTGCAAACAGAGCAGAGGGGGGAATTTGGGACTGCACAACACAAAGGAAGATACTTCCCAAGCTCATCCAAAAATCCACCTCTCCACCAGGGCAGAACAAACTGTGCAAAATCCTTTTAATCTGGGAGTCACGTCTTTGTAGAGCTCACACAAGGTTCACTTGTCTGTAATGGAAACACCTGCATTTTATTCAGTTTTACAGTATTTAAATCCCCTTATAAAATAAACGGCTACTTGCTGGAATGGTACCCATGCTGGTTGTCCAATATCTGATGAATTTTAAAGCTATTTTCTAAGATGCAGTAGAGAAAGAGCAGGACTCGATATAGCCATCAGCCGGTGCTAGGAATGGAGAAGTATCAGTCTCTTTTTTGTGGCTTCCTTCAGTTTCTGAGTACATTGCACCCTCATAACATGTTAAGATTTCTCTCTTGGGTCATTCACAGTGCCAAACCAACACCTAGGAACTGAAAAGAGTGTTAATCTGCATTAATTGATTGTAATCACTGAGCTGCGTTGCACAGTGTCCCTTTGCTTCTTTAGTTACAACTGGAAGCCACCCTCAGCCATCACATCCTCCTGGTCCTGGACCATGATGATTATGGTCTTACATTTTCTCAATTCCTTTACCTTTTTATGAGTTCTTTCTCATGATTGAGGAAGGGATGTTCTCAACTGGTTTAAAAGCTACCTACTGGCCTTTGAATGAATCTACACTTCCCAATTCCAAGTGGATCTTGAAAGCGCTGGCCTGTCCTTTCCTTGTCCCTCTCACAGACACTGAGCAATGCCAATATATGTGTTGCTTCACACAACTTTGTTCTTGGGTGGCTTTGCAGGAAGAATACAGGCTAGAAAAGGGGGTGGGTTTGCAGGAAGAATACAGGCTAGAAAAGGGTCTTGTCCCAGACATTTGTTGCTGACCTGATAATCTAACCTTTCCCTTCAAATGGATTAAGGTGCTCTAAGTGTTATCATAGATATTTGTTTACTGCCAAAACCTCATTCACTGTAGGCCTGGTTTGTGAAATGACTAAAATAGGAATTTCCCCTCAAAAACATGGCTGGATTTCTACACAAAAGAAAACTCCTTTTCATAGCCTAGCTAATAAACATTAGAATGTACAGGCTGCATCCACTGAAACTTTTATTCTCTGTTTCAGGATGACAGTCAGGCAAAACTCTCCTTCCAAACAGAAAAAAAATGATGTAATTTTCTGTTCTCTCCTTTTGCTTCATATTCTGCTAATAATTGGATTTGATAGTAGCAAGGATTTCCTAAGCTAGAGTGTAAATCTCCAGTTGATCTCTGTGTGCTCAGCCTGCCCTGTCTCCCCATACCCACTTGATGGGGGCTTCACAAGTTCTGAGGGCAGGTGTGTTCTGTGTTTACATCAGCAGGTCCCTGGCCTCAGACACCTCTGCTCTGTCACAATGCTAATGCTCTTATCAGCATTAAAAATAACGTTGGGAACCGGTTATGCAAAGCAAGTTCTGCGCCAGAGGTGCCCTGATGAGGTCACTCACAGCTGATCCAGGTTCCTCTGCAGTGCAGACATCCCCTGACACCACTGTGGGCTGGACACACTCCTGTAATTTTTTGCAGCACACATGAAAACACAGCATGGAGGCCATTGGAGAGGAAGGAGGGATTGGAACAGGGCTCTGTTGTCTGCAGTGCTGGACATGCCGATTCAGATCATTATTACTGCAACCATCTCCTTCTAGTTCATCCATATCAGCCATTTTTAGGCCTTTTCAGCATTTCCCTCTTGCCATCAACTGAAGAAGGTCTGGCTATGCTTCATTTTGCTTGGCTGGTGTGAGTGGAGGAGCAATGACCCTGGAATCCACGTCCATCTCTCCACCACAATGCAGACAGCCAAGCACTGTTGGCCCCAGTGGATATTGCTCAGCAGATCTTTGTCAGGTTTGTTCAAACAAGATATGTTACCACTGACCTACCAGCTAAAAGTTCATGCCTCTGACTCCAGGATACTTCTTGGTGTTGTTTGTTCATTGAAATAAATAGTTATTGTAAAATTATCACATAAAGGGGGACTTCTTTTGTTTGTTTTAAGACAAATGGCATTCTCCTCTTTTATATTCTATTCCAGTGTGGGTTTGGGTTCATGAAAATGAGAGAACCTCCACCTTGAACAAAGCCAACTTCTTTCCAAATCTCCCCCAGCCTTTGGCAGTTTCATTCATTGGTGGCAAATGCAGCTCAGACCTAAGTGAAAGGTGCCAATCATGCAGAATTATGCAGTGGTTTTGCACAAAGCCAACTCACCTGTTTGCTGGAGACTTGGATCAGACCACCAGGCACATTTTCACTTCTGACTAGGAGCGAGCCAAACCCACAGAGTCCAGATCCAAATCTGCCTTCAGACTCTCATGGCCTGATCCTGATGGACTCTACAATTTCTTTACTTAAAACACTGTGAGGACATCAAAGATTAACTTCTGATGAGACTCTGGGGCATGACAGAACATCAGTCCTGGTTCAGAGTCACCATTGGACATGGCCTGACCAACTTTTTTACTCTTTAGACAAATGAATCTACAGATTTTGTTCTGATCTCCTTTAGATGATTTCCGGGCTTTTACTTTACATTTCCTCCATTCCCAGATCATACAAGATCCTGGATAAGCTCAAACATTGCATATTAAAACTGATAGTGGCCTATATTGTTTTCCCAATGCTTTTTTTTTACACTAGAGTAGCATGTATTTTGGATCTGACATCTGAAATGGCTCATTTTCTTCATATTTCTTGACTGATTCAGGGAAGCTGGCTGTACTGGGACTGCAAGGAGGAAGGTTAAATTTCATCAAGTCTTTTTTGAAGGAACATTTAAGAGCTAGCATTTGCTGTGGGGGCTGATAAGCAGGCGTGTGCATCTCATTTGCACCCTCTGAGCCTCAGGTCCAAATCTTACAGAATGAACAAAACTCTTCATCTTTCCAAGAGGAAGACACTACATACTGTCGAGTCTAATGCATTAAATTATTCCATTGGATATCTTGAGAGTCAATCTGTCATCTTGCTGGAAACACCATGAGAGAACATAGAGTTTTTCATAACAGAATTTGTCTTAAAGTCTAAACATTTCTGTGATCCATTAGAAAGAGTTGGCAATCAGATACCCAGCAAAGTGTTGAGGAGTGGGAGCCATCCTGTAAAAAATTGCTTTCCAAAGTGGAGTTTGACTTCATCCAGCCCAGCACTCTGTGGAGGGGTGTGCATGGAGGTTCCCTGGGAACAGACAGCAGGAATGTGGCTATAGGTCTGGGGAGCTGTAACATTTCTGAGCTGAAATTTTTATTACTGTGTTTCCAAATTTCCTTTCAAGTTCCTAATTACCAACAGCCAAACCAAACTCACTTGAAGACAAGTCTGTGTCCATCCACAGTCCTACAGCACTGCCAAGCCAGATTCTGTTACACTGCTAAGGAAAAATGACTTTCTATGCCTTCAATGCATTTCTGGTTTTCAATAATACTTTTTCTTTTGATTCTGTTTTTGCTTCTTTCTCCTTCAGTGACTTTATCTCTGTGGAGTCCCTTGCCACCACAGATCAAGGGCTAAACTTTTCAGGTCAGTTTGTGAGAATTTAGGTACAGAAGTGGGTATTCCCATATATCATGTATTTTCAGAGGTCAGTGAAAGTGCATGTATTTCCATTGCCTCTGGAGAGACTTTTAGCCCTGGCTTCTTGATAAATCAATTAAATATCTTTTGCTGACAGAAGAATAGCACTGTTTGCAAACTTACTCCATCCCGTGATTGTGAGGGATGTTGGGAATGTGGCTGCCAGAATTGCATTCCCAAAGAGTCTATCCTGAATACCTCGACTTGGCCGAATTCCCACTGACTGCAGTGGCAGGTTGAGTTGTGGAAGGAAAGCCAGTGGAGTCCTGGGGGCATCAGGCAGAGCATTGGCAGCAGTCAGGGAGGGGATCGTGCCCCTGTGCCAGCCCTGGAGGCACCTCTGGAGTGCTGTGCCCAGCTCTGGGCTCCTGAGCACAGCAGGGACAGGAGCTCCTGGAGCGGGGCCAGCGGAGGCTGCGCAGCTGAGGAAGGGCCTGGAGCATGGCCCATGGTGCCCAGGAAAGGCTGAGGGAGCTGGGGCTGCTCAGGCTCCAGAGGAGCCCCAGCTGAGAGGGGCCCTCAGCCCTGGCTGTCCATGGCTGTGTGCAGGGAGGCTCCGAGCAGGGCCCGGGCTCTGCTCTGCTGCGGGGCCCAGCAATGGCACAGAGGAACGGCAGGGACTGAGCCCAGGGAGCTCCCCCTGCACAGGAGGCACAACTTCTTCCCTGGGCAGTGCCCGAGCCCTGAGCAGATTGTGCCGAGAGGCTGTGGAGTGTCCCTCGCTGGGGATATTGCAGAGCTGTGTGGGCACACTGCTGTGCCCTGTGCTCTGGGCTGGCCCTGCTGGAGCAGGGAGGTGGCACCAGGTGAGCCCTGGGGGCCCTTCCAGCCTGACCCAGTCTGGGATTCTGTGTGATCCCGTGAAAACAGCAGCAAACCAGCATGAAGGAAGTCAGTGGACATGGAGCACCCTCAGAGCAGCAGCAGCAGCAGGAGGTTTGGTTCCAGGGTGGGTGATTTGTGCTTCTCCACTTCACCTTTGCTTCCATTGGCAAAGGTGCGCCCAGTCTCCATAGTCCTAACACGTGCACATGGACACCACTGCACTCTTGGAAAGAGAGGTGACTTCCGTGAGAGAAGGAACTCTTTTCATATGAAATGGGAAGGACCGAAGTGCAGAGTAAGGGCAGAGAGCAAGGAGCAAGTCACGCTGTCTCCAAAATGAGTTTAAAAAGATACAGATGTAGAAACAGGTGTTCAGGTTATGTCTTTCCCACCTTACATCTCTTTCCAAGCTAATCCACATTTGAGGACACAAAATACTGTAAGCATTCCTCCTTCTTCCAATACAACTTCATTCATTCTTCTATCTCACAGCTTTCAGCACCAGGCATATTCCATCCACACAGAGCATAGCCTGCATTCCTCCTCCCCCACAAACACACATCCTACTCATGGTCTTCCATGCTTGCAAATGCACAATGAGTGGAGAATATTGTACTCACTTAGGTATTGGCTGTAGCTCCAAGGTGTGCAATCCTCTTCATCTTTGCATGTTCTCCTTGGCTGCAGAAGTCCAGACTCTACTGAATTGCTTCTTCTCTTTTAAAAATAATCTGTGAAAGCAGGGAGAAATGGTGATCAGACACTTGTTTCACATACATAAAAATGAGTATTGGGTGGAAAAGCCCTAGCTGATCACCTGTACATCCAGCCCAACAGTGGCTCTACTTTTTAAGAGTTCTTCTGGGACATAGGGCCAGTCAGAGTGTTCACCACAGACAATCTGATATATTTGGGCTTCTAATACTGATCAGACCATTTAGAATAAAAATGCTGAACAATTCAAAACAGCAGTAGCAATACATGACTGTGGTTTGGTTTTTCTCTTGGTGCTTGGCAGACAGACACTCAGGTGGATATTGCAGCATAAATTTGTGTGACCAATTCTTTGTGGTCTCAATATACTGCAAAGCAGTTGTCCAAAGGACAGGCCAGGTAAGGAACTGCAGCCTTTGTGGTGTTGAGAGAGGTCAAAGGCTTACTGGAGTCCTAGGACAATCCCTTTCTTACCATGACATCATCAGTATCTGTAGTGAAGTCTCCAGAAAGAGATGCTGAGGTGCCTGATTCTCCTTAACACCGTAACTCTGATCTGCAGCAGTGAAATTGCCTCTGACCTTCAAAATGTCCAAGGCCCTTCACATTAACTTACTCCTGGCTTCTACATCAGCAGCTTTTACGGCTATGGCATATCCCAGAAAAGCCAACTGGGGGCCCAGGGCCCTGGAAATGCTGTCTGCCAGTTGTGCTGGGACTTTTGGCTTGTTTATAGGATGCAGCATTTGCTGTCAGCCATTTTCAGTTCCTACCCAATCCAGCAAATGAGGAGGGTCAACATTTCACCTGTTGCCTCAGGCCTTTTTACCTGCCTCTGCCCATCCAGGTAGCCCTTTTTAACTCACACCTGAGGTTCTGCATAGGTGTCAGGTTATTTCAAGTAGTGTTGGTGATGCAATGATGAGCTGAAAAATAAATCCAGGAAATGTAGATTTAAAGGTTACAAATAAATGGAAAGTCAGGAAATCAGAAAATGGCACTGATGGTACAAAGCCTTAAATGTCTGTAAGTCTGTAACCATTCAAATTCAGCCTGGACTCCCTTATTCTGCCCTGAGAGGTGAGACATTTGCACCTTGCTGGATGGGAGAGTGAAGAAATCATACTTCTACTGAGTCACATTTCCCCAGTTCCCTATGATATAATGTCCTTGCCACAGGGATGGGACAGTTCTGCTGCAGTCCCACCCCTCCCTCACGCTCCCTCTCCAAGAGGCTCCTCTACAGCTCTCACTTCAGTCTTCACTGGTCTGAGGGCGTACAAAGTGAAAAGGAGGAAAAAGAATTAACTTGCTGTCAGTGGAAATACTACTCCTGAGTTTGCCCCAGCTGCCAGATGTGGAAATGGCTGGCAGGGGCAGAAGGGCTGCAGGTTTTGGACTGGAGCAGGTTTTCAGTTGTCATTGACTGATATTTGTGGGGAGCTCTGAAGCCACTCACACATCCAAATCTTCTCACCCATTCTCTTGGCATCCAGCACGGCAGCTGAGGGGACTAAAGCGAATCTGCAGCCAGGGAGTCTCACCATTAATGCTGCCATTTCACCCTGCGCATCTGACCTCTTTAAGAATGATTTGATGTTGCTTTAAGAAACACCCTGTCTCTATGAAGAAATGCCAACAGAAGAGAAGTTTCAAGCTTGCTATTTTTATTTAAGCTGTTGGAACAGTATGGACATAATGTAAGTAACGGGACCAGCCAAGAGGGTGTCTGTCAGTCAGTGACTCAGTCTTCAGATCAGACAGATGCAAGCCCATATAAACAGGTTCAGCCCAAAAGTCATGATAATAAATAATTTATTTTCATACATTTCAAAACACCAGATACAGTAAAATGAGTGTTTTCTTTGGAAGCAGGCAGTACTGGTCGGCTGGATCTGCTTCCCACACCAGCAATAACATGTTCTGAATGAGTGGAGGGAGATTCTGACCACCATTCTGCCAGAGCCTACTTGGTTGAAGACTGCTGAGTCTTAGGAAATTGGTCAGAAAGAAATTAATTCAGTGTTTCGAGGTATGTCACATCATCAGGTTTTCATTCCATCACTGGAAGCACTAGACAGATGGAGTCAGCCAGGTGCGCATCTGGAGAAAAAGGACTTTCAAGGCATTTTTTCTCATCATTGTGGGATTGCTGAGTCACTCACAGCAAATGGAAAATACCCCAGGATATTTAAAGATTATTTCAGATCATCTGAACTGCCACATAAAACTGGGAAAAGAAATACATGGCAAAACAATCAGATGAGAGGTAGAAACATGGAAGCTTAACAGGGAATACTGTTAGGGACATTGTCCTTCATCCAGAGCACTCTGCTGGGTGCAGGTGCAAGGTTTCTTGCATGGGAGATTGGGGAAACCATCCAGGGCCCACACTAAACCACTGTTGCCTGCAGCTTGGGAGCACAGTGCTTTGAGATCTTTTCTATCCTCTCAGAGGATGCCTAGAGGTGCCTGAGATCCCAGGGCTGCTTGGGGCACATCCCTGGCACATGCCTCCCTTCCCTGGGACCTTGCTCTCCCAGCCAGCCTGGAAGGTGCAGGCTGAGGAGCACAGGGCTCAGGGCTGCCTGCAGGAATGTGTCACCTTCAGCAAAGGTGGCACTCTTGTCCCCAGCCATGTTGTAAAGGGCTGTGCGGGATGGGACCACCGAAGTGCTCCAGAGGAGGAGGGCAGCTGGCTCTGAGGAGCCCCTGAGAACTCCAGATGTGTCAATGATCCTGCAGGACCCAAGAGGCCAAGAGGAGCCCCAGTGACCCTACAGATGCAGGACTTCGGTGTGAATGGAGCAGCCTCATCTGTGATGCTTTAGGGTTTGAGATCCCCGCTGGTCTAATAAAACATTTTAATATCATACTCACTCAAAGTCTCGCTGCCTGTACATGAGGTAAAAATACATACAGGAGCAAAAATATATGCCCAAATACACAGGTAGGGTTTCCAAATATTGAAAATCCTCTGTTTAAATTGTATTTAGAACAGAATTCATCAGTGAGCTGGATATGACCTTGCCAGGAGACAGGAAGAATAAAGCAGGCAGTGTCATAAGCAGTATATTCCAGAGTAAGTGGTCTCTCAGTCTTGTACCCATGCACCTTACTTTGAGGACAAACCATATTACACAAATCTTTACTCATTATTTAATATGGTCATTTAGGAAACAAAACAATTAGATATTTACTTTTACTATCATTTAGCTGCGCATGTTTTGTATTTGTCTAAGCAAGGCAAAAGCAGAAACTGCTTTTCTCACTGAGCTCCCGGGGAATTTGGCAGATTTCTGCTGCATCTTTGGGTGTAAGCGGGGGGTCACACCCACCCTTATTGCAGCAGCCCCGTTCACATATTTGCATTTTAACAGAGATACTGCCCTGCCTCCATTTGTAGATGAAATGCAGTATGTTTAGTAGTAAGAAGTGAAAAGCTTTTTGTAGCTGCTAGAACTCAGAGTGAGCTCTGCAAGCCACACTGGCATTTGGGCTCAGCAGCAGTAGCAGCAAAGGTCCATGGGGTTCATAAGCAGAAACATGACTTGACTTCCCTGTATGGCCTGGAATTGTTTGTGAAGGTAACCTCAGAGCTGATGGGCAGAAGGAGCATTTTTTAATAGTCCTCACTCCCTCAGGTGCTGCTGCAGTTCCAACACCTGCAGTGGGCAGGGAGCACCTCTGCCAACTCAAACACCTCTCTTCAGAAGGATAACTAATACCTTGGAATAACTATGAAATATCCAAAGCTGCTTTGAAAAGTGAAGGATTAGGTTCACATGTCCTGGAAGAGAGCACCCAGAATGGGTTTATTTGAGGGTTTTGGAAGGGGTGGAAGGGAACTGTGGAGCAGATTCTTTCACATAAAGTCCTTCATCAACAGGACAGGAGGACAGGTGCACATCAGGGGAATGAAAAATGAACAGCAAAGCAGAGACAATCACTGACAAATATTCCTACAAGCGAGGCTCTCGGGCTGGAGGCTCCAAGATATCAAATACTTTGTCTGTCTCAGCAAACTGTAAATAAAGAGAAGGTTCTTCCATGTGAATCTTTGGAGCTGATCCTCACAAAGAGTACTTCCAGCCCCAGCTCCTACTTCAATACTCTACAGCTGGGGGAGGGCACAGGGAGTCTTATTTATGCATCCAGCAGCAGTTTATGACAGGTTCCATCTCATCTCAAGGGTCTGACATAGATACACATCGTTGTCCAATTTGCAAATTCTTGCATCTAAAAGTTTAATAAGCTCTTAATTTGATTTCTTAATGCTTTTCACAGAAAGTGAACATTTTTCCTGGCAGAGCAGAGACTCTGAGTTCTTTTATCTGCACCCCATAAAGGGCTGGGATGTCTCTTTGAGCTTGGCCAATAATTTGGAAAGTAATCCAGATTTTGTATTTCCTATAGGTCTAAATGAAAAGTGAATGTTTTAAGTGGAGAAGTAAGAGGTACATTGAATTTGGAAATATGACCACAGTAGCAGCAGAACTGTGGAAAAATCAAGGAGTTCCTTAATCTTTAAATCTCAATTGTTTAGAAATTAGGCACATAGTTTAAAAATGACATTTTGGCAAAGCTGTGTAAGTTACCCTTCCCATCATATATTTTATTAAACTTTTGCCATATGTCCAGTCTTAGCTGGCCAGGAGTATCCCCAGGAGTGTCCCCTGGTTGCCTCCAAACCCATTAAATGACCACAGCACATTTCCAGCCATTGCTCATCAGCTCTTGAAGAAGCCTAGGTGCTTGATTCTAAATTCTTGGAAGCAAAGGTGAACTCCTGCAATTTTCCTTTGGCAGTTGCTCCTCGGGAAGGGAGGCCACTGGAGGAGATGATCTTTCTCTCCCATGATACTGCAAGTATCATAAGCTGAGCAGCTTTGAGTTTCTTAAGGCTGAGCTGCTTCTCTCACGCTGTAGGAACAGAAGAACATCTGGTCTTAGCTACTGTTTTTCAACTGGATCATCTTGTGCCTCACTAAAATGAATGAGAAACACATGCAAGCTGTATTTTCAAAAAGTTGTATTTCATTGATGCAACTCAAGTAGTGATTTTCACATGCAATTAGATACACAGATGTAGACAAGCAACAATTTACACACACACACTGCATTTCCAACGAGGCCCTGTGAGCATTCCCATATGCTTTACACATGGAAATAGGCACATGGAGAGGAGGCATGGGAAAGTATTCACATGTGCAATTGTATCTTCCCACAGCAATGCCTGGGAATTAGAAAGGACTGACTGAGACAATATTTTGGATGTAAAATCTGATGACACTTTCAATTCTGTTATGCAGGCCCCACTATAAATAATGCTAATTATTAATTATGATCTGCCTACAACAGCACTTCCCCAAGCACTTTGCAATAGGCCAGAGAAAAGGAGCTCAAATCACCCTCGTGTTATTTTGTTTTCGCGAAGAGTTTTAGAACAGACATCAGTGTCCAAAGCACTGCAAGAACAGCATAAAGATGTCCCCAAGACATTGATGAAGAGTGAAAAACTGAAGAGCAACTGGAGCCTCTCCGCTCTGGAGCCAGGCTGGGAGAGCTGGGGCTGCTTATCCTGGAGAAGGGAATGTACCTGGAGAAGGGGAGACCTTAGAGCCCCTTCCAGTGCCTAAAGGGGCTCCAGAAGAGCTGGACAGGGATTTTGAACAAGGGCCTGGAGTGATGGGACAAGGGGGAATGGCTTTAAGTGACAGAGGGCAGGGTTAAACGGAATATTGGAAAGAAATTCTCCCCTGCTAGGGTGAGCAGACGCTGGTACAGGTGCCCAGAGCAGCTGTGGCTGCCCCTGGATCCCTGGAGGTGTCCAAGGCCAGGCTGGACAGGGCTTAGAGCAACCTGGGACAGTGGAAGGTGTCCCTGTCCATGGCAGGGAGGTAGAACGGGATGAGCTTTAAGGTCTGTAAGGTCCCTTCTAACCCAAACCAGTCTTTGATATATGATTCTAGGATAGCCCAACCAATCGAAAATGTTCAGGAGATAAAAGGTCCAGATCATAAAAAAAAGCCTTCTTTTTTTCTTTTTTAGTGGTACCACATCTTGAGTCCTTTTTGAATAAACACAGGAACATTTTCTTTACTGAAAGGGCAAAAACTGTGCTCTGAAAAATGGTACTTCCTAGGAAGAAGAGAGATTTTGGGAGAAGAAAGGTGGCTGGGGTGTTGGCCTGGCCCTTAGAAGTGAATTCTCTTCTGCAAGGCCCCTCATGACCTGTAGGCTCTCTGAGTCACGTCTCCATGTGATAATACTGGAATATTTGTCTTTTCTTCCCTTGATGTGTGAAGATAAAGGCATGATGTGGTGGGCTGAAGATGGTGCAGAGGTAGATAATGAGATAATAGGAGCCATTGACAGAAGAAAGAAAATGCTTTTTGTGGTTTTGGTGCTAAACCACTGACAAAACCCCAAACTCCAATGCCAGTAAAATACTTGTGGGTTTTTTTCAGTGAGGACAGGGCATGCAATAGTGAAGGTCAATGAGGGAGTCCGTATCATGAACCTGCTCCTCCTACCATGAGTGTTCAGTGTTGTGTGGGATGGGCTGAGGTTCTCTGTGATGATCCTGTGGGGTGTCTTGCCCCATGTGGAGATGCAGCAGTGACTCCCTGGTGGTGCTTCAGCTGTGCTGTTGGGATGCAAAGGCATTCACAGCTTCAGCCACACCGGGACACAGCAGCGAGCACCTCGGACTGGTGCTAATGGTCACCTCAAAGCTGGGAGAAGGAAGTGACATGGGAGGGCCTGGAGATGGCCTATGGCCAAGAGCCAGCCAAAAGTCATAGGAGAGGTTGGGGATGGGTGAGAACAATCTTCTGGGGCAGAGGAATGGGCAGGCAGGGGCTGGGGACACACAGGGTGTGGAGGCAGTGCCAGCTGGGGGACGAAGGGTCATGAGTCACAAGCACTGAGCTCCCAACAGCTGAGTGCTTGGATGTGCATGTCCTGACACATGGAATTACCTGCTGGAGTCCTGGCTGAAAGCTTGCAACAGCCTCTGCTCATTTCCCAAAACAGATAATTTCTGTGACCCCCTTCAGTCCTTGTTTCTATTAACAGGCCAAGCAAGTTCTAAGTGCCAACATACCAAAGAAGTGGAAAAGTTGGTTTGTGGAAAGGAAAAAAGGGGAAGGAAAAGAAAAACAAAAGCCAAGTTATTTCCACAATGTTTGCATTCCCATGTCTTAACCACAGTATTCCCAGCACGTGCATTTTTATGGCGCATCTGAAAACCAACCACAATGCAAAACAAGCTTCAAAGTGTTTAAGGAAAGGAAAGGAAAGCTGAGAGGGAGACAAGGGGACTGAAGTCAGGCAGGGAGGAGTAGAGCACAGGAGCAGTGCTGGACTGTGCTCTCTCCTGCAGTCTCAGCCAGGACCTTGCTCTGCAGGTGACCCAGGACACCAGCACATGATCAGGGCAGGAAGATCTGTAAAACTCAGTTACTTAAATGGTTTTAATTTCCTTTTTAGCAGGTTGAAATAGCAGGGCATGACCAAAGTATGTGTAAGTGCAGTTCTTTTGTCCCTGTAGTTAAAACAAAGTGAGTCCTGGTGGTGTGGCTGTTGCCCAGGTGGGGAGAGGGACTGAAAGGTGTCCTGTGCTGTACCTGGTGATGGGTCACAGCTGGAGAGAGGGGGACAGAGGCACTTGTGGTATTACATAGGATGTGCAAGTGTGAAACATTGCTGATGTCTTTTACTCAACAATGGATGTTTAAGGGATTAGTGCATTTGGTTGCCAAAAACCTTTATAGCTACAAACCACACAGGTTGTACCACCACAGAAATGTTCATCACCCACACAAAATTCTTCTTCAGCAGCACAGTCTGGGGGGGACCTGCTGGAGCAGCTCTGCAGGGAAGGAGCTGGGGACCCTGGGGGACAATGACCTGTCCCTGTCCATCTTCATGTCCTGGGGACAAGGAGGTTACTGGATCCCGGGGGCATCAGGCAGAGCATTGGCAGCAGTCAGGGAGGGGATCGTGCCCCTGTGCCAGCCCTGGAGGCACCTCTGGAGTGCTGTGCCCAGCTCTGGGCTCCTGAGCACAGCAGGGACAGGAGCTCCTGGAGCGGGGCCAGCGGAGGCTGCGCAGCTGAGGAAGGGCCTGGAGCATGGCCCATGGTGCCCAGGAAAGGCTGAGGGAGCTGGGGCTGCTCAGGCTCCAGAGGAGCCCCAGCTGAGAGGGGCCCTCAGCCCTGGCTGTCCATGGCTGTGTGCAGGGAGGCTCCGAGCAGGACTAGCCATGGTTCCCGGTCCTCTTTGCTCAGGGTCAGCTCAGCAGCTTCTCTTTGTGAAATGACTGACGTTGTTTTGTGCCTCTAAGGTCTCTGTCTCAGCCACAGACCAGAGAGTGATTCTCAGCTGGCTGGAAAAAGCATAACTATATCAAAACCAGTCAAGAGGTAGCAGGGTGCATTGGCTGTGAGTCTGGCCTGCTGTGTTCTGTTGAGTTTTTCTGTGCCTTTTATTATTGTGTTGCCCAGGTTTTCACTTTGTGACTCCCAGCACCTCTCCCCATGGTCTGGAATGTAAGAGCAGGCCTTGTGCAGAGACCAGAGCATCCACACGAGCACTCTGCACCATGGGGTAACTCCAAATCAATAGGAATTTTTTACATTATTGTCAGCCTGGCTTCTGTAATGATTGCAGATTTTCTGTCTGAGACACTGAATGTCTCCAATGTAGGAGAGAGTCATTGCTGAAAATACAGTCCAAACTATCATCCCTGTCCAAGGGAAGAGAACAGAGCCCTAGAAATAGCCGAGGTTTTCAAGAAAGTATGGTTCCTAACACTGGGGCTAGCTAAGAACTTGTCTGGGCACTGAATTCATGTAACCAGGGTCTGAGAATAACAACCTGAACCTCCCAGTTTTGAATTTTTCTGGTGTAACCAGGGGGAATTTCATAGGCCCATCCTTTCCACCATCATCACTATATTTGTGTTAGGACTGGCACTGCCTTGCCTTTGTAGACATCTGGGTGTCTGGTGGCCTGCTGAAAACCAGAAGGGGACTTGGAGTGTGTTTTGGGATATGCAATGTGACCACGAGCCTGGCTTATACATTTCCAGGGTAAACAGTCCCTGCATGCAGCACTGAGCAGTGCAACACCTGCCGCACGAGGCTGGTGCAGTTTGCATGGTGAGGAACCAAAGCCTGCAGCAGATATGCAGTTTGTGCTCACGTTTCCATCCCAGGCACCTGTGGTTAAGTGCACACGTGCCTCAGGAGCACAGCTCCAGCTCCTTCTGGGATAAGAAATGCAGGAGCTCTGAGCTCCCCTTACACATCTCATGGTGCTGTGAAGGCCCACCTCGGCACTGCCCGTGAGGGTGAGGGTGAGGGTGGTCCTGCCTCTGCCATTGCTTCCGGGGGCAGCAGCATTTGGAGACAGTCAGTGTCACAGCTAGTTCCAATTTGTACATCCCTGCAGCCTGTTTGCTACCCCAGCATCTCCCCCAGACACAGAGGACAGCAGCAGTCACTCAGCCAGTAAATTACTGTCCCCAGCAAAGCTCCATGCAGATGTCAGGAGCCACTTCCCAAGCAGTGAGTCCATCCTATGTGATGGAGCTCCTTTGCTCTCTGAGGGTTTTGTCAACACCTCAGTATTATTAAAATTTTGCTTTTAAAGTCAATTTCCTTTTCTTTTCTTTGTAGTTTATAGAGTGTTGCTGAAGACCTTCTCCCAGCCCAAAATGAGGATCAGTTCCAGGTTTGCAGTCATATCAACAGCAGGTTGGTGATTTATTTTGGAGATGCTGGTGTAATTACCCATACCTCACACACACCTCCCATTCACACTGAGTTCCCTGCAGCTAATGAGTGTTCCCAGAGAGGAGAAGGAGGTGGTTGGTTCATTCAACCCCTGTGCAAGTGAATGAGCTTCTAAAATGAATCCAGTCTCTGTAAAGACAGCATGTCCTCAAAGCTGTCTGGCCTTATTATAAATAAAAACGGCTCAGCTTCCTTCAACTGAACATTTCAGCCACATTTTGCCAACATCATGCTGATGTTCTATTTCTGTTTTGGTCAAAACATTGATGGATTTGTGATGTTGTTATAAGTTCTGTCATCTATACCAGCATGTTGCCTACATGAGGCAGGGTTTGGTCAATGGTGTCCCAAAAGATACTCTTAAATATTTGGATACCTGAATCCATCATGTGCTGATACTGGAAATGTTTGGAGCAGGGATTATATTTCAGAATTATGAAATGCTGCCTTTGGTACCAAGTTTAAGTTGTGTCTTTGACAGGTGATGATGGGATGAGCTTCATCAACGTCACACCCTGTTGGAGTATCTTTGTGGGGCTGCATTTTTGCACCCTGCATGAATCTGGGTGTATCTGCACATTACAGAGAGGTGATGCAAAGCAGAGCTTGCCGGGTACCTGGAGGAGGTGGGATGGACCATTTGGTAGCCTGTTGGAGCAGTCAGCTGCCCACCAGCCCTCTCTGTTCAAGACAGCCACGGGTGGATCCGACTGTGGCAAGTGGAGGGTGCCAGGTGCTGGCCTGGGCCTGGCTGGTGGCCACCCTGCCTGCAGAGCTGCTCGGGGCAGCCTTTGAACTCTGCCTGAACGAGCTGAGCACTGCCCCCCCCCCGTAAATGAGAGCAGCCTGGAGACTGTTATAAATTACAGGGCTGCTCCAGCCCCAGAGGCGGGCACACATCTGGCTGGGCTCCCACCAGGGGAGCAGGGCTAGAGGTGTTGCTCTGGCTCTGTCCTACAGTCAGATTTCCCTTTACTGGGGTGATCTTATCATGGCTGCTTGTGCTGGGCTTGGGCTGTCAGAGATGGGAAACATTTTCCACCTTTCCTTTGCTGGAAATACCAATCCTGATGTAAAGTGTGGTCAGCTTCCATTCCTGAATTCCTTATGGGGATCGGCGCACTGACCAACGTGCCCCAGCTAGGGTCACCCTCCTGTCCCCATCACCAGTAGCTTTCTTCAGGATTCCTTGGCAAGGACCTGCCCCAATGGTCTCTTTTTTCTGCCCAGGGTGTGGATCCAAACCAGCAAAAACATTCTCAGCTGAGCTCCGGGTGCCCTCTGTGGTCAGAAACCTCTGCTGACCTTGTCCAGCCCTTGTGCTGCATTGCTGTGCTGATCTTAGCAAAGAGGCTCAAAGCAGGTGAAGGTCACCCAGACCAACATCTCCCACACCTTGTCCCCTCCCTGAATGGCTGTGAAGACAAATCCTGGCCCTTTCTGTTTAAACTGTGTAGACCTGAGATACTGTTCTACAGCTGCTACAGGTTTTTCAGTTGAAAAGGCTTTAAGCTTTTACCTTTTTATCTAATTACTTAAAAATGAGTTTTTGGAAGGGCAACCAGGAAAGAAGCCAGCAAACCACCAGTGCAAACCAGTCAAGAGGCTTGATAATGTGACTTTTTCCCAGAACAGGGATATAAGCAAAGCAAACTAAGGAATCCTCACACTAACACAAAACATTTAATTCACTTCCTTGCAGGTGATTTAGCTGCTGCTGAGGATGAAAACCCTTTCAAATGCAGTTCCCCTCCCACAAGCTGGGTGGAGAAGCAAGACCTTGGGCCACCCCGTGGGCAAAGGGGCATGCTTATAGTGCTTACACTCCCCATCACAAATGAGCCATGGAGCCCTGGCCAGAGCCCTGGCTGTGCACAGCTTTGTTCTCCCTTTGGAATGAAGCAATAATCAGTCTTCATGATGACTTTCTGCTCAGGAGAAAAGTTCACTTCAGTGCCCAAGAGGATCCTGAATCTCTTCAACTGGCAGAAAAATTACATGGCAAAAAAATGGACAGATTTTTATTCTTTATATTCAAATAAATTGGTGGGATTTCAGATATATAAGCTGATGTATCTCCTCTCATAAGCATAACTCTTAACTTTGTATATGAGTTTTGGAGGTTTAAATATTTGGGATCTGGAAAAAATGCCCCTGCTGATGGAATCTTACCAATCTAATAGCCAGACTCACCTCCCACATCAGTCCCTTGTCCCAGATGCTCTATTCTAAAAGCATCCTGTCCCAAAGCCCAGGTCTTTTCCAAGAAAAGGAAGAGAGTTCAGTTTTTACCTTCCCAGCCTCATCAAGTGGGAAATACAATGTTCACACAAAGGCTGAGTTCACACAATGTTCACTGCCCACTGGGCTCCTCTCTCTGTGGTAGATTGAGGAAGATGGAAAATATTACAACAAAAATATTACAACAATATTACAACAATATTACAACCAAAAAAAACCCTACAGACAAGCTGAAGTACTTGCAAGATCACATTAAAAGTCTTATGCAAATGACTCATCTTCAGAGGCAACATGTAAATGGACAATGATAATGACAAAGAGTAACCCCTACAGAAGACACAGAGAATTTCTGAGTTTTGGGGAGAATTTCTAAAAAATCAGATTTCCCACCTGAAAGTCTGATGCGAGTCTGCCACTCCTTTTGGTGTCTGGTAGGAGATGGAAGTTGGGAACTAGATGTTCCCATTTCTTTCCAAAACACAACCAATTGCAGTACCACACCAGGCTCCCCCAGTTCTCCCCAGCATCTCCCAGTTTGCTTTTTTCATAGAACCATCACAGAATGGTTTGGGTTTGAAGGAACATTAACAACCATCTAGGTCCAACCCCCAGCCATGGGCAGGGAACCTTCTCCTGACCAGACTTTGAACTCCCCCAGAGATGGGCATCCAGAGCTTCTCCTTGCAACCTGATTTTTTCCTAAAATGAAGGCTTTTAGGTGAAAAATTAACATTGTGAGAAATTCCAACAATTATCACAAAAGATAAAAAATATATTAAGGATATATCCATAGCCT
This sequence comes from Acanthornis magna, assembly GCA_036785705.1. NCBI lineage: Eukaryota > Metazoa > Chordata > Aves > Passeriformes > Acanthizidae > Acanthornis > Acanthornis magna. The sequence continues at coordinate 1,178,283 of JAWUZG010000168.1, forward strand.
TTTTTGCAGATGTCTGTAAGAGGTGAGTACCAGCTCTGTGTTTACGTGTGCTGCCCATGGGACCAGGCAGGGAAGGATGTGGCCCCAGGGTCCCCTGGGTGCTGGAGAGTCATGTTTGGGATTGCCTGGCCATGATTGTTTTGTACTGGCCACCTTCCTTCTGGGATCTTAACAATCTCTTCCATTTATTTGGTTGTATGTTCAGGGCTGAATGCAGCTCCTAGGAAATGTTGGACAATTCAGCTGACCTGCCCAAGAGAACAAAATTAATTTGTTTGTATCCACAGTGTGATGATCTGGAGTTCCCCAGGTGGAAGGTGCTACGGAGGTACGGGAAAATTGTATTTTTTACGTGCTGGGGGTGCCTAGAAGGGGGAGGAGGTCTGTGCATGGCTATGCCAGCCTGGGGAGTACAAAGTGGGTTCCCATATGGTCAGTTTTTAGGATTTCTCCTGTTTTAAATCTGCATAAATGGCCCACTCAAGGAGGCCAAACTATTAAAAACAGCTGACAACGAAAAAGGGGGAGGTGAACGCCAAGCAAGCAGCCAGTAAACTCTGTAACTGAGCTGACAGATGGCAAATTAATGTTGTCAAATAGAAAGAAGTACATAAAGCTAAGGAGCACTATGACCAGATTGCTTTCTTGCACATGAAGTCTTTAATCATATGGATATCCTTGCTATTTTTACTCTAATGAGATTGGGAAAGAAAAATAAGACTGAGGCATCAAATTTAAGATTAATTTGCTTTGAATTCACAAGAAATTGAAGCTCTTACAGAAACAAGGAGAATTACTTGCCAGGCAAAATTAGTGTCACAGATGAACTTGTTTGTGCTTCTGAATTTTGACATGTTTATTTTATTGGTAATATTGCTGTAGTCAAAGAGAGTAATAGCCAGTGTAGATAAGCAGGCAAAGGAAGTTGAGTGAAAAATTATGTTCATGGAGCTTTCTGCCCTTAGGCAAAGGCAAAAAAAGAACCTAGCCCAACAAAACCTTTCCCTCCCATTGGTAAAAGGGGAAAATAGGAAAAAAAACCATTTCTCTTCTAAGATACAACTTGATGAAATACCAATGAGTCGAGTACATGAACATTAAATTATTATTGCCCATTGTGAGGTTTATACTGGGAATACAAATTTGATTTGTTTCATATATTTCTGTAATGTTAAGCGCGAGGATGTCTTTTAATCAAGAGGTTAGTGTGGGCTCTGACAACTATTAAGGTATTCACACCTCTGATTAAAGGGAGGATTGGCCATGTTTGAGCAAGGGGCTCGGTAAACAAATACATCAATCACGGGAAAATCTCCCCCAGAATGTGCATGGTCAGAGAGAGCCGCCAAGGCAGTTAAAAGGAAGCAATTTTCCACAGTGCTTGGAGGTAGGTAATATAAAATAATCCATAATTAAGTTTAATCATGGCTTATCAGGCCTTCCTAGGCCTGTGAGCATTGTGGCTAATGTTTAACATATTGTCTTAGCTCTAAGTTTCCTCTGATGCCATTTCATTGATACAACGAACCCATTTTATTTGGAAGTGACGGATGTGACAACTGTGTCTGGAGGCCAGATTCGTCACCAATACAACCTGGGATAGCTCAGCAAGTGCTGATGTTGGGATCCTCGGCTAACAAAAAATGGCTTTGCTTAGTGGAGCCAAAGGAACCATCCAACTTACACAGAAGAGCCTGGCCCAGCTGTTGGAATGGTCAGATCCAAGCCCCTCAGTCAGAGGCTCAGGGGAGACCACAGCGCTTCCTACACCTACCTAAAAGGAGGGGAGAGCTGGGGGGGGTCGGGCTGTGCTCCCAGGGAACAGGGACAGGACGAGATGGAACGGCCTCAGGCTGTGCCAAGGGAGGCTCAGGTTGGACATCAGCAGGAATTTCTCCATGGAAAGGGTGCTCAGGCCTTGGCAGGGCTGTCCAGGGAGGTTTGGAGTGCCCATCCCTGGAGGTGTCCAAGGAAGGGCTGGAGGTGGCACTCAGTGCTCTGGGCTGGGGACAAGGTGGGGATCGGGCACAGCTTGGACTCAATGATCTTGGAGGTCGCTTCCAACCTTAATGATTCTGGGATTCTGCAATTTTTTAATTTTATTGACTTAAGCTAGAAGCTGCTTCAACCCCCTATAAGGCCAGCAGTTCTTTTACTAGAAGGAGAAAGAAGTTTCTACTGCACGTAAAGCTGCATGTACCCTTCTCTTCTTGCCTGCCTCAAGCAGGGCACAGCTCTGGGGTCAGAGCCGGGTGGGAGATGGGCATTCCAGCTCGGAATGCAGAAGGTCAGTGGTGCAGTTGGTGGTGGCCAAGGCTGTTTGCTAGAACTAAAGAAGTCTTCTGTGCCCATCCCCTGCAGCCCTTGCTTTTGCAAAACGGATTTATGTTGGTAGAGCGTAAAGACATCTTGTTGCTTCAAATGCCCTTCCCATCACTCTGTTTTTCCTGAGTTCAATGGGAAGCGCGCAGTTTGTTATGTCAGCCTGTCCTTATAGGCAAGTAGTCCTTGCCTTGTTCTACAGGACAGGGTCTGCTGGCCTTGAAACCAAATAAATAAATACAGAACCACAAGAGGAAAATGAGGAAAATGGTGCTCCGTGGTTTTGAACAGACCCAACAGCAAGTGCTCACTAGCTAAACCAGGGGGTGGCACCACCTAAACCGGGGGGTGGCACCACCTAAAACCACCTAAACCAGGGGCTGGCATTAAGGGCCTGGGGGTGACACTAGAGGCAGGAGTTCAGCTCTAGGCAGGATGTGCTGTCAAGAGGAGGTGACAGCAGTGATGCTGAGAGGAGCAGTTTGTCACTGAGCACCAGCATCAGCAGCTTTGCACATGCCTTGTCCAGCATCAAAGTTTTTTCTAAAGGGTACAGTTTACTGAACTTTCAAATAACAGATTTTTTGCTGCATACAGCCAGCAGCAGCAACCAAGTCAAAAAGTAAACCTTAACCTATTCCTCCCTTTGGACAGTATGCTTTAGCAGAAACATAAAAATTGGATGTTGATGTGGGAAGATGTGGTAAAACGCCCTAACCTGCTCAATACAGTTAATGCTAGTGCTGGGAGAAAGCTGGTCTTCTTCAGTTTTGCATGAGTAGTGTGTAACATCTCAACCAATAACTCTGGGATCTCAGAGGCTTTTAGGAAATCAGATCAATTATATATTCAGATGATGCCATTCAGGATAAACAGATCTATATGCAGAAATATAAACAGTCCAGTAAGCCATGCTAACAGGCTGAGTGCTGAAATCTTAATCTGACCCTAACAAGGGCCATCTGAGTGTCCTCAGGCCATTGGGACTTCTTTGGAATGTGGGTTCATTTTCCCAAAATGTCCAGCTTCTTGCGTACCTCTAAAGGAGAACATTTTCATGTGAGTAATCCCAGGACTGTGTGTGATTTTCCCATCTGTTGCTTACGTATTAGAAGTATAGAATTATTAATTCACTATAATGCTGTGGATCTTTCTTTCTTGGTTTCTCAGCATTTAACTAAAGCTGAGAAAAGTTTTGCGGACTTTTTTTTTTACCATTTCAGAAAGAAATCCACTTTGGAACAAAGTGGGAGCTCTTCATTAATCAAAATATACCAATTAATTCTGTCAAAAGAAATGTTCATATGTACTGACATTTACATAATTTGATTTGTTATGATTAAAATAAAAAAAATCATCTTGGAAAAAAGGAAAAAGTTCACTGAAATGCAAAGTATCTTAATTTTGATAAAAAATTTGGAGAAAATATTCTGGAGTGGGGACACAGTTTGAAACATCCTTGTCCACTTTGGCAGTTTTTTGGTGGACTGAAGAAGGAGCTTTTCACAGAGCTCCCCTTTTAACTCACCAAGAGAATATCTGCTCACCATTCCTCAAACCCACCCTCCCAGCTTTATGTTTAAACGCTGATTCCCAGTTTTTAATCCAGGCCATCATATTTTCCTTTGAATTCAGAAACATCTGGACTTAGGCACACCTCGTTTTATTTTTGCCATGGCCTTGCTGAGCCACGCCAGGGCCTTTGTGAGCCGTGTGGGATTCTCAGGCTCCAGCTCCATGAGTGCTGAGGGTCCTCAGCAGACCCAAAGGCTTGTGACTCCCCAGGGCTGTGGGGATTGACTCCTGATCCTTTACCACTGAGCTCCCGTGGAAAAATCCCCCCTCAGTCTGTGAGCAGAGGGACGACAGCAGCAAGAGGCTGACCCAGCTCAGGTGAGCTCCTCGTTAGGTGCAGAGCTAATTAAGGTGCCTCATTTTAAGCAAGTCCCAGGGCAGGTGTCTCATTTCAGGCCTGTGCTTAAGCAGTTTTGTGACTCGAGGCCTGAGGCTTCTCGGGACAGGACTGTTCTCCTTGCAGCTCCAGAGTCTGGGAGGTGGGAAATGGATTTGCCTCTGGGCTTCTAAGGTTGGCCATGTGAGGGTTTGAGGCCCTGGCACAGGTGCCCAGAGAAGCTGTGGCTGCCCCTGGATCCCTGGCAGTGTCCAAGGCCAGGCTGGACAGGGCTTGGAGCAGCCTGGGATAGTGGAAGATGTCCCTGCCCATGTCTGAGGAGTGGAATGGGAAGGTCTTTAAGGGTTCTTCCAACCCAAACCATTCTGGGATTTTGTGATTCTATGACCCAAATGACAACAGGCCATTTACCAGCAGCAGAATTGGTGCCGTCCATCAGCTGTGCCCCAGGAGCATTTGTTTTTAGGTATGGAGGCTGTAGGCAATCCTGTTATTCCAAATGATGGAGAAGGACTCGGAGGGGCTGTCAACCATCCTCACTCCCTCCTGACCCTGGCAGGGATGGATCTGTGCCCTCCTGGCCGAGCAGCTTGTGCTTCCCTGCTGATCCATGGTTTTGGGCTCAGCTCTTCCAGAGCTGTGCATATAAAAAACAACCTAATAAATGGTGTTTGCTGTTTCTCTGGCAAAATAAAGAAAAGCTACAAAGAAAACACCTACAATTGATTTTTGTTTTTGTAAGTGCTTGGATGGGAGCTGAAAGTCTATCACAAAGATGCTTCTTTGGCTTTGATTTGACACTAGATTTTAGTCGGTCCAATGGAATTTTAAAGTTATGGCCAAATATAACATCAAATAATGAAAAACTTCAATGGTAAACATTAACACAAACAGGCATCGAGTATATTAAACATCTTTTAAAATGCAACAGGCCAAATCTGCAAATTGGGAACAGGTCCCTGAGCTGGCACAGTATAAAAGAAGGCTTCAGTTTGCCATCTCCAAGACCTGCTGATGGAATACAGGGAATATCTGAGCTTGACTCCATTACCTGTTTAGATTAAACTCTGTGTAGCATTGATTCAGTTATTTGTTTTGGCTACAAGAAAACGGTGTTCAAACATGGGTGCCTAAATGGGATGTCCATAGCCCAAACCTGCTCTAAGGGGACCAAGTGCTTATTTTATAAGTCTGGCCACTGAGGTCAACAGCTGAGCCCAAGGCTTGCAAGGCCGCTGTTGAAAATGGGGCCAAATTTTACAAACTCAGGGCCTGCTGTGTGTGCTTGGGGTTTTTCAAAAATGTAAAATCCCTGGTAGCTCCCAGGGGGTGCAGATGGGAGGGCTGAGAGCTGAACCAGGGACAGGGAGTGCCCCTGGGAGCACAGCATGTGTCCTGCCCCAGGATGGGCTCTGTCCCTTATCTGTGGTGGGCACCCTCAGTGGGTGGCTCTGGCCACATTACCAACTCCTTTAAAACTCGCCCCATCAAAATAAACTCAAAAAGTGCCATAGCTCAAGTTCTTTCCACCTGAAATGGTTTCTTCTCTTTCACTGTCAAGGCTTTAAGGGGTTGCTGCCACACATTCAGGTTGTAGAAATTAATGGCTAAAAAGCATCTGATGGGGGTTCAGCTGTCCTGGTTTTGGGGACACTGCATGATTTTTGGTGACAAGGAGTCCAGTGTTGGAGACATGAACTGGACTGAGGAGTGGTGCTTTTGCTTTTCCCAGTAAGCAAATAAGAAATCATGCAATAGATATGCCCCATGAATAAGTCTGCCATTAAAATAATGCATTAGCTCTAGAAGCAGTTCATGCGTGAACCCCCATAGCATGCAAAGGCACAGACATGTCGCCTGAGCATTATATCCTTCTGTTGGCAACTGAGCTCTATCCCAAATGCCAGCATCCAGCGGGGTTGTTTTCCCCACTTTGATTTTTAATTACTGATCACATGGAAGGATGGAGAGGAAAGGCCCGAGTTGGGCTGGTTTTTTTTTTGTTCCTCATTTAATAATTTAATTTGTATTCTGATCTTCAAATCCCAATAGCATCATGTGAAGTAGAGAAACTCGGCAGGGGAGGGGGGAGGAGGGATAAGGGCGGGAGCCAGGGCTTTCTATTTCCATATGGTGAGCCTCTCTTCCTCGCAATCACAGCTTGTCATCTGTCTTCTTTTAAACTTCAGATCCCCTGTAAAAATCTTCCCAGCAAAGAACAGGCCATAAATGTGACATAAAGACAGTCCAAGTGGAGAGATTACCATGGGGTAATCATGAAGCATGATTTCATTAGGGGATTTTTTTACATGCAGGCATGGATGCAAGAATAACCCAAGCGCCAGGAACTGTGTGTTTCTGGAGTGATGCACAGTGGCAGGAGTGTTATTCATATTCTGGGGAGATTAGCCTGTGTATTCCCCTTTAATTTGCTTGGCCGACAAAATGATTTATATCTTTCTTATAAACTGGGATCAGATTAAATGACCACCTTGATTTACCTGGGTTTTAAATGGATCATCACTGTGGCCCAGCTGAGCCTCCAGCCCCGCTGCATCACCCTGCCAGGGACCACTCAGTGTTAATATCCCACCAGCTGAAGGAAGGAATTTTTTCTAGTTTAGAGACTTACTGTAAAGTAACAATAATGTCATCTCCTGACGTGCAACCATGAGAGACCACAACAGATATTGCACCTGTTTTTTTGTGCCCCGAATGCTGCTTACATGCAACACTTCTGAGCATCTCTCTTAATTATTTCATGCAAACTGTTCTTCAAAAATAAAGTGAATAGTTTATAGTCTAACTCAGTGTAATGCTAGCATTCCTGCAACTGATTTCCATGTATGCCCCTTGCAGTGCTGCGGGTGTGTGGGGACAGCACTCACAACAGATCATTTGTCCTGAAAACCCTGGCCATCATTAAAACATAATGATTTCTCCAGAAAGACCTCCCTTCCCTCCTGTGCTCTGCTCCTGCAGAAATGGTTTGTATTGGTGATGGAGCAGGAGTGCTGTGGGCCGGGTCTGGCAGGAGGGGAGCTGGGGAATAGAAAGGGGGTGCTCAGCCAAAGACCCTCCCCAGGTGTGATCAGGGCTGCCAGAGCCCTTCAGAGCCACGTCCCAAGCTATGCTTGGGCATCGTGTGCATGGGGACAGGCAGCCCAGTTCCTTTCCTGCAAGGAGGGAAATACCTTCATTGAAAAGGGGATCCACTGAATGGGAATTCCTGGCTTGGGTCAAGTCACGTTTCTGATTTGAACTTTGCAATGAACTGCTGGAGGTCCCTGCGTTCTGACATAGCCAAAGCACGTCCCTGTGCCCACAGAAGCTCCATACCAGAGTCATCCTTTCTGTCTTTCTCATCCCAGAGATGTTGCAGAGCAGATTCAGAGGTGGAAGGAGCATTGTTGTGGAGCAGCCTTGGCACCGGCAAGGACTTGGCTGGAGGCAGCTCAGCCCACCCAGGCATGGTGGAGTGGGGACAAAAGGAGTTCCAGCCTTGCAGCCCTCACCTCCCTCTGCTCCTGCCCCTGCAGCCCTCACCTCCCTCTGCTCCTGCCCCTGCAGCCCTCAATTCCCTCTGCTCCTGCCCCCGCAGCCCTCAATTCCCTCTGCTCCTGCCCACCCAGCCCTGCTCAGCAGGTGCCCCTTTTTCCTTCCCTTGGGGTCACCCTTCTGCAGTACCTGCTGCAGACAAATCCAGGTCATGGCCCTCCTAGAAACCCTACTGGACCTCCAGAAACCCTTGCAGGACACAGAGTGCCCAGCTGGCCCAGCCCCGAAGGCCACAGTTGTGTGGGCTGCGCCAGGGTTTCCCGGTGTTCCTGCTCTGTTCCGATGAAACATTATACAGAAAGATATAGGCAAAGCATTATGCTCACAGCCTTTGCCAACAAGTTATGTTTTAATGTAATTTAACTGTAATCTCAGAGTGTTTTTTTAGCTATAATTAGTAAAATATGTCTGTTTTCTGTGTTCCTTGAAGACGTCTGAACTCCTGCCAGTTCCCTATAGTTTTCCTGACATGCAGTGTAACAAGCAGACCACCAAAATGTATTTACCAATAACTGTTTATTTACATTCCATGAAATCTAATAACATTTGCTGCCTTCATTCAGGATAAATGCTGGCCAAAGTGTAAAGCATAAAAAAATAAACACTGCCTTACTTTCTAACCCAGTCCACAGAATATTTTATTTTTGCTCAATTTGCCCTGCCTGTTAGCATTTTGGCATTCTGCTGCTTGGAAGTTGAAAAAAAAATCAAAAAAGGTTGAAAAAGTTCTGTAATATATCTTCCTGTTCAGTCCAAAACCTTGCAGGGATTTCCTGGACATTTTATTTTTCATTTTAAAGTCTGCACGAGGCTGGTATTTAATTTCTTTGTTTTCAGCTCTCTTAAGCGTTTGAAACCATCTTGCAGAGAAAATATCCTGGGCACTGAACAGCAGCGGTGGTTGGTGTTGCACCAGTGCCAGTGTAAAGCATTGCTCTTTCTCCCACAGTCATTGGCTTTGCTGGTGTAAAAATAATCAGAATTAGGTCTGTATCTTGTTACTAACCAAATCTGCTCTAGTTCAAGAAAGTGTAACTGAGGGCAGAATTGTCATCTCAAATCTCAAACAGGTTCCTCTCCTCCTGTATCTGGTTTTGTTTATCTGAGTCCATGCTTGCTCCAAGCCCAGCAAGTTCAGATGGTGCAGGGAGGAGAGGTCACATCCCACAGCTGTGGGCGGCATCCACAGCTGGCAGAGTCTGCTGCAAGCCCATCGCTGTCAGCCGTGTGCAGTGCTGGCCCAGCTGGAGAGGGGATCCATGTGAGTTGCTCTGTAGCACAGATGGCTCGCCCAGGACAGTGCTCAGCTCACGCCCATCTCGAGGGCATGGCGGCAGTGGGGTGCATGAGGAGCCGCTGGGGGGGCTGCAGTGCGCTGTACGTGCAGGGGTGCAGGATTTCGTGGTGCCGTGGGTGTGCTGTGCCATAACCCAGGAAGAGCTGGGTGCAGCAATGGCTGAATGGAGCAGCCGGATGGGTTTCAAGGGAACCCAAATTCACGAGTTGCCTGTGCTGCTCTGGGTAATGTGTGGCAGGCGCACATGCCAAATGTTCCCACGTCCCCTCCAGGGCCAGCAGAGCCAGCAGAGCCTGGGCAGCTGCAGCTCCAGGGTGCCTGAAGACCTCATACATTTGGCGGCTGTCACTGCTTCTCAGCTGCTGTGCCAGCGCCCAGCATGTGCTCCTGCTGGGCCCTGAGCTGTGCCTGGCCTGGGGAGCAGACCTGGCACAGAGCTGTCCCACTGCTCTGCAGCCAGCACGGGGCTTGGATCCTGCCTCAAGGACTTCTCCTTGCAAACTCACCCAGTCCAACCATATCTCTCTGGCATGCGATCTGTGGGTCCTTTCACACCCTCTAGAGAACCTCAGTTCAACCAGGTCTGAGGTCTGAGAAACTTTGCTCGTGCTTTGGAAAGGCAGCTCTGTGCCTTGTGTCCCAATGGGGCAACAGTCCCTTTCCCTGGGCTCACTGTGGTGTCTTTGGAGGAGCTGGGTCCTAGAGGAGCCACAAACCACCATGATACTGCTGCAGCTTTGGAGAATTAATCTTTAGAGCTGTTCCCTGGAAGGCCATTTCCATCTTTACTGTGACATAACTGGCATTTTGTCAAGGCAGAGCATTCTGCACTGTTCTAGATGCTTTCAGTTAAGGAGTTCCACACACTGAACTTAAATAAATTAAGCCTCAGATTAACAGAGTTCTTCAGGAAATTCAGAGCAGCCCATTCTGGGGCAGAGATCATAAGACATCTCAACTCCATGTTTCCAAATTGCCTTGAGCTCCCTTGTTTCTGTACTCACATAAATTGAGAGTAAGACTTTCCCTGCCTTCAAATGAGAGCAAGGTTTCAATGACTGTGGGGGGGGCTTGCTTGAAAAGTGTCAGGCTCGAAGGTAATAAAAATGGAATTCAAAATCCAGTCCAAGAAAAAACAGCTGCTGGAGCGGGATGAGGAGCCTGCCCTGTTGGCATGACCCTCTGAACTCAGCAGTGGTGGCACAGAACTTTTTACCCCTGCCGTCTTGCCCGTCTACCCAGGCTGTTGGCAGATCTCAAGTATAGATCCTATGGAATAAATAAAAAAAAAGAAAAGAACCTTGAAAACCATGAAAATTATGGGTTACCCCATAAAATTCTGTGATTCTAGGTCCATTTATATTTTCTTTCATTGCTTTTCTGGGTTCCTGTAATTTTCTAGCTTGAGTTTTCTCATGTGTAAGGCTTGCAGTGGTACTGGTGAGATGGTTGGGGAGGGGGGGGAAGGAGAGGGGTCCAAAATGCATTAAAAAACTCCAGGAAGATTTCTCTGCTGCTGACCACACTCAACAGACAACACACCACAGCATTCCCTTGGTGTTCTGGTAGGATGCTCAGCACATTGAGCTGTAAATAACCCTATACACTGTTTACTGCTGAAATTATGTTTCCAAAAGCAAAGAGCTCTCAAGGGCAAGTGTGTGAAGATGCAATACCGTGTGATGGTCATGGAGGTGAAACCAGGCAGGAGGTGGGTGTGCATGCAGGGCTGGTCCTGCCCCTCCAGTGCTAGTCCTGCCCTTCCAGCACCTCCCATTAAGCCCAGTGCTCCCTCAGCAGGTACTCCGCTGGGAGATTTTGTGCTCCATTGAACCCTGTCCTGCTGGGCTCAGCCAGGCAGGAGATGCCATCAGCCAGTTGAGAAGAACGGTTTTGAGCATTAAGCACTGCTATAAACCAGCCTGGGCAAATGAGAGGCCAAGAGGATTTTCTGGAGATAATTATAAATATTGGGAAGTGAAAAACACAAAAAAAAAGAAAAAGAAAATTGGAATGTGCTGACAGAAGGAAAACTAGAGGGAAGTGCTTCCACCCTGAGTTTACAACCAAGCTGTCCTGCAGTAGTTACTGGACTCAGGGAAGATGTGACTTTGGAATGGGAGAGAAAATCACCTTGGGACTTCTGAACCACGGAAAAAAATTGGGAGACAATGTCTAAAAATAACAAGCAGACCAAGCAATAACAAAATCCCTTTGTAGAAAGGAGATTCCTTCACCACATGAATGTGACCAAGCAGAATCCCCAAGCCATTAGTCATCAAGTGCTTTATTGGCCAATTCTGGTTCTTTCTCATTTAAGCTAGAAATTTCTCTATTTTCTGTCCGTAAAAGTGACAACAGATCTCTGGGGCAGAGATCATAAGACATCTCAACTCCTTGTTTCCAAACTTCTTTGAGCTCCCTTGGTTCTATACTCACATAAATTGAGAGTAAGACTTTCCAACTGCCTTCGAATGAGAGCAAAGTTTCAATGATTTTGGGGGACTTGCTTGAAAAGTGTCAGTCATAAGCCCAGTGTGATAGTCTGGGCTCTTTGACAGTGGTGAGAGAAAAGAGCCAAGCCAGGCTGAGACAGTTTGAGTTGTTCAGCCTGGAGAAGAGAAGGCTGCAGGGAGACCTTAGAGGGCATTCCAGTGCCAAAAGGGGTTCCAAGAGAGCTGGAGAGGGACTTTTGTCAAGGGCCTGTAGAAACAGGACAAGGGGGAATGGTTTTAAGCTGGAGGAGGGCAGGGTTAGGTGGGAGACCTGGGACAAACTGTTCCCTGTGAGGGTGGGCAGGCCCTGGCACAGGTGCCCAGAGAAGCTGTGGCTGCCCCTGGATCCCTGGCAGTGTCCAAGGCCAGGCTGGACAGGGCTTGGAGCAGCCTGGGACAGTGGGAGGTGTCCCTGCCATGGCCGGGAGGTGGAGCAAGGTGATGTTTAAGATCCCTTCCAACCTTGAAATTCAATAAAACTGAAACACGGCAAAAATTATAAATAAAGCAGGCCAAGAATATTGAGTTGTTTTAATTTGTTGGAACTTGTCAACATACGCTGGTCTCCTTTTTCCATTTGAAATTGGGATTCTCCATGAAAGTGAGTGGAGAGTGTGGAACTGGATGGGCTTGGCTGAGAGTCCCTCTGCCCCCAGCTGAGCCTTGGCTCAGTCCCTTTGTGAAATGCTCGGCAGAGGAGGTGGAAAAAGTAGGCCAGGCTCTGCTCACAAATACACCTCTTACATGTCGCCAATTCTAATGGAATTAGGGAATGAATCAGTATTAAAAGCTGGGCAAAGGAGTTCAAAACCTGGTTGAACTCTCAAAGGGATGGTGAGTCCAGCTGTAGCTACTGATTACCCGTGTGTAAAAAAACTTTAGGAATCAGGTAAAATAGGCCTGTGTGTTCTTAGAGAGAAAAAGACAGGGGGAAAAGCAGCCACTTTCACACAGCATTCCATTGCAGACACAGCCCTAGACCCTTCTTGACTGCACCCCCGCCCCTGACTCTGCTCCTTCTTTCCAACACTCCAGCTATTTTTTTGGGATTTATTTCCCAATCAAAAGCTGCTTTGCAAGAAAAAAATAAAACAACAACCCAAAAAGCTGTCTGATTCATCCAGGCACGACCCAGTCAAGTTTGGATGCAAACACTGGGAAAGCAACAGCAGCAGGGTGCAGGAGCAGCTGCCGGGACAGCGTTTCTGGGATGTCAATTCAACCCTTACCAAAGTAGCTTCTTTTTTTTTCTTTTTTCTTTTTTTCTTTTTTTTTTCTTTTTTTTTTTTTTTTTTTTTTTCCCCAAGTGCCCTGACAATTAGTGGTAAAAAGGTCACTAGTAAAAATGAGTTTTGTGGTTTTGCAACTTTGCATTAAAAAAACCACCATGCTTCTGGCACCGCATGCCAGGGCTGGCAGCCTTTCCCCAGTCAAGATTGAATAAGCACTCAGGCTGAAAAGCCCATTCACATCAGTCCCTCTAGGTCAGGCTCTCCTTACGTTAGCAGGGTATTTGGGAGTTTGTGTTGCACCTGCCTGCAGTACATCTGGCTGGAGAGTTGAAAAAGCAGGGGTTTAATGTTCCTTGGTCCCAGCTTCTCACTCTCCATGAGCCCTGCAATATATCATTTGCAATTAAAATATAATGAAATCAAATTGTGAGATCATTTCAAAGTTAATGACCCAAGTATTTAACAGGTTGTGAATGTTTTTTAGAAAGACTGAAGTGAGAGAAATATTTTATTCCATATTCTTTATCCTTCAGAGACCTCAGAGTAATAAACAATTAAGTTGAATTCAAACTAACTGTGGATACTACAAATTCTCCATTACTGGGTGTCCAATACATCGCTTTTTTTCTTTGCTGTCTTGACGAACTGGGACCACACTTAAGCTGTTATCAGAGATGATGAAAGCAGCCAAACATCACAGTTCCACTGAAGGTTTTGCAATGAGAAATCATATCAAATACAGCCTGGGAGGGATCTGATGCCCTGCCTCGTGGACTTCCAAGCTGTTATTATTTCAAGCAGGACTCCTGGGTCCAGGTGCCTTGTTAGCACATTTAGGGCTTGTCTAAACCTTCAGAGAGTTTCACGGGTGAAGCAGCAAGTTGTTGTATGAGATGCTGAACTTCCCAGCCTGATTTCTCATAGATTTTGTCCTCCTCTCAGTCCCACCAGAATTTCCTCTCATCTCAATGACACAACCCAGCTGCCCCACTCCGTGGAAGAGCCTCGAGTGCAGTGGCATTAATGAAATGTCTCAGTGGGATATTTTTACCTAAAATTACCAGTGTCAATGACCAACCCAATCCATCTTGTGACTGGCTCTGGTCTAGAAGTGAAGTGATATTTTCTGAAGTTGTTACAGACTTGTAATCCATTTTCTTCCTAATGGGCAAAATTACTTTGGCAATGTTTTTGTGGAACTGCAGGCATATTGGAAAGGAACAGAAGCAGCATTTTTTTTCCTTTAGCAAGCTAAGATTTCATTTCTACACTTTAAAAGAAACTCATTATGGGATCCATAGGAAAACAAGTCATACCAGCAAAATCCTGCTGGGTCTGGATTTCCTGGTGAAGATGCACTGGAGAGCACAGTGCTGGGTCCAAGGACACAGTTTCCAGCTCTTTTGCACCAAGCAGTTCCAGTGCTGCAGCGTTGGGGTGGGTTTGAGAAGGAGAGCAAAAACAACAATACTATCACAAACAGCCAAAAAATAGTAGACAACACCTGTATGATAGAGGTGAGAGTACTCAGTGGGAAGCAGGAGGGGAAGCCCCCAGGAGAACACTGTGGAGGTGCCATTGGCAGAGCACACCAAAGTGCTGAAATAAAAGGAGGGTGGAGATGGAAAGCCAGCTGCTGGTCCAGGGTCCTCAAAGTATCTGTACCTTGTTTCCATGAGCTGGGGAGTTTCTCATTTTCAATGGAGATTTCTTTCAATACATAAAGCCCCATTTGTCTCCAAGCTCTTGGATGAAAGGCTTGAGCAAGCCCACATTTTGTCTGTGTTTTTTATAATTCGTTTCTCTAAAACACAGCAATCTATCCTGAGTAAACAGGGATGGATTCCTCTTGTAAGCACAGTCTGACACAGGTGGAGCACCCCAGGTGTGTGTCCTCCCAGCCTCAGGCCTCAGGACAGCCCAGGGTGAGTAGAGCAGGTTGGGTCAGAAATAATCTGAAACACATGTTCAGGTCCACCATCACATCAGGATCTGGATTCGTACTAACAGCTGAGCCATGGTACTTCAGGATCCTCCTTCAGCATCATTGAGATTTCACCATCAAACTGATGCTGAAATCCCAATTTAAGCAGTTTGACTGAAGTTTATCTAAGGGGAAAATTGATGGGGCTGTAGCAGCACCATGGAAACAAAGCTTGGCTTGGCCATTTCACATCTTTTCACCTCACCCCAGGGGAAACGCTTGTACAGGGAGCCTTTGCAATCAGCACATGAAAAAGGGAAAAATTAATTTGTTCTCTCTCTGGATGATGCTCCCCAGAGATGAGCAGATTCTTTTCAGAAGCCTCACACCCCACTCAACCTGTGCCATCAAGCAGCAGCTACACCTGCAACTCAGGAAAATGGGGAATTCATTAGAACTTTGACACTTGCTCTTGCTACTGTAACTGTGGCAGGATTTACGGTGTTGTTTTGGAGGGTTTTGTGGAGCTGTGGTCCATCTGTATGGAAACACATCAGGACTGGTGGGGGCTGCTGTCAGGGAGGGAGGGGAGCTCAGGTCGGGCCGTCTCCTCCTGCTGCCAGGCTCAGTTGCTTTCGAGATGCACGGTGCTCTTCTTTCATCTCTTGGATTCAAATCCACCATAATAAATAAAATTCTTCCTGTCTGAAAGATACATTAATTTTGGTGGTCTCAAAAGTAATGAAAATAAATACTTGACTTGGCATGCAGAGCCCGACTGGAGCGAGGAGCAGAATGTGTGTACTTGGAGCTGTTTTTACAAGAACATAAGCTGTGGAAAAAGCTTGGCTTTTTGTTCACAGGCTCTCTACGTCTGAAGAGAAATGGAGAGACTTGAGAAATTCAATCAAACAGACAGAAACACTGTCAAATACGAGTTTTCTATCTGGGTTTAAATGCTTTGAAAAGCGCACATCAAAGCATTGCAGGGGGAGGCACTGTCTGAATCCAGAGGGATGCTTGGGCCAGCCCTGGCAAAGCACTTGCTCTGCCAATGGAGAGGTGGAAGGGCTGGCCTGCATCATTTCAGGCCTTTTAAAAACTTATATGGGGGAATTGCAACAAAACCAAGGTTTTGTTAAATTAAAACCATTAAGTTCCTCAATTATAAGGAACCTCAAACCACCGTTCACTGTGGCTGTGGTTGGAAGAGCCTGGTCCTTCTGCCCTGGGAATTGTTGCTGTGTGCTGGTCAGGTTAATAACCTTGACTCTAACCAGTGCTGGATCCTGCATCCTTTCCTCCTGTGGCAGCAGTGGGAAGGGCTGGGAGAATGGGGAATGGCACCCTGGCAAAGTGGGATGTGCTCACAGCGAGGCAGGATTGGAGTTGATCCTTCTCCTCCCCAGCACGTGGCCGTGGACCTTGCCTAGCACCCAGGCCTGGGGCTGGGGAGTCCTGGGGTCTTGGGGCTGCTCTGTGCCCCACTCAGAGGGAAAATACCCACTTGATCTTCGGCTAGCCATTCTCCACTGGTGTTTCTGGGCCACCTGGGCCGGGTGTGGTCACACACATATACATATGTGTACAATCACAGAATCATTAGGGTTGGAAAAGACCGCCAAGAACATCAAGTCCAAGCTGCGCCCCATCCCCACCTTATCCCCAGCCCAGAGCGCTGTGTGCCCCATCCAGTCCTTCCTTGGACATCTCCAGGGATGGGCACTCCAAACCTCCCTGGGCAGCCCTGCTAAGGCCTGAGCACTCTTTCCATTCCTGCTGATGTCCAACCTGAGCCTCCCCTGGCACATGCCCGTACACAAACACACACACCCTGCTCTTGCTTCTGCCCCTCCCATGCCCCACTGAGCCTGTTGGGCAGGGCAGGAGGTGCCTGGACACTCAAACGTCCCTTCTGCCACTGGAGTTTGGATCATGGGGTCAGTGCCTGCACAGCTGTTGCTGCTGCAACAATTGAGGTTGCTGAGGCTGCCCGTGCAACCACCAACACATCTGACCCCAGCAAGGGGGGCATTAACACAGGGGGTGGCATTAGCACAGGGGGTGGCATTAGCACAGGAGGTGGTATTAACACAGGGGGGTGACATTAGCACAGGGGGTGGCATTAGCACAGGGAGGTGGCATTAACACAGGGGGGTGGCATTAGCACAGGGGGGTGGCATTAACACAGGGGGTGGCATTAGCACAGGGGGGTGGCATTAGCACACGGGGGTAGCATTAACACAGGGAGGTAGCATTAGCACAGGGTTGTGGCATTGGCACAGGGAGTCCCAGGGCAGCTACTCCGAAGCCAATAGCCCCAAAGTGCAACTCCGAAGTGCAGTAGCCCCATCACAGAAAAGCTGAGCTCTTCTCCCATATAGGCTTTACTGACATTTAGCAAGGAAATGGTTTTCATAATCATGGTTCTCAAATAATGCTTATTATTTGAGCATAGAGGAATTTTCTAACATTATCTGTGTGTGTGAGCTATTGCAAATCATATTAATATTATTCAGAATACAGACAGAAGCTGCTGATACCTTTGGACCACCTCTGACTTGCTAACAACTGTATTTTCCTTTGTCTAAAAGAGATGTGTGCCTAAAGGGAAGTTCTTCTTACTCTGCAAGCTGAATATTCCTGTGGAATATATCGATGTGGCTGCTTGGTGGTACAGTGAGTGATGAAGTACAAAATACACTTTAATAAGCTTTGTAGAAAATATCTGACATCTAAATGTTGTAGAATGAGAAAGATATTTCAGTTGTGAATTAACGAATTGCATCACAAAGCCAGCTCTGAGGCTGACACAGATGTGAATAAAAACAAGCATGTATGCCTTACAAAACCCCCAATATTCTATAAAATACTGCAGCATAAAGATGTTAATAAAAATCACCGCTTATTTTAGGTTAAATTAATAGGGAGTCTCAGGAATGCATCCAGAATCTCTTGTCTCTGTTGATAACCAGGATCATTAAATGGCAGGTTCTGGGAGGGGAACTTTGACAAATGGCACCTTCTGTGGAATGCAGTGGAATGCAGTGTCCAGAATCACTCCAGGGTGACTGGAGTGGAAGGTGCCACTCTGGAAGGTCCGTGATGGTGGGGCAGCACTGGCTGCAGGTTCTTGAGAGAGTCAGACACTATTGGGTGAGATCTGTGCTCAGGGCTCGTTCTGAGCCCACGGATTTCCCTTCTCTGGAAAAGCCAGCAGAGACCACGGTGGTCTGGAAACAGCAGTGTTTCATTCAGTGTTTCTGACAGTACTTCCAGCTGTATTTCAATGAGTTGGTATTTTGAAAAACAACATCTATGCCAAGACCTTTCCAGGTGAAGAAGCACACACTCAGAGCTTCCCAGAAGCTGCACCATCACATTTGGATGCAGAATCCCTGTGACTCCATCTTCAGAAGCTGCTTGGTTTCATTATAACCTTGCTTTGTCCTGGTTGTGTTTTGAAACAGTTGGCTACTGTGGTGGACCCAAGCCATGGCAGAGTAGAGAAAGGGTCAGTTTAGATACAAAATATCCAGAAAAAGCAGATGTGGGGCTCAGATGTGTGGGTTGTGTTTAGCACAGCACTGCAGCAGGGATGGCAGCCTGCTCAGCACAGGCAAAGAGCACTTTCACCACAGCACAGGGAAGGGCAGTGCTGTGACTTGTGTGACTGTGACCAACCTGAGCAAAGGAATCACTGGTGGAGACCATCCCTAAATCAGGGGCATTTAGACCCCCATCCAGCACCAGGCAGTGTGTCCAAGGACACTGAAGGAGGACATCTCTTACTGGCAGATTATTTGGTTTGGTTGTGGTGGGTGGTGTCTCCTCTTCACCATCTTCTGTCTAGCAAGGATTGCCTCCAAATAGTCCAAAACTGTAAACTACCTTTTCAAAAGACAAACTAAAATGGGAAAACCAGGAAATAAAAAATATATCCGTGGTAGTAGAGAGCTGTCAAGTTGTTGAATATGCCACAAAGATTAATTTAAATGTTGGGAGGCACACAAGTTACCCAAAGCCATTGCTCCTCACTGCAAGGAGCTTGCCTTCTCTTTCCCTGTTCTCACACTGCCTCCCAATCTTCTTGTGCCTGAATGGCTGGGGAGCTTTGGAAGTAAAATTTCAAGCAGGCTAATTCAAGATTTCAACAAAGAATTTAGCCCCAATGTTCTGGGTCAGGTGATACTCATTTTTTCTATGAAGCTTTGAGAAGCAGAAGAATTAATCAGGCTGTAAGCACACTGATGCAAAAAAAGCTGGAAAAATTTAATAAAAGCTACAGTGTTAACAAATACTGAACTAATGACCTTTGATATATGAAGCAAATGCTTCACCCACTAGCCTATACAAGGTTTCATTACCAACCATGGGAATTTACAGGTGTTAAATTAGCTGCAAGATAGCTCCCATATTGTTGCCTGACTACAATAGAACATATTGAAAAAGTTAATAAAGAATTGAGCATAGGGGCTGCAGGGTTCAAACAAAACCCACTTGCCAGTTCAGTATGAGGTCTTTATCAAGCTAAATTCCAGCACAAGGCACGATTTTGTGTGTAATTGTTCATTGCCTTTCCTCAGGCTGCAGGACAGCATCCACCAGAGAGGCACCTACTGCCAGAGGAAGGGAGCCATGGAGAGGGAGCACGGAGGGCCCTGGAGCTGCCCTAGTCAGGTGCAGTAGTGGCACATCCCCTCTTTTGGTTTTTAACATTTTTACCACAATCAACAGAGGAAAACTCTTCTAAATGGGAAACCTGAAGTTCCTTTTCTGAATCTGTTGCCATCAATCTCTTGGGTAACTGTAGAGATTGAAAATGCACCCAGACTTCCCATTTAGCTGTGACCAAAACACAGCTAACTGCTACATCCCTGCATTTTGCAGTTAGGTATTGAATCCCACACAAAAGGTATTCCTTGTTGTTTGTAAGCCCTGACAGAGACAGGACACTCACATCACTGCTTGGAGTCTTTCAGAACAAACTCAATCCCTTCCATAAATGTTCTCATGCCTTCCAGTGAAGCCAGTGGTCACTGGTTTGATGGGAATGGTCTCCCTTTGCCCACTCTTTAGCATAGTTACTGTTTCCTCTTTTGTAGATAAAATTATGTTAGAAAGTACAATGTATTACACCTGGGGGCAGGAAGGAGAGGTGAAAGGGAGAAGGGGGGTGGATTTTATATAAATGGAACTCTGAAATGTTACTGCCTATTTTTTTTTTCTTAAAACAAGATTTTGTGTATTCAGAAACCCCTTGGGATCACCAAACCCCAGTTCAAACACTCAATTTCATCTAATAAAATTCATAATTTAACAGTACCAAGTCTTTAATATATATCTCATAAATATTGAAAAACATGGGCTGATGGTGCCATCAGCGGCAGTGCAAATTGCAATAAAAAGTGGGGGTGAAAAAGCAACAAAACCCAAATAAGGAGTTTCAGAAAACCTTGTTAAAGCCCCAGTGTGCACTCAAAGCATCCCCAGGCCTTCCTGCTACCCAGACCAAGGTGTCACAGCCCAGTTTTTGCGGTGGGAGCAGGGGACTGGGGGCAGTTCACACCTCCCAATAGACACTTGCTATGAGAAACAAGAGTCGAACCAGGAGGCTTTGACTAAACTGAAGAATCAGAAGAGTTAAAGACAACAGAAGAAAGGCAATTTAGGAAGAGCAGATCCACCTGGTTATTCACGTTTTTGTGCATGTATGTGTGTGTGAGTGTGTGAAATCAGTTATGCTGTGTTGGAGTTTGCATCCAGAGCGTGAATGGCTTCAGCACCAAAGGCAATGAACTGCTCCTGTGCAGAATCAACCCCTCAGCTGAGCACTGGGAATGCAGAGGGGATAACTAAAGTACTGAGCAATTACAGCTCTAACTTAGGTAGATGAGATCACAAATAAAGGCAAAGAACTGGGGTAGGAGAGGAGGGGGAAGCCCTGTCCATTTGCTGACATTTGGGTTTACAGACTTCAGATATTCTCCTTGGTGCTATGGAGAAGTCACATGTTGTTCCACAAATACAGCATTCGTTTTCCATAAACAACAGCCATACAATAATTTTAAAGCTAAATTAGCCCATGTGCATCATGCAATGTCCCCCTGTAAAGAGGGGAAAATGTAACAGATGGGAATATGTAATAAAGTAATTTTATGACAGTTGTAACAAGCCAAGAAACTCTAAAGTGGCAGCACTTAGAAAATAGAATTATAAAATACATTCATTGTTAGCTCTTTTCACTGGCAGAGAGCTGGTCGGTGAAATCAGAAAACAATAACCCAAATTCCCAAACCCAGAAACCTTTGATTCCCCCCTGAGCACCACTTGCCCCCCAGGGGAGACAGCAGGGTGCCCCTGATTTGTGCGGGGTGCAGGGAAGGCAATAATGAACATCCAAGCACTGTTTGCCCTCGGAGAGCTTCCAAGCATGGAGGAACTGTTCTACATTTGGTATTTCCTGCTGCTCAGGGCTGCCTCGCTGACCCCTCTCCTGGTAAATGAAACACCTCTGGCAGCGCAGTGAGTTTGATTAAAACCCAGAAAATATAGGAGGTAAGACGTTTTCAATAATGTTTCCAAACCGTGCCTGATCCGATGGCCCAGAACGCACCAGAGTCAGAGAAGTGATCATGGAAGAGATGTGTGCTCTCATCCTTGGCTTGCAATGAAATCACCTCTGGAATGAATCTCAATTGTTTTTCTTAATCTTTCTCCTCTTTTTCTTTTTTGTTTTAAACAAAAGTTCTATATGATTTTCTCTGACGGTGTCTCCTGGGGGTTTGCATTTTCTCTGCTCTTTAGCACTGAATCACAGTATCTTACATTTATATGGTACCCAGAGGAACCTGAAACATGCAGAAATTATAAGCCAAATTTTGCTCTTGGAAGCATGAGCTCAGCTCATACCAAAGTTAATGGGAGGTGAGCACAAACATCTAAAGCGAAGAATTTGCCCTTTCAGACAAAGAGGAA